>OZ004708.1:107411801-108649301 GCA_963924515.1 Vespertilio murinus
AGGGAGGGGCTGATGGGAAACCAAAGCTTGTCTGCCCAACACCGAGATGCCGCCCCATCCAAGTGTAACACAGAAGCCCTCCTGGAGGCTGAAACCGGTTTGGCTCAGTGGTAGAGCATCGGTCTGCGGACTGAAAGGTCCTGGGTTCGATTCTGGTCAAGGGCATGTACATTGGTTGCGGACACATCCCCAGTAGGGGGTGTGCAAGAGGCGGCTGGTCGATGTTTCTCTCTCATCGACGTTTCTAGCCCTCTATCTCTCTCTCTTCCTCTCTGTTAAAAAATCAATAAAAATATATTTTTTAAAAAAAGAGAAGAAGAAGCCCTCCTGGAGGCTGGCTTTCTCTTTAGGGAGAAAATAATACAAAAAACTCCCAATTGCACTTAGAGACAACTCTGAACCTGAAAAAAAAAAATGGCTGTCAGGAACCAGGCAAAACTCAAGAACAGCTTTTACCCAAGAGATTTGCGCACCTGCAACCAATCTTTTTTTTTTTTTAATGTATTTTATTGATATTTTACAGAAAGGAAGGGAGAGAGATAGAGAGCTAGAAACGTCGATGAGAGAGAAACATTGACCAGCTGCCTCTTGCACACCCTCTACTGGGGATGTGCCCGCAACCAACGTACATGCCCTTGACCGGAATCGAACCCGGGACCTTTCAGTCCGCAGGCCGACGCTCTACCACTGAGCCAAACCAGCTTCGGCTGCAACCAATCTTGTGGGACTTGCCGAAAATAGAACTTTCCAAAGGTGGGACTGACGGGGAACCGAAGCTTGTCTGCTCCACCCTGAGACTCCGCCCCATTCAATCGGAGCACAGAAGCCATCCTAGCTGAGACACTGCTGGTTCTCACAGTCAGGGCTTGGAGATCAACGCTTCCAGTGATACCAACAAGCAAGGCATAACAACAAGACTGCACACACAGCCCACAAAGGGCTGCACCAAGACTATCAACCTCAGGTAACAGGGAAGGCTGTGCTACTGGGCTCTATCAGGACACCTAGCACACAAAACTATTCCGTCAAATCAGGGAAGCAGCTAAAATGCAGAGAAGAGGCTATACATACAGTCCACAAAAAGGGGTGCACCAAGAATGTCCACTCAGGTAACTGGGAGGCTGACCCACTGAACCATATAGGACATCTTAGCACACAAAGCCACCCTACCAACTTAGGGAAGCAGTGAAAATGCTGAGACCGAAAACAGATCACAAAGGAAAGAAATGGAGGAAAGTAAAAGAATGGACATTGAGTTCAAAATAACGGTTTAAGGTTTTTCAAGAATTTCCTAGAAAATGCCGATAAAACAAACGAGACCTTTGAGGATACGAAAAGGGATCTACTAGAAATAAAGAATACATTGTCTGAAATAAAAAATATTATACAGAGTCCTAAAAACAGACTGGAACATTGTAGGAATCAAGACAAAGATTTAGAAAACAAAGAGGCAGAGGACACTCCTCCAAAGAAGCAAGAAGATAAGAGAATCCAGAAAGTTGAAGACAGTATAAGAAACCTCTGGACAATTTCAAGCAAAGTAACATCAGAATTATGGGGATATAAGAAGAAGAGAGAAAGATATCGAAAACATATTGGAAGAAATGGTGACAGAAAACTTCCCCACCAGGTGAAAGAAATAGACTTACAAGTCCAGGATCGCAAATGAAAGGAATCCAAAGAGGATCACACCAAGACACATCATAATTAAAATGACAAGAGCAAAAGGCAAAGAGAGAATCTTACAAGCAGCAAGAGAAAAGCAGTTGGTTATCTACAAGGGAACACCCATATGATTATCAGCTGATTTCTCAACAGAAACTATGCAGGCCAGATGGGAGTGGCAAGAAATATTCAAAGTGATGAATAGCGCCTAAACCGGTTTGGCTCAGTGGTAGAGCGTCGGTCTGCGGACTGAAAGGTCCCGGATTCGATTCCGGTCAAGGGCATGTACCTTGGTTGTGGGCACACCCCCAGTAGGGGGTGTGCAAGAGGCAGCTGGTCGATGTTTCTCTCTCATCGACGTTTCTAGCTCTCTATCTCTCTCCCTTTCTCTCTGTAAAATATCAATAAAATATGTTTTAAAAAAAAACACAAAGTGATGAATAGCAAGAACCTACAACCAAGATTACTCTACCCAGAAAAGTTATCAATCAGAATTGAAAGCCAGAAAAAGAGCTTTACAGATAAGAAAAAGGTAAAGGTGTTCATCACCACCAAACCAGTATTATATGAAATGCTAAAAGGTGTTCTTTAAAAAGAGAAAAAAGAAAAAAGATAAAAATTGTAAACAACAAATACATATCTATCAACAAGTCAATCTAAAAGTCAAGTGGATCAAAAATCTGAGTAACAGAATAAAATGGTGAATATAATAGAATCAAGGGCATAAAATGCGAGCGGACTGATAATTCTCAGGTGGAAAGCAGTATGTGAGTGGGGGGTACGGGAAGAGACTGGACACAAATCATATATCTATGGATGAGGATGGGGAGGGGGGTAGGTAGGGGGAAAGTAAGGGCAGAAGGTGGGGTGGGGACCAGATGAGGGGAGCTATGGGGGGAAAAAAGGAGAAACAATTGTAATAATCTGAACAATAAATATTTATTAAATTAAAAAATAAATAATTAAAAATAAAAGGGGGAAAAAATCTCCTAGTGCCAGACAGTTGCGACTCAATGGTTGAGCGCTGTCTCATGAACCAAGAGGTCCCCAGTTTGATTCCTAATCAGGAGACATGCGCTGGGTTGTGTGGGCTCTAACCCCAGTAAAGGGTGTGTAGAAGGCAGCCAATTAATGCTTCTCTCTCAGCAATGTTTCTATCTACCTAAAAACAAAAAAACAAACAAAACAATATTCGAAGAGTGAACCAAGATGGTGATGCAGGTAAACACCAGTACTTGTTGCCTCCCACAAAACATCAAAATTGTAACTAAAGCCCTTGCCAGTTTTGCTCAATGGTTAGAGTATTGGCCTGGGGACTGAAGGGTCCCGGGTTCAATTCCAGTCAAGGGCACATGCCTGAATTGTAGGCTCGATCCCCAGTAGGGGGTGTGCAGGAGGCAGCCAATCAATGATTCTCTCTCATCATTGATATTTCTATCTCTCTCTCCCCCTCTCTCTTCTATGAAATCAATAAAAAAAATTTAAAAATAAACAAGGGATAATAAATAAACATTATTTAAATACATAATATAAAATACAAAACATCATTTAGAATCAATTGAGATTTGGCTGAATGAAAGTCCTACAACTACAGAAGTAGATGAGAAAGCACAGGCCACACACCAGATCCCCCGTCCAGGTTTCCCGTACTGGGAAAAGAAGTCCCCACAACTTCAGGTTATAAAAACCAGCAGAAATTGAGGTTAAGTGACATGGAGTCCCAGCAGTTCCTCTTAAAGGGACGATACACAGACTTACTCAGAATTATTCCCTCTTAGCTCCAGTGCTGGGGCAGTGACCAGGGGGGATCCAGGGACATAGGGGAAGGAACTGGATTGTCTGGTAGCAGAACAAGAACTAGAATGTGGCTTTCTCCCAGAAAGGGGTGCTCATAGGGTTCATCGTTCCCATGCTGAGTCTGCCCCCCCCCCCCCCAACCTTTTCCATCCCAGAGCTGACTGAATGATGTCATATCTGAGTCTCTATCAACCTTGCTCACACCTCTCCACCCTGGTGATTCTAAAACCCCGCCCCACCCAGGTGGTTTGAAGTGGCTTTTCCATATGAATGGCCTGTCCTTGCTCAGGCTTCAGACTTTCCCAAAATAGCTAAAACAAGCAGAAGTTGGCATCAGCATGCTCCATACCTCTTAATAAGAAGCCCAAGACCTAGCACTTGCAGCAGCCTGCCTTGCTTCATAGCTGGGCCTTGCCCGGGAACCTACAAGCCCAATACAAATAGCAGCCCAATACAAAAAGGCTAAATTAACTTAGCCTTTTATATATACAGAATAAACTTGCTTAATTAGACCTACTTTCTGATGTAGCTAAACTTTTCCAGCCCAGTGAAGCACCTCAACTTCTCTTTCAGGTAATTGTCAATAACACAGCAGTTAATATCAACACAAAGAAGATTATTATTGTAGATCATGCACAGAGAACACTGCAGCAGTGTTTGACTATATTCTGTGCAGTGAGAAAACATGAAGTCATTTTTAAGATCCAACATTTCTTCCTTCTTTTCAGTCAGATTTCTAAACTTTCTGTTTTCTGGCTAAAGAAAAGAAAATAGAATCCCACCAAGTCTCCTTTATACCTATACCAGGACTTCTGTGAAGATCAAATGAGATGAAGCATGGGAAATCTCTTCACAGACATTTAGTTAAAGTCTGAAATATATAAAGCAAGCTGTGTTACTGAGCTGAAGAAACTGCAAGGAGCCGAAACCGGTTTAGCTCAGTGGATAGAGCTTCAGCCTGTGGACTGAAAGGTCCCAGGTTCGATTCCAGTCAGGGGCATGTACCTTGGTTGTGGGCACACCCCCAGTAGGGGGTGTGCAAGAGGCAGCTGATTGATGATGTTTCTAACTCTCTCTATCCCTCTTTCTTCCTCTCTTTAAAAAAACAAAATATATTTTAAAAAAAGAAAAAGAAACTGCAAGGAGGCTAGTCATCACTCGGGAGAGGAAGCCAGGTGTTGCTATGTGATGTCATTATCCAGTGCCCACACCAACCATTTCTGAGATTTGCTGTGGGCTTCATTTTGTGCCATGGAGTCTCGGCAGCATCAGATGTGATTTGTTGGGCTGTCGCTCTGGGGTGGTGGTGTGGCCTATGTCCCATTTGGGAGAAGCCAAGTGTTGCTTTGTGGGCACCAGGTCCATGATGCCATTTCTCTGTAAATGGCCAGTGCATTGAGCATCTGACCTCTGGTGGTCAGTGTGCTTCATAGCAACCAGTCAGATACTTAGCATAAAAGCCTAATATGCTAAGTGTCTGGTCATCAATTTAACCAATCAAAGAAGGCCACTCAACTACTCTATATGACATGCACTGACCACTAGGGGGACAAACAGTCAACTGGTCAACTAATTGCTATGATATTCACTGACCACCAGGGGTCAGACACTCTAACCAGTAGGTTAGCTTGCTGCTGGTATCTGGCTGAAAAGGACTGAGCAAGATGGCCGAACATGCCCTGGAGCACTTCCCTGATCCCTCCCTAGATGGCCAACCTCCCCCGTGTCTCTATCCAGCCCCGATTGTGCACCAGTGGGGTCCTTCACCCTTCCCTGCACCCTCTCGTAATCTAGAAACCATAAGGGGATGTTGAAGAGTCAATTATGGCATGATTCCTCAGGCATAAAAGGCTAATATGCAAATTGACCAGTCTCTATGATGTGTACTGATCACTAGGGGGCAGACACTCAATGCAGGAGCTGTTCCCTTGTGGTCAGTGCACTCCCACAGGGAAGCACCACTCGGCCAGAAGCTGGGCTCACAGCTGGCGAGCAAAGCAGCAGTGGTCGGAGCCTCTCCCACCTCTGTGGCAATTGGACATGCCCTGAGGACTTCCGAATTGTGAGAGGGCACAGTTCAGGCTGAGGGAACCCAAGTGCATGAATTTTGTGCACCAGACCTCTAGTATAAAATAGTAATGGAAGTCCTAGCCAGAATAATCAGGCAAGAGAAAGAAATAAAAGGCATCCAATTTGGGAATGAAGAAGTAAAAGTTCCACTGTTTGCAGATGGCATGATTCTGTATATAGAAAACTCTAAAGACACCACCAAAAAACAATTAGACACAATGAACAAATACAGTAAGTGGCAGGATACAAAATTAATATACAAACATACACTGCTCTGCTTTCCTATATACTAACAATAAAATTTCAAAAACAAATTAAAAAAAGAACAAAAAATCTTTTTGCAATTACAACAAAAAGAGTAGAATACCTGGGAATAAAATGAACAAAGGATGTGAAGAACCTGTACACTGAAAATTGCAAGATATTATTAACAGAGTTTGAAAAAGACACAATAAATTGGAAAGGTATTCCATATTTGTGAATTGGAAGAATTATAATAGTAACAATAGATACATTATCCAAGTAATATATAGATTTAATGCAATTTCCCATCAAAATCCCAATGCACTTAAGAAATAGGACACAAAATCATTACATTTGTATTGAATCACAAAAGACCCTGAACAATTGAGAAAAAAGAACAAAACTTAAGGTATCAAATTCCCCAACTTCAAATTATGCAAAGCAACAATAATGAAAACAGCATGGTATTAGCAGAAAAACAGACACAAAATTCAAGGAAACAGAATTAAGAGCTGAGCCCAGAAACAAACCCACATGTATGTGGGCAAATGATTTTTGACAAAGGAAACCAAAACATACAATGGAAAAAAGAAAGACTTTTTAATAAATGGTGCTGGTGACATTAGAAAGCCACATGCAAAAGAATCAAGCTAGTGTTTATCCATATATATTAGAACTTAGGTACTAAATTATGGACCTTGGTCTTACAGAGAACCCTATGATTTTGATCCTAAAGGTAAGGACAGTAAAAGCAAAAATAAATGAATAGAACTGTATCAAACTAAAAACTTCTAAACAGCAAGACACCATGAACAATAACAAAAACAACAACAATAAAGGAGAAAATATTTGCAAGCAATAACTCTGACAAGTTTATATTCAAAATATATCAAGAACACAACACTGAAGAAATAATCCAATTACAAAAGGGGCAGAAAATCTGGACACTTCTCCCAAGAAGACACAGAAATGGCCAACAGATATATGAAAAGATGCTGAACTGCATCAGCTATTAGAAAAATGTGAATCAAAACTAGAATGAGATACCTCCTCACACTTCTTAGAATGTTATTATCAAGAAAGCAATAATAACAAGTGTTGGAGCCGAGACCAGTTTGTCTCAGTGGTAGAGCGTCGGTCTGCGGACTGAAAGGTCCTGGGTTTGATTCCGGTCAACGGCATGTACATTGGTTGCGGGCACATCCCCAGTAGGGGGTGTGCAAAAGGCAGCTGGTCGATGTTTCTTTCTCATTGTTTCTACCTCTCTCTCTCTCTCTCTCTCTCCCTTCCTCTCTGAAAAGTATCAATAAAATATATTTTTTTAAAAAGAAAGAAAGAAAGCAATAATAACAAGTGTTAGAGCCGAGACCGGTTTGGCTCAGTGGATAGAGCATTGGTCTGCGGACTGAAAGGTCCCAGGTTCGATTCCGGTCAAGGGCATGTAGGTTGGTTGCAGGCACATCCCCAGTAGGGGGTGTGAAGGAGGCAGCTGGTCGATGTTTCTCTCTCATTGACGTTTCTAGCTTTCTATCACTCTCTCTTCCTCTCTGTAAAAAATCAATAAAAATAAAAATAAAAAAGATCATCAGAATTAAAAAAGATCCTTAAAAAAAAAAAAGATGTGGTACATATATAAAATGGAACACTACTCGGCTAGAGATGAAGGGGGTAAGAAGGGAGGTATCAAATAGATGGTGACAGAAGATTTGACTGGGTGGTGGAATATACAGATAGGATGTGTCACAGAACTGTACACTTGAAATCTGTATGGTTTTAATAATCAGTGTCACCCCCCAAAAATTAGTTCTTTTGTAATGTGGTGTTAAAATGGAATTGAGAACTGATGCCCCTATCTCTTTAAAACGTCTGGTAATTTGAATTCTAGTACATTATTCATTATTGTTTGTTTTCATTGTGCTGATTTTTGGTGATCAAATGTCAGCCTCCTTCATATTGCCTTCCTTTTGAAATATTACGTGTGTGCAGAGGGAGGCCACCTTTCCCAGGACTGTGCATTTTCAGGCTTGTGATATAAATAAGGTCGACCAATGCAAGTGTTCATAATGACTTCTAATTGGCCCTGAAGTTCTAGCACATGATTGCTTCACTCCTGGACTATGACTTTTAGTGGGAGTTTTTCAGAGAACTGAACTGTGGAAAAATGACCTTTTCTAAAGTAGCTTGAAGCTACTTTTAAAATCTGAAGGTCTGGACCAAAAAAAGAGGAATATCAGGTTGGAGTCAAGATGACAGATGAGGTGAGAGTAAAGACTAACTCCAAAGATGGCTTAACCATTTGACCCAGTAATCCCACTCCTAGGACTATATCCCAAGAAAATAGGAAGACCAATCAGAAAGGATATATGCACCCCTATGTTCATAGCAGCACAATTTACAATAGCTAGGATTTGGAAACAGCCTATGTGTCCATCAGCAGATGATTGGATCAAAAAACTATAGTACATCTACACAATGGAATACTATGCTGCCATAAAAAAGAAGGAATTATCATAATTTGCAGTAGCCTGGATGGAATTGGAGAACATCATGCTGAGTGAAATAAGCCAGTCAATGAAAGAGAAACACCACATGACCTTACTCATTTATGGATAATAAAGAACATTATAAACTGATGAACCATAAGATAGATATAGTGACAGTAAAGCAACAAGCAGACTGTCAAATTACAGCGGGGAGGGTAGCGAGATATGGGGAGATAAGAGATCAATCGAAGGACTTACATACATGCATATAAGTACAACCAATGGACACAAAACTCTGGGGAGGAAGGGCATGTTTGGGGGGGGCAATGGTAAGATATGTACACAGATAAAAATTTAATTTTAAAAAAAATTTAAAAAAGATGGCTTCACTGAAGAGAAAGCTTTTTAAAATTAAAAAAATTGTCAGAAGATCCCAGAACAGTTTTAATTTTCATTAGCAGTTAATATTTATTCATGCAGAAGTGTGTGCAACAGAACACTGCTCTTTTTTATTTGTACTTTTTGGCCTGGGATTTGGGTTTAAATGGACATTGTCTGTACCAGCTTCATTAAAATAAACGAAATGTTTGTAAATATCTTAAAAAAAAAAAAACAGAAGTCACTGACCAGGTATCAGCAAAGGCAATATAAAAAGGACTCAATATCCCCAAAAGTTAGAACCTCATCTTCAAACTGGAGGAACTATACAACCTGCCTCATAGGGTAAAATGAATGAGAACAGATGTGTGGAACCAGGAAGGAGACCTCACACAACGCAGGCTCTCATTCTGTGTGTGTTTAGGAAATATACGGAAGGCTTATAATTGACAATGGAGTAGCCTAAATAGGATATGAGGAATTAAAACAAGTACACACATACTGTATATTATTTATTTAATATTTTAATTGGTAGGAATACATGTCAAGTAAAATACTGTTTGGAATATGTTTGTTGAAATATTAGTTCAAGAACTTCACTGTTAGAATGATAGTGAAGAAGTGATCTGATGTTTAGGGGGAACTTTGGCAATTCAATCTAGATGCAAGAACCTTAAACATACTCCAAGTGGTGAAAAGAAAAAAAAATCCAAATTGTTTTCTAGTATTAACTTTTCACCACCTATACTTTATTTAATTTTCTCAACATCATTTATCTCCCTTATACCCTTCTTCCACCTCCCCATCACTCTCCCCCAGCAATCACCACAAAAATCCAACTTCTGAAACTATTGCTTAGTCCTTACTCGACACATGAAAGATTTCTGAAAAGGAAACAGAGACTAAAGTTGCTTTAAAATTCAATTTCTATTTCCGGTGTACCCAATACAGAACACAGAGGACACTAAAGCAACAGGGCACAGTGAGCAGCCCCAGGGCCAGTGCAGAACAGGCCAAGAATCTTACCATCAGTCTGCACAGGGAAAGCAGAACACTGAACAAGGTTTCCAGGGCCCTAACACAATCCTCCATGCCGTTTTCGCCCTAGTGAATGAAAAAGAAAAACATACTGAACTGTTAAAACCAAGTAAGAAATTTACTAGAAAGAGCCATCCAGCCCTAGCTGGTTTGGCTCAGTGGGTATAGCATTGGTCTGTGGACTGAAGGGCACATATTCATTGATCGAAATCCAGGACCCCTCAGGGGATGTCAGAGAGCCAGTTTTGGCTTGATCCCTGCAAGCCAGGTCTAGGACCCTACTGGTGCATGAATCCATGCACTGGGTCTCTAACATGCATATAAGATCTTTGGTTAATCTCTTCCCACCCTCCTCCTCCTCCCCTTTGAGAGTCATCAGTCTGATCCATGTTTCCATGCCTGTGTTGAGCATCTATCCCTAGTGGTCAGTGCGTATCATTGCTATCGGGTGAACAGTCACATACGCATATATATATATATATATATATATATATATATATATATATATATACATACACACACACACACACACACACACACACACGCAGAAGATTGTTTATGAGTGGCTTAAGTCTTAAGACAGG
This sequence comes from Vespertilio murinus, assembly GCA_963924515.1. Lineage (NCBI taxonomy): Eukaryota > Metazoa > Chordata > Mammalia > Chiroptera > Vespertilionidae > Vespertilio > Vespertilio murinus. The sequence continues at coordinate 107,422,060 of OZ004708.1, forward strand.
ACTTATTCTTCACTTATTAAAGTCCCCAACATGCTCAAGGAAGAGTTTTATCAGTTATTGACACTCTGGAGATCACAGTTGTATGACATTTGAAAATATTGGCAAAACTTGTTTTGGGTTTTAAGAGGTATGCTTAGTTGACTCCTCCATGGCCCTGAGCCTCCCTCAAATATGGCATGTCCATAATTGTGTTCTGAAAATGTGCACTATGACTTTTAAAATGTATAGGTCCCTATCTATCAAATGGCAATAAAGAGAGTTAATATGCAATGTAAAAATAAAAAATTGCTTCAAAACATTACTGCATTAAGCTGTACTCATTTTCACACTTCCTGCTCTTCTGGAAACCAGCCTGGCCTTACCTTTAATCTTCGGCGGTTCATCCTGACGTACCAATTGGTCAGAACATCCACAAACTTGACCAGGCGGGGCACCACAGTATAGAGCCTGTAAGCTGACAGTAAGAGCAATTATCGGGAACTGAGAAGAGACTGAGCATTTGGGGTGCTTGGGGAAGGACTGAACACAAGAAAAGAATGAGTAACCCTGTCATCCAAGGATCCCATGCTTGTTGAGACAGAAAGGACAAAAGGAAACAATGACCATAAAATGTCTTGGGGTACACACACTGCACTGTGAGCCACAGTCAGTGAGAGAAATGGATATCCTGTATGTGTGGACAAGAGGCCAACACTGCCCAGCACATGACGCCAGGAGGCAGGTTTACCTGGAGCTGTGCTGCTCTGTACATCAACCAAGACTCACACACAGAAAGCCCTAATGAGATGTTAAAGGGCATAGCATAGGTCAGCCTTTCTCAACCAGAGCCATCTGTCCCCAAGGGGACAATGGCAATGCCTGGAGACATCCTTGTCACAGCTGAACATATGGGTGCTCCATGCATCTTGCTAAGGGACCCCAGTGATATCTGCTGCTCAACATCATTTAACACACAGCCCAGCCCCACCCACAAGCCCAAGCTACCCTTCATGAGGCCACTGAGAAACTTAGCAAGAACAATGAATAAAATCAAAAAGGCTTTCTGAACATCAAAATATGAACATACCTCATTTTACTGTACTTGTTTTATTGCGTTTCAGATTTTTAAAAATACAAACCAAAGGATCCTGATAATCCTTCAAGTTAATCGTTTTTCCAACATCATTTGCTTGCTTGTGTCTGGCTTCTTTAAATATTTCAAACTATTTCATTACTATATTTGTTATGATGATCTTTGGTCAGTGGTCATTGATGTTAATATTACAACTGTTTTTGGGGTGCCATGAACTATCCCACAAAGCATTTCAAACTTAATCGATATGTGTTGTGTGTTACAATTGCTCTACTGACTGGCCATTCCCTTATCTCTCTCCTGCTCCTTAGGCCTCTCCACTCCCTGAGATACAACAACACTGAAATTAGGGCAATTAATAAAACTACTAATTGTGTGGCTCTTCTTTCACTTGCACGCTTAGTGCGCAAGTGAAAGGAGAGCCACAAAATTGCTCCTGGTGAAGATGCTGTGAAGACTGTTGAAATGACAACAAAGGATTTAGAGTATTACATAAACTTAGGTGGTGAAGCAGCAACAGGATGTGAAACTGACTCTAAATTTGAAAGAATGTCTACTGTGGGTAAAATACTATCAAACAGCATTCCATGCTATAGAGAAACTGTTCGTGAAAGAAAAAGTCAACTGATGCAGCAAACTTCACTGTAGGCCAATTAAAAATAAAAATTGACACAGCAACGACCACTTTGATCACTGAGCAGGAATAAAGATGAAGGAAAGATTGCCAAAACCGGTGTGGCTCAATGGATAGTATCAGCCTGCAAACTGAGGGGGTCCCAGGTTTGATTCTGGTCAAGGGCATGTACCTTGGTTGCGGGCACATCCCCAATGGAGGCTGTGCAGGAGGCAGCTGATCGATGATTCTCTCTCATGGATGTTTTTAACTCTCTGTCCCTCTCCAATCCTCTCTGTGAAAAATCAATAAAATGTTAAAAAAGAAAAAAGATGAAGGAATCATAAACGGCCAAGTAGCTTATTTGGCTCAAGTGTCGTCCTAATATGCCAAAGTTGAGGGTTCGATTCTCGGTCAGGGTGCATACAAGAATCAAACAAATGCATAAATAAGTGGAATAATTCATTTTATTTCGCTCTCTCCCCTTCCTCTCTAAAATTAATCAATAAATCTTATATAATAAAAGCCTAATGTGCTAAGTGTCCATTGTCTGGTGACAGGTTGGCAGTTCAACCAAAGTGTAATATGCTAATGATATGCTAAGCAGCTCAAATGCTTGCTATTATGTGCACTAACCACCAGGGGGCAGTGCTCTAACCAGTAGGTTAGCTTGCTGCTGAAGTCCAGCCAATTGGGAAAGAATCAAGACAGTTTGGACATGCCCTAGGGCCCTCCTGCAGTCCCTCCCTGACCCTGATTGTGCACTGTGGAGTCCCTTGGCTTGGCCTGCACCCTCTTGAAATCCAGGACCCCTCAGGGGATTTCAGAGAGCTAGTTTTGGCTCAATCATGCAGGCCACTTCCCTCGGAGGGTGCCAGACGCAGGGCTGTCGGTGGCAGCATGAGCCTCTTCCGATTGGGAGTGATTCGGTGTGAGCCCTAGGTAGGCGTAAGCCAGCGACAGGCGTAGTGGGGTCAGGATGAGCGGGAGTGATAGGTAGGAGTTGTAGGTGGCGTTGAACTGTGGGTTTTGGCAAGATCCTCATAAGCCACCCTGAGGGACCCCATCCACGAACAAATTTGTACTCTGGGCCTCCAGTAAATAAATAAAAGAACAGAACCCACACCATCAAAAAGGTTCCTATTGAAGGCTCAGATGATGACTAACATTTTTTAGCAGAATTTTTTATTGTTGTTAATCCTCACCCAAGTATATCTATATTTTTTAAATATATTTTATTGATTTTTTACAGAGAAGAAGAGAGAGGGATAGAGAGTTAGAAACATCGATGAGAGAGAATCATCCATCAGCTGCCTCTTGCACACCCCCCACTGGAGATGTGCCCGCAACCAAGGTACATCCCCTTGACTGGAATTGAACCCGGGACCTTTCAGTCTGAAGGCCGACATTCTATTCACTGAGCCAAACTGGTTTCGGCCCAAGTATATTTTTTCCAATTGCTTTTTAGAGTGTGGAAGGGAGATGGGAGGAAGAGGAGAGACACTGACTGCATAACTGCCACATGTGCCCCAACCAGGGGCAGGGAGTAAAGCTCAAATCGGGTACAGGTCCTTAACTGAAGTTTGAACCAGTGACCATTCGTGTATAGGTCTATGCTCTAACCCAGCCATGGGAAAACTACAGCCCGCGGGCCGGACCCGGCTCGTTCGGCTGTTCTATCCCGCCCGCAGACCCGAAAGAGCGGAGGGTTCTCTTGCTCTCCCCTCGGCTCCTTCAACAGCAGCAGTGTTAACGTGGCAATATTCACACGAACAGTTTTGTTCCGGCTCACCGGTCCAGCTAAAAAACCCGTTGTGGTCCTGGAGTCAAAAAGTTTGCCCACCCCTGCTCTAACCACTGAAGACATCAGCCACAATAAGCAGTAAATTGCCAGAAAACAAATCAGTTTCACGAAAAGAGATGTTGACAGGAAGCCAGGAAGGCTGGTCAACAACCTTAATTGTTCTAACCTTTAGTTGAGACATTGTTAAGCTGAAGCAACCTCCACCTTATTTTGTCCCTTGTAAGTTTCTGTTATTTTTCTGCTTGTAAATTTCTGTTTATGTTGCCTAAGATGTTTTTCCCAAAGCCTCAATAAAAGGGGATGGCAGGGCCAGAGCAGGAGTAGTTCTCCCACTAGAGTTGGACTGCCTGGGCCTCATAACGCCAAATTGAATTTCTTCAAGTCTCTTCATTTGTGTGCGGCCCTTCTCCAGAATCTGAACCCTGAATTAGAACTCTTTCTACTCGGGCCATGAAAGAGAGTCCAACAGTAAACTATTTTTTCAATAAATTGTTTTTTCTTTGAATATATATTTTTTTTCATTTAAAAAAAATTTATTAAGGTATTATATGTGTACATAGCTTACCATTGGCCCCCCCCCCCCCCTTCCATACACACCTTCCCTCCCCAGAGTTTTGTGTTCGTTGGTTGTACTTATATGTATGCATACCAGTACTTCGGTTGATCTCTTATCTCCCCCAGATCTCCCTCCCCTCCCCACTGTCATTTGACAGTCTGCTTGTTTTATGGTGACTATGTCAGGACCAAACAAATTGAAATCCGCTCCTCCTCCGGTTCACACCGTCCCCCCTCCCGGGTCCCACTGCTTCCCCGGGGCACTCGGCTCTCGGGACACACAGCCCCCCTGGGGCACATGGATCACCCAGGGCACATGGCTCCCCTGGGGCACACGGCCCCCTGGGGGAAATGGCTCACCTGGGGCACACGGCTCTCCCAGGGTACACGGCCCCCCTGGGGTACTGGGGTTGCGAATGAAAGGCGCCGCGCCAGCTCCTCGCTAGCACAGTGGGCGGGCTGGGGAGGCTGCGGGCGCAGAGGCCGGGCTGAGAGGGCTGCGAGTGGGGAGATCTCGCTCCAAGGCTTCTCGTTCCGGTTGGGAGTGGAATGGCTGCGGACGCGAAGGCCAAGCTCTGAAGCAGCCCACTCCCTGGGCCCGGGGCGGAGCGAGCTCTGCTCTCGGTGGGCTTCCCTCACTTGCGGCGGTGGTGGGTGAGGCGGCGACAGTGGCTGCTGTGGCTCCATTTCCACTGTAGTTTTAAAATCCACATGGCGGCAGCAGCACCCCTCCTTGGGGGCTTGGCAGAAGCACCGGCCTGGCCATGCGGCGGCGGGACTGACGGACGAAGGGCTCGCCGGGGCCGAGAACGGAAGGCGCAGAGCCATCTCCTCACCAGCACAGCGGGCAGGCTGGGACGGCTGCGGGCTCGAAGGCAGGGCTGGGATGGCTTCAGACGGGGAGACCGCACTCCAAGGCATCTCGTTCCTGGTGGGAGCGGAAGGTGCAGCCGAGGTCCGGCTTTGGTTCCCTTGCTCCCACGGTGGGCAGGCCGGAAAGGCTGCGTACACGGAGGCCAGGCTCCAAAGCAGCCCACTCCCTGGTCCCGGGGTATAGGTCTGCTCTCGGTGGGCTTCCCTCACTTGTGGTGGAGGCGGATCCTGTGGGTCCAGTTCCACCGTAGTTTTAAACTCTACATGGTGGCAGCAGATGTTTTCTTTGTCTCTAGTTGTAGCCATCCCATTTCGCCAGCTTTCCTGTGGGTCTAATGTGATCCCTTTTGATTTTAGCTGTTGTTTTTTTCCAAATTGTTGATGAGGTGGCAGATTAGGAGACTACCTAGGCCGCCATCTTGTTTCAGTCTCTAATAAATCGTTTTTTAAATTAAGCTGTGTACATTGTTTTGGATACAATGCTATTGCACACTTAATACAATAAGCACAACATACATATTCATGGGAATCAAAAAATTCATGTCACTTGCTTTATTCTCTTTATTGGATACTAGTGGCCTAGTGCATGAAATTCATGCATGGGGGGGGTTCTCTTAGCCTAGCCTACACCCTCTCCAATCTGGGACCCTTTTGGGGATGTCCAACAGCCAGTTTAGGCCCCTAAACTGGCAGTTAGATATCCCTCTCACAATCTGGGACCACTGTCTCCTAACCGCTCACCTGCCTGATCATCTGTAATTGCATCAGTCCACCTGCCTGATTGCCCCTAACTGCGCTCACCTGCCAGCCTGATGGCCCCTAACTACCTCTGCTCGCCCGCCTGATCATCCCTAACTGCCCTCTCTTCCTCAGCCCCCACCTCCATGAGTTTGCCCAAAAGGGAGTTGGATGTACAGAAGATGGCCGGTTGACCTGGCTAATTAGTGTATTACCCTTTTATTAGTATAGATTACATAGGATAGGATTCCTTATATGGAGGGGGGAATTGGAGGAGAGGAACCTTTTTCATCAGAAGATGCTCTTGGCAGACAAAAATACATAATCCCTATAGCTGGACTGATGGCTAGCCCTATGCACTATGCTGCCAAACAGGTCATTAAAAAATTGAACCGATTTGGTTCAGTGGCAGAGCGTTGGTCTGCAGACTGTGGGGGTCCCGGGTTCGATTCCGGTTAAGGGCATGTACATGGGTTGCGGGCACATCACTGGTAGGGGGTGTGCAAGAGGCAGCTGGTCGATATTTCTCTCTCATCAATGTTTCTAGCTCTCTATCCCTCCCAATTCCTCTCTGTGTAAAATCAATCGAGTATATTTAAAAAAAAAAAATTTGAACCACTTTCTTACATCTTACACCAAACAGCTGTCGCCCTTAAAACCCTTCCTCAGCCCTCACCTTAGGTTCTGCCTTTACAGTTCACCCAGATTAGGTTATAACTGGTTAGTTCCTATGCCAGTCTGTGTCAAAAGCTTCACGTCCTAGAAGGCCATTGGCTACTTGTACTTCACCCAGATTTGTTTCTGATTGGTGATTTCTATGCCAGCCAGTGTCAAAAACTTTGCTCTCTAAGCAGCCATTGGCTCCTGATAGTTCACCCAGATTTGGTACTAATTGGTCCATTTCTACACCAGTCAGTGTCTCTGGTCCCATCTCAGAGAGGTGGGGCTGATCAGCTGCTGACAAGGCCCACAAAGAAAGAGAGGCAAGGGCAGATCAACAGCTGCCACAGAGGCTTCAGATCAGACCCTGCATCTCTTTCTAGGCCTCTCTCCGGGCCTGATCTGCAGCCCCCTTGGCAGTCAGTGCTGGGTCATCACAGCAACCCAGCACTCACTGCAATACTGACCTCCTGTTAGTCGAGACTTTGGTCATTATAGACCCTGGATATTTATATATTAGGATTTGCTTCATTGTGGTGGTCTGCAACCAAACCCACAATATCTCTATGCCATGCTTTCAGTCAAAGAAGGAAAGCTAAAGAGGGTAGTGAAAGGCAAGAAAACCTGTAAAGCATCAGAAAGACTGATGTGAGGAACTCGAGGACCAACAGGAAAGTAAGGGTATTTAGCCCATCTTATCTGAGGCACAGGCTTATTTTAGTGATTTTCCCCACTCATGTCCCTTTTCTCTGTTGCTCAAACAACACAATTTATTTTGATGTTCAGTGACTGTTAATGCTGCTGGTCTAAGCATATATGGTGAGAAACTGCCAAGGGCAGAGCTGCTCTCTGCTGTGGTTTACAAAGAGCAGAAAGAGGTGCTGCAGGCCCATCCTCTGGTCAGTCCTTAGCTGATTGCACATACCCAGACAGGTGATGTCTATGATCAGAGGCCTACTCTGTAAAGCAAGCATGTTAAACTCTCGGCCCAGGGTCTGCATGCAGCCCATGAAGAATATATTTGCAGCCCAACCAATTTAACCATATATAAGAAACATTTTAATAAAAATTTCGTAACTTAATTTTTACAATACCCTATCATACGTAATTATTAATAACAAAATACAATGTTTGCTAATGGCTGATTACTATAATTGTGTTGCATTCATTTCCCTTACATGCCTACGCATACCATTTCTCTCCACTAATACAAGCAGTGAATATTTTAGCAGCCGATAGTCATGTCTTGAACTGACTTGTATGGTGTGCGCAACAGTAAATATTTCACTTTCAGAGAACAAGAAAAAAAGGTTTGTGTTATGCTAATTAATTTGTGCAGTTATTCAGTGTCTGGTACATTAATGTTCAAGAAAAAATACTATTAAAACGTTCAGTTATTTCATGATGATGCTGCCTCATTTATTTTAGCCCTTTGTATTCATTATGTCTCTATCAAAATAAATCTATGTTTCTGACAATTGAAGCTTTTGGTTTTTTTGCAGCCCACATACACTTAAACCTTGTTTATTTGGTCCACGGTAGCCTTTGAGTTTGACATGCTTGCTGTAAAGAAAGAGGCCTGTTCTAGATGGTTTGGCTCAGTGAATAGAATGTAGGCCTGTGGCCTGAAGGATCCTGAGTTCTATTCTGGTCAGGGGCACATGTCCAGGTTTCAGGATCAATCCCCAGTAGGGGGCATACAGGAGGCAGCCAATCAGTGATTTTATCTCATTGACCTCAATCTCTCTTTCTCCCTTTCCCTTCCTCTCTAAAGTCAATCAAAATATGTTAAAAAAGAAAAGAGCCAAAACCGGTTTGGCTCAGTGGATAGAGCATCGGCCTGCGGACTGAAAGGTCCTGGGTTCGATTCTGGTCATGGGCATATACCTTGGTTGCGGGCATATCCCCAATAGGGAGTGTGCAGGAGGCTGCTGGTTGACTTTTCTCTCTCATGGATGTTTCTAGCTCTCTATCCCTCTCCCTTCCTATCTGCAAAAACAAAAACAAAACAATAAAATATATATATATATATATATTTTTTTTTAAAAAGAAACAAATGTCATAAAAAATGAGCAAAATTAAGAAAAAATTAATTACAAAAAAACAAAAAAGAAAACAAAGAGGACTAAGTTATTCTTAGTGTTCATTATACTTTTCATCTTCTAGGAAGCCATCATAACCTGCTTCCTATATGCAGGTTTTAGCTTAGAAAGATGAAGCCCATGGATAACGAGCACACAATAAACAGCAGCAGTAGCAGATATCGCTGAGATCATCCTTGTCATGCTACAAGGATGCTACTTCAAACTTTGTTGATGAGGGGGCTGGGGGCACAAGCTGTATCACCTGAACTCTCACACCTGGCTTTTCCTTACCACTAAGCTGATGTGCATAAGCTGCCTAAACTCTAGCATCCAGCCAGACTGGGCACACTCTTTAGGAGGGCACAGCTGCCTAAAGATGCAAGAGCGCCAAGCAATAAGCCCCAGCAGGGCTTTCCTCCCATTCACATCACTCAGGAGGAAGTGACCATGGCTGTGAGCCCGTGTACTTGGAGCCTGGTGAAATCCCACTCAGTAGTCTGCTTCCCATACTCATTTCTATCATCACTTCTGTCTAACACAGGGCTGGGCAAACTTTTTGACTCGAGCCACAATGGGTTCTTAAACTGGACCGGAGGGCTGGAACAAAAGCATGGATGGAGTGTTTGTGTGAACTAATATAAATTCAAAGTAAACATCATTACATAAAAGGGTACGGTCTTTTTATACATACTTTTATTGATATTTTACAGAGAGGAAGGGAGAGAGATAGAGAGCTAGAAACGTCGATGAGAGAGAAACATCGGCCAGCCGCCTCCTGCACACCCCCCACTGGGGATGTGCCCAAAACCAGTGTACATGCCCTTGACCGGAATTGAACCTGGGACCCTTCAGTCCGCAGACTGACGCTCTACCACTGAGCCGAACCGGTTTCGGCCTTTTTGTGGTTTTTTTTAATTCAATAGTTTTATTCACCGGATCTGGCCTGCGGGCAGTAGTTTGCCCAGCCCTGGTAACAGCTTGGCCGTCATATGATCCTTATGTTTAAAAGGGCGGACATGGTTCGTTAGGATGACTGGTGAGTGTGTGGAAATTCCTGGGCTCAGTGTCCTTTGTGCCAGGATCAAAGGCACCTACTCCAGTAAGAGCAATGCACCAGAGCTGAGGACGGCAGGCCCGTCTGCACCAAAAGGAAGCTCTGCTCCTTGAATCCATGAGCACTGAGCCTGCATAGCAGCCCCTGGCACCAACAGGTGCTAAGGGAGGCAGGTCAACCTTGCTAAGGTGTGCAGCACTGGGAAGCCCACCTACTTTAACAGACCCACATATCTCAAGTATCTGAGTTAATGCTTTCAAGAATTTTCCATCCGGACTTCTGGTTGTTCCATCTCCAACCTCGAGCAAACCATCCTAACTGCTATACAAACCAAATTCATTGCTGTACGCAACAGAAATATAGGACAATGTCTATTTCATTAATGCTTTTCTGTATTTCCTTATTTTTCTAGATTACTTTATTTAATAAAGTAGACTTGACAATAAATAGAAATTTAAAAGCTGAAACCGTGGTGGGACCCGGGGGGAGCCGTGTGCCCCGGGGGAGCGGGGTGATCCGGAGGAGTGGTGTGACCCAGAGGGGAGGTGTGAACCGGAGGAGGAGTGGATTCTATTCATGTGGTCCTGAGCCATTTGGACAGTCTGCAGCCATTAGCTACAGGACACTGTGTTGTATTTTCCTACAGAAACAAATGGGAGAGAGTGTCCCACTTGAAATTCATATACGGAAAAAAAGGAAAAGAGAAAAAAAAAAATCTGAGTTACAGAATAAACTTGTGAATATAGTAGAATCAGGGGCAAAGAAAGGGAGTGGACTGATAATTATCAGGGGGATAAGGGGATGGGGGAGCAGTGAGAGACTGGACTGAAATCGTATAACCAATGGATGAAGGCAATGAGGCGGGGAGAGGGGATAAGGGCAGAGGGTGGGATGGGAACTGGGTGGTGGGGAGCTTTGGGGGAGGAAAAGGAGAAACAATTGTAATAATCTGAGTAATAAAGATTTATAAAAAAATAAAATAAAATAAAAGCTAAAACCGGTTTCACTCAGTGGATAGATCATCAGCCTACAAACTGAAGGGTCCCAGGTTCAATTCCAGTCAAGGGCATGTGCCTTGGTTGCAGGCACATCCCCAGTGGGGGGTGTGCGGGAGGCAGCTGATGTTTCTCATAGATGTTTCTGGCTTTCTATCTCTCTCCCTTTCTCTCTGTAAAAAAAAATCAATAAAATATATTTTAAAAGTAAATAAATAAAATCTATATATATAAAAGGCTGAGCAACCATCCAACCGGTAGTTAAGATGCAGTGACCTACAGTAGGCAGACGCTCAACACAGGAGGTGCCGAGCCGAGGTGACTTGGCAGCGGGGGTTCTCGGGTGATGTGCCCTAGAACCAGCGAGAGGTAGCCTGATTCTGGGGTGCATAATCCGAGAACCACCCTCTTGCAATCTGGGACCTCTCAGGGGATGTCGGAGAGCTGGTTTTGGCCCAATCCCTGCAGGCCAGACTGAAGGACCCTACCTACCAGAGGGACCCTACTCACTACACAGACTCCCTCCGAGCAGCGGGTGCCACCCCATGTGTGGTCGGCAAGGGAAGAACCATTGGAGGTTGGCTCCAAGTAGTATCAAGCCTATTTAGCCCAATCTGGCCTTGCTGGCCATCTTCTAATTAATTTCCTTTCGATGTGCATGAATCTGTGCACCAGAGCACTAATAAAATAAAGGACCTACTAACAAGTACTACTTAGTGAGTACCTACTACCTACTAGCTACTTGATGTACACGATCTCTATTGGAGCCTTAGAATAACTCTAACCAGGTGTTTTTCACAAAGAAACCAGGGAATAGGCACAGAGTCACCCAGCACTGAGCCTGTGAAGGGATAAAGCCACTGGGTATCCTTGGAACATCATCTTCTATAACTAGCCTGGACAAAATTATATTTGAGTGCTGAAAGAAATAACTATTTATCTCTTAAAGTTTATATAAAATAGCCTTTGTTTATAAATGAAAAGTTAAATATGTAAAGAACAATCATAAAGATTAAGAGTCCTTAGTCCTGGGAGGAGGGTCAAAGAGAGACATACCTGCCATTTCGGTCTCAAAGAAGGCAATGAGTGACTGCATGAAGGACAGGACCCACCGGTCTGTGATGTTGGCACTTTCTTTAACCGTGTTCTCGTTGTAGAGGAATTCCATTTCTTCCTCCTAGGAATGGACAATTATTGAAATATTCTGTTGCTTAGGGAAATTAATGTGAAGAAACAAGCTGTTAAAAGCACTTAAACTGAAATAGTAAATACCACGCCCTGCCTACCCCAATCCAGGCTCATTGGCAATCTAAATTTCTAATTTTCAGTAATATTTTCAGGATAAGTTCTAAACTTGGGAAATTAAGTCCTCAATTAGTAAATTATGTTTTTGAGAGGAGAATTTAGGAAAATAATTACTCTTCTATAGCAAAGAATGAGTATGACTTGAGAAACATTCTAAAACATTGTGAAGCCGAAACCGGTTTGGCACAGTGGATAGAGTGTTAGCCTGCAGACTGAAAGGACCTAGGTTCGATTCCGGTCAGGGGCATGTACCTTGGTTTCAGGCACATCCCCAGTAGGGGGTGTGCAAGAGGCAGCTGATTGATGATTCTCTCTCATCAATGTTTCTAACTCTCTATCCCTCTCTCTTCCTCTCTGTAAAAAATCAATAAAATATATTAAAAATAAAATAAAATAAAATAAAATATTGTCGCCAAAACCGGTTTGGCTCAGTGGTAGAGTGTCGGTCTGCGGACTGAAAGGGTTCGATTCCAGTCAAGGGCATGTACATTGTTTGTGGGCACATCCCCGGTAGGGGGTGTGCAAGAGGCAGCTGGTCAATGTTTATCTCTCATCGACATTTCTAGCTATCTCTCTCCTTTCCTCTCTGTAAAATATCAATATATATTTTTGAAAAAAAATAAAATAAAATATTGTCAATAGCTATAGTTACTGTAAATCTGAGGAAGGAAAGACAGTAAAATTTGCAAGATCTGGATGACTGTCTACAAATTGAAAATGAGCACCAGGAATTAATGTCTCAGCTTATATCATTCATTTTACCTATAAAATGCTTTATTTCACCTGTTCTCCCTTTACAAAATCTCCCTGAATTGTGAAGGCCCACCTCATTTATCCCACACACACAGCATCACCACCAGTGGCAGAACAGTGGTCATGCTAATCCTTGCCCAAATCCATGGGCCTAATCATAGAGCCGGTGTCTTGCTGCCATGCCCAGACCAGGGTCCACACTGGCAGAGGCTGCAACGTGGACCTGCCTAAAAAGGTGGTTGAAATAAAAAGCCAGGAGCATGAGTGACAGGGGAAAATGACTGTCTTTCTCAAACACAGGAGAAAATGGCCCCTGTGAAGCTTTAGTCAGACCTAGAAAAGCCAGAGGCAGAAGTTACAAGTTACCAGACTATTGGATGTTCAAAGCTCAGTTTTCCAACCCATTTCTTGGGAAGGAATAACATCCCATGTTTAGTCAACAGTAATTTACTAAGCAATTCTAATTGTAAGGTGCTGGAGGTAAAAGATCAGTGGTTTCAGGCCCTAACCTCAATTGAGTCCTGGAAGCGCAGACAAGAGCCTACATCATGGAGCAGGAGAGGCAGCTTCTCCCAGAATGCTCATGGGCAGCAGGGCATACTTGGAAGGCACTTGCATATACCGTATTTGCCGGCGTATAAGACGATTTTTTGGCCCTGAAAAATATGCCTCCAAGTGGGGGGTAGTCTTATACGGTGAGTATATAACAAACTCTGTATTTTTAGTGGAAATGTTAGGGGGTTGTCTTATATGCCCAGTCATCTTATACGCCGGCAAATACGTATTTTTCAGGGCCAAAAAATCGTCTTATATGCCGGCAAATACATCACAATCATTACTTTAAGTCCTAAGACCCCGGTGAAATTTCTATCACTCACGAGTATCAGCCCAAAGGCACCCATTGAGGGCCTTTACTCTGAGACAGTATAGGACCCTTCAGTGGCTCTATCATGCCCCACCCCCACTGGTCCCACGAAGAGAGGGGAACTGGCTGACTAAATGAATATGCAACTCTTCTCCAAGGGAGGCTGCAGTCTGCTACAAGGGTCACAGATAACTTCACCAATGGCCTCCCAAAAGTCTCGGACTCTCCACATCACAGGGACTATGCAAACTCAGCTCAACACAGCTGGGAAGACAGAGCTCAACCACAGCACTGCAGTCCACACCTTCTGCAGCCTCAGGACATTCTGGATGAAGAAGCGATAGGCGTTGTACCAAGGGAGTAGCACGTCCTTCAGAACATCACGAACACCTTCTTCCTTAAAGCGGAGGTTTTCTGCTCTCACCACAGGGGAGTTAATTAGATACAATCTGGAAGAGAAAATCACACCAAAAAGGAACGTAGACAGCCAACAATTATTACGTGATATTTGACAGTGCAACACCAAAATTACCAAGTCTTCTACAAAAGGGGTATTTATGAATAGTCTTCTCATGGTCTATTTTAAACTGAAAAAGCTCTTACTGTTACATTCATGAGGACAAACACATTATAAAAGGAGATGTAAGCCCAGTGCAGGCCACTGGTGGTGGGTGCAGCAGAACCCAAAGGTGGCGACCAGGCCCTCCTCCCAGGACAATGCAGGCACCAAAACCCCACCAGGAGCAGCTGTGTGTGTTCTGCCAGGGCAGAGGGCTGGGGGGCTTTTAATTTGAACACTTAATGATCTCTAGATTTGAAAATGTCATCATTATTTTAAAAACCACGTTGGGGGGGGGGTTGAGTCAACAAATTAGCTCCCCGTGTAGCAAAGATACATTTTTTAAAATATATTTTATTGATTTTTTACAGAGAGGAAAAGAGAGGGATAGAAAGTTAGAAACATCAATGAGAGAGAAACATCAATCAGCTGCCTCTTGCACACCCCTACTGGGGATGTGCCCACAACTAATGTACATGCCCTTGACCGGAATTGAACCCGGGAACTTTCAGTCCGCAGGCCGGGGTTCTATCCACTGAGACAAACCGGTTTTGGCAGATACATTTTTTGAAAAGCAAATTCTAAACCACATCTAAGAAATATGACTAACATAATAAGAAATGTTTACATAAAAAGGACAAACAGCCAAAACCGGTTTGGCTCAGTGGATAGAGCGTCGGCCTGCGGACTGGAAGGTCCCGGGTTCGATTCTGGTCAAGGGCATGTACCTTGGTTGCGGGCACATCCCCAATAGGGGGTGTGCAAGAGGCAGCTGATCGATGCTTCTCTCTCATCGATGTTTCTAACTCTCTATCCCTCTCTTCCTCTCTGTAAAAAAATCAATAAAATATATTTAAAAAAAAAAAAAAAAAAAAAAAAAGGACAAACATACCCAAGCCGGGCTGGCTCAGTGAATAAGAGCATCAGCCTATGGACCAAAGGGTCCTGGCTTTGCTTTCTGTCAAGGGCATGTACCTTGGTTGCAGGCTCCTCCCTCTCCCCCACTCTGGTCAGGGCTCCTACAGGAGGCAACCAATCAATCGATGGTTTATCTCACATCAATGTTTCTCTCAGTCTCACCTTCTCTCTAAAAAATCAATGGAAATATATCCGAAGCTGAGAAATAACAAAAACAAACAAAAATAAATAAAGGTGATGAAATAAAAAAAATAAAAAAAGGAAGGAAGGAAGGAAAGAAAAAGACGACAAACACACAGGGCAAAGCAGGGCAAAGCAGGGTGTTTACCTGAGGGCATCAGCACCATATTTATGAATGATGGATAGTGGATCTGGATAATTCTTTTTTCGTTTGCTCATTTTCTGGCCATCACTTGAAAAACAAAAGTCAATGCCACAGTTACCTTTATATATGTTACAGCTATTTTCACGTGGAACACATAAATGCAAAGGGCATACAGCCAATGTTAAAGTACAACAATAACGCTGTCTTTCAGTATCTGTAAGCTTCTTTTCAAATACTGTGTTGAGTCAACAGTGACATTTCAGGAGAGATTAAGGAAGATATTACAGTGGAACAGTTAAAAATACAGATGAGGCATTTTCCTTACAGAAATGAAAATCTATACCTTACAACAAAGTTTACAGCTTTATTCATTGTCAACAAAGACTGGAAACAACTCACTTAAGCAGGTCAAGAGTCAAATTCTGAGTCACCCATATGCTCGTCAAAGAAAAGGAAGGAGCCACAGATACACTTTGAGCAGAAAAGCCAATCTCAAAAAGTTACACGTGGTAGGAATCTATTTACGTAACAGACTTGAATTGACACCATTTCGGAAATGGAGACCTGATCAGTGGTTTGCCAGGGGTTGGGGAGGAGGCTGAAAGGGCAGAAGGATGTGGGTGTAGTTATGAAAAGGCAACAAAGGGACCATGAGATGTTCAAAGGGTTGAATATCTTGACTGTGCTGGTGGATCAAGGAATCTACATGTGATAAAGCTATATGCAACTAAACACACACAAAATCAGTACACATAAAATGGGGAAACCTGACTAGGATTGGTGGATTGCATCAACGTCCTGTCCTGGTTGTGATCATATATTATAGTTTTTTTGTATTTTTGTTTTTTTAAAAATATATTTCATTGCCAAAGCTGGTTTGGCTCAGTGGTAGAACGTTGGTCTGAGGACTGAAAGGTCCCAGGTTCGATTCCGGTCAAGGGCATGTACATTGGTTGCGGGCACATCCCTGATGGGGGGTGTGCAGGAGGCAGCTGGTCGATGTTTCTCTCTCATCGACGTTTCTAGCTCTCTATCTCTCTCCCTTCCTCTCTGTAAAATATCAATAAAATATATTTATTTAAAAAAAATACATATATATATATATATATATATATATATTTCATTGATTTTTTACAGAGAGGAAGAGATTGGGATAGAGAGTTAGAAACATCGATGAAAATCATCCATCAGCTGCCTCTTGCACACCCCTACTGGGGATGTGCCTAAAACCAAGGTACATGCCCTTGACTGGAATCGAACCTGGGACCTTTCAGTCTGCAGGACGAAACTCTATCCACTAAGCCAAACCGGTTTTGCTGTATTCTAGTTTTGAAAAATGTGACCACAAGGGGAAGGAAAATGGGAAAACTCAAAAGGGGCTTCTAATATTTTTCACAATTGCATGCAAATCTACAATTCAATAAAATTTTCAACTTAAAATGTGAAAAAGCACAGCCAGTACAGCCAGACTGTCTAGGTAATTGAATTTACCACTTATTTATTGTGACTTTGGGCAAGTTACTTACTTTTCCTGAATTTCAATTCCTCAAATGTCAGAAGAACTCTGTGGGTTAGGTGTGTAAAGATGTGTAATAGCTCACAACAGGGCCTACTGCCTTCTCCCTCACTGCACATAAAGCTGGGCACCTAGGTGAGCATTCTTAGTTTCTAATTTTTATTTGTTTCACTTTTAATAATGAGGAAGAACATGGAAAAGAAGAATAAGACTCCTATGCAATAATAGAAACCTCTATAACCCATTAATTTCATATGTTAAAAAGACAACAAAAATCTATATTAAAGGACCAGTGTACAGATTAAACTATGAAGTATAAGCAAAAGAACTTCATGAAATTCTAAAAACACACACACACACACACACACACACATCATTTTATCACTAGAAGATCCCAGAAAAGACCCTTCCATTAGGCTGAGCTCTCAACCCAGCTCTGCTTCCTAAGACAAAGGGGAGTGGGTGGAGACAGAATGCAAAAGATGGACAAGTGCACAGGACAGGAGTTGGATGAAAAGTACAGAAAAAATATAAAGAGTAGAGAGGAAATAGTAGGAACAGAGTGGGGGCATTCCTGAATTCCTCTATTCCTAAAGGATGGTTAAGGAATGGAGAACCTCGACATTACACAGGAGTGCACCTGCCTTGCAAGGACGAGCCCATTCACAATCACATTCCTGAACGGTGGTTGTCCAAAGAGAGCTGTGGCCAGCACTAGCAGAGTGTAAAACCTGGAAAAAATATCACAAAGAAAAAGTTAGGAACGAAATCAAGAACCAGAAAAGAAACGCAGCATAAGGAAAAACTATGTTTACTTATTGAACTGAATTTCTGCTGTTTTGGATCTGTTACATTTCTTAATAAGCTCATAAAGCAAAGGTTCTTAATTTTGGTGACTTATTGAATCATGTCTGGACCACTGGAAAAAATTATACCCAGGACCCACTGCAGAACAGGTCCTGACCAGAAACTGAACGGCGTTACTGAGAGCGAACAAAGGCCTGGAGCCAGGGCTGGCCAGTGGAGGACAGCACCAGCCCTCTCCTCGGGAAGCCAGCCGGACAGCTAAAAGGCGGAGATCAGAGAGGAGAGGTCTCTCAGGACCTCCCCAAAATACAAAACTGAAAATCAAGAGATATCACCTTTAGCACAGGGCCATATGAGAGTCTTATGACAAAAAACAAACCAGCCCCTCTACCCCCAAAAAACAACGTAGCTCTCATTCAAAAGTTAAAAGATAGATGACACGAGCAGAGGCAGTATGTATTCTGTCAGTCAGATATCAAATATGTTTATTTTCTTTGCTAGCTTGTTTCCTAAAAGGACTGCGTCACATCCCTGTAAGCTGTCCCGTTAAGTGAGGCTCGTGTCACCTCTAACCTGATTTGCACTCCAAAATCCCAGGACATGAGCAGCTGGGGCTGGAGACCAGACCCCTGGCTACCTCAGCACCTGGCAGGACATGCCATTCCTTGAGGACTGCTAACAGATGCCAGATGCTACCACTCTTCTGAGAAACTACCTGGGAAGAGGAGTTGTGCCTGGTTCAATTCCTACTAGTACATGGATTGGAAGCTAAAAACAGCACATCCCAAAACATCAGGCTGGAATTTAATCAGTTTGTGATGACTAGTGCAATTTGTAAAAGCAGAGAAGACCACCAAAATTCCTTAAACACTCCTGTAAAAGCATTACTAAGGAAAATATAATTAGAACCTGGACCAACCAAGATCATCCACAAAAAGAAGGTAACTTAACTTTTTTGTAATTAAGAGGACAAGGTTATGGCTTTAATAAGGAACCAGGTAAAACCAATACCCAAATTCTCTCCCCATGATCTTTTAAATCTAGATGTTTTAGAATGTTAATTTTGTAAAGCTAGTCTA
Source organism: Vespertilio murinus (assembly GCA_963924515.1). Classification (NCBI taxonomy): domain Eukaryota; kingdom Metazoa; phylum Chordata; class Mammalia; order Chiroptera; family Vespertilionidae; genus Vespertilio; species Vespertilio murinus. The sequence continues at coordinate 107,440,635 of OZ004708.1, forward strand.
ACATCTAAGCACATTCGCAAGCATCCCTTTTTATTTGTAGTATCCCACTCTTTATCAAGTATTTACTAGAAAATACTCATTACACATTTGAGTAAATGTGTACTGAGAAGTACACAGCTATGATCACCACACATTCAGTGTTTCTTATCTCTTACAGTTCCAGTGAAACAGAAATCTCTGTACTCCAAGATATCAGTGATATCAGTGAAATAACTGAAACTCAAACTCTCCCTTCCATAGGGAGAGACACCTACTCAAGACACTGGGTTGCTTGGTAGAAGGAGCAGTGGGCAGAAGAGCCTATCTCCCTGACACAGTCTTCCCTGCACACAGCAGATAAAGACCACGTGCTCAGTAAAGTAGCTTCTAAATAAAATGAAATCAACAAAACACTTAAAAGAACAAGAAACATACCATCCTCTGGTTTGATCAATGCCTTCAGCAATGAAGTCTGCAGGAAATGCGTCTTCAAACTCCTTCTTATTTTCAAATGGGTAATGAACTTGAGCATAGGGCATGCTGCCACTCTCAAACCAACAGTCAAACACTTCAGAGATGCGACGCAGCAATCCCTTCCCACAGCGTGAAGGGATGGTCAGATGGTCAATGCTAGTAAACACAAATGTGTTAAGCACAGCAGAACTTGCAGTGTAATTACTAGTAGGAAACACAATCTCCTGAAAGCTCTTCATGTGAACAAAGATACCGGCAATTCTCACAGGCTTTCCGAGAGCACCAAGAGTGCTCTACCTTGGTTATGTGCCAGAGGCCCCACCATCTACCACAAGTACAGAAGCCACCCTTCCTCATTATGACACAAGTTATCAACAATGTACTTCAGCAAACTAGTTTTACTTCTATATGCAGCTCTCGGATCTGCTAGAGAGACCACATCTTAACACATTGAGGACAGATCATGAGAATTCTCGTTTCACATGATACAGTGCTTTACAAAGTATCACACTTTAAAAAGATATTAGCTTGTAAGGATATGTAATAAGTAACTTCAAAATGCAAATGTGCATTTAATATTAAAGCGTGCCCTTAACATTAATGTAAAATGTTTTTTGTACTCGTTCAATAGAAACTTATCTGGTCCCTGGGTGAAGCTAGCAATAAAACTACTGGTCTGCCACGTGTTAACAGGATAATCCTAGGCCAAAGCTCTCAATGACAGAAGTGACATGAATCACACACTTAGAAACTGACCTCTCTCTGTGGAGATCTGAGATCTTTGTTCCTGACAGTTCTTCAAGTTCTGCCATTGACCCAATGCATACTATCTGTCAAAACAAAGTTAAAAAGCAAGTGCCAGAGAGGCAAGGATCACAGAGTTTGGTTCTGTCACATTGGTGCTTAGTTTGGAGACCACTCATCTTTGGGGCCGTTACTGCCACATGGCAAACCCCTGGAAAGACAGATCACTGTCTGGAGAGGTGAGCGGATTCCCTTCCTTGCTACCAACCCCATATCAGAGGCGGCTCTACATAGAGACTTTGAACATTCATGGCCATCATCTCAACAAGCATTTTTTGAGGGTTTACTGTGTCCAAATCTCTGAAAAATGACCAGCAGATTTGAAATGCCTTAAGAACAGTGGTCGGCAAACTCATTAGTCAGCAGGGCCAAATATCCAAAGTACAATGATTGAAATTTCTTTTGAGAGCCAAATTTTTTAAACTTAAAACTCTTCTAACGCCACTTCTTCAAATTAGACTCGAGCAGGCTGTGATATTTTGTGGAAGAACCACACTCAAAGGGCCAAAGAGCCGCATGTGGCTTGCGAGCCGAGGATTGCCGAACACAGGCCTAGACTGTTCTCTAAGGCATCGTAGTTTCTTCCTACCACTTGAATTTGATTCTTTAAGCTGGAATCTTCTAAAGTGAATGCTAGAAGTAAATTACTGTGCTGAGTGGGTGAGGAAAGGGCAGAGGGTGGGGTGGGAACCTAGTGGAGGGGAGCAATGGAGGGAAAAAATGAGGAACATTTGTAATAATATGAATAAAGATTTTTTTTAAAAAATAAATAATTTACTATGCTGAGTCAAAATAGTCCTATTGCAAGATGTTAGAATTATGTCTGGGTAAGGAAGCTGAGATGGGCCCCCCGAGGCACCGCCACAGGAAGCCATCTGACAGGGGCTGCTGGGGCCTCGCCGTTATCTGGAAGCACCCTGGTCTCTTTGCCCTCCCATCCTGACTGGTCCTGAAAGCCTTGACTCAGCCACACTGGAAATTTACTGAGGTCCCTGGACTGCTGTGGCTCTAATGCTCTCAGCTTTCAGTGATGGACAGAAAGCCTCACCTGAAGTCCTACATATACAATTTACATAGACCTACACTCATATACAATCACTTGTTGTTGTTTTTTTGATATATATTTTATTGTTTTTTTACAGAGAGGAAAAGAGAGGGATAGAGAGTTAGAAACATGGATCAGTTGCCTCATGCACACCACCCACTGGGGATGTGCCCGCAACCAAGGTACATGCCCTTGACCGGAATCGAACCTGGGACCCTTCAGTCCGCAGGCCGACGCTCTATCCACTGAGCAAAACCGGTTTCAGCTACAATCACTTGGTTTTGTCAGTTAAAGGTCTGCAATGCTTGGGTAATTTTTTGTGTGTTTCTTTTCCATCACTCTAAGTTGGGTTTAACATGCTATGACTTAGTGCAGATTTTCTGTTCTGTACCTAAATAACTCACAAGAGGAAACAGAGATCTGAGCAACACAAACAATTTAATGTGTGGCTTCCCTGAGAAAAATGCAAGTTACATTCACTTTTACACAAAGGGAAATTGTTAACAATAGAATAAGAATCAAAATAAAGTTAAAGTTCTAAAAACATTCTTATTTGTCATTATTATAAGAAGGAATGAGAAAAAAGATGAAATAGGGGCAAAAAAAGGAAAAGAAAGAAGCCATATTCTTTTACCCCATATTCAGATGGGACAAAAGCACAAAGGGCCTCAATAAAAAACAACATGTGAAAACACCACCAGCCTCACCTCCTCGAAGTCCTCACTGACCCACAGCGGGATGGGGGTGCCCCAGTATCGGTTTCTGGAAATCGCCCAGTCACGTGCGTCTTTCAGCCAGTTTCCAAACCGCTTTTCTCTCACAAACTCCGGGACCCTGGGTGAGCAGGTCAGACACCAGATCAGTTGAGAACATTGCTGAGGAAATCTGTGAGGGACACCGGTGTAGGCTTTGTGGACCAGACACCCTGGAAATGCGGGGCTCCCACCTGAGAGGTGTTTCCCCAGGGGAAGATGCTCTTTGTGGGAAACATCAGTACCCCAGGCCTCCCTACCTGCTTGCCCTTGGGCACAGCCACAGTCCTTTGAAGAGTCACCACGGGCTAGCTGGCACGGACATGTTCCTATTTAGCTTCTGGGTCATCCACACACAGTGCTTTAATTATAACTCACTGGCTTGGGCTACCAATCACCTAGACCCGTGGTCGGCAAACTCATCAATCCACAGAGCCAAATATCAACAGCACAACGATTAACATTTCTTTGAAGAGCCAAATTTGTTTAACTTAAACTTCTTCTAAGAAAAACCAAGATGGCGGCAGAGGTAAACGCCTAAATGCAGCCTCACTCAACAATTTCAAAAAATACAACTAAAATATAAAGTGGACATTATCCAGAACTACAGGAAAGTTAACTGACTGGAAATTCAACAACTAGAAGGAAAGAGAAAACCAGAAGGACAATCAGAGGAGCTTGAAACCCTAAGGTACAGAGAGACACAGTGCGAGCAAGGGGAGAGGACGGAGACAGAGAGGAGGGGTGGCTGAGTGCCTGGCTGGCAGTCCCTAGCGGGAAAGAGATAAAAACTCCAGACTATGCTAAACCCCAACTCCGACTGCACTGAACCCCACTTCTGGGTGAGACCCTGGGGTCCCAGGCTCATACAGAGGGAATCTGGGCTGAAAGGAAGAAGCTCAGGGGAGCAGCGAATGGCAGAGCCCCGGAGTTGTGCAAATTTTCGCAGAGGACTGGCTGTTACCTGAGCTGCTGTATTGCCCTAGCGGGAAGGAGACAAAAGCTCCGGATGTGCTAAGCCCCAGTTCTGATTGCACTGAACCCCAGTCCTCGGCGAGACCTTCGGGCCCCAGCCTCATACAGAGGGAATCTGGGCTGTAAGGCAGAAGGTCAGGGGAGCAGCGAAAGGAAGAACCCCCAAGTTGTGCACATTGCCCGAAGAGGACAGATGATTGGGCCACTGGATTGCGCAAGAGGGAAGGAGACATAAACTCCGGACTGCTCTTAACCCCACTTCCAACTGCACTGAACTCCAGTTGTGGGCTTGTTGGGGGAGAGACTAGACTGCCTGGTAGCGGGCGAAACTCTAGGGTGCCTTTCTCTGAGAGGTGCTTGCAGCGAATACCAAGGGACACTGAGCTACACTGAGACTCAGGAACCTCAGAGGGCGAGGCTAACCAGAACAAAGGCTGTAGGCTCCACCCTGAAACTCCGCCCCATCCAAGCTGAACAGAGAGGCATTTGCAGGTTTCCAAGTCTAGTGGAATAAGGCTGTCTCCTGGCATAGACACAGCTGATCCTCCCAACCTACCAACTCAGGGAAGCAGCAAAAATGCCAAGATGAGGAAACAGATCGCAAACGAAAGAAATGGAGGACAAAAAGCGACTAGATATAGAGTTCAAAACCATGCTTATAAGGTTGTTCAAGAATCTTCTAGAAAAGGCCAATAAAATAAATGAGACCTATTAAGATATGAAAAGGGATCAACTAGAAATAATAAAGGCTCAAGAAGAAATGATAAAGGATAAACTAGAAATAAAGAATACATCCTCTGAAATAAAAAATATTATACAGAAACCTAAGAACAGAATGGAAGATTGCAAGAATCAAGTCAAACATTGGAAACACAAAGAGCCAGAGGACACTCCTCCACATAAGCAAGAAAACAAGAGAATCCAGAAAGTTGAAGATAGTGCAAGAAACCTCTGGGACAACTTCAAGTGAACCAACATAAGAATTAAGGGCGTCCCAGAAGATGACAGAGAGCAAAATACAGAAAACATATTCAAAGAAACAGTGATAGAAAACTTACCCACCTGGGGAAAGAAAGACTTACAAGTCCAGGAAGCACACAGAACCCCAAACAAAAGGAATCCAAAGAAGACCACTCCAAGATATATCATAATTAAAATTCCAAGAGCCAAAGACAAAGAGAGAATATTAAAAGCAGCAAGAGAAAAGCAGGTAGTTACCTATAAAGGAGCACCTATACGACTGTCAGCTGATTTCTCAACAGAAACCATACAGGCCAGACGAGAATGGCAAGAAACATTCAAGGTGATGAATAGCAAGAACCTACAAACAAAAATATTCTACCCAACAAAGCTATCACTCAGAATCAAGGCCACATAAAGAGCTTCACAAATAAAATTAAGCTAAAGGAGCTCATCACCGCCAAACCTGAATTATATGAATTGCTAAAAGAGGTTCTTTAGGAAGAGGAAAAAAATAAAGATAAAAAATTATGAACAACAAATACTTAATTATCAACAAGTGAATCTAAAAACCAAGGGAAGTAAAAATCATGATGAACAATATCAACTGGTGAATATAATAGAATGAGAGGTATGGAAGGGGAGGGGACTGATGATTCTCGGGGAAATGGGGATTGGGGGTGGCGGGAAGAGACTGAGCATAAACTGCACCTATGGATGAGGACAATGGGGGATGGGTGAAAGGGCAGAGGGTGGGATGGAAACTTGGTGGAGAGGAGCAATGGGGGGGAGGGTGAGGAACATTTGTAATAATATGAATAAAGATTTATTTTTAAAAAATAATAATAATAAACTTAAACTTCTTCTAATGCCACTTCTTCAACATAGACTCGCCCAGGCTGTGGTATTTTGTGGAAGAGCCACACTCAAGGGGCCAAAGAGCCACATGTGGCTCACGAGCCACAGTTTGCCGACCACGGACTAGAAAATAAGTGTTTGAACAGGTAGAGTGTTGGTAGCTGGCTGGTAGATGCCTCCCCAGGTTTACAGCACATTGTACATTGGGCTCTGCAATGAGGCAAGTCCCTTAAATGTGCTCCTCACCTCAGTGCCCTGGCTAGTACCAGCCTTCCTCTGTGATAACTTTCCCTGGCAGAGCTCACATCAGCAACTCTTCCCCCAAATTTCTCTTGTCTCAGATCGATAAATGAAACCTATCCTTTGCGGTTCCGCTTTGCAAAAAAAGTTAACAAGTTTAAGACCAAGTGAGAGTCCCCTAGACCTGTATCATAAATGTCAGTTTATAGGCCGGCACCTCCACAGGACTACGAATATTCCATTCCCAGCACATCAAAGATTAGGAGAATTAGAGCGATCTAGGTAAAAAAATGAAAGAAGAGCTTTTACTTGAGAAATCAGAGTCACTAGAAAAAAATAGAAAGCTATAGGCACTTCCTTTTACTGTCCTGAGATGCTCCCCATTCTTCCAAAATCAAAGGCAGTCTTTAAGTTCTTATCGGGAGTTAAAAATACTGATTGCCCTCCAAACTCTCAGTGAAAAACATGCTTTTGCAATACATAATCCATTCTTCCTTCATTTTTGTAACAGGTCGAGTAACACTTTTTTTCAATCTTTATCAGCTAAAAGCTTTTGTCCCCTCAGTACAACCGGCCTGAACAAGACCATCACAGTCTGGGAGCTCACCAATTATCACAAGTAGTATATACTACAGCTGATCCTTGAACATGTGTTTGAACTACAAAATATGCTAATTTTCTCAAGTGACCCACGCAGTTCAAACCTGGATTGTTTAGGGTCAATGCCAAGGCTGGGAAATAAAGAGATGTGGAGAGCCAACTGTTATGTTATACACAGATTTGTGACCAGGCAGAGATGTGAGCCCTTAACGCCAGTGTTTTCTAAGGGCCAACTGTCATCATAAACGGCTTTGGTGGATATATCCACAAACAAATGTTTAACCTGAAAACGACTGTTATTTAAGGCTAATGAACACTAAGAGTATAGTAGATGTTTTCCAGTCATCCAATTCTGTAGAATGAACAAACAGCAGGTTCTCATATCCAATTGGCTTTTTAAAAAACGGTAAAGCCAAAACCGGTTTGGCTCAGTGGATAGAGCGTAGCCTGCGGACTGAAAGATCCCAGGTTTGATTCTAGTCAAGGGCATGTACCTTGGTTGCCGGCACATTCCCAGTAAGGGGTGTGCAAGAGGCAGCTGATCAATGTTTCTCTATTATCTATGTTTCTAAGTCTCTATCCCTCTCTCTATCTCTCTGTAAAAAAATAAATAAAATTAAAAAAAATAAAAGATAAAAATAGTATATATATATATATATATATATATATATATATATATGCCTTACAATAAAAAATGGTACTTTATTATATCTTAATTTAAATTGTTTTGTTTCCTAAAAAGAAATAAAAATAGATGTTACTACAATATATAATACCACGTTTTCCCGAAAATAAGACCTACTTACAGGTTTCCTTCTGAGTGAAATATAAGGCACCCCCCAAAAAATAATAAGGCCCCCAGGCTCTGTCTCAGAATGAAAATTAATTTATCATAAACTGGTCGCTAGGGCCGCCCTGACTGGCATCCCTAGCAACCAGTGACATTACACAGAGTCCTGACGTCACTGCTGTGTGAATGGAGAGAAATCAGTGTGGAAACTTTGTGAAACCTAAACTGCAAGAAGTTGTGACTTGGGTGAAGAATTCATGGGAGAAAATCACTGACAGTTGCATTGCAAATGCACTGCCAGCAGGCTACCTTGACAAGAAGTACTCATTTAGCCAAAACCGGTTTGGCTCAGTGGTAGAGCGTCGGTCTGTGGACTGAAAGGTCCCAGGTTCGATTCCGGTCAGGGGCATGTACCTTGGCTGCGGGCACATCCCCGGTAGGAGGTGTGCAAGAGGCAGCTGGTCGATGTTTCTCTCTCATCTATGTTTCTAGCTCTTTATCTCTCTCCCTTCCTCTCTGTAAAATATCAATTAAAAAATATTAAAAAAAAAAAAGACATTTAAAGACAGTGCTATTGCTAAACATGAGAGATTTGGTCCACTGATTCTGAAAGAAATGGAGTCACAAGAAATTCACCAGGAAATTCAGGAACTGGATTGTTATTATGATGTTCCAGAAGATGATGACATGATTGTCATTGAATAAATGAGTATATTCTTGATACTGTAGGAGTCACAGTTTGTCTGGTTTGTGTTGACAACTACCGTACTACTGTACTGTATACAGGTAATAAATTTCCTTTATTTTCACTTAACAGTAAATGTGTACCATAATCTTCTTCATGGAAAAATAAGACATCCCCTGAAAATAAGACCTAGCGCATCTTTGGGAGCAAAAATTAATATAAGACACTGTTTTAATTTTGGAGAAACTGGGTAATGATGGCTATTAAAATTATTATGATTTCGGGAAGTATAAACCAGTACTAACTATATGACAAAGAACATTCTGAAGACACACATCTTACTGCTCACCAGTAACACAGGTCATTGTTCCTCATCAGCTGATCCACCATGTGCTCAACCCGCACAAACCAGCTGGGCACCGCTTTGTAAATGAGGGGCGTATCCGACCTAGGAAAGCAGAAATGGAGGTGTGGCTGGTCAGAAGGTGTGCAGGCACCCAGGACAACCACCTGTCTCACTGATGCCACCACCACCTACTTGGCCTTCTGCAAAACTAAAGTCTACATCTTTAGTATTAGTCACCACCCTCCACAAAACCCAGAAAGGCAAGCTAGTACACAAGAAAACAAGAATACAAGAAAAAAAATATAGTTATTCTGGTGTGGGACAGCTGTCCAGAAAAGATACCATATTAACCCAGCTTGTATGGCTCAGTGGGTGAGCATCAATCCATGTACTAAGAGGTTACAAATTCAATTCCTGGTTTTGGGCTTGATCCCCAGTGGAGCCTATAGTAGCAGCTGATCGATGTTTGTTTTTCTCTCTCCCCCTCTCTTTCTCTCTCAAAATTTATAAAAACATTGAAAAAACAGATATCACACTAAGCAAAAATGAGGAATGAGAACATAACATACCATGAAAGATTCCATTTCACCCAAATCTTTATAATTTTTTATTAAAATTTATCATCACATACATCTCACTTAATTCCATTAGAAAATTTTAGAGATGTTTCTCATCCTAAAGAAATGTGACCCCACCACAAAATATATTTGTCCCTTAGGATGATAGAAAATATGCAGATATGTCTTTGCCCCTGGATCCTGGCACAGAGTTCCTGAAACCCTTCTCATTTCCTGGGTGACAGGAGTGACTTTTGTTCTAATGAGGTGATGCTGTGTGGGCCCCTGCACGGGGGTTGGTCACTGGAAAGATGAAACCATAACAGCTTGGAATTCCAGTCTTGTCTCTATCCTACTGAGAAGAAGGGCCAACACCAGAGCTAATGGTTGACCATGACTTTGTGGTGAAGCCTAAAATCTTACAGTACGGGGTTAACGGGTTCCAGGTTGATGAATACATACAATGGAGGGTGACACACATCAACTCCATGTGATACATGCTAATGCCCACAGGACCCTCCCAAACCTCTCCATAACGCTGTTCACCTGCATCCTTCAATAAATGTGTTTCCTGGAATTCTGAGCCGGCCTAGCAAATGAATTGAACCGACCCATGAAGGGGACAAAGGGAACCTCTGAACTGAAGCCTATCGGTCTATCAGGGATTAATCCTTGGAACCTGATGATACCTCTAGATAGATGGTGTCGAATTGAAGTAAACTCTAGGACACCCAGCTGGTGTTACAGAGAATTTGCTTGGTGTAGGGAAAAACATCTACAATACTGGGGAATGAAAAATGTCATAAGTGAAATGTTTTATTTAAGTTGTAAAGAAGATCACAGGATAAAAAAACAAGTAGGGCCAAGTCAGCAGAACTCAGAAGCAGATCAGAGTTTGATTCCGCTTAGGGCACATGCCAGGTTGCTGGCTTGGTCCCCAGTTTGTGGTGTGCAGGAGGCAGCTGATGTTCTTTATCATCATCAATGTTTCTATCTCTCTCTCCCTCTTCCTTCCTCTCTGAAATAAATAAAAATATATTTTAAAAACAAATCAACAACAAAAAAACCCCCAAGAAACTAAATAGGGAAGAACTAGGTTTTTTTCTTTACAGTCTGTGTCTGTATTTCTAACACAACTTGTGAAAAAGAAGTACTTGTATGCATTCATAACATTCTCCTTTGAACAAGAAGGTGGTATCCAAACACAAGCTCTAAAGAATACAAATGAGATGGAAACCACCAACTGATACAGTGGCACAAAAATATGCACAAATCGAAAGATCTTGCTCAATCAGTCCCCTCCTCACCTCCAGCAGAAAGGGTAGCTATGAGTGAAGGTGCTGGCAACAAGAAGTCGGCCTTGCTCCTTCAGCATCCTGATGATATTTTTGTCAGCATCCTGTTAAAAAAATTAAAATGTAGCTACTAAAATACCTCCAGTATTTAGTAACATAATATAATTGAGTATTTATTACTAAAATCAGGTATTTGGATACCTTTACTATTAGTAAAAGACACAAACAACTAATGTATAATATACATGATGCACCTGTATTTTAGCCACCGTGTAACTGCACGCACTTTTAAAATACACACCATATCATTAAGGTAGTGCAGTTTTCAATCAGCAATGACTACCCCAAGGTCACAACCTTGCTACATGAGTCACCAGTCAGAGTCCATTTTTCCCAACTCCTTGAAACTACAGTCTGCTTCCTCTGAAGATACTAGACCCTCGAATGCAGCTAATAATAACAGTCTACCTTTACTGATTTTATGTGTTGAAGCCAAACAAAACAAGCAGCTTCCTAAAAATAAAACCCCAAACAAACAAACAAAACACACACACACACCCAGATGTGGAAGCCTTTTGATAAAAACTGATTAATAAAAACAGCCGGATGAAATCAATCCCTTTTTACGCTTTACAGTCACAGACCTTCACATACTGTCCCACGAAATCTGTCACTTCTGCTGTAAAACAGCCTGAAGCATCCACAGGGCACACAGGGACAGAATCTTTCTGGATGATGTTGAAGTCCATACAGACCCGATAGTCATCCTGGGGGGGAAGGGGATCACAATAAAACAGTTCAAGTGTATGAGGAGGCAGTGTAGTTTTGAATCAGCAATGATTCAAGGTCACCAAGGTCACCAAGTTGCTTCATGAGTCACCAGTCAGAGCCCAGTATGGGGACGGAGATGTACTGGAATAATTTTCTGTATTCTGATACAAACCTCTCATCACTGTGATTATCGCCCAACGAAAGTTAATTCAAAGACTGCACAGAGACTTTAACAGAACATCATAGCGGCAAAAGATGATCACCTTGTCTAACCAGCCATTATTTCAGACCCTACATACATGAGTATCTATCACTAAGAGAGAAGATGGCATAGAAGTATAGTGAAACAAATTAAATTTGACTTATAACACCAACATGTATGCACATAAGCAGTCCTGCATATTTGATATGCATATGGATTTGCACCCTGTCGAGGAGCAACTGAGAGATCACAACACTGAGTATCGCTCACCTAGACTAGCCACAATGCTTCAGGAATACATTTTGAAAATTCTGTATGATGCTGGGTCACACAGTGCTCTGACATTTACTATTTAGCTCCTTTAAGTTTCACCTCTGTGAAGACCGACTGGCGCAGTTTAACCAGGTGTTCCCCTTGCAAAAACCAGCAACTATCTCCACTCAACAGAGGAGGAAGCTGTGGTAATGCTCCCATTCAAAACCAAACAGTCGGGCTCCAGAGTTCAAAGTCTTTACTATGCGATGTTGCCCAAATCTGAAAGAGACTATCTGAGGGTTAGATGGAGAAACCATCCTCTGTTGGAATCCAAAACAGGATGGAAAGGCAGTGTGTTCCACCTGGCCTTGGTTCTGAGGGTTCCTAGTGATGACACATGTGGGTCCTGCCCATAAGGAAGACTTGAAGTCTGACAATCTGAAATATTTAACAGCTACTTTGACTAGCTAAGAGCAGCATTCCTGAGTGGAGCCGCAAGGACAAGTCATGGTCATGCAGAAGTATGACTCTGCAGAGGTGACACAGTGTATAACCTGGCAAAATGCCAACAAGGAAGGGCTCTCAGGAAATCTCTACATAAAGTGGTTTACAGGCTGCGTGTCAGAGATCTCATAGTCTTTAACATTAATCTGCCTGGCATTAGGGGCAGATATATAAGGTACAGTATTACTACAGTAAATGACAAATAGTCATATGTACAGATAATGTAGATTATATATTAATATCAGGTGTACACCTCAGTGATGAGACATGACATAACTAAGTCCTAATAAATCTCCCACCCATCTGACACCATACAGTTATTCAAGTATTGTGGACTATATATTCCCTATGCTGTACTTTGCACACCCAAGAATGACCAATTTGTACATTTTTTATTTTTTATTTTTATTATAAAACTTTATTACTCAGATTATTACAATTGTTTCTCCTTTTTCTCCCCCAAAGCTCCCTACCACCGTTCCCATCCCACCCTCTGCCCTTAGCCCCTCCCCCCCCATTGTCTTCATCCATTGGTTATATTTCAATCCAGTCTCTCACAGCTCCCCCACTCCCTTATCCCCCTGATAATTATCAGTCCACTCCCTTTCTTTGCCCCTGATTCTACTATATTCACCAGCTTATTGTGTTCCTCAGATTTTTTTTTCCTTCTCTTTTCCTTTTTTTCCGTATATGAATTTCAAGTGGGACACTCTCCCATTTGTTTTTGTAGGGAAATACAACACAGTGTCCTGTAGCAAATGGCTGCAGACTGTCCAAATGTCTCAGGACCACACGAATAGAATCCGCTCCTCCTCCGGTTCACATGGCCCCTCCGGGACACACGGCTCCCCCAGGTCCCACCGCTCCCCCGGGACACACAGCTCCCCCAGGTCCCACTGCTCCCTCGGGACACACGGCTCCCCCAGGTCCCACGGCTCCCCCGGGACACACAGCTCCCCCGGGGCTTATTTGTACATTTTTTTAAAAATATTTTTTTATTGATTTCAGAGGAAGGGAGAGGGACAGATAGAAACATTGATGAGAGAGACATATCCATCCGCTGCCTCCTGCAAGCCCAACACAGGATCAAGCTTGCAATTTGGGCTATGCCATGACCAGGATTCAAACCCTGGACCTCTTGGTGCATGAGATGCTGCTCAATCCACTGAACAACTGCAGCTGAGCCAATTTGTACTTAATCCTTTCACCTTTCCACCCAATCTCCAACCTTCTACCATTTGGCAACCAACAAAATATTCTCTGTATTGCCGAAACTGTTTTGGCTCAGTGGATACAGAGTTAGCCTGTAGACTCACAGGTCCTGGGTTCAATTCTGGTCAAGGGCATGTACCTTGGTTGCGTGCACATCCCCGGTGAGGTGTGCAGGAGGTGGCTGATGGATCTTTCTCTCTCATTGATGTTTCTGACTTTCTGTCCCTCTCCCTTCCTCTCTTTTAAAAAAATCAATAAAATATATATCTTTTTTTAAAAAAAAATATTCTCTGTATTTATGAGACTATGTGTGCTCTGCCTGAGGGGTTTTTTAGATTCCATTACTGATATGGTTTTATTGCCATTTTATTGTTCAGTTTATCTTTTATTTCCTTCATTTTCTTAAAGATATTTTAACATTCAATTTAATACTGGTTTTGGTGGTGATGACCTCCTTTAGCTTTTTCTTGTCTGTGAAGATCTTTTATCTATCCCTTAATTGTAAAAGACAGCTTTGCAGGGTAGAGTAATCTTGGTTGTAGGTTCTTACTATTCATCACTTTGAATATTCCACTCCCTCTGGCCTGCCAAGTTTCTGTACAGAAATCAGCTGACAGTCATGGGGGAGCTCCCTTTTAGTTAACCAACTTCTTTCTCTTGCTGCTTTTCAGATTCTTTGACCTTTTGTGTTTTAATTATGATGTGTGGGCCCTCTTGTGTTCCTCCTGTCTGAGACTGCACTTCCTGGACATGTATGTGTATATCCGTCACCAGATTAGAGATGTTTCCTGTTATTCATTTTTTTTTAAACAGTTTTCAATTTGTTGCTCTCTTCTTCATATATATATTTTATTGATTTTCCACAGAGAGGAAGGAAGAGGGATGGAGAGCTAGAAACGTCAATGAGAGAGAAACATTGACCAGCTGCCTCCTGCACACCCCATGCCAGTAATGTGCCCGCAACCAATGTACATGCAGTTCACTGGAATCAAACCTGGGACCCTTCAGTCTGCAAACTGACACTCTATCCACTGAGCCAAACCAGTTTCGGCATTATATTTTATTGATTTTTTTTTACAGAGAGGAAGGGAGAGAGATAGAGAGTTAGAAACATCGATTAGAGAGAGTCATACATTAGCCCCTGACCAGAATCGAACCCAGGACCCTTCAGTCTGCAGGCCAACGCTCTATCCACTGAGCCAAACCGGTTTCAGCTGTTGGTCTCTTCTTCTAGCACCCCCATAAAGCGAATATTTGATACACTTGAAGTTGTCCCACTCTCCTTACACTATATTCTTACTTTTGTCTTTTTTTTCTTTTTGCTATTCTGATTGGGAGTTTTTTGCTTCCTTCTATTCCAAATCACTGATTTGATTCTGGGCTTCATGTACTTTACTGTTGATCACATTACTTATTCTTTTAAAAAAAATATATTTTAATTTTTTTCACTAGAGGCCTGGTGCACAAAATTTGTATATGGGCGCAGGAGGTTGTCCCTAAGCCCAGCCTGCACCCTCTCGAATCTGGGATATCTTCTCACAATTTAGGACTGTTAGCTCCCAACTGCTCACCTGCCTGCCTTTCTGATTTCCCCTAACCACTTCTGCCTGCCAGCCTGATCACCCACTAACCACACCCCTGCCAGCTAGTTTGCCCCTAACTGCCCTCCTCTGCAAGCCTGGTTACCCCTAACTGCCTTCACCTGCAGGCCTGGTCCCCTGCAACTGCGTTCCCCTGCAGGCCTGGGTCTCCCACAACTGCCCTTACCTGCAGGCCCAGTTGCCCCCAACTTCCCTCCTCTGCTGGCCTGTTCACCCCTAACTGTCCTCCGCTCCAAGCTTGATCACCCCAAGTGCCCGCCCTTACAGGCATGGTCCCTCCCAACTTGCCTCTCCAACTGACCTGAATGCCCACAACTGCCCTCCCCTTGTAGACCTGATCCCACCCAACTGCCCCCCCACCCCCCCGCTGGCCATCTTGTGGTGGCCATCTTGTGACCACATGGGGTCAGTCATCTTACACCACATGGGGATAGCCATCTTGTGTGTTGGAGTGACAGGCAATTTGCCTATTATTCTTTTTTTTTAAATATATTTTTATTTTTTACAGAGAGAAAGGGAGAGAGATAGTCAGAAAGATTGATGAGAGAGAAACGTCAATCAGCTGCCTCCTGAACACCCCGCACCGAAGGTACATGCCCCTGACCAGAATTGAGTCTGGGACCCTCTAGTCCGCAGGGTGATGCTCTAGCCACTGAACCAAACTGGTTTAGGCGACTATTACTCTTTTATTAGAGAGGGTAGAGGCCTGGTGCATGGGTGGAGGCTGGCTGGTTTGACCTGAAGGGTGTGCCGGATCAGGGTGGGGGTTCCCTTAGGGTGTGGGGCGGCCTGGGCGAGGGGCCTGTGTTGGTTTGTAGGCTGACCACAATCCCCCACCCCCCACCCCAGAGACCCAAACAGAGGCCCTGGTATCTGGAATTTATTTACCTTCTACAATTGAAACTTTGTAGCATTGAGCAGAGCCAAGCTTCCTGTTCACTCTGTGGCCACAGCCATCTTGGTTGGGTTAATTTGTATACTCACTCCTGATTGGGTGTGATGGATTGATGGTCAATTTGCATATTACTCTTTTATTATATAGTATTGATTTCAGAGAGGGAGGAGAGACAGAGAGAAACATCAACGATGAAACAGAATTACTGATCAGCTGTGTAATGCATGATAACTTTGGATGGAGCCCACAACCTGGGCATGCCCGGAATTGAACCTGGGACCCTTTAGTCCACAGGCCAACGCTCTATCCACTGAGCCAAGCTGGTTAGAGTGCATTACTTATTCTGCATTTCCTTTGGTATTGTCTTCTGACTGATGCTTTTTTATGCTGATGTTCTTAATAAGTTCACAGAATATCCTTATAGCCAGAGTTAGAACTCTGCATCTAGATTGCTTGTCACTCCTTTGTCGTCTACTTTTTCTGAAGTATTGTTTAAAATATATTTTATCGATTTTTTACAGAGAGGAAAAGAGAGGGACAGAGAGTTAGAAACATCAATTAGAGAGAGAATCATCGATCAGCTGCCTCTTGCACACCCCCTACTGGGGATGTTCCCACAACCAAGGTACATGCCCTTTACGGGATCGAACCTTTCAGTCCACAGGCTCTATCCACCGAGCCAAACTGGTCTCGGCTTTTCTGAAGTTTTGTTCTGCTCATTTTTTTGAGACATATTTGTCTCCTCTTTTTGGCTATCTCCCTGTGTTTGTTTCTATGTTTAAACAGAAATGCTATGGATTGGAGAAACCAAGATGGCAGCATAGGTAAACGCCTAACTGCAGCCTCAGAAAACTTCAAAAAAAATACAACTTAGCCAAAACCAGTTTGTCTCAGTGGATAGAGCGTCAGCCTACGGACTCAAGGGTCCCGGATTCGATTCCGGTCAAGGGCATGTACCTTGGTTGGGGCACATCCCCAGAGGAGAGTGTGCAAGAGGCGGCTGATCAATGATTCTCTCTCATTGATGTTTCTAGCTCTCTATCCCTTGATCTTCCTCTCTGTAAAAAATCAATAAAATATATTTTTTTTAAATTACAACTTAAATACAAAATGGACATTTGCAGAACTACAGGAAAGCTGACTGACTGGAAATTCTACAACTAGAAAGAAAAAGAAAACCAGAAGGGAAATCAGAAGAGCTGTAAAAGCCTAAGAGTCCTAAAAACAGAATGGAAGATTGCAAGAATCAAGTTAAAGATTTGGAACATAAAGAGCCAGAAGACACTCCTCCACAGAAGCAAGAAGACGACAAGAGAATCCAGAAAGTTGAAGATGGTGTGAGAAACCTCTGGGACAACTTTAAGCAAACCAACATCAGAATTATGGGCGTCCCAGAAGAGAGAGAGCAAATACCGAAAACATATTCAAAGAAATAGTGATAGAAAACTTACCCCACCTGGTGAAAGAATTAGACTTAAAAGTCCAGGAAGCGCACAGAACCCCAAACAAAAGGAATCCAAAGAGGACCGCACCAAGACATATCATAATTAAAATCCCAAGAGCAAAAGACAAAGAGAGAATATTAAAAGCAGCAAGAGAAGAGCAGCTAGTTACCTATAAAGGAGCACCCATACGACTGTCAGCTGATTTCTCAACAGAAACCATGCAGGCCAGATGGGAATGGCAAGAAATATTCAAGGTGATGAATAGCAAGAACCTACAACCAAAAATACTCTACCCAGCAAAGCTATCACTCACAATCGAAGGCCAGATAAAGAGCTTCACAAATAGAAAATAGCTAAAGGAGTTCATCACCACAAAACCAAAATTATATGAATTGCTGAAGGGAGTTCTTTAGGTAGTGGAAGAAAATAAAGATAAAAATTATGAGCAACAAATACGTAACTATCAACAAGTGAATCTAAAAACCAAGGGAATTAAAAAATCTGATGAACAGTATTAACTGGTGAATATAATAGAATCAGAAGTATGGAAGGGGAGTGAACTGAGGATTCTCGGGGGAAAAGAGGAGTGAGGGGTGTGGGAAGGGACTGAACATAAACTGTGCACCTATGGATGAGGACAATGGGCAGTGGGGAAAGGGCAGAGGGTGGGGTGGGAACCTGGTGGAGGGGAACAATGGAGGGGGAAAAAAGTGAGGAACATTTGTAATAATATGAACAATATTATGGATTTATTTAAAATTAAAAACAGGGCTTGCTATGTTTCTCAAGCTTAGCAGAGTGGCCTCATGAAGTAGGAGTTTTATAGGATCCAGTTAACACAGCTTCCCCTATTACCTAGGCTGGGCCCAAGAGGTGTGTACCCTTCCCCTGCTGTGGGGATGTGCCACCATCCTCTTATAATTCAGCCTTGAAGGCTGTTGGCATGTCAATGGGAAGGATTTATCCCCAGGCTGACCAATTGCAAAGACTGGCTGTGACCACAGACCAACAACCTCCAACTACTGCAGGATCAGCTGTGTAGGAAATCACCCTAAAAAGCAGGACTTACTTCAGTGGGCCTCTGGTATATGCTGAGTCTACCCCTTGAGTGTGTTGCTTGTGGAGGTGGTTGATTGGTGATGCTTCGACATGGTCTGAAGGTGACCACTGGGTGTGCTGGCTTCTGGGACCTCCGAGGAGGTACAGGCTAAGGTCAGCCACTGCCTGTGTTCTGTTTGGGATAACTGAGTATGACCTATAAGGTTATCTGCAGTTGGCTGCTACTTGTGCTGGGCTTAGATGTGCCCTGGTAAAGTCAAGCTTCTAGAAATCAAGGTAGACTACTGCTACTGCCGGGGATTGGGGCCACTTCATGAGAGGTATGGGGCACACTGAAGTCAGATGCTGCTTGAGAAATCTTAGGAAATTCTTAAGCACGAGCCAATGTAGGCTTTTGGTATGAATAAGCCATTGGAAACCGCTTAAGTAGGCCTGGAAAATCATCAGGTATGGGGAAACAGTAATAGCCAGGTTAACAGAGTCTCAGATATGATGCCTGCAAGACTCTGTGCCGGGAAGGCTCATCAAAGGAACACTGCCCTCTGCCAGCATTTCTATCTTGAAAAAAGCTGCTCCCACAGCTCTTACACTGATGCCGGGCCCATGTGTCTCTGCTGTCATTCAAACTGCTGCCTCAATGCTGGAGATCACAGAGAGTGAGTCTGAGAAGTCCCCACAGGGGCTGGGGGTCTAGCTGCCATAACCTCCCTTCCTTCCAGCTGGTTTTCACACAAGAAGTTAGGAGGACTGGCACTAGAACCCTACAGGCCGGGAGGTCTGGTGAGGGGCTGAGAACTTCTCAGAGCAGGACCTCTGCAGAGGAGATATCCTTCCGAATTTTTACCTGACATATGGGGAATGGGACCATCTGGCATGCAGCTCCACCCCTCCTACTATCTGGGTTAGGTGTAGCTTCTACTCTAGTTGGAGGACTCCCAAACAGCTAGACTTCAGGTGGTTCTGACTTTTAGTTGTAATTTTGGTGTGATTGTGGCAGGAGATGAATAGAGCTCCCACCCAATTAGAATAGTAAACAGGTTCTAGGTGATTTAAAGTCATTCATTTTATTGGACTCATTAGCACTGTGGTTATAATAAAAATAAAATGTCTTGTGTTGGAGTGTATACCAAAGGTTGTTGGTTCAATTCCCAATTAGGATGTATACAGGAGGCAAATGATCCGTTTTTCTCTTTCCCTCTCTCTAAAAATCAATGAAAACATGTCTGGGTGAGGTTTAAAAAAATAAATAGAAATATAAAATTTATTATCAAAGATGTGTACAGTATTTGCAGACAAAGATATGATATTCAGGATCTGCTTGAAAACTGTCTAAATTAAAAACATGAAGGAAGGTGAGGGATTAAGATAGATAAAACAGAATTCCCAAAATGCTGATAATATAGCTGGGTGATGTAAACATAAGGACTTATACTATCTTTACTTTGCTCACTCCTATCACAGACAAAACGATCAACCTGAAAGGAATCCATAGGGCCCAGTGCATGTGGCACTCACAGCAGTGTGTACACTCTTCGATTGTCACAAACTACAGAAATACTCTCTATAGGAAGATTCCATTTAATCCTTTCAAGTCTCCAGACAGGCAGGTAGTAACACCCTGGTACAAGGAAAAGAAAATCTAGACAGGTCAACTAGTTATTAGAGAGCTTTGACTTAACATGAGGTCTGATTTGCTCTAAAACATGTGCCCTTAATCCCTATACTCTTTTATTCATATACAAATTACATTAAAAGAATTACACTTAAAAAATATATTTTATTGATTTTTTACAGGGAGAAAGAGAGAGGGATAGAGAGTTAGAAACATCGATGAGAGAGAATCATCGACCAGCTGCCTCTTGAACATCCCCTACTCGGGATATGCCTGCAACCAAGGTACATGCCCTTGACCGGAATCGAACCCAGGACCTTTCAGTCCGCAGGCCAACGCTCTATCCACTGTGTCAAACCGGTTTTGGCAAAAGAATTACATTTTTAAAAGGAAGAAAGAAAAAGAAGGAAAACAAAAAAGGAAATTAAAGAAAAAGCATTACATGTTCAAAAAAATACTTTGGGAAAATTTAAATTCAGCACACTGTGAAAAGAGAGGTCACATTCTCCCTTCTGAACATACAGCATTTAGCGAACAGCACAGCAGAGGTGAGGGGAACCTTGATTTATCAAGTGAATGTGTGACGCATGCCCTCATCAAAACTAAAAGAACTGTACATCATAAAGAGAAAAGCAGCCAAAACCGGTTTGGCTCAAGTGGACAGATCGTCGGCATGCAAACTGAAGGGTCCCAGGTTTGATTCTGGCCAAGGGCATGTACCTTGGTTGTGGACACATCCCCAGTAGGGAGTGTGCAGGAGGCAGGTGAATGATGTTTCTCTCTCATCAATGTTTCTAACTCTCAATCCCTCTCCCTTCCTCTCTGTAAAAAAATCAATAAATTATATTTTAAAAAATAGACCAAAGTCTCATGTAAATCAAATATGAACGAATCAAAATACAGCATGCCTTTGAAGACCAAATGTCCTTAGCCCACCATTTTCAGAAATCAGCTCAGGGTGAAAAGACATTGCAGATACAAGTTTTATAAGCTTGAAAAGAGGTTGACTCCATGGCTTAATCAAGAGTGGTGACCAACACAAAAAATGCATGCACACAGTCAAACACACATATACAAGACATTTCTTTATAACACTGGTAAGATATATATTACTCATAGCACCAAAATAAGGAGCAGACAGGCACACACACACACACACACACACACACACACACACACAGATGTTGCTTTATAACACTGGTAAGATATATACTACTCACAGGACCAAAGTAAGGAGCACACAGGCAAACACACACACACACACATGTTGCTTTATAACACTGGTAAGATATATACTACTCACAGCACCAAAGTAAGGAGCTTGATGCACAACCCCAGTGCCTTCTTCCTCCTTCACATAATTGTCAACAAGCACTGTAAAAGCGCCATGCTCTTTCCACTGGAAAAGAAATGATGGCAGGATTAAAAGATGAAACAATAAAATATCATAATATTATTTGATAACCATTTTTAAAGCCCAAAAAAACTTTTAACATGAGATTATGTTCAGCAATGAAAATGGCAATAATTTAGACTGGAAAGAAACATGCTAGTTCTGTACATCACATCATGAATAATGCATCCCTAATAAATGAAATAATTATTTTAAGTGGCAAAAAAAAAAGTCCAACTTTTTTATTACAAAAACTGGAGCTTTTCTTTATTTCTCCTGGACTGAACCCCTCTCCCCAGCATACTATTTATCAGTCTCAGAAAACGTACTCCTCAAATTATTCCCTTCCTGGTACATAGTTAATCCTTGAACATTGCATGAGTTAGGGGCACCAATCCCCATACAGTGGAAACCTGAGTGTAACTTTTTTAAAAAAATTTATTTTTATTGATTATGGTATCACATAATTGTCCTTATCCCCCCATTCCCATCTCAAACCCCTCCCTACATATTTCCCCACCCCCCTGTTGTCCATGGTCACTAGCTAGGCCCCTGTGCATGCACAAGTCCTTTGGTTGATCTCTTCCCTTTACCCCCACCCTCCCCTACTTTCCCTCTGAGGTTTGAGAGTCTAATCGCTGCTTCTCTTTCTCTGGGTCTGTTTTTGTTCACCAGTCTATGTTGTTCATTATTTCCTCTAGATGTGTGAGACCATGTGATCCAAGAAATACCCTTGTAAGAACCTAAACTGCGACAAGCCATAATGGTTATGCTGAGAGGCAAATGAATCAGTCTGTAGTGAGTTCCTTTCTGGGCCAACAGTTCTTTTGAGTCCCAATTTCAATGTCAAATAGTTCCTTATGTGTACATGTCAGCCATGATTTCAGATCTGGTTGATGGGCAAATGGTGGTAATGGATGTCCGCCCATCTCTGGTTTGGTCCTGTGCATCCTTCAGCAACACGCAGCTGCTGTTTGCTGGTATGGTGAGGCATTGTCAGCATCTTCCATCTCTGAATTGTGTCTCTTCTGTCTTCATGGCTGGAGCACTTCTGTCTATTCCTCTCTGTTACCGGATTCCGGATGGTCTCAGGGTTGTTTTAGCTGCCATGATCGGCTTATCTTTGGATGTGGAGGCCTGCGAGTCTGCAGCTGGGGTAGCAGGATGTTGGCTGGAATTGGTGCTGGGTCTCGGGGCAGTTCCAAGGCCTGTCTTGTTGGTGTTGTTGATGGGTTTCTAAAAAAGGCCCTTCTTCCCTTCAAGATGGCCTGGACTCCATGCTGGGATCCCGCCGCCAGGGGAGGGCCCACAGCGGTACTAGTCTCTCCTTGTTCGGTGATTCAGCTTTTAGTCCTGAGTGTAACTTTTGACGCTAAAGTTGGCCCTTCCCATCCTTTAATTCAACCAACCATAATATGAAAACTATATTTTCAATTTGCAGTTGGGAATGCAAAAAACCTGTTATCTATTCATGGTTGGTTAAATAAAATCCATGTTTAAATGAACCGGGCCTTATTGAAGGGTCAAGTGTATTTTCTTTTTCTTTTAATATATTTTATTGATTTTTTACAGAGAGGGAGAGTTAGAAACATCGATGAGAGAGAAACATCGATCAGCTGCTTTCTGCAAATCCCCCACTGAGGATGTGCCCACAACAAAGGTACATGCCCTTGACCGGAATCCAACCTGGGACGTTTCAGTCCACAGGCTGACGCTCTATCCACTGAGCCAAACCGGTTTCGGCAGGGTCAAGTGTATTTTCAATCACTGCATACACTTTGCTTCTCTTACTCAAGTGATTCAGCTATAAAAGGTAAACCTTGAAAGAAATGGGGGTAGGACTGAGAGCTACAGTTCTATTTGCAGAGACAGTAACCTAGGGGGAGGGAGGAGTGTTTCTAATGTGACTTCATTTCTAATAAAACCCGTGCCCTTAATACCTATAGA
This sequence comes from Vespertilio murinus, assembly GCA_963924515.1. NCBI lineage: Eukaryota > Metazoa > Chordata > Mammalia > Chiroptera > Vespertilionidae > Vespertilio > Vespertilio murinus. The sequence continues at coordinate 107,463,891 of OZ004708.1, forward strand.
TTAGTACATATAAAGCTAAAGACTTATTTTCCTACCTTCATCTCTTAATATTTCTTTTCAGATGCCCTGTTTTAACCCAACTAAAACCCTTTGCTTTCTTACCTATCTGCGTTTGCAAAAAGTACGTTCAGAAATGACTTTTACAATTAAAACTACACAGTGAAAAAAGTGGGCTGTGCTGTGGGTGTGTGGCCGTGCTGTGTGGGCTGTGCTGTGGGTTCGCTGAGAGTATGTGGCCGTGCTGTTGGCCATGCTGTGGGTATGTGGCCGTGCTATGGGCTGTGCTGTGGGGCCGGGTTTAAAGGACTCAAGTCACCTGTTCACTGGAAGTGAACTGTGCACCCTCACACAGTCTACTCCGAGCACTGTCCAATCCCTCCTCTTCCTCAGCAATAAGCAGACCATAAAGAGTAAATATACACACAGTGAATCTTAGGAAATGTAAGTGACTGCTTACCAAATCTGAGGAAAATATTTTTTAAAATTATTAGTAAAGAAGGCAATACAAACACAACTGAACCCTGTTAGCACTAGAGAAGACGTTGTTTCAGGCACATTCAGGGAAATGGAACAATAGGGCCATGTGAAGCCACCCAGGCTCCCATTCCATTGCTCCAGGGATCAGTACCGCAGAGGGCGGTGGTGAGCACTGTGATAGAGCTCCCGAAGCTCACCTTCTCAAAATAGTCAAACAGGGGCCTGTACTTCTTGCCTTGGAGAGAGGAACCTGGAAATCTAAGGAAAAAGGAGAAACACAAACTCACAATTAGATTCAAATTATCAATGAAATTAGGTTGCACCCACACGAAGTCACCACTATCTTCTAGTTCACTTGTTCCTTAGTCACTAATGCTGGTACAGGTTACCAAACATACTCGTACTTAAAATAGTATTTAAGTACTCAGTATTTAATATGGTAATATACGTAAAGGTAAACTCGAATAATAGAACTTTTGGGTAATAAAGTGTCTTTTTTTAAAAAAATAAAAAAATAAAGACACACAAGTATAAATCAATGATTTGTATATTTACCTTTCAAGGATCTCATAGTCACTCTCCAATTTGTAGAGGGCCAGTAACCTGGCTTCCATTAAAATGAATGTTTTTCCTCTGACAACATCTACAAGAGCAACAGGAAAAGAGAACTTCAGTGACAGCCAAACTGTGGCTTCCTCTAGAGGCTCAACTCAGCTCTACCGCAGGCCACCTGAGCCAGTGTGCCCTGAACTCAGAGCAGCACTACCAATAGCACTAGGACACACTGCCTTCTACATACATGACAAAGCATCAAAAGCAGTAGGCAGCTCAACTGTCATTAACTGCACCTCTATCTATTTAAAGTGAATTAATCTTTGCAGAAACCGGTTTGGCTCAGTGGATAGAGCGTCGGCCTGCGGGCTGAAAGATCCCAGGTTCGATTCCGGTCAAGGGTATATACATTGGTTGCAGGTACATCCCCGGCAGGGGCTGTGCAGGAGGCAGCTAGTCGATGTTTCTCTCTCATCGACGTTTCTTGTTCTCTATCCTTCTTCCTTCTTCTCTGTGGAATATCAATAAATACAAATTCACATGTATTGACTTTGTTAGGAGAAAATAAGCGTTAATTCACTTTATAAAGTGAATTAACGCTTACTTTCTCCTAACAAAGTCAATACATGTGAATGACTCCAAGTGCTAACATTAACAATCGAGAAGCACGCAAATACAAGCCTCTATAATCACATGTATCCTCAGGCACTGTCATTTGAGTGTCTATTCTCCAGGGACTTTCCTATGCAAATAGTTAATATATATATATTGCGTGAATGGGTATTTTTAAAAAATATTCTCATCCAAGGATATGTTTACTGATTTTAGAGAGACAGAGAGCAATGAAGAAAAACATCTATTGGTTGCCTCCCGCTTGTCCCTTGTACTGGGAATTGAACCCACATCTAGGAATGTGCCCTGACTAGGAATGGAACCCAAATCTATTGGTGTACAGGATGAAACTCCAAACAACTGATCAACTCAGCCAGGCTGAATGAAAATATTTTTAAAAATAATTGTGGAATAGCCCTAGCTAGTTTGGCTCAGTGGATAGAGTATCAGCCTACAGACTGAGAGGTCCCAAGTTCGATTCCGGTCAAGGGCATGTGGGGGTGTGCAGGAGGCAGATGATTGATGTTTCTCTCTCATCAAAGTTTCTAACTCTCTGTCCCTCTCCCTTCCTCTCTAAAAAATCAATAAAATATATATTTTTAAAAATAATTGTGGGATAAGACTCAATATAGTTTTACATTTGTGTTCACATAATACATTGGGAACATCTCAGATATTAGCATACATATCTTTCTTACTCTTCAAGATAGCTCAATAGTACTTCACTTTACTGGAGTACAAGTTATTTTTACCACATCAACTAATAAGAGATTTTAAGTTGATGCCAAATCATTGCTACTATGAACATTGAGAAAATAGTATCCTCTTCACACATTTGCACCCTTATTGAAAATGAATTATATAATCCGAGAAATAGAAAAGCTGAACAATTATGTCAATATTTAAAATGTAATAGATAATGGCAATTGCCTTACAAAAGCTTAGGCTAACTTAAACTCCCATCTATGAAGTATGACATATCTAAGAATTTACTAGAGCCATGGTCAGCAAACTATGGCTCATGAGCCACATGTGGCGCTTTGGCCCCTTGAGTGCGGCTCTTCCACAAAATACCACAGCCAGTTAAGTCTATTTTGAAGAAGTGGCACTAGAATAAGTTTAAGTTTAAAAATTTGGTTCTCAAAAGAAATTTCAATCGTTGTACTGTGGATATTTGGCTCTGTTGACTAATGAGTTTGCCAACCACTATACTAGAGCATATAGCATACATATAGTACAGTTCACTGTAAGAAAAATGAGAATCTGTGAATCATTGTGAAGGCACCTGCAATTCATTAAAAAACTGCTATAATTAGCCCCCAGTGGTAGGCAAACTGGGACTGGAGAGCCACATGCGGCTCTTTGGCCTATTGGGTGTTCTAACACCACTTCTTCAAAATAGACTCGTCCAGGCCGAAAACTGACTTCTGCGAATAGGCCACAAAGTTTCAATGGCACATATGTGTGCTCACACATGGTATTTTGTGGAAGAGCCACACTTAAGGGGCCAAAGAGCCACAGTTTGCTGTCCACTGCCCTAGCCGGTTTGGCTCAGAGGACAGAGCATCAACCTGCAGACTAAAGGGTCCTGGGTTTCGTCTGGTCAAGAGCATAACCCCGGGGTTGTGGGCTTGATCCCACAATAGTGTGGGACATGCAGAAGACAACTAATCAATGATTCTCTCTCATCATTCATGTTTCTCTCGCTCTTTCTCCCTTTCTGAAATCAATAAAAAAATATTATACATATATATTCATAAACTGCTATAATTAACCGGACACTCACCAGCTCTGACATCACAGGAATTTCAATCTAAGTGGAGTATACATTTCTGATGAAAACTCAGGACACATGTTCCACCAAGTACAAGAGGCACATAAAGGCAGAGGAGTGACATGATTGAACTCTCGGCCAGATGGCCCCAAAGGCTATTAGGCTCACTAAAGAATTATCACAGGTACACCGGAGAAGCAGCTCTATACACCTGAACCAGTCTCTGCACCAACAACAGCTCTTTTCCAGCAGGTATCCTAGGAAACAACACTAGGACCTATCCACTCCCAAGGCATGACTAATAATAAAAAACTACCTGTTGCCGAAGCCGGTTTGGCTCAGCGGTAGAGCGTCGGTCTGCGGACTGAGGGGTCCCAGGTTCGATTCCGGTCAAGGGCATGTACATTGGTTGTGGGCACATCCCCAGTGGGGGGTGTGCAGGAGGCAGCTGGCCGATGTTTCTCTCTCATTGACGTTTCTAGCTCTCTATCTCTCTCCCTTCCTCTCTGTAAAATATCAATAAAAATATTTAAAAAAAAAACCCAAACAAACAAAAAAAAACTACCTGTTGCCAAAACCGGTTTGGCTCAGTGGATAGAGCGTCGGTTTGCGGACTGAGGGGGTCCCAGTTTCGGTTCCGGTCAAGGGCATGTACCTTGTTTGCGGGCACATCCCCAGTGGGGGGTGTGCAGGAAGCAGATGGGTCGATGTTTCTCTCTCATTGATGTTTCTAACTCCCTATCCCTCTCCCTTCCTCTCTGTAAAAAATCAATAAAATATATATATATTTTAAAAACAAACACCTGTTTTCTGACCATCAACCTCTCTTGTTCCTTTATCAAAATGTTGTTCTTGCCAACAAAAGCTATTTAAAAAAAATATTTATTGCTGAGTATTAGAGATGATCCCTTTTCCCCTCACAGCTCCCAACTCGGCTATATCTATACATATAAAAGGCTAATAATATGCAGTGAACCCTGGGAAGTTCAATTGCTCAGTATGATGTGTGCTGAAGGGAGGCACCAGCTGCCAGCCGGAAGGCCCCGATCAGCCCGGATTATTGGCCAGGCCTAGAGACCTACCGTATTTGCCGGCGTATAAGATGATTTTTTGGCCCTGAAAAATACGTATTTGCCGGCGTATAAGACGACTGGGCGTATAAGACGACCCCCTAACATTTCCACTAAAAATACAGAGTTTGTTATATACTCGCCGTATAAGACTACCCCCCACTTGGAGGCATATTTTTCAGGGCCAAAAGATCGTCTTATACGCCGGCAAATACGGTACATAAGATGTTTGGTTAATCTCTCTCCGCTACCTCTCCCGGTTTCCCTAAGATTCATCAGTCTGTTCCATTATGGTTCTAATGTATTCATTAGTTTATACTGTTCATTAGATTCTTTTTCATTTATTTTGATTTTTAGATTCAATTTTCAAGAGATAAGTTTTCATTACCATTATTCATGTTTTTTATTTCTCCCCCCCTTCATTTTCCACTTTTTAAAGAATATTTTTCAACATTTCATGTACCAGTGGTTTGGCTTTTTCTTATCTGTGAAGCTCTTTATCTGACCTTCAATTCAAAATGATAGTTTTGCTAGGTAATCTTGGTTGTAGGCTCTGGCATCACTTTGAATATTTCTTGCCACTTCCTCCTGGCCAGAGAAGTTGCTGTTGAGAAATCAGCTGACAGGCATATGGGAACTCTCTCATAGGTAATTAACTGATTTTCTCTCGCTGCTTTTAAAATTCTTTATCTTTAGCCCTCGGCATTCTAATTATGATGTGTCTTGGTGTGGGCTTCTTTGAGTTCCTCTTGTTTGGGATTCTGTGGTTCCTGAATTTGTAAGTCTACTTTTTTTCACCAGGTAGGGGAGGTTTTGTCATTATTTTTATTTTTTAAAATATATTTCATTGACTTTTTAAATAGGAAGGGAGAGAGATCAAGATTTAGAAACATCAATGAGAGAAAAATCGATCAGCTGCCTCCTGTACACCCCTTACTGGGGAGGTGACCACAACCAAGGTACATGCTCTTGACCAGAATTGAACTTGGGACCCTTAAGTCCACAGACTGATGCTCTATCCACTGAGACAAACCAGTTAGGACTTGTTATTTTTTCAAATAGATTTTCAATATCTTGCTCACTCTCTTCTCCTTCTGGCACCCCAAAGGAATGTTGGTATGCTTGAAGTTGTCCCACAGGCTCCTTACATTTTCTTCATATTTTTGGATTCTTTTTTCCTTTTGCTCTAATTGGTTGTTTTTTGCTTCCTCATATTCTAAATCGCTGATTTAATAATCGATTTCGGCTATGATTCATTTCTGACTGGTCCTTTTTCATGTCTTTGAAATTCTCACCAAGATCCTTGGAAGTCTCACTAAGTCCCTTGATGCTTAATATTCTTGAACAACCTTATAACCATTATTTTGAACTTCGTATGTAGTAATTTATTTGCTTCCATTTTACTTAGGTGTTTTTCTGGAGATTTTTTCTTTTCCTTCATTTGTGACATGTTTCTTTGTCTCCACATTATGGCTGCTTCCCTGTGTTTGTTTCTATGTATTGGCTAGAGCTGCTGTGTGTCCTGGAATTGGTAGAGTGGCCTGTGTACTAGGTTTCCTATAGGGCCCAGTGGCTCAGCCTCCCCTGTCACCTGAGCTGGACACCCTAGCTGTGCTCCTGTTCGAGCTGTGTGCACAGTCTTGTAGTTGAGCGTAGCCCCTTACACTGAAAGATTTTGGGTTCCATCCCATCGGGTGCATATGGAAGGCAACTGATCAATTTCCCTCTATTTCTCTCTCTTCTGCTCTCTAAACATATCCTCAGTGAAGATTAAAAAACAAACAACCCACAGACATCAGAGATTCCTACGAATGATGAGATGCCAGCTCTCTGAACCTTCAATACTTCATCTATAATGGGGGCATGATGTGCAAAAGTATGCTAAAATTAAAAAAAAAATTATAAAGGAATATTTACTTTTATATCTGCACTATATTACTTTTTGGTATGCTATATTTTTAATCTGCCAAAGAAAAAAGCAGCACAAAGCTAAACTGGCCTCATTCATGCTAAAAGCCCATAATACCAGGTTTATTATTTGACTGAATTGTTGTCTCAACTTCTCCCAAAAACCATCTTAATCAACAAGTGTGGAATTTTCTGGTCAATCCAATGAGGTAATCTGTGGCATAGACTCTGACCATATCCACCCCAAAGGAAAAGGAGGCAATCTGAATAATAAAACAAACAAACAAAAACCTTTGCTATTAGCGTCCTCAAAAAATACTCACCTACCAAACAGATGTCCCAGTCGAAAAATAATCCTTTCTTTTCTTTCCCTAATACCGTGTTTCCCGGAAAATAAGACATCCTCTGAAAATAAGACCTACTTACAGGTTTCCTTCTGAGTGAAATATAAGGGATCCCCCCTAAAATAAGGCCCCCAGGCTCTGTCTCAGAATGAAAATTAATTTACCATAAACTGGTCGCTAGGGCCGCCCCGACTAGCATCTAGCAACCAGTGATGTTACGCAAAGTCCTGACGTCATTGCTGTGTGAATGGAGAGAAATCAGCATGGAAACTTTGTGAAACCTAAATTGCAAGAAGTTGTGACTTGGGTGAAGAATTCATGGGAGAAAATCACTGACAGTTGCATTGCAAATGCACTGCCAGCAGGCTACCTTGACAAGTACTCATTTAAAGACAGTGCTGCCGAAACCGGTTTGGCTCAGTGGTAGAGGGTCGGTCTGAGGACTGAAAAGGTCTCGGGTTCGATTCCGGTCAAGGGCATGTACATTGGTTGTGGGCACATCCCTGGTAGGGGGTGTGCAAGAGGCAGCTGGTAGATGTTTCTCTCTCATCGACGTTTCTAGCGCTCTCTCTCTCCCTTCCTCTCTGTAAAATATAAATAAAACATATTAAAAAAATATTTTAAAGACAGTGCTATTGCTAAACATGAGAGATTTGGTCCACTGATTTTGAAAGAAATGGAGTCACAAGAAATTCACCAGGAAATTCAGGAATTGGATTGTTATGATGATGTTTCAGATGATGACATGATTGTCATTGAATAAATGAGTATATTCTTGATACTGTAGGATTCATAGTTTGTCTGATTTGTGTTGACAACTACCGTACTACTGTACTGTATACAGGTAATAAATTTCCTTTATTTTCATTTAACAATAAATGTGCACTGTATTCTTCTTCATGGAAAAGTAAGACATCCCCTGAAAATAAGACCTAGTGCATCTTTGGGAGCAAAAATTAATATAAGACACTGTCTTATTTTGGGGGAAACAGGGTAGCTCTCTTTGCCCCACCTCTCTTCCTATAAAAATACATCATTTGCATCCTTAGCAGCAACCTTCTACTTACTAGATGGGATGTTGCCCACTTAGCAAAGCCAATTAGATCTTCAAATTTATTTGGCTGAATATTGTTAACAGATTAGAAATTAAAACAAAACTCTTCAACAGATTGTTTACTCCACAATAAAATGTAACGTTTACTCTTTCCCAAAATGTTAACCATTACTGTATCCGTATTAATAATCATAAGGCATCAGGCTCACACTTACCTTTAATCTTCACATACTGCATATCTGGGTTAACACAGAGAGCGAGGTTACTAGGCAGAGTCCAGGGAGTAGTTGTCCAGGCAACCAAAGATATATTTTCATCTTCCACCAAAGGAAAGGTAACAAATATCGAAGGATCTTGAACATCCTCAAATAAAATCAGACAAAGTATTTTTTTTACAAAATCCGTAACAAAGGACATTGAAGAAAAAGAAAATAATCCTAAAGAAATATATTTTCAATGTAAATTGAACTTTTTAAAAATAAATATATATTTTATTGATATTTTACGGAGAGGAAGGGAGAGAGATAGAGAGCTAGAAACGTCAATGAGAAACATCGACCAGCTGCCTCTTGCACCCCCCCCTACAGGGGATGTGCCCACAACCAAGGTACATGCCCTTTACTGGAATCGAACCCAGGACCTTTCAGTCCGCAGACCGAGGCTCTACCACTGAGCCAAACCAGTTCGGCTGTAAATTGAAATTAAAAAAAAACATTTGCCACATTTATAAAAAATACAAATCAAGAAATTACAAATGAATTTATTAGTATACTTTAAAAGTTTTAACAATTATACATTGTATAATAACATTATGGTCAATGGACTGAAGAAATGGTGGTGATCCCTTAAGATTACAATGGAGCTGAGAAATTGCTATTGACTCAGCTAATGATGCTATAGGTTTCCAAAGGTCATAAGGCAATGTATTACACAAACACTTATGTTAGGGGCAAAAATAGAACATTGGGGACTAGCTCTGGCTATGGGAAATATTAACCATGCTCTGTTAACCATGACTGCCCTGTGTGGGTTAAAGAAAGCACTTTCTGACCCGGCTGGGAGTTGGATGCCGCAGGCCCAGGGCGTCACCTGGGAACCGTTCTCTTTCAGGAACTGCCTATCATCATGGAAAGATTAAAGGCCTTGGTGCCCCAACAATGGAGTCCCACCCCAGCCTCCTACTTCCCCAAGCAATCCTTGTCCTACCCTATGTAAGCAGCTGGCTTATGGGGGCTGCAGAGCAGAATTTTGTGGAGGACCTGCTGCTTTCTCATACTGATGGCATCTTTGGAATAAACGCTCACACATGATTCAATACTCTCTGCTTAATTGGCTCAAGTAGTGACAGGCAGCACAGACCCATTGATTGCGGGTTACACTTAGTAGCATTTAGCATTGCCTTACAACTGTCAACAGTGTTCAGTATAGTAACCATTCTGTGTATATAGCATGTAGCCTAGGAATTGTAGGGAAACAGAATTTGTCAATTAACATAGGAAATAGCAGATATGGGAGAAGCTCTGAAAACCAGGAAGTTAACTTTTTAAAAGACATTTACATTTGTAAGAGAAAACTCCACTTGCAAGGGTATCTCCACTACACCTATCAGGAAGAGGAACTTATATTGGAAACTTTTATCAATGCAGGAAATTATGTAAATCCACTTAGCAACCTTACTTTTGTAAGCTGTGATTTTCCTGGTAACCTCCCACAACTGATCCCCCACCCCCCAACATCTCTTGCCTTCAGTTGAATTTTGGCAGTTTTCCTAGGTATCCACCATGTACATAGGAGGTATACATGCTATTAACTCTGTTTTTCTCCTTTAATCTGCCTTTTATTACAGAGTATTTGAGCCAAGAAGCCAGGAGGTAGAGGGAAATTATTTTTCTACCCCCAAAGAGCATGTAGCCTAGGTGTGTAATAGGTTGTACCATCTAGGTTTGTGTGTGCATGCACCCTGATCTTCTTGGAAGGACAAATGGACCTAACACAGCCTTAAGCAGAGCATGACTGTAGTCACAAATCAGACATTGTAAGTGTATCGGTATGGATATATAATGCGGGTTTCACTATTACAATGATCTATTTCATAACAAGTTCATAAAGTGGCATACAACAAAATAATTGTTTAGGAAGTTATTCTTTCTTCAAAAATCTAAGTATGAGTCATTCTGAAACACCATATACACGAACTTATAACACAACAAAATTTTAACGGAGTGAAATACTTGGTCTCTCTGACTCCATCTTGTTTAAGCCTGCTTTGTTCACAGGGCCTTACAGTTTCTACTTAGTTTTGCAAATAGACATGCTAGTCCAGGGCTGGGCAAACATGGGGCGGATCCGGTGAATAGAACTATTGAATTAAAAAATAAAATAAAAAGACCGTACCCTTTTATGTAATGTTTACTTTGAATTTATATTAGTTCACACAAACACTACATCCATGCTTTTGTTTCGGCCCTCCGGTCCAGTTTAAGAACCCACTGTGGCCCTCGAGTCAAATACTTTGCCCACCCCGGTGCTAGTCACTGGAAAATTCCGCTCTGGGCTCCCAAGGAGACAAAAGAAGTACATACAAAAATGATTAAGATTTGAATGGACTCACATAAATTAGAGTAAACACCTCAGAACAAGTAGTAAGTTTTACAAGCTTCCTTGGACCCTGCTGGCGTTTGAATGTCTGCAGCTGTTAATTACCTCTTTGCCTTCTGTCTTCCTCTTCCCTTGACACAAAAGGCTGAATTCTGTACTTTCTAAAGATGGCTTTTTAGGATGCAGCCTGTCATTTTGTTGGATGCTGGCTATCTGAATAAAATCACTTTCCTTGCTCTGTCACTTGATCACTCAGCTCACTGGCTGTAGTGCAGCAGGGAGAAGGAACTTGGGACTCGTTTACAATAATGCAATTCATCCAGGAAAACAACACAAAACAAACCTACAGGCAACCAGCACACAATCACAGAAGGCCCAAGTGAGAAACAAAACGCTAAGTGTTGGCAGGATGCAGAGTAATCCGAACTGCCTACTGGGAGTATACATCAGTATAACCACTTTGAAGCACTCTATTCAAGTATCAATTAGAATGGAAGGCAGCAAACCAGAGCTCTCAAGCCAAATTTGGAGGTGTCCTGTTTTCATACAGCCCAAGAGCTAAGAATGGTTTTGACAGAGTTGAGTATTTGATTCAGAGACCATTTGACTTACAAAGCCTAAAATATTATGTGGCCCTTTACAGAGTTTGCCAACCTGTATATTGGAGCTAAATGTAACAATTGACTCAACCATTTCAGTCCAACAGAAATGTGCACAGTATATGCCCCAACACAAGTTCTAGAAAGTTCACAGAAGAACTACTGATAAGAAACAAACTGAAAATTAGTGAAATGCCCATCAACAGTAGTAAAATTAAATATCAGGTAATAATGAAAATAGTGACCTACAGATACACAAAATGAACACAAAATGAAGATCAGGAAAAGGATAGGGATGTCTGCTTTTACCACTCTTCAGCAATTGGACAATAAGAAGAAATTAAAGGATTCCAAATTTGGAATTCCAAATTTTATCTGTGAATAAAAAAACTATTATTATTCACAGATAACATGATATTGAACATAGAAAGCCCTAAACACTCCATCAAAAAATTATTAGGTCTAATAAATGAAATTGTCAAAGTAGCAGGATACAAAATTAATATTCAAAAGTCAATGGCGTTTTTGTATACCAATAATGAACAAGAGAAACTAAGAAAACAATCCCATTTACTATTTTATTGCCACATATTTTAGAGACAACATAAATCATGTCCATCTCAGTACAATTTGCAAGGATCAAATTGAACATATAAAAAGACACAAAGTGCTTTCAGAATGCAAGTTTTAATAATATTTTCAAATTTGAGCTATATAGTAAGAATTCTCCCCTAAAATCAATGTCCTTTAAAAACAAAAAGGGTTAGCTGAAACCGGTTTGTCTCAGTGTATAGAGTGTTGGCCTCCAGACTGAAAGGTCCCAGGTTCTATTCCGGTCAAGGGCATGTACCTTGGTTGCGGGAACATTCCCAATAGGGGGGAGTGCAAGAGGCAGCTGATCCATGATTCTCTCTCATCTGTTTCTAACTCTCTCTCTCTTTCTCTCTGTAAAAAATTAATAAAATATATTTATAAATAAATAAATAAATAAATAAAAGATGGTTAGATAAATTTTTAGAAATGAAGTCACCTGTTAAGATACAGACACATGAGAACATATAGGTCACAGATAGTTTCAGAAGACAACTGCTTTTATTATCTGTCTAAATAAGGTAAAGGAGTATCCTATAGAATAAGAGCCTAATATGCTTATGCAACAAGAGACAACTTACTGCTTTTACTATTTGTCTAGATAAGGTAAAGAAATATCCTATAAAATAGTGTTTCCCAAACTTCTCTCATGATGAGAATCACCTGGTGGAGTTGTTAAAATACAGATTCCTGAATCCCAACTAAGAAGTGCTAAACTAGAATTTTTGGGAACATATTCCTAAAATTGTATACTTAACTAGTGCCCTGTCTTAATTTTACCTATATGTTCCCAAAAATTCTAGTTTAGCGCTTCTTAGTTGGGATTCAGGAATCTGTATTTTAACAACTCCACCAGGTGATTCTCATCATGAGAGAAGTTTGGGAAACACTGCAGAATAAGAGCCTAATATGCTATGCAACCAATCAAAGGGCAATATGCTAATGATATGCAAAGGCGACTAATGACATGCACTGACCATCGGGGAGCAGACAGCTGACCGGTCAACCAGTTCCTATGGCATGCACCAACCACTGGGGGGCAGAGAGTCAACCAGTTGCGATGACATGCACTGACCACCAGTATATTGCTGCTCCACCTTGTAGGTTAGCTTGCTGCTAGGGTCAAGCCAATTGGGACATAGCAAGAAGAATGCCCTGGAGACCTCCCACAGTCCCTCCATGGTTGGTCAACCTCCTGTGTCCCTCCCCGGCTCTGATTGTCCACCAGGCCTCTAGTACTTTATAAACGCCAGGATGTCTAAACTCTTCTATCATACCAATGATAGGAAATTCCTTTCATTACAGAAAAGCTCAATACTGTGCAGCAATCCCCAATCAGAGATCCTAGATGAGAGATAAAAATCACCAAAACCACAACAAGATGGCGGTAGAGGTAAAAGCCTAACTGCAGCCGCACTCAACAATTTCAAAAAAAATACAACTAAAATATAGAGTGGACACTATCCAGAACTACAGGAAAGTTAACTGACTGGAAATTCTACAACTAGAAGGAAAGAGAAAACCAGAAGGAAAACCAGAGGAGCTGTAAAAGCCTGAGGTACGGAGACACGGTGCGGCCGCGGGGAGAGGACAGAGCAGGAGAGGAGGGGAGGATGAGTGCCTGGCTGGCGTGCCCTAGCGGGAAGGAGATAAAAGCTCAGGCCTGTGCTGAACCCCAACTCTGACTGCACTGAACCCCAGTTCTGGGTGAGACCCTGGGGTCCCAGGCTCATACAGAGGGAATCTGGGCTGTAAGGCGGAAGCTCAGCCGAGCGGTGAAAAGGGAGAGCCCCTGAGTCGCACACATTGTGCGCAGAGGACGGACTGTTCACTGAGCTGCTGAATTGCCCCAACGGGAAGGACTCAAAAGCTCAGGAATGTACTGAGCCCCAGTTCTGACTGCACTGAACCCCAGTCCTGGGCAAGACCCACGGGCTCCAGCCTCACACAGAGGGAATCCGGGCTATAAGACAGAAGCTCAGGGGAGTTGCGAAAAGTAGAGCCCCCGAGTCGTGCACACTGCACGCACAGAGGACAGACTGTTGTTTGGGCCGCGAGATTGCCCTGGCAGGAAGGAGACGTAAGCTCCGGACTGTTCTTAACCCCACTTCCAACTGCTCTGAACCCCAGTTGTGGGCTTGTTGGGGGAGAGACTACACTGTCTGGTAGCGGGCGAAGCTCTAGGGTGCCTTTCTCTCAGAGGTGCTTGCAGCGAGTACCAAAAGACACTGAGGTACACTGAGACTCAGGAACCTCCGAGGGCGGGGCTAACCAGAAGCCAAGGCTGCAGGCTCCACCCTGAAATTCTGCCCCATCCAAGCTGAACTCAGAGGCTTTTGCAGGTTTCCAAGTCTAGTGGAATAAGGTTGTCTCCTGACATAGACACAGCTGATCCTCCCAACGTACCAACTCAGGGAAGCAGCGAAAATGCCGAGACGAGGAAACAGATCACAAACGAAAGAAATGGAGGACAGAAAGCGACTGGATATAGAGTTCAAAGCCACGCTTATAAGGTTGTTCAACAATCTCTTAGAAAAGGCTGATAAAATAAATGAGACCTATGAGGATATGATAAGGGATCAATAAGAAATAATGAAGGGTCAACTAGAAATAAAGAATACAATCTCTGAAATAAATAATATTATACAGAGTCCTAAAAATAGATTGGAAGATTGCAAGAATCAAGTCTAAGATTTGGAACACAAAGAGCCAGAAGACACTCCTCCACAGAAGCAAGAAGACAAGAGAATCCAGAAAGTTGAAGATGGTGTGAGAAACCTCTGGGACAACTTCAAGCGAACAAACATCAGAATTATGGGCATCCCAGAAGATGACATAGAGCAAGATACCGAAAACATATTGAAAGAAATAGTGACAAAAAACTTCCCCCACCTGGTGAAAGAAATAGACTTACACGTCCAGGAAGCACACAGAACCCCAAACAAAAGGAATCCAAATAGGACCACACCAAGATACATCATAATTAAAATTACAAGAGCTAAAGACAAAGAGAGAATATTAAAAGCAGCAAGACAAAAGCAGGTAGCTACCTATAAAGGGGCACCCATACGACTGTCAGCTGATTTCTCAACAGAAACGATGCAGGCCAGACGGGAATGGCAAGAAATATTCAAGGTGATGAATAACAAGAACCTACAGCCAAAAATACTCTACCCAGCAAAGCTATCACTCAGGATCGAAGGCCAGATAAAGAGCTTCACAAAAAAAAAAAAAAAAAGCTAAAGGAGTTCATCACCACCAAGCAGAATTATATGAATTGCTAAAAGGGGTTCTTTAGGAAGAGGAAGAAAATAAAGATAAAAATTATGAACAAACACGTAACTATCAACAAGTGAGTCTAAGAATCAAGGGAAGTAAAAGTCTATTAACTGGTGAATATAAAAGAATCAGAGGTATGGAAGAAGAGCGGACTGATGATTCTTAGGGAAATGGGGAGTGGGGTGGGGCGGGAAGAGACTGACCATAAACTGCACCTATGGATGAGGACAATGGGGGATGGGGAAAGGGCAGAGAATGAATGGAAACTTGGTGTAGGGAAGCAATGGCGGGGGGGGGGGGGGGGGCAGGAGGAACATTTCTAATAATATGAACAATAAAGATTTATTGAAAAAAAAGAAATCACCAAAACCTACAACCCTTGGGAAACAGTGATTGGAGAGAAAAAGGGCAGAGATGAACTTGTAAACCTAAGAGAAGCACAAACATGGTCAAAACAAGCAAAACCTATCCCAGTAAGACACATCATTAACTCATCTGTCGGGGTGGGGGGAGATCCCTTGTTTTTAAATTTTGAAGTCTCTTAGTTCAGTGACTGACAACATTACCAACAGGTAGGATAACTATGACATGTCCGAGCCTCCATAGGCTGATGCTCTACATTGGGACTAATACTGTGGTCACCAAACCATTTACCTTCCATGTACGTAAATTAATACCCAAGGAGCTTTCACATACCTTGTAATTCTGGTGAGATTCAAAGTTGGAAAGTGGAGTGTTGCATGCAGTGGAAAAAGGCATGACTTTCATACCTCTGTAAACAAGGCCTTTATCATAAAGTTGTTTGAAGACCCACCTATCAAGCAAAGAGACATTTTAGAATACTATCTAATAAAGGGGGAATATGCAAATTGACCATCACAATGTCACAAATATGGCGGTGGCCAGTCCCCTCAGTCCGCCAGAGTCCTACAATCCTTTCTGCCCCACTAGGGGGGTGACAGGTATCTGGTGTGGCCAGACATACCACTCCTTGTGCATTCAGCAGTCCCACAGTCCCACAGTGCTTTTAGCCCAGCCCAGGGTGTTGAAGGGGAGTGGGAGGCACACAGTGTGGCCGGATGCTCCCTCAGCCCCCCAGCCGTCCAGGGTGGCACAAAGCACAGGCAAGCCTTAGATGTCAGCTGGCCAGCTAACACTTGAGGTGCAAACAAGCCTCGGATGTTGGATGCCCAGCCACGCAGGTTAGCCCAAGACTTGCGCTGCTGGCAGTAGCAACAGAAGAGATGTGATGCAGGCACTACCTTCCCCTGATTGCCGGGTACCCTCCCGCCCCTGAGGGCTCCTGGACTGAGAGGGAACAGGCCAGACTGAGGACCCCTCCATCTGCCCAGTGCATGAATGTTGTACACCGGGCCTCTAATTATATAACCAAAATTCTGTTTCCCAAAGACAAATATTTATGCCAGGTTTTATTTAAACACTTTGTGTCAACCAAAGACATGAAAACACAATGTCTCTCAACTGAAGATTCACTGGTAAATTACAACAAACCAGAATGACACATGAATGTGCCAATATCTGTTGACATGGAAACATGTGCATAACTTAATGTTGACTGAAAAGTTACTGACACCATGATGTACAGTAAGGTACCAATTATGCAAAATTGCACATTTCAGTTCAGGCCGTCCTCAGGCTACATCAGACTCATTGTACGTTGTTTCATGGGTACATCACCATCTCCCATTTAAAAAAAGAAGTTCCACCATGTGGACCTATGCATACATGTGCTTTATACTTTATATTATGTATTTACCACATGTAAACGTCAGGAATTATCTTTCTAAATGTTTTTTTCTTTTTACTGTTTCACTTCATTACTGCTGTATATGTGTACCATGTCACTGATGTAGGGGCTTACATAGGTGGGTTCCAACTTATGACAAAAATCGTGTTCTGACCGAAACCAGTTTAGCTCAATGGACAGAGCGTCAGTCTGAGGACTGAAAGGTCCCAGGTTCGATTCTGGTCAAGGGCATGTACATTGGTTGCAGGCACATCCCCGGTGGGGGGTGTGCAGGAGGCAGCTGATCAATGTTTCTAGCTCTCTCTCCCTATCCCTTCCTCCCTGTAAAAAAAAAATCAATAAAATATTTTTTTTAAAAAAAATTACATTCTGGCTGAAACCGGTTTGGCTCAGTGATAGAACGTCGGTCTGCGGACTGAAAGGTCCCAGGTTCGATTCCGGTCAAGGGCATGTACATTGATTGTGGGCACATCCCCAGTAGTGGGTGTGCAAGAGGCAGCTGGTCGATGTTTCTCTCTCATCGACGTTTCTAGTTCTCTATCTCTCTCCCTCCCTCTCTGTAAAATATCAATAAAAAAATATATTTAAAAAAAAATCACATTCTGTCACACCGTAGGAACAGATTTCTGACATAACCTGAGGACCTACAGTATACATATTTACATTTTTCAGGATTGCTGAAGAAAAAGATTTCCAATAATATCTTAAGTATGGCTGGCATTTCATTTTTTGCTTTTTAATAGTTTTCTGGTGTATTGCTTAAATTTCACTATAATGAGTAGTTTTAATCCACTGGGATTAAAATTACTCTCTCTCCTACAATTGGACAAAAACTTTTATTAAACACTTAATCATGCTGTCTTAAGTTAAATGTACTAATAAGACTGCAAACATCTATGAGTTATCCTAGATTTCCCGTGGCCTGGGATTACCAGGCCAGGACCAACAACTCAACATACCCCGAGGGGTGCAGTAGTGCGCAAAGCAGCAAGTGGCCAAGGAGGAGCCCAAGCTCGGCCAGATGCCGCTGCTGCTCATCCCGGCCCCACTGCGTCTGCAGCCACCATTGCTTGGTAGGCTTGTTGCCATTCCGCTGAGGTCTCGGCACACCCGTCCTAGGGTGACACTGGCATGCCCATGATGAGAAGCAGCTGCAGATTGGCGCCAAGTCAGTCCTGACACTAATCCCAATCCCGATGGGTGTGTGTGTGTGTGTGTGTGTGTGCAGGGGGTGTCTGTGGGAGAGGCTCACACTGTCACAGCAGCAGTCGCCAGCTAGGCCAGCTTAGTGGCACTGGGTTCCAACAGTCAGCTGAGCGGCACTCCCACTGTGGGAATGCACTGACCACCAGGAGGTGCCTCCTGGTACCGTATTTGCCGGTGTATAAGACGACTTTTTGGCCCTGAAAAATATGCCTCCAAGTGGGGGGTAGTCTTATACGGCGAGTATATAACAAACTCTGTATTTTTAGTGGAAATTTTAGGGGGTCGTCTTATACCCCCAGTCGTCTTATACGCCGGCAAATACGTATTTTTCAGGGCCAAAAAATCGTCTTATACGCCGGCAAATACGGAAGTTAGTGAGCATCATAGCGACAAGTCCAACCATCACTTAGGCTTTTATATAGATAGAGGCCTGGTGCACGAAATTCATATATGGGGTGTGGGGGGGTGCCCCTCTGCCAAGCCTGCACCCTTTCCAATCTGGGACCCCTCAAGGGATTTTAAACTGCCCATTAAACAGGCAGTCGGACATCCCTCTCACAATCCAGGACTGCTGGCTCACAACTGCTTCTTGTCTGCCTGATTGCAGACAAGAAGTAAATGCTTCTGCCTGCCAGCCTAATTACTCCCTTAACACTCCCATGCCAGACTGATTGATGTCTAACTGCTCTCCTGCCAGACTGTTTGCCCCCAACTTCCCTCCTCTGCAGGCCTGGTCACCCCTAACTGTCCTCCCCTACAGCAGTGTTTCCCAAACTTCTCTCATGATGAGAATCACCTGGTAGAGTTGTTAAAATACAGATTCCTGAATCCCAACTAAGAAGTGCTAAACTAGAATTTTTGGGAACATATAGCTAAAATTGTATATTTAACTTAGTGCTCTGTCTTAATTTTACCTATATGTTCCCAAAAATTCTAGTTTAGCGCTTCTTAGTTGGGATTCAGGAATCTGTATTTTAATAACTCTACCAGGTGATTCTCATCATGAGAGAAGTTTGGGAAACACTGCCCTACAGGGTTAATCACCTCCAACTGCCCTTCCTTTCAGACCTGGTCCCTCAACTGCCCTCCCTTGAAGGCCTGGTGCCTCCCAACTGCCCACCCTTGCTGGACATCTTGTGGTGGCCATCTTATGTTCCACATACGGGCAGGATCTTTGACCACATGGGAGCAGCCATCTTGTGTGTTGGAGTTATGGTCAATCTGCATATTATTCTTCTATTACATAGTCTAGAGGCATGATGCATGGGTGAGGGCCAGCTGGTTTGCCCTGCAAAACCCTTGGGGTGTGGAGTGGCCTGGGTGAGGAGCCAGTCACACACCCCAGCGCCAAGCAGAGGCCCTGGTATCTGGAATGTATTTGCCTTATATAATTGAAACTTTGTAGCCTGGAGCAAAGCCAAGCCTCCTGCTTGCTCCATGACTGCAGCCATTTCTGTTTGGATTTACCTTCTATAATGGAAACTGTATCCTTGAGTGGAGGCCTAGGCCAGGCAGGGCGGGTGGAAAGCTTGGCTTCCTCAGTTGCCAGGGACAACCCTAGCCTGCTCTCTCCAGCTCTGTGGCTGCCACCATTTTTCTTGGGATTTATCTTCTATAATTGGAACTTTGTATCCTTGAGTGGAGGCCTAGGCTGGCCAGGGTGTGTGAAAAGCTTGGCTTCTTCTATTGCCTGGGAAACCCAAGCCTCTGAACTGCTCTCTGTGTCTGCAGCAATCTTGGTTGGGGTTAATTTGCATACTCACTCTGATTGGTTGGTTGGTGTGGCTCGTATTAGGTAGGATAACTAAAACCCATTTTGAAAGTTATGACACAGAACTACACTCAACTTTTCTCTCAGTATAAAACTCCAGTATATAGTCTCTTAGACTTAATTCCTTAAAACAACAACAACAAAAAACACTTCTGAAACTAGTTTCCCTAAATGTTATACCAATAAATTTGGCAAATATCTTTAACTGATATTTCTTTTAAATTTATTTTCAATTACAGCTGACATATTATTTTATTAAGTTTCAGGTGTACAGTATGGTGATAAGACATTTCTATAATTTATGAAATGACCCCCCCCACCCCAGATCTAGTGCTCATTCTGCACTAGTTATTGCAATATTATTGCCTATACTCCCTATACCATACTTTGCACTGATATTTTATTAACTACCAAGTAATCTCTTCACTTTCACCCAGCCTCCTATTCACCTTCCCATCTAGCAACCACCAGATTGTTCTGTTTATCTATGAGATTGTTGACTTATTTATTCCTTTAAATTCCACATATAAGTGAAATCATATGGTATATTTCTTTCTCTGATTTATTTCACTTAGTATAATGTCTTCTAGGTCCATCCATGTTGTCACAATGGTAAGAACTTGTTTGTTTTTCTAAATGGCTGAGAAATATGTCATTGCACATACAGATCACATCTTCTATGCCCACTTGTCTATTAATGGACAGTTAGGTTGCTTCTATACTTTCGCTATCTTACTGAATAAACCTTAATACGCAAATTGAACAATGACTGTCGTTATGACGTGCACTGACCACCAGGGAGCAGATGCTCAATACAGGAGCTGTCTCCTGGTGCTCAGTGCGCTCCCACAGGGGGCACAGTGGGAGCATTGCTCAGCCAGAAGCTGGGCTCATGGCTGGCAAGTGCAGCGGTGGTGGCAGAAGACCTGACTCTGAGGCAGTGCTAAGGAGAAACGAGCTCAGATTCTGGCTAAGCTGTGCTCCGCTCAGCCAGAAACTGGGCTCACAGCTGGCAAGTGCAGCAGTGGTGGCAGGAGCCTCTCTCACCTCTGTTGCAGGTGGGCGGTAAGGAGAAAGCAGTCCCGAAGTACAAGAGGGTGCAAGCTGGGCTGAGGGAACCCTCCCCCCATCCAGTGCACAAAATCTCATGCACCAGGCATCTAGTTGCAAATAATACTGTAATGAACACAGGCATGCATGTATCTTCTAAAATTAGTATTTTGGATTTCTTCAGCTAAATATCCACAAGAGGAATTGCTGGGTCATAAGATAGTTCTATCTTTAATGTTTTAGGAATCTGCATATTGGACAGTGGCAGCACCAATGTCCAATCCCAACAACAATACATAAGGCTTCCTTTCTCTATATCTTTATCCAAAGTCCATAGTTTACTTTTGCATTTACTCTTTTTGAATATGCTTTGGAGTAAATGTATAATGACATGCATCTATTATTCTAGTATCCTTTAGAGGTAGGTTTTGAATTTAGTTAATTTTGGATTCTTGATAATAAGATATCTATGTATTTTGTCATATACAATGGACTCAGAAGATTGTACATCAAGCAATAATCAAATACACTGGTATTTCTGCATCAGTGCATACAACTGCTCCCACTAAGTAGAATAAAAAATATAAATGGTCTGTTATTAAACGGGGACTCAAAGACAAATATCTACAGGATACTAAAATGATACATACATGTTATTACACATTTATACCAAATCATAGAATGTTCAAATAGAGTGAAAGCTAAAGTACATTATGGACTTTGGGTGATTATTATGCATCAATGAAGGTTCAATTGTAACAAACATACTATTCTATATAACAAACATAATGATGGATAGGCAATGTGTGTGGGGGCACAGGGCATACGGAAAATGTCTGTATCGTCCTATTAGTTTTGCTATGAACCTAAAAAATGCTATAAAAAATTAAAAGTTTTGCCAAAACCGGTTTGGCTCTGAGGACTAAAAGGTCCCTCCCAGGTTCAATTCCGATCAAGGGCATGTACCTTGGTTGCGGGCACATCCCTGGTAGGAGGTGTGCAGGAGGCAGCTGGTCGATGTTTCTCTCTCATTGACGTTTCTAGCTCTCTTTCCCTCTTCTCTGTGGAAAATCAATAAAATATATATATATTTTTTTTAAATTAAAAGTTTTAAATTTTTATAAACCAAAACAAACCCATCATTACTCTACTATGTAATACATGGGTGGGCAAAAGTAGGTTTATAGTTACAAGTATGCAAAATACAGTTCATTCTTGTATTATTTAATTATTGTATTTTTTTTAATTTCTAAAATTTATTAAATTGAGATAGAAAAATTGATCAGTGTTTTGCTTCACTTATTCAGGCATTCATTGGTTAATACTTGTATGTGCCCTGATTGAGATCAAACCTGAAACTGTGGCACATTAGGACAACGCTCTAACCAACTAACCTACACAGGTAAGGCTCATTATTGTATTTTCTATATGAAAAACTGGAAAGCTGTTTTTGTCCACCCCTGAATGACAAGAATATTCATTATATTTACAATTTGAAATAAACTTACCAGACAGATTCCATGAATTCGGGATAGAGTGTTTTATAGTCATTGTCAAAGTCAATCCATCGGCCAAGTCTGGTAACAGTAGACTTAAAAATATAAATATTAGAATATTTGTTATTGTAAATCAACGTGTTTTACTTCTTTATCAGCACATGCAATGATTATGGGAAAACAGAATCAGTAATGATTGAGGGATGTTCCGTGGGACCGAAACAAGATGGCGGCCTGGGTAGTCTCCTAAGCTGTGACCTCATCAACAATTTGGAAAAAGACAACAGCTACAATCGAAAGGGATTGCACCAGACCCACAGGAAAGCTGGTGGAATGGGATGGCTACAATGAGACACAAAGCAAGACGCCGCTACTGCCATGTGGAGTTTAAAACTACTGTGGAACCGGAGCCACCGGAGCCGCTGCCGTCCCAAGTGAGGGAAGCCCACCGAGAGCAGAGTTCACTCCGCCCTGGGCCCAGGGAGAGGGCCTTCGAGGCCGGCCACCGCGGGAGCGAGGGAGCCAATGCCGGGCCTTGGCTGTGCCTTCGGCTCCTGCCCAGAAGGAGACGCCTTTGAGCTCGGTCTCCCCATTCGCAGGCATCTCAGCCCGGCTTCTGTGCACGCTGTGCTTGTGAGAAGCTGGTGCGGTGCCTTCCGTTCCTGGCCCAGAGAGTCCTTCGTCTGCTGTCACATGGCCGGGCCGGAGCTTCTGCCACTGCCATGTGGATTTTAAAACTACAGTGGAAATTGAGCCACAGGAACGATCGTTGCTGCTGAACCCACCACTGCCACGAGTGAGGGAAGCCAACCGAGAACAGAGCTCACTCTGCCCCGGGCCCAGGGAGTGGGCAGCTTCGGAGCTTGGCCTCTGCCTCCGCAGCCGCTCCACTCCCGCCCCGAACGAGACACCTTTGGGGCAGTCTCCCCGCCCCCAGCCATCTCAGTCTGCCAACAGCCCTCCCATCCCACTCGCCGTGCTGGTGAGGAGATGGCGCGGTGCCTTCTGTTTGCGGCCCCGGGGAGCCCTTTGCCCATCAGGCATGCCACTGCAGGGCAGAGCCAGAGCCTCTGCCGGGACCCCAAGGAGGGGTGCCTTGGCCGCCATTTGGATTTTAAAAATACAGTGGAAACTGAGCCAAAAAAGCTGCGGCAGCCGCCGCCGCGAATGAGGGAAGACCACCAGGAGGGGAGCTCGCTCCACCCCGGTCCCAGGGAGGGGGCTGCTTCGGAGCTTGGCTTCCACGTCCTCAGCTGTTCTGCTGAGACTCCTTGGATCGCGGTCTCCCCGCCTGCAGCTGTCCCAGCCCGCCCACCGTACTAGCGAGGAGCTGGCATGGCGCCTCCAGTTCGTAACCCCAGGGCCCCAGGAGAGCCGTGTGCCCCAGGGGGCCGTGTGTCCCAAGGGTCCCAATGCCCTGGTTGAGCCATGTGCCCAGGGGGGCCGGGTGTCCTGGGAGAGCCATGTACCCCAGGGGGCCGTGTGCCCTGGGTGAGCCGTTTGCCCCATGGGGGGGGGTGAACCAGAGGAGGAGCGGATTCTATAAGTGTGGTCCTGAGATAGTCACCATAAAACAAGCAGACTGTCAAATGAGGAGCGGATTCTATTCGTGTGGTCCTGAGATAGTCACCATAAAACAAGCAGACAGTCAAATGACAGCGGGGAGGGGAAGGAGACCTGAGGGAGATAAGAGATCAACCGAAGGACCAGTACGCATACATATAAGTACAACCAACGAACACAGAACTCTGAGGAGGGAGGGCATGTATGGGGAGGGGGGGCAATGGTAAGCTATGTACATATATAATACCTTAATAAATTTTTTTTAAATTAAAAAAAATTATTGAGGTAAATCTATATTGCTATCAACATACTATGTAAGATTAAGCACCAGATTCTTCTGGCACTCATCCCATATAGAAATGTTATTTGCAAGTTATTAATATGCCCTTAAAGTCTACCAAAGTTACCACTGGAAAAAAGCTATAGCTATAACTGTTGCTGCAAGAATCATTAATGGATACTAAAACTACTGAGTTAAAGTATGAAAAACAGAATATTTGCAAAGCATCTCCCCACAGAATATTAATGAGAAAGGAAAAATTCCAACTTAACAATAAAGAAACCTAACACAGATCACTTTAGTAATCAAAGTTAACATAATTAACTGGATTTATCAGTAACACAGGCCTCCTGATGATAGACTAAGGGCATGTATGACGTAACTTCTGAGACATTTTTTCCAAATATGTAGATCCTATACTGAATCATGAAAAAACAGTAGATATTGAGGGAATTTTTTAAAAATAATGGTTTGGCTGAAACCGGTTTTGCTCAGTGGATAGAGCGTTGGCCTGAGGACTGAAAGGTCCCAGGTTCAATTCCGGTAAAGGGCATGTACATTGGTTGCGGGCATATTCCCCAAAACAAAACTGGTTTGTACTACTTAAAAGATAAGGGCAAGCCGGGCCTTGGTTAGAGCATCATCATCAAATACACAAAGGTTTTGGGTACAGACACATTAAAATACCCAACCAATGAATGCATGAATAAGTGGTTAAGAAAATTGCTGTTCCCCCCTTTCTAAAATGTAAACTTAAAACTTAAAAAAATATATTTTAGCGAAAACCGGTTTGGCTCAGTGGATAGAGCATCGGCCTGCAGACTGAAAGGTCCCGGGTTCGATTCCGGTCAAGGGCATGTACCTAGGTTGCGGGCACATCCCCAGTAGGGGGTGTGCAAGAGGCAGATAGTCGATGATTCTCTCTCATTGGTGTTTCTAACTCTCTATCCCTCTCCCTTCCTCTCTGTAAAAAATCAATTAAATATATTTAAAAAACAAAAAACAAAAAAAGGACTAGCTGACACCTTAAGTTACAACTTCACACGGACAGCCAAACTTTTGGGAGCACAAAGGATCATAAGCCACTTGAACAGCCATTTAAACTAGAAGTTTTTGTCAATTCTACTGAAAATAACTGAACATACCTTCCACTCAGTAGAATATCTCATCACAATTGCTCGGCACTGATTGTTGTACTCCACAATCCCCATTTTGGCTACATCCTCTGGTCCTCTGATTCCTAGTATCTTATCTATTTCATATTCCTGAAAATTTACAACAACATTGTTAATAACCCTGCCCTAAGAAATAAAATGCAATTGAATTCTAGAAAATAAAAAATTTAAAAATAAGTTCTCAAAAAAACCTAGAAAAAATGAACTATAAATATTATAAAAATGAAGAAAAGGTCTGATTATAGTAAATATTCCATCAAATCTAATGCTTATTAAAAAATCAAAACAGCCGAAACCGGTTTGGCTCAGTGGTAGAGCGTTGGTCTGCGGACTGAAGGGTCCCAGGTTCGATTCCGGTCAAGGGCATGTACCTTGGCTGCGGGTACATCCCCGGTGGGGGGTGTGCAGGAGGCAGCTGGTCAATGTGTCTCTCTCATCGACTTTTCTAGCTCTCTATCTCTCTCCCTTCCTCTCTGTAAAATATCAATAAAAAATATTTTTTAAAAAAATCAAAACATATGGCTGGTGACTCAAACATACCACAGGTAAGCCATGACAATCCCATCCAAATCTTCTGTCAACATGAAACCCACTCTGGTGAGCATATCTTGTAACTATATCTTTAATTGTCCCTGCAAGTATATGTCCATAGTGAGGCAGTCCAGTTGCAAAAGGAGGTCCATCATAGAAAGTAAACCTAACAAAAAGAATAAAGATATGTGATTACGATAAAATAAACAACAAAAATGTAGGACACTCTTTTAATAGATGGCAATGTCTCAGTGGAGTGTTCAGGAAGAAAAGCTGGGAATGCCTGGCTGGTGTGGCTCAGCTGTTCAGTGTGCACCTACAAATCAGGAGGGCACGGTTTAATTCCTGGTCAGAGCACATGCCTAAGTTGGGGGCTCCATACCCCATGAGGTGCATGTACGAGGCACCCCATCAAAGATTCTCTCTCATCACTGATGTTTCTATCTATCTCTCCTTCACCTTTTCCCTCTGAAATCAATAAAAATATATTTAAATATATATATTAAAAAAATAAAAAGTGTGACTAAATTTTTTTTTTAATTTTTATTGATTTCAGATAAATACATGAAATTGGCAATGTAGCAGAATACAGAATCAAAACCAAACATCTATCGCTTTCTTATACACCAATAATGAATTCTCAGAAAGAGAAGATAAACAAAAAAATCCCATTTATCACAACAACAACAAAAAATTAAGATATCTAAAGAATAAACCAAGATATAGAACATTGAAAAAAAAAAGGGAAATATGAACAAGTGAAAGAGTATTTCATGTTCATGGATTGATAAAATTAACAGTAAAATGTCCATATTACCCACGGCAATCTACAAATTCCATGTAATCCCTATTAAAATACAAACTGCAGCCGGAACCGGTTTGGCTCAGTGAACAGAGCTTCAGCCTGTGGACTGGAAGGTCCCGGGTTTGATTCCGGTCAAGGGCATATACCTGGGTTGCAGGCACATCCCCAGTGGGGGGTGTGCGGGAGGCAGCTAAACGATGATTCTCTCTCATTGATGTTTCTAACTCTGTCCCTCTCTTCTTCTCTATGAAATATCAATAAAATATATTTTAAAAAAATATTTTTAAAAAAATAAATAAAATACAAACTGCATTATTTCACAGATCTAGAATAAATACTCCAAAAATTCATATGGAACCAAAAAGACCCCAAATATTCGCAGCAATCTTGAGAAAGAATAACAAAGTTGGAGGAATCACAATACCAGCTATCAAGTTATACTGCAAAATCACCATAATCAAAACAGCTGGTTACTGGCAAGAGAACAGGCATATAGACCAATGGAACAGAAGATATCCCAGAAATCGATCCAAGCCAATTACGCTCAATTAATATCTGACAAAGGAGGCAAGAGCATACAATGGAGTAAAGACAAGTCTCTTCAAAAAATGGTGTTAGGAAAATTAAACAGACACTGAAATATGGTAGCAACCATACTTTGGTAAAGACTGCTGTTTGAATTTTAACCCTGCTAAGTCTGGCTCCTGCACGTGATTAAACACAGAATGTTTGCCTCAGGTTCCAGATGGAGATCTGGAGGCTAAGGCAATTTTGGAAATAAATGGTGTTGGGAAAATTGGACAGATACATGGAAAAGAATGAAACTAGATCACCAACTTGCACCATACACAAAAATAAACTCAAAATGGATATATGACTTAAACATAAGATGGGAAACCATAAAAATACTAGAGTCATCCACAGGCAGCAAAATCTCAGACATATGCCAAAAGAACTTCTTCACTGATACTGCACCTAGGGCAATGGAAGCTAAAGACAAAATAAACAAATGGGACTATATAAAAATAAAAAGCTTTTTTACAGCAAAAGAAACCATCAACAAAACAACAAGAAATCCCACTGTATGGGAGAACATATTTGCAAATGTTATCACTGATAAAGGTGTAATCTCCAAGATCTAAAGGCAGCTTATACAACTTAATAAAAGGAAGATAAATGAGCCGATTAAAAAATGGGCAATGGACCTAAATAGAATCTTTTCAAAAGAAGACAGAAGGAAGGCCCAGAGGCACATGAAAACATGCTCAAAGTCACTAATTATCTGAGAGATGCAAATCAAAACAACAATGTGGTATCATCTCACACCTGTCAGAATCATCAACAAATCAGCAAATGACAAGTGCTGGCGAGGATGCAGAGAAAAAGGAAACCTCGTGCACTGCTGGTGGGAATGTAGACTGGTGCAACCACTGTTGAGAACAGTATGGAGCTTCCTCAAAAACTGAAAATGGAACTCCCATTTGACCCAGTAATCCCACACGTAGGAATATAACCTAAGAAACTAGCAACACCAATCAAAAAGGATATATGCACCCCTATGTTTATAACAGCACAATCTACAATAGCTAAGATTAGGTGCCCGTCAGCAGATGATTGGATCAAAAAACTTTGGTACATCTACACAATGGAATACTATGCTACCATAAAAAGAAAGAATTCTTATCATTTGCAGCAACCTGGATGGAATTGGAGAACATTATGCTGAGTGAAATAACCCAGTCAATGAAAGAGAAACACCACATGACCTCACTCATTTATAGATAATAAATAACATAATAAACTGATGAACCAAAAGATAGATATAGAGATAGTAAAACAACAAGCAGACTGTCAAATTACAGCAGGGAGGGTAGGAATATATATGGGGGAGATAAGAGATCAACCGAAGTACTTGTATGGATGCATATAAGCATAACCAATGGATGAAAAACTATGAGGTGGGAGGGCATGTATGGGAGTGGGGGTGGGTTGATGATTGGTAAGGTATGTACACATATAATACCTTTAAAAAAATGAGGAAAAAACAAACAAAAAAAATGTTGGGGTATTCACTTTGCAGATAATATTATTGTCTAACCACTATGCTTTACACTTGAAATTAATATAAAATTAATAAAAATTTATATTAATAAAAATATAATATAATATAAAATTACAGTTGAATGTCAACTGTAATTAATAAAATTTTAAAAAGAAAAAAAATGGATGAAAGACTTAAATGTATTTAGTGAAACCATAAAAATCCTATGAGAAAACATAGGCAGCAAAATCTCTAACATCTCTCGTAGCAATATGGTTATGTATACATCTCTCGGGCAAAGGAAACTAAGGAGAAAATAAACAAATGGGACTACATCAAAATAAACAAATGGGACTGCATAAAAAAAAGCTTCTGCCTAGCAAAAGAAACCACTGACAAAATGAAAAGGGAGAACATATTTGGCAACGATACATCTGATAAAGGGTTAATCTCCAAAATATATAAGGAACTCACACAACTAACAAAAGACAAACAATCCAATTAAAAAATGGACAAAGGACCTAAATAGTCACTTCTCCAAAGTGGACATGCAGATGGCCAAAAGACATGAAAAAATGCTCAAAATCACTGATCATCAGAGAGATGCCAATTAAAATGACAATGAGTTACCACCTTACACCTGTCAGATGACTACCATAAACAAATCTACAATTGAAAAGTGCTGATGAAGATGCTGAGAAAAAGGAACTCTAGTTGGTGCTAGTTACTGCTGGTGGGAATGCAGCCTGATGCAACCATACGGAAAACAGTATGGAGTTTCCTCAAAAAATTAAATATGGAATTCCTATTTGACCCAGTGACCCCACTTCTAAGAATATATCCTAAGAAACCTGAAGCACCAATCAGAAAGAATGGATACACCCCTATGTTCATAGCACAATGTACAATAGCTAAGATCTGAAAACTGGCTAAGTGCCCATCAGCAGATGAGTAGATAAATTCAGATAAGTGATTAGATATTTATTGCAGGTCCTGCCTTCAAAAAAAGCTAGTTATGGGGGAGCTGGAGAGGCCTCCATTGGGCCATCCAATTCTTCATTGGTTATTCATCTTTTATGCTAAATGATAAAGCTGTTCAGCAGTAAAATAGGACACCAAAGCCTATCTCATAAAGTTTTTGAGCATGAGACACATGATTAAAAACAAAACTGGTGGTTAGGTGAAGGGAGACTATAGGCAAGAGGCACCCTAACAGAAGGCTAGTCTAAGTAATTAATGAGGCAGTAATGAGAAAAGTGGAAAGAAGAGAGTGATACTTTAACTCTATTCAATAGTGGTCCAAATTTAAATATAGCGTTTCACATCTGAATTTCATTAGATCATTCAAGTTAATCTATTCAAAACTCTTAAACTGAATCTAATCTAATAATTAAGAACTCATTCATTCAATCTATATTTAAAACTGAGAATATCTACTATACAGAGCTAGGAGTCTCTGGTACCACAGGTGAATAAAAAGTTCCTGCCTTCATTGAACACAGTCTAAGAAATGACCAGTCTTAAGGACTCATCTTTTCCAAGACATTCACATACTTTGGCCTATGTTTTGACTGCTTTAGGCATTCTTGAAAACAATTAAATTCGGACCAGAACTGTAAGATTTTCTCTTCTTCAGCAGGAAAATTGATGTTTTCTGGAACTTGTTGAACCATTTTGTTGCTGCAAGAGAAATAAAATTCATTATTCTCAAAGAGAAGTCTAGCCCAGAAATAATTAGCATACATTAACATAAGTGTACATATTAATACCCATGATACTATCTATTACTTTAAAAATAATTACATTTGGCATAACCAGTTTGCCTCAGTGGATAGAGCATCAGCCTGAGGACTCAAGAGTCCCACGTTCGATTCCAGTCAAGGACATGTACCTTGGTTCTGGGCATATTCCCAACACAGCTGATCAATGTTTCTCTCTCATCAATGTTTCTCACTCTCTATCCCTCTTCCTTCCTCTCTGTAAGAAATCAATAAAATATATTTAATAAAAATAAATAAATAAAATTATTTTTAGGTAAATTTCACACATTACCAAGTTCATCCTTTTAGAGTGTACAATGCAGTGACTTTTAGTATATTCACAAAGTTGTGCAACTGTCACTAAGCTAATTCCATAACTTTTCATCAATACTCCCTCCCCATCCTCTAAAAACCTGTACACATTAGCAGTCACTCTCCATTCCCTTTTTTCCAGCCCCCTGACAACCATACTGCTTTTATAGAGTTCCCTGTTCTGGATATTTCATATAAATGGAATCATGTATGATAGTTTATTTTGTCTGGCTTCTTTTATGTAGAATTTTGTGTTCAAGGTTCATCCATGTTGTAATATACATATCATTATTTTTTTTAAATATGTTTTATTGATTTTTTACAGAGAGGAAGAGAAAGGGATAGATAGTAGAAACATCGATGAGAGAGAAACATTGATCAGCCACCTCTTGCACACCCCCTACTGGGGATGTGCCCGCAACCAAAGTACATGCCCTTGACTGGAATCGAACCCGGGACCCTTGAGTCCGCAAGCCGATGCTCTATCCACTGAGCCAAACTGCTTTTGGCATACATATCATTATTTTTGTACTGAAGTTTTCTTTGTATCAACATGCCATGTTTTGTTTGACCACTCATTAAGACTCTTTCCACTTTCTGGCTCTTATGAAGAATGCTATGAATATGAATGGATGCTCTTGTGTGGACCTAATGTTTTCAGTTCTCTTGGGCTTATATCTAGGAGTGGAACTGCCAAGACATATCGTAATTGTATTTAATTTTTTGAGAAACTGCCTAAATTTTTTCCATAGCTGTTGCTTCATTTTTTGTTATTCCAGCAATGAATGAGGATTCCAGTTTCTCTAAGCCCTCACTCCTTATAACTATTATTGTATTATAGGAAATCCTACTGGATAGGAAGTAGTAACTCATTGTGGTTTCATTTGCCTTTTCCTAATGATTAGTTATGTTAAGCATGTGCTTAATGGGCATTTTTTATATTTCCTTATAGAGCTGTGTATTCATCTTTTGCCCAATGTATAATTGTCTTTTTTATTGTTGAGTTGAAAGATATTTTTTATATAGTCCACATACAAACTCCTTCTGTTCTGTGGACTTTTTATTTTCTTTTTAAAAAAAAATATATTTTATTGATTTTCCACAGAGAGGAAGGGAGAGGGATAGAGAGCCAGAAACGTCAATGAGAGAGAAACACCCATCAGCTGCCTCCTGCACACCCCCCACTGGGGATGTGCCCGCAACCAATGTACATGCCCTTGACCGGAATCGAATCCCCGGACTCTTCAGTCCGCAGACCGACACTCTATCCACTGAGCCAAACTAGTTTTTGCCTTTTTATTTTCTTTATGTTATCCGAAACACACACATTTTTAATTCTAGTGAAGTCCAGCTTATCTATTTTGTTGCTGTTGTTACTTGAGCTTTAGATGTCGTGTCTAAGAAACCACTACCTTCCTGCCAGTGTGGTTCATAGTTGAGTATCTATCCATGCACCCAGAGGTCCCAGGTTCAATTCCCAGTAGAGGGTCATGAAGGAGAGGCAGCCCATCGGGGTTTCTCTCTCATCCATATTTCTATCTCTCTCTCTTTCTCTCCATCTTTCTTCTTTTCTCTCTGAAAATCAATAAAAATATATTAATAGAAAAATAAAAAAAGAAACCACTACCTAAAACAAAGTTGTCAATTTTTAACTCCTATATTTAGGTCATTGATCCAGTTATTTGTATATACAGTGTAGAACAGGGATACATGGTCTTTTTATTTTTATCTGTTTATTAGAGGCCCACTAAATACATGCCCTCTCACAATCCAAAAGCCCTCAGGGGATGTCCGACTGATGGCTTAGGCCCGCTACCCGCCCCCCCCCCCCATCCTTAGCGCAGATATGGAGGTGGGAGAGGCTCCCGCCATGGCTGCTGTGCTCACTAACCCTGCTCCTGCAGTGAGCATCTGGCCCCTGGTGGTCAGTGTACATCATAGCCGGTCATTAAGCCGTTCAGTCAAGTTGCCGATTAGCCTTTTATAATATAGGATTTTAAAAATGAGTTAAGAGTCAAGTTTCATTTTGGAGAAGAAATAAATATGACTGGGGGTTGGATAAGAATGATGAGTTTCTTGTTTCCATTTCTTGGGGATGGTGATATATGGTTATTTTTAAATTATTGCAAAACTTGAGTCCGAATCACATTCTTCACCAATTTTTCATCTATAATGTAACATTTAGTAATTGTAGACAATATGCTTCCAAAAGTAAACAAAACAAAAAAATCTTGGGAGATCCTTAGATCTAACCCTAACCGTTGCCCTAGCCCTACCCCTGGCCCTAATCCTAAGTCTAGCCCTAACCCTAGCCCTAATTCTAGCCTTAGCCCTAACCCTAACCATAGCCCTCCCACCCACGCTCCCAAAAAATCTTGGGAATTCTATCTAATCCTATATAATAAAAGGCTAATATGCAAATTGACCAAACGACAGAACAACTGATAGCTATGACATGCACTAACCACCAAAGGGTAGGGGCTCAATGCAGGAGCTGCTCCCTGGTGGTCAGTGGCGGTGGCGGGAGCCTCTGCCACAGTGCGAAGGATGTCTGACCAACGGCTTAGGCCGACTCCCCGAAGGCTCCCGGACTGCGAGAGGGTGCAAGCTGCGCTGAGGGACCCCATGAATGCACGATTTTGTGCACCGGGCCTCTAGTGATAATATAAATTCAATAATAATTTTAAAAATCTCAAAATAGGTAAAGATTTGGCCTTAGCAGATTTGGCTCAGGGATAGAGCATCAGCCTGTGGACTGAAGGGTTCCAGGCTTGATTCTGTTCAAGGGCACATGCAGGCAGAGCCAATCAACGATTCTTTCTCACTGATGCTTCATTCTCTCTCTTCCTTCCTCTCTAAAATTAAAAATTTTAAAAATAGTAAGAATACCTACAACCACAGACAGAAAGCACCTATTTTGAAATACCCTCATCTCTTTAACCTCATTTGTTACTCTTCAATCACAGTAAGTTGCTATTGAGGAATGAGACCTAAACATTTTTAAAGCTAAAAAGATGAGAATCTCCCATTTAAATAATTATCAGCTCATTCAAATTTCCCATTTTATCCTTTTTATTGCTTATTTGTGGTTTTCAGATATGACAAACCTTATAGTTAGCTGACTCAGTCTCTATTGAGAGGTCTTAAAAGTATCCTTATAAGAATTCTGCTAATAATCTCATGTAGAAACACTTGACTATCTGGTTGAGTATCCTCTCGTCCATTCTCCCTCAAGGCCCATGTAGTCTTACTTTATAATCCTAAGTAGGTTGGTGACCAGATTTCCAAGCCAACAGCAGATTAGAAGGGGACAGGATAGGTGATGATGAGAAAACAAGAGAAGATGGAAAACCTTAACAACTCAATAATTATAGAAGTCTGGGGTTTCTGACTAGAAATTCCGAAAACATCAAAACCTAATCACAGGCTGAGGTCGGTTTGGCTCAGTGGTAGAGCGTCGGTCTGTGGACTGAAAAGTCCCGAGTTCGATTCCGGCCAAGGGCATGTACATTGGTTGCGGGCACATCCCCGGTAGGGGTGTGCAAGAGGCAGCTGGTCGATGTTTCTAGCTCTCTATCTCTCTCCCTTCCTCTCTGTAAAATATCAATAAAATATTTTTTAAATATATTTTATTGATATTTTACAGAGAGGAAGGGAGAGAGATAGAGAGCCAGAAATGTCGATGAGAGAGAAACATCGACCAGCTGCTTCTTGCACACCCCCCACCGGGGATATGCCCGCAACCAATGTACATGCCCTTGGCCGGAATCGAACCCGGGACCTTTCAGTCCGCAGACAGATGCTCTACCACTGAGCCAAACCGACCTCGGCTAAAATATTTTTTTTAAAAAAAACCTAATCACAGAGATTGAGCCATGTAATCAAAACAAGAATTTTGTTACAAGAGATTTTTTTTCTTGCCATTATTTTTGAGATGCAACAGTTTTATAGAGGGGAAGAAGAGAAGTACCAGTGGCTTTTAATTTACTATCCACTGCTAAGTAGAGTGTGACATTAAGGGTCTTAAACCGAAGTTAAAGCATTTTGGGTCCTCTGCTCTTGTTACACCTACAGTCCTTCAGGGTCCTACTTGTTCAGTACCTCATCTCAGGACTAGATCTTTAGCTACCAACACATTTCCCTAGGTCACCTCCCTGACTGCCAGGTCTGTTGGAGCCTTTAGAGCAGGCAGGCCAGCCCCCTCTAAACCAGGTCAGCACCTACGTTTTAACAAGGCCTCCGGGGGGCTCGGACGTACATGACAGCGTGGCTCTGCAGCTGTTCTGACCACAGGAAGGCCTAGCTGAACTTTTTTTTTTTTTCTATCCTCGCCCAAGGATATTTTTCCATTGATTTCTAGAGAATGTGGAAGGGAGGGGGGGAGAGAGACAGAAAGAGGGAAACATTGGCACCCCAGCCAGGGAGGGGTAGGCAAAGCAATGGAGGTAAGTGCCCTT
This sequence comes from Vespertilio murinus, assembly GCA_963924515.1. Taxonomy (NCBI): domain Eukaryota; kingdom Metazoa; phylum Chordata; class Mammalia; order Chiroptera; family Vespertilionidae; genus Vespertilio; species Vespertilio murinus. Next base: position 107,498,964 of record OZ004708.1, read on the forward strand.
GAGCAGGAGTGTCCACGCCCAACCCGTATGTCCCCAGGCCGATGCTGTAACCATTGGCCCACCGGCCAGGGCTTTTTTTTCTCTTTCTTTTCCTTTGAGAAAATGAGACTTATGAAGTTGGCTCATAACTTTGGTAACATTGTTTAAGGAGTTACTGCTGCCCAAAAGATTAAAAATCACTGCATTATTATGCCAAACACCAAGCCCTCACTTCCTACCGATCAGCTCAAGGCCCCAGTCCCTCCGCAGCGGAGAGCCGCCGCCTCCCGGCTCCACGCGCCGCTCAGGGCCTGCTCCCAGCCCGAGCCCTGGCCGCTCGCGGTTTTGACGGGACCGGGGCTTCCCAGGGAAGTCAACCTCGCAGCCTCCAGTTCCTCGCGGCAGGCTCCACCCCACCAAGGTGGCCCTTCCAGCCGCGTCCCCGCAAGGCCACGCCGCTCCGAAGGGGCTCTCCAGGGCTGCGACCTAGGCCCGGCCCCCAGCCCCTCCACCCGCTGAGCCCTCCGGCTCTCCTCCGGGGAACCAGGAAGCGCGCCTGAGCAGCGGCCAGGGCACACTCACCGCCAGACGAGGTCGCGGGGAGCCGGGGAGCCGCACACGAGGCGCCCGCAGTCCAGTCCGAGGTGAGGCCAGGCATGCCAGGAGCTGGGGCTTCACCTCACCGGCCAATGAGCGCGTGAGGGCGGGCTCCAGGCAACAAACCCAACGCCGATTGGATGTCCTGGGCGCTGTCAGGCCCTGCGGTGCGTGCTGGGAAGACTGTCGAAGATTCCGCTGTGGGAAAGCCAAAGACAGTCGCACAGAGGAGCTCAATGCAGCTCCGCCTAGGAGTCCTCCTTCGGTGCGGGCGGCTGTCTGCGCTCCAGGTCCCAGGGGGGACCAGCCACGCCCCGGCAGCTGCCTCGGGAGCTGTGCTGTGGGCTGTGAGCGCCAATCTCCACGCAGCTGGGCTCCAGGGCTGTGTACAGGACGGTGGGGCCCTTCGCCAAATCCCCGGAGCTGGGAAAACGCAGAGGCCCGGAATACAGGGTGGGCCTGCAGAACGAAATGTCTCTGCAGGTGGCTCACAAGAAACAGCATTTTTGCCCTGTCCGGGTACTCAGTTTGATTAGTGTCTCATCCCCATAAACCAACATTACAGGTTCCATCCCTGGTCAGGGCACAGACAAGAATCAACAAATGAATGCATAGGTAAGTGGAATAATAAATCAATGTTTCTATCTCTAAAATGAATAATTTAAAAATCGACCTTTCCAAAAAAAACTGCACTTTACCAGGCTGCTGGACAATCCTGGTGCACACTGCAATTCCTGACTCGTCCATCTGAAGACATCTTTCTGTTTCTCAGAAAAAGGTGGAGGCCACTTGTGTGGGGCCAGCACAGCCAAGGGTTTGGCAAGCCTGAGGGAGGGCGGCAAAGGATTAAAGAAAATAGACAGTAAGCTGGGTCCAGGTGGATCAGCTGTACCTGGATGAGGCCACAAAGACAGATCCAAACGCAAGCTCAGCCTTTACTTTATAGTCAGAGGTAAACAAGGTGGTGGTCACCATAGTTACAATGTTCTTGTGAATTTCACTTGTTTTGGCAGCACTTGCTGCTCCTCTCACAGCCCATTAGTGTAGAGGGCCCCTTGGATTAGACTGTCCTCCTCTCCAATGTCTGACAAGATGATGGGGATGCACCAAGACCGGTTTGGCTCAGTGGATGGAGCCTCGGTCTGCGGACTGAAGGGTCCCAGGTTCGATTCCAGTCAAGGGCATGTACATTGGTTGCGGGCACATCCCCAGTAGGGGGTGTGCAGGAGGCAGCTAGTCAATGTTTCTAGCTCTCTATTCCTCTTCCCTTCCTCTCTGTGAAAAATCAATTATATATATATAAAAGCTGATGGGGATGCCCTCCCTCTAGTCTTGTTCCCCCGGTCTCCCTTTGTTGCTTACCTCCTCTTACTAATTTACACCACAGGGAATTTTTTTCCATCCCCCCGGAAATGGGATATCTCCTCCATAATCTGAACACACTCAGCCTTTCTGTGGAGGTACGGACAAAGCACCTGATCCACAAGACTAGTTAGACCATGATTCACACTGGCCAGAGATTTTAACATTCTCTAGGACTTAATTTCTGTCACGGCAATGGGATGTTGTCAGAGATCCCTTACCCCCAGGCCTTCTTTACACTCTACAATTACCCTTCTCTCTCCTCCTTACCAAGCTCCCCTCTTGCTTGTTCCCAGACAACCCAGTCTCCAGCCCCCCGTACTGCCTCCTGAGAGGTGATCAGGGCCAAGAGTACTGTCCAGGTACACATAAGATTTTCCATGTCCAAACTCGCACAGATTGAGAGGCACGACCCCACCACCTTTCCTAAGGAATCTGAGTACTTGACCCCGTACATGACCTGACTTGGCATGACATCTGTATCATCCGGTCCTCTCTCACCCCAGAGAAAGAGCACGTCTGGCTAGCAGCTCATGACCATGCCATGCCCTCCATAGCGATGATGCTGACATGGTCCCCCAAAGTGATATTGGACTACTAGGTTAATTCTTCAGGGCACTGGCCATGCCTCATTGCCGAACCCCAGCTCCCCAGAGGGAATCCTTCTTACAAACACCTATTTTATATCCCAATAAGCCCTAACATATAATGCAAATTTCAGAGTCACAGGTTCACAAACCTTTCAAAAAGACCTTGTTGGGTGAGGAGCTGGCGCGGTGCCTTCCGTTCGAGGCCCCGGAGAGTCCTTCGTCCTTCGCAACATGGCAGGGCCGAAGCTTCCCCCACTACTGCCATGTGGATTTTAAAACTACTGAGGAAATTGAGCCACAGGAGCTACCATTGCTGCTGCACCCACCACCACGGCGAATAAGGGAAATCTACCGAAAACAGAGCTCACTCCTCCCCGGGCTCAGAGAGTGTGCGGCTTCAGAACTTAGCCTCCGCACCGAACGAGACACCTTTGAGGGCAGTCTCCCCACCTGCAGCCATCTCAGCCCACCTGCAGCGGTCCAGCCCACCCGGCGTGCTGGTGAGGAGATGGCGCGGCGCCTACTGTTTGCGGCCATGGAGAGCCCTTCGCCCTTCAGGCCCACCGCCACGGCCGAGCCGGAGCATCGGCCAGGACCCCAAGGAGGGGCGCCGCTGACGCCATGTGGATTTTAAAAATACAGTGGAAATTGAGCAATAAAAGCCACCGCCTCCGCTGCACCCGCTGCCGCGAGGGAAGCCCACCGAGAAAAGAGCTCACTCCACCCCAGGCTCAGGGAGTGGGTGGCTTCGGAGCTTGGCCTTCGAGTCAGCAGACATTCCGCTGAGACTCCTTGGAGCACCATGTCCCCGCCCGCAGCAATCCCAGCCTGCCCGCTGTGCTAGCAAGGAGCTAGCATGGCGCCTCCAATTAGTGCCCCCAGCGCCCCACAGAGGGCTGTGTGCCCAGGTGAGCCGTGTGTCCCAGGGGGCCGTGTGCCCCGGGTGAGCCGTGTGTCCCAGAGGGCCGTGTGCCCCGGGTGAGCCATGTGTCCCAGGGTAAGCAGTGGGACCCAGGGGGAGGGGTGGTGAGAAGCAGAGGAGGAGTGGACTCTATTCGTGTGGTCCTGAGATAGTCACCATAAAACAAGCAGACTGCCAAATGAGGAGCTGATTCTATTCATGTGATCCTGAGATAGTCACTATAAAACAAGCAGACTGTCAAATGACAGTGGGGAGGGGAAAGAGACATGGGGGGAGATAAGAGAACAACCGAAGGACTGGTATAAGTACAACCAACGAACACAGAACTCTGGGGAGGGAGGGCATCAATGGGAGGTGAAGGGGCAATGGTAAGCTATGTACACATATAGTACCTTAATAAAAAAATTTTAAAAAAGACCTTGTTAACCTGCCCTTTAAGGTCTTTAATAATAGAGAAGAGGAGACTCAAATCCAAAAATAAAGGCAAGATCAGGCAAAGGCTAAAGTCCAAAAGGAGGCCTCTGAGAATGTTTGTAGAAGTTGTAAGAAGGGTTGTGAAAGTTATAAAAGGTTTGTAGAGAGAAATGTTAAAAGGGTTATATATAAATAAATGGCACAGGCCAGTGAGCCAGGACAAGCAGAACAGGGAAACTGAGATAGTAAAAAGCAGTTTGCAACATCTAGAAAATCCAAATGCTAAGCAGTATGCAGCATATAGTAAAGTATATCTTCCTAAACCAAGGATAATTGAAACTAAGAGAATAAACCTCATTTTGGTATATTAGACTACAACCCTCCAAAGTAATGTTTATTTCTTTCTACCAGACCTTTTTTAAAAAATTGAAAAAATATATGTTTCATTGAGTTTTTTTACAGAGAGGAAGAGAGAGGGATAGAGAGTTAGAAACATCGATGAGAGAATCATCCATCAGCTGCCACTTGCACACCCCCTACTGGGGATGTGCCCGCAAGCAAGGTACATGCCCTTGACCTGAATCGAACCTGGGACTTTTCAGTCTGCAGGCTGATGCTTTATCCACTGATCCAAACCGGTTTCAGCCAGACCATAATTCTTGTTCTTCTAGCTCAGTGGTGGGCAAACTGGGGCTTGCAAGCCACATGTGGCTCTTTGGCACTCCAATCCCTTCACAAGAGCCCTTGTGGCTCTTCCAAAAAATACCACGGCCTGGGTGAGTATTTTGAAGAAGTGGCATTAGAAGTTTAAAAAATTTGGCTCTCAAAAGGAATTTCAATCTTACTGTTGATATTTGGCTCTGTTGACTAACAAGTTTGCCGACCACTGTCCTAGCTTTAGTCTCAATAATAATAAAATTTGTAAAACAATTTGTCTCTACCAGGTTAGGCAGATTAGACCCCTGATCTTTTCCTCCCGAAAGATAACATCCAGGTCTCAGTTGTATTTCACTCCAGGTCCAGAAAAGCAGCAAAACCAGACAAGTGACGCTGTAGCAGCCTCAGGACCAGCTTTTACCTCCCAATCACTCAACAGGACACTCTCTAGCCTTCACCAACCAGTTTCTTGGGGAAATCATGCCCCTGCAACCCCTCGTCCAGCCAACTACTATCAAAATCCATACCCCTGCCCTAACGGGTTTGGCTTGGTGGATGAGTGTTGGCCTATGGACTGAAGGTCGCATTTTAGATTTCGGTGAAGGGCACATGCCGGAGTTACAGGCTCATTTCCCGTTTTCCAATAGGGGGCTTGCAGGAGGCAGCCAATCAGTGATTCTTTCTCATCATTGATGTTTCTCTCTTTTTCCCTTCCTCTCTGAAATCAATAAAAATATATTTTAAAGAAGTTCATCACCCAGTGATATTGGCATCCCCACTCAGCAGGAAATAATTATGAAAAGACTAGAGGCCTGAAATTCGTGCACTGGGAGGAGGGGGATCCCTAAGCCCAGTTTGCCCCCTCTCACAGATTGGGAGCCTTCAGGGGATATCCAACTGATGGCTTAGGCCTGCTCCCAGTCTGGCCTCCCTATATAGGAAGTGACCAGGCTGATGGGGGAAGCCACCAACCCCATCACCCCACTGCTGCAGCCACTGCCAGTCACCACAATCACCAAGGTGTTTTCATCAGCACGGACTCCAATCCCTTCACCAAAAATAAAATGACAACTTTATTTAGGCATTTTCAAGATGTGTCTTACATAGGATATGCATTTCTTTTTTCTTTTTTTATCCTCACCTGAGGATATGTTTCCATTGATTTTTAGAGAATGTGGAAGAGAAAGGGAAAGACAGAGAGAAACATCAAAGTGAGAGGGATATTCCAATTGATTGCCTCCTGCATGAGCCCTGACCCAGGGAAGAGCCTGTAACCTAGGTACACGCTCTTGGTCAGAATCAAATCTGGACACTATGGCCGGCAGGCCGAGGTTGTATCCACTGAGCCAAACTGGCTAGGGTAGGATATGACATTTCTTACTTAGCCCAAACAGCAGCGGACCTTCGTTTTTTCCTCCAGGAGTGAGGTGGAAAAGCCCTAGATCAACTTCTTGGATTCTTATTACCAAGTTACCAAGAACAGTGTGAGTGGCGGCATACAGGGAGCTTAGCCAGTGAGCGGTCAGAAAACGTGTTTCTTCTGCAGCTCATGTGCAGAGGAACCCCTGCATTGTGTCGGCTGGGTTGGGGATGTGCCCCGAGCTGTGTGGTGATGGCTCAAGAGCATGCCCCCAGCCCTTGTTCTGTCTGCCCAAGTCATGTGGCAGTGGCATGGAGTACAACCCCTGAATGGCAGCCCCACATTGTTTCCACCGAGCTGGGGGAGTGCCCCAAGTTGCATGGCAGCAGTCCAGGGCACACCCAAAGTCCGGCAGCCCATGATGTGTCTGCTGGGCTTCTGTACTGGGCCTCACATTGTGTCTGCAGCCCTCCCTCTCTCTGTGGCCGGGGAGCTATGGGTGCCACCATCTTTGTTGTAGAGTGATGGCGAATTTGCATATTATCCTTTTAGTAGATTAGATGTCTTTTGACCCTATTCCATGAAACAAAAAAGCTAGAATATTAGGTTTAATCACATAATTGAATGGATACCTCTACCTTAGCAACTGACTTTCACAACCAACATTCCCTTTTGCTCAACGCTTACTAAGGCTACAGTCCACTTGCTAAGACTATTATCTTTTTCCTTAGTGCTCACACAGTGAATTATGTTACCAGAAAAAGCTGCCTAGAGTCCTTTAAAATCTCTGATTCCCTGTCCCTGGATGCTAGCACCATTTTGGCGCTCAACCCGTTTGGTTTCCAGATGACCTAATTCTATCTAATAAGAGTAATATACAACCGAAACTGGTTTGGCTCAGTGGATAGAGCTTTAGCCTGTGGACAGAAAGGTCCTAAGTTTGATTCTGGCCACGGGCATGTGCAAGAGGAAGCTGATCAATGTTTCTCTCTCACCGATGTTTCTAACTCTTTATCCCTCTCTCTTCCTCTGTAAATAATCAATAAAATATATTTTAAAAATAAATAATGAGAGTAATATGCAAATTAACCACCAATCCCCTATTACCAAAACCACGCCCACTAGCCAATCAGAGTGAGTATGCAAATCAACCCCAACCAAGATGACTGTGGCCACAGAGAGCAGGAGGGAGGCTTGGATTTTCCTGGTAATGGAGTAAGCCAAGCTTTCTGCATGCACTGGCCAGCCAAGGCCTCCAATCAAGGCTACAAAGTTTCAATTATAGAGGTTAAATAAATTCAACAGAAATAGAGGAAGCCACTGAGCTGGAAGAGCAGGAGACTAGGGTTACCTGGGCGATAGTAGAAGCCCAGATTCTGAAGCCTGGATGCCCAAGCCTTCACTCCAGGCTGCAAAGTTTTAATTATAGATGATACATAAATTCCAACAGAAATGGCTTCTGTCATGGAGCAAGCAGGAGGCTTGGCTCTGCTCCAGGCTGCAAAGTTTCAATGGTAGAAGGTAAATAAATTCCAGATACCAGGGCCTCCACTTGGCTTGCTAGGGGTTGTGGCTGGCCTGTAAACCACCACAGACCCCTTGCCCAGGCTACCCCACACCCCAAGGAAACCCCTACTCTGATCTGGGACACCCTTCTGGGCAAGCTAGCTGGCCCCCACCCATGCACTAAGCCTGTATCCTGTCTAATAGAAGAATAATATGCAGATTGACTATCACTCCAACATACAAGATTGCTGCCCTCATGTGGTCAAAGATCTGCCCCCATGTGGACACAAGATTGCCAGCAGGGGAGGGTAGTTGAGAGGAACCAGGTCTGCATGTGAGGAAGTTGAGGGCAATCAACCCTGCAGGGGAGGGCAGTTAGGGGTGACCAGGCCAGCAGAGGAGGGAAGATGGGGGCAAACAGGCTGGCAGGGGAGCAGTTAGGCATCAATAAGGCTGGCATGGGAGTGGTTAGGAAGAGATGAAGCTGGCAGGCAGAAACGGTGAGGGGCAATCAGGAAGGCAGGCAGTGTACACAGTTGGCAGCCATCAGTCCTCGTTTGTAAGAGGGATCTCTGACTGCCTATTTAGGCCCGATCCTGGTGGGCAATCAGACATCCCTTGAGGGGTCCCAGATTGGAGACGGTGCAGGTTGGGCAGAGGGACAACCCCCTCCTCACCCTCTGGTGCCCAAAATCTATGCACTGGGGCTCTAGTATAGTCATAACTCTTTACCCCTTTTGGCCTTGGGCATTCCTCCTTAAGCGACCCTAACAGTGCATAAATGGACATATGGAGAGATAAAAAGAAATCTGATGAGTTGATCAATGTTTCTAACTCTCTCTTCCTCTCTGTGAAAAATCAATAAAATATACATATTAGAAACATTGATCAGCTGCCTCCTGCACACTCCCTAATGGGGATTGAGCCTACAACCTGGGCATGTGCCCTGATTAGGAAATGAAACAGGAACTTTTGTTGCACAGGACAATGCTCAACAAACTGAGTCACATCAGCCAGAGGAAAATATTCATTTTTCAGAGTAGGATGTCAATAGGTAATGCATAATAAAATACAAATATCACAGCATATGTATATTAGGTAGAAATATGGAGATAAATTCAGAGGAAACATTAAACTGTTTAAGGTGATTGATTCTGGGGAGCAGGAATTTGGGTGGGCAAAGCTACTTGAATCACTTGCTTTGGATAAACATGGTCACAAACGAAAACTCCTCCCACTGAGAGGTGAGGGTGTGTCCAAAAACATTGACCAGGTGGGGTCAGTGCTGTGTCCCTGGTGGAAATGATGTAGCCATTTCTGAGCAAGGCCTTAAGAGCCCATTGGCATGTTTCCTGACTCAAAAACAGCTGCCGTGCTGGCAAGAAACTCAGAATAGGCACCAAATGGGCCATCCTAGAAATGGACTCACTGGCTGCAGCAGAGCCACGTCAAGGACACCACTAGGAGAGGAACAGTCCCTAAAGTCTGACCAAATTGGTTTCTGTATGAAGTGACTGTTGGGGAGGTAACTTGTTATGCTGCAATAGATGATGTGTAAATGAAATATACATCAACACAAGGTGGACATTGGATTCTTTAACCTGCTGAGTGGTTGTATCCATTCCCTGTGAAATTTGAATATTGGAAACACAGGACTGACTCTTGGACCCTGTTAATTAAAAAAACTTATGTGGGGAAAAACCAGGATGGCGGCATAGGTAAACGCCTAACTGCAGCCTCACTCAACAATTTCAAAAAATACAACTAAGATATAAAGTGGACATTATCTAGAACTACAGGGAAAGTTGACTGGAAATTCTACAACTAGAAGGAAAGAAAAACCAGAAGGAAAATCAGTGGAGCTGTAAAAGCCTAAGGTACAGAGAGACACAGTGCATGAGTGGGGAGAGGACAGAGCATGAGAGGAGAGTCCAGCTGAGTGCCTGGCTGGAGTTCCCTAGCGGGAAGGATACAAAAACTCCAGACTGTGCTGAGCCCCAATTCTGACTGCACTGAACCCCAGTTCTGGGCGAGACCCTCGGGCCCCAGCCTCATACAGAGGGTATCTGGGCTGTAAGGTGGAGGCTCAGGGAAGCGGTGAAAGTCAGAGCCCCTGAGTCTCGCACATTTCACTTAGAGGACAGACATTGATTTGGCCACTGGATTGCCATAGCGGGAAGGAGACATAACCTCCTGACTGCCCTTAACCCCACTTCCAACTGCACTGAACCCATTGCGGGCTTGGTGGGGGATAGACTAGACTGTCTGGTAGCGGGCGATACTCAAAGGCGCCTTTCTCTCAGAGGTGCTTGCAGCGAATACCAAAGAATACTGAGGTACACTGAGGCTCAGGAACATCAGAGGGCGGGGCTAACCAGAAGCCAAGGCTGTAGGCTCCACCCTAAAATTTCACACCATCCAAGCTGAACACAGAGGCTTTTGCAGGTTTCCAAGTCTAGTGGAATAAGGCTGTCTCCTGGCATTGACACAGCTGATCCTCCCAACCTACCAACTAAGGGAAGCATTGAAAATGATGAGACGAGGAAACAGATCACAAACAAAGGAAATGGAGGACAAAAAGCGACTGGATATAGAGTTCAAAACCCGCTTATAAGGTTGTTCAAGAATCTCCTAGAAAAGGCTGATAAAACAAGACCTATGAAGATATGAAAAGGGATCAACTAGAAATAAAGAATACATTCTCTGAAATAAAAAATATTACACAGAGTCCTAAAAACAGAATGGAAGATTTCAAGAATCAAGCCAAAGATTTGGAACACAAAGAGCCAGAGGACACTCCTCCGCAGAAGCAAGAAGACAAGAGAATCCAGAAAGATGAAGATAGTATAAGAAACCTGTGGGAAAACTTCAAATGTACCAACATCAGAATTATGGGCGTCCCAGAAGATGACAGAGAGCAAGATACCGAAAACATATTGAAAGAAATAGTGACAGAACACTTCCCCCCACCTGGGGAAAGAAAGACTTATAAGTCCAGGAAGCACACAGAACCCCAAACAAAAGGAATCCAAAGAGGACCACACCAAGACACATCATAATTAAAATTCCAAGAGCAAAAGACAAAGAGAGAATATTAAAAGTAGCAAGACAGAAGCAGCTAGTTACCTATAAAGGAGCACCCATACGACTGTCAGCTGATTTCTCAACTGAAACCATGCAGGCCAGATGGGAATGGCAAGAAATATTCAAGGTGATGAATAACAAGAACCTACAGCCAAAAATACTCTACACAGGAAAGCTATCACTTAGGATCGAATGCCAGATAAGAGCTTCACAAATAAAAAAAAGCTAAAGAAGTTCATCATCGCCAAGCCAGAATTATATGAATTGCTGAAAGGACTTGTTTAGGAAAGGAAGAAAATAAAGATAAAAGTTATGAACAACAAATATGTAACTACCAGCGAGTGAATCTAAAAACCAAGGGAAGTAAAAATCAAGATGAACAATATTAATTGGTGAATATAATAGAATGAGAAGTATGGAAGGGGAAGGGACTGATGATTCTCAGGGAAATGGGGAGTGGGGGGGCAGGAAGAGACTGAACATAAGGCCAATGGGGGATGGGGAAAGGATACAGGGTGGGATGGAAACTTGTTGGAGGGGAGCAATGGAGGGGGAAAAAAACGAAGAACATAATAATATGAATAAAGATTTATTTTAAAATAAATTATGTATGTGCTAAGCACCCTCTATGTGCTAGACATGATTCTAGGCAGTGGGGATATAAGGAACAAAGATAACATTTCAGCCCTCATTAAGTTTATATTCAAATCAAAATGTAAATCAATAAATGCTTAATTTCAGATACACACATTGTTTCAATGATAACCCCTTGGGATTTATAGAACACAATTTTTTAAAAATATATATATTTTATTGATGTTTTACAGAGAGGAAGGGAGAAGGATGGAGTTAGAAACATCGATGTTAGAGAAACATTGACCAGCTGCCTCCTGCACACCCCCCACCGGGGATGTGCCTGCAACCAAGGCACATGCTCTTGACCAGAATCAAACCTGGGAACTTTCAGTCTGCAGGCTGATGCTCTATCCACTGAGCCAAACTGGTTTTAGCCAACACATTAAAAAAAAAAGTTTTATTTTTAACTGATTTTTAGAGACAGAAAGGGAGAGGGAGAAACATTGGTATGAAGGAGACATCAATTGGTTGCCTTCTTCATAGATTATGAGTGAGGATTGAACCTGCACCGTGGGTATGTGCCCTAACAGAGAATCAAATGGAGGCCTTTTGGTGCATGAGTCCACGTTACATCAATTAAGCCACACAAGCCAAGGCTAACAAACTTTTGTACAGAGCCAAGTTTGATAGGATTGTCTTCATTTTAGCCCAGTTGATTTAGTAAGGTATTAAATTTGCCTCTCTACAGGGACTTAGGGTCCTATTCCTGTGATTACATACCTTTCAAACACTTGGATTTCGCATAAGCTTCTGCTCTAACTAGAATTGTGGATTGATGGGCTTGCCTCTATCAATTCCTGAAGGTGAAGGATAGGAAAACTCTATTTGCTGTCATTTTCTGGTCTTCCCAGAACTCTCCTAGAACATTGGTCTGGAATATCCTGCATTTCAGGTCATTCCTTACCTGAAAACAAGTTTAAAACTCCAGTTTGACTTGTGTTCAATCTCTTAAATCAAAAAACACAGAATGGAGGTAAAGTGTACTTGACACAATCAGAAATAATTAATCAAGTAGTCACTATTCACACAAAACCTAAAGTGAAAAACACAATTGCCCTGACCCATATATTTTATAATTTTTTAAAAAATATATTTTTATTGATTTCAGAGAAGGAAGGAGAAGAAGAGACAGATAGAAACATCAATGATGAGAAGGAATCATCGATTAGCCACCTCCTGCACACACCAGAGATTGAGCCCGCATGTGCCCTGACCAGGAATCCAAATAGTGACCCCCTGCTTCATAAGCTGACGCTCAACCACTGAGCCACGATGGCCAGGCTGACCCATACATTTATAAAAGGCTTTATGTAAACCTGGCATCAGAAGATGCCAATTCATCATTGAGAATGGAGGGCAACAAAGATTACATCCAAAATGTTTTCTTTTTGAGGGACTATCTTGTGCTTCATTAAAAAAAAATTTCAGTTTAATTTTTTTGAAGTACGTAGAAATAGAGAAAATCTATAGAAAAACATAGCAATAACAAACAGAAGGGTATCCATTAGCGAGATTTTGTTAGCTAAAATTATATTCTAGGTCACCCAATTTCCACAGGTGAATCTTGTTCACAATCAGTATCAAAACAAACGATGACACTTTTTATTTTGGCTTCACTCTCCTTTTGGCATCTTTATGTTTCTTCCGGCAATCCTATAAAAACATAAAAGCCTTTGTTAAAAGTAAATGTAAGTTATTTCCAGGGAGTTCAGTAACCATACAGTAAAAATTAGTGTCATGGTTGTGGAGACCACTATGGAAGTGTTCACCTGTAACGAACAAGGATGATTCAAATTGTGGATGCTAAGTGTTTATATCGGAAAGTCACAGGGTCTTTCAGAAGTCTCCTGACTTCCTGTTACTTAATGAAGCATGCCTGGAACTCGGACCCGGGACTGGATTAGGACGGTCTTGTCTCTTCACTTGTACCATGTGTGTTGCATCAAACAACCTCAAAGTTCCCTTCCAACATTGTAATTCTAAGTGTTTAAGTCATGTTCTCAGTTGTCATTCTTTCTGTCTTCAATTTCATACCTTATGCCATTATTCTTTTCTTTTTTAATATATTCTAGCGGCTAGAATCTAGCCCTAGCTGGTTTGGCTCAATGAATAAAGGATCAGTCCGAGGACTGAAGGGCATGTGCCTGGGTTGCGGGCTTGATCAACAGTAGGGGGAAAGCAGGAGGAAGCAAATCAATGATTCTTTCCCATAAATGAGTTGTTTTTTTTAAAAATATATTTTATTGATATTTTATAGAGAGGAAGTGAGAGAGATAGAGAGTTAGAAACGTCGATGAGAGAGAAACATCAACCAGTTGCCTCTTGCACATCCCCCACCGGGGAATGTGCCCGCAACCAAGGTACGTGCCCTTAACCAGAATCGAACCCGGGACCTTTCAGTCCACAGACCAACGCTCTACCACTGAGCCAAAATGATTTCAGCTAAATGATGTTTTTTTTTTTTTTAAAAAAATATTTTATTGATATTTTACAGAGAGGAAGGGAGATAGAGAGCCAGAAACGTCGATGAGAGAGAAACATCGACCAACTGTCTCCTGCACACCCCTCACTGGGGATGTGCCCGCAACCAAGGAACATGCCCTTGACTGGAATGGAACCTGGACCTTTTGGTCCGCCGGCCTACGCTCTACCACGGAGCCAAACCGGTTTCAACATCACTGATGTTTCTATCCCTCTCTTTCTCTTTCTTCCTCTATAAAAGCAATAAAATATATATATTTTTTGCTTGTATCAGCATTTTTTCTTATTTTATTTATTTTTTTAAATAAATCTTTATTACTCAGATTATTACAATTGTTTCTCCTTTTTCTCCCCCAAAGTTCCCTACCACCCAGTTCCCATCCCACCTTCTGCCCTTACCCCCTTTCCCCTCCATTTTCTTCATCCATTGGTTATACGATTTCAATCCAGTCTCTCACTGCTCCCCCACCCCCTTATCCCTTTGATAATTATCAGTCCACTCCCTTTCTTTTCCCCTGATTCTAATATAGGGAAATACAACAAAGAGTTCTGTAGCAAATGGATGCAGACTGTCCAAATGTCTCAGGACCACAGGAATAGAATCTGCTCCTCCTCCGGTTCACACCACACCTCTGGGACATAGGGCTCCTCTGAGTCATCCTGCTCCTCAGAGTCACACCGCTCCTCCAAGTCACCGGCTGCCCCGGGGCACACGGCTCCCCCGGGGCAACAAAATATATTTAAAAACATATATATTAAATTGATTTTTTACAGGGAGAGGAATATAGAAACATCAACCAGCTGCCTCTTGCACACCACCTATAGGGGATGTGCCCAAAACCAAGGTACATGCCCTTGCCTGGAATTGAACCTGGAACCTTCAGTCCACAGCCTGATACTCTATTCACTGGGCCAAACTGGTTATGACATGCCAGTTTTCTTACAAAAGGCATATATTAATACAAAAATAACAAAGGATCTATTTATGGAAACAATGTGAACATAAAAATACTCACCATACGAAGGTTATTTGTTCTGGCCTCCCAAGAATTCCTACTAATATTACCTCCCATTCCTCTCCAGAATAAGTCAGAACCTACTTGGGGAAGATAAAACAACGTAAGAAAACAAATTGCTATAAAAAAGGATACTATTCTACTGCTGACATTATCAAGGTCATGAATTTATGCTAATTTTTTCAAGTTTGGTTATTATTTTAAAGTAATTTTTAATTTTTCAATTACATTTCACATACATTATATTAGTTTCAAGTGATTAGACCTATAACTTCTTAAGTGACCATCCTGATAAAACTGGTACCCATTTAACACCAAAGTAATTAGTGTCAAATACAATATATCCCAGTGACTACACTGTAACACATATTTCACCCATCACCCCAACATCCATCCCATTTAGCAACTATCAAAATGTTTTCTGCATCTATGAGACTATTTCTTTTCTTTTCTTTTTTTTTTTTTGGCCTCTGATAAAAGCTGGAAGACCTGCTGGACAAATTGAAAGAGTTGTAAGCACTTATGAGTGTGTTTCTGTTCTGCTTGTTCATTTATTATATTTTTCAGATTCAATTAATTGTTGGTATGCATTTATTGCATTTTATTGTTCATATTTTTTATTTTTAAAATTTTCTCTAGTTAAAGCAGCCCTTTAACATTTCATGTAATACTGTACTTGTTTGGGAAGCTCTTTATCTGTACTTTAAATCTAAATGATAGTTTTGCTGGATAGAGTATCTTGGTGGTAGGATATTTTTGGTGTTATGGAGCATATTACAGATGGCCCCATTTTTTCAACATTTCCTCCCCCTCAAACCTGCCCCAGCCCCATTCGAGGCAATCATCACACTACTATCTGTGTCTGTGGGCCAACTATATGGTCATATACATTATTTGGTTAATCTCTTCCCTTACCTCTGAGATTCATCACTGTTCTATGCTTCCATGTCTCTGGACCTATTTGTCAGTCAGTGTATTTTGTTCATTACATTCCACATAGAAGTGAGGTCACATGATATTTGTCTTTCTCTGACTGGCTTATTTCCTTAGCATAATACTCTCTAGGTCCATTCATGTTGTCACAAAGGATAGGAGATCCGTGTTTATTTAAAACTGCTTAATATTCCATTGTGTAAATGTACCATAGCTATTTTCTCCACTAATCCACTGATGGGCAATTGGGCTGTTTCCAGCTCAACACTGCTCTGAACATAGGGATTCATATATTCATTGATTTCTGTTTCAGGATTCTTAAGACATAGTACCAGCAGTGGTTTGCTGGGACAAATGTCAGTTCCATTAAAAAAAAAAAAATATATATATATCTATATTTTTTTTTTACAGAGAGGAAGAGAGAAGGATAGAGAGTTAGAAACATCGATGAGAGAGAATCATTACTCAGCGGCCTCCTGCACACCCCCCATTGGGGATGTGCCCGAAACCAAGGTACATGCCCCTGGCTGGAATCAAACCTGGGACCTTTCACCATGCAGGCCAAAGCTCTATCCACTATGCCAAACCGGTTTTGTCTATTTTCTGTTTTTCACTATGGCTGTCTTAGTCTGCATTCCCACCAGCAATGGACTAAGTTTCCCTTTCCCCCACATTCTCCCCAGTACTACTTTCTGCAACCAGTTGCAAGTGTGAGGTGATACCTCATTGTCATTTTCATATCTGTTGACTAGTGTTGAGCATTTTTTCACATTTCTTGGCCATCCATATGTCCACTTTGGAGAGTTTATATTCAGGTTCCTTACCCATTTTTCATTTTTTTAATTCCCTTGGTTTTTAGGTTCACTTGTTAGTTACGTATTTGATGTTCATAATTTTTATCTTTTTCTTCCTCTTCCTAAATAACCCCCTTCAGCAATTCATATAATTGTGGTTTGGCGGTGATGAACTCCATTAGCTTTTTTTTATTTGTGAAGCTCTTTATCTGGCCTTCGATTCTGAGTTATAACTATGGCTATCATTTCCAGAGGCCTGTGCTTATCTGGAACACATGCATTTCGGACAGGTGTTCTAGAGCCTTGCTTCTTAGTGCTGCTTCCAGCTACCAATTGTTTGTATGTCTTAGTCCCCACTTGGCTCTGCTATTCCAACAGCTCCTCAAATGACATGTTAGATGTTTCCTTCGACAGGCCCCTGCCGTCATCTCCACTATCCCCGGTCATGCGGAGAGAGCCGGTGGCCAGCATGGCACGGGACCTCGCTCTGAAGTTGTTCCAGAGGTTTCTTACATTATCTACAACTTTATGGATTCTCTTGTCTTCTTAATTCTGCAGAGGAGAGTCCTCTGGCTCTTTGTGTTCCAAATGTTTGACTTGATTCTTGCAATCTTCCATTGTTTTTAGGACTCTGTAATATTTTTATTACAGAGAATGTATTATTTATTTCTAGTTGATCCCTTTTCATAGCCTCATGTGTGTCATTTATTTTATTGGCCTTTTCTAGGAAATTCTTGAAAAACCTTATAAGCTTAGTTTTGAACTCTATATCCAATTGCTTTTTGACCTCCATTTCTTTTGTTTGTGATCTGTTTCCTCATCTCGGCATTTTCGCTGCTTCGCTGAGTTGGTAGGGTGGCTTTGTGTGTAAGGGGTCCTTTATGGTTCAGTAGGTCAGCCTCCCAGTGAACTGATGTAGACACTCTTGGTAAACCCTTTTGTGGACTGTGAGTACAGTCTTATTGTAGTTAAGTCTTGATTGTTGTTGGTATCACAGAGAGGAACTGACCTCCAGGCCAATTGGTTGTGAGGATCAGCTGTGAGTATGCCAGGAGACAGCCTTATTCCAGTACACTTGGAAAAATGCAAAAGCCCCTGTGTTCAAGCTTTGATGGGGCAGAATTTCAGGGTGGAGCCTATAGCCTTGGCTTCCTGTCATCTCCTCCATATGAGGTTCCTGAGTCTGTGTTCCTCAGTGTCGTTTGGTACTCGCTGTTTTGGTACTCGCTGCAAGCACCTCTGAGAGAAAGGTGCCCTCGAGTTTCGCCCACTACTAGACAGTCTAGTCTCTCCCTGAATGAGCCCAGAACTGGGGTTCAGTGCAGTTGGAAGTGGGGCACAGTGCAGTCTGGAGCTTTTGTCTCCTTCCCGTTAGGAGAATCCAGCGGCACAGTCAACAGTCTGTCCTCTGTGCGCAATGTGTGCGACTATGGGGCCCTGCCTTTCGCCGATCCCCTGAGTTTCTGCCTTACAGCCTAGAATCTCTCTGTATGAGCCTGGGTCCCCAGGGTCTCGCACAGAAGTCGAGTTCAGTGCAGTTAGAAGTGTGGTTCAGCACAGTCCAGAGCTTTTATCTCCTTCCTGCTAGGAAATGCCAGCCAGGCAATCAGCCACCCCCTCTCCCCGCGAGCACACTTGGTCTCTGTACCTTAGGCTTTTATAGCTCTTCTGATTTTCCTTCTGGTTTTCTCTTTCCTTCTAGTTGTTGAATTTCCAGTCAGTCAACTTCCTGTAGTCCTGGATAATGTCTACTTTCTATTTTAGTTGTATTTTTTTGAAATTGTTGTGTGAGGCTGTAGTTAGGCATTTACCTATGCCGCCATCTTGGTTTCTCTTCTTTACCCATTTTTTTAACCATTCCACCTAACTTTTGGTGAGTTGTATAAGTTCTTCATTTACTTTGGGAATTAAACTAACATCTGTATCATTGACAATTATGTTCTCGATTATATTTGGTTCCCTTTGCATTTTGAGGATGGTTTCTTTTGCCATGAAGGTGTTTTGTTCGATATAGTCCATTAATTTTTTCCTTGTTTCTATTGCCTTAGGAGATGTACCAGTGAAAATTCTGGTACATGAGATGCCTGAGATTTTGCTGACTATGTTTGCTTCTAAGACTTTTATGTTTTTTTTTTCTTACATTTCAGTGTTTCACCCAATATGAATTTATATTCGTGTATATGGTTTAAATTGTCTTATGTTTTTATTTTTGTTGTATGTACCTGTCCGATTTTCCAACACCATTTATTAAACATATAATCTTTACTCCATTGTATGCTCTTGCCTCCTTTGTACAATACAACTAGACCAAAAAGACATGGGTTTAGCCTTAGCCATGTTGGCTTATGTACTGAATGGTTCTGGGTGGCAAATTCAATGTCTTTCACAGACTCAAGCCAGGTAGGGACCAAAGGTCAATCAGAGGCCACAGGTCTGCTTTTGTAAGGGTCTAACACATTACACACACACAGTAGGGTGTGTGCAAGAGATAGCTGATTGATGATTCTCTCTCATCGATGTTTCTAACTCTCTATCCTTCTCTTCCTCTCTGTAAAAACATCAAATATATATATATTTTAAAAAGAAATAAGGTTTCACTTGAACTTTTAGGTAATAAAATAATAGGAGTACTGTGTCCAGCATCTTCCCAAGTCCTTGAAACTAAAAAAAGATCTTGTTGATGATTAATAAATGAGGGAGGTGATAAAAGGAAACTCTCAGCCCTGTAGAACTTTAATGTCAACATGCATTAGTCTAACAGAGAAGGCTAAGCCACAGGACACTGCAGAGTCAGGATTTGTGCTGAAGAGTTCTTACCTGGATGCATGTGATTTTATTAGAATGTGCAGTGGTGATTTAAAAAAAAAAATTGACTTACCGAGAAGTCTTTCATCACTATTAGAGAAAAAAAAAAATCTTGTGGTCTCTTTCGCAGGTAATGATACTTCTCTGGAGAGAGAGAAACAGAGAGAGAGAGAGACAGAGAGACAGACAGACAGACAGACAGACATAGACATATATTGGTTAATTTCTATATTTGAGAAGAAATATTTACACTGAAAACATAAATTAACTGTTCCTTAAATATATTTGTTTTGCTGATTTTACTGAGGTAAAGTAACCCGATGCTCTTTCTAGTCAACATTCTTCTTTTCTACTGAAAACTTTGATGATGAAGACTATGTAAGCATACCACACTCTACCTTCCCCACGCTGGATGCTGATCCTACCATTGCCAGCTACCCCATTTATTAGTATCTTCTTTTCAGGCTAGAGCCTTCAGTATTAGGCTCCCTTACCTGTGCATAACATAATTTACACCCAGTACTAGCCATATTTCAAGAAAAAGAAATATGCTCATTACAAAAAAGGCTACAGAGCTCTCTAAATAAGTTGAGAGGAGAAAATTAAGTTGTCTTAAAAACAATAAGCTTCTATTTTTCTAAAGTATTTATAAAACAAGTCAAACTCAGGGTTTCTGCAGTATGAAATATGCCTCTTCAGAAACAATCTGCTTACCTTGGGATGGACTTCCTGACATCTGTTTCTTCAATAACATCTTCCTCTTCGGAACTGCTGTATTGGAAAGGAGAGGCTACATGCCAGGCAGTCTTACCAGATTTCACTGTTTCAACTGCATAGGTCTCTGTATCGCCATGACCATAAAAGATGAAATGGTTTTAATAAATAACCAAGTATTTGTAAACATACTCATTTCATTATTTTCACCATGTTAGTATATGTCTACACTTACAATATCTTAATCATTAAGAACAGCTAATAGCAGAGGAGATCCAAGATGGTGGCATAGGTAAACATTCAAACTGCTTCTGTGCACAACAATTTCAAAACTACAACTAAAAGACAAAATGTCTATCACCCAGAACCATGGGAAAGCTGACTGAGTGGAAGATCTACAACTAAACAGAAAGAGAAAAGAACAATCAGGGCATAAGCGCTGAAAAACTGAGGTACAGTGTGCATGCAATACAGGCTGGCAGTGGATACTGGCATGTAGCAGGCATTGCTTTCTTCAACCCGAAGAGAGACATGCTCCCAAGCTCTGTGAAATCCAGTTTCAGGGGAGAAGCTGGACTGACTGCCATTGGGTCAGAAAGTGAGGGTGGCACAACTCCCAAGTTGCTGAGGTATCTTAATATTTATTTTAAGACCTCTTTCTCACAATTGGCTTGCATAAGTAGGATGAGATATGCAGGACATATACAATATTGTGTCTTATTTAGAACAATATTTGAAAAACTACTAGAATGTTGTATCTCCTGTTGGAATACCACAGAGCTGGCATTTAATATTTATTTATTTATTTTAAATATATTTTATTGATTTTTTACAGAAAGGAAGGGAGAGAGAGAGAGAGAGAGAGAGAGAGAGAGAGAGAGAGAGAACACTAGAAACATCAATGAGAGAGAGAGTCATCGATCAGCCGCCTCTTGCATGCCCCCCAGTGGGGATGTGCCTGCAACCAAGGTACATGCCCTTGACCGGAATCGCACCTGGGACCCTTCAGTCCACAGGCCAACGCTCTATCCACTGAGCCAAACCAGTTTCGGTTGGCATTTAATATTTAACAGCTAAATACATGGATGCTATTTTAACTGCTGATCTTTAAGTAGAATCCACTGTAGTTAGGTGTGGATGGATTCTCCTCTATCCTACTTTTCACAATGAAGTTCCAGAAAAGCTGCAATTCCAATACGAACATTAGGTAAAGAGCAGCTGCAAAGAACAGAGTTGTTTTATTTTATTTTAAAAAATATATATATTTTTATACATTTCAGATAGAATGGAAGAAGGAGAAAGAGAGTGAAACATCAATGATGAGAAAGAATCATTGATTGGCTGCCGCCTGCACACATCCTATTAAGGATCGAGCCCACAACCGAGGCATGTGCCCTTGATCAGAATGGAACCTGGGACCCTTTAGTTCTAAGGTGGACAGCTAAACACTAAGGCAAACCGGCTACGGCCAAAGGAAGAGGGGTTTTAACTTTTGTACCATGTTGGCCTTTGGCAGTAACCGCCTGAGATGGAATAACAATACTGATACTGGTATTTATCTCTAGATTCTGGCAAATCTTCAAGGATAAAGTTTGAAACAACTGGGATATCCATGAAATAGCACATTTACATAAAGCCAAGGTTACCCATTTCTTCCTTTCTCCTACCATATAGTAGGCTTCTGTAAATAAGTCATGGCTTCTCCAATTGCAATTAAGATATGAAATTATTTATTTTAAAAAAATTTTTTAAATTGATTTCAGGGAGGAAGGGAGAGGGAGATAAAAAAAACATTGATAATGAGAGGGGATCACTGATCCAGTGCTTTCTCCATGCCCCACAATGGGGATCGAATTCATAACCTGGGCATGTATCCTTAACAGGAATTGAACCTTGGACCCTTCAGTATGCAGGCTGATGTTCTATCCATTGAGCCAAACCGGCTAGATCAAGATATGAAATGTTTTAAATATATGACTTAGTATATACCTCTTCAACAGAAGGTATGCTGCACATTATTCTTTAGCTTCCCTTCATATGCTAGAAGTTTGCTCCCTTTAAGCAGAAACAATGCTGTGTGTGTTAAACACAGCTCCAGGAACATTGCATTTATGGTCATGTGATACAGAATCTATGGTTTATCTAGGTGCAAGAAAGAATAGTTTCTACATTATACTTAACATAGACTCAATCAGTTAAGTTTAAACTGCCTAGAATGAAATACCGTATTTGCCGGTGTATAAGACGATTTTTTGGCCCTGAAAAATATGCCTCCAAGTGGGGGGTAGTCTTATACGGCGAGTATATAACAAACTCTGTATTTTTAGTGGAAATTTTAGGGGGTCGTCTTATACACCCAGTCGTCTTATATGCCGGCAAATATGTATTTTTCAGGGCCAAAAAATCGTCTTATACGCTGGCAAATACGGTAGTAAAAAAAGAAAAAAACATACCTTCTTTTACACCTTTTGTTTCTGAATCAAAAAAGGAAAATGTGAACCCGCTGGGGGGCTCGGCCCCCGTCACTGGAGCTGCAGAGACATGGACTTCCTTTGCTTTCTTTTCATCACAGTCCACATGGGTCCCGTCCTTCTGTTCACTGTTATCTTTTGTGTTTTGGAATATTTCTTTTAAGTCCATTGTGATGTTATAATACATCTCTTTCGACACTGTTGGTAGCTTCTCAGCTTCCTCTCTTTTCTTCTTTCGCTTTGCTTTGCTGCATTGACATAGACATGTGCACCACAATGAAACAGTCAGTTTTTGGACAGTCTCCAGGAGTCCAGAAAGTAAAACAACACGGATTACTTTACTCACATCCTTTCAAAAACCAGTAGGACCCACATATATAAAACTCTACTTATAATGGCACAGTCATAGTCTACCTCTTAACCTGCCAACTATGATTCAGAAATTACACCTACGATAATAGCTTTGAGTAAGAAAACTCACTTTAAAATATATATATTTTATTGATTTTCCACAGAGAGGAAGGAAGAGGGATAGAGCTAGAAACATCGATGAGAAACATTGACCAGCTGCCTTCTGCACACCCCTTGCTAGGGATGTGCCCACAACCAATGTACATGCCCTTGACCGGAATCGAACCTGGGACCTTTCAGTCCGCAGACCGACGCTCTATCCATTGAGCCAAACCGGTTTCGGCAAGAAAACTCACTTAATGTGCCTCAATTATCTCATCTGTAAAATGAACATGTTAAACCAGGTGACTTCTAAGGCTTTTTCCAGTTCTAAAATCCTGTAACACTTACAAAACTGGTGTAAAAGAAATTAGGTATAATTCTGTTTTAAAAATGAATTATAAATATGCTAAGTCTAGTTTGTTCTGGGATGAAATTTATATATTACCATAGACCTGCTCTAAATTTAGGAATATGCTTTTCTCTTTGATCTTAGATAAATTTTCTCTATGATCTACATGGCAGTTTCCAATATCAACTTCTTAGCTAATAAATATTAAAATCCTTCTTTCTGTTAGAGCTGACCCTATAAAACAGGAGTAATATTGGGCCAAAATTTTAATCATATTGCTAAAATAGTAAGTGAACAAGATATCTTAAATGATCATTTTATTGGTGGAGATTATCTCATAGTACGAAATTTTTAATTCTTCCAATCTAGCTACAATTTAAGACCAGCTATGCTTCCTATGAAAGCAAACTCTATAAAAAATGGCATCCTTAAGACAGTCTAAGTGATTATCATTGAGCTATGATGGAGTGGCTTTCAAGTGTTCCAAAGATCCTTTGATACTTCTTTCTGTAAGAGGTGGGATGAATTCCTCCATTCCTTGAATGTGGGCTGTACTCCACCTCTTTACTAATGGAATAAGACGGTTTTGATGGTGTGACTACTGACACTAGGTTCATAGAAGGCTCACTGATTTTCTCCTTGCTCTTTCCCTTTTCAGGTCACTGCATTTGGGGAACAGATGCCATGTTGTGAGGGAACTCAAACAGCTAAGCAGAGAGGCTAGCGAGGCAAGGAAGTGAGGCTTCCTGCCAACAGCCCTGTGCCTGATCCGTCTTGCAAGGAGACCTCAAGCCCTCAGACACTATCGTCCTAGCTATCTGACTCCAACTTCGAGAACCCTGAGCCAGAACTCCTAGTGGAGCACTCAAATTCCTGGCCAGAGAAATCAGAAGCTAACATGCTTGAGGGCTCAAGCTGTTGAGTTTTGAGGCAATTGTTAATACAGCAATACATAACTGGTACAGACTTGGGGACCTGTAAATAGACTGCTTCTGTAACATAAAGCTAAAATGCATAAGTGGAGAGAGAAGATGGTCGCGTAGTAGAAGGACATGTCCTGAGCCTTGTCCCGGAGCAGGTGGAGGGAGCAGCTAAAACGAGTGGAATTCTGCCCAAATTTGGCGAGGAGACGCAGCTGGTGAGATAGTTTGCACCCAGGAAGGGCAGAAGTCCCAGTAGTAAGAAAACAACTCCAAGACCATCTGGAATCCGGTAACAGAGTGGAATAGGCAGAAGTGCTCCAGACATGAAGACAGAAGAGACACAATTCAGAGATGGAAGATGCTGACAACGCCTCACCATAACAGCAGACAGCAGCTGTGTGTTACTGAAGGATGCCCAGGACCAAACCAGAGATGGGCGGACCTGCATCACCACCATTTGTCCACCAACCAGATCTGAAATAGCATGGCTGACATGTACACATAAGGAACTATTTGACATTGGAATTGGGACTCAAAAGAACTGTTGGTCCTGAAAGGAACTCACTACAAACTGATTCATCTGCCTCTCAGCATAACCATTATGGCTTGTCGCAGTTTAGGTTCTTTTTTTTTTTTTAATATATTTTATTGATATTTTACAGAGAGGAAGGGAAAGCGATAGAGAGCTAGAAATGTCGATGAGAGAGAAACATCAACCAGCTGCCTCGTGCACACCCCCTACCGGGGATGTGCCCGCAGCCAATGTATATGCCCTTGGCTGGAATCGAACCCGGGAACTTTCAGTCCACAGACCGATGCTCTACCACCGAGCCAAACCGGTTTTGGCTGCAGTTTAGGTTCATACAGGGTATTTCTTGGATCACATGATCTCACACATCTAGAGGAAATAATGAACAACATAAATGGATGAACAAAAACAGACCCAGAGAAAGAGAAGCAGCGATCAGACTCTCAAACCTCAGAGGGAAAGTAGGGGAGGGTAGGGGTAAGAGGAAGAGATCAACCAAAGGAATTGTGTGCATGCATATGGGCCTAGCCAGTGGCCATGGACAACAGGGGGCTGGGGACATATTTAGGGAGGGGTTTGGGATGGGAATGGGGGAATGAGGACAATATGTGATACTATAATCAATAAAATAAATAAATTTAAAAAAATAAAATAAAATATAGAAGTGGCTTCAGAGCCTGAGTAATGTGCAGAAACTTGTAGGTCAGTGAGGATATTATCAAAAGCCAGAAGAGCCTTAAGAAGACTTTATAGGAATTACATGGGCACTGACAAGGCTGCAGGAAGGTCATGCTGAAAGAAAGGTGAATCTATTGGAAAATTCTAAAGGAAAGGGGACCCACCTATGCAGAAAGGTTAGTAACACTGTCACCTTTATGAACAAGGGAAGTAGAAATGTAACTAATAAACAGGTGATCTAGCTAAGGAGATGTCCAGGAAGGTGATGAAGTCATTTGCTGGTTTCTGCTTGTTGTTTACCATAAAATCTGAGCAGAGACAATGAATCTAGAGAAAAAACATTTGTCAGGAACCAGGATCACATGGTTTTGAAGACTCTTGATCTCAAGAAAATGACATGAAATTTAATAAATGGTTTCTAAGCAAAGAACAAATCTAAGACTCTCAGAAAAAGATAGTCTAAAGCAGGTGTTGGCAAACTTCGGCACACGGGCTAAATCCAGGTTGCTGAACCACAAGTTAAAAATATTTTTTTTAGTTTAAAATGGTTGGAAAAAGAACTAGATGACTTTATGTAAAATGTAACAGATGTGTCTTTTTCATTGTTTTACTGAAACACAGGCACCCTCATTTGTAAAAAGGCAGAGTGAATTTGCTGCAGCTGACCATCTGACCCTTAGCAGAAAAGTATGCATACTCCATTCTACATATAAGACATTTGTCTTACATCCCACAAACTTGTACTTCACATAGCCCAGAAACTTCAGCTGTTCCGATAATAAGCCTTGAAAAGGGTTTAAAGATGATGTCTCTTAGCAGAAGACCACAGTTAAAAAAAAAGAAAAAAAAAGAAAAAAAAGCTGACCTCAAAATTATTTCTAATGTCTTTTGTCTAACGAATGAACTCCAAGAATATTCATAGGAGACTCATGAATATTTTTAGATTATATTAAAATAAAAACTTCTAGCTACAACGGCTAAGTACAAAGACAGTCAACAACAAAGAGGCTTTCAGTTTCCCATATTTCTACAAGTTCCATGCAGGCTGAGACAATTTCTCAGCCCTGGCCATGTAGTTCCTGTTGGTTAGATTGTTGTCTGGAGATGCCTAGGTTTCAGGTTCAATTTCCAGTCAGGGCACATATAAAAATCAACCAATGAAAGCATAAATAGTATAACAATAAATTGATGTCTCTCTCTCAAATCAATATATGTAAAAGGATGACACAAAAGGCAGAGTCAAAAACTATGGATAATTATTCTAATAAAAGATCTCGCAACATTTGACTGCCTAGATTTCCTATGGGCCAGTGACTCGTACTGTCTCCTCCTTTCTCCGATGAGAAGTGGTGCTTACATTGGACTGATTAATCTATGTTCATCCCACCATGACATGTTCCCAGTCTTCTAATCAAAAGGCCTCACTCAGGTGTTGCACTAACAACAGGTAAGCCTGATTTGCACTTAGATCTTATTTGGAGGACAACATCCTCGATTTTAAACCGACAATGTAAAGAGCTGAGACTGCTGGGGGAGTCTAGAGAGAAGGAGAAAATATTATGCATGAGGTAGGAATATAAACAATATGTGGCCAGAAGGTGGACTGTGTGGTTTTAAATATGGCCACAAATTCCTCAATACTTCTCTCTGCAAGAGATGGCACTTAAACTCCCCATGCAAGTATTGGTTGACAGTGATTTGGTTCAAGAAAATTAAGCCCTAGCTGGTTTGGCTCAGTGGATAGAGCATTATCCTGGGGACTAAAGGTTCGATTTCCATGAAGGGCATATGCCCAGGTTGTAGGCTTGATCCCAAGTGTAGGGCTTGCAGGAGGCAGCCAATCAATGATTCTCTCTCATCATTAATGTTTCTATCTCTCTCTTCTCCCTCCTTCTCTGAAATCAGTAAAAATAAGTAAATAAATAAATAAAAAAGATTAAATAAAACTTATGTGTCAGTGTGTGACTTCTAAGACTAGGAAATAAAATACCCGATGGCTTCCTCCTTCTGTTTACAGTCACGTGGTCTAAGCCAGCTGTCATATCATGAGGGCACTTAAGCTGTCTATTAGAGAGGCCAACAAAGTAAGGAACTGGTCAACAGCCTTGTGAATGAGTTATCTTGGAAGCAGACCCTACAGGCTTAGTTAGACTTTCAAAGCCAAAGCCACAGGCAATGTTTTGACTGTAACTTCCTTTTAAATAGATTTTATTGATGTTTTACAGAGAGGAAGGGAGAGGGATAGAGTTAGAAACATCAATGAGAGAGAAATATCGACCAGCTGCCTCTTGCACACCCCCCACTGGGGATGTGCCCGCAACCAAGGTACATGCCCTTGACCAGAATCGAACCTGGGACCTTTCAGTCCACAGGCCGACGCTCTATCCACTGAGCCAAACCGGTCTCGGCTGCAACTTCCTTTTATAAATGTTATTAATTTTTAGAGCAAGAAGGAGGGAAAAGGAGAGAAATATCGATGCCAGAAAAAAATGTTGATTGGTTGCCTCACGCACATACCCGGACCAGAGATTAAGCCTGCAATGTGGGTATGTGCCCTGACCAGAAACCGAGCTGGCAATCTTTGGTGTATGGTATTATGGCTGGCAGGACCCTGTTGAGGCAGGACTCCAGCACAGGGGAGGAATGAGCTCCCAGACCCTTAGCAAAGAATGTAGCATGACGTGCTTTATGGTAGTCATAAAGCTGACTCTGTCTGCAATCCTCAACCCCCGGGTTATGTCCTGTTCCAAGTAATCGCAAGGCAGCACAAACAGAAACCGCTTAAACTGAAAATAAGCCCCCCTCCCCAGGTGTTGTGCAAACTTTTAATGATGTTACTGTACTAGTGGAATTTTTCATAGCTCATAGTGTGATAGGTTATCATGACTCTAGAACAGGCAAAGAGCTCTGCCTAGTCAGCTATGCCTCCCCCTACCATTGCAAAACAACTGCCAGCTAGCCTAAGCCAAGGTATCAAAATAAACTCCGCAAAGTATAAAAGCAGGCTTTCCTGTGTGCTCGGGGCTCTCTTTCTTTTTCTTACTGCTGCGACAGTAGGGGGAGAGCCCAGATTCGAATTCATTAATAAAGGCATAAATTTTGATCTGGCGTCTTGATGGTCTTTTCTGGGGGTCTCTCCATAACAATGGGATGGCACTAAAACAACTCAATGACACCAGCCAGGACTTGATTGCAACCTCTTGAGAAACCCTGGCCAGAACCACTTAAAGAAGCTGTTCCCAAATTTTGGACATAGAGAAACTTTGAGATAATAAATATTTCTGGTTAACGGTGATAAGTTTTGGCCAATTTGTTATGCATCAATAGAAAAGCCTATATGTAAATAAAAACTAATATATTACATAAAATATCCCCTACTTATGTACCATTGTGATAATTTTAAATAACATACCAACTTTTTATGTTGCAGGGAATATTTATGTTGGTTCTACTTGGTCGGATATGTGATTCTTTTTAAAAGTAACCTTTAATTTTAGAACAGTATTAGATTTACAAAAGAGTTGAAATGAAAGTAGTGTTCACCCAGTTTCTTCTCACAGTATCACTTTATATAACTATAGTACAATTACCAAAACTTTTAGTTAACATTTTTTTATTTTTTACTTTTAGTTAACATAACTTTTAGGTTAACATTGTTGATTATCATTTTACCAGTTTCTCTACAAATGTCATTTTTGTTCCAGGATTTAATTCAGGATACCTCAAGTCTGTAGTGGTAAGGAAGGGGAAGTTACTGTTTGCCTCATGTATTTGGCACATGTAACAAAAGGACAACATGTTTATAGGAAAGCGAAGCTACTACCATACAAGAGTAGTGGACTGAATGGTTGTTCCCCAGAACACATGTCCAGGCCTAAGCCCTGCAAACTGTATTACCTTCATTGGAAAAAGGACTCGGTAGAGTAGTTAAGGACCATGTAGCAAAGGGACTACCCAGGATTATCCAGGTCAGCCCTAAATGCAGTCACAAGCATCCGTATAAGGCACAAAGATGACATACACCCAGAAAAGAGGAGGCTCTGTGAGGGTGGAGGCAAAGGATGAAGCAATGTAACCACCAGCCAAGGCATACCATGGACTGTTGGCAGACACCTGAAGCTGAGAAAGAGATGTGCAATGATTTCACCCTGAATCTTCAAGAGGAATGCAGCCCTACCAAACTGAGGAAATACTCCCTGTGATTGTCAGCTACCAAGTTTGCGGCAATCTGTTACAGCAGCTACAAGAATCTGATATGCACAGGAGGCACCATGCTAGAGCAGAGACACATCATCTTTCCCATGCATGGCATTCCTGGGTCCAAGGTAAGGTTCTTTCCACCACACGCATAACTCCACTCCTTTCTCTCCCTGGTCTTAAACGAAACACAGTGGAGACCAATGGGTGGGATATTGATTAATACTGACTTTTCTCACTGTTTGCAGTGGATTAATTCATATAATCCTGCTACTAAAAGAAGGATCTTGACTTACCTTTCTTTTGGTTTGTCATCTCTCTTTTTTTCATAATTGGCATGGTCATGTCTTGTTGGATCATAGTGTATGATGTCCCTACATAAAAAAAAAAGGAGTAATCAATTGGAAGAGATCAATGAGAAAACAAACACAAAAAGTTAATAGCAAATTATAATTCAACACCAAAGCTATTCCAATTTTTGAGCAAGACAAAGCTATACAATATCAAAGAAAAATCTCATTAGAAATAATATTTTAAATGATCTACTTTTAAGTTTTCCTGGACTTTTTTGTTAATATTAAAAATTATTTTAAACATAATGATACACTATTGGAGTCTGCGTAAAATATTTCAGTGGGTAAAGCAAGGGAAAGTGAGTAAAGGTAGGGAAAAGAAACCTGGTCATATGTTGGTAATATAAAGGCTGGTATACAAGAATTTCATTACACTAGTTTCTCTAAATTACATGTTCAAAATTGTCCATAATAAGGAATTGTATTGATAATACTTAATGGAAGCAATGCTGCTAAGATATCTAAGAGAATAGGCATAGAGATTGTTTTAGATTAATTGCTTAAAATTAAACCACTGGGTCAAAGGCAGGGGTGTGTGTGTGTGTGTACACACACACACACACACTTACTTATAGAAAGGAAGAGGGATAGAGAGCTAGAAACATTGATGAGAGGGAAACATCAATCAGCTGCCTCCTGCATGTCCCCCACTAGGATCAAGTGTGCAACCAAGTATATGCCCTTGACCAGAATCGAACCCACAGACCAATGCTCTATCCAGTGAGCCAAACAAGTTAGGGCAGACAGCCATAATTTTAAGAGTCTGATACATACTGCCATAGGCCACCTCAGCAAGTTTAAAATGGCCTAGTTTTAAACTGAGTTCAGGAAGGCATTTATGGCAAACAGGAAAAAAGGTGGAATGGAACAGGACATAAGCCATACTTAAATTTCTTAGCAGCTACTGATCCTTTGCTTGCAGAATTGCTTAAGTTGGTTTGCAAAATACTCTGCACAATATTCAAGGCTTTCAACTTTTCTGCAGCAAGCTCTTCTTTCTCAGTAGTTTTCTTTTCGTTTACCTCTTAAAGGGAAAAGGATAATTAGTGATCTCTTTGCAAATAAAACTTGAGGAGTCTCAATCCTCAAATACTTATCAATCACCTAAACACATTAAGATAGGCAGAAAAAAAGTGAAACCGCATTTTTCTAATGATCTCTCTATCCCCAAGACCCTCAACACCACATTGTACCCGGAGTTGCATGGCCAACAACAAATATTCTCACTTTCATTTGTAATTATAAAAACTGAATCTGGATTTAATAGTTTTCATTGACACATTTAACAGTTTTTAAGATAAAAACTAACAAATGTATAGAAAGATACCAATTACAAAACTAAAGTCATTCTAGACTGAGTTATTAACATTTTAAAATGTAATCTAAATTACATCCAGAAGTGAAAGATGGCCATTCTACTGACGAATATGTTAGTAGTCAGATGCGTCAGCTTTGATACAGTCATCAATATTGCAGGAAGAGAGCCCCAGGTCCACATGCACAGCATCCCAGAAGGATAGCCGTCACCCTCAGTTTCAGAAAAAGACCAGGGAGGAAAGTTAAACAGCTACTTTGGATGACAGCTATAAGCCTTCAAGACCCTTTCAACTTTTTCAGGATATAAACCAAAAAACAGAATCTAAAACAAAACACTGATTTGAAAAAATTATCAACAGAAATGTCTCAAAACTTTCTAAGGTTCCTACGGAGATATAGATCATGTTAAAATAAATCAAGAAATGCTTTATAAACCAGGCAAAGTGTAAGAAGGACACACACAGTGATGGGAGGAGCACGTGGCAGGTAAGGGAAGACAAAATAAGCACATATTTTTAAAAGTACAAAGAGTTTTATGCTGCATTAGATTGAACCATATGAACTACTAATTCAACAACTTTTTCTTTTTTTAAAAAAATTTTTATTGATTTTTTACAGAGAGGAAGAGACAGATAGAGAGCCAGAAACATCGATGAGAGCGAACCATCGATCAGCTGCCTCCTGCACACCCCCCACTGGGGATGTGCCCGCAACCAAGGCACATGCCCCCGACCGGAATCGAACCCGGGACCCCTCAGTCCCCAGGCCAACGCTCTATCCACTGAGCCAAACTGGTTTTTGGCTCTCTCTCTCTCTCTCTCTTTTTTTTTTTTAATATATTGTTATTTATTTCAAAGAGGAAGGGACAGGGAGAGAGAGATAGAAACATCAATGATGAGAATCATTGATTGGCTGCCTCCTGCACACCCCACGGGGGATCAAGCCCACAACCCAGGCATGTGCCCTGACCACAATCGAATCTGCAACCCTTCAGTCCACAGGCTGACGTTCTATCCACTGAGCCAAGTCAGCTAGGGCTTCAACACGTTTTGACTTGGAAAATGGCAATTTCAATTTTAACCTAATAATGACTACTAGACAGTAGAACACAAAGGGTGTTTGCATGTTGGCTGTGCTGCCTACTTGCAAACAGTATTTGCAATTCACTTGAAATGAGCCTCAAAAGCAGGGAAGGGAAAAAACAAAACAAGGACATGTGTCTGCATGCCTTAAGAAATAAAGTGCCATCAACAGAAACAGAAGAGCCGAGAGAGAAACTGAAGCTGGGACTTTAATTTTAACATGGACCCAGGGGTCCCTGTGAGAACTATTCATCAGGCACCGAGAAAAGAAGGAATAGGACTGTGTTGAGCAGTCAGAATCAAAGATGACCCAAAATTGGAAATTACCTGAACAAGAGAAGGCTAAAGCAACAAGAACTTACAGAAACCTGGGAAGAGCCTACACCTGGCGGTGAAGGGAGAATTACACACCGAGGGAAGAAGAACACCTGAGTTGTGATATAATGACAAGCAAAGCAAAGAGAACACTTCACCAGTGACAAATGCTGTTAGGCGGCTGAAGAGGCTGAAGCTAGAGAGAATGACATTGCATTTGGTGAGCTGGTAATCACAGCGTGTGAGGGAGCACTTCACAGAAGAGCTGTAAGGACAGACCAAAGGGGCGGAGGTTAAGGAAGTGACCTCTCTGAAGCTTCTAAATGGAGGCTACTCCCAAGGTCCTGCCATTCCTGTGTTCAACATGGGACTTTGAATGAGATGCTCGGAAGCATAACTTGTGTGGACCCTGGAGAATTTAAACTTTGAACTCTGGTTCTTGGTAATGTACATCACGTAACAACCAGCTCAGAGAACTGAAGTGTTACTCAAATCACATCTTTTTTTTTTCAGTAGTCAACTGGTTCTACATCAGATGTAGTTTATTTTTTTCAAGTTTAGAACTAAAATCTTGGGAGTGGCAGCTTGAAAACTGGCAGGGTTGAAGGAATGGCTTCTTGGGCCTCGGAGAGCTTTTTCTGCAGAAAGAGGAATGGAGCTACAAGGAAGGGGAGATGAAGAGGTCTGTGAGAAAGGGGTGGCGGGATGTAGGAATGAGGGATTAAGATGCAGTTTAGGTTAACTCAAGGAGGAAAGAAAAGGGGTTGGTGTAAAGTAAGAAGTTCTGTGACTCCATAGAGAGCAGGGAGCTCCCTCGAGGACAGGAGCAGGTCTAGAGAAAGCTTAGAACCACTGCTATGGAAGACGCTGAAGAAGAGAATAGATAGATTGGAAAAAAATGGCGGAAGAATAGGTAGGCATGTTCTGAACCGGGTCCCGAGGAGGAAGGAGAGAGCGCCCGAGGGTCTCACTGGGAGTGCCTGTCAACAAGCCAGGAGAAAGGCGAACACCTGGAGAAACTGGGGGGCGCCTGATCAGGGTGTCCCAGACAGTTGGCCACCCACAGCCCAATCCTCTCCTGGAGCGACCTAGAGGCGAATACGGGGAGATCTCGCCATCTTGACGGTAAGAGATTTTTTTTTTTTTTTATATTTTTTATTAAGGTATTATCTGTGTACATAGCTTATCATTGCCCCCCCCCCCCCATAGATGCCCTCCCTCCCCAGAGTTTTGTGTCCATTGGTTGTTCTTATATGCAAGCATACCAGTCCTTCGGTTGATCTCTTATCTCCCCCAGACGGTAAGAGATTTTGATTAGAGGACAGAATAGCCAGGCTGTAAAGATCACCAAGTAGCTGTCCGCCCCTAAACGCCGAACACAATCAGCGCGAACGCTTGGATTAAAAGGAGTGCTCTACCCCAGGGTGAAAAATCAGACTTTGCGGAGATCGGGTGAGTTTTCACAGCGGCGTGCCCATCCCCCCACACAGCAGCTCTGGTAAAGCAGCCCGCGCACGTGCACCAGCTTGCTGCCAGCAAACAAAAGCCCAGGGCCAGATGGCTTCACAGGACAGTTTTACCAAACATTCAAGGAAGAACTAAAACCTATCCTCCTCAGACTATTCCAAAAAATTCAAGAGGAAGGAACACTTCCAAACTCCTTTTATGAAACCAGCATCACCCTAATACCAAAACCAGACAAAGACAACTCAATGAAAGAGAATTACCAGCCAATATCCCTCATGAACATAGATGCCAAAATACTCAACAAAATTCTAGCAAATCGGCTCCAGCAGTACATCAGGAAGATCATACACCATGACCAAGTAGGTTTTATTCCAGGAATGCAAGGATGGTACAATATCCGCAGATCAATAAACGTGATACATCACATAAACAAATTGAAAGATAAAAATCATATGGTCATATCAATTGATGCAGAAAAAGCATTTGATAAAATCCAACACCCTTTCCTGATAAAAACTCTCAACAAGGTGAGAGTACAAGGATCATACTTCAACATAATAAAAGCTATATATGATAAACCCACAGCCAACATCATACTCAATGGGAAAAAACTAAAGCCATTCCCTCTTAAAATAGGAACAAGACAGGGATGCCCACTCTCACCACTCCTGTTTGACATTGTACTGGAAGTACTTGCCATTGCAACTAGACAAGAAGAGGAAATAAAAGGCATCCAAATCGGAAAAGAAGAAGTTATCCTTATTTGCAGATGACATATTGTACATAAAAAACCCAAAAGACTCCACCAAAAAACTAATAGACTTAATAAATAAATTTGGCAATGTAGCTGGCATTCCTGTACACCAACAATGAATTTACAGAAACAGAGACCAAAAAAGCAATCCCATTTACCATCACACCAAGAAAATTAAGATACCTGGGAATAAATTTAACTAAGGAGGTAAAAGATCTATATACGGAAAACTACACAACACTGAAAAAAGAAATAGAGGAAGATGTAAACAGATGGAAGAACATACCATGTTCATGGATTGGTAGAATCAACATCATCAAAATGTCCATACTTCCCAAAGCAATTTATAGGTTCAATGCACTCCCCATTAAAATACCAACGGCATATTTCACTGACCTAGAAAGAACTCTCCAAAAATTCATTTGGAACAATAAAAGACCTCGAATAGCATTAGCAATCCTGAGAAAGAAGAGTAAAGTAGGAGGGATCTCCATACCAGATTTCAAGCTGTATTACAAAGCCACTGTGCTCAAAACAGCCTGGTACTGGCACAAGAACAGACATATAGATCAATGGAATAGATTAGAGAATCCAGATATCAACCCAAATCAATATGCTCAATTAATATTCGACAAAGGAGGCAGGAGCATACAATGGAGTCAAGACAGTCTCTTCAATAAATGGTGTTGGGAAAATTG
This sequence comes from Vespertilio murinus, assembly GCA_963924515.1. Classification (NCBI taxonomy): domain Eukaryota; kingdom Metazoa; phylum Chordata; class Mammalia; order Chiroptera; family Vespertilionidae; genus Vespertilio; species Vespertilio murinus. The sequence goes on from OZ004708.1 coordinate 107,534,400, forward strand.
GACAGATACTTGCAAAAGAATGAAACTAGAGCACCAACTTACTCCATACAAAAAAATAATTTCAAAATAGTTACAGGACTTAAACATAAGACGGGAAACCATAAAAATACCAGAGGCATCCACAGGCAGCAAAATCTGAGACATATGCCAAAAGAACTTCTTCACTGATACTGCCCCTTGGGCTATGGAAGCTAAAGAGAAAATAAACAAATGGGACTACATCAAAATAAAAAGTTTTTTCACAGCAAAAGAAACCATCAAGAAAACAACAAGAAAGCCCACTGTATGGGAGAACATATTTGCAAATGATATTACTGATAAAGGTTTAATCTCCAACATCTACAAACAGCTTATTCAACTCAGTAAAAGGAAAATAAACGAGCCAATTAAAAAATGGGCAATGGAACTAAATAGAAGCTTCTCAAAAGACAGAAGGAAAGCCAAGAGGCACATGAAAAACTGCTCAATGTCACTACTTATCTGAGAGATGCAAATCAAAACAACAATGCGATACCATCTCACACCTGTCAGAATGGCCAACATTAACAAATCAACAAACGATAAGTGTTGGCGAGGATGTGGAGAAAAAGGAACCCTCATGCACTGCTGGTGGGAATGCAGACTGGTACAACCACTATGGAGAACAGTATGGAGTTTCCTCAAAAAACCGAAAATGGAACTCCCATTTGACCCAGTAATCCCACTCCTAGGAATATATCCCAAGAAAATAGGAACACCAATCAGAAAGGATATATGCACCCCTATGTTCATAGCAGCACAATTTACAATAGCTAGGATTTGGAAACAGCCTAGGTGTCCGTCAGCAGATGATTGGATCAAAAAACTGTGGTACATCTACACAATGGAATACTATGCTGCCATAAAAAAGAAGGAATTCTCATCATTTGCAGCAACCTGGATGGAATTGGAGAATATCATGCTGAGTGAAATAAGCCAGTCAATGAAAGAGAAACACCACATGACTTCACTCATTTATGAATAATAAAGAACATTATAAACTGATGAACCATAAGTTAAATATAGCGACAGTAAAGCAACAAGCAGACTGTCTAATTATAGCGGAGAGGGGAGGGAAATATGAGGGAAATAAGAGATCAACCGAAGGACTTGTACACATGCATATAAGTATAACCAATGGACACAAAACTCTGGGGAGGGAAGGAAATTTTTTTTGGGGGGGGGCAATGGTAATATATGTACACAGATAATAATTTAATAAAAAAACTTAAAAAAAATAAAAAAATTAAAAATTAAAAAAAAATAAGTAAGAGAATAGACTTCTGATAGCATCATTACAGTTAGACATACTGGATTAAAGACACATGCCAGTAGCATGGCATTCAACAGTACATTCCTTTTAAAAAGACCTGTCCCCAGCATACACAGTAGGGAAGACGAACTCTCTTACAGAGTCAAGTGTGACTTAACTGTCTTTCATGGCCTCCCCTGGACCTCCAATTCTACTGCCAGACAGGGACCTCACCTCCTCTTGTGCCAGAGGCAGCACAGAGAAAGACGGTGCCTCTAGTGGATGCCACCTGTTCCTCTCTCTTCTGTCAGCTTCAAGTAATTTAATTTTTCTAAATAAACTAATAAGTGCACATGAACTCAAGGACCACCGAACAGGCTGTGCACAGGACAGTAAACTTCCCGAGTCAGTGTCTTGGATGCAGAGCTTCTCCAATGTTAAGTGAAAGCTAGACTGAGGCTTCTCAATGAACTCTGACATCAGCAAGGTTTGAACAATAAGGCATTTACCTTCCTGTTCTTCACTGTCACTTTCTAGAAATCGGGAGTCCATTCGGAATCTGTCATCAGTGCCAAAGCGAGACTGCAAATTCATGAGCTACCAAGACAAAAACACAGACACAACTATGGCCATAGTCCCAAGATATCGCTTCTAAGGAAGACTTTGTAGGTGCCCTCCCCCACCCTGAATGACATTGTGTTTCATAGCCTCACCTACCCTTGAGCCAATGGGAGTGGCTGTGGATTTACTCCCAAAACAAAGCTAAAACTGGAGCGTGGATCAAAGCCTTCCTCCATTTGCCTAGATTTAAGGATTATGTAAAAAATAAGGACATGCTGCAAGTTTCAGCATTTTCATTATTTACTAACCTTCTGCCCAGCTCTGCCCTCAAACTGAGGCTTAATTCTGAACCTGTTCCTGTCCTCTTCAGGGTCTGACTCCTCCTCACTGCTGCCAAACAGTGTCCCGGATGCTCGGCTCAGGAACTCCTGTGACACAGAGGACAGCAGAACGTGCATAAAAGCCACGGAAATCAGAGATTCCTTCACATTTAATAACCAACCCAAATGGCTGTCCCACGAGAGGGTGGTGATGGCTAGAATGGGAACCTCCTTACTCAGGCCAAGCAGAGGCTCCTCACACAGCCCAAATGGGGATGAGGGCAAGGAAGGGGGGTGGACGGCAGTTGTTATAAATGTGAGAATAATTCCTATGGGGTTTCACTAATATTGATGCCACTATGCAGGTGATGTGGAGGTGAGGTTCACGGGAGAAAATCACTATGGTCCCTGTAGTCCAGTGGGTCTCAACCTTCCTGATGCCGCGACCCTTTAACACAGCTCCTAATGTTGTGGTGACCCCAACCCCATAACGTTATTTTCGTTGCTACTTCATTACTGTAATTTTGGTACTGTTATGAGTTGTAATGCAAATATCTGTGTTTTTGATGGTCTTAGGAGACCCTGCTAGCAGTTTCCAACTGTGGGTCAAAACACAGGTTGAGAATTGCTGCTATAGAGCCTAAGACCATCGGAAAACACAGATATTTACATTACGGTTCGTAACAGTAACAAAATTAGTTATGAAGTAGCAAGGAACATAATGTCATGGCTGGGGTCACCACCACAACAGGAGCTGTATTACAGGGCCCCTGCGTTAGGAAGTATGAGAACCACTGCTGTAGTCTGTGGTGACCAGGGAGCCCTGGCGTTCACTGTTGGCTCCCAGAGGACATGTTATGTTGAGCCTGGCATCTTGTTTGCAGGTCTTGGTGTGCAAATGGATCTGCAGAAATAGAGGAGTGCCCACAATGACACCTTGAACTCTTACTTTTATTGGTTTCTCTCCCAGCTGGCTCTGCTCCAGAATGGACGTCTCCTTAGTTTCAATCTCACTGTCAGAACCAAAGATGATGTGTGTTGGCTTGTCCTCTGGAGGACCATCCTAGAGTGGTCATCAAAGGCATTATAAGACAAGTCCTCATTTCCATTCCCTGCCACATCTATTGCCCATCCCTTTTTCTTGTCTAGTGAATGCCATCACCCAATTATTTTCCCAAGATGGACACTTAGGGACTTGTCTTTGCATATCCAGCTGATCAAAGTCCCATCAATTGGACCTTCCTGGTATCTTGTAAATCTATTCCCATTGTTATTGCCGTGGTTCAGGCTCACGACCTTCCAAAAGGCTGTTCGTGGTTCCAGATTTGCCATTTGATTTCTTGATCATCATGGCCTGAATGACTTTCCCCAAACTGAGTTTGGCAAACTATTTCTGTAAAGGGGCACTAAGGATCTGTGGTCTGTCCTCTACTTTTTTTTTTTTAATGTATTTTTTTTAATTGATATTTTACAGAGAGGAAGGGAGAGAGAGACAGAGAGAGCTAGAAAAGTTAATGAGAGAGAAACATCGACCAGCTGCCTCCTGCATACCCCCCACTGGGGATGTGCCCACAACCAATGTACCTTGACCGGAATCGAACTCGGGACCCCTCAGTCCACAGACTGAGGCTCTAGCACTGAGCCAAACCGGTTTCGGCCCTCTACTCTTTTTAAAAATGCTTGAAAAAGGTAAAAACCTTCCATAGCTTGGAGGCTGTACCAAGACAGGCTGCATAGCCTGTGAGCTGTGGTTTGCCAATTCCTGTTCCAATATATATACAATGAATCTTCTTCACCCCTTTGAAGTTACTCAATCTTTTCACAGCCTTAAGAATAAAGTCCAGCCCTATTTATTTTGGTTCCATGGATAGAGCTTCAGCCTGCAGACTCAAGATCTCAGGTTCGATTCTGGTCAAGGACATGTACCTTGGTTGCGGGCACATCCCCAGTAAGTGTGCAGGAGGCAGCAGACTGATGTTTCTCTCTCATCGATGTTTCTAACTCTCTCTTTTTCTCTGTAAAAAAATCAATAAAATATATAAAATAAATAAAAAGAATAAAGTCCAGCCTGACTGGCTTGTCTCAGTGGTTGAACGTCGACCTATGAACCAGGAGGTCACTGTATGATTCCTCGTCAGGGTTCAGGCCCGGATTGCAGGATTGATCCTCAGTGTGGGGTGTGCAGGAGACACCTGATCCATGATTCTCTCATCATTGATGTTTCCACCTCTCTCTCCTTTCCTCTCTGAACTAATAAAAAAAATAGAAGTCCAAGCCTGTAGACTATTCACTGTTCCTATTTACCTCTCTAGGCTTATGCCACTTCATACTTTAAACATTTCAGTCACACACACACACCCCCTTTTAAAAAATATTTTTTATTGATTTTTTACAGAGAGGAAGAGAGAGGGATAGTGAGTTAGAAACATTGATGAGAGAGAATCATCGATCAGCTGCCTCTTGCACACACCTTACTGAGAATATGCCTGCAACCAAGGTATATGCCCTTGATGGAAATCGAACCTGGGACCTTTCAATCCGCAGGCTGACGCTCTGTTCACTGAGCCAAATCTGTTTTGGCTCACAAACATTCCCTTTTGTATAAATTGCTCGCTCTTCATGAAATGCCCTTCCTCTCCCTTTCCACCTTTTTCTCTGCCCAATCAGTGTATACTGCTCTCACTAGCCTCAGTTTAGGCTGAGGAAACCCCCTATTCTCATTCCCCTATTCCACTTGGTGCCTCCCTGTGCTGCCAGGGCATATGGGCACATTCTCTCATGTGGAGCTCAAATGTCGCCTTCTGCATACACACTAAGAGCCAATACCTGAGGCAGAAACCATGTTTCTTGACCTCATTCTATAAATCTAGTACTTACAGTGAAGGCCTAGAACTTCAGAGGTACTTAACACATGTGGGAAGAATGAATACACATTCATTACAGTAAATCTTGGGAAGACATAAATCACTTGGGAGGTGGTTGATATATAAATTCAAATATATTAGGATATCTTACTCAACCATACCAGTTCTAATTTCATAGGAAACTATGAAAAAAATAGATAAAAACTAAAAGGAGTTTTCATAAACAGATTAACCTCACTTCTGTTGGAATATACTAAATATATATACATGGTGATAAAAGCTTCCAACTCAAGGATAAAAAAAGAAACTGGTGAATGCCAAGATACTGACCTCTAAAGGGGCATGCTTACCTTCATGGAAAGGAAAGGAATGCAATTTTAGAGTTCTTGTTAAACCAGACTCACCAAATTGGCCAGGGCATTATGAACCAGCTTCTTTTGTACTTCTTTTGCTTTCTGCCTTGCCTCTAAGGCTGCCAAACGCTTCTGATTATCTTCAGCATGCTTATCCTTAGCAAAAATATCAGGTGGACTCTTAAGAGAAAGTGGGAAGTCAGTTTTGCTTCCCCGAGTGTTCATCCTGGAGACCTCTGGGGAATTCTCAGGAACCACGTGGCTGGGTAGGTCAGGCCTCTGTTCAGAGTCCTCTCCTGTCTTTGTCGTCTTGTGGCAACAGTCTCCACCAACGCCCCTCCGGGAGGGTTCTGCACTAAGCCTTACTGCATTACCTTTTAATGGCAACAGACCAGAAGTAGGGTTTCTACTTCCCCTTTCTGAACTGCCAGGGGACCGCACTTTTTGATTCTGGGTCTTAAAAGGACACTGTCTGTTCTGAGGTTGGATCCAGCTTGGGCCATCTGCTTTCTTTGAACCTTGGAAAGGAGTCAGCATGCTTGAAGAGCCATTCTGATTTGGGCAGCCCTTTTCCATGGACACGCTGGTGGGACCCTCAGGTTCCAAGGAGTGCTCATTTTTACAAACATTGCTAGAGGCAGCGTTCTCTTCCAAGGATTTTCTCACTGGCTGCTTTTCATAGAGACAGCCTATGCCCCTGAATGCCTGGAATTTTAGCTTTAAGTTGTTTTCCTTTGGTTTCTGCTTTCCAGGGGTATTCTCTTCTAGGAGGGAAGCCACAATCTCTTCGGGATAAATACATTGTCGACTTCTGTGGCGGCCACCAGAAGTCCCATGGCTCTTGGAGGCTCTGTCACACCTGGAGATGGTTTCCCAGCCATGGCTCTCACGATCTTTTGAAGTCTTCAGATCACTGCCAGCCAAATGTCCCAAATCAGCTAATGAGAGGGTCACCTGGAGACAGTTGTCCATCATGGCGTTATACTCACCTACCTCAGACTTGGCTGATTCCGCCTGAGAAGCAGCATCTTCACTGCTACTGGAGTTAGACGGAGACTTATCTCCATGACTTATGGCTAGCTCCACATTGGTTTTGCTTTTTTGAACTTTGGCACAATGATCAGAAAGCTCACACTTTTTTCTATTTTTCGGAGATCTTTTCTTGCATACAGACTTTTCCATTTGTGAAAATTCTGTACTCTTTTTTACTTTCCCAACATTTTTACTCACGGCGGTGTCACCTGCATCCCCTGAACCATGGTTGTAAACATCTCCCACGTTATCTTCACTGTCAAAAGAGATGTTATTTTTGTTGCCTAAACCTGTTAAAGAACAAAGTTTGTGAGCATCTGATTTGAAATCATCCCTTACAATTACAAAGGAATCATATTCATTTATTGAGTTTTCCTCTCTTGGAATCATTAATTCATCTTCAGAATCGGTATCATCCTTAGACACGCTATTTTTGTTGCCAGTGTTTTCCAAGCCAGAAGTCTGAAAAAACACACTTTTAAGTTTCTGAGGATCAGAATCAGGTATATGGGGTGATTTAAGAGTAACAGGATCATTAGGTATTTCTTGTATGATCTGTTGCCGTGGTAAGTGTGGAGTCTCCATTTTTACCCTGCTGGATCTTGGTCTCATAGTCAGAGACAAAGTGGAACTCTGATTCTTTTGCACTTTTATTATCTTCTTGGGAGGGCTGAAAATGTCAGAAAATTTCCCTTGCCTTTTCTTACTCATAGGATCATTTCCTCTTTCCAATTCCCAAGTGAGACTGGATATAGGAATGGCACTTGTGAAATCCTCCCCTATTTTTTTTAAGTTGTGGCAGTATTTTGATGGGTCATACTTTATGTTTCCATAAGTCAAGGAACTTAAAAAAAGGCCTAGGTTTTAGGAAAACCTGTCAATGTGGTGAAGCAAAAAAAAAAAAAAAAAAAAAAAAGTTTAATCTTAAAAAAAAATTTTTTTATTGTTGAGTATATTACAGATGTCCCCCATTTCTCCCCCACCCTTTGATCCCCTCCACCCAACTCCCGCCCCATCCCTGGCTCTCTAACCCAATGGTGGAAGCGGTTTCTTAGTTAGTAATCTCTGGGCAACCTGTTAGTTCCCAGTTCCTGCAGCACCTGTTAAGACACTGGATGAATTACATTCCCTCTAAGTGAAAGGTGTGGGACTGCTGCTGCTTCTGACTCACATTATAATAGTTCACGATACACAGTGCCCCTCTGCCCAGCGGTTCTTAACACTAGAAACTTAAAGTCTTAACAATCTGACCTCATTTCCTCAAAGGAACAGGCTCATTCTGGGTCCACACTACTTCTCCACCCACCATTCTCATACTTCTCTATGTGTTTCCATAAACTATTTCCCTCTTTCCTGGACTCTCCTTCCCACCATGTTCCCAGGAATGTGAAACCGCCTGCATGTCCTCTAAAGCCTTCTTTCACAACGGCCCCGGGTCCGCTACCCCATGTTAGATCTTTCAGCAATGGCTCTGAATCTATGTCATATGAGAGAAAGGCATATAAATTAATAAGTGAAAAGGCTTCTTTGATAATAATCATTTGTATCACTTACTCATATAAAACCTCATTATATTCTCTAATTATTATCTTAATTATTCCATTCATGCAGGTAGTAAGGTCTTACCTTGCCTAGAAGTTGGGAACATAAAACTGTTAAATATCTAAAGATTTTTTGATAGAGGTAGTGAAATTCTAAAGATAGGAAGTAAACTTTGGTAATTAGCCAAAACTGTGCTAAATAATAATTACTCTAGAAAACCAATTGCAAAGGATATTTTACGTTTATGTTGATTCTTTAGATGAAGAACAGGTAAGACTCTTCCAAATTTGCTTACAACCCAATTCTGAAAAAAAACAAATACTTATTTATGATATATGTCACAAATGAAAAAGATTAACCACATTTCACAAATATAACTTTAAATTTTATTGTTTAAAGTATTACAAATAGTATATATATCTCCTTTCCCCCCCTCCAGTTCCCCCTATCCCCTGTCATATGCCGTCATCCCATCCCATCCCACCCCCAGTGACTTAGTTGTGCTTATATGCATGCATACGCGTCCTTTGGTTGACAAATATAACTTTTTTAAAAAAAATCTCACATGAAGATGTTTACTGATTTTAGAGAGAGGGGAGGGAGAAAGGAAAAGAACAAGAAAGGGAGGGAAGAGAAACATGGATCGGCTGACTACAGCTTATGTCCTGACTAGGAATCAGACCTGCAACCTTTTGGTGTGTGGGATGATACGCCAACCACCTGAGCCACCCACTAGGGCTACAAATACAACCTCAAAGAGAATTAACATCATGGTCTGCCATGGTCACTGCTGGGATTAGTGTTCTGATAATGGAACGAGCTCTCTCTCTCTCTCTCTCTCTCTCTCTCTCTCTCTCTCACACACACACACACACACACACACACACATACACACACACACACACACACATACACACACACACACACACACACACACACACACACACGTGAAGAGAGAAAACCAAAAGGACAATTGGGGCATGCAGGAAGCTACACAAAACACACAGTTGTTAGTGACACCAGCAGCATGGCAACAGGAGAGGACTTCTCCTCAAAGTTACAAGCTGTTGGACAGCCATAATTCAAAGCAGGATACCCTGTTTAACACACAAACAGCTCCCAGGGATCCATGCTCTGAGACATCTAAAGGTGGGCATGTCACAATGAGTAGGGAAGAGGGAAGAGGGTGAAGAATAGCACAATGGACATGACAGCCGTGAAGGATTGGGGTAAATATAGAGGCATGGGAGGTCAGAAAACAACTTCGAGATCATTATTTGGCGGAAGGTCCATAGGAAATGCCTGCCTCTACTTTTAGTCTGTGGTCCCTGATTCGGAACTGCCCAGAGCCCGATTCAGAAATGGAGAGGACGAATGTGGCAGGGGAATCAAGACAATGGGGGTGTAAGGACCCCAAGATTGAGGAATTGGCCTCCCCCACTGCCTGTTCCAGGATGTGACCTTTAAGGTTAAAGATTAGATAGGAATGAGGTCAGTTCTTTATGGCTGAAGATTAGGCAAGAATGAAGCCAGTCCTCAGAAACTCCCTACCCTGAAATGCAAAAAGCCAGAATGCAATATTTTATGACAAAACAATAAAAGCAGGGCTAGTTAGGTTTCATCCTGTTGACCGCTGTGGAATTCTCCCCCTGGGAACTGAGCTGACCACCTCGGAATGCACCTGTCAGGGAGAGACCATCCAGCCTCCTTAACCGCATGGCTATAGGTACTTTATCTGTTTCTGGAATCGGCCTGCTAAAACAGACCATCCGGCCTCCTCGGGAAATGAGTCAACTGTCAACTATTATGAGCCAAATATTATCTGTTAACATAGTTCCCTGATTTACAGACCACCTACGTGTGGTTTTAGCCTTTATAAACTCAGGTCCTGTAATTACTCGGCGCTGTCAGCCAGCCAGCACTGATGCTGGCTGCTTGAGAAGCCCCTGCGCTGCGCTTGTACTAATAAAACCTCATGCTTTTTGCATCAAGTTTCGGTCTCGGCGTTTGACATGGGGTCGTCGCCCCCTCCATCGGACTCACCGGGGGTCTTGAGACCTTACAGGGGAAGGCTGCCAGAGACCTGCAACTCCACTATCGGTGCCTCCACTGCCTCCTCCAGACCCTGGGGCTACAGCTCCTGTGGGAGAGAGCCCTGGGACAGTGCGCTTCCTCACAAATATGAGCGAGGACTGGAGGAAGCAGGGGACAGCTTGTGGGAACCCTTACCACGACCAGCATGGTTCAGGGCCCACACTCAGGGTCCGGTTTCTGGAGGAGGCCATACACTAAAAATGAAGAGACTGGAAAAGAGTTAATTTGGGAAAATGCAGGCCAGGCAGGGAGTCAAGCCTCTAGTGGGAAGACTCACCAGCTATCTGGCCTTTTGCCATTCCTTTTATTGAGATTCTGAGACAAAGACATTGCTTAGGCAGAAAAGTTCCAGCAGCAGAAAATTAACAAGAATTTACATATGATTAACAAACTAAAGTTGCCTCAAGCTCTACTATCTCAACTAGACAATGAGTTAATTGCTCTGACCTTTCAGAGCCATTGAGGTTGGCCATGTCTTTTTGCATATTAACAATAGTGACAATGTTTGGTTTCCTTAGACAGTTCTTTTTACATTTTATCACTAGTGACTCAGCCTAAAGTCAATGAGTTAGTAGCTCTGACCATTCAGAGCCATCAAGGTTGGCCAGTTCCCTTTACATTTTATTACCAGTGATAATGTTAGGTTTCAGTTCCCAGCAACAGCATTGGTGGATCTGGGATGATGGGGTTCTGATGCCAACATTTGGGGAGCTTACTGTTGCTCATAAGCCTCTCCTTCTACCCCCTAGACAAGCAGAAAAAAGAACGATGCCTTTGTCTCTACTCCAGCAGACTCTATGTGAGGTTAGGCAGGCTGGGGAGATACATCAGAATTCCTGTATTTGAGCAGCCTGATCCTCAGAATCCAGGTGAGATGCTCCATGGTCGTCAGTCTATACCTTTTAAAACGTTGAAGATTTTCTGTTCTATGTATGGATTGACTTCCTCCATTGTGTTGTGTCACTAGATAAAGTATTTGAGGAAGCTATGGCTCATAGTCACTGGAATATTGTCTTGAAGGCTTGTCTACCACCTGGAGATTACTTGTTATGGTAATCTAACTGGGCAGAGGTTAGTGGAGAGCAGGCTAACAGAAACCAAGCTCATGTACCCATTGCAATTAATATGCTCATGGGCACCGGACCTCATGGGGGCTTTGCAGGCTCAGTTGAGTATACCCCATGCAAGCTTGGATCAGCAAATAAATGTAAGGGTCACCAAAGCCTGGAGGCAGCTGCCAACAAAAGGGGTAAAGTCTTTAGACATAAACAAAATTAAATTACCATCAACATCAAACCACTGGGTCAATTGGCTCATCCTCCAACGAAGGTTTTAACTCCTTTCCATGATTAGGTTTCCCAACTAATGGCTCGAGCCTGCCTTCGATCAGGCCAGTTAGTGGGCCAAGACCATGACCTTATTGTAGTGCCATTTACTGCTATTCAGCAAGACTGGCTCTGGTAATGATCAACAAGTTGGCAAGTTGCACTTGCTAATTTCTCCAGACAGGTTGGTAACCATTACCTAGCAAATAAGGATTTATAATTTCTCTCAGTCACTACCTTTACCCTCCCAAAGACAGTGAAGTCACAACCCATACCTCAGGCAATAACCATTTTTACAGGTGGATCCAGTTCTGGAAAGAATGGAACTACTGCAGCAGGGGAGCAAAGGTCCTTCAAACCCCTTGTATTTCAGCACAATGGGTAGAAATACAGATTTTGCCTTGGAGCCCATTAACCTACATAGTGATAGTGCCTATGTGGTAAGTATGGCCAAACTAATTGAAACGGCTACTCTAGGGCACACCAATTCGGAGGAACTCTTCCATTTTTTTTCAACCTTCAAAAGGTCATTAGAGAATGACAGTTTTCTTGCTTTATTGGTCATATCCGATCTCATTCAGGTCTCCCTGGTCCATTAGCTATAGGCAATGACACTACTGATCACCTCCTTGCTATAATGCAAGAGGCTATCCCATTTTCTCTTGCCCAGCCCTCCTATGCTTGCATCATCAAAACGCTGCTGCCTTACGCAAACAATTCCATTTCTAGGGAGCAAGCTCATCAAATTGTTAAGCAGTGCCCTCAGTGTGTAATTCATTGCCCTGTGCTATCATTGGGGGTTAATTCTAGGGGTCTTAAACCTAATCCAATCTGGCAAATGGATGCCACCTGAAAGGTTGTAAGGTCCCAACGGAGATGTTTGTAAGATCCCAGCTGAGAGGTAGGCAGCGCAGAAGCAAGACATGGAATCCAGGCGATTAAGACGGGGGCTTTAATCTGCACTCCCAGGCAAAGCTCTCTGGTCCGAGGGTGGGCCAGGGAAGTTCGCGCCCAAAAGCAGGATAGGTATTTCTTTTATATGGCTGTTTAGGGAGGGGAGGGGAGAGGACACGAGAGGTGTGGAATTCCTGCCTCAGGCCAGGGGTCTAGGAAGGCCATAGGAAGGTGCAAGCTAGCTGGTTATCTTTGTCACCATCCATCCTGCAGATGCTTGCATCTGCTCTGGGCTACACCCCCTGCCTCAACCTAACACCACCCAGGTCTCGGAGTTTGGTAAGCAAATATGGGTACATGTTAATGTAGATACCTGCACCTGCTTTACTTTGCGACTCCCCAAATGTAATTAATCATTGCCTAGCTGCCTTTGTGGTACTAGGTCCTCCCTTAGAGCTAAAGACAGACAATGAACACACATACACTAGTTCTGCCTTTCAACATTTTTTGTCAGCAATATCAAATTTGTCCTAAAACTGGTATCCCTTGACCTCAAGGTCAAGCAGTAGTGGAAAGAGCAAATCGTACTCTTAAAATGCAATTACTAAAACAGAAATGGGGAGACGGATATTGTGTCACCTCAAAACAAACTCGGTCATACTCTTCATACTTTATAAATTTTTTGAATTAAGATGCAGAGGGTCATACAGCAGCCGAAAAACATCTGGCCTCCTATACAATAGCCTCTGTAGGGTTAGCAATGGAAGAATGCACAAACTGGACAGTGGTCTGGACCAGATCTAGTAATGATGTAGGGAAGAGGTTGTGTTTTTATCTTTCCAGAGGAGCAATGCAGCCAATTTGGGTGCCAGAGCATTACGTACGTCACCACAATGGACCCAGAGAAGCTCCTTGTCCCTTCATGCAAAAGACTGAGAGTTGGCCAAAACCGGTTTAACTCAGTGGATAGAGCGTCAGCCTTTGGACTGAAGAGTCCTGGGTTCAAGTCCACTCAGGGGCATGTACCTTGGCTGCGGACACATCCCCGGTGGGGGGTGTGCAGGAGGCAGCTGGTCAATGTTTCTCTCTCGTTGATGTTTCTAGCTCTTTATTCCTCTTCTTTCCTCTCTGTAAAAAATAAGTAAAATATATTAAAAAAAAAAAAAAAAGACTGACAGTTGCCCCGATGGCAGTAAAGGAAGACAATAAAGTCTGTGCAAGAGACGGAGGTGCCAATATGGGGTCAGCTGAAGAAGATAACAACTGAGGCCCAGCAGATGATAGAAAAGCAGGAAGTGGGAGCTAATCTCAACCATGTTTCTGGCCATGCTAGCATTGGTTAGCTGACAGTCTTCTATAAAGTCTTGTGCAGCCAAGTCTGAGGACCCTTGAGTAAATTAGCAAAATAAACTTTCATTTAGTAGAAAAATGTTACTGTAGTTTGATTTCTCTATTATTGTTGTGTTGCACTGATGTTGTTTTGTCAATTGCCAGGGTTTTGTTCATGATGTTTAAGTTTTGAAATAACATGTAATTTAGGTTTTGCATTGGGATTGTTTTGTTACTGTTTTAATAACCATAGTTTTGTTCTTGATGCTTAGGTTTTATTTTCATTATGGTAGCGTAAAAACAAAAGGGCAAGATGTAGGAAGCGGCTATAGGGTTAAGCCTTTGGACTGACCTGTTGGCAAAGCCACAAACAAGTTCCAGTTTAGTATAATTAAGCTTGATCTTGTGATGCTCCCTAGAGGCCTGGTAGCTAATAGGCTGTGGAAGGTGCAGCAAGCATTGCCAAAACAAACTTATAAGAACTTTGTAAATTACCTTGTTTACCTCTGACTATAAAATAAAGGCTCAGCTTCCCATCTGGATCTTTCCTGTGGTCTAAGCCAAGCACAGAAGATTCACCTAGACCTAGCTTATTCTCTTTTATTTTCTTCATCCTTCGCCAGCCCCCCTCAGGCTCACTGAACCCTTGGCTGTGCTGGTGCAGCACAAAAAGTATTCACTCAGATATAAGCAAATTAAAAAACCAATGCAACTAGCTTAGGAATAGAATCAATGAATAAAAGGAATACTTCATTAAAAAAAATTGAAACTTTAAACAAGAACCAAACAAATTTCGGATTTTAAGAAATCTATAGAAGAGATGAAGAATGAACTAGCAAACATAGGAAAGAGAGCAGACTAGATGGTACAAAGAATTAGTGATACCGAATACAGAAATTTAGGAATGACTCTGGTGGAAGAATAAAGAATTGAGAGTAGAAAGATTAAAGACTCCATGAAAACTACCTGACTCCACTAGAACAATGTAAGGATGATAGGTTTGACTGGCTAGTGTGGCTCAGTGGTTGAACCAGGAGGTTAAAATTCGATTCCCAGTAAGGACACATGCCCAGATTGCAGGCTTGATTGCCAATGCATGAAGTTGACCAATGATTCTCTCACATAATTGATGTTTATTTCTCTCCCTGTCCCTTCCTCTCTAAAATCAATAAAGAGAAAGAGAGAGAGAAGGGGAGAAGCTAACAGAGAGCTTATTCAAACAAAATATTGATGAGAAGTTTTCACACATAAGGAAAGAGCTGGATACTTGATCTAAGACGTTTATACCTAGAGATAACACCTACTTAATGATATCAACCCAAAAAGTTCTTCTGAAAGACATATTATATTTAAGCTGTCAAAAATTGCCCTGGCTGGTGTGGAGTGTTGACCCGTACATTCTGAAAAATGGTGGGTTCAATTCCAAGTCAGGACACATGCCCAGGTTGTGGCTTTGATGCTGTTGGGGTAGGTACAGGAGACAACCAATTGATGTTTTGCTCTGGTATCAATGCTCTCTCTCAAATCAATAATTTTTTTAAAATCTCAAAAATTAATGAAAAAGGAAAAATCCTCAAAGTTGTCAGGGTAAAGAAGTCAGTAACCTATGAAATAAAGCCCATTAGATTACCATCACATTTTTCAGCAGGAACACTATAAGCTAGGAGAGAGTGGATTCAAATATTAGAAAAATGTAAAAAGAAACATAACTATTAATAATATATCCAGAAAATGCCAGAAAAATGGCGGAAGAATAGGTAGGCAAGTTCTGACCCGGGTCCCGAAGAGGAAGGAGAGAGCACCCGAGGGTCTGGCTGGGAGTGCCTGTCAACAAGCCAAGAGAAAGGCGAACACCTGGGGAAATTGGGGGGCGCCTGCTCAGGGTGTCCCTGACAATTAAGCACCCACAGCCCGATCCTTTCCCAGAGTGACCTAAGGGCGAAGACAGGGAAATCTCGCCATGTTGAGGGGAAGGGATTTGGATTAGAGGACAGACTAGCCACGGCTGTAAAGACCACCAAGTAGCTGTTCGCCCCTAAATGCTGACCACAATCAGCGCGAACACTTGGACTCAAAGGGGTGCTCCACCCCAGGGTGAAAAATTAGATTTTGTGGAGATCGGGTGAGTTCCCTCCCCAGCGCACATCCCCCGTGCAGCAGCTCACCCACAGCAACCCGCGCGCAACAGCTCGCACGAACCAGGCGCACAGAGGGGTCTGTGTTTATAAGAAACCCAGAGCTGGGCTGGAGGCACCCCTGACTGTAGTCCGGGCCTCTAAGTTGAGGGGATATCTGAGGAGCAGCACCTCTGGATCTGACTCAGTGAGAGTTACAGGCAAGTGTGGTTGGCTCTTCCTGCCCAACCCCCACCCTTCCATAGATCAGGGACACAGAGAGGGGGAAAAAAGCTAGAAAGGCCTCAGAACCCTGGCTCTCTGCCACCAAGAAACACCGCCACCTAGAGGCTACAGTACATATGGACTCTAGAACTGTTTAAAAATCAAGACCTGATTACAACAAGGAAGAAACACAAGGAATTGCAATTGACGCCCAGACTGGGAACTGGTGAGCTAGACAGAACAACAGAGGAAGTGAATGACCTTCATTAGTGAAAATTTTATTTAATTTTTGATTTTGATTTTCTAATTGTTTAATTTTTTCTGTTTTTGTTTTGTCTTTTAAGTTACATTAGTTGCAAAGTTTATTTAAGAAGATATATTTTTTTTCATCTTACCTCACTTGATTTTACCTTTTTAATTAATCCACTTTTATATGTAATCATTATTATTACTACAACTATTTTGCCCTTTTTATCTTATTTTCTTTTGTTTATTTTTATCATTATCTTTTAAGTGCCATATTATATACTTTTTTTCTTTTCTTTTCTCTTTTTTCCCCCTTTGGGATTACTATTCAACAAACTATTTATACCTTTCCTTCTCCAACGCTCTAACTCATCCCTACCTTTCTGCCATCACTCTCTTCCTAACCCTTTCCCTTTGGTGTCCTCCTTATCTTAACTCTTTACTGCTCTAGATTTTCCCGAATTTTTTTCTATTTATCCTCTCCTAAAATTTCACCCTTCCTGTGTATATCTAACTCCCAACCCCCTACTCCAAACCCATTCACAACTACCTTGTTGCTGTCAAAAAAAAAAAAAAATCCTTCTCTCTACCCCTTTGTAGTTGTATGCTAAATGCTAACTATATCAAAGTTTTATGCTTTTTTGTAAGATTGGTTTGCTTATTCTTTTTATCTGATTGTATGATTTTGTTAGCTGGGTTCTAGTCACCTTTATTGGAGGATATTAATATTGCAAACACTTTTCTGTTCAGTGCCTTGTGCGTTGTACCTGGTTGTGTTGTATCTTGTACCTTTAAATCTAAGCAGGAGAGAGAGAACTACATAAACAGGCATCCTAAAACAGAAAGATCATGGGGAGGCTAAGAAACACCCCGCCTATGAAAGAAAATGAGCCATCACCAGAAAAGGAAGTAAACGATTTAGAGGCAAGCAACCTACCAGAGCAAGAATTCAGAGAAATGATCATGGGATGGCTAAAAAGAATGGAAGACAAATTTGACAATATGAGTAAGACCCAAGAGGAAATGAAGAAGAACTAAGAGGATCTGAAGAAGAACCAATAGGATCTGAAGAACCAAGAGGAAATGAAGGTGACCCAAGAATAAATAAAAAATGACATCACTTCTATGAAGAACTCAATAGAAAGCATCAAGAGTAGACTAGAAGAAGCAGAGGACCGCATCAGTGAGCTAGAAGACAAGATGGAAAAAAATACCCAATTAGAGAAGCTGCTAGAAAAAATAAATCAAAAAACAGGCGGAGAGCCTACGGGAGCTTTGGGACAATACAAAACAAAACAATATTAGAATAATAGGGGTCCCAGAAGGAAAGGAAACTGAGCAAGATATGGAAAAAGTATTTCAAGAAATAATGACAGAAAACTTTCCTGAGATAGAGAAGAAAAAACCGACACAAATCCAAGATGCTCGAAGAGTCACCAACAAAACGAACCCCCAAAGATCAACACCCAGACATATTATAATTAAACTGGCAAAAAAACATTGACAAAACCAGAATCTTAAAAGCAGCCAGAGAGAGACAGAAAGTTACATATAAAGGAACCCCCATCAGACTAGCAACTGATTTCTCAACAGAAACTCATCAGGCCAGAAGGGAATGGGATGACATATACAGAGTCATGCAAAGGAACGGTCTGAACCCAAGAATACTATACCCTGCAAGGCTGTCAATCAAAATTGAAGGTGTAATCAGGAGCTTCACTGACAAAAACAGACTAAAGGAATTTATCTCCACTAAACCAGCAATGCAAGAAAAATAAAGAAATAGGAAGCGAAGAAGGAACACAGGGGGATAGAATAAAAATGGCATCAAATACCTACCTATCAATAATTACTTTAAATGTAAATGGTTTAAATGCTCCAATCAAAAGACATAGGGTAACAGATTGGATAAGAAAGCAAAACCCATACATCTGCTGTCTACAAGAAACCCACCTCAGAATAAAAGACGCCCACAGACTGAAGGTGAAAGGATGGAAAAAGGTTTTCAAGGGAAACGGAAATGAAAAAAAAGCTGGGGTAGCAATACTTATATCTGACAAATTAGATCTCAAAGTGAAGGACTTAACAAGAGACAATGAAGGCCACTTCATAATACTAAGGGGAGCAATACAACAAGAAGAAATAACCCTGGTAAACATATATGCACCCATACAGGAGCACCCAAATACATAAAAAAAAAAAAACTGCTGGAAGACATTAAGGGAGAGATTAACAGCAATACAATCATAGTAGGAGATTTTAATACCCCACTGTCACCTTTGGACAAATCATCTAAACAAAAAATCAGCAATGAAACATCAACGCTAAATGACACACTTGACGAGATGGAATTAAACGACATCTTCAGAACATTTCACCCCAAAGCCACAGAATACACATTCTTCTTAAGTGCACATGGGTCATTTTCAAATATAGACCATATGTTGGGACATAGGCAAAGTCTCTTCAAATTCAAGAAGATAGAAATCATATGAAGCATCTTTTCAGATCATAGTGTCATAAAACTGGAAATTAACTACAATAAAAATAATCCAAAGAAATCAAACACTTAGAGACTAAATAGCATGCTATTAAATGAGGACTGGATTACCAGAGAAATCAAGGAAGAAATTAAAAACATCCTGGCAACAAATGACAATGAAAACACAACAATCCAAAATCTATGGGACACAGCAAAAGCAGTCTTGAGAGGGAAGTTCATATCTCTACAAGCCTATTGCAAAAAACTAGAAAAAAAAGGTAACAAATTATCTAACTCTAAAACTCAAAGAGTTAGAAAAAGAGCAACAAGAAAAGCCCACTGTAAGCAGAAGGAAAGAAATAATAAAAATCAGAGCAGAGATAAATGACATAGAGACCAAAGAAACAATACACAAGATCAACAAAACCAAGAGCTGGTTCTTTGAAAGGATAAACAAGATTGATGAACCTCTAGCCAGGCTAACCAAGAAACAAAGAGAGAGGACCCAAATAAACAAAATCAGAAACGAAAGAGGTGAAATAACAACAGACCCCACCGAAATACAAAGGAAATCAAGGAAGATATTAAAAACATCATGGGAACAAATAATAATGAAAACACAACAATCCAAAATCTATGGGACACAGCAAAAGCAATCTTAAGAGGGAAGTTCATATCTCTGCAAGCCTATTGTAAAAGACTAGAAAAAACGGTAACAAATTATCTAACTCTACAACTCAAACAGTTAGAAAAAGAGCAGCAAAAAAAGCCCAGTGTAAGCAGAAGGAAGGAAATAACAAAAATCAGAGAGGGGATAAATGACATAGAGACCAAAGAAACAATACATAAAATCAACAGAACCAAGAGCTGGTTCTTTGAAAGAATAAACAAGATTGATGAATCTCTAGCCAGGCTAACCAAGAAACAAAGAGAGAGGACCCAAATAAACAAAATTAGAAACGAAGAGGTGAAATAACAACAGACCCCGCCAAAATACAAAGGATTGTTGCAAAATAGTACGAACAACTCTATTCCAACAAACTGCTGGACAACCTGTAGGAGATGGACATATTCCTAGAAAAATATAACCTGCCAAAACTCAATCAGGAAGAATCTAAAAATCTCAATAGACCAGTAACTTGGGAAGAAATTGAAGCAGTCATCAAAAAGCTCCCAGCAAACAAAAGCCCAGGGCCAGATGGCTTTACAGGAGAATTTTACCAAACATTCAAGGAAGAACTAAAACCTATCCTCCTCAGACTATTCCAAAAAATTCAAGAGGGAGGAACACTTCCAAACTCCTCCTATGAAGCCAGCATCACCCTAATACCAAAACCAGATAAAGATAACACAATGAAAGAGAATTACAGGCCAATATCCCTCATGAACATAGATGCCAAAATCCTCAACAAAATTCTAGCAAATAGGCTCCAACAGAACATCAGAAAGATCATACACCATGACCAAGTAGGATTTATTCCTGGAATGCAAGGATGGTACAATATCCGCAAATCAATAAACGTGAGATATCACATAAACAATCTGAAAGTTAAAAATCATATAGTTATATCAATTGATGCAGAAAAAGCATTTGACAAAATCCAACATCCTTTCCTCCACTCTCACCACTTCTGTTTGACATAGTACTGGAAGTACTAGCCTTTGCAATTAGAGAAGAAGAGGAAATAAAAGGCATCAAAATTGGAAAAGAAGAAGTGAAGTTATCCCTATTTGCAGATTACATGATATTGTACATAAAAAACCCAAAAGACTCCATCAAAAAACTAATAGACTTAATAAACGAATTTGGTAATGTAGCTGGATACAAAATCAACGCCAAGAAATCTATGGCATTTCTATACACCAATAGTGAACTCATAGAAACAGAGACTAAAAAAGCAATCCCATTTACCATCGCACCAAAAAAATTGAGATACCTAGGAATAAACTTAACTAAGGAGGTAAAAGACCTATATGCTGAAAACTACAGGACACTGAAAAAAGAGATAGAGGAAGATGTAAACAGATGGAAGAACATACCATGTTCATGTATTGGTAGAATCAACATCATCAAAATGTCCATACTTCCCAAAGCAATTTATAAGTTCAATGTCCTCCCTATTAAAATACCAACAACATACTTCACAGTCCTAGAAAGGACTCTCCAAAAGTTTATTTGGAACAATAAAAGACCCCGAATAGCCGCAGCAATTCAGAGAAAGAAGAGTAAAGTAGGAGGGATCTCAATACCAGATTTCAAGCTGTATTACAAAGCCACTGTTCTCAAAACAGCCTGGTACTGGCACAAGAACAGATATATAGATCAATGGAATAGAGAACCCAGATATCAATCCAAATCAATATGCTCAATTAATATTTGACCAAGGAGGAATGAGCATACAATGGAGTCAAGACAGTCTCTTCAGTAAATGGTGTTGGGAAAATTGGACAGACACATGCAAAAGAATGAAACTAGAGCACCAACTTACTGCATACACAAAGATAAATTCGAAATGGTTATAGGACTTAAATATAAGACGGGAAACCATAAAAATACTAGAGGCATCCACAGGCAGCAAAATCTCAGATTTATGCCAAAAGAACTTCTTCACTGATACTGCCCCTAGGGCAATGGAAGCTAAAGAGAGAATGAACAAATGGGACTACATCAAAATAAAAAGCTTTATTACAGCAAAAGAAACCATCAACAAAACAACAAGAAGCCCCACTGTATGGGAGAACATATTTGCAAATGATATCACTGATAAAGGTTTAATCTCCAACATCTACAGACAGCTTATAGAATTCAATAAAAGGAAAATAAATGATCCAATTAAAAAATGGGAAACGGACCTGAATAGAATCCTCTCAAAAGACAACAGAAGGAAGGCCAAGTGGCACATGAAAACATGCTCCAAGTCACTAATCATCCAAGAGATGCAAATCAAAACAACAATGTGATACCATCTCACACCTGTCAGAATGGCCAACATCAACAAAACAACAAACGACAAATGTTGGCAAGGTTGCGGAGAAAAAGGAACCCTCGTGCACTGCTGCTGGGATTGCAGGTTGGTGCAACCACTGTGGAGATCAGTATGGAGCTTCCTCCAAAATCTGAAAATGGAACTCCCATTTGACCCAGTAATCCCACTACTAGGAATATACCCTAAGAAACCAGGAACACCAATTAGAAAGGATATAAATCACCCCTATGTTCATAGCAGCACAATTTACAATAGCTAGGATTTGGATACAGCCTAGGTGCCTGTCAGCAGATGAATGGATCAGAAAACAATGGTACATCTACACCATGGAATACTATGCGGCCATAAAAAGGAAGGAATTCTCATCATTTGCAGTAACCTGGTTGGAATTGGAGAACATCATGCTGAGTGAAATAAGCCAGTCAATGAAAGAGAAACACCACATGACTTCACTCATTGATGGATATTAAAGAACATTATAAACTAATGAATAGAAAGATAGATATAGAGACAGTAAAACAACAAGCAGACTGTCAAATGACAGAGGGGAAGGGGGGTAGGAAGATCTGGGGGAGATAAGAGATCAACCGAAGGACTGGTATGCATGCATATAAATACAACCAATGGACACAAAACTCTGGAGAGGGAGGGCATGAATGGGAGGGGGGGGGGAATGATAAGCTATGTACAGATATAATACCTTAATAAATTTAAAAAAAAGGAAAAAAATTATTTATTAATTCAAAAATAATATATACCGTATTTGCCGGCGTATAAGACGATTTTTTGGCCCTGAAAAATACGTATTTGCCGGCGTATAAGATGACTGGGCGTATAAGACGACCCCCTAACATTTCCACTAAAAATACAGAGTTTGTTACATACTCGCCGTATAAGACTACCCCCCACTTGGAGGCATATTTTTCAGGGCCAAAAAATCGTCTTATACGCCGGCAAATACGGTACTAATTATTACTAGTGGAAAATAAAAAGTACAGAGTGGTCATTAAAAATAAAAAAAATAATAATATATCCAGCTTTTTATAGTGTTCTTGCTGAAAAATCAACCAAAACATGCCCTTGTGTGAGGATTAAAAAGAAAGTAAATGAATAAGTGAAATTTGAAATTGCAATTGGAAATGAACACAGAACATAAAATGGGATAATGTGTGACAAGAAAAACATAAAGCTGGAGGGAAGGACTGAACTTGTACAGGTGAATGAAGATAAGGTGCAATCACAAGAAAAAACCCACGAAAAATGACATTTTCCCCCCATAAACCTAATGGTACTCACAAAACAAAAATCTGGAACTAACACACACACACACACACACACACACACACACACACACAAAGGAAAAATATAAAATACCAACAAAGTAATAGACAGAAACACAAAGAAAAAGCAATAGCGAAGACACAGAGCTACCAAAAAACCCCCCAAAACAAAGAAACAACAACAACAAAAACGTACAAAAAGGCTATAGGAAATCCTCACACATCAATAATTATCCTAACTGTATTTAGGTATGAACTTACTAATAAAATGACAGAGAGGCACTAGATAGATTTATAAACAAAACCCAACTATTTACTGCCTTGAGATGACAAACACAGTGAAGGAGTGAAAGTAACATCTCCAAGCAACAGGCATCCAGACAATAGCTATGTAGGCATAGTCAAAAAAATAGATTTCAAGATAAAAAAGGTAACAAGAAATAATGGACATTTTACAGTGATAATGGAGCCAATACATCAAGAAGACATAACATTTATCAACATATATGCATCCAACCTAGGAGCATCAAAATAGGCACAGCAATTGCCAGGCCAGCATGACTCAGTGTTTGAGTGTTAACCTATGAACCAAGAGATCATGGTTTGATTCCCGGTCAGGGCAGATGCCTGGGATGTGGGCTCGATCCCTAGTGTGGTGTGTGCAGGAGCAATTGATCAATGATTCTCATTACTGATGTCTGTTTGTCTCTCTCTCTCTCCCCCCGCTTCCTGTCTGAAATATATATTAAAAAATAAATAGATTTGGCAATTATTAACAGAAATAAAGGGAGAAATTGACAAAAAATACATAGTAGAGAACATAAATACCCATTGTCAGCAATGCATAGATCATCCAAAAAGAAAATTAGTAACGAAATAACAGCATTAAATGTCACATTAGGGCTGAAACCGATTTGGCTCAGTGGATAGAGCCTGCAGACTGAAGGATCCAGGGTTTGATTCCAGTCAAGGGCATGTACCTTGGTTACGGGCACATCCTCAGTAGGGCAGCTAATAGATGATTCTCTCTCATCGATGTTTCTAACTCTCTATCCCTCTCTGAAAAAAATCAATGAAATATATATATATATATATATATATATATATATATATATATATATAAATGACACATTAGATCAAATGGACATGTTCGGTATTGACAGAGCTGTCACATTAAACACCAGATTATACATTCTTCTCTAGTACACATGGAACATTCTCAAGAATAGTTCTTATGAGGCACAAACCAGCATCATCAAATCAACTTTATAGCATTCCGCCCACTTCAATATATAAGAAAAATCTCAGGTAAATTACCGAACATTTCTCCTGAAAGAACTAGGGGGGGTAAAAAGACAACAGAAAAAAGGAAATAATAAAATTGGAGCAGAATTAAATAAAATAGGGAACAATAACAACAAACAAAAACCAGAAAAAATTAATACAAGAGCTGGTTATTAGAAAAGACAAAGTTGACAAAACTCTTGCCAGATGCACTAAAATAAAAATAGAGAAAACTCAAACAAAATCAGAAATGAAAGTGGATAAGTTACAATTGACACAAAGAAGTACAATGGATAAGTTATATCACCAAATTCAGTAACCTAGAAGAAATGAACAAGTTCTTAGAAATATGTATAACCATTCTAGACTGAACAAGAAAGACTGGAAGCAACCTAAATAGCGAGTTCAATAGAAAGGAAATTGAAAACCTCCCCAAAAATAGAGTCCAAAGACCAGATGTCTTCATTAGTGAATTCTACCAAATATTCAAATATTTAATACCTATCCTCCTTTTTCTTTTTAAAAATATTTTATTGATTTTTTTTTTTTACAGAGAGGAATTTAGAGGAATAGAAAGCTAGAAACATCAATGAGAAACATCCATCAGCTGCCTCCGGCACACCCCCCCACCGGGCATGTGCCCACAACCAAGGCACATACCCTTCACCGGAATCGAACGTGGGACCCTTCAGTCCGCAGACCAACGCTTTATCCACTAAGCCAAACCGGTTTTGGCTAATACTTATCCTTCTTAAACTCTTCCAAAAAACTGAGGAAGAGCCGAAATGATAGAGTTGAGGTACTGATCGATATTCCTCTCTCATTGATGTTTCTAACTTTTTATCCTTCTCCCTTCCTTTTTGTAAAAAACCAATAAAATAGATTTTAAAAAATATTTTAAAAAGCCCCTCAAACAAACAAACTGAAGAAGACGCAATACTTCCTAACACATTTTCTGTGACCACTACAACTGAAACAAAACCTGGCATGGATAACAAAAGAAAACTACTGACCAAGATCTCTAATGAATATAGATGCAAAAGTCCTTAAACAAGATACCACAAAACAACAAGCTAAAATACAACAATACAATAAAAAGATATCACAATCAAATAGGGTTCATTGCAGGGACACAAGGATAGTTCAACATATGCAAACTGATCAATGTACTACACCACATTAACAAAACGAAGGATAAAAAAAATCATATGATCATATCAATAGATGCCAAAAAAAAAGCATTTGACAAGATATAACATCCAGCCAGGACTGGTTTGGCTCCGTGGATAGAGTGTTGGCCTGTGGACTGAAAGGTTCCAGGTTCGATTCCGGTCAAGGGCATGTACCTGGGTTGAGGGCACATCCCCAGTGGGAAGTGTGCAGGAGGCAGCAGATCGATGTTTCTCTCACATCGATGTTTCTGTCTATCCACCTCCCTTCCTCTCTAAAAAAATCAATAAAATATATTTTTAAAAAAAGATATAACATCCATTTATGAGTAATACACTATAGAAGGAAAGTAACTCAATAAAGGTCAAAACCCTCAGCTAATATCATACTGAAAAGTGAAAAACTGAAAGCTTTTCATGTAAGATCATGAACAAGACTTAGATCGTTTTGTTCAGTGATTAGAGCGTTGGCCTGTGGACTGAGGGGTCCTAGGTTTGATTCTAGTCAAGGACACATGCCCAGGTTGCAGGCTTAATATCCAGTAGGGGGACATGGAAGAGGCAGCTAATCAGTGATTCTCTTTCCTCTCTCCCTCTCTCTCTCTCCTTTTCCTCTTTGAAATCAATAATAAAAAAAATTTTTTTAAAAGAACAAGATAAGGGTGCCCACTCTTATTCAACATTGGACTGAGAATCCAAGCTAGAGCAATTGGTCAAGAGAAAATCACGAATACATATATAGATAACTCTAAAAACTCCACCGAAAGACCATTAAAAACTGTAAATACTGTAAAGTTGAAGGATATGAAATCAGTGAAGGAAAATCCACTGTGTTCCTATATATTAACAATGAAATATTCTATATAATAAAAGCCTAGGTGGCATCACGCCACCGTACGATGTTGTCACAAGATGGCCACCTTCACGATGCCACAAGATGTCCTGCAGGGGAGGGCAGTTGTGGGAGACCAGGCCTGCAGGGGAGGGCAGTTGGGGGCCATCAGGCTGGCAGGGTAGGGCAGCTGGGGAAAATCAGGCCACCAGGGGAGGTGTGTTGGGGGTGACTGGGAAGCAGGGGAGGGTAGTTGGGGCAACCAGGCCAGCAGGGGAGCAGTTATGCCAACAGGGGAGCGGTTAAGGTAGGATTGGGCTGGCAGGCAGAAGCAGTTAGGGGCAATCACACAGGTGAGCAGTTAGGAGCCAGCAATACCTGACTGTGAGAGGGATGTCCAACTGCCAGTTTAAGAGACTAAACCGGCATTCAGACATTCCCCGAGGGGTCCCAGATTGGAAAGGGTGCAGACCGGGCTGAGGGACACCTCCTTCCTGTGCACGAATTTCATGCACTGGGCCTCTAGTCATTAAAATAAATGTAAAACAAAAAACAAAAACATGAGAAAAAGAAAATTCCATTTGAATTTACAAAAAGAATAAAACAGAAATAAACTCAACAAAAGAAATGAAGGAACTATTCATTGGAAACTATAAAACATTGGTGAAAGAAATTAAAGTCACAAATAAATGCTTGAACTAGCCCTATAAAGCATTATACAAATTTAATGCAATCTCCATCAAAATCCCAAAGGTATTTTTCAAATAGAACAAGAAAATCATCAAGGTGTGTTCTCCTTTCTGTCTCTTCTTCCCCCATAGGCATCTCTTCAAGTCCAAGGAAGGGACACCACAAGTCTTGCAAGCAGGAGAGCAATGGGCAGTGTCTTCCAAAGCTAACCTCTGGGACTTGTTTCTAAGGCTCCTCTTCTCCAACTCCCAGTGAGCTCAGGCAGCCCTGCCCCGGCTCATTTTTCTTATAACATTTCTAGGGAGCCACAGCCGCTTCCTAGAAAAGACAAAGTTGACTCTTTGTCTGATTAGGCTCTCTCCCATTGCTTCTTCTACCCTAAGCTCTGCCTTGCTTCCCTGTCCCCAGTTTTCTTAAAAGTAATCTCAAAAAACAAACCAAATATTTATGGAACCACAAAAAACTGGGAATAGCTAAACAATTCTGAGAAAAAAGAACAAAGCTGCCCTGAACTGGTTTGGCTCAGTGGATAGAGCATCAGGCCTGCGGACTAAAAGGTTCCAGGTTCGATTCTGGTCAAGGGCATGTATCTTGACTGTGGGCACATTCCCAGTGGGAGATGTTCAGGAGGCAGTTTCTCTCTCATCGATGTTTCTAACTCTCTATTCCTCTCCCTTCCTCTCTGTAAAAAAAATCAATAAAATGTGTTTAGAAAATAGAAAAGAACAAAGCTGGCTGTATCTTTCGCACTGACTTCAAATTATACTGTGAAGCTGCTATAATCAGAACAATATGGTATTGGCAAAACCCAGATACAGAAGCTGATGAAACAGAATTGAGAACCCAGAAATTAACCCACATGTTTATGGGTAGTTTTAAAATATATATATATATTATTTATTTTTTTTTACAGAGAGGAAGGAGAGAGACGGAGAGCCAGAAACATCGATGAGAGAGAGACACTGATCAGCTGCCTCCTACACACCTCCCACTGGAGATGTGCCCGCACCAAGGTACATGCCCTTGACCAGAATTGAACTCAGGACCCTTTAGTCTGCAGGCTGGCATTCTATCCATCGAGCCAAACTGGTGAGGCCTATGGGTAAATAGTTTTGAAAAAATAGCCAAAAACACATAAGGCGAAAAGAAAGTGTCTTGAATAAATGGTGCTGGAAAAATTGGTATGTCATATGCAAATGAATGAAACTAGATTGCTGTTTGTCCCCATACAGAAAAACTCACTCAAAATGGTTCAAAGGCCTAAATGTAAGACCTGAAAAAATAAATTACATTAAAATAAAAAACAATACAACACCCCAAAATAAAAATAAAAACATGATATACATTAAACTTATAGAACTTGGTCTCAGAATTTGACCCCAAATGCCAAGGGAAGGAAGTGTAAGCAAAAAGGAATGAATGGGACTGTATCAAACTGAAACACTTCTGCTCAGCAGAAAAACCGACAAAAGGCAACTAATAGAATGAGGGAAAATATTTGCAAACAATATATAAAGATAAGGAGCTCATATTTAAAATATAAATGAACTCATATAACTCAACGAAATCTAACAAACAATCTAATTAAAAAATGGGTAGAGGATCTAAACAGGCACTCTTCTTAAGGCACACAAATGGCCAACAGATTCATGAGAAGATGCTCACCTTAAGCAGGTACTAGGCAAATGCAAATCACAGCTACAATGAGGTACAATCCCACGCTTGTTAGAATGAGTATTATCAATAAAACAAGTAACAATAAGCACTGGAGAGGTTGTGGAGAAAAAGTAACCTACATTTACTGTTGGTAGGAATGTAAACTGGTGCAGCCACTATAAAAAGCAGTATCGCAGTTCCTCAAAACATTAGAAATAGAGCTACCTTATGACCCTACAATCCCTCTTCTGGGTACCTTCCGGATAAAATGGAAAATGTGTTTATAAATATGTATGTACCCCTATGTTCACTGCAGTATTATTCATGGTTGCCAAGACATGGAAATGATATAAGTATCCTTCGATGAACAATTAGATAAAGATGATGTATATACATACAATGGAATACTGTTCAGCCAAAAGAATGAACTACTGCCATTTGGGACAACATGGATATATCAAGAACTGTATGATTTCATTCATATACAGGGCACAAAAAGCAATAAACATGAATTTATATGTTGTTATCAGAGGGGAAGAAGGGCGGGGGAGGGTGAAGAGGGTAAAGGGGGTCAATATATGGTAATAGAGGGAGACTAGACTGGGTGGTGAGCACACAATGCCATATATGGACAGTGGAGACCTGTCTCCAACGTTTCAGTTTTTATCTCTATAAAATGGAGAACTGTGCTTGCCCAAGAGTTGTATAAGCATTTTGAAACCATAAAGTACTATGTCCAAAGTACTGTCTACTAGTATGTTAGAAAGCAACTGCTTTAGACATGACACCCAGTCACGTGGTCCCAGGATTGGGTTCTTGGGCTAGTCAGGCTACAAGAAAAGACTCACTTTGTGCCCTGGTACTTCTGTCCCTGGTACAGCTTTCATATGGAAATCCATCATTCTCATCTTTTCTAACAAGCTGGTGTTGCCCATTACCGATTTTTCATTTTTTGCTTGTGCTTCTCTCTCTCGGGCCAATCTGATTCAAAGAGAAAATATAAATAAACAACCATTCTATTAACACACCTTCTATTTTATTTTTATAATATAATATAATATAATAAATATAATGAAATATAATATAATGCTGTTTAACTTTATAGTGATCATTTAGAGTCCCTCAATTTTCCCTTCCATTTTACACACTTTTGCATTTTGTCCCTTCTCATTCCCACCTTTCTCAGAGGAAGAGGTGTCTTTCAGAGCCCAGTCAGCCAAGTGGGGATCATTCCTATCTTCATTAAGAGAATGATGGTTCAAACTCCTCACCTTATGTAGGCCTGAACTACTGTGCTAACCAATCACTGCTCTCTGCCTCTGGCCTGTTTTCTAACATTCCACCTTTAGGAGCAACTGTCAGATGTATGCTCCTGAGGCACATCTGCAGGCACTTCAGGACAGCGGGCTGAGTGCTTGCCTTGCTCAGGAGTGGGGCATCAGTTCTGTACACAGAGGACACAAAGTGCTACTGAATAAAAGTCTCGCCACTACCCTGTTCCCAGCTGAAGACCAAAATCAAATTCTTACCTGTCCCCTCAGACCACTCCCTCAAAACATGCCTCCTGTCTGCCACTTTCCTTAGACCAGTGTTTCCCAAACTTTTGACATATGTGTACCCCTTCTATAATTTTCGTAACACTGACCCTCGTCAAAAAAAAGGGATGTATTTTAATAACAATCAAAATATATTTTTTATTTTGTTGGTACATACACAAAATAATAAACAAAAATAAAATTATTCATAATAAAATATAAATAAAAGTTATATTATAAATAACATTTATTTGGGTCAGCAAGGATGAAATTGACTTGACTCATGAGAACGTACAATTAGGCGCAGCTAAGCACAGTGCAGTGATATCCCCACCAAACCCCGGTGCAACTAGTACCCCACTTAATTCTTCTCATACCCCTGGGGGTACACGTACAACACTTTGGGAAACAGACCAATTTTTCCTTGATGAACAAGCTTATCAATAACATTGGTTGGCTCCATCTGTATATTCCTAAATTTTTTTTTTTTTACTTTTTCTTTTTATTAAGGTATTATGTGTACATCTTACCATTGCCCCTCCCACACCCCACTCCCATACATGCCTTCACTCCCCAATGTTTTGCATCTGCTGGTTATGATTATATGCATGCATACAAGTCCTTCAGTTGATCTCATATCTCCCCCACTCTCCCTAACTTTCCCGCTGTAATTTGACAGTCTGATGCTTTACTGCCTCTGTATCTTTTTGTTTATCAGTTTATAATGTTCTTTATTATCCACAAATGAGTGACATTTTTCTTTCATTGACTGGCTTATTTCACTTAACATGATGTTCTCCAATTCCATCCAGGTTGCTGCAAATGGTGAGAATTCCTTCTTTTTTATGGCAGCATAGTATTCCATCATGTAGATGTACCATAGTTTTATGACCCAATCATCTGCTGACAGGCACCTAGGCTGTTTCCAAATCTTAACTATTGTAAATTGTGCTGTTATGAAGATAGGGGTGCATATATCCTGACTGGTGTTTCTAGTTTCTTGGGATATATTCCTAGGAGTCAAATGGCAGTTCCATTTCAGTTTTTTGAGGTAACTACATACTGTTCTCCACAGTGGCTGTACCAGTCTGCATTCCCACCAGCAGTGTTCGAGGGTTTCTTTTTCCTGAATCCTCACCACCTGTTGTTTGTTGATGATAGCCATTCTGACGGTGTGAGATGGTACTATATTATCGTTTTGATTTGCATCTCCGATTAGTGACTTTGAGCATGTTTTTATGTGTCTGGTCTTCCCTCCGTCTTCTTTTGAAAAGAGTTTATTTAGGTCCATTGCCCATTTTTTATTGGATCATTTATCTTCCTTTTATTAAGTTGTATAAGCTGTCTGTAGATGTTGGAGATTAAACCTTTATCAGTGGTAACATTTGCAAATATGTATGTTCTCCCATACAGTGGGCTTTCTTGTTATTTTCTTAATAGTTTCTTTTGCTGTGCAAAAGCTTTTTATTTTGATGTAGTCCCATTTGTTCATTTTCTCTTTAGCTTCCATTGCCCTAGGAGCAGTATCAGTGAAGTTCTTTTGGCTTATGTCTGAGATTTTGCTGTCTGGGGATTCCTCTAGTATTTTTATGGTTTCCAAGTCTTATGTTTTAGTCCTGTATTCATTTTGAGTTTATTTTTGTATATGGTGCAATTTGGTAGTCTAGTTTAATATTTTTGCATGTATCTGTCCAATTTTCACACCATTTATTGAACAGACAATCTTGACTCCATTGTATGTTCATGCTTCCTTTGTCAAATATTGAGCATAGGGATTTGGGTTGATATCTGGGTTCTCTGTCTTATTCCATTGATCTATATGTCTGTTCTTGTGCCAGTACCAGGCTGTTTTGAGAACAGTGGCTTTGTAATACAGCTTGAAATCTGGTATTGAGATCCCTCCTACTTTACTCTTCTTTCTCAGGATTGCTGTGGCTATTAGGGGTCTTTTTCTTTTTTTTTATTCCAGATGAATTTTTGGAGAGTTCTTTCTAGGTCTGTGAAATATGCCATTGGTATTTTGATGGAGAGTGCATTGAATCTATGTCTTATCTCTTGCAAGTTTCCAAACTTACACACAAAATAACTTCGGAATCATAAAATACTCAAATAGCTGTTACAATGCTTTGTACTTAAACACTTAGCAAACTAATCTTATGCCTCTCACACAGGAATTTCCTACTACCTTCATATTTGTATGACACTAGCATTAACAATCAAAAATAACATAAGCAACTTAGTAGTGTCTATTCAAATTTTAAATGTATGTAACTTCAGCAACTCTTCTGGCTACACAAACTCCAGAGGAAGCCATCCTCACTACATTTCCATCAGTGAGGTATAGCCAACTGCACTGTGGGTCAGCTATTTGCCAAAATAGTACTAAACAGAAGTTACAGAAAACTGGGAAGATCTATATCACCGCAGAAGATTGTATTAAAAAGATAACCTAGGTATATATTTTGATAGCTTAAAATATGCACATGTAAATGTATTGCATTATCTTTATTGGTAGAGTTTGCGTTGTGAGGAGAAACAATTGAGAGTGGGTTTGCTAATATCATCTATAATAATAAAGTAACATACAAACTGACTTAATCGGCTGAAAAGTGGAACTACGGGACCACCTTCTGGATAAAGCTGGAGCTGCGAGGGCTGAGATCCTTGCACAAATTTCATATATTGGGCCTCTAGTCTAAAAGCCTAAGCGACCAGCTGACTGTTCAATAGCTATGATGTGCAATGACCACCAGGGGCAGATGCTAAATGCAGGAGCTGCCCCGCTGTGGTGAATTGGCAGTTATGCACCTGGAACAGGAACCGGATAGGAGGGAGCCCAATTCCAGGGTGTGTCACCCAAGAACCATCCTCTTACAATCTGGGTCCCCCTGGGGGATGTCGCAGAGCCAGTTTTGGCTCCATCCCTGTAGGCCAGGCTGAGGGACCCCACCGATGGGCCTCTAGTAATAAATATAATTACTCAGTAGTTTTAAATCAATTAAGTGAATATACAAAACCATTTACAAAATAAAAGAAACTGTTTAAATTCATATAGAACAAATCTTACCTGTGCAAAAAACTTTCTTTTGCTATTTGAATTTGTAGTGTTCCACCTTTCCATTTTGTGTTATTTAAAACAGACATACCTATAGAATAAAGAATTATTATCCAGTTACATCACAATGCAAAAATACATTTCAGAAAGTGCCTCTTCTAATTATTTAATACCAAGAAAAGTAGACTTGTTAATCATGAAGAGATACAGAGAAAACATTACAAGGAATTTTATTTTTATCTTTTTTTTTTGAGCCACATTGGGCGGGCCCCAACCCACTTTTAATTCTTTATTAAGATAAGTTGTTTCTGAAATTTGGGATCTGATTCCTGGTAATTTTTTTAAATCACGAAAATAAAAGTTAATGCCTTAAACAAAAATAAATTCACAAGAGCATATTTTAAGGCTGACACTTCCGAAGTCTGTCTACCTTCATACAAGTATGAGCAATCAACCTCAGCTAATAAAGTTTTCGGAACAGTAACTGAAAACTGACCACAAAATTGATCTTTACCATCCGATGCCACGAAGCCTTATCAACTTCCCAGGTTCCCCAATACTTTTTTTTTTTTTTTTAACAGAGAAGAGGGGAGAGGGCTAGAGAGTTAGAAACAAGATGAGAGAGAAACATCAATCAGCTGCCTTGTGCACACTCCCTACTGGATATGTGCCTGCAACCAAGGGAAATGCCCTTGACTGGAATAGAATTTGGGATCCTTGAGTCCGCAGGCCAATGCTCTATCCACTGAGCCAAACCAGTTAGAGCTCCCCAATACTTTCTTAAGAACCATAGTCTCGCTACAAAGCTCTTGATGGGAAGTCACACTGGGCTTCCAAGCTCGGTCACCGCTCAGCTCACATGTGCGCAGCCCTGGTGCCAGGCTCCACCAGGCTGTGATCCTGAGCTGCAAACACACCTGAAGACCAGGTCCCCCATGAGCTGCCTGGGAGCCCTAAGAGAACAAGGAATGAAAGGGATTAGACCAGGCGTGGGCAAACTACGGCCCGTGGGCTGGATGGCTGTTCTAAACTATTGAAATAAAAAATAATAAAAAAAGACCGCACACTTTTATGTAATTATGTTTACTTTGAATTTATATTAGTTCACACAAACACTCCATCAATGCTTTTGTTCCGGCCCTCCGGTCCAGTTTAAGAACCCATTGTGGCCCTCGAGCCAAAAAGTTTGCCCACCCCTGGCTTAAATCCTGGTCTCACCCAGACCACTTACTAGTGCAGCCCTTACATTCCCTACCTCCCAGTGTGACTGGAAGATACGAATGAGGCAAATGTGTAAACTATAAAGCAACACTTGTTTGCAATTTGTTTATAATGTAATGCCAGAAATCTCTGGTGAATGAGTGACAGTTTTTACTTCCCACACAAAACTATAAAATGTCAATGCAATTTCCCCAAGGTGAACCACAGGACACTGGAATTATGTAGCTCCCACTTTCATTTTTCACCTCATGCTAGTTACCTCTGTGTAACTTCCAAACAAATTAGCTGCAAGTGACTGAATTATGCTATGCCCTAATAGTTGCTTTTTCTAAATATTTGCTATCAGATTCCTTAATAATTACCACTAACAGAGGGAAGACTATATTGATAGATACTTTTTTAAATACTAAGATTCTATTCAATTTAATCTTTGCAATAAATTACAAGGGAAACAATATCTTTACATTGAATAAGCAAATGGGAGCTTAGAAGTTTAAATAACATGCCA
The DNA here is from genome assembly GCA_963924515.1 of Vespertilio murinus. NCBI lineage: Eukaryota > Metazoa > Chordata > Mammalia > Chiroptera > Vespertilionidae > Vespertilio > Vespertilio murinus. Next base: position 107,569,268 of record OZ004708.1, read on the forward strand.
CAGGTTACATGTCAAAGCTGCTGTGTTCTTAACCATGATTCGTCAAGGGTCATGGAACAGTAACGGATTAACAATAAGAACCTGACTATTCAGCTTCTAAATAACGAGAATTCATCACAGCATCAGTGGCAACATGGATTATCTAATGAAGAACACAGTTTTACTAAATTTCTCTCTATATACATATGTTTTTTTAAAATTAACTTTTTAAAGTGAGAGAGAAAGGAGAGGGATAAAGAAATCGAAAAATCAATGAGAAACATAATCTATCCCCTGCCTCCTATGTGCCCCCCACAACCCGGGCAAGAATCTGACCAGGAAATGAACCTGTGACCTCCTGGTTTCTTGGTTGATAGTCAACCACTGAGCTGCACTAGCCAGGTGTGTGTGTGTTTGTGTGTGTGTTAAAATATACATTAAACTTCTTGATAGAGATTCTATAATTTCAAGAATACAGTCTTACAAGGGCATACACTAAGCCAGCCTCCACTAACAGCATTTCATTACAAGAAAATAACCTTCCTAAGAAACAAACTCACAAGGAAAGAGGAAAGGGATATGGCATAGTGGGATATCTCTAACAGGCAATTTCTATGAAAGTTTTGTTTCTTGTCCAAAATATTTTAGAATACCATTGCTGAGCAATACCAGTAGCAATGTGCTACCACAGGTCTGCTGATGCCAAATGGTATGAAACTAAACCTGATTTACAGGATGTTGGAATCTCTTGATCATAGCTGTCCCTCTGGATGACTTAAATTGGCTGTAAGATTTAGAGTGAAGTTATTCCAAGTTACCCAGACATAAACTGGCAAGTCATATGGAATATCTTACATTTTTTCAGGTCTGATTCTGCTACTCTGATGTTGATATATGCAAAGACTTTCTGTGGGTTTCCTAAAAAACAGAAAAATACATTTATTTAAACTCTTATCCAGGAAACAATATAAATGATCATATTTATAAATTTTAAAAAATGAACTCTTGGGAACGGGCTCTTTCAAAGAAAAAAAACTTATTTTTCACTGGACTCAAAGATTGGAATTTTGTAAGTATGATTAATAAATTAAAGGAAACAAAAATGTCAAATGGTCAGTTGATTATGTTATGATGTTATGTTATGATTTTATGTTAGTGACATTTTTCTTTAGAAAAACTGAAAGTTACATGTTTCAGTGTAGGACCCCAAGATGGAGGAAGTGACCTTCCCCACTGCCTGTTCCAGGATGTGACCTTTAAGGTTAAAGATTAGACAGGGAGGAGGTCAGTTCTTTATGGTTGAAGATTAGGCAAGAATGAAATCAGTCCTCCAGAAACTCCCTACCCTGAGGACTTACCCAAGGGGACTGTTGACTAAGCATAGACCCTGTCATAAAACATGTAATTAACAAGCCCACCTGCATGTGGTGTTTATTTCCTTGTTTCCTTCTCCCCCCTCCATGTGTAACCCCACCTGCGTGTGGTCTTTATAAACTCATGTTCTGCAGTTACTCGGGGCTCCAGGAGACAGCTCTGTTGCTGTCTGCCTGAGAAGCCCCTGCGCTTGTACTATTAAAACCTCATGCTTTTTGCAACAAGTTTCGGTCTCGGCGTTTGACATGGGGTTGTTGCCCCCTCCGTCGGACTCACCGGGGGTCTTGGGACCTTACATCAGAAATTAGGTGTTTTAGAATGTAGAATATTTTTGAACTCAGGAATGTAATTCTGGGCAAGTTCCACATCATGAATTACACCTCCAGGGCATGGCTTGGAGTATACAGTGAGACACGGGGGCTAACATTAATCTCTGCGGGTCTTTTATTTTGTGTTAACTTGAGTTAGACCTGCCTTTACCCACGAAAGACTTTTAAACTTACCTTGGTCATCTTTCCGAGTGATGATCTCCACATCAGAAACTTCTCCAAATCTGCTGAACTGGTTTTGCAGGTCCACCTCAGAAATGCTCTGACCAAGGCCACCCACAAAAAGGCGCTTTGTTTCTCGGTTAGCTTTCATAAAGGCTGGGGTACACTCAAGTGTGTTCTGGTAGGGGAAATAATTTGAGTTCTTTCCATTAGTTCTTCTCAAAACAAAAACTCAAACTCACCTTGAATCTTTGATGCCAAATTGGTTGCCTAAACTTTCACTATTATATTGTTTCTAAATTTTATCCCTGGAGATTCTGGTCAAACCCTACACCCATTCTCCATGAACCCACTTTGGAACAGCACCTCTGCACACAGACATAGGCAAGGGGAGATGCTTTCCCAAAATGAGCACCAAAGTGTGCTCCACCCCTCCTCAGTTACTTATCCACCTCGTCAGGCATTTTGCTTTTATTCATTTATACATTCCTTTATTCACTTGAACGAATGCTGACAGAAATGAGGCGTGGTGGGTCAACATGCCAAAGCTTAGAAGCTACTGTCACAAGAGATGACTGTTTAGACGAAGAAAGCAATGATACCATAGCTAATACAGGCTTGTTCTGCTTTTAATTTTTTTAAAAAATTTAAGTATGTATCAGCTGTGTATAGCATAGTTTGCGTGCATCTCGTTTTTCAGATGAGCAGGAGAGATTAAGTCGATTTCCCAATGTCATTCAGAGAATTAATGAAGCCAGAATTATAAACCAGGTCTAATTTCAGAACCTGTAATGCATAATTATACGGGGAAGGTTGCAGTGTTCGAAGGGCTCGGGAAAACCCTCGGAGGTACAAGGCTGAGACTCTCTGTGGGACCTCTAATCCCGGTAGCACCCAGGGGCGTGGCGGCCACACTAGCCTCTTCCCAAGAGCTGACACACCCCTCCCACCGGCCCCCAAAGCAGATCAGAACCAGCCTAGGACTCCTGCTCTGGGCGGGAGGCACGACCTATGTCTTCCCGGTGAACACCCTGCCCCCAGCCTGCGCACACAGGCTTTTTGCCCCCGAAGACCCAAGACCCAAGGGAAGGGACAGTGGAGGCAAAATGGCCCGGTCTCTTTCACAGCCCAGACCCACTCCTACCGCGTTGTGCCCACAGCCTGCGCCGCGGAGGTCGCGGGCTCCCAGTCCCGTGTTCCACGAGGCAGCGTCGCTATTCCTTCCTATTCGACCACCCACCCGACCTCCCAAGGTTCCGTCACCACACTCAGCTCCCGTGCTCTGCACGTCGTTCCCAGTCGCCTGGGATACCGCGACGACTCCGCCACCCGTCCCTCTCCGTCCTCATTACTCTGGAATCGTAATTACATGCCTCTTACTTAGGAGGAGACCACCTCGTGTTTCCCCACGCCTGGAGTAGCTGCCGGCGGAAGTGAGGGCGGAAGGAAAACAATGGGACGCTTCCTTTCACAACGTCCGGAAGCTACTCTTCAATGACGCACGCACCTGGTAGCTCCAAACTCCAATAGCGCGGGGTGGAGGAGGAGGAGGGGCAGTTCGGTCCCGGGGCTTTGGGTTGGAGCGAACCAACCCTCTCCAAGCCTGAGGCTCGCAGGGAGCAGCGGGCGCAGCGTGGCCGAGCGACGGAGCGCCCGACACTGCGAGCCAGCGCGGGCGGCCCGCAGGCGTCGCGCACACGCTCTCGCCACCCCCGTGCGGGGCGCCCCGATGGTCCGCGCCAGGAGCGCGCGAGGCTTGAATCGCCGGGCGAGGCGCGGGTCTGTCTGGCTGCTTCCTTGGAGCGCCACGCTATGGACGTGTTGCAGGCAGAGGTCCGCGTGTTGGAAGCCGAGGTCAAGGCCTTGAAACGGGCGTTGGAGGAGCTGCCGGCGCCCTCAGAGGACACGGCCCAAGTCCAGTACGTGGCCCTCCTTAGGCCCCGTGGGCGGCGGAAGCGTCTCCTCTCGGTGTGCGCACCTCCCCGCGCCCGAGCCGAGGCACCAAACGTGGGCGGGGCGCGGAGTGCTGGCCGAGCCCCTCCGGGAGTCCTGGGCGGTGGAGGGGAGGGCGGGGGGCCGCCTGGGGCCGCGCAGCGGCGCGGGGGGTGGGGACCGCTGTGTGCCGCGGAGCGGGGCGTTCTCGGCTGTGACTAGTAGCTGGCGCAGTCTGGAGGACTGACCGAGTGCCAGCCCTTCCTTCACGGGCGTCATCCCAGGTGTCCACAGGTGGGAAGGAATGACATTACTTGGAGTTGGATAGAAATACAGATGCTGGCCTTCCCGATCGACTGTGTCAGAATCTGTGCCAGATCATTCTGTGGAGGAAAATCATTTCTCTACTGTCCACAGGATGTTACTGTTGGCCAGGATGGCATGCGGACTGGCCGCCTCAGGGGTCAGGTTGGGGAAGTCAGAAGAGTCCAGGGTGTTAGGTTTAATGTGGACTTTCTTTTCACTGTGGTGGAGGAGGATTGGGATTTTAAGATTTACAGATTTACTTTCTTTTCACTGTGGTGGAGAAGGAGGATTGGGATTTGAAGATTTACAGATTTACTTTCTTTTCACTGTAGTGGAGAAGGAGGATTGGGATTTGAAGATTTGGGATAAAAATTTTTTATAAAGTACAGAGAAGCCAATTTTTTTTTATATTCCAAAAGTTAATATTCATATTAAAAACTATAGAATCCAGTATGAAAACTTGTATGGTAGTCTATCTGCTTCATGAATATAAAGTAATATGTTTGCCAAATTCTGATGTTAGTTATAGCATTAGTAACATTCCAAACGACTGAACAGAAGCTGCAGGGGCCTGGAGGGCTGACCTGGGAGAGGAGAGGGTTAGATGCCATTGCTGTGGCGCAGAGAGGAAGAGAGATGAGAACAGTGATGAGAGGCCAGCCAGATGTTTTCTCACATTTTCTGCAGTGTAAGGCTTCCCACCACTATAAAAACCTCTGATATTCAGTAAATTTTGAGCTGTGAGTACAGGCTCATGCTATAAATTTATAAGGTTTCTCTTCAGAATGAAGACTCATTACAGTAATACAAGAATGGCTTTTAAAGGCTTTTCTACATTTTTCACATTCATAAGGCTTCTTCCCAGTCAGAATTCTGTGATGTTCAGTAAGTTCTCATTGCTGGTCAAGGACTTATGACAGTCACATCTGTAATATTTCTCTCAAGTATGAACTCTCTGCTGTACAATTTGGCAGGAACACTGATTAAAGGCTTTGTTACTTTTTCTACATTTATAAGGCTCCTCTCCAGTATGACCTCTCTGATGTGTGCAGTAAGGTGGAGGAGTGGCCAACTCATGTGGCTTCCCTTCAGAGTTCTGATGATCAGTCAGTTTTGAGGTCTTGCTAAAGGCTTTGCCACATTCTCTACATTCATGAGGATTCTCAGGCCTGTGGAATGCAGGAAGGCTTTGCAATATTCTCTCTATTTATAGGGCTTCTCTCAGTCTGAATTCTCTATTGATGAGTTAGGGTTGATAATGTACCAAAATGTGAGTGTGTGTGTTATTTTATTGTGGTGAAATACCATAAATTTTACCATCTTAACCATTTTTAAGTGTACAGGTCAGTGATACATACATTCATAATATTGTGCAATTGTCACCACCATCCATCTCTGCAATTTTTATCATGTAAAACTGAATATCTACACCCATCTATATATATCTATATAAAAACCCAGCTACCAGAAAGCGGTAACAGCCCTAACTGGTTTGGCTCAGTAGATAGAGTGTCGGCCTGCAGAGTGAAAGGTCCCAGATAAGATTCCGGTCAAGGGCATGTGCCTTGGTTGTGGGCACATTCCCCAGGAGGAGTGCAGGAGACAGCTGATCAATGTTTCTCATCAATGCTTCTTTTTTTATTTTTTAATATTGTTTAAAGTATTACATGTAGTAGTACATATATCTCCTCTTCCCTCCCCCCATTGACCTTCCTCCAGGCTCCCGTACCCCCTGTTGCATGCCCTCATCCCACTCCCCCAGTGCCTTCTGTCCATTGGTTGTGCTTATATGCATGCATACAAGTCCTTCTGTTGATCTCTTCCAACCTCCACCCACCCCCGCAACATTCCCCAGCCTTCCTGCTGTTGATACTCTGTTTTGTGCTTTATTGACTCTATCTATCTTTTTGTTCATCAGGTTATAATGTTGTTTATTTTCTATAAATAAGTGAGATCATGTGGTATTTCTCTTTCATTGCCTGGCTTATTTCACTTAGCATAATGCTCTCCAGGTCCATCCATGCTCCTGCAAATGGCAAAAAGTTCCTTTTTAATAGCTTAGTATTCCATTGTGTACCATATTTTTCTAATCCACTCATCTGCTGATGGACATTTAGGCTATTTCCAAATCTTAGCTATGGCAAATTGTGCTGCTATGAACATAGGGGTACATATATCCTTTCTGATTGGTGTTTCTGGTTTCTTGGGATATATTCCTGGGTAAAATGGGCATTCCATTTTTAGTTTTTTGAGGTAACTCCATACTGTTCTCCACAGTGGTTGCACCAGTCTGCATTCCCACCAGCAGTGCACGAGGGTTCCTTTTCTCCCATTCTTGTCAGCACATGTCCTTTGTTGATGATAGCCATTCTGACAGGTGTGAGATGGGACTATATTGTCGTTTTTATTTGCATCTCTCAGATAATTAGTGACTTTGAGCATGTTTTCGTATGTCTCTTGGCCTTCCTTCTGTCTTTTGAAAAGATTCTATTTAAGTCTTTTTTTTCATTGGATGATTTATTTTTCTTTTATTAAGTTGTATAAGCTACCTGTAGATGTTGGAGATTAAACCTTTATCAGTGTCACTGAAACCTGTTTGGCTCAGTGGATAGAGCATCAGCCTGCGGACTGAAAGGTCCCACATTCGATTCTGGTCAAGGGCATGTATCTGGTTGCGGGCACATCCCCAGTAGGGGGTGTGCAAGAGGCAGCTGATTGATGATTCTCTCTCATCAATGTTCCTAACTCTCTATTCCTCTCTCTTCCTCTCTGTAAGAAATCAATAAAATATATATTTTTAAAAAACCTCCCCAGAGGACTGAGAAGGTGGGGCAGTTCTGTACCGTGCTGCCTTCCACTGGTTAAGACCTCCAAGAGCAAAGGCCTACCGAGGTGAGGATGCCCCTACTGTCACCTGTAGAGGGGCAGCACTGAGCTGGCCAATATTTGTGGTGCTGCTTCTCCTGGCTCAGGGGAAGCGTTTAACCAAGTCTGAAAGACTAAGACATCGCGGGGAATCTCCGCCACCCTCCCCGACCAGCTCGGCCCTGCCTTTGCACCACACCCGTGGACCCCGCGGCCTCCATCGCTGCCACTGCCAGCGGCCTGCTCTGCCAGGCCTTCCCGCGCGCTGTGTTGGCGCTGTGCCTTCCGTTGGCAGACCCGGAGAATCCTCTCCGCTGCTGCATGGCCAGGCCAACGCATCAGACACTGCCATGCGGATTTTAAAACTACAGGGGAAATTGAGCCACAGGAGCTACCATCGCTGCCACCCCCGCCGCCGCCCCCAAGAATGGGAATGCACCAGAATCAGAGCTCACTATGCCCCGGGCTCACAGAGAGTGTGGCTTCAAAAATTAGCCTCTGCATCCACAGCAGCTCCACATCCGCACCAAAGAGGACACCATTGAGGGCGGACTCTCCCCATGCAGCCATCACAGCCTGCCCACAATCTTCCCAGCACACCCACCATGCTGGGAGGGAGATGGAGCGCGCTGGTGAGGAAATGGCACGGCGCCTTCCATTAGCCGCCCAGGTGAGCCCATCCTCCGATGCCGCATGGCCGAGCCAAAGCTCTCGCCACCACCGCCATGTGAACTTTAAAACTACAGTGGTAATTGAACCACAGGAGTGACCGGCACTGCTGCACCTGGCACCACCACCGCCACTGCCGCCGTGAATAAAGGAAATCCACTGAGAACAGAGCTCACCAAGCCTTGGGCTCAGTGAGTGGGCGACCTCAGAACTTAGCCTCCATGTCTGCAGCTGCTCCGCTCCCACACCGAACGAGACACCTTTGAAGGTGGTCCCCCCGCCTGCAACCATCTCAGCCCAACTGCAGCTGTCCCAGCCTGCCCGCCATGCTAGCAAAGAGCTAGCAAGGCGCCTCCAATATGCGACCCCAACACTCTAGATGGGCCGTGTGCCCCGGGTGAGCCGAGTATCCCAGGGGGCCGAGTGCCCCGGGCGAGCCGAGTGTCCCAGGGGGCCGAGTGCCCCGGGTGAGCCGAGTGTCCCAGGGGGCCAAGTGCCCCGGGTGAGCTGAGTGTCACAGGGGGCCGTGGGACCCAGGGGAAGCAATGGGACCCAGGGGAAGGGGCGGTGAAAACCAGAGGAGCAGCAGACTCTATTCATATGGTCCTGAGATAGTCACCATAAAACAAGCAGACTGCCAAATGAGGAGCGGACTCTATTCATGGGGTCCTGAGATGGTCAACATAAAACAAGAAGATTGTCAAATCTGCTTGGGGAAGGAGACCTGGGGGGAGATAGGAGAACAACCGAGGGACTGGTATGCATGAACATAAATACAACCAACGAACACAGAACTCTGGGGAGGGAGGGCATAAATGGGAGGTGGGGGGGGGGGGCAATGGTAAGCTATGTACACAGATAATACCTTAATAAAATTAAATTAAAAAAAATAAATAAAAAAACCTTTATCAGTGATAACATTTGCAAATATGTTCTCCCATACAGTGGGCTTTCTTGTTGTTTTGTTTATCGTTTATTTTGCTGTATAAAAGCTTTTTATTTTGATGTAGTCCCATTTGTTTATTTTCTCTTTAGTTTCTATTGCTCTAGGGGCAGTATCAATGAAGAAGTTCTATTGGCATATGTCAGAGGTTTTGCTACCTGTGGATGCTTCTAGTATTTTTATGGTTTCCTATCTTATGTTTAAGTCCTGTATCCATTTTGAGTTTATTTTTGTATATGGTGTAAATTGGTGATCTAGTTTTATTTTTTTGCATGTTTTCCCAACACCATTTGTTGAAGAGACTGTATTGACTCCATTGTATGTTCATACCTCCTTTGTCAAATATTAATTGAGTTTAGAGGTTTGGGTCGATATCCGGATTCTCTATTCTATTCCATTGATCTATATGTCTGTTCTTGTGCCAATACCAGGCTGTTTTGAGAACAGTGGCTTTGTAATACAGCTTGAAATCTGGTATTGAGATCCTGCCTTCTTTATTCTTCTTTCTCAGGATTGCTGTGGCTATCGGGGTCTTTTTTTGTTCCAGATGAATTTTTGGAGAGTTCTTTCTAGGTCAGTGAAATATGCCGTTGGTATTTTATTGGGGAGTGCCTTGAATCTATAGATTGCTTTGGGAAGTATGGACATTTTGGTGATGTTGATTCTACCAATCCATGAACATGGTATGTTCTTCCATCTGTTTACATCTGCCTCTATCTCTTTTTCCCCATGTAGTTTTCCACGTATGGGTCTTTTACCTCCTTAGATAAGTTTATTACTAGCTATCTTAATTTTTTTGGTGTGATGGCAAATGGGATTGCTTTTTTAGTCTCTTTTTGTAAGTTCACTATCGGTGTATAGAAATGACACATATTTCTTGGCGTTAATTTTGAATCCTGCTACACTGCTGAATTTATATATTAAATGTAATAGTTTTTTGATGGAGTCTTTTGGGTTTTTTATGTACAATATCATGTCATCTGCAAATAAGGACAATTTTACGTTTTCTTTTCCAATTTGGATACCTTTCATTTCTTCTTCTTCTAATGGCTAGTACTTCCAGGACTATGTCAAACAGGAGTGGTAAGAGTGGGCACCTCTGTCTTTTGCTTGTTCTTAGGGGAAATGGTTTTAGTTTTTGCCCATTGAATATGATGTTGGCTGTGTGTTGAGATGTGATCTTTTTTTCTTTTTTTTTTTTTAAATGTATTTTATTGATTTTATTGATTTTTTACAGAGAGGAAAGGAGAGTGATAGAGAGCTAGAAACATCGATGAGAGAGAAACATCGACCAGCTGCCTCTTGCACAACCCCTACTGGGGATGTGATCGCAACCAATGTACATGCCCTTGACCAGAATCGATCCTGGGACTTTTCAGTCTGCAGGCAGATGCTCTATCTACTGAGCCAAACCGGTTTTGGTGGTATGATTTTCTATTCCCACTTTGCTGAGTTTTTTTTATCAAGAAAGGGTGTTGGATTCTGTCAAATGTTTTTTCTTTATCAATTGATATGACTATGTGATTTTTATCTCTCAATTTATTTATGTGATGTATTACGTTTACTGATTTGTGAATATTGTTCCATCCTTGCATCCCTGGGATCAATCGTACTTGGTCATGGTGTATGATCTTTCTGATGTGCTGCTGGATCCAATTTGCTAGAATTTTGTTGAGGATTTTGGCACCTATGTTCATGAGGGATATTGGCTTGTAATCCTCTATCATTGTGTTGTCTTTATCTGGTTTTAGTATTAGGATGATGCTGGTTTCATAGAATGAGTTTGGAAGTGTTCCTTCCTCTTGAATTTTTTGAAATAGTCTGAGGAGGATAGGTCTTAGTTCTTCGTTGAATGTTTGGTGAAACTCCCCTGTGAAGCCATCTGGCCCCTGGGTTTTGTTTGCTGGATGTTTTTTGTTTTTTGTTTTTAAATATATTTTATTGATATTTTACAGAGAGGAAGGGAGAGCGATAGAGAGCTAGAAACGTCGATGAGAGAGAAATATCGACCAGCTGCCTCTTGCACACCCCCCACTGGGGATGTGCCCGCAACCAATGTACATGCCCTTGACCGGAATCGAACCCGGAACCCTTCAGTCCGCAGACCGACGCTCTACCGCTGAGCTAAACCGGCTTCGGCTGTTGGATGTTTTTTGATGACTGCTTCAATTTCTTCCATAGTTATTGGCCTATTGAGATTTTTAGACTCCTCATAATTGAGTTTTAGAAGGTTATATTTTTCTAGGAATATGTCCATTTTTTCCAGGTTGTCCATTTTGTTGGAATAGAGTTGTTCATAGTATTTTTCTAGGAATATGTCCACTTTTTCCAGGTTGTCCAGTTTGTTGGAATAGAGTTGTTCATAGTATTTTTCTAGGAATATGTCCACTTTTTCCAGGTTGTCCAGTTTGTTGGAATAGAGTTGTTCATATATTTTTTAAACAATCCTTTGTATTTCTGTAGGGTCTCTTGTTATTTTACCTCTTTCTTTTCTGATTTTGTTTGTGTCCTCTCTCTTTGCTACTTGGTGAGTCTGGCTACAGGTTCATCAATCTTGTTTATCCTTTCAAGGAGCCAGCTCTTGGCTTTGTTGACCTTTTTTTTTTTTTAATTTATAATATAACTTTTATTTATATTTTATTATGAATAATTTTATTTATTTTATTTTATTTTTTATTAAATTATTATCTGTGTACATATATTACCATTGCCCCCCCCCCCCAAAAAAAACAAAAACATTCCCTCCCTCCCCAGAGTTTTGTGTCCATTGGTTATACTTATATGCATGTGTACAAGTCCTTCGGTTGATCTCTTATTTCCCTCATATTTCCCTCCCCTCCCCGTTGTAATTAGACAGTCTGCTTGTTGCTTTACTGTCGCTATATTTAACTTATGGTTCATCAGTTTATAATGTTCTTTATTATTCATAAATGAGTGAAGTCATATGGTGTTTCTCTTTCATTGACTGGCTTATTTCACTCAGCATGATATTCTCCAGTTCCATCCAGGTTGCTGCAAATGATGAGAATTCCTTCTTTTTTATGGCAGCATAGTATTCCATTGTGTAGATGTACCATAGTTTTCTGATCCAATCATCTGCTGACGGGCACCTAGGCTGTTTCCAAATCCTTTGTTGACCTTTTGTATTGTTTCTTATTTTTTTATTTTTTTGTCTCTGTCATTTTTCTCCCCTCTGATCTTTATGATTTCCTCTTTTTGCTTACACTGGGCATTTCTTGTTGCTCTTTTTCTAACGCTTTGAGTTGTAGAGTTAGGTACTTTATAAGCATTATTTCTTGTTTTTGCAGTAGGCTCCTAGAGCTATGAACTTCTCTCTCAAGACTGCTTTCATTGTGTCTCATAGATTTTTGATTGTTGTGTTTTCATTTTTGTTTATCGCCATGATGTGATTTTTTTTTAGCTGTAAGACTCTGAGGTTTATTTTTTATTTTTTTAATTTATTTTTTAAATAAATCTTTATTACTCAGATTATTACAATTGTTTCTCCTTTTTCTCCCCCAAAGCTCCCTACCACCCACTTCCCTTCCCACTCTCTGCCCTTAACACCCTCTCCTCCCGTTGTCTTCATCCATTGGTTATACAATTTCGATTCATTCTCTCACTGCTTCCCCACCCCCTTATGCTCCTGATAATAATCAGTCCCCTCCTCTTCTTTGCCCCTGATTCTACTATATTCACCACTTTATTCTGTTCCTCAGATTTTTTTCCTTCTCTTTTTTTCCATATATAAATTTCAAGTGGAATACTCTCTCTCATTTGTTATTGTAGGGAAATACAACAGAGTGTTCTGTAGCTAATGGCTGCAGACTGTCCAAATGTCTCAGGACCACACGAATAGTATCCGCTCCTCCTCTGGTTCACACCGCCCACTCCCCCCTGGTTCCACCGCTTCCCCGGGTCCCACTGCCCCCCTTGGCCACACAGCTTCCCTGGGGCACACGGCTCCCCCGGGAACACAGGCCCCCTGGGGCACACAGCTCTCCTGGAGCACATGACTCTCCCGGGACACCTGGCCCCCCAGGGGCACATGGCTCACTGGGGCACATTGATCCCCCTGGGGAGATAAGAGATCAACCAAAGGACTGGTATGTATGCATATAAGTACAACCAACGAACACAGAACTCTAGGGAGGGAGGGCATGAACATGAGGTGGGGGGGGGGGCAATGGTAAGCTATGTACACATATAATACCTTAATAAATTTAAAAAAATAATTTAAAAAAAGAAAGAAAAAAAGATATATTTAAAAAAAGAAATCAGGTGGGGGTACTTTTTGCACTGGAGTTTGGTGGGGATATGAATTGCACCGACTTAGCTGCACCTAATTCTACATTCTAATGAGTCAAATCAAGACAGTCTTGTGAGGCATGAGATGGCCTGGTGTTCAAATAAATGTTATTATGATAGAACTTTTATTTATATTTAATTATGAATAATTTTATTTTGTGCACGTACCAAAAAAATAAAAAATAAATATATTTTGAATGTTACTAAATTATATCCTTTTTTTTTTTTTCTTGATGAGCAGTACTCAGTGTTATGAAACTTATAGAAGGGGTACACATATGTCAAAAGTTTGGGAAACAGTGCACTAAGCCAAACTGGCTTCAGCTCTAATCTTATTTGAATTCCCCCTTTTTTTCTTGGTGAGTCTAAAGTTTAGTTTGTTTTGTTTTTCTTTTCAAATAGCCAGTTTTCGATTTCATTGAAATTTTTTTCTATTACCTTTTTAGTTTATATTTCATTTTCTCTCCCACTCCCTTCTTTATTATTTATTTCCCATCTCTTACTAACTTTGGCCTTTATTTGTTCTTCTTTTTCTGGTTCCTTAATTTAGGGAAATGCAAATCAAAACTATAATAAGAATACTACTTTACACCTGTTATGGTGGCCCTTATCAACAGCTTTTACTTGCCACATCTCCTGATTCTTACAGTAGGCAATTATTACAATCAGCTGCTCTCTTAACACTATTTCTGCTGCAGCCAAAATAAGTGTGATATACTATACCAGAGGCCCGGTGCACGAAATTCGTGCACTGGCTGCAGGGGAGTCCCTCAGCCCAGCCTGCACCCTCTCCAATCTGAGACCATTCCAGTCAAGGGCACACATCCCAGTTGTGCCTCTATCCCCAGTAGGGGGTGTGCAGGAGGCCGCCAATCCATTTCCTCTCATTCTTTCCCTCTTTGAAATAAAATATATATGTATTTTTTAAAAGACGAACATAAAAAATATCACCTGTATCCAGGTGTTCGACAGGCTGACCCCAACTCCAGGCATATAGCCCTCCCACTGCCCTGGCTGCCTTGGCGAACTCTGGTTGCGCCTGGCTCCCCACTTATTCAACTCAATCCTGAGGCCTGGGTTGTGAGAGAGACACATCAATTGGTGCCTCCTGTTTACATCTCAATGAGGGATCAAAACTCAACCTAGGTATGCACCCTAACTGGGAATCAAACCCAAGGTCTTCCACTGAATGGGACAATGCTCCAACCAACTGAGCCACACTGGCCAGGGGTGCGCAAACCTTTTAACTCAAGGGCCACAATGGGTTCTTAAATTAAACCGAGGGCCAGAACAAAAGCAACCTGACCATGCTAGCACTCTCATCTTGGACTGCTGGAGAGAACCCTCCGCTCTTTCGTCTCTGAGGGCCCGATAGAACGGCCGAACGGGCTGGATCTGGCCCTCGGGCCGTAGTTTGCCCATGGCTGCCCTAATGTCTCCCCCAACACACACTACACACACTTAAATACAGCCATCCCCTTCCCCAGATTTGGGGATCTGGGTCCCAGTCCGGACCCGACGAACCTGGTTCAGTCAGCTGCACTAGCAGGAGGAGGCCGAGCGAGAGGGACCGGTTCCCCAGCCCCACCTTATCTCGTGGACGCTGGGCTCAGTCTGGCTCCTCGACAGGCTCCAGAGAGGGACACTCGCTCTTTCTCTAGGTTATGCAGAGGCTTTTGCTTCCTTAGCTGGCTACACCTGAGGTCCTAGGGAAGACAGGGGCCATGGGTGCACTACCCCAGCCTAGACAGCGGTGGGGCGGTGCAAGGTGGCAGTGCACCCTCCCTCCTTCACAGCTTGTGGCTTCTTGGTACCATCCACTCCATGTGGCCTGGACTCCCGCGGGTGACAAATTCCATACGAACTGGCACCTCAGGCATCAAAACTATATTTTTCTGGCCCTGGCCAGTGTGGCTCAGTTGGTTGGAGCATTGTCCCATTCAGTGGAGGACCTTGGGTTTGATTCCCAGTTAGGGTGCATACCTAGGTTGAGTTTTGATCCCTCATTGAGATGTAAACAGGAGGCACCAATTGATGTGTCTCTCTCACAACCCAGGACTGCTGGCTCCCAACTGCTTGCCTGCCTGCCGTCCTAATTGCCCCTAACCGCTTCTGCCTGCCAGCCTGGTCACCCCCTAAGCACTCCCCTGCCAGCCTGATTGATGTCTAACTGCTCCCCTGCCAGCCTGTTTGCCCCCAACTTCCCTCCTCTGCCGGCCTGGTCACCCCTAAGTGCCCTCCCCTGCAGGGTTGATCGCCTCCAACTGCCCACCCTTGTAGGCCTGGTCCTTCTCAACTGCCCTCCCCTACTGGCCATCTTGTGTCCACATGGGGGCAGGATCTTTGACCACATTAGGGCAGCCATTTGTATGTTGGAGTGATGGTCAATCTGCATATTACTTTTTTATTAAATAGGATAATAAAGAGGTAACATGGAAATTGCTCACCATGCCATAATGCCATCACGAGATGGTAGCACACAGAACGGGGCGCGGGGGCCTGGAGGCCTCTCCACACAGCCCAGAGGTGGGGCATCGGGGTGGCACTCCAGGACTTGGGGGCCGTACCAGGGCACACCGGCCACGTGGGGTGGGACTCTGGGACTTGGAGCAGTCCTGTGGCACAGGGGCTTGAGGAGGGAAATGGGGTAGCTCAAGGCTCCAGGGTCTCCTGTGATTTTGCGTGATGGGTCACTAGTATAGTGTATTTTAATTTGTTACAAAGTATTGTTTGATTTCTCTTTTGATATCTTTTTTGATCCATTGACTGTTCAATATCAAATTGTTTACTCTTTTGTTTTAATATATTTGATATATTTAATATATTTTAATATATTTAATATATTTAATATATATGAGAAATCAGTTACTAGTCTGATGGGTGTTCCTTTATATCTAACTTTCTGTCTTTCTCTGGCTGCTTTTAAGATTCTTGCTTTGTAGTTGGTATTTTGCAATTTAATTATAATGTGCCTACGTGTTGGTCTTTTGGGATTCATTTTGCTTGGGACTTTGCGAGCTTCTTGTATTTGTGTGGGTTTTTTCTTCTCTATCTCAGGAAAGTTTTCTGTCATTATATCTTGAAACAGTTTTTCTATGCCTTCCTCTGTTTCCTTTCCTTCTGGAACCCCTATTATTCTAATATTGTTTTGTTTTGTAATGTCCCAAAGTTCCCGTAGGCTCTCTTCCTGCTTTTTAATTTTTTTTTTTCTAGAAGCTGCTCTAATTGGGTATTTTTTTCCATCTTGTTTCTAGCTCACTGATTCAGTCCTCTGCTTCATCTAGGCTACTTTTAATGCTTTCTATTGAGTTCTTTACAGTAGCTACCGGTATGTCATTTTTCATTTCTTCTTGGTTCTTCATTTCCTCTTGGGTCTTACTCATATTGTCAAATTTGTCTTCCATTCTTTTTAGCCATCCTATGATCATTACTCTGAATTCTTGCTCTGGTAGGTTGCTTGCCTCTAACTCGTTTCCTTCCTTTTCTGGTGATGCCTGCTTTTCTTTTATTTGTGGGCTGTTCCTTTGTCTCCCTCATGGTCTCTCTTTTCAGGATGTCTGGTTATGTAGATTTCTCTCCTCTGTGTAGATTTAAAGGCACAAAATACAACACAACCAGGTACAACACACAAGGCACATAACATAAATGTATTTGCAGTGTTAATAACCTTCAATAAAGGTGACGACTAGGAAAAGGCAAATTAGGGGATAGGAGAGAAAGAAGAAGAGTAAAGAGTGAAGGGGGGGGGAGAAAGAGATAGGAAAAAAGAAAGAAAGAAAAACAAAGGAGTGTCAAGATGAAATTGGGAAACAGGGAGAGAGAGAGAGAGAGAGAGAGAGAGAGAGAGAGACTGACTAAGAGAAAAGGGGATCAAACTGTATATATGGGAAGATAATTTCAGTAGAGCAACCACTAACTCTAGCAAATGCTGGCAACAGTACCTGGCGAATAATACAAACTACAACACCTACAATATCCAGCAAAGTAAAAAAAAACAACAACAAAGAAACAAAAACAAAATACAAAAATACCAAGCAACAACATCAACTAAAGATTAAGCAAAATAATCTCACTAAAAGCATAAAAATACAATATAATCAATATTCACACAAATAGCATCAAAAGGACAGAGGAAAACAATTTTTTTTTCTAGTTAATACAGCTCAGAGAGGGGTGTGTATGCACTTGGCCCAGTGGACTGGAAATTAGCTATATAAGTAGGGTAGAAATTTTAGCGGGGTGGGGGGGGGACAGAAAGAGTAGGGAAAATCTAAAGCAGGAATGGGTTAAGATAAACAGGATAGCATAAAGGGAAAGATTAGGAAGAGAGTGATGTTGTAAAGGTCTTGTTAAGATAGGGTTAAAAGAGAAATGAATATAGAATGATGAACACTAATTCCAATGTAATATAAAGAGAAAATAAATTGAGACTTAAAAAATAAAGAAAAGACAAAGAAAGAAAAAGGGAACGAAAAAGTTAAAATAACAATAGTAATAATGCTGATTGAACCTAAAAATGTAATAATTAAAAAGGTAAAATCCAAAGAGGAAAAAAGGAAACAATTCGTTTATTTTATTTTTATTTTTAATATTATTTTAAAAAAATATATTTTATTGATATTTTACAGAGAGGAAGGGAGAGAGAGAGCTAGAAATGTCAATGAGAGAGAAACATCAACCAGCTGCCTCTTGCACACCTCCTACCGGGTACATGCCCTTGAGTGGAATCGAACCTGGGCCCTTTCAGTCCACAGACCGATGCTCTACCACTGAGCCAAACAGGTTTCGGCTATTTTTTATTTTATTTTTTTAAATTTATTAAGGTATTATATGTGTACATAGCTTAACATTGCCCCCCCCCCTCCCATTGATGCCTTCCCTCCCTAGAGTTCTGTGTTCGTTGGTTGTACTTATATGCATGCATACCAGTCCTTCGGTTGTTCTCTAATCTCCCCTTATGTCTCCTTTCCCTCCCCGTTGTAATTTGACAATCTGCTTGTTTTATGGTGACTATCTCAGGACCAAACGAATAGAATCCGCTCCTCCTCTGGTTCACACCGTCCCTCGCCCCAGGTCCCACTGCTTCCCCGAGGCACACGGCTCTCCTGGGACACACGGCTTACTCGGGGTACACGGCCCCTCTGGGGCGCTGGGGTCGCAAACTGGAGTCGCTGCGCTAGCTCCTCGCTAGCACGGCGGGCAGGCTGGGACGGCTGTGGGCGGGGAGACCAATTTCCAAGGAGTTTCAGTGGAACGGCTGCTGATGGGGAGGCCAAGCTCCGAAGCTGCCCACTCCCTGGGCCCGTGGTGGAGTGAGCTCTGTTCTCGGTGGGCTTCCCTCACTTGCGGCAGCAGCGGCGGGTGCGGTGGCTTTTGTGGCTCAATTTCCACTGTATTTTGAAAATCCACATGGCGGTACCAGCACCCCTCCTTGTGGTCCCGACAGAGGCTCCAGCTCGGCACTGCAGCAGTGGGCCTGAAGGTTGAAGGGCTCACTGGGGCGGAGAACGGAAGGCGTGGCACCATCTCCTCACCAGCACGCCGGGCGGCTGGGACAGCTGCAGGCAGGCTGAGATGGCTGCTGGCGTGGAGACTGCCCTCAAAGGTGTCTCATTCGGTGCGGAAGCAGACCAGCTGCGGACTCGGAGGCTAAGTTCTGAGGCTGCCCACTCCCTCAGCCCGGGGCGGAGTGAGCTCTGTTTTCAGTGGATTTCCCTTATTCGCGGCGGCGGGCGCGGCAGCAATGGTCCCTCCTGTGGTTCAATTTCCACTGTAGTTTTAAAATCCTTACCAGCTCGGCGTGCGCAGAGGACGGGCTGAGATGGCTGCGGGCGGGGAAACGCTGTGCCATCTCCTCACCAGCAAGGTTGGCGGGCTGGGACAGCTGCGGGCTGGGATGGTTGCGGGTGCCGAGACCGGGCTCAAGGGTTTCTCGTCCGGGAAGGAGCTAAAGGCGCGGTGGAGGCCCAACATCAGCTCCCTTCCTCCCACAGCGGGCCTGCCGGGATGGCACACTCCCTGGGCCCGGGGCCAGTCGGAACAAGGTCTGGCTTCCTTCATTCCCTTCGGCAGCGGCAGCGGCTCTGACGGGTCCGGTTCCACCGTAGTTTTAAACTCCACATGGCAGCAGCGGCGCTTTGCTTTGTGTCTACTTGTAGCCTTCCCATTCCGCCAGCTTTCCTGTGGGTTTGATGCGATCCCTTTCAATTTTAGCTGTTGTTTTTTTCCAAATTGTTGATGAGGTGGCAGCATAGGAGACTACCTAGGCTGCCATCTTGTTTCGTTTCGCAAAATTCGTTTCTTAAGTAAAAGGTGCAAAAAGTGAAAATAATTTAAAAATTAGCACAAAAAAATGTGCATTTGTGAAGGCCATTCACGTCCTCCGTTACTCTGGCGCGCCTGTTTCAGTCCAGACAATATTGCAGTTTCCTGCATTTCTCTGCACCTCAGTGTTGTAAGCTAGTGCTTAATTTTAAGATGTTGATTTCTTAGTTTCTTGGTTTTTGATTAAATAAAACTAGTAATAAACACAGTCAATTTGTACTCCAGCCCCTAGGTGGCAGTGTTTCTGGATTTATGTTCACGTATTTTGAGCTATTTTAGCCTTTTTCTATGGGATTCAATACCGATTTTGCCTAGGAACTGAATCTCAGCTGGTCACTCTCCGGCTCTGCTTCCCAGCTTCCAGAAAAGCAGTTTCCCCCTGCAGCCTCTCAGGGCCAGCCAATCCGGGTGGCATCTCCTTTGTATTCAGAAGCAAAGGGTTACAGGGGAGCCAGCCTTGGTACGCAATGGGCCAGTCTGCGAGCACTTTCGTACAGAACATCATCATAACAATCCAATTCCTGAATTTCCTTTGCAACTATGTTCTCCCTCCGTGTCCAATCAGAATGGGTTGCTCTCTGGAGAACCCTACAATTGGCAACTCTGAGGACCCCGTCCACTCTCTTGGGTCACCCCAGACCCAATAGTGGAGGGCTTTTGTGGACACAGATTTCTGTGGTCCCAGCGCGCGATCTCAGAGTGCAGTCCCGGCGCGTGAGCTTTTGTCTCTGCTACTGCTGTTGCTGGGACACAGACACCCACTTATCCCTGGTAAAATCCAACCTTTCTGTGGATTCTGAGTGTCCGCATTGATCAGGGGCCCACAGCTGCTAAGTGATGTCCAAAGTTGTGGCTTTTTCAGATCTCAGATACGATCCCCAATTGCAGCTCTTATGTGGATGTGAGAGGCAGCACTTAGAAGTGTTTCGCAAATTGTTTACTCTTTACGTATTTATGAATTTTTCAATTTTCTTCGTGTAACTGATTTCTAGTTTCATACTATATTGGTTATGTAAAAGGTACTTAATATTACTTTAATCATCTTAAATTTGTTAAGAATTGTTTTGTAGCCTAACATGTATTCCATGTGCTCATGTGAAGAATGTATATTCTGTTGCTTTTCATCTAGTCTAATGTGTCCTTTAAGATCAATGTTTCCTATTGATTTTCTCTTTATGATCTATCCATTGATGATAGTGTTGTATTAAAATTCCCTACCATTTTTGTGATATATGGTTTTACTCCTTTTAGGTTTGTTAATATTTGCTTTGCGTATTTTGGTGCTCTTATATTAGGTGTGTAAATATTTACAAATATTGTATTTTCTTATTGGATTGACCCCTTTATCATTATACAATGATGTATTTATCCTATTACAATCTTTGTCTTAAAGTATCCCACCTTACCTTTGATACTCATTTGCATGAAATATCTTTTTCCATACCTTCACTTTCAGTTTTTATGTATCCTTATATCTTAAATGAGTCCCTTGTAAGCAGCGTATACATGTGTCTTGTTTTATTCCCCATTCAACCAGTCTGGTATTTTAAGTGGAAAATTATTTGAGTTACATTAAAAGTATTGATAGGTATATGCCCTGTTTCCCCGAAAATGAGACAGTGTCTTATATTAATTTCTGCTCCCACAGGTCTTATTTTCAGGGGATGTCTGTCTTATTTTTCCATGAAAAAGGAAATGCGGTACACATTTATTGTTAAATGAAAATAAAGGACATTTATTACCTGTATACGGTACAGTAGTATGGTAGTTGTCAACACAAACCAGACAAACTGTGAATCCTACAGTATTAAGAATGTACTCAGTTTTTAAATGACAATCATGTCATCATCTTCTGGAACATCATCATAACAATCCAATTCCTGAATTTCCTGGTGTATTTCTTGTGATTCCATTTCTTTCAGAATCAGTGGACCAAATCTCTCATGTTTAGCAATAGCACTGTCTTTAAATGAGTACTTCTTGTCAAGGTAGCCTGCTCGCAGTGCATTGGCAATGCAACTGTCGTGATTTTCTCCCATGAATTCTTCACCCAAGTCACAACTTCTTGCAGTTTAGGTTTCACAAAGTTTCCACACTCATTTCTCTCCATTCTCACAGCAGTGACGTCAGGACTCTGTATAATGTCACTGTTGCTAGGGATGCCAGTCAGGGCGGCCCTATCGACCAGTTTACAGTAAATTAATTTTCATTCAGAGACAGAGCCTGGGGGCCTTATTTTCGGGGGATGCCTTATATTTCACTCAGAAGGAAACCTGTAAGTGGGTCTTATTTTCGGAGGATGTCTTATTTTCGGGGAAACACGGTACTTATTGCCATTTGATTGTTTTCTAGTGGATTTGTAATTCTCTGTTCCTTTCTTCCCTGCTCTCTCCTTTTGTGATTTCATGATATTTTTGTGGTGATACGTTTGGATTCCTTTCTCTTTCTTTTTTGTATATCTACTATAGGTTTTTGCTCTGCTGTTGTCATGAGGGTTACCTAGGATATATTTATAATCATCTACTTTAAATTTATAACAATTTAACATTTGAATGCTTTGTAAAGCTCCACATTTTTACAGCCCCACCCTGCATTTTATGTTTTATATGTCATAGTTTATATCTTTTTATCTTGTTATTCCATAACAAATTATATCATACAAATTATATATTCCATAACAAATTATATCATACAAATTATATATTCCATAACAAATTATATCATTTATGTTTTATATGTCATAGCTTATATCTTTTTATCTTGTGTATTCCATAACAAATTATATCTGCCAATGCAATTGTTGTCTTGGCAGGCAGACAGATACCTGGTGTTTCCTTACTACACTGTCTTCCCAGAATGCTAGCTCATTAACTTAAAAAAAAAAAAAAAATATATATATATATATATATATATATATATATATATATATTTTTTTTTTTTACAGAGAGGAAGGGAAAGGGATAGTTAGAAACATCAATCAGCTGCCTTCTGCACACCCCCTATTGGGGATGTGCTCGCAACTAAGGTATATGCCCTTGACCGGAATTGGACCTGGGATCCTTAAGTCTGCTTGCCGACACTCTATCCACTGAGCAAACTGGTTAGGGCCTCATTAACTTTTAAAAATAAATATTTATTACATTGATTGGGGTGTCATTTGTCAACATGAACATACAGGTTTCAGGTGTCTATGTTACAAAGATCTGTATCTTTGTATCTGTATCAAAGATATGAACTTCCCTCTCAAGACTGCTTTTGCTGTGTCCCATAGATTTTGGATTGTTGTGTTTTCATTGTCATTTGTTGCCAGGATGTTTTTAATTTCTTCCTTGATTTCTCTGGTAATCCAGTCCTCGTTTAATAGCATGCTTTTTAGTCTCCATCTGTTTGATTTCTTTGGATTATTTTTATTGTAGTTAATTTCCAGTTTTATGCCACTATGATCTGAAAAGATGCTTGATATGATTTCTGTCTTCTTGAATTTGAAGAGACTTTGCCTATGTCCCAACATGTGGTCTGTCTTTGAAAATGACCCATGTGCACTTGAGAAGAATATGTATTCTGTGGCTTTGGGGTGGAATGTTCTGAAGATGTTGATTAATTCCATCCAGTTTAGTGAGTCATTTAGGATTGATATTTCTTTGCTGATTTTTTGTTTAGGTGATTTGTCCAAATGTGACAGTGGGGTATTAAAATCTCCTACTATGATTGTATTACAATCAATCTCTCAGTTAATGTCCTCCAGCATTTTTTTTTAATGTTTTTGAGTGCTCCCACATTGGGTGCATATATGTTTACCGTGGTTATTTCTTCTTGTTGGATTGCTCCCTTTAGTATAATGAAGTGGCCTTCATTATCTCTTTTTATGTCCTTCACTTTGAGATCTAATTTGTCAGATATAATTATTGCTGCCCCAGCCTTTTTTCATTTCCATTCGCCTGGAAAATCTTCTTCCATCCCTTCACCCTCAGACTGTGTGCATCTTTTTTTCTGAAGTGTGTTTCTCTTAGACAGCAGATATATGGGTCTTGCTTTCTTATCCAATCTGTTACCATATGTCTTTTGATTGGAGCATTTAAACCATTTACATTTAAAGTTATTATTGATAAGTAGGTATTTGATGCCATTTTTATTCTATACCCCTGTGTTCCTTCTTTGCTTCCTATTTCTTTATTTTTACAGTAAACCCTTTAGCGTTTCTTGCATTGCTGGTTTGGTGGAGATAAATTCCTTTAGTCTTTTTTTGTCTGTGAAGCTCTTGATTTCATTTTCAATCTTGATTGATAGCCTTGCTGGGTACAGTATTCTTGGATTCAGACCCTTCCTTTGCATGACTTTGTATATTTCATCCCATTCCCTTCTGGCCTGGTGAGTTTCTGTGGAGAAATCAGTTGCTAGTCTGATGGGGGTTCCTTTATATGTAACCTTCTGTCTCTCTCTAGCTGCTTTTAAGATTCTTGCTTTGTCGTTGTTTTTTACACTTTTATTATAATGTGCCTAGCTGTTGGTCTTTGGGGATTCATTTTGCTTGGGACTCTGGGAGCTTCTTGTATTTGTATGGATTTTTTCTTCTCTATCTCAGGAAAGTTTTCTGTCTTATCTTGAAACAGTTTTTCTATGCCTTCCTCTGTTTTCTTTCCTTCTGGAACCCCTATTATTCTAATATTCTTTTGTTTTGTAATGTCCCAAAGTTCCTGTAGGCTCTCTTCCTGCTTTTTAGTTTTTTTTTCCTAAAAGCTGCTCTAATTGGGTATTTTTTTCCATCTTGTCTTCTAGCTCACTGATTCGGTCCTCTGCTTCATCTAGCCTACTTTTGATGCTTTCTATTGAGTTCTTTACAGTAGCTATGTCATTTTTCATTTCTTCTTGGTTCTTCTTCATTTCCTCTTGGGTCTTACTTATATTGTCAAATTTGTCTTCCATTCTTTTTAGCCATCCTATGATCATTACTCTGAATTCTTGATCTGGTAGGTTGCTTTCTTCTAAATCATTTACTTCCTTTTCTGGTGATGGCTGATTTTCTTTCATAGGCGGGTTGTTTTTTAGCCTCCCATCATCTTTCTTTTTAGGGTGCCTGTTTATGTAGTTCTCTCTCTCCTGCTTAGATTTAAAGGCACAAAATACAACACAACCAGGTACAACACACAAGGCACTGAACAGAAAAGCATTTGCAATATTAATATTCTACAAAAAAGGTGACTAGAACCCAGCTAACAAAATCATACAATCAAATAAAAGGAATTAGGAAACCAATTTTACAAAAAAGCATAAAACTTTGATATAGTTAGCATTTAGCATACAACTACAGAGGGGTAGAGAGAAGGATTTTTTTTTTTTTTTTGACAGCGACAAGGTAGGTGTGAATGGGCTTGGAGTAGGGGGTTGGGAGTTAGATATACACAGGAAGGGTGAAATTTTAGGAGGGGGTAAATAGAAAAAATAGGCAAAATCTAGAGAAGTAAAGAGTTAAGATAAGCAGGACACCAAAGGGAAAGGGTTAGGAAGAGAGTGATGGCATAAAGGTAGGGTTGAGTTAGAATAGAGCGTTGGAGAAGGAAAGGTATAAATAGTCTGTTGAATAGTAATCCCAAAGGGGGGAAAAAGAGAAAAGAAAAAAAAGTATATAATATGGCACTTAAAAGATAGTGATAAAAATAATCAAAAGAAAATAAGAGGGGAGACCGAAGCAAGATGGCGGCCCAGGAAGTGTCCTGGGCCGCCATCTCCTCAACAATTTGGAAATAAACAACAGATAAAACCAAAAGGGATCACATCAGACCCACAGGAAAGCTGGCAAAACGGGAAGGCTACAACTAGACACAAAGCAGGACGTTGCTGCTGCCATGTGGAGTTTAAAACTACAGTGAAACTGCCGCCGGGAATGAGGGAAGCCAGACCTCGCTCTGCCCCGGGGCCCAGGGAGAGGGCCAGCCCCGCCGGCTGCCACGGGAGCTGATGGGGGCCTACACCGCTGCCGCCGCCGCGTCCACCACGGCAGCGCCTTCGGCTCCTGCCTGGACGAGAAGCCCGTGAGCGCGACCTCCCAGCCCACCGCAGTGCTGGAGAGGAGCGGGCGCCTGGGCTCGGCCCCCCCTCCCCCCCGCACTCCCCGCCGGGCGGGCGAAGAGATGGTGTAGTATCTCCCCGCCGGCCCAGCCCCTGCGCTTACTGTGCAGGCGAAGAAATCGCACAGCGTCTACCCGCCCGCAACCAGCCCAGAAGTGGGAAGACTACAACTAGACACCAAGCAGGGCGCCACCGACACCATGTGGAGTTTAAAACTACAGCGAAACTGAACCTGCCGCTGACGCCGGAAATGAGGGAAGCCAGACCTCGCCCCGCCCTGGAGCTGATGGGGGCCTACGCCGCCACCACCGCCACTGCCTCCGCGCCTTCCCCGCACGTTCACCGCGCCTTTGGCTCCTGCCTGGACGAGAAGCCCGTGAGCGCGACCTCCCAGCCCGCCCACAGTGCTAGAGAGGAGCGGGTGCAGCGTCTCCCCTCCCGCACAACCAGCTCGGCCCAGAAATGGGAAGGCTACATTTAGACACCAAGTAGGGCGCTGCAGCTGCCATGTGGAGTTTAAAACTACTGCGAGCGGAGGGCTGAGAAGGTGGGGCAGTTCTGTGCCGTGCTGCCTTCCACTGGTTGAGACCTCCGGGAGCAAGGGCCTACCGAGGTGAGGATGCCCCTGCTGTCACCTATGGAGGGGCAGCACTGAGCTGGCCAATATTTGTGGTGGTGGTGCTGCTTGTCCTGGCTCGGGGGAGGCGTTCCTCTAAGTCTGAAAGACTAAGACATTGCGAGGACCCTCCGCCGCCGCCCGCGGCCTGCTCTGCCAGGCCTGCACGCGCGCTGTACTGGCGCTGCGCCTTCCATTGGCAGACCCGGAGAGTCCTCTCTCCGCTGCCACATGGCCAGGCCAAGGCATCAGACACTACCACCATGCGGATTTTAAAACTACAGGGGAAATTGAGCCGCGGGAGCTACCGTCACTGCCGCACCCAATGCTGCACTCAAGAATGGGAATCCACCGAAATCAGGGCTCACTGCACACCAGGCTCATAGAGAGTGTGGCTTCAGAGATTAGCCTCTGCATCCACAGAAGCTCCACATTCGCAACAAAGAGGACACCATTGATGGCGGACTCTCCCCATGCAGCCATTGCAGCCCGCCCACAGTCTTCCCAGCACACCCACCATGCTGGGAGGGAAATGGAGTGCGCTGGTGAGGAAATGGCACGGTGCCTTCCATTACCCACGCAGGCGAGCCCATCCTCCGATGCCACATGGCCAAGCCGAGGGTCTCACCACCACCGCCATATGAACTTTAAAACTACAGTGGTAATTGAACCACAGTAGCAACCGTTAATATTGCACCTGGCACCGCCACCCGCCACTGCCGCCGAGAATAAAGGAAATCCACCAAGAACAGAGCTCACCACGCCTTGGGATCAGGGAGTGGGCGACCTCAGAACTTAGCCTCCATGTCTGCAGCTGCTCCGCTCCCACACCGAACGAGACACCTTTGAGGGTGGTCCCCCCGCCTGCAACCATCTCAGGCCAGCTGCAGCTGTCCCAGCCTGCCCCCCATGCTAGCAAGGAGCTAGCACGGAGCCTCCAATATTCGACCCCAACACCCTAGAGGGGCCGTGTGCCCTGGGTGAGCCGTGTGTCCCAGGGGGCCGAGTGCCCCGGGTGAGCCGAGTGTCCCAGGGGGCCGAGTGCCCCGGGTGAGCCGAGTGTCCCAGGGGGCCGAGTGCCCCGGGTGAGCCGAGTGTCCCAGGGGGCCGAGTGTCCCAGTTGAGCCGAGTGTCCCAGGGGGCCGAGTGCCCCGGGTGAGCCGAGTGTCCCAGGGGGCGATGTGCCCCGGGTGAGCCGAGTGTCCCAGGGGGCGAGTGCCCCGGGTGAGCCGATTGTCCCAGGGGGCCGAGTGCCCCGGGTGAGCCGAGTGTCCCAGGGGGCCGAGTGCCCCGGGTGAGCCGAGTGTCCCAGGGGGCCGAGTGCCCTGGGTGTGCCGAGTGTCCCAGGGGGCCGAGTGCCCCGGGTGAGCTGTGTGTCCCAGGGGGCCGAGTGCCCCGGGTGAGCC
Source organism: Vespertilio murinus (assembly GCA_963924515.1). Classification (NCBI taxonomy): domain Eukaryota; kingdom Metazoa; phylum Chordata; class Mammalia; order Chiroptera; family Vespertilionidae; genus Vespertilio; species Vespertilio murinus. The sequence goes on from OZ004708.1 coordinate 107,596,547, forward strand.
GAGTGTCCCAGGGGGCCGAGTGTCCCGTGTGAGCCGAGTGTCCCAGGGGGCCGAGTGCCCCGGGTGAGCCGAGTGTCCCAGGGGGCCATGTGCCCCGGGTAAGCCGTACCCCCCAAAGGGGAAGGTGTCCCGGGTGAGCCGTGTGTCCCAGGGGGCCGAGTGCCGCGGGTGAGCCGAGTGTCCCAGGGGGCCGAGTGCCCCGGGTGAGCCGAGAGTCCCAGGGGGCCGAGTGCCCCGGGTGAGCCGAGTGTCCCAGGGGGCCGAGTGCCCCGGGTGAGCCAAGTGTCCCAGGGGGCCATGTGCCCTGGGTGAGCCGTATCCCCCAAAGAGGAAGGGTGTCCCGGGTGAGCCGAGTGTTCCAGGGTGCAGTGTGCCTCGGGCGAGTCGTGTGTCCCAGGGGAAGCAGTGGGACCCAGGGGAAGGAGCGGTGAAAACCAGAGGAGGAGCTGACTCTATTCATATGGTCCTGAGATAGTCACCATAAAACAAGCAGATTGTCAAATGACAGGGGGGAGGGGAAGGAGACCTGGGGGGAGATAGGAGAACAACCGAGGGACTGGTATGCATGAACATAAGTACAACCTATGAACACAGAACTCTGGGGAGGGAGGGCATAAATGGGAGGTGAGGGGGGGCAATGGTAAACTATGTACACAGAAAATACCTTAATAAAATAAAATTTAATATTTAAAAAAAGAAAAAAAAGAAAATAAGATAAAAAGATTAAAAAGGCAAAACAGTAGTACTAATAATATTGATTACATATAAAAGTGAATTAATTAAAAAGGTAAAATCAAGTGAAGAAAGATGAAAAAAATATCTACTTAAGTAAACTTTGCAACTAATGTAACTTAAAAATCAAAACAATAACAGAAAAAATTAAATAATTAGAAAATCAAAATCAAAAATTAAATAAAATTTGCAGTAATGAAGGTCATTCACTTCCTCTGTTCTGTCTAGCTCACCAGTTCCCAGTCTGTGCGTTAATTGCAATTCCCTGTGTTTCTTCCGTGTTGTAATTAGGTCTTGATTTTTAAACAGTTCTAGAGTCCATATGTACTGTAGCCTCTTGGTGGCAGAGAGCCAGGGTTCTGAGGCCATTCTAGCTTTTTTCCCCTCTCTGTGTCCCCGTTCTATGGAGGGGTGGAGGTTCAGCATGAGGAGCCGACCACACTCGCCTGTAACTCTCACTGAGTCAGATCCAGAGGTGCTGCTCCTTAGATATCTCCCCACTTAGGGGCCCTGACCACAGTCAGTGGTGCCTCCAGCTCAGCTCTGGGTTTCTTATAAACACAGACCCTTCTGTGTGCCTGGTTCGCGATAGCTGGTGCCCGCAGGTTGCTGTGTGCGAGCTGCTGTGTGGGGGAGGGAACTCACCCGATCTCTGCAAAATCTGATTTTTCACCCTGGGGTGGAGCAGTCCTTTGAATCCAAGCTTTCGCGCTGATTGTGGTCAGCATTTAGGGGCGAACAGTTGCTTGGTGGTCTTTACGGCCATGGCTAGTCTGTCCTCTAATCCAAATCTCTTCCCGTCAAGATGGCGAGATTTCCCGTCGTCGCCCTGTTCTCCCTGCTTCTGCTTGTACTCCTCGAGTTGTCTCTATCTCAGTTACTAGAGTGATTCTTCAATTATGGAAGTCAGACCATGTTACCCTGCTCCAGTGATGTTCTGTATCAATAAATATATTTTTTAAAGAGTTTGACCAAAAGATTGATGAAGCTTGGGCAGCTCAACAAGATTGAGCCACACATGTTGGAAATGGCTAAATGGCACTTCCCCCAAACCTGAATAGGATTGTTAACTGCCAGACAGCTCAGGGCATTTTATTGTCTCCAGTTGGCCAAACACCTGAAGAGCTGTAGGCTATTTCCTAAATTGATAATTCTTCTGTATTCTACCCCTTTAAAAAAAAAAAAAAAAAATATATATATATATATATATATATATATATATATATATATATATATACCGTATTTGCCGGTGTATAAGACGATTTTTTGGCCCTGAAAAATACATATTTGCCGGTGTATAAGACGACTGGGCGTATAAGAGGACCCCCTAACATTTCCACTAAAAATACAGAATTTGTTATATACTCGCCGTATAAGACTACCCCCCACTTGGCCAAAAAATCGTCTTATACACCGGCAAATACGGTATACATACACACACACACACACACACACACACACACACACACATATATATATATATGTGTGTGTGTGTGTGTGTGTGTGTGTGTGTGTATGTATATATATTTATTTATTTATTTATTTTTTACAGAGAGGAAGAGAGATGGATAGAGAGTTAGAAAAATAGATGAGAGAGAGAAACTTCGACCAGCTGCCTCCTGCACACCCCGCACAGGGGATGTCCCTGTAACCAAGGTGCATGCCCTTGACCGGAATCAAATCTAGGACCTTTCAGTCTGCAGGTGACCCTCTATCCACTGAGTCAAACCGGCTTGGGCTGTAATCTACCCTTTGATACCTTATCCTTTGAAATGTATATGTCCACCTTGCCTAAGGAAAAATTGTATTATAATAAACACACTGGGTTCTAGAGAAGGAAAGAGTCTTTAGCTCCTTCAGCTGAAGATTTTCTAACCCCAATGCCTTTCATAATTATCTTTTGTCTCCAGATTCCTTCTGGAATCTACGTTCAGCCCTTTTATCCAGGATGCTGAACCCTTTGTAAGGCTGGGAAAACAACTCCGGGAGTAAGCATTATTTTAAAATATGTTTTTATCAATTTTAGAGAGGAGCCGAGAGGGAGAGAGAGATAGCAACATTAGTGGTTAGAGAGTATCATTGAACGGCTGACTTGCCCACAGTGGGGATCATGCCCTTAACTCCAGCAAGTGCCCTGATCGGAAATCAAACTGAATTCTTGATTCATAGGTTTACTGTCAACCACTAAGCCACACCAGCCAGACTAGATTTTTTTATAGAACAGACAAGTTTCTTCTGAACCTCTTTTTTTGGCTTAGAAATTTTGCCAAGGAGATAAATTTATAAAAAAAAATGAATTAATATAAAACTATTAAAATCCAGAATCCAGCATCATTCCAACTATTGTCAGCAATTGAAATGGACCAATGGTATTTTAAGTCTACAATTCATTAGTATCAGTACTTTTACATTGTCACGCAATCATCCTTCTCTACAACATTTTCATTGTCCCTAAGTGAAACTCTGTAACCTTTAAAAAATAACTCCCATTCTCCCCTTTCCAAGTTACAGGTTCTTTGCGTTCTGCATAACTATCCTTTAATCATGACAGTAATAGAAATACCTTGACATTTCATTCATAGTTTGCTGTGACATTATTTGGTACTAGTGCAGGGGTAGGCAATCTTTTTGACTGGAGGACCACAGTGGGTTCTTAAACTGGACCGGACAGTCCGAACAAAAGCATGGATGGAGTGTTTATGTGAACTAATATAAATTCAAAGTAAATATCATGAAATAAAAGGGTATGGTTTTTTTTTTATGTCAATAGTTTTATTCATTTCAAACATTTTATTCATTTTTTAAATTTAATTTAATTTTATTTTATTTAGGTATTATCTGTGTACATAGCTTACTATTGCCCCCCCCCCCCACCTCCCATTTATGCCCTCCCTCCCCAGAGTTCTGTGTTCGTTGGTTGCATTTATGTTCATGCATACCAGTCCCTCGGTTGTTCTCCTATCTCCCCCCAGGTCTCCTTCCCCTCCCCGCTGTCATTTGACAATCTGCTTGTTTTATGGTGACCATCTCAGGACCCCATGAATAGAATCCGCTCCTCATTTGGCAGTCTGCTTGTTTTATGGTGACTATCTCAGGACCATATGAATAGAGTCAGCTCCTCCTCTGGTTTACACCGCCCCTTCCCCTGGGTCCCACTGCTTTCCCTGGGACATACGGCTCGCCCGGAGCACACTGCACCCTGGGACACTCGGCTCACCCAGGGCACACAGCCCCCTGGGACACACGGCTCACCCGAGACAGCCGTCCCCTTCGGGGGATATGGCTCACCCGGGGCACTCGGCCCCCTGGGACACACGGCTCACCCGGGGCACTCGGCCCCCTGGGACACTTGGCTCACCCGGGGCACACAGCCCCCTGGGACACATGGCTCACCCGGGATACCCTTCCTCTTTGGGGGGGCTACGGCTCACCCGGGGCACACGGCCCCCTGGGACACTCGGCTCACCCGGGTCACACGGCCCCCTGCGACACACGGCTCACCAGGGGCACACGACCCCTCTAGGGTGTTGGGGTCGCATATTGGAGGCGCCGCACTAGCTCCTTGCTAGCATGGCGGGCAGGCTGGACAACTGCAGTTGGGCTGAGATGGTTGCAGGCGGGGGGGACCACCTTCAAAGGTGTCTCGTTCGGTGTGGGAGCGGAGCAGCTGCAGACATGGAGGCTAAGTTCTGAGGTCGCCCACTCCCTGAGCCCAAGGCTTGGTAAGCTCTGTTCTCAGTGGATTTTCTTTATTCGCGGCTGCAGTGGCGGGTGGTGGTGCCAGGTGCAGCAGTGATGGTCGCTCCTGTGGTTCAATTACCACTGTAGTTTTAAAGTTCACATGGCGGTGGTGGCGAGAGCTTCAGCTCGGTCATGCGGCATCGGAGGATGGGCTCGCCTGGGTGGGTAATGGAAGGCGCCGTGCCATTTTCTCACCAGCACGCTCCATCTCCCTCCCAGCATGGTGGGTGTGCTGGGAAGATTGTGGGCGGGCTGTGGTGGCTGCATGGGGAGAGTCCGCCCTCAATGGTGTCCTCTTTGGTCCGGATGTGGAGCTGCTGTGGATGCAGAGGCTAATTTCTGAAGCCACACTCTCTATGAGCCCGGTGTGTAGTGAGCTCTGATTTCAGTGGATTCCCATTCTTGGGGGCGGCAGCGGGTGCAGCAGCGATGGTAGATCCTGTGGCTCAATTTCCCCTGTAGTTTTAAAATCTGCATGTCTGTAGTGTCTGATGCTTTGGCCTGTCCATGCGGCAGTGGTGATAGGATTCTCCGGGTCTGCCAACGGAAGGCACAGCGCCAGCACAGCGCACGCGAAGGCCTGGCAGAGCAGGCGGCAGGCGGTGGCAGCTGTGAAGGCCGCGGGATCCGCGGGTGTGGCGCAAAGGCAGGGCCGAGCTGGTCGCGGGTGGTGGCGGAGAGTCCCCTCGATGTCTTAATCTTTCAGACTTAGTGGAGCGCCTCCCCTGAGCCAGGACAAGCAGCACCACAAATATTGGCCAGCTCAGTGCTGCCCCTCTACAAGTGACAGTAGGGGCATCCTCACCTCGGTAGGCCTTTGCTCTTGGAGGTCTTGACCAGTGGAAGGCAGCCCGGTATCATTTCAAACATTTTAACAAGAAGTATGTAAACACTAATTATAATTTGAAACTTCAAAAAATGGAGGAATCATAGCACAATAACATACCTTATATTGAAGTTGGCAAAGGCAAAATAAAATTGCCTAACAAAGGAAAGGTACAAAAGTCTTTCAAATTAAACATAAACATAATAAAATAATTTAAAACTAAAACAAATAGAAAAGGACAAAATGTGTAAACAGTAAATTAAACATTTTCTTTAGTGCAACTTCCAAATTATGCCCAGGACATAGATGTAGATGGCAATGTAGACTGGGTTGAAAGGTTTTTGGTCTTTAAAACATCAACTTCAGTGGGATCGGTGTTGTTGGTCTCTTTTTTTAGCTAATGCATCAAAGTCTGGAGTTAGTTTTGTTTTGGCTATTCTCAGGATAGATCTGAGGTGTTTGTCAGTTAAGCTGGATCTGTGAGGGGCTTTGTTGATGTTCATGATGCTAAATGTCTGCTCACAAACATAGGTTGACCCAAACAGCACCGGTATATTCTGTGCCATCCTTCGATGTTTGGAAAAGTGGCTTCATTAAGTGAAGCATAAAAGTCTCTTAGTTCAAGAGAGCTGAATTTCTCCTTTGGGACAAAGTCAGACTGAAGATCTATGAGTTCCAGTTGCACCTCTTCTGGTGCTGTTTCAGGGTTTTGTGACAAAGGACAGGCCACCAGTTGAAGTGACTGGTCAATTTTTTCAACATCAGAAAACCAACGACAGAATTCTGCATGCAGGCCATCCAGTGATTTGCCGTATTTCTTCACGTTTTGGATCGTCTCCTTCTGTGTGGCTAGTATGGCAAAACGAGTGAAGACTTTGTCTGGAAAAGAAAATCAGCTTCAATTTAAAGGCTTTCACATTAGTGTACATGTCATGTACATACTGATTTTTTCCCTGTAGCTTCATATTTAGCTCATTCAAATGTGAAAATATATCTACAGCAAATGCAAAGTCACACGGCCAATTCTTGTCAGTCAGCTCAGTAAATTCGTCAGACTTCCCCTTTAATTTCAAAAATGCACCAATCTCTTCTTTGAGCTCCCACACTCGTTGGAAAACTTTGCCCAAACTCAACCAGCAGAAACGAGAGTGGTAAAGTAAGTCGTGGTGATCCGTATCAGTTTCCTCCAGAAACTTAATAAACTGACGGTGCTGAAGTCCCTTTGCTCGAATGAAATTAACAAGCTTTACGACTGGATTAACAACATGATTAAGTTGTAATATAGACTTTCACAATGATTCCTGGTGAATAATACAGTGAGAAAAATAACATCTTGGTTAGGGTTCTCCTCTTTCACTTTATCCCGAATTCTTTTTAGCAGCCAAACATTTTTTCGAGTTAAATTTGGAGATCCATCTGTCATGACATTAGCAAGTTTACTCCATGCTAGCTTCATTTTCTCGATGACAATAGACACCCGGTCATACAAGTCCTCTCCCACTCCTCTGTAATTTCAAAATTGTCACTAATCCCTCAGGTAAAAATTAAGAGCTGAGCAGTGTCCTTTATGTCATTACTTTCATCCAGTGCTATTGAATAAAACTTAAAGAACTCTGCCTTACTATTTAACTTGCTGGCCAGGTCTTCATCAATCAGTTCCACTCTAGTCACTATCCTGCGTGATAAGTTGAGTTTTTCAAACTTGCCTTTGCTCTCTGGACACAAGAGACCTGCTGTCTCTATCATACATTCTTTCAAAAACTCGCCTTCAGAGAGAAGTTGGCTAGCTTTTGCTAATTTGAATGATAGCATAAAACTTGCTTTGGTAGTTGTCCCTTGAATTGCAGTTTGTCTGTGAAAGACATTTTGCTGAGCCTGTAATTTAGCCATCAACCTCTGTGCAGTAGCCTCCCGTTCTTGAGGTGACTGCTTGCTAGCATAGTTTCCATGCTTTGTGGCAAAGTGACGACCAAGATTGTACTCTTTGAAGACTGCAAGTGTTTCCTGGCATATCAGACATACCGGCATTGATGGGACTTTGGTGAAAAATATTTTGTTGTCCACTCCCTCTTAAACACTCGGCATTCACTGTCCGCTTTCCTTTTCTTTGGTCCACTCTTGTTTAATATTGGGCTAAAACCAACAGTACTGTTCTCTTATTAAATTCTTTACTAAAATAAGATAGAAAAGTATAAAAACAAGTGATTAAATTTGCTCTACTATAACATTTTTAGTATTCTAATATATATAACAAAATAATCTGAAAAAGTTCAGGCATGGGACAGAGGCACATCCTTCCATAGAGAGCAACCCCTTTCCTTCATAGGAAACCTGTGTATCTTTCACATATGCCCTTTGTTTATGGTAACACACATAGCTGTACATTGCCATGTCTTCCAGACACACTTGTATGGGAGGTGCTAGGGTAGTGCAAAACATGGGTAACCAGTAGTTACTACTAACACTTCCATTACTGGCAAAAAAAACCCAGCCGCAGTGCACATGGTGTGAAAGATCACATTATCAATGTCAGATTGCACCCACTGGACTATATAAAAACAACCAAGTGCCACTTTTAAATGCCCATTACAACAGTTTTTCTTATTAAAAGCTGGAAATGGCAGGATATATATATATATCCCTACTATGACAGCCTGGCAGAGCATTACAAAGGAGAAAACCCAAAGCACGTGCAGCGGAAAATGCATTTGTTTTGTCACTAACACATGCCGTTATTGGCCACGGTAGTGTTACTGATACTGCAGTAGTTTGCCCATGGCTGTACTAGAGGCTTGGTACATGACGTTTGTGCATGGGGATTGAGGATGAGAGTCCCTCAGCCCAGTCTGCATCCTCTATCAATCTGGGACTACTGGCTCCTAACCACTTGCCTGCCTGCCTGCCTGCCTCCTTACCCCTAACCACTCGTCTGCCTGCCTAATCACTCTTCACCACTTGCCTGCCTGATCATTTCTACCTGGCTTTTCCTGCCTGCCTGATCACCCCTGATCACTTGCCTGCATGCCTGATTGTCCCTAATCACTCACCTGCCTGCTTAATTCCCCTAACCATCTCTGCGTTGGCCCCTGTAGCTGCGGCTTTGTCTGGTAGGATGTCCAGAAAGTCATTTGACTGTCTGGTCTACTTGGCATATTACGCTCTTAATATTATAGATTAATTTGGCAGCAACTCACATTTATATATGAAGATTGTCACCTTTTTTCCTTACCTTTTTTTAAAGTAACTTTTTTCTTCAGTGATGGCAAGTACAAAAGAGCATGTGACAGTCTCTCAGAATATATTTTTTAATATTTCAAATTATAATTAAAGCAACATTTAAAAAAGTCACTACAGACTTTGTACGAGTTTTTTTTTTAATTTATTAAGGTATTATATGTGTACATAGCTTACCATTGCCTCCCCCCTCCCATACATGCCCTCCCTCCCCAGAGTTCCGTGTCCATTCGTTGTACTTATATGCATGCATACCAGTCCTTAGGTTGATCTCTTATCTCCCCCAGATCTCCCTACCGCCCTCCTCCGCTGTCATTTGACAGTCTGCTTGTTGTTTTACTTTCTCTATATCTATCTTTCTATTCATCAGATTATAATGTTCTTTAATATCCATAAATGAGTGAAGTCATGTGGTGTTTCTCTTTCATTGACTGGCTTATTTCACTCAGCATGATGTTCTCCAATTCCATCCAGGTTACTGCAAATGATGAGAATTCCTTCCTTTTTATGGCCGCATAGTATTCCATGGTATAGATGTACCATAGTTTTCTGATCCATTCATCTGCTGACGGGCACCTAGGCTGTTTCCAAATCCTAGCTATTGTAAATTGTGCTGTTATGAACATAGGGCTGCATATATCCTTTCTGATTGGTGTTTCTGGTTTCTTAGGGTATATTCCTAGTAGTGGGATTACTGGGTTTTGTACAAGTTTTTGATCTCTAGTGTGATCAGTACATATTTGGAGGACCCACAGTGTAAACTGGGAAGTATGACAGTCATGCTGCAGAATGAAAGAAAGATTTTTCTTACAATGGCAGATGTCAGCACCATAGAATGTGGCTGAGTATGCAGACAATGTAGTATGGCAAACAGTAAAGTACCATTCAATGTGAATATTAGCTGAAATGTTAGTGTTCTTCCAGGAAAGTAGAGTTACATGTTCTCACTGCAGAATATCTAATTGCTATGTTAAGGAAATTATGTTATGTTTTATTCTTTTGGAATTTTACCCCCTCTATTTTCATGTTTCCATAGAATCTTTCTTAATATAATGCTCTCTGATACTTTACTTGCTTTGGAAGTTAAAGCTAGCTAATATATTTTGTTTTTAATTTTGTGACCTCTTTTAATATAATTTGACATGTCTTGATATATCAGACATTTAGATGAAATCATTATAAACATTTTGACCTAAATGGACATTTTCATTCTGTAAAATACTCCTGTGATACTTTTTAAAAAAAATAAATCTTTATTGTTCATATTATTACAAATGTTCCTCATTCCCCCCCTCCCTTGCTCCCCTCCACCAAGTTTCCATCCCAACCTCTGCCCTTTCCCCATCCCCCATTGTCCTCATCCATAGGTGCAGTTTATGTTCAGTCCCTTCCCGCCACCCCCAACCCCCATTTTCCTGAGAATCATCAGTGCACTCCCCTTCCATACCTCTGATTCTATTATATTCAACAGTTAATATTGTTCATCATGAGTTTTACTTCCCTTGGTTTTTAGATTCACTTGTTGATAGTTACATATTTGTTGTTCGTCATTTTTATCTTTATTTTCTTCCTCTTCCTAAAGAACCCCTTTTGGCAATTCATATAATTCTGGCTTGGCGGTGATGAACTCCTTTAGCTTAAATTTATTTGTGAAACTCTTTATCTGGCCTTTGATTCTGAGTGATACCTTTGCTGTGTAGAGTATTTTTGGCTGTAAGTTCTTGTTATTCATCACCTTGAATATTTCTTGCCATTCCCGTTTGGCCTGCATGGTTTCTATTGAGAAATTAGCTGACAGTCGTATGGGTGCTCCTTTATGGGTAACTACCTGCTTTCGTCTTCCTGCTCTTAATATTCTCTCTTTGTCTTTTGCTCTTGGAATTTTAATTATGATGTGTCTTGGTGTGTTCCTCTTTGGATTCATTTTGTTTGGGGTTCTGTGTGTTCCTGGACTAATAAGTCCATTTCTTTCTCCAGATGTAGGAAGTTTTCTGTCTTCATTTCTTTCAATATGTTTTTGGTATCTTGCTCTCTGTCATCTTTTGGGATGCCCATAGTTCTGATGTTGGTTCGCTTGAAGTTGTCCCAGAGGTTTCTTACACTATCTCCAACTTTCTGGGTTTTCTTGTCTTCTCGCTTCTTCGGAGGAATTTCCTCTGGCTCTTTGTGTTCCAAATCTTTGACTTGATTCTTGCGATCTTCCATTCTGTTTTTAAGACTCTGTATAATATTGTTTATTTCAGAGAATGTATTCTTTATTTCTAGTTGATCCCTTTTCATATGCTCATAGGTATTGTTTATTTTATCCGCCTTTTCTAGCAGATTCTTAAACAACGTTATAAGCGTTGTTTTGAACTCTATACCCCGTTGCTTGTTGTCCTCCATTTCTTTCATTTGTGATCTGTTTCCTTGTCTTAGCATTTTCACTGCCTCCCTGAGTTGGTAGGTTGGGAGGATCAGCTGTGTCTATGCCAGGAGACAGCCGTACTCCACTAGACTTGGAAGCCTGCAAAAGCCTCTGTGTTCTGCTTGGATGGGGCAGAATTCCAGGGTGGAACCTATAGCCTTGGCTTCTGGTTAGCCCGGCCCTCTGAGGTTCCTGAGTCTCAGTTTACCTCAGTCTCCTTTGGTATTTGCTGCAAGCACCTTAGAAAAAGGTGCTTTAGACTTTTGCCTGCTACTAGATAGTCTAGTCTCTCCCCCAACTGGGGTTCAGTGTAGTTGGAAGTGTGGTTAAGAGCAGTCAGGAGCTTATTTCTCCTTCCCGCTAGGGCAATCCAGTGGCCCAATCAACCGTTTGTGCTCTACTTGAAATGTGTGGACTAGGGGGCTCTGCATTTCACCGCTTCCCTGATCCTCTAGCTTACAGCCCCGATTCCCTCTGTATGAGGCTGGGGCTCAGTGCAGTCAGAACTTGGGCTCAGCGCAGTCTAGTACTTTTGTCTCCTTCCCGCTAGGGCAATCCAGAAGGTCAGTGAACAGTCCATCCTGTGCGCGAAAATTTGTACAATTCCAGGGCTCTGCCATTCGCTGCTCCCCTGAGCTTCCGCCTTTCAGCACAGATTCCCTCTGTATGAGCCTGGGACCCCAGGGTCTCGTCCAGAAGTGGGGATCAGTGCAGTCCGAGTTGGGGTTCAGCACAGTCCGGAGCTTTTATCTCCTTTCCTCTAGGGATCACCAGCCAGGCACTCAGCCACCCCTCCTCTCCAGCTCCATCCTCTCCCCACGTGTGCATGGCGTCTCTCTGTACCTTAGGGTTTTACAGCTCCTCTGATTTTCCTTCAGGTTTTCTCTTTCCTTCTAGTTGTAGAATTTCCAGGCAGTCAACTTCCCTGTAGTTTTGGCTAATATCCACTTTCTATTTTAGGTGTATTTTTTGAAATTGTTGAGTGAGGCTGCAGTTATACGTTTACCTATGCCGCCATCTTTTCCTGTGCTACTTTTTTACAGTTGCTTCAAATATGTTGAAATATGGTAAAATACTTTAGTTAGGTTTATTTTATGTTGCGATTAAAGGTGGCAGTGTCAATGAGCCACATTGGTTTTGAGTTGGTTTTAATGAGAAGAGAATAAGAAACACAAAATGGGAATGGTTTGAAGAAATTTGTACGTTTTAGATGGTTTCTTCTTTGGAGTAATTATTTCCAATATTTGCTTTTTTAGAAAATCATTTCAAGAAATATACCAATCAGATTCTGAAGGATGCGAAACTTCAAAAGACCTAAGAAGTAATCTTGGAAATTTAGAATCAGAACTTCTATTTCTAAATATGTTTACTGGTATCAATATCAGTAAGTACTCCAAGAAGACAGAAAACTTAATGAGCACTGAGATGACAGAAAGACGTAAGTGTTAATTTTAATCTAGAAGTGGTATTGAAGCTTTTCTTGTTATGCATAGGAATTGGGTGGGGTGTGGTTTAATTAAAATTTAACAAGGTAACTATTTGAATGTGTGGTTTTAGTAAAGCTGTTTTGTAGGGTGTCTTGCATATCACAGTGTACATAATACTCTTACAAGCTGCCTGAGATAGATATTAAAGAGAACATGATGAAAGGAAAAATATTTAAGCAACTTAATAGTCAAGTAGCAGAGATAAGTGATTGTAAGAACACCACCACCACACTGGCTCCAAAGATGCTTCATCTAGTACTGTACTCCTAGTGAACGTAGTCTTTGGCCAAGATAAAAGGAGCAGCTGGACTCTTTACCCAAGAGGGTTTTTCTGGTCTTAGTTTTATTGCCAAGGATCTGTGATGCACTAACTTATTAGCGTCAGACTTATTAGTACAGAAGTCTCAGTCTTCTTATTTTGATCCCCAAGTTCACCTCCATCTATTGATGTACTTGATACTGCCGTTCAGAATGTCTTTCCTGGTATTCTGTGCGTAGATGGATTTGACTCTAAGGTTTCCCCATTGCTGGCTGAGGTTTTAGTTTTCCGAGGTGTGCAAGTTCCGTTCTTTTCCATGTGATATTAGCTCATCCATATGATTTTTAGGCTCTAAAATCAAGTTTCTCTCATCTCTTTCTCTTTCTCTTTGTAGCATTGTGCCATTCTAAAAATACCATTATTAGCAAATCTAGATGTTGATAAACTCAGAATAGTGGTTATTTTTTGGGTGAGGGTATGAGGTAATTTCATGGGGTTCTTTTAAATTGATGTATCTTGATTCAGTGCTGGTTACATGGAAATTTCTATTCTTCACCTTAATTTTTTGGTATAATTGAGAGCTCGAGAGTATAAGTTGATTTAATTCTGTTTCACACAAAGGAAATCAATTTGATGCAGATTATTTTAGATATATTCAATGCAAATACTAACACATACTTCACACAATATAACCACATGGATATTTGAAGAAAAATGTTATTTGCAAATAAAATATTTGTTTTTCTGATTGATAGGTATAAAGAAAGTTCTGGAAAGACACAAATTATCAGGAAATTGCCACATAATTACATTTCAAGTTGAATTTCAGATTCTGGAAGTCCAGGTAAACTAAAGATTATGTTGTGATAACGGAAATTCTGTTGCTATGAAATAAAACGTCCTTTCCGTTAGCCTCCAGCAGTGGATGCACTGAAAAGCAGTTCATGAACCAGGATACCCTTATTGCATATTTGTGTAAAGTGGTACCACTTCAAATATTTTAAAGTATGAACACAGTACCCCAACATCTGCATGGGGCGGGCTGTTGCGGATGGATAGGTACTTTATTGGACGGCAGGTTGCAAGAGGCTCCTGGGCTCCCAATGCAAGCCCTGAGGTGCTGGGAGCAGTCCTGGGATGCCTCCAGTAGCTTGTTTATATGCCAGCCATTTGTAAGCTTTTATCTATTTCTGCTTAACAAATTTCCCCAAAATTTAATGGCTTAAAGCAACAACAAAAATAAAGCACAGCCGAAACCAGTTTGGCTCAGTAGATAAAGCGTCTGTCTGCAGACTGAGGGGTCCCAGGTTCGATTCTGGTCAAGGGCATGTACATTGGTTGCGGGCACATCCCCAGTGGTGGGTGTGCAGGAGGCAGCTGGTCGATGTTTCTCTCTCATCGATGTTTCTAGCTCTCTGTCCCTCTCCCTTCCTCTCTGTGAAAAATCAATAAAATATATTTAAAAAGACAGAAAGGAAGGAAGGAAGAAAAAGAAAGAAAGGAAGAAAGAAAACATTTATAATATCACTCGTTTCTTGTTGGTCAGGAATTTAGGGCAGCTCAGTTGGGTGTTCATACTTAGGGCCTCTCATGAAGCTATGGTAATCCGGGACCACAGCTCTCCAAACACTGCTCTGGACTGGAGGGTGAGACTCAAATATAGTTCATGTTTATGCCAGGAAGTTGTACGGGACTGCTGAGACAGCACAGGAGGAAGATTCTTTTGACTAAGATTTTCACATAAAATTAGGTAGCAGACAGAATGGTAATTGACAATACAAGGTAAGCTCTCAGAGAGTGGAGTGTAGGCATTATTTTGTGAACTAACTGGGATGGGATTCTTGCTTTGATAGCAAAAAGCTCTTTCAACCTGTTGGTTTTCCAGTGGGACCTACCAAGAGAATATGTATAAGAGGACAGGAGTAGGAGGGCAGGAAGGCTGCTTGGCTTCAGCGCATGAGATCACCAAAGCGATTATAGACTAGTCTACACTAGGTCCTAAGTACTATGGGCAGGATGCTTACTTGCATCTATGGTCATGTGCTACCCTGTTTCCCCGAAAATAAGACAGTGTCTTATATTAATTTTTGCTCCCAAAGATGCGCTAGGTCTTATTTTCAGGGGATGTCTTATTTTTCCATGAAGAAGAATACGGTACACATTTATTGTTAAATGAAAATAAAGGACATTTATTACCTGTATATGGTACGTTAGTACGGTAGTTGTCAACACAAACCAAACTGTGAATTCTACAGTATTAAGAATTTACTCATTTATTCAATGACAATCATGTCATCAACTTCTGGAACATCATCATAACAATCCAATTCCTGAATTTCCTGGTGAATTTCTTGTGACTCCATTTCTTTCAGAATCAGTGGACCAAATCTCTCATGTTTAGCAATAGCACTGTCTTTAAATGAGTACTTCTTGTCAAGGTAGCCTGCTGGCAGTGCATTGGCAATGCAACTGTCGTGATTTTCTCCCATGAATTCTTCACCCAAGTCACAACTTCTTGCAGTTTAGGTTTTACAAAGTTTCCACGCTCATTTCTCTCCATTCTATTTTCAATGTAGTCATTAATTTCCATGCGCAAATTGTCTTTGAATGGCTTGTTTATTGCAATATCAAGAGTCTGGAGATAGGCCGTCATTCCTGCGGGAATCATTATCTGATCTATTTTTCTTTCGTGAAGAAATCTCTTCATGTCTTTAGCGCAGTGAGTGCTGGCTGCATCCCAGACTAGCAGACCTCTTTGGCTCCCTTGCATAACAAGCAGCAGCATTAAATCGACCCACTTCCTTATAACTGCTTGTTTGGCCCACACTTTTTCAGTTTCAAGAATTAAAACGCCCAAAACACATTCAATCTTTTCCTTCTTGCCCTTAGAAATGATTAAAGGTGGGATTTTAATGCCATCCAGAGGAGTTGCCAAAATACAGGAAACGTGCACTTTCGTAAGCAGTGGAGGGAATGTACACTAAGGAGGCACCCCACTGTTCAATTGTTGTTTGAGATGATTTGCCCATAAACGCTGCAGTTTCATCCATAGCAATCATGTTGGGAAGATTGTATTTAGAGAAGTCAGCATCATCAATAAAGGACTTGAATGCAATTGCTCGCTTAATAACCTGAATATCTTCCAACCTAAACAATGTTGTAGATCTTCTTAAAGACAGTTCACATCGCTGAAGGAAATTATGCAGCCAGTGTTGTGATGCTTTGAAGTCTTTGGGGGCTGTGTCAAACTGTGGTGCCATTGCAAGGGCAAATTCTTGAATCTGAGCCCTATTCACGACCAAAGCCTTTGCTCTGCTGTCAACAACCCATTCACAGATCAGGTCTTCCAGCTCGGAAAATAATGGTTGCCGACCTGATCCACACATGCGCTTTTTAGCATTTCCTTTGTCCACTTGTTCAATGAGGTTACCATACTCTGCTCACCATTTTCGGACCAATTGGACACTCAACATCTTCCCTTTGCAGAAAGCAGTAAGATTTTGGCCCCAAGAGTCTTCCACGATTCCTTTCTTGTACTCCATGGAGTAGCTTTTTCTTTTTGCACTCATTTCTAGGGGTAAAAAAAAAGGAATTGGGTTATCAAGGTGGGGGGAGGGGGATCACTTAAAATGACACAGGGGGGATCAGAAGGGGGAATCAAAATGGCACAGGAGAATCAGAGGGGGAATTACCATTTTAGTAACCCCTTTTGATCCTCCTGCGTCATTTTGATTGCCTCCTCTGATCCTCCTGTGTCATTTTAAGTGATCCTCCTCCCCCTACCCCTGTGCCCCTGAACACCTTCACCAGACATCCCCCCTACCTCTTTATCAGACATTTTCCCCCTGGGGCCTGTTTGGGGACTGTCACTGGGCTTGCTGGGCCTGGATCTGGGCTGGAGCAGGATCTGCCACTTACTGAGAACCTTCAGTCATCATGAAGGCCGCTGTGAGCATCAGGTAGTGTCACCAGAGACAGACCAGCACTCACCACGTTTACCGAGTCCTGTCCGCTCTAATCCTTCTGTTCTACACGCATCTGCGAAAGTCTCCTCCTCTCTCCCGCCCCAAGTTCACTGCTCATTCTGACCTGCGCTCTGCCTCCACAAAGCAGTGACATCAGGACTCTGTGCAACGTCACTGGTTGCTAGAAGCCAGTCGGGGCGGCCCTAGTGACCAGTTTACGGTAAATTAATTTTCATTCTGAGACCTAGCCTGGGGGCCTTATTTTTGGGGGATGCCTTATATTTCACTCAGAAGGAAACCTGTAAGTAGGTCTTACTTTCAGAGGATATTTTATTTTCCGGGAAACACAGTAGAGTTTCTCATCCTTGTTCTCAGCCTTTAAAAAACACACCAAGTTGTCCCTTTTTATATGGGACAGGGGTGGATGTCTGTAATCAGGACCCTGTCTCCTTAGGAGCTAGTCAAGATTGCCTGGGTCCAATTATCTGGGCTTCAGGAGTTGCTTCTTGAGAACTCTTTGTAGTCCATGTTTCGACTGCCACCACTGTCCCAAGCATGCTGTGTGAGAATGTGCTGAGGAACTTCCAGGTTCCTCATTTGATACCAGAGTTCCCAGCTTGCTCTCACCTCAGAGTGCCCCTTTCAGGGCTATCATGGTGATCAAGAACATCCACAGTGTGGTATTTCCAAGGTCAGTTGAGCAGAATATGACATAATCAGAGACATAAGTGATGTGTGTCCCTAGGGAGGAGGTATATTCCCAGGTTGGCACCAGCCCTTGCATCCATGTAAGGTCACCAAAATAATATTGTTCTGCATGATCACCTGTTTAAATTTGAGACAGAACATGGACCCAAATGAATTATTCTTGTTTGGGACAGAGGTCTGTGCCAGGACCCCAGGCTTGTCCTTCCTGTTACTAAGGAACTCGTGGGCGTTGTCCCATTACAGAAGGTTACATTACAAAAAGACCAACTGTGCTTTCTTTCCTTGTGGGTAACGCACTCCTAAAGGTCGAGTGGTGACATACCAGTGCCCACCTGCATCCTGGCCTCCATTAATGGGCCAGACCTACAGTCTATGTAAGGTGGGGAGTCAGAGGCTTGGGGTTCAAAGCCATGTCTAGGAACATCTGCACTGTCAGAGTGTACGGTGCCCAG
Organism: Vespertilio murinus; assembly: GCA_963924515.1. NCBI lineage: Eukaryota > Metazoa > Chordata > Mammalia > Chiroptera > Vespertilionidae > Vespertilio > Vespertilio murinus. The sequence goes on from OZ004708.1 coordinate 107,614,358, forward strand.
GAAAGTGCTCCGGGGTGTTCTCATGCTCCTCGGGTCCTGCAGGCTTTTTCTGCTATAGGTGTTCATCTTTTCCACAGTCATTCCATGGGCCATCTGGGGAGAAACTAGACTGTGGGCAAAATCAGTTGGCCCTGGGGAAGTTTGTCCACAAATCCAATTGGAAGGAGACTGTCCTCTGCAGTTGAGGTGAACGAGCTGCTTAGTGGAGCTGGACATTCCTTCCAGGATAGGTTGTGCCCAATGATTGATGTGCTCATTAGTAGGACTATGGCTTGTGAGGTCAAATAAACAGGATCTAGGCTAAATGGGAAGTCGGACATCCCTCAAGACTGCTTTTCGGTGGTGATTTTTTAAGCTGCATATTTTACAGAGGCAGTCCTAGGATTCACTGGCCTTGGGCTCTGCAGCTCCCATGTAGTTTGGCTTGCTGTCCTCGGTGGCTGTTGTGCGAACAGACAGGAAGGCGGGACCAGAGCCATGTGGACCCTGCCACCCAGGTGCTGCTCCCTCACACAGTGGCCACTTTTCCTGCCTCCTACAAGGAGTGGCTGCATCAATCCAGCCTTTACTTCCCTGTCCTAATATTTTTAAAAAAATATATATTTTATTTATTTTTTACAGAGAGAAAGAGAAAGGAATAGAGAATTAGAAATATTGATGAGAGAAACATCAGCCAGCTTCCTCCTGCACACTTCCTTCTGGGGATGTGCCTGCAACCAGAGTACATGTCCTTGACTGGAATCGAACTTGGGACCTTTCAGTCCACAGGCTGACACTTTATCCAGTGAGAAAAACCAGTTAGGGTTGTCCAAAGTATTTAAAAAATACACTTTTTATTGACTTTTTTAGAAAGAGAGGAAGTGAGAGGGAGAGAGGAAGTGAAGTAGTGATGTGAGAGCAGAACATTGATCGGCTACTCTTCCATGTCCCTTACTAGGGATCCCGCCTGTACTCTGAGCATGTGCCCTGACTGGGGATGGAACAAGCAAACTGTTGGTGCATGGGAAGGTGCCCAACCAATTGAGCCACACCTGCCAGGGCCTGTTTATAGCATTTTAAGCTAATATTCCAATCCCATGCCACTGAAGCATGACTGAAAACTTTGTGACCATTTCTTCATCCCTCCAGCAGCCGCAGCCACCTTGCTTTCCACTTTCCCTCCCTCTTCCTTCTGTGCTATCTTCAGCCTTCACTCCTCCCTCCCTCCATGTATGCAAATTAACCAACATCTTTGTTGGGTTAATTTGCTTACCTGCTCTGATTGGCTGGTGGACAGGGCTTTTGTAGCAGTGTGGTGGTTAATTTGCATATTGCTCTATTTCGTCAGATGGCATGTGGCTAATGAAAATTTGGGGCAAGAGTGAAATCAAGAATTGGGGAATAATAGCAGTTTCTGTCCCATATGCAGGAGTGTGGAACATCCAGCCAGCAGGCCATCTAAGGCCCTCGAAATCTTTTGGTCTGGCCCTGCCATGGCAACTACAGGTGGGACTTGAAATTCAATAAATCTAGGAGGTTTTTTCATAACAACATATATTTATATTAAGTGAATCCTATGTAATAAAAGAGTAATATGCAAATTGACCGTCACTCCAACACACAAGATGGCCACCCTATGTGGCCAAAGATAGCTGTCCCCTTGTGGACACAAGATGGTCACCATAAGATGGCCTGCAAGGGAGGCATTTGGGGGAATCAGTCTGCAGGGGAGGGCAGTTGGCAGTACCAGGCCTACAGTGGAGGGCAGTTGGGGCAACCAGGCCTGCAGCAGAGGACAGTTGGGGCTGACCAGGCCTGTAGGAGAGGACAGTTAGGGACAACCAAGCCTGCAGGGGAGGGCAGTTGGGGGCGACCAGGCCAGCAGTGAAGGGCAGTTAGGGGCAACTAGGCTGGCAAGGGAGGGCAGTTAGAGGTCACCGGGCCATCAGGCGAGGGCAGTTAGGGGCAACTGGGCCGACGGGGGAGCACTTAGGTATTGCTGCCACGGGAGTGATAAGGGGGTGATCAGGCTGGCAGGCAGAAGCAGTTAGTGGTGGTTGAGAGCCAGCAGTCCTGGATTGTGAGAGGGATGTCGGACAACCCTCAAGGGCTTCTAGATTGGAGAGGGGGCAGGCTGGGCTAAGGGACATCCGCACCCCACCGTGCACAAAGTTTGTGCACTGTGCCTCTAATGATGTTATAAATATCCAAATGGCCCTTGGCTGAATAAAGGTTCCCCGCCCCTGTTTCTCTCTCATCAGTGTTTCTAACTCTCTATCCCTCTCCCTTCCTCTCTATAAAAAATAAATAAAATATATTTAAAAAAATACTTTGGACGGGGAAGTAAGGGCTGGGCTGATGCAGCCACTCCTTGTAGGAGGTAGACAACATGTTTGTGTGTGGGGGTGGGGGTGGGGGACATCTAAGGGGAGGAAGAATTTATGTTCTTTGAAAGACACAGAACATAGTAATTGTGGAATATCTAAAGAGATGTGAGTTGTCATTGCTCACATTTCAAAGTATATTGGTGTTTTGAACTGTTTGGTTTTACTTGGCTGCAGAAGGAACATGTTCTTCTCCGTGGCTCTGTTAAGAACACTCACTTTATCTGCCCCTTTCCAACTTCATGATGCTCCCTGAGGACCAGACCTCTATGCAAGATACTAGACGCAATCACAAACAACTTGTGAGTCAGCAAGATCTTAAGGATAAGTCATATGTGGGACTCAGCCTTATCGCAGAAGAAAAGAACAAAGAATATTTTACTTTTTTGTCTTTTGTTGCTTAGAATTCTGATGTAATCAACTATCGAGAATTACATTTTAAATTTTTATTATTTGGTAGTGAATCTTCACATATTCTAGGCCTAGTCATCTATAATGTGCCGGGGTATGTAACATCCAAAAGGATCGAATGGATGACAGAACACCGGAAGTCAGGTCTGCAGTCAGTACAACCCAGCACTTAACTTCCAAGGGGACTGTGGATCAGGCCCAAAGAGAGTCCAAGAGAGAGAAACAGGCTGATCTGCAGCCTCCGTGGTAGCCTCTCTCTTTCTCTTCGGGCCTCGCCAGCAGCCCTGGGAGCTGCTGACCAGCTCTGCCTCCCTGATCAGGCCCAGATATAGGACTAGAGACGTTGGCTGGCATAGATACCAACCAATCAGAACCAAATCTGGGTGAACTGTGAGGAGCCAATGGCTGCCTAGGAGGCAGAGCTTTTAATGCTGACTGCCATAGAAACTGACCAGTTGGAACCAAATTTTGGTGAAATGCGAAGGCAAAACCTAAGATGGGGGCTTAGGTGGGGTTTTAAGAGCAAGAGCTGTTTGGTATAAGGTGTAAGAAAGTGGTTCAGTTTTTTAATGAGCAGTTTGGCAGTATAGTGCATATGGCTGGCTATCAGTCCAGAATTAGGGATCATGTATTTTTGTCTGCCAAGAGCATCTCCTGCTGAAAAAAACTCCCTCTCCCCCCCCGCCCCCCATTATGCAGTCCTATCCAATATAGTATTTCTATACTACTAAAAGAGTAATATGCTAATTAGACCAGGTCAACTGGCTCTCTTCCGGATATCCAACCTTCTTCTGGACAAACCATGGTGGTGGGGGCCAAAGCAGATGCAGTTAGGAGCGATCAGGCAGGCAGGTGAGCGATTGTGAGCCAGCAGTCCCAGATTGTGAGAGGGATGTCTGACTGCTGGCAATTGGACATCCCCCAAGGGGTTCCTTGATTAGAGAGGGTGAAAGCTGGGCTAAGGGAATCCCCATCCCTGGCCATGAATTTTGTGCACCAGGCCACTAGTATAATTATAAGTTAAGTGTATTTTTAGAAATACATTTCTAGTAGAATGCTAGGTCAAAGGAGATGTACATATAAATTTTGATGGATAGTACCAAATTGCCTTCCAAAATGTTTTTACCTTTTTTCATGTTAAACAGATTTTTAGAGTTGAGACTGACAAATAAACAAACAATGGTGAAGACACTGCTACCTTCTGTGTACTAAAACATTTATTTTAAACAAAATTTCCACTAGATGGAGATGTTTAGCTATCAGAAAATTTAAATAATTTCTGTCCTATAGAATATTATTATAATAAAACTAGAGGCCCAATGCACGAATTTTGTGCAAGAGTAGGCCTTCCCGCCTGCGGCTGCTGGCACCAGCTTCCCTCTGGCCGAGGGAAAATTAAATTAAATTAGAATTTTAATTAAAATTCTGTATTACAAGGTTCCAAACAAAATGTACCTGAGGCATTTATGAATGAAAGAAAACACTGAAACCCAATATAGGTCACCTCAAGAACAGACATAAATCTTGCAGAGTTAACAGGACCCTTTTTTTGAATGTATATACCCATAATTATGTATATTTTTTATTTTATATTTTAATCTTCACCTAAGGATAATCTTCATTGATTTTTTTAGAGACAGTAGGAAAGAGGGGGAGAAATATTTATGTAAGAGAGACACATAAGTTGGTTGCTTCCTGCACACACTTTGATCAGGACCGGGGATGGAACCCTCAACCGAGGTACTTACCCTTGACCTAACCCAGGACTCTTCAGTCTTTAGGCTGACGCTCTATTCACTGAGCTAAACCAGTTAGGGTTCTTTTTTTTTTTTTTTAAACCCTCACTGGAGAATATGTTTATTGATTTGAAAGGGAGAGAGAGAGAAAGAGAGAAACATCAGTGTGAGAGAAACATTGACTGGTTGTCTCTCATACATGTCCTGATCAGGGTTTGAACCCGAAAGCCAGGAATGTGCCCCTCTCCAACTAGAAATCCATGCTCCAACCAGCTGAGCAACTGGCTAGGGCATACTCACAATTCTCAGGTTGTAGGGAAGAATGAGAACTTGGGACTGAAGTTAAATGCACCTTGGTAGAAGTGAATGCTGCTGAGACTCAGACACTGTGTTTGAAGTAGCTTATCAGCTACCTTTCCTTGTTTACCAATTGGGGAGGATTGACCTGGTTAGCTGTAGGACAGACCAGAGAGAGGTAGGAAAAGAGTATCTTGAAGTCAGCTTTTTAGTGGCTGAACAGAATCAAGACCTTCCCCCATAGGATTTACAGGGGCTAGTAAATCCTATGCTTTCTGCTGTCAGGATTATTTGTCTGTCCTGATGTGTGAAAGCCCAAATCTACACACACACACAAACACACACACACACACACACACACACACACACACACACACTCCAACAACAGTGCATCTCTGGGATTTCTTTTTTCTTTTGTGTAACATCCATTTATAACTCACATACTATATAATTCATCCGTTTAAAGAATACATTCTATAGTTTTTAGTATGTTCACAAAGTTGTATACCATCAGTACATCAATTTTAGGAAATTATCACCTGAAAAAGAAACTCCATACTTCTTTTTTTTATATATATATATATATATATATATATTTTATTGATATTTTACAGAGAGGAAGAGAGAGAGATAGAGAGCTAGAAACGTCAATGAGAGAGAAACATTGACCAGCTGCCTCTTGAACACCCCCTGCTGGGGATGTGCCCGCAACCAATGTACATGCCCTTGACCAGAATCGAACCCGGGACCTTTCAGTCCGCAAACTGACACTCTACCACTGAGCCAAACCGGTTTCAGCGAAACTCCATACTTAACACCCCTCAATTCCCCTCCTTCTGCCTAGACCTAAGCATCAACTAATTTGTTTTCTATCTTTATGGATTTGCTTATCCAGATATTTCTTATAAATGGAATAATAGGCTGGTCTTATTTGATTGGCTTCTTTAACTTAAACCTAATGTTTTTATGGTTCATTCATGTAGTGGCATGTATCCTTACTTCATTCTGTTTTTGGTTGAATAACATTCCAGTGTGAGGATATTTGAGGATATCTCGTATTTTCTTACTCATTTATCAGTTGATGGATATTTGAATTGCTCTCACCTTTTGGCTGTTATGAATAATGTTGCTGCAAACATTTATGTACAAGTTTTTAAGTAAATATATTTTCAGTTTTCTTAGATATACAATGAGTGGCCAGATTATTGTGATCTCTGAATGCATAATAATCTGGTAACTCAGTGTATATCCATATAATAAAATGCTAATATGCAAATTGTCCCTTCAACCAGGAATTTGACCAGCAATCAGGTTGGCCAACCGCCCATATCCCCTCCCCCAGGCCAGGCTGGCTGGACCTCACCCATGCATTAATTCATGTACTGGGCCTCTAGCACGCGCGCACGCACACACACACACACACACACTGAGTGGCCAGATTATTATGCATTCAGAAATCATAATAATATGGCCACTCCGTGTATATCTAGAGGAAAATTACTCCGTCAAATTGAACTATCAGATAATGACTAGTAATGTTGAGTATTATTTTATATGCTATTGGCCATTCATATATCCTCTTTGAAGAAATTTCTGTTGAGATCCTTTGCTCAGTTTTTAATTGAATTGTGTTTGTATTACTGAGTTGTAAGAGTTCTTCTGAAGTATGTTTTTTATTAGATACTAGAAGCCTGGTGCACGAAATTCATGCATGGAGGGAGAAGGTGGTGATGTCCCTCCGCCCAGCCTGCACCCTCTCCAATCTGGGACATCCCTCTCACAATCCAGGACTGCTGGCTCCCAACTGCTCACCTGCATTCCTTCCTGATTGCCCCTAACTGCTTCTGCCTGCCAGCCTGATCACACCCTAACCACTCCCATGCCAGCCAGATTGATGTCTAACTGCTCCCCTGCCAGCCTATTTGCTCCCAACTTCCCTGCTCTGCCAGCATGGTCACCCGTAACTGCCCTCCCCTGCAGGGTTGATCGCCTGCAACTGCCCTTCCCTGCTGGCCATCTTGTGGCCATTTGTGTCCAATAGGAGGCAGGATCTTTGACCACATGGGGGCAGCCATCTTATTTGTTGGCGTGATGGTCAATCTGCATATTATTCTTTTATTAGATAGGATGTGATAGAGGCCCACAGATAGCCTACTTCAACTGTAGCTGACCATAATAATTTTCACTCTGCACCAGAGTAGCTAAAAAACTGATTGAAGCATATAAACCATCAGTATTCATTTATCCAGCAGCTTAAGATATAAAGAAACAAGTCAGATAATAACCAGACAAATGGGTAAGAGTCAAGAAGTATCCACCCACTCTGTTACTCAGAAAACTTCTAGACCTACTCCTGCAGAGTTTAAAGCACAAAGAGGATACAGAGTTGTTTCATCATCATTTAGGGCCTATGCAAGAATACTACGATGAAGAAAATCAGTAAGAAATGGAGATAAATTCACTTTGGAAAAATGGATCCAGCAAATACAAGAACATGCTACTATATAAAATTGCTCTGACTCTCAAATGAAAGCATTTAAAGAAAAATGAATAAGATTAATAGAGAGCTGAGAGAAAGAAAAGGAGAGAGGGAAAGATGGAAAGAAGAAAGGAAGGGAGGGAGGAAGGGAGAAAAGGAGAGTAGGATGGATATAATGATTAGATTGCTTCAAACTATATTAGAAGTAGCCAGGAGTAGAACTTGGAATATAGGCTTGAGAAAAATCACCCATGAGAGAGCAATTGAAAAAAAGAAAAATCTGGAAGATAGTCAAAAGTCAATAAATGATTTTTTCAAAAACAAGGATAGAAATAAAAAGGGAACAAATTTTAGGAAAATATATAATAAGAGAAAGTTTAGTAGAGTGAAGAAGAAAACCTGAATTTGCAGTTCGAAGTATGTGAGTTTATTTAGCAATCCCCATTATTGAGTATTGGGTTGCTTTTTGCTTTTTGTAATAAATAACCAGAAGGCTTTGTCTTCATTTCTAATTATTTGAGGATAGATTCTTCAGAGTGAGATTATTGTGACAGAGGCTATGAATATTACAAGTTATGCATTGTCCAAAAGGTTTTACAGAAAAAAAGTCATCCCCTTGTTTTAATTTACTTATTTTATTAGCAGTGAGTGTGAACGTGGTTTTTCATGTGAATTGTCTTTTACCTTCGAGTTTTTAGTTAGTGAGCTTTGCATTTTTCTTTGTTATTTTCCTATCTGTTGTGTTTATGGTAAAATTTTTCTTCGGTTTGCTGCTTTTCTTTTATAAAATTATTTTTATATAGGTATTTTGATGTTTTACCTAATTTATTTACTTTTTTCTATTAGCATTTTGTGGATAGGTCTTCCTCACTGAGTAACCAGTTAAATAAATATTTTCTCCTAGTATTTTATGTTTCACATTTAAGTAAGTAATTCATTTATAGTTCATTTTGTTTGGTTTTTATATGTAGCACAGGTCTGAGTTTTATTCTTTTTACAAGTAGGCAGTATTTTCAGAAACTTCTGTAGATTACCTTTTCCTATTAGGTAGCAACATTACATTTGTCATAAATTTTATTATTATTTTTTAAATTTTAATTTATTAAGGTATTATATGTGTACATAGCTTACCACATTTGTCATACATTTTAAAATTATTTTTGTCTTTTTATTTTATTTAAAAGTTGACTGTGTTCTGATACATTAACTTTTCTTAAATTTTAGAACAAGGACAGTTTATCTTCCGTTATTACTGACCTCAACATAATAATGGAGTCCACTGCATATTCAGAATTAAGTGAATTTGTATCTAGGTAAGATAATTTACAAATTTTTTTCTATAGGGACTGTTTTCACTCTATAGTTTTGAGTTTACATTTTCTCCCTTCTTGATAAATAAATATCAAAATATATCTGAAAGTCTGATACCATTTTTATGGGTTATATTTAAGCCTATATTCTATATATCTATTATTCTTTCATTCAATAAAATTTATTATGTATTTACTCTGTGCTAGGCATTAAAATTAAATTCTGAGCAAAACTAGATGTAAGCCTTGATCCTCATGGAATTTTTAGCCTAGTGGAAAAGTCAAGTATTAAGTAGTCACAGAAGAAAATCTAAAATTGTGTCTGGCCGAAACCGGTTTGGCTCAGTGGTAGAGCGTCGGTCTTCGGACTGAAAGGTCCCAGGTTCGATTCTGGTCAAGGGCATGTACATTGGCTGCGGGCACATCCCTGGTAGGGGTGTGCAAGAGGCAGCTGGTCGATGTTTCTCTCTCATTGACGTTTCTAGCTCTCTATCTCTCTCCCTTCCTCTCTGTAAAATATCAATAAAATATATTTAAAATAAATAAATAAAATTGTGTCTGTGCTAAATGTTATAATGAAGAGTTGCATAGTGCTGTATCATGAATTTAACTTCCAGGGAGAACATGGCATGACTTTCTGAAACTTGAGCTGACATCTGATAACTGAATAGGCATAAACAGAATAGCTTGTGCATAGGCAATGTATTAGGAGGGCCCATGGCATCTGTGAGCAGCTGGCAGGATGCCCGAGTGATTAGAGAAGGGAAGGCAAGGGATTGTGTTATAAGATGAAGCTTTTGAAGTAATGGAGTTGGTGTAGGGAGTTTGATTACAAGTCTCACCCAATGTGAAGCTTTAAAAAAAAATTAAAAATATATATAATTGATTTCAGTGAGGAAGGGAGAGAGAGAGAGAGAGAGAAACATCAACGATGAGAGAGAATCATTGACCAGCTGCCTCCTGAACACCCCCCACTGAGGATAGGGCCACAAACTGGGTATGTGCACCTGACTGAAATTGAACCTGGGACTCTTCATTTAGCTCAGTCTACTGAGCTAAACAAGCCAGGACAACGTGAAGCTTTTGAAAGGTTTTAAGCAGAACCTAAGGAAGGCAGATGTGCGATACCCTTTCTATAAAAATTACTGGAGGCCCAGTGTGCACGAGATCATGTGCAGATAGCTCACTTCCACTTGCCTCAGCTGGCTGTCCTGCCCATTGCCACTGGTCGTCCTCTGCTGCTTGTAGCTCTCGCCTTGCCCTCCATTGCTCATAGCTCTCTGCCACTTGTAGCTCATGCCCGGCCCCGCCTGCTGCTAGAGCTGCTGTTTGTTTGGTTGTGGTGGCATTATGGCGTTATGGTCACTGGCTTTTTATATAGAGAGATTAGAGGCCTGTTGCAGGAAGATTCCTGCCATAGGGCTTCCTGTCACTGCCCCACCTGCTTACCCCCCTTCTCCACCTGCTTTCCCCCTTGTCCTCCTGCTTCCCCCCCTTCTCCACCCTCCTGCCTGCTTCCCTCCATTCTCCCCTGCCCCACTTGCTTGCTTCTCTGCAACTTGGGGCATGGCTTCTTTCTATGCTGTCTTCAGTCTTTGCTATGGTGGAATATGCAAATTAACTGCCATCTTGGTTGGGTTAATTTGCATACCCACCCTGATTGGCTGGTGGGTATGGCTTGTGGGTGTAGCAAATGTATGGTTAATTTTCATGCTTCTCTTTTAGTAGAGAGGATTATTCTGGGTGCTGCAGGGAGAATGGATTAAAGGGTGCAATAGTAGTTACAGGAGGGTAAATGATTTCCAGTAAGACATTCATGCAACAGAGGTTTGTAGTTTGATCTAGAATGATGGTACTGAGGTAGAGAGCTGGATGTTTGTTTTTTCCATTTGTTGCTGGCAAAATGGATGATTAGCACAAATTTAAAACAAAGAAGCCATAAAGGATGGTGATTTTGATAAAGGTCTGAAAGTGTTCATGAAACAATGATAACAGGCCATTGAAGAGGTAGAACAATTGTTGATTTGGATAATGGAAACAAGTTAGCCTGAGACAGCATTTCAACAGCAGTGAGATGTGAGAAGTCAAAGATGCTGCATGCTGACCTAAAAGAACCCTGGACCCAATGCTGAAAGGGGTTTGGTCTGTTGTTGGTGGCTGCAGTGGCACCAGGGAGCAAACCAAACCTGAGTTCAGCAACCTCAGTACTTGGGTTCCAGCTAGGAAAGAATTCAGAACTAAGATACTGTAAGAGAACATTTATTTGGTTAATCACAGAAGTAGAAGTAATTCCTAGAAGAAAGGGGCATAGGAAACAAGTTACAGAGGCAAAGGAAGGGCCCTTGGAGCTTAGGGTGGGAAGCCAATGGTAACATGCCTGAGGCTGGGAGAGGGTGAGGGAAAAGGAAAGATGGATATGCTACAGAGAGGGGCTGCTTCCTGAGGGTGTTAAGGGTGAAGATTTTAGGGAATTTCCAGGGGAAGATCTTAATAGAATATTCGGTGGCATTGCAAGTGTGTCCTTTCAAGGTTGTGGTCTCCACTGATTGGTTGGAGGGCAGCACTTGGGCTAAGGGGCATTATGCAGTGCAGCTGGTCCTGAGGTCAGCCATGGGGTCACTCATCAGGTTTTTCTGCTTTTCTGGACCTGGAGCTGAAACACAACTGAAGCCTGGATGTATGTCTGGGGAGGGGTCCAAACCTCATGGCCAGCGATACCCTAACTGACTGATCTTCTTTGCTCTGCACACGTCTGTCTAACAGCCTGCCACAATTTCAGGCCAGAGTTTGTGCCTATGTCCCTCTTTTGAGGTAGTGCGTCTTTGTCCTGGTAGCAGTGCTACCCCTCTCCCATAGTCACATGGGTTTGACTTCTGTTCCTCCCTCAGAAGTAAGGGGCTTTCCCTCCTTGCTTTACTGCCTTTTTCTCAATGGGCTAGGGATTTTGCTTCCCACTCTAGAAGAGTTCTGTAGAAGAGTCTGCCTTCATCTTGTTCTCTAGCAGCAGCTGCTTGCCTCTTCATGCCTGTGCCATTATGGGGAGCTCTCTCCCGGCTGCTGCCATGACCCCAGTCTTTCTGATGGAGTCCTGCTGTGTTTTAGGTTCCCATCTGTTCTAAGTGGTACTTTACTCCACAGGTTGAGAACCTCTAGCAGGGTCACCTAAGACCATCAAAAATATAGATTTTTACATTACGATTCATAACAGTAGCAAAATTATAGTTATGAAGTAGCAACGAAAATAATTTTCTCACCACAACATGAGAAACTATTAAAGAGTCACATCATTGGAAAGATTGAGAACCACTGTAGTAGAGGGTAGGGTCCCTTAGGCCTAACCTGCCATCAGGGCAATGTCCACTGCCCCACAAAGCCACAGTCGCTCTGTGGACACTGCTGGAGCCCGCGATGCTGCAGAAGTCCTGCCTGCCGTGGTTGCTGTGGGCCTAGAGGTCCTGTCTGCCGCAGCCGCTGTAGGACCCAGACACCCGGGACCCATCAATGCACCTTCTGGCGAGTCACGCCTTTTATGATATAGACTATAGGCCCAGTGCATAAAATTCCTGCACGGGGTAGGGGGAGGGTTTCCCTCAGCCTAGTGGGATTGGGCCTTAAACAGGCAGTCGGACATCCCTCTCACAATCCAGGACTGCTGGCTATTAGGATATGTAAATATATATTACTAGAGGCCCGTTGCAGGAAGATTCTTGCAAGAACAGGGCTTCCGTTGGGCTTCCCTCCCCTCACCTCCATCTCTGCCATCCCCCCACCTTCTATGCTTTCTTTCCTGCAGCCCCCCTCCTCCCCACGCTTTCCCCCTTCGCCACCTGCCCATGCTTTCCCTCCCTCTTCCTTCTATGCTGTCTTCAGTCTTCACTCTTCCCTTCCTCAGCATATGCAAATTAACCGCCATCTTTGTTGGCATGGGCATATCAAAGGTCCAGTCAATTAGCATTTTTCTCTTTTATTAGTGTAGATGTGTATTATATATTATTGCTTGCTACAGAGATCACAGTCTACTTAGAATTAATATTTTGTCACTTCAAATGAAATATTGGAACCTTATTCTAAATAAATCCCTTTACTCTCATCTCTGTATATTGTAGTTTTCATATGTATTACTTCTACATACATTGAAATCCTCATCAGATAATGTTATAATTATTATTTCTGGTTTTTGCATATTTTAAAGAATTTAAGAGAAGGAAAGTGATATATTTATGCAGATTTTTAAAAATCATATTTTATTTCTCTTTCATTTCTGTTATTCCAGGTTTCCCTTCAGTATCATTTCCTTTTCATCTGAAGAATTCATTTTAGTATTTCTTCTGAGTAGATTCACTTTGGACAAATTCTTTTTTTAAAAAAAATCATCACCTGAAGATATGTTTTTATTGATTTTAGAGACAGAGGGAGGGAGCGAGGGAGAATCATCCATCAGTTGCCTCCTATACACACCCTGATTAGGAATTGAACCTTCAACCTTTAGGTGTGTGGGACAACACTCCAACAATTGGGCCACCCAGCCAGGGCAACACATTTTTTTAGTTTTCTTTCATCTGAGACGATCATTATTAAACCTATGCTCCTGAAGGATATGTTCACTGGATATTAATTCTGGGCTGATAAGTCTTTTTTTTCCCCATTATTTAAAAAAAGTGTTTCACTTCTTTCTGATCTCCATGATTTCTGTTGAGAAATCCATATTTCTTTGTATGAAATCTGTATGCTTTTCTCTATTGATTTCAGAATTTTTTCTTTAATTTTTAGTAATTTGATTATGATGTGTTTAGGAATGGATTTCTTTGAGTTTATCCTCTCTGGGGTATCTGAGCTTCTTTAATTTGTAAGTTTATGTCTTTTTACCAAATTTGGCAAGTTTTTCTTCAAATAGATACATATTTCTTGCTCAGTTATGTTTTCTCTGCTTCTTGGTCTCTGATGACCTAAACGTAAACCTTCTGGGTATTGTCCCACATGTTCCTTTTCTTTTCCTTCAGATTGGCTGGTTTCTGTGTACTCACCACGCAATAAAGATACTGTGTCGTCCCATCAACACAACAAACCTCTCAGGTTCTCCCTTTATAGTCACACCCTCCCCTAACGCTTAGTGCCTGGCAAAACCTGCTCTGATCTTCATCAGTGGAGTTTTGCCATTTACAAAATGTCAAGTAAATGAAACCCCAGTGTGTAGCCTTTTGAGACTGGCTTCTTTACTTAGCACGGTGCCTTTGAGATTCTTCCGTGTTTTCACCTCCAAGGAAGGTCCATTGTTTGGATCCTAGTTTGTTTATTCACTTGCCCTGGGAGAACATTGGGTTCTCGCCTGTTCTGGTGATTATGAACAGAGCTGCTGTAAACATTCATGAGGTCTGTGTGTGTGTAAGGTTTCTTTCTCTAGAGAACAGAACCAAAAGTGGCATTGCTGAGTCATGTGATAAGGACGTGTGTAAATTTATAATAAACCAACAAACTTTATCAGAGCAACCATACTATTTTACAGTCCTTTCCCACCAGCAATATGCGAAAGTAACTGATAATATTTGAGAGCATTATCTTCTGCTAATAACCTGAATTAGGCCTAATATTTCTAGGAGTTTGTTTTTGAAATAAAAGTTTAGAGTTTTTATTCTAAAGCTCTCTGTTTTGCTATATTACCGAGAAGGAGGCAGTTGGGTTTATTTTATGTTTCTGGCTAGTGGAAATTGAAATGTGTCACTGCCACATTTTGTGAAAGAAACCCCTGTCATCTGTTTTGCATTAGTAAAGTTTGGACTGTGCTTCGGAAGAATAGATAAATTACCATCATTCTTTTTTTTTTTTTATATATATATATATTTTATTGGTTTTTCACAGAGAGGAAGGGAGAGGGATAGAAAGCCAGAAACATCCATGAGAGAGAAACATCGACCAGCTGCCTCCTGCACATCCCGCACTGGGGATGTGCCCGCAACCAATGTACATGCCCTTGACTGTAATCGAACCTGGGACCTTTCAGTCCGCAGATCGACACTCTATCCATTGAGCCAAACCGGTTTCGGCTACCACCATTATAATACACACACACACACACAAACACACACACTCTTCTTTCTTAAATGGGAAGTTCTTTTAAAAATTTATGTCCCAGAACAGTCTCTTTTTCTCTTCCCTTCTCTCTGAGTGCCTGTAGTGTGTGTGTGTTCACGCTTTGCCATTGAAATGTTTATCGGATGTTTTTCTCTGCTCCCTCCCTCACTGCATGATCAGGTGCCTAACTGGCTACCTTGTTTGATGGAGATTAAAATATCACGTCACTTTCACCTGCAAGCTCCAATGAAGTCACTGCTGCTCATTATAGGCTTGTATTCTTTGGAGAGTTCATTTGTTCACTCAGACATTAAAAAGGTATTAGTACCGTATTTGCCGGCGTATAAGAAGATTTTTTGGCCCTGAAAATACCGTATTTGCCGGCGTATAAGAGACTGGGCGTATAAGACGACCCCCTAACATTTCCACTCAAAATACAGAGTTTGTTATATACTCGCTGTATAAGACTACCCCCCACTTGGAGGCATATTTTTCAGGGCCAAAAAATCGTCTTATACGCCGGCAAATACAGTAATAGATATTGGAGTAAGTTTTAACACTTAATTTCAAGTGTTTCCTACAGAATTTATGTGTATGTAGCTGTGTGTTGACTTATTTTTTTTCCTTGGTGTCTCCTTTGGGCGTTTGTCACTTTATTTCCATTTCCTGCTTTCTTTTGGATTATTTAAATACTAGATGCCCAGTGCATGGATGTGGTTGGGCCCGCCTGGCCCCAATTGCGATGGATTAGAGCTGGGCCTGTCAGGAGGAGGAGATGATAGGAGGTTGACTGGCAGCTCCCGCCTCTGATTGGGGTGGAGGGACTGATGAGGGGGTCAGTGGCCAGGGGAGAGGCGGTGAGAGGTTGGCCTGCCAGCCCCAGCCCCATTTGGTGTTGTGGGGGGGAGCTGATTAGGGCCAGAACTAGCTGGAGGGAGGACCAGAGGCTGATGAGGGTGGTGAGGCTGATTGGGGGTGGGTTTGGCCATGGGGAGGGGCTGTGGGTGGTGGGCCAGCTGTCCCTTCTCCAGAATGGGGGGGGGGTAGTTGGGGTCCAGCAGCCTGGGGGAGGAGCCATGGTTGGTTGGCTGGTTGGCCCTGCCCCTAATTGAAGTGAAGGCCCCATTGAGGGCAGAGCTGGCTAGGTGGAGGAGCTGCAGGATGATAGGGGTGGTGGGGGCCCATCGGGGGCGGTGCAGGCTTGGAGGAGGGGCAGCAGGCAGTTGTCTGGCTGGCCCCACTCAGGTAGGGGGAGCGATCAAGGGTGGGGTCAGCTGGGTGACGTACTGTGGGCCAATGGAATAGTGGAGCCAATTGGGGGCAGGGCCAGCTGGGGGCAGGGACTGCATGAGGTTGGCTGGCTGGTCCTGCCTCCTATTGGGGGCGGGGGGGGGCGGGGGGGGGCGGGGGGGCAATCAGGGACAGGGCCAGCCAGGGGGAGGGGCTGCAGGGGGGTTGGCCAGCCACCCCACCCTTGATTCAGGTGGAAGAGGCTGATCATGGGTGAGGCTGGCAGCAGGGAGGGACTGCCTGAGGTTGGCCAGCTGGCCCAACCCAGTGATTGGCGGTTCGCTGGCTGCAGTGGGCATCATAGCAACTGGTTATTTCAGTCATGACATTCCACTTGCTGGCTTTTTATATATATATAGATCTTTTAGTATTCTGTTTTAATTTATCTACTGATTTTTTTTTTGGTCCTGTTTGTATGTCTTTTTAGTTGGCTTCTAGAGGATTTGCAGCATTCATAACCTAATTTTAAACAGTTTTCTTAGGTTTAATACTTGGCCATGCCAACTTTTGTCTGGAAGCCTTATAACTTTAGGCGCCTTTCCCTCCCTGCTTCAAATTTTAGTTTTCATAGGAATTACAATGATGTGTGTGCACTGGAAACCTGATAAGTTAATGTTATAATTTTTACTTTTGACCATCATATGTAAATTAATAAGCTTAAGTGAAAAGTGATAATTTGTTATATTTATCCAGATTTAAAAATTTTAGATAGTCTGTGGGAAGATACTTTATTACCATACTAGTCTTCATTAAAATGTTTGCCTAGATTTAGCATCTCTTGATGATTTTTGTTTGAGTTACTATTTCCTGTGATGGTTGCAAAATGATAAATTTTCAACTCTAGCTCTTCCTATACATTTTTCAATAGGCATTAGGCCTTGTAGTTAATAAATCTCTCTTCTCTCCTGTGTGTGTGTGTACATATGTATTTAGTATAGATTTGATTTCACTCATTCTTATTTTTTAATGATTTATAATTCCTCACTCTTCTTGTTTATTTTGTTGCTCAAATTATTTTAGACTTGATCAGTGAAAAATCCTTTTGGTTGGCTCCTGAATTTGAGTGATATATTCTCATCATAATTTTTAGCACTTCCTTATATTCTGGCATCAAAATTTTCCAGGTTCACACTAAACCTCTCCTAACCCCAATAAGTAAATCCTCCTATATAATAAAGAGGTAATATGCAAATTGACCATCACTCTAACACAAGATGTCCACCTCTGGGATTGGATAAAAATTAAAATGATAGACTCATGTTTCTTTTACTTAGGATAGTTAACAGTCAAAACATGTGAGCATCCTTTGTGGTCTGACTTTAGATCTCTTAGTTTGTAAGACCTCCACACAGGCCTTCCCTGAGTTAGCCAGGTTAGTATGTGGCCCCTTTTTGTCCACAAATTCATAGGCTCAGAAATTATTTCTAGTGGTTTTGGAATAGAACAAGTGGTATGATGGTAAGATCATTGTCCAGACAATGCTTTTATGACACCAAGTGGGTGTCCTTCAATTCAGTTTAATTTTGGTTAAGGGCAAAATCCTCTACAAGACTGCTCCATTTCATATGCCAGCACAAGTTTCAGGGGTCCCTGCATGTCTGACCTACTTAGCAATCATTTGAGTGTACCCCCTGCCCCCTCAAATATTTTTTTAAAATATATTTTTGCTGATTTCAGAGAGGGAGACAGAGAAAAGGAGAGAGAGAGAGACAGAGAGAGACAGAGAGACAGGGAGAGAGAGACATGGAAACATCAGTGATGAGAGAGAATCATTGATCAGCTGCCTCCTGCATACCACCTAGTAGGGATAGAGCCTGCAACCCTGGCATGGGCCTTTGCTAAAATCAAACCCAGGACCCTTTAATCCACAGGCTGATGCTTTATCCACTAAGCCAGACTAGCTAGGGCAAGCCCCCTCAGATTTTACAATTTGCTAAGATGCAAGAAACTCTCTGAAAAATGCTATACTAAAAACTGTTGTTATTATTATTATTGTTATTATTATTATTAGAGGCCCAGTGCACAAAAATTTGTACACTCAGGGGGGTGGGGCCAGGGTCCCCTCAGCCCGGCCTGCGTCCTCTTGTAGTCCAGGACCCTTCAAGGGATATCCACCTGCTGGCTTAGGCCACTTCCCACGGGAGCAGGACTAAGCCACAGTCGAACATCCTTAGCCCTTGGAGGAGGCAGGAGAGGCTCCCACCACTTCCGCTGTCAGCTGGGCTAGTAGCTGAGCAGAGTTCCCCCTGTGGCAGTACACTAACCATCAGGCGGCAGCTTCTGCGTTAAACATCTTCCCCCTGGTGATCAGTGTGCATCAAGCAACCGGCAATTCCTGGTGGTTCTGCCATTAGGGTCAATTTGCATATTACCCTTTATTATACAGATTATTATTATTTATAATATATTTTCTTGATTTCAGAGAGGAGGGAAAGAGAGAGATAGAAACATCAATGATAAAAGAGAATTGTTGATTGGCTGCCTTCTGCACTGGGGATTGAGCTGGCAATCCCAGGCATGTGCTCTTGGCCCGAATTGAACCTGGGATCCTTCAGTCAATAGGCTGACCTCTCTATCCACTGAACCAAACCAGCTAGGGTGGTGATTTTATTATTAAAGGTACAACCTAGAAACAGTTAAATGGAAACAATGACGAGGCCATGATCCGGGGCAGGGACAGGTGGGGGTGCGAGGAGATATGTAGACCTTGTGCCCTTGTGTAATCCATGCACTTAGCCTCCAGCACATCACTGTGTTCACCAAGCTTTCCTGAGCTTGTTGTCCACATTTTTTATTGGTGCTTCCTTACCTATTGGTAATTGATTAAATGATTGCCTACATGATTGAGCTCCTCCCACCGCCCTCTCCTTCCTGAAGATCTGATTGGACCAAAGGTTGTTTTTTTTTTTGTTACTTTTTCCAAAATTTTTTAAATTAAGGTATTATATGTGTACATATCTTACCATCCCCCCCCCCCCCCCCCCGTTCATGCCCTCCCTCCCCAGGGTTCTGTGTTCGTTGGTTGTACTTATATTCATGCATACCAGTCCTTCGGTTGTTCTCTTATCTCCCCCCGGGTCTCCTTCCCCTCCCCACTGTCATTTGACAATCTGCTTGTTTTATGGTGACTATCTCAGGATCACATGAATAGAATCCGCCCCTCATTTGGCAATCTGTTTGTTTTATGGTGACTATCTTCCCCTGGGACACACGGCTCTCCCGGAACACCCGGCCCCTTTGGGGGACACGGCTCACCCGGGGCACACGGCCTGATTGGCCCAAAGTTTTAATCTCTTTAATCAAGTGGTTGGTGATTCTGGTGACTGGTCCCTATCTGGAGGCTATGTACGGGTTACCTTGAGTCATTCACATCACAAAGGCACTCTTGTCACTCAGAACTTTTTTTTTTTAATTTTATTTTATTGATTTTTTTACAGAAAAGAAGAGAGAGGGATAGAGAGTTAGAAACACCGATGAGAGAGAATCATCAGTCAGATGCCTCTTGCACACCTCCTACTGGGGATGTGCCCACAACCAAGGTACATGCCCTTGACCAGAATCAAACCCGGGACCTTTCAGTCCACAGGCTGACGCTCTGTCCACTGAGCCAAACCGGTTTCGGCTCATTCGGAACTTTTAAGGGTTTTTGAAGCTCTGTGCCAGCAACTAGGGACAAAGAAAGATATGTTCTTTATTCTACCACAGTTATCGAATAAAATTCTATGGAGAATATGGTTCTTTGAAAGATGGGTAGGATTTAAACATTTGGAGATGGGGAAAGGATATTCCAGGCTGAAAAAGTTGCATTAGCAGGCACACTCTCAAAAGTGTGGACTTCAATATGTAGAAATGTATCTGATATTTTCTTTAGCCTTAGTGAAGTATCTATAAAAAAGAATACTGAATAAAGCTAGGTTGGACCTCTCATTTAACAACATTTATTAATCATCATCTTTTTTATTCCTACAGAGCAGAAGAAAGAAGAGATCTGTATATGTTTTTCCGAAGCCTGCGCTTTTTTGTGGAATGGTGTGAATATCGGAAGCGCACATTTAAACATTTCAAGGTAGTGTCTAAAGCAGGGGTGGGCAAACTTTTTGACTCGAGGGCCACAATGGGTTCTTAAACTGGACCGGAGGGCCGGAACAAAAGCATGGATGGAGTGTTTGTGTGAACATTGCCATGTTAACACTGCTGCTGGTGAAGGAGCGGAGGGGAGAGCAAGAGAACCCTCCACTCTTTTGGCTCCGCGGGCCCGATAGAACAGCAAAACGGGCCGGATCCAGGCTGCGGGCCGTAGTTTGCCCACAGCTGGTCTAAAGTCTTCAAATTTAAACTTATGATAAAAAAGTGAAACTCATTTTAATTTAGAGATTTAATGTAACATTCTTTCCTTAAAGTTTTTTTTAAAATATTTTTTATTGATATTTTACAGAGAGGAAGGGAGAGTGATAGAGAGCTAGAAACGTCGATGGGAGAGAAACATCGACCAGCTGCCTCCTGCACACCCCCCACAGGGGATATGCCCCCAGCCAAGGTACATGCCCTTGACCGGAATCTAACCCAGGACCTTTCAGTCCGCAGACCGACGCTCTGCCACTGAGCCAAACCGGTTTCGGCCTTTCCTTAATGTTTTTAGTCAAGAAAAATTGACTTCTGGAATTTGCAATTATTTGAGAATAAATGAACGAGCGATGCTTTTGTACAAATCAGTGAATCTTTATGATGGAATATCTTGAGAGAAGTGTAGTTATAGTCTTATATATACACATTTTGAAAAATTAATCTATCAAGGATACTTGAAGTAAAAACGCTAATAAAGAGCCCAGCTGATATGGCTCAGTTGGTTGAGCACCGCATCCTGTGCACCAAAAGGTTGCCTGTTCGATTCCCGGTGAGGACGCATGCCTGCCTGGGCAGGAGGCAGCTGATGAATGTTTCTCTCTTTCTCCCCCTCTCCCTTCTTCTCTCTCAAAAAGTCAATTTAAAAAGTGTTTTTTAAAAAGGATAAAATCATAGCATGCTTATCACATAGCAGTATGATCTTTATTTCCTGAGTTAGCCTGTGTATTTTAATTTTCTTAACATATATTTCAAGTTTAAATACTGAACCCTGATTTTTTTTAAATAAATCTTTATTGCTCAGATTATTACAATTGTTTCTCCTTTTTCTCCCCCATAGCTCCCTTTCCCACCCCACCCTCTGCCCTTACCCCCTCCCCCCACTATTGTCCTCATCCATAGGTTATACAATTTTAATCCAGTCTCTTTCTGCACCCCATACCCCTTTCACCCTGGTAATTATCTATCCACTCCCTTTCTTTGCCCCTAATTCTATTATATTCACCAGTTTATTCTATTCCTCAGATTTTTAATTCACTTGATCTTCTTCCTCTTCTTAAGTAATACCTTTCAGCATTTCATATAATACTGGTTTGGTGGTGATGAACTTCTTTAGCTTTTTCTTATCTGTGAAGCTCTTTATCTGCCCTTCAATTCTGAATGATAACTTTGCTGGATACAGTAATCTTGGTTGTAGGTTCTCACTATTCATCACTTTGAATATTTCTTGCCACTCCCTTCTGGCCTGCATGGTTTCTGTTGAGAAATCAGCTGATAGTCTTATGGGTGCTCCCTTATAGGTAACCAACTGCTTTTCTCTTGCTGCTTCTAAGATCTTTTTGTCTTTTACCCTTGGCATATTGATGATGATGTGCCTCGGAGTATTTCTTTTTGGATTCCTCTTGTTTGGGGTTCTGTAGGCTTCCTGTACTTGTAAGTCTATTTCTTTCACCAGGTGAGGGAAGTTTTCTGATATTATTTCTTCAAATATGTTTTCAGTATTTTGCACTCCCTCTTCTTCTGGCACCCCCATAATCCTGATGTTGGTGCGCTTGAAGTTGTCCCAGAGGCTCCTTACACTATCTTCAACTTTCTGGATCCTCTTTTCTTCTTCCTTCTCCAAAGGAGTGTCTTTTGGCTCTTTGACCTGATTCTTGTGTTCCTCCATTCTGCTGTTGGATCTCTGCATAATATTTTCCAATTTAGTCAGTTTATGTATACTTTTTAGTTGGGTCTCATGAAGTTTATCAAGCTTTTCTAGGATATTGTTGCATAACCTTAGAACCGTAGTTCTGAACTCTATATCCTCCATCTCTTTCGTTTGAGATCTATTTCCTTGTCTAGGCATTATCACTATTTTTCAGAGTTGGTAGGATGGCTTTGTGTGTTTGGTGTCCTATATGGCCCAGTGGGTCAGCCTCCTCAGTTACCTGAGGTAGACACTCTTAGTGATCCCCTTTGTGGACTGCGTGCACAGCCTTGTTGTAGCTAAGTCTTTATTGTTGTGGATTGACCTTCAGGCCAATTGGATGTGGGTATCAGCTGTGTCTACTCTGGGATAAATTCTGTATTGGAGACAGTCTTATAGGATCAGACTTGAAAAACTGCAGAAGCCTCTGCTCAGCTTGGATGGGGCGGATTCTCAGGGCTGAACTGACAGTCTTGGCTTCTGCCCTGTTGTGCGCTCGCCTGAGTTTCCGCCTGACCTCTGCCTTCCGCGGCTTCCCTGAGTTTCCGCCTGACCGGCCCAGGTTCCCCAAGCAAGAGTGTGGGTGCCCCAGGGGCTCGTCCGGATTTGGGCTGGTCTCTGTAGTCTGGAGCTTCTGATTCCTTCCGCTACAGAGAGGCCGCCACCTTGTACAGAGAGGCAGCGGCAGCCTCCGCGGTCAGACCTGGAGCTTCTGACTCCTTCCGCTACGGAGAGGCGGCAGTCAGACCTCAGCGCGTTCTCATTCGCAGGTGCAAGTGCACCTGTAGACCCCGCTGGCTGTGGCTCCCGGGGCCCGGTTTCCCAGTCTCTGAATCTCTGGGTGTCTTTCTCCAGCCGTATGAGCCTGGGACCACGGAATTTCAGCCGAGGTTGGGGTTCAGAACAGTCGGAAAGGGTTCCATGCCATCGGGGAATTCCTCCCCTCCCGCCAGGCAGGCATTCGGCATCGGCACTTTCTCTCCGCGCGAGAGCGTCTCCCTACCTCAGTGCTTTTCGGCTCCCAGTCCGATCCGTGAGCCTCTCTCTTTCTTTCTAGTTGTAGCTATTCCACTCCGCCAGCTTTCCTGAGGTTTTGGTTAAGTCCTTTTTGATTTTAGTTGTTTTTTTAATTAAATTGTTGATGAGGCGGCAGCTTAGGAGACTGCCTAGGCCGCCATCTTGGTCTGAACCCTGATTTTTATAAGGCAATGCTTCTTAAATCTGATCCTGATATATTAAAAACTTCCTTATCATTCCTTTTGTTTGTTTTCTGGCATAACTAGAATTATGTTTGGCTGCATTATAACCCCCCAGGTTCTACCTAGCTGGATAGCATCAAGTTATTGACAGCAGTGATCCACACAAAACTAGCTCTTAAAGAGCTAGAATGAAGTAGGATCTCAAGATTCAGTTTCCCCAAAAGCCATGAACTCTCCTTTGCCTTGTTTTCTATTATTATTATTATTATTACTATTATTACTACTACTACTACTACTATTACTACTAGTACTAGAGGCCCCGTCTACGAAAATTTGTATAATTGTGTGTGTGGGTGGGGGTACCCTTAGCCTAGCCTGCCCCCTCTCACAATCTGGGAGCCCTCAGGGGTGTCTTACTGATGGCATAGGCCCTCTCAGAGGGATCTAAGCCGCCAGACGCCACTGCCATCACCCCGTTGCTGGCCACTGCCGACAGTCTGCTGGCCATCTGACTGCTGACCACGGGTCCTTGCTTCTTAGCACTGGCCCAGCCCCCTGCCCACTGGGTGGGGGCGATCTGGGGCCAGGCTGGCTGGGGAGGGTCTGTAGGAGGTTGAGGCACAGCAGGTCGCACCTCGTCCAGCTAAATGTGGAGGTGTGGTGCCAGGCCATCAGGCCAGGCCCACGCCGTTGTCTCTGTGACTGCCTCTGCGGAAGGGGCAGCACTGGGACTGGACTGTGCAGCCCCCTCCACTGCCTGCGTGAAAGGGGCTGTGGAGCTGGACTGTCCCGCACTGTAGCCTTTCCCAGCTGCCAGCCTTGACCCTCGCAGCCACTGTGGCTTTGTCTGGAGGGACGTCTGCAAGATGTCCTGTCTAATGAGTATAGGTTATTTGCATTCCGTTCAGTGAACTAATCAAACCTGTCAGGCATGGGTTTTCTTTAGAATGAAACGTGCCAATCCCTGTACTGAGTCCTCTCCATTCTTGTTTACTTGTAGGTGCTCTTGGCACCAGAACAGTGAAATAGTTCTTCTGCACAAACGATAGAGGAATATGCTGGCAGTTACAGTTTTGAATTACCTAATGTGGTTATTTACTTACACATTTGAGTGGGGAATGTGAGCACCAGTCCCAAAGCCAATTCTCCTCCTGGTGCTTTCCATGCAGGTGTGAAGTGTGATTGTGTGTTTTCCTGTGGAGGCAGAGCACTTCTCTGAGCCGGTGATAAATTTACTAGAATGGAAAGAAACAGTCACATTGTTGTACCATCATGTCATTATCTAGCTTCAGAAGTTTTTCAGTATTCCAATCTGAAACTCTGTCCCCATTAAATGGTTACTTGCTATTTCCTTCTCCTTCAGCTTCCGGGAACTAGCATTCTAGCTTCTGTTTCTATGAATTTTACTACTCTGGTTCCTCATTAAAGCAGAATCCTAAAATTAGCCCTTTGCCTGGTTTATTTCACATAACATAATCTGTGTTGTTGCATATGTCATGATTTCATTCCTTTTTAAGGCTGAATAATACTCCATTTTATGGGCTTGATCACATTATGTTGATCCATCCATCTGTTTCTATCTTTTGGGTATTGTGAATAATGCTTCAATGAAGAATACTATACAATAACCTTTATATCTGTTTGAATCCCTGCTTTCAGTTCTCTTAAGTATAACCTGCGAGTGAAATTTCTTGATTATATGGCAAGTCTATCTTTAATATTTTTTAAGAACTGCATGTTTGTTTCCACAGTAGCTATACCATTTTATATTTCCAGCATCAGTGTACAAGGGTTCTAATTCCTTCATATGCAGTTGTTAATTTGAGGTGGTTTTTTCTTCTTTTTTTGTCATAGCCAGTCTAATGGGTGTGAAGTGGTGTTCTCATTTTGTGTGTGTCTGTGTGTATGTTTCAATATTTTCATTTACTTCAGAGAGGAAGGGAGAGGGAGAGATAGAAACATCAATGATGAGAGAGAATCATTGATCGGCTGCCTCGTGTATGCCCTTTACTGGGAATCGAGCCTGCAACCTGAGCATGTGCCCCTGGCTGGAATCGAACTCTGGACTCTCCAGTCCACAAGCTGACGCTCTATCCATTGAGCAAATCAGCTAGGGCCTCATTGTGGTTTTGATTTACATTTTATCAATAACCAGCAATATTGAGCATCTCTTCATGTGCTTATGGTCCATTTGTATGTTGTCTTTGGAGAAATATCTATGCAAGGCCTTTCCGCACTGAATCAGATTGTTGGAGTTTTTATTGTTGAGTTGTAGTTGTAGTTCTTTATACATTCTAAATATTGATCCCTTATCTGATACATAATTGGTAAATACTTTCTCCCATCCCTGGATTGTCTTTTCATTCTCTTGAGAATGTCTTGATGCAGAAAAGTTTTTAATTTTGAAGAAGCCAAATTATCTATTTTTAATGCCATTTTCAAAATATTATAGTCAAATTTAATGTTATAAAGATTTTTATAGTTCATCCCTCATGTTTAGGTGTTTAGTTTGTAAGCTAAGGATCCAACTTCGTTCTTTTGGATATGTTCATTCATTTTGCCAGCACTATTTGTGGAAGAGACTTTCCCTATTTCCCAAGACCACTCCTTTCCCTATTGAGTGGTCTTGGAGCCTTGGTTGAAAATCATATATATATATATATATATATATATATGCGCAAAGGTTTGTGTCTGGGCGCTCTCTAATATTTCATTGGTCACTATGGCTGTCCTTACACCAGTGCCACGCTGTGATTGGTGTCTCTGTAGTTATATTCTGAAAGGAGCACGTGAGAATCCTCCATGTTGTTCTTTTCAGGGTTGCACTTGGAGTCTTGAGATCACGTGAATGTTAGGATGGGTGTTTCTGTTTCTTCAAAAAATGTCATTGGGACTTTGAATCTGCCGATGGCTTTGGGTAATACTGACATTAACTATTCACTCTTCAATCCACGAACACAAACTGTCTTTCCACTTAGGCACAGCCTCCTTGGTTTCCTTCAGGAATGTTTGTAAGAGGAAAATATTTTTATTTTTAAGCCTCAATTTCTTTAACTATGTCAAGAATGAAGCAATCTATTTAAGACAATGGGACCACATGTTTTTACTGTCATTCCTTATTTGTGACTTACGGTGTACAGAAAGTTGTCAGGTACCCAATGTTTGTGTCTTTCTATTTAGAGCCTCAACATTATTATTATTTTTTAAAATATATTTTTATTGATTTTTTTTACAGAGAGGAAGGGAAAGTGATAGAGAGTCAGAAACATTATTGGGAGAGAGACATTGATCAGCTGCCTCCTGCACACCTTCTACTGGGGATGTGCCCACAACTAAGATACATGCCCTTGCCTGGAATCGAACCTGGGACCTTTTAGTCTGCAGGCCGATGCTCTATCCACTGAGCCAAACCAGTTAGGGAGCAACATTATTATTATTTTTTAAATATTTTATTGATTTTTTTACAGAGAGGAAGGAAGAGATACAGAGAGCCAGAAATGTCAATGAGAGAGAAACATTGACCAGCTGCCTCTTGCACACCCCCTACTGGGGATGTGCCTGAAGCCAAGGTACATGCCCTTGACCGGAATCGAACCCGGGACTCTTCAGTCCGCAGGCCGACGCTCTATCCACTGAGCCAAACCGGTTTTGGCTAGGGAGCAACATTATTTTTTAATGATTATTCTATAACTCAAGAGTTTTTACCAGTGCTCTTTCCTAATTATTTTACCTAAGCCACTGGCTTTTAAATTCTATAAAATTTGAGTTATTTTATGATTTTTTTTTCTAACTAAGTTATCCTAAGTATCTAGGAATATATTTTTCTGACATCTGGAAATGTGAGAGAACTCTTCTTTGACCATTTTCTCTAGTTTTTTGTTGTTTTATTTTTGTTGTTTCTTTTTAATTCTCACTCTAGGATATATTTTTTATTGATTTTTAGACAGAGTGGAAAGGAGGAGAAGTGGAGGGAGATAGAGAATGAGAGAGAAATATTAACATGAGAGAGACACATTGACTGAGGCTGGGGATTGAACCTGCAACTGAGGTACATGTCCTTGACCAGGAATCAAACCCTTGATCACCCCTCCCCCCCTCCCCCCCACCCCCTCCCCACCCCCCCGCCCGCCAGGGAACTCATACATTTATTTCTTAAAAATGTAAGGAATGTGATAAGGGTTTTTCCAGACATTCACAGCTTTGGAGTCATAAGAGAATCTATATAGGAGAGAAAACTTAAAAATGTGGTGAAAGTAGTAAAACCTTTACATGGAGGTCAAATCTTACTCAACGTAAGAAAAACCATACTGGTGAGATAGCTCACAAATGTAATGTATGTGTCAGGGCTTTTACATGATTTGCAAGCCTTATTGAGCCCCAGAAAATAGATACTAAATAGAAACATTATAGACCTAATTTGGGTGACAATGCTTTTATTCAAAGCTCAAGCTCAAGGTCAAGCTGTTAATAAAAGTAAAAGGAGCCCAGCCCGCATGGCTCAGTGGTTGAATCAGGAGGTTATGGTTTGATTCCTAATCAGGGTACATGCCTGGGTTGTGGGCTTGCAGGGGCATGCAGAAGGCAACTGATTGGTAATTCTCTCATTATTGATATTTACTAGAGGCCTGTTGCTGGAAGATTCCTGCATGAATAGGGCTTCTTGTGGTTGGAGAAAAGCCAAGGCAGGCTTTGATCCTTTCTCCGCTGCCTCTCTTCCTCCCGACTCCAGTGCCTCACTTCCCTCCTTTATTCATGATGCCTTGCTTGCTTCCCTTTGGTCTCTGCTGCCTCACTCCCCTTCTCAACTGCTTCACTCCCTTCTGTGGCACTTGCCTTCCTTCTACTCTGTCTTCAGTCTTTTTTTTTTTTAATAAATCTTTATTGTTCATATTATTACAAATGTTCCTCATTTTTCCTCCCTCCATTGCTCCCCTCCACCAAGGTTCCATCCCACCCTCTACCCTTTCCCCATCCCCCATTGTCCTCATCCATAGGTGCAGTTTATGTTCAGTCTCTTCCTGCCACCCCCAACCCCTATTTCCCTGAGAATCATCAGTCTACTCTCCTTCCATAACTCTGATTCTATTATATTCACCAGTTAATATTGTTCATCATATTTTTTAATTCCCTTGGTTTTTAGATTCACTTGTTGATAGTTACATATTTGTTGTTCATAATTTTTATCTCTATTTTCTTCCTCTTCCTAAAGAACCCCCTTCAGCAATTCATATAATTCTGGCTTGTTGGTGATGAACTCCTTTAGCTTAAATTTATTTGTGAAGCTCTTTATCTGGCCTTCGATTCCGAGTGATAGCTTTGCTGGGTAGAGTATTTTTGGCTGTAGGTTCTTGTTATTCATCACCTTGAATATTTCTTGCCATTCCCATCTGGCCTGCATGGTTTCTGTTGATAAATCAGCTGACAGTCATATGGGTGTTCCTTTATAGGTAACTACCTGCTTTTGTCTTGCTGCTTTTAATATTCTCTCTTTGTCTTTTGCTCTTGGAATTTTAATTATGATGTGTCTTGGTGTGCTCCTCTTTGGATTTCTTATGTTTGGAGTTCTGTGTGCTTCCTGTACGTGTAAGTCTATTTCTTTCACCAGGTCGGGGGAAGTGTTCTGTCACTATTTCTTTCAATATGTTTTTGGTATCTTGCTCTCTGTCATCTTTTGGGACCCCCATAATTCTGATGTTGGTATGCTTGAAGTTGTCCCAGAGGTTTCTTACACTATCTTCAACTTTCTGGATTCTCTTGTCTTCTTGCTTCTGCGGAGGAGTGTCCTCTGGCTCTCTGTGTTCCAAATCTTTGACTTGATTCTTGCGATCTTCCATTCTGTTTTTAGGACTCTGTATAATATTGTTTATTTATTCTTTATTTCTAGTTGATCTCTTTTCATATCCTCATAGGTGTCGTTTATTTTATCGGCCATTTTTAGGAGATTCTTGAACAACCTTATAAGCTCTATATCCAGTCGCTTTTTGTCCTCCATTTCTTTCGTTTGTGATCTGTTTCCTCGTCTTGGCATTTTCGTTGCTTCCCTGAGTTGGTAGGTTGGGAGGATCAGCTGTGTCTATGCCAGGAGACAACCTTATTCCACTAGACTTGGAAACCTGCAAATGCCTCTGTGTTCAGCTTGGATGGGGTGGAATTCCAGGGTGGAGCCTACAGCCTTGGCTTCTGGTTAGCCCCGCCCTCTGAGGTTACTGGGTCTCAGTGTGCCTCAGTGTCCTTTGGTATTCACTGCAAGCACTCTGAGAGAAAGGCGCCCTAGAGTTTTGCCCGCTACTAGACAGTCTAGTCTCTCCCCCAATGAGCCCGGAACTGGGGTTCAGTGCAGTTGGAAGTGGTGTTAAGAGCAATAGGGAGCTTATGTCTCCTCCCCGCTAGGGCAATCTAGCCCAATCAACTGTCTGTCCTCTGTGCGAAATGTGAGGACTCGGGGGCTCTGCCTTTCACCACTCCCCTGAGCTTCCGCCTTTTAGCTCAGATTTCCTCTGTATGAGCCTGGGACCCGAGGGTCTTGCCCAGAACTGCGGTTCAGTGCAGTCGGAGTTGGGGTTCAGCACAGTCTGCAGCTTTTATCTCCTTTCCGCTAGGGAATGTCAGCCCGGCAGTCAGCCGCCCCTCCTCTCCGGCTCCGTCCTCTCCCCACGTGCACACAGTTTCTCTGTACCTTAGGCTTTTACAGCTCCTCTGATTTTCCTTCTGGTTTTTTCTTTTCTTCTAGTTGTAGAATTTCTAGTCAGTCAACTTTCTTGTAGTTCTGGATAATGTCCACTTTATGTTTTAGTTGTATTTTTTGAAATTGTTGAATGAGGCTGCAGTTAGGCATTTACCTCTGCCGCCATCTTGTTGCAATTCAGGGCCAACAATCTTAACCACTGAGCAAAACCTTCCAGGGCATCCAGTTTTGTGCTTTTAAAGAAATATCTTTTTATTGATTTTTAAGAGGAAATGAGAGTGAAAGAGAAACATCAATGTGAAAGAGAAACATGGTTCTGCTACCTCCTGCATGCCCCCTACTGGGGATTGAATCCTGTCCTGATCAGGAATCGAACTGTTGACCTTCTGGGCCATGCCCGCCACCCAGAGCCATTTTACTCCTCTTTTGACTCCATCAGTCAGCTCTCATGCAGTTTATTTTTCCAGATAAATTTACAACTTATTTCCTTTAATTTAGTCAGGATTGTGATAACATATTCTCTTTTTTTTCCAAATACAATAGAGTCCTTCTGTTTAAATGGATTTTATTTTGCACTGTTTATCTTATATTCAATTAAATATACTTTATCATTCTAAGAGTTTGAAAGTAAAAAGAGAATATTTATATTCTCAGTGAGTTACAGCCATTGAGAAATGAGGCATGCATACAAAATAATGAGAAAGCAGTATAATAGTCATGATTATCAGTTACTAAAATAAAATACATGAATGAATTAATAAATGTTATGATATAATTATTATGGCCTTAAGAGATCACAGATTTAGTGAAAAAGTTTTATTTTGGGGTCAACCTTGTGACAAATTGGGAAAAAATTGAAAAACAGTAGGTCATTCTAAGTAGGGAAAACATGGAAGCAAATGCTGAAAAATAGGAATAAATGTTTGTTCTGGGAATAATATACAGAGACCAACTTGATTCTAAGTACAGTTTATATTGGAAACAATTGTCAGGAATTTCGTTGTTGTTAAGCCTCACTGGGGATATTTTTCCATTGATTGTTTAGAGAGTGGAAGGGAGGCAGAGAGAGAGAAACATGACATCGATTGCTTGCCTCCGGGGGGGGGGGGGGGGTGGGGGTGGGGGGGGGGGGATCCAGCTTGCAGCCAAGGCACATGCCCTGCTGGAATCCTTCAGTCCACAGCCAGTGGTCTGTCCACTGAGCCAAACTGGGCTGGGCCAATCAATGCCAGTCAATTTTTTTCCCCAGTAATTTTTATATACACAGTTCAGTCATGTTTCTGAAGCACTGATAATTTTGTATGTAACCCCAAAATAATGTGGAGATAAAGACTTTTGAATGGGGTTTGGACAAATGTAAACTTATGTTAGAAACTAATCTGACCACATTGTGTTATCATAAGTCTTCACTATTAGATTGAAGAAGAATTCTCACCATTAAATGTATTAGTTGCTTATGGACTTTAGAAAATGTTCTTCAAAAGCTTTCTTGTGAATGTAAGGTCTGTTTTGGTGAACGAGGATATGTATGGGGTGGATGGGAGGGTGGTGTGTAATGGCACCATGGAATTCATTTTGTTTTTATGTCTTGCATTCAGACAAGTTTATCGATAAGATTCTCATTCATACAGTATAAAAAGAAAATGTTTTGCAGAGTTTATCATATTTGTAAGGCTTTACAAAAGAGCTCTTTATAACTGTTTTCTGAAAAATGGGTTAGACTTTTTTCCCCTCAAGCATACTGATTTTTATCTGCTTGGCTTCTTAAAATATTTTACACTAGATTTAGAATGTTAATATTGAAAAAAGAGAATTCTATACTGTTTTACTAAAACCTTTAACAAAGCAGAATAATATTGAACATTACTATATTAGCTCTTTATCAGAGTAAAATTACTATACTTTATTTGTAAAGTTTTACCTAGGTATGAGATTATACCCTATTTCTTAGGCTAAGTAAAAAGATTACAGCTGCCTTAATAGAAAGAAAAGTTTCTCCTTCATAATGAATAATGTCTGAATCATAAAAGAAAAATGGAAGATCACTGGAAATATTTAGCTTTTCAACGTTTTTGAAATGTCAGCCTTAACTACTTTTAGGGATCCAATAAAGGCCAGAAAAGACAAATAGTTGAAAGTTTCTTAAACTCTTACTTCATTAGTATTAGAAATAACACTTTTTAATTTGGGTATTTGCGTAAAAACACACCTTTTAAATGGCGCTCTATTATGGACTACAAAGATTTTGTAGTACTATTTAAATATTTTCTCATTGCCTTTTTTTGAACTTAGAGATTCAGTGTTCTTACTTATATGTAAGCTTTTGAACATACTTTCTTAAAACACAAAATTCCTTCATAGTGGGATACCAAGTTAATATTAAGCAGGTGTTTATGTTCCTTTGACATTGTTGAGATAGACTATAAGTATGTGTGTGCTTTAGTTTACATGCTGCACTGACAGAGGTTAAAAGTAGGAGCCTATAGGTAATATTTTTAAGCAGATAAAGCTGTTGGGATGCTTTCCCAGGGCGATGGGATTTCCCTCCAAGCGTATCTCTTCAATGCGGTTCCGAATATAATGGGTGTCATTAGCCTTGCAGAATGTATCATCTGTAATTGAAGTTATGTTGTTGAACTGGAAAAAAAAAAAAAAGGAAAAGGTGTTCAGATAGCTGAAATCAATCTATTGTATGCCATGTGATGGGATCTCAGAATATTTTATCTAAAAAGTGACTTTTAAACTACTGTATTGTACATACTGTGTATTCATCGTCATGGTAATAAAACCCTCATTGTGTAAGCTCAGCCTTTATTTTTGAGTCTACAGCATGACTTTGTCAGGACAGATAACTTGCTATTATACTAGCTGGAAAAATGTATCCTATTCTAGTGTCGGCTTAAAATGCATACTGTCATACTGTCAAATAACCTTTGAATAAGTAAAAAGAACAAATAGGAATTCTTATGATGCTGGAAGATCAATTTTAGTTTACCGTATTTGCCGGTGTATAAGACGACTTTTTGGCCCTGAAAAATATGCCTCCAAGTGGGGGGTAGTCCTATACGGCGAGTATATAACAAACTCTGTATTTTTAGTGGAAATTTTAGGGGGTCGTCTTATACGCCCAGTCGTCTTAATACGCCGGCAAATACGTATTTTTCAGGGCCAAAAAATCGTCTTATACGCCGGCAAATATGGTATTTTTATACCCTCTTCACTTTTCCTTACCTTAAGTTGATTTTATACAATAAAGTCAGTTGGAAAGGCTTCAAAAGCAAAGATTTACTGTGTTTAGAGAAAGAAACTTAAGCCCAAGGCTTTAGTGTCCCCTAGGTTCAAACCCACGTGCAGGTTAACAGGAGACACTATGTGCACAGCTCCGGACTAACGCCTCTGAAAGCAGGCCTCAGAGCTGGTGTCGCTGGTCCTCTCATGTGGTCTGGACAGAACCCGAATTGGTGGGCAGAGAGTGCATTGGGCTCAGAGGGATACTTTTGATAAAATTTACCTGTGAATGTACGTTTTATAATGCGTCATAAGACTGATCCTTATAACTTAAAGTCAGGGGTTCGAGAGGAGCAGTCCTACCTGAAGATGAATTACACGAAGGCTTTCTGGTAAATTAAGAGGCACGGATTCCAGCGCATTGTGGTCCAAATAGAGGAAGGACAGGTTACTCAGTTTCTGCAAGGAAAGGCACTTGTACTTCAGTGTGGTCAGTGCATTTCTTCACAGGGTTCCAGTTCTCCACACGTGTCCACATGGATATACATATTGATACTGACAGAGACTTGTGCGTACTATTTACTATTGCTGTCATAGTGTTTTGGCTTTGGGGTATGTTCGGCCTCATAAATGGTATAATTTGTCTCTTATGAAGGGCAATAGACCCCTGCTCATTCCCAGCTCTGTCCACTCATCCAACCTCTGAAGACCCAGTGGTGCCTGGCCTCAGTCCTCATACCAGTGTCTGGGGCCCTTTTAGTTTGTCTTAGGAGCACCCAATGGGACAGTCCCTACACAGGATTCCAGTTGGATCCTGGTGCTGTCATAACTTGTCTTAGACCTCCAGAACTTCCCATTTTAGCTCCAATTTATGGCAAAACGAATATTCCTAAAAGGTATATATGTTTACTAGTAAGATGTTTCTCAAAGATATTTATTAAATACTTTTTTTTTTAGTAAAAAATCCCCCAAGGGTTTGATACTGGATTACTGTTCATGATCAGTAACCCAGTTATCTATACTATATATAATAGAGGAATATGCAAATTGTCCAGGATGCCATCATGGTAACAGTAATGACCGAACAG
Source organism: Vespertilio murinus (assembly GCA_963924515.1). Taxonomy (NCBI): domain Eukaryota; kingdom Metazoa; phylum Chordata; class Mammalia; order Chiroptera; family Vespertilionidae; genus Vespertilio; species Vespertilio murinus. The sequence continues at coordinate 107,648,544 of OZ004708.1, forward strand.
CAGGCTGTGTGGGCAACAAGGCCAGCAAGGGGGGTTAGTGAGGGACGACCAAACAATTGAACAGCAGGTAGTGTGGGGCGACCAGGCCTATAGAGGAGGGCAGTTGTGGGTGACCAGGCTGCCAGGGGTTGCAGTTGGGGGCAACTAAGCCAGCATGGGGGACAGCAATAGGTGACCTGGACAGGGGGGGGGGAGGGCAATTAGGGGAGGCCAGCAGGGGAGGGCAATTAGGGGTGACCAGATCAACAGGTAGGGGAGCAGTTAGGAGCTGATAGTCCTGGATTGTGAGAGGGTGCAGGCTGGGCTGAGGGAACCCTCTTTCCTACGCACAAACTTTATGCACCAGGCCTCTAGTTGAGTATAACTTTATAATGATTTCAAGATGGCGTTTCCCCTGAGATTAATCTTTCACCTTATCTCTGATGGGCATCCTGTAGCAGAATTTTCCAATTTTATTCTTTAAAGCTAATTTGCTGTTATTGATACTTTCTTAGCATTTATCATTCACCACCTGGACCCCAGGCTCCTGTCTTCCCCAGGGGCTCTCTTCACTTGAGCTAGAGCAAAGGTACGTACCTCTGGCCCAAAGGCCCTATATGGCCAAGGCTTTAGGGGAGAGTTAATTAAATGTTTGACCAAACATAGCAGGCTAATGTTTAAGTTGATAATTATGTGTGGCCTGCAAATGATGTTATCAATATCCAAATGGCCATGGGCAGAAAGAAGATTCCCCACCCCTGGGTTAGAGTAACCTGATTTACCAGTGGCTTTTGAAGCCTAGGTTGTTAAGTTACACTGCAAAGTAGCTGAGTTTATCATTTCCATGTCAACTTGTCATGAATCCCTATGTAATGCATGTATAAAATGCAAAATATTCACACGTTCCTTTTGTGAAATGTTGATCAGTTCCTGTAGGTCTTTAAAATGCCAGTTATTTAAAGGCTTACTAGATAGAATTATTTATCTTTAACTTACAGGGGGTATTTATTTATTTATTCTTTCAAACATTTTTATTGATTTCAGAGAGTAAGCAAAAGGGAAGAGGGAGAGAGAAACATCAATGATGAGAGGTAATCATTGTTCGGCTGCCTCTTGCACGCCCCACACTGGGAATCGAGCCCACAACCCAGGCATGTGCCCTTGACTAGAATCGAACCTGGGACTTTTCAGTCTGCAGGCCAGTGCTCTATCCATTAAGCCAAACCAGCTAGGGCGGTTTTTGTTTGATTTTAAAGTTAGTTTAGTTTTTTAAAAGTTCCTTAAGTCCATTAAATTCTGCAAAACTTTGATATATGTAGAATGCCCCTAAAGTAGAAAAAGGGTTCCTTAATTGTAGACAGAAATAGGAGAAAAGTGAGATATTTTTACATTTTTGACACGTATGTTTGTGGACAGATTTTACATTGTATGGATCATCATAATGTATGATAATGAATATTTGATAGTTTTAGGTGCTTATCATTACAAGCTACAAACCTTCTTTTTGAATGAGGTTTTCTCTTGTCAACAGTAGCAATATCCTTTATCTGGGGTTCCTTCCTGGGCTGAGATCGTTATTTCTCCATAGACTGTACATTTCAAGACAATCTGGCTACCAAAGTCACACACCTTCCCTTTTCCTGTACATACATTTTCTTGAAATACTAAATTAAGAAAAGTATTTAATTTTTACTACATCGATAATTTTGTTTTGGTGCCATCATGCGATTCAAAAGGAAGGCTATCTTTAAAATTAAATTTAGTGTTTTACTTCTAGAACTTTATTTTTTTTCTGGCATTAGTAAATTACTAATATTGTAAGGAAAAAGACAGGAAAACTCCTTTTTGGAGGTTTTGGTTCCATATGGCTGTGAACTATCTATACTAATAAAAGGGTAATATGCTAATTAGACCAGGCATCTTCTAGACGACCTTCTGACGTCCTTCCTGACAAAGCCAGGCCTGGGCAAAGCCATCCATTTCTGGGCGCCTGCAGCTGGCCTGGGCAAAGCTAGCCCAGGTCCTAGGAGCTTCTGGCCAGCCAGAGGCAGGGAAGCCCGAGAAGCCGGGGTCCTGGATATGGGGGTCGAAGAAGAGGTTGTTAGGGCAATCAGGCCAGCAAAGGAGCAGTTAGGGGCGATCAGGCAGTCAGGCAGAGCTGGTTAGGGGAGCAATTAGGAGCCAGCAGTCCTGTATTGTGATAGGGATCCTGGACTGCAAGAGGACACAGGCTGAGCTAACGGAACTCCCGACCCTATCCCAGTGCACAAATTTTGTGCACCTGGCTTCTAGTGTCTGTATAAATAAATATTTGCTTTGTAAGCAAGTGAAAAACATCAGACACAAAGTGGTCCATGAAATAAAATAAAGATTATATAATTTTGTGAGGTATAGGCATAAACTACACAGAATGAATGGTGTGGCTATTTGTTATGAAAATAATGTCTTCATTTATTAAATTAAAATTATCTTAAAACATAAAGTCAAATTCTAGACCAGAACTCCTCTTTCTTTTATCATATCATCACTGGCTGTCTAAAACTGTGTTCAGTTATACTATAAAATACTTACTTTGAATGTATTTGCTTTGATTCCTTTACTCTTGATTTTGTTGTATTTTGCATTAAATAAAGTAAGCTTCGGAGGAAGAACTGGAAGTTTCAATAGTTGATTTTCAGCTAGTGTCAGTTCTTCTAACAGAGAAAGTTTTGAAAAAGTAGTGTCTTCTATATCTTCAATCAAATTTCCCGTAAAATCGAGTCTTCTTAAATTAGCTTGAAGGGGAAATATACAGAAAATATATAAGAATAAGTTAAATTTTCATTTGTATGGACTGAAGAAAAATATTTAACAAGTCATTCAGCCATATTTTGTTTTTAGTGTTCTACTATAAATTTTGTTGAATTAATGCTGAGCATTTATTCCGTGCTTACACTGATGATCTTTCTAACTGGCATCTAGAATGACGGGTGCAGAAAACAATTTTGTAGAGTCCGACTGTCTTCTAAATTCTCAGGATGCTCAGGCAGTTTGAAAGAAATTCTTGTTGCAAATCTTGGAAAATAAGCATTACAATTGATTGAATAGAATCACAAACTATTTTATGCTGGCATGTTGCATTGTCATTGTAGGTATGTTATCTGAATTGTTCTATGCCTTACTGATTGACAACAGACAAAAATGCTTCTCATTATATGGGACGGTCATATGTATAAAATTGCTACAAACAATGAAGTAGTAAATATGGAACATTATGGCTCCAGGGGAAATGCAGGACTATGTTCCTTCAAGCCTCTGATCACACATTTTCATCAGCAATCAATACATAATTTTACGGGTATTTCTTTTTATAGATTAAAAAAAAAACGATTTCAGAGAAGAAGGGACAGGGAGAGAGAGATAGAAACATCAATGATGAGATAGAATCATTGATCAGCTGCCTCCTGCACACCCCCTATTAGGGATCGAACCTGCAACCTGAGTATGTGCCCTTCACTGGATTTCTACCCAGGAAAGAGATATAGAAACATCAATCTGCAGGTCAATGCTCTATCCTCTGAGCCAAACCAGGCAGGGCTATTGATACATTAACATTGAGCTCAGCAGCCATCAGCACTGGAACTCACACTTGAAAGAAGATTGCTAACACATGTATTTTCTCCACAAGGTGTATCTCAGCCAGCCTTCTTGCACTTAGGAACACTAGACAGCACTTTAGCATTACTCTTAAGGGCCATTCTAAACAGCAAACATCACAAAAATGTGAAAAATGAGGCACTGAGTAGACTGAACAGGACTCACAGTATGAAAGCAGAAACAAAAGGTCAGAGCATCGCCTTCGACCTCGACTGGCTAACTCAGTTGTTTTTACCACTGTGCATATGTCTGCAAATGACTGTTAAAGTGCTGTAAATATTGATTTTGGGATTACAACTAAATTTTAGCAAGTCGGTGAGTTTGAAAATGTGGAAACCACAAATATTGAAGAATAACTGTACTTCAGCCAGTGGGAGTCACCAGAGCGGCATGAATCCAGTTACTGTTAAGCTTGTAAATGGGTAGTGGGGCAGGGCCAGTGTACACTCTTTGTTGTGATTTTCCTCAGAAGCATTTGACAGCATAGGGATGTAGGGAATTTATGTAGGACTTGGTTTGAGAGGATGCCAGAAGTCAAGACTGCGAATGACTCCAGGACAATGACTGTACTAGAATCATCTGAGGGTTTGGTTGTGTCTTTTGATCCCTGGGCCTCTCCCCACACCTCAGCCTCTGGGGACATAGGGCCTGCCTGGTATTTTAAATATATTTTTATTGATTTCAGAGAGGAAAGGAGAGGGAGAAAGAGATAGAAACGTCAGTGATGAGATAGAATCCTTTATTGGCTGCCTCCTGCACACCCCCTCACTCGGGATTGTGCCCGCCACTGGAGCATGTGCACTGACCAGGAATCGGATCACGATCTCCTGATTCATAGGTCAGCACTCAACCACTGAGCCACGCCGACCAGGCCTTGCCTGGTAATTTTTAAATGCTTTCCCAGATATTTTAAATTATGCAGTCAGATTTAAGAACCATGAGTCAAAGGAAGGAAAAGCAGTTTCTGTGCTTTTACAGTGAAGGCAGAAAATAAAACATTGTTATTGGAGAAGCATCCTAATTATATTGGTGCTCCTGACTAGCAAGTGGATCTTGAAGTATTGGGGTTGAGAAGACATAGATTGCCTATATGGTAAATGGGCTGTCAACACAGACACCAAAGTCACCGGTAAAGGAAGATGGCAGAGGATATCTGAATGGAAAGGAGATTCATCAACAAATCAGTGGATTTTTGAAAACGTGGTACATGCTTAAAATACACTTATACACCTAGATGTGATAGGCCACGAGCACCTAGAATCTTGTGTTTGTATGAGTTAAATACTAGTGTGAGTTAAGACAAATATCTTATTTAAAACTAACTTACGTATTTCGGCAAAATCTTTGGCAGTCAGCTTTTTAATTTTGTTGAATCGTGCATAAAGATAGGCTGATTCCTTTGGCAAGGGTGGTACAATTTCAATGTCAACTTCTTCACAGTATACAGAGCCACTTAAACACACACACAGCAGGCATGTAGGCATTTCTAATTGGGAAAAGTCATAAAAGTATAAACAGTAAGAACATTTGGCCTCTACTGGCAAAATTATTGCTACTATGAATGTCATTACTGATTTGAAAAGATATTTTACAGAAGTGCAGGTGATAGAAAAGATGCCATGATTGTCATTGCTAAAGACCTGTATTATAACTGGTAACTCACCAAAATTTATTTTAGACTAGAAGCCAAGGGCACGAAATTAGTGCACGGGCAGGGTCCCTAGACATGGCCGGTGATCAGGGTCGATCTGTGTGGCAACTGGCGGAGTGATCAGGGGGCCCCCACTGGCACCTGCTTTGGCCGGCCTGGTGCTGCCTGCTCACTGGCCAGCCCTGCCTCCCAGCCACCCCACTGCCACTACTGATCGCCTCCCTCTGCAGGAGGCGACTGGTGGGGTGATCAGGATATGGTGCAGGCCTGTGCCCCGCCACCACTGCTGGTTGCCTTCCTCTGTGGGGTGACTGGCCAGACAATGTGGAGGGCACTGGCACCTGCTGTGGCTGGCCTGGGGCCTGCGGGCGGGGGGCAGCTTGTGCATTTAGTGTCTGCCCTGGATGGTCAGTGAACGACATAGCAACCTGTTGTTCTGCTGTTTGGTCGATTTGCATAGGCTTTTATTAAATAGGATTAGAGGCCCGGTGCACGAAAATCATGCCTGGGAGGAGCGGGGAGTTGTCCCTCAGCCCAGTGTGCACCCTCTCCAATCTGGAATCCCTTGAGGGATGTCCGACTGCTCATTTAGGCCTGATCCCATCAGGACTGCTGGCTCCCAACTGCTTGCCTGTCTGCCTTCCTGATTGCCCCTCACCATTTCTGTCTGCCAGCCTGATCACCCCTTAACCACTCCCCTGCCAGACTGACTGATGCCTAACTGCTCCCCTGCCAGCCTATTTGCCCCTGGATCCCTTCCAATTGCCTTTCCCTGCAGGCCTAGTTGCCCCCAACTTTCCTTCTCTGCCATCTTGGTCACCCCTAACTGCCCTCCCCTGCAGGCTTGATCACTGCCACCTGTGCTCCCTTGTAGGCCTGGTGCCTTCCAATTGTGCTCCCCTACTGGTCATCTTGTGGTGGCCATCTTGTGTCCACATGGGGGCAGCCATCTTGTGTGTTGGAATAATGGTCAATCTGCATAATACTCTTTTATTAGGATAGAGGCCTTGTGCACTGGTGGGGGCCGACTGGTTTGCCCTGAAGGATGTCCCAGATCAGGGTGGGGGTTCCCTTAGGGTGTGGGCTTGGGTGAGGGGCCTGTGGTGGTTTGCAGGCCGGCCATGCCCCCTAGAAATCCAAACTGAGGCTCTGGTATCTGGAATTTATTTACCTTCTACAATTGAAACTTTGTAGCCTTAAGTGGAGGGCTGGGCCGGCCAGGGAGTGTGAAAAGCTTGGCTTCCTCCATTGCTAGGGAAACCGAAGCCTGCCTCCTACTCTTTGTGGCTGTAGCATCTTGGTTGGATTTATTAGCATATTTTCTCTTGATTGGCTTATGGGCATGGCTTGTGGGCATGGCTTGTGAGTATAGCAGAGAAATGATTAATTTGCATATTACTTTTATTAGCTAGGATTTTGTACTTAAGTCTTTCTTATTCTCTGCTTTTGCATTGATTCTTTAATTGCTGAATTGATCAATAGTTATATTTTCTCATTTGAATACCATAAAAAATTATAAAGTAGGACTTAAGGTAAACAGGAGCTTGATTTATTCCTTGGTTTGGCACAAACACATTTTAGATTGAGTTTAGAAACTACTGGTTAGATAAACAAATTGTTAACTTGAAAATTAGAGTCAGCATAGACACTGTTGAGATTCCATTTCACTCTGCTGTCTTTCATTGCATTTATTTGTACTGTCTTTTTTGTCTCCTTTAACCTGGAACAGTTTTATTAGTCTTTATTTTTCACCTATTTTTTGAAAATATTTTAATGGTTAAAAAAATTTATGTTTTATGGTATATATTTTGCAAAATGTCTTTTAATTAGGATTTGTCTGAGGTTCCTCATTTGGGGCAGGAGTACCATGGGAATGGTGTAGGGTTCTCAGGGCCATGTACCAAGGAGCACAAGGTATATATTTGACCCACTCCTGGCAATGCTGTCTTTGATCACTTGGTTCATTTGGTATCTACTATGTTTCTCACTCTGTAAAGTAAGTATTTTTCACTTTGTAATTAATAAGTATATTTCAGAGAAGTACTTTGAGGTTTTAAATATCTGATTTGCCATTAAACTCTCACCTACTAGTTTTATCATCCATTGATTCTTTATTTTCTTTGGTATAGCAAAGGCAGAAATTTATTGAGGAACAAATACAGACTCCCCCGTGGGGAAGGGGAGAGGGTCCCCCATCCATTGATTCTTTTTTTTTTTCTTCCACCATTTTTTTTTATTAAGGTATTATATATATACATTGCTTACCATTATCCACCCCCCCCATCTCCCATACATGCCCTCCCTCCCCAGAGTTTTGTGTCCATTGGTTGTACTTATATGCGTGCATATCAGTGCTTCGGTTGATCTTTTATCTCTCCCAGATCACCCTACCCTCCCCGATGTCATTTGACAGTCTGCTTGTTGCTTTGCTGTCACTATATCTATCTTTCTGTTCATTAGTTTATAATGTTCTTTTTTATCCATAAATGAGTGAGGACATGTGGTGTTTCTCTTTCATTGACTGGTTTATTTCACTCAGCATGCTGTTCTCCATTCCCAACCAGGTTGCTGCTAATGATGAGAATTCCTTCTTTTTAGTGGCAGCATAGTATTCCATTGTGTAGATGTACCATAGTTTTTTGATCCAATCATCTGCTGATGGGCACCTAGCCTGTTTCCAAATCCTAGCTATTGTAAATTGTGCTGCTATGAAATAAGGGCTCCCCCTGGTATCACCGCCCCCCCAGGTCATACGGCTCCCCGGGGTCCAACCGCTCCCCTGGGGCACAAGGCTCTCCCAGGGCTCACGGCTCCCCCAGGTCCCACCGCCCCCCCCCCCAGGTCATAGGGCTCCCCCTGGTCCCACCGCTCCCCCGGGACACACGGCTCTTCAGTGGCACACAGCTCCCTCTGGTCCCACCACTCCCCTGGGGCACATGGCTCCCCCGGGTCACAGGCCACACCACTCCCCCAGGTCACAAGCCCCACCCTCCCCCCAAGCCACACGGCCCGTCTGGGACTGTTGATTGATGCCCTCCTATCCTGGATCCCCTGGGGCCTGAGCTGCTGATGAGCAGAAGGATGACGAGAGGGGGAAGAACGGGGAGGCTCCAGCCTACTCCACCGTAGCAACCTCAGCAGCTCTGATTTCACACATTCAGGCTTTCAGTCCCCCTGTTTTAGGTGTTTAGAGTCCCAGGCCACAAAGAGTGTTTTGGGTACTACCTCTCGGTCCTCTGTTACGCTCCATGAGTATGCTCCACTTTGGCTACTGGCTCTTGGGGACTTGGCAGAGGCTCCGGCCAGGCCCGGCGGCAGCGGGGGGACAGATGGGCAAAGGCCTCACTCGGGCCGTGAGGGAAGGTGCGGCCGAGGCCCTGTGCTTGCTCCCTCGCCAGCAAGGCAGGTGGGCCAGGAGGACGATGAGGGGGAAGAATGGGGAGGCTTCTGCCGCCTCTGCCACAGTATCCTCGCTGTCCACACTTCACATGTTCTGGCTTTCAGAGTCCCCCAGGTTTAGGTGTCCAGAGTCCCAGGCTGCAGAGTGCTCTGAGCACAACCTCTCGGTCATCTGTCACGCTGCACGAGCAAGTCTGCTCTGCCTTGGCTCCGGCCCTCAGGGGCTCGGCAGAGACTCTGGCCCAGCCCAGCGTTGAGGGGATGGACGGGCGAAGGGCTTGCTGTGGCCAGGAGCGGAAGGCATGGCCGTGGCCCTGCACCGGCTCCCTCGCTAGCAAGGCGGGTGGGCTGGGAAGGCTGCGGGCGCGGAGGCCGGGCTCCAAGGCAGCTCGCTCCAGTTGGGAGCGGAAGGTGTGGCTGCGGCCGGGCGCCGGTTCCCTCGCTCCCACGGTGGGCAGGCCGGGAAGGCTGTGGGCGCGGAGGCCTTGCTCTGAGGCAGCCCATTCCCTGGGCCCGGGGCGGGGTGAGCTCTGCTCTCGGTGGGCCTCCCTCACTGGCTGCGGCTGCGGCTGCAGCGGTGGTTGCTCTGGCGGCTCTGGTTCCACTGTGGCTTTAAACTCCACATGGCGGCAGCAGCGCTTTTCCCTTCCTCTAGTTGTAGACATCCCATTCCGCCAGCTTTCCTGTTGATCTGATGTAATCCCTTTCGATTTTAGCTGTTGTTTTTTTCTAAATTGTTGATGAGGCAGCAGCTTAGGAGACTACCTAGGCCACCATCTTGTTTTGCAATCTGGAGTCTTCTTTAGTGCATTTGCTGTGGTTGATTGCTGGGTCCACATTCTGAGATTACAGGCTGCAGCAAAACAGTCATTCTCTCTCACATTGAAAGTTCTCTCTTTCTCCCTCTGCCTACCTTTGAATTGCTTGATCTGTTTCTTTTTCCATTCCAGTCACCCACACGAAGCCGGTATCCATGCTCTGGCCGGGTTTGTCCCACGGCGGCCAGGTCCCCAGCGACATGTGGCTGCGGAGGCCGAGGCCGCTTCCTCCTCGAGGACGGGCTGCCGCCTTCCCGGGGCAATGGGGGCCCTCGGGACCCCACGGGGCCGCCCTGCTCTTGGAGGGGACCCTGACCCGTGCCCTAGTGGGACGGCAGGCCCTGGATCCCCATCCATTGATTCTTAACCTCAATTGTTTATCAGTAGGATAGTCGCCAAATAATAATTTTCTGAATCCATCATACTTTCTATACTTGTGCATTGGTATTCTGGTGTAAGGTAGAACATTCCCTTCTTGTTTGTTTGTTTGTTTGTTTGTTTGTTTCATTTCTGCCAGTATGAACTTATGAATTCCTATTCCTATCGGTCATAATACATTATCATGACATTTACTTTTATAATCAAACTAGAGGCCTGGTGCATGAATTTGTGCATTTGGGGGTGGGGGTCACTCATTCAGGCGTGGGCCCTCTCACAGTCCAGGAGGTGGGAGAGGCCCTGCCACTGCAACTTCGCTCTCCAGCTGTGAGCCTGGCTCAGGGCTTCTGGCTGAGCAGCACTCCCACTGTGGAAGTGCACTGATCACCAGGAGACAGCTCCTGTGTTAAGCTTCTACCACCTGGTGGTCAGTGCACATCATTGTGATTGGTCGTCCTGCCATTCGGTAAATTTGCATATTAGCCTTTTATTATATAGGACTAGAGGCCCTATAGACAAAATTCGTGCACCATGGGAGTTGCCCTTTTGCCCAACCTGCACTCTCTCCAATCTGGGGCATCTTTGGGGGATGTCCAACTGCCAGTTCAGGCTGGTTTAGGTCCAACTGCCTGTCTGCCTGATTGCCCCTAATTGCTTCTGCCTGCCAGCCTGATCACACCCTCACCACTCCCCTGCTGGCCTGATTGCCCTCAACTGCCCTCCTCTGCAAGCCTGGTCCCCCCCAACTGCCCTCCCCTGATGGCCTGGTTGCTCCCAACTGCCCTCCCCTTCTGACCTAATCTCCCCCCAAAACACCCCCCAGCCAGCCTGATATTACTCCCAACTTCTCTTTCCTGCCAACCTGATAGCCCCTAACTGCCCTCCTCTGCTCTCCTGATCTCAAGCCCAACTTGCTGGCCTGATTGCCCCTAACTGCCTCTTCCTGCCTGATCACCCCTAATTGCCTTCCCTTGCTGGCCTGATCTCACCACCAACTGCCTCCCCCCACCCCCCCAGTCCTGATCTTGCCCCCAAGTACCCTCCTCTGCCCGACAATTTGGTTCTGATTGGTCAGTTTCTATGTCAGTCAGCATCAAAAGCTTCACCTCCTAGGAAGTCATTGGCTTCTCACAGTTGACCAAGATTTGGTTCTGATTGGTTAGTTTCTGATCCAGTCAGTGTCAAAAGCTCCGCCTCCTAGGCAGTCATTAGCTCCTCACAGTTGACCCAGATTTGGTTGTGATTGGTCAGTTTCTATGCCAGTCAGCATCTCTGGGCCTGTCAATTGGGGCCTGATCAAAAAGGTCAGCAGCCCTGGTAGAGGCCTGGAGAGAAATGGAGGCATGGTTGCTGGCCAGGCCCGTAGAGAAAGATTTAGACAAGTGCTAAGGCTAGGGGTCAGACCCTGCTTCTCTCTCCGGGCCTGATTCACAGTCCCGCTCAGCACTCAGTGCTGGGTCACCATGCCTGCTGCCATAGGACTGATTCTGGTTGGTCGAGCCTCCTGGTCATTGTGGATGTAATGGACCCAGGGTTTTTATATATTAGTATTTTCACAGATTAGCCAGTGAGAACTCTTTTAAGCTTTTTTTTTTAAATTTTTTATCTTGCCACAGTTTTTCTGTGGTTAACACATTAAGCACCATGTCAGTCACTGGGGACTGAAACGGAAAGAAAGACAAACATTCTTGGCACTTAATGTGTTAAATGTCATACAATAAATTGCACCTATTTAACTTGTATAATGTATATGTTTTTGACATTTTCATATACCTACAAAACTATTACCACAATTGAGATAATTAACATACCCATTACCCTGAAAACTTTCTCACACCCCTTGGTAATCCATCCCTCCCAATCTTGTATCGAAAGAATCATGTGGTATTAGAGAGTGGGAATTTTTGAGCATTACTGAGGCCGTGGACTATGCCTCAGATAGAATTTTCAGTGCTGACACCAGTCCAGGCCTTGCGATATGGTCTCATGGCCCCTTCCCAGCACTAAGGTCTTCTTTCATAGATCACTGTCAGCTTTTTGAAGAACAGGATGACCCTGTGAATAACATGGTCATCAGTGGCATGAATCTGATGTTGCTTGGGAAAATTGTTTTGTCTTGAGTTGCTTGCTCTGCAAAAACAGGTAGTGGTAAATGGGCTTAAAAGCAGTCCTACACAAAAGGTTGCTGCTGCTCTCCAGACTACCTGTGTGGAGAATGGCAGAGCAGTCGCCCGGCTCATTAATAAAGGCTCCCTAAATTTTAATTTGGTCTGGGCTCCAGTGGTTGTTCACTTGTATTTGCTCCACAACAATGGTATATAATCTTTTCTGACTTTTTTTTCACTCTGCATAGTTACTGTGAGATTCATCTGTTGTTGTTTGTATCCATAGTGCATTCTTTTTTATTACTGAGTAGTATTCCCTTGTTAAGAGTTATATTTTGTGGACATTTCAGTTTCCAGTTTGGGGGTATTTTAAAGAAAGCTGTTAAAAAACATTCATGTACAAGTTGTGTGGACTTAATGCATTTGTTTTCTGTGGTAAGTACCTAAGAGTAGAATGGCAAGATAGGTATATGTTTACGTTTTGATGAAAGTCCCAAACTATTTTCCAAAGTGGTTGTGTCATTTTATATTCCCATCAACACTTCATGAGTGCTCCAGTTGCTCTATATCCTCACCAACATTTTGGTATGATTGGAGTTTTTAATTTTAGCCATTCAGGTAAGGTGGGTTGTAGTATCTCATGTTTTAATTTGCATTTTCCTGATCAATAATGGTGCCAAACATCTGTTTATATTTGCTATACATGTATTTTCTTTGGTGAAGTGTCTATTCATCTGTATGCAGAGTCCATTTTTTATTACTATGAAGACTAAAAGTCCATTACAAGCTGTTTTTTAAAGCTTCTAAAAAACAAATAATAGACTGTTCATACTTACCATCATTTTCTTTTTTGAGGGGTAATGATGCTGAACTCTCATCTTTTTGTAATTGAAGACTTTTCTCATCAGATATCATCATAGATTCTTTTTTCTATTATAAAAATAAAAAGTTATCAAGTGTGAGAAATCTAATTTTCACCATATAAGCTGAGGGATTATGGACAATGTCTTTCTTCTCATAGTCACATAATGGCATTTACTTTATATTTTATTAGGATTTTATACACTTATTATAATGTAAATATTTGTTTAGCTTGTTTTTTTACTTATACTGTGGGCTCCTTGAGTAAAAGAACCAGGTCTTTTAAAGAAAATTTTATATTTTCAAAGGCCAAACTCTATACTTTCTAAATTTCAAATATATTGAAATTCTAAATGGGAACTAGGGGAGAATTCTATGCCTTGGAATGAAAGATTTTCTGAGGTGGAACCTAAAATGAAAATAGTGTCTTGAAATTATTTTTATGTAAAGTAGCTCTTTTAATTATTCATACTCTGCCCTGGTGGCCTGCACTAAGCACCAGTCATGTCCTACCTGGACAGCCCTGATAGGCTCTGTCTGTCGCTTCTGGAAATGACCCTTAAGCACATATGCCTGTGCATTAAGGTCTTGGATCTTTTCATTCTAGCCTACCCTCCACATCTGACCCCCGTCCAGGCTGTTAGTTCCAGGAGACCTTTACCATTCCCTCTCTTCTGTTCTGGGAGGGAACGTGCTCTGCCATTAGACTTAGACTGCTCTGTGGTTCCCTAGCTTCTGTACCCTTCAGGAGCACTTTCCACTTTTAGTCTCGCTCTCCACTCCTTCATTCTCTTGTGTGTTCTGGTTGAACAGTCCCCACTACTCTCTTTGTATATTAAGTGCCATTGAACTCTGCTCCACTTCGTTTATATTAAGATAAACTTCTGAAGCAGCATAAAGAAATAAAACTGAGCTTCTTTTACTTATTACATGTTTTGGGACCAGGGAGTTTTGAAAGTATTCTTTTAACTGGTTGATAGATTCAGATCATACATGTGAGCCAATAGTTTATTAAAAAAAACAAAACTCTGAAGCTATAACTAGTTATACCTATCTTTTTTGTCTTCTTGTTAGCAAGAATAAGACTAGCATATTAACTAACTTTGTTGACAGAAAATGTGGTGTTAACATTCACTCGTGTGTGAGAGAGAGAGGAGAGGAAAGAAGGAAAGAGAGATCGAGAGCGAGAGAAAGAAAGAAAAAGGAAGGAAGAAAAGATGGAAAGAAGGGAGGGAGGAAGGAAGGATAGAAGGAAGGAAGGACTTATAACTGGTCACTTTAAAAATCTTTGCCATCTTATTCATACTGGAAAAGAACTTTGAAGAGACCGACATTGTTAAATGTTTGGCTGCCTTTCTCATTTTTCAGTGTGTGTGTCACACTATAGGCAGGAGAAAGATACTTCCGTGATGTGTTTACTTTCTCCTTACGCAGTTGAGTGACAGGAAAACCACAATAATCACTTAGCCCATGTAACTGGAGTATGAAAGGTGTGGTAGAGTACTAACTCAGCTTGGTACAAATTGATAGTCTGTTGTTGAAGCTGGTTTAAACAGAAAGCCCCATAAGTAGTTTTTCATTTCTGGTACTGTATATAGTTAACATTTATAAATTTTGTGAAATGTTATATATACCAAAATTGCAGTACTCTTCTATTTATTTTCTTAACCACTTCTTCCTAAAATAATAAACCTTAAGCTGTTAATCCATCTTTATTTCTTCTAATACACACCTCCTATTTTATTTTGAAATAATATAGTATCCAAATATAGGGCTTTGTTTAACATTACTTATCTTAAAGTTTAGTTTTCCTTAAATGTTATGTGTTGGTTACTATAGATACTGTTTAGTTCCAATATGTATGATTTATTGAGGCATGCATTCTTTAAAAATATAATCTTAGGGATACTTATTTTTAATTAATTTGAATCAATTAAAGTACTTTTTCTTTCCTCTTACCTTATCAGACACATAAAAAAGAAGCATGCAGTAAAATAGGCTAGATTATTTTAGAAGTTAAATTTAGAGTGGAAATAAGGTACCTTAATATTTTTTCCATCCAGGTATTGATCCTCATAATCTCGAGTAAATAAAATTTCTTCAAAATTATCAGTATTCTGCTGAGTTGATTGTGCTGGCTTTGTCAGAGGCACAAACAGTAACAGGAGAAATGTAGACTGCAGAATCTTCATTTTAACAAAAATTAAGGTGACTGGAAGTTAATAAGCTAGTGGCCTGCTGACTGTAAGACAATACTCCTTTTTCCATGGAAGTAAAATTCAGACCATCGAAGCAATATTTAAAAGCTTAGAGAAGTTTTTGGCAGAGTTCATGCAGTAGGGGCCAGAGAACCAAGTATTTAACCCTTAGTGATCTTAAATTACAGTGCTGAAAGTTTTTATGTATCAGTGATATTCTGTAAAACAGTTTCAGAAAATGATTATATTTATTTTCTATCAAAAATCCAAGCAATGTTGACAATGTTAGTTTCTTAATAAGTGCCTTGAACACAGCATTTTTATGAACTTGAAGTCTTTGAATACCTGTAGTATAAATGGTTAACATGAAGGCCCAAGATCCTGTCTCATGTGAGCTTGAAATATCATATTTCAACTTTGCTACTTTATAACAACTCTTGATTTGTATTGGTATGAACCAAAACAAGTTTTAAGAAAAGTTTTAAAGTTTAAACCTTAAATTTAACATTATGAAAAGTAGTCATTAACACTTTTAAAAGTAGTACAAAATATAAAGAAAGCCATAATTTTAATTTTCTTATTTTTTTCATTGTCACAGGTATTATTATTTTTAGTTAATAGGATTGCTTTATAAATTTAAACTATGAAAAGTAAAAAAAAAATTATTGTAGACTAGAAAAAGATAGAAGTTTTACTCAAGGGTTAGAGAAAATAATAGGTAAGATTTAGGCTTAGTGGTGGGTTTTATCTAGTGGTACACATTTCAGACTTTTTCTTAAGTACTTTCAAAGAGAATCACTCAGAGTTGCTGGTGCTGTATTGTAAATGCCACTCATCAAAAATCAGTGTCTAAAAATTAGGAATCACATTGTCGTTGATTTTTGCAGCTCCGTGTTCTTGCCTGCAATGGATATTAAAGTTATGTAATGATGTACACTGAAGTATTAGTTAAAAGTAATTGTTTGAAGTAACTTGAACATTAAAAAAATTAGAGATAGACTGTTAGATGAGTCACATCTTAAATGATATTTAAAATAATACTGGGGATGGGGGAGCCTACCATTGTAGCAATGGAATTTTTTTGTGGTTTTCTCAATAGATGTTCATGTCTGTGCATCAGCCCCAAGTGGGAGGTGAATGAGGAAAGCTGTGGGTTTATTTTAAACTGCTGAGTAGAATTTCAGGGCCCAGCAGCTTTAAAGGCAGTTTCCATGTGGTAGAGAGCTTTGCCAACATTCTTTCTCTAGGCTGAAATGTAATGGCTGACACTCGAGAACTGTGCTTAGAATATTTGTAACTGTTGTACTCAGCGTGCTTATTCTAATTATTATAAGTTTGTGTTGTTTTTACCTTGTAAAATGAATACTAATATTTTGTGAATATTAGTTTGTGAAGATGACATAGTTATAAAAGCATGCTTTTCGTTTTAATGTTTTCACAGGAGATAAAACATGTTTTTGAATTAAATAAAATAGAAAACTAAAGCATAGTGTATGATCTTAATTTTATGACAAGCAAAAATCTTGTTCCAGACTATAGTTAGTTTAGAACCAAGCAATTTCCATTGTAAAAATTTAGTTTTAGTTACATATAAAATAACTCAAGTGCCAATAGTCAGCTTTTAAAAAGTAGGTTTGATTTATAATTTGGGGTTTGATAACAAAATATATTTTTGTTTGCTAAATGAGGGAAACTGTATAAATATTTAATATTAAATTTAAGGTTAAAGAGTCAAGTGATATTTTAGATAACCATATGCCTATCTTTAAAGATTCGCTTTTATTTTTATCATTCTTTGGTGCATTTAGCAATCAAGGTAACATTTCTTTCTCCGTTAGGCTAAAAAATTAGTAAATGTGGATGTGGATAAATTTTAAAGAAAGTAAATGAAAGAATACTAATTTGTCCTCTTTTTCTATTAAAAACTGGTCTAAGGTCCTTTCAAATTAAAACTTGGTGAAACTAAAACTTGATATTTATGTTTTTATTTGAATATGAATTATTTTAAATTTACTTGTGATATTTTATGGGTTTGGTTAATAAAAATGGTCAATTTCATGGCTTATAAAGTACAATAAAAATTTTTAAGTCTTTGAAAATATCTAATGAAACAAGATAATGATTTGTTTTCACATTGTGTTGCAGATTTAACAGAATGTAAAGAAGTGAATTGGATATGCATTAAGTGTCAGATTTAGAGAATCTTAGAAATTCATAGTTTTACTAATGGTATACACAATTTGATACTTTGTGCTACAAAATATTTGTGGATTATATTTTTCCTTGAAAAGTTATGACCAGGACTACATTTTGGCATTTACTCGTTTAGTAATAGTGTAGGGAACATCCGCTCTCTGCCAGAACTACAGATGAGAAAAACTCCCCTCAAGCAATTTGTAGTTCGTCAATCAGCAGGAAAGTCAGCACACAAACCATAGAATGCACAGTGGACCTGCTACCCAGAAATGTGCAGAGTTCTGTGATCGCTGAGAGGGCGAGGCCACAGGGGCTGCATCAGCCTGACTTACGGAGAGAAAATGGATGACGAGTGGGGATGGTGACAGAGGATAACGTTCTAGGAAGGGCAGCATTGCGTAGGTGGGGAAAGTAAATGCTTGAGAAAATTTGTTTGTTGTATATGGCTGGAGCTTGGAGGGAGGGAGAAAGTGGTGAGTGGGTGGCACATATTAAGAGATCAGATAAGGGACTAGAAGTCAGATTAAGGAGAGTGTAAACTTTGCTAAGGTATTGGGCTTTATTCTATAGCAGTGAGAGACTAAAATATATATATTTTAATCAGTGAGTAATATGATCCTATTTTCATTTTAGAAATGTCCCACTAATTTTGCATATATGACAAATACCACTACTTTTTTTTTTATTGTATTGGTTATATATTTCAACTTTAGTGGCTTAAAATAACATATATTTATTATCTCAGAGTTTCTGTGGGTCAGGAGTCCAGGCATGGCTTTGCTTGGTTCTTTACTTCAGGATCTAACCTGAAAGCTGTAATTAAGGTGTTGGCTGGGCTGCACCCTCACTTCAAGAGCTGATTCCAGTAAAGTATTTGCGTGTGAGCCCATGTGGTTGTTGGCTGAAGCTTCAGCAGATGTGGAATTAAGAGTTTCAAGTTTCTTGCTGTATGTTGGCTGAAGGCCGCCCTTAGTTCCTTACCACATTGCCTACTCCATCAGGCCGCTCCTAACATGGCAGGTTGCTTCTTTACAGCCAAAAAGGAAGACAGTCTTGCAGCAAGATGGACAAGGCAGTCTTTAGCAATCATGCTCACATACTTGCATATATGCCTTCACCTTTGCCATGTTCTGTTGTTTAGAAGCAAGTCAGAGGTCACAGCCACACAGAAGGGGAAATGACTACACAAGGCAAGCTTCTAGAGATATTCGGACTTGCACTGGTAAATAACATATCTCCTTGCTCAGAGTTAGCCAAACAAAGTTTGAGGGCAGAGTTCCCAAGACCATCCTCACTTACACCAAGTATAAGATTAGGGGTTCCCAAAACCACCCTCACATATGATAATTTGATAGAAGCCGGATTTATGGAGCTCACTGAAAGCCATTATAGTTGTGGTTTATATACATAAACTAGAGGCCTCGTGTATGAAATTCGTGCACTGGGGCTGGTGTCCCTCAGTCCGGCCTGCACCCTTTCCAATCTGGGACTGCTGGCTCCTAACCGCTCACTTGCCTGATTGCCCCTAACCACTTCTGCCTGCCAGTCTGATCACCCCCTTAACTGCTCCTCTGCCAGCCTGATTTAACACCTACCTGTTTCCCTGTTGGCCTGATTGTCCACAACTGCCCTCCCCTGCTGGCTTGGTTGCTTCCAACTGCCCTCCCCTGCCAGCCTAATCTCACCCCCAACTTCCCTCCCCTGCTGTCCTGGTTGCCCCCAACTGCCCTCCTCTGCTGGCCTGATGGCCCCAACTTCCCTCCCCTGCAGCCTGGTCCCCCCTAACTGCCCTCCCCTACTGTTCTGGTTGCCCGCAGCTGCCCTTCCCTGTTGGCCTGATCACCCCTAACCGCCTCTTCCTGCCTGATCACCCCTAACTGCCCTCCCAAGTTGGCCTGATCTCACCCCCAACTGCCCGCCCCTGTAGGCCTGATCTCACCCCACCTACCCTCCTCTGCTGGCCAATTTGGTTCTGATTGGTCAGTTTCTATGCCAGTTAGTGCCAAAAGCTCCGCCTCCTAGGCAGCCATTGTATCTTCACACTTTACCCAGATTTGGTTCTGACTGGTCGGTTTCTATGCTAGTCAGTGTCTCAGGGCCTGTCAGTGGGGCCTGATCAGAAAGGTGGGGCTGATTGCAGCCCTGGTGAAGGCCTGGAGAGAAATGGAGGCATAGCTGCTGGCCAGGCCTGGAGAGAAAGAGTGAGGCAAGTGCTGATCAACAGCTTCCACAGAGGCTAGGTATCAGACCCTGCCTCCCCTTTCGGGCCTCTCCTTGGACCTGACTCGAAGACCCCTTGTCAGTCAGTGCTGGGTCGCCATGGCAACCCAGTGCCAACTACAGGACTGACTTTCAGTTGGTCAAGCCTTCAGTCATGACCAGGGCTTTTATATATTGGGGATATCATCCAAGAAGAGATGCATTAAGCATAACATGGGAAGGTTCTAAAGTGCAGAGCTCCCATTATTCTCAGGATGCATTACCCTCCTGGCTTTGATGTGAAACAACACACTTTGCCAACCAGAGAAGTGCTCCCAAGCCCCTTTTAGAGTTTTACTGGGCTTTATTACATTGTCATGATCGATTGAGTGTCCATGTGGTTGAACTCAGCATCCAGGTTGACAGATTGCATGACCCAAAGTCCCCATCCTGAATCACCTGATCTTTCCGTCTCTTTCTGACATGGCCAACCCAATATTGGGTATGACTAGCTCACCTTAAGATGTAATGTGATGACCCCAAACTCTAAACTAGGTTATTGGTTACCTTCTAAAAGCTAATAGCTAAGCCCATACCTCTCATGGGTTTAGATTTCTTTACTGTGCAGTTCCCAGAATAAAATATGTTTGAAATTTATATTGTTTTCTGTTATACAAGGAACTATTATATCCTAGTAGAAAGCTTTTAGCTTTCTCTGCACCGTAATAAAAGATGGACATTGTCTAAGACTTAAGAGCAGGCACTTATCCAAAACTGAGTGCGCCTTCTCTGTGGAGCTCTTTTTGGTGCCCCTGTCGAGTTTCCCTGGCGTCTTTGTGGGTTATATTGTTGAAGGTGTGCCATCCGGCAGTTGGTTCTACCTCATTGTTTCTCATCAGCAGGCACGTATAGAATAGAATTGAGTTTTGGAAACAAAGGTTTTCTAGGAGTTGTTTGTTTTTGGAGGAGGTTTAGTTCTACTGACAAAAAACATGTAACTAACAAGTGGATTGCATTTCAGAAACTACAAGCTTGAAGAATCTTTTCTCTGTTTCCTTCATCCTCTAACTTTATTGAATTTAGGAGTCAGCTCACATAAGCATTAGTTTTGTTCTATTTTTAACCTTCCCTTCATCTTGGTTAATTTTTGTGCTTTATCTTCTTTATCAGGTGTCTCCAGTTAGCCCCTAGGGCAGCCGTGGGCAAACTACAGCCCACGGGCCGGATCCAGCCCATTCGGCTGTTCTATCCGGGCCTGCGTCCCCTGGAGGGCAAAGTCACCCCTGTTGAGAATCACCGAGTGGTCAGGAATATTTGAAGATTTTATAGGAAATCTATGGTTTGAATCTTTATCTCAGATCTCATGCTTATGCCTGGAGTCCAATCAGTTGATTAACCCAGAACTGCTCAAACTACAGGGTGACATTTGAAAGGAGGGCAGTGTGACTCAATATAAGGAAGAGTTCATGTCAAAAATGTATCAGATTTGCCAGTGTAATTTATCTCAATAGTACATAAATCTTTATATGGTGAATTTGCCACATATTGAGGTTTTAATGTCATACATGTCCATGATTATGTGATATTTATTTTCTAGCCATAGTTATACTTATTCAGGCAATTGGAACATATAAAAAATTTTGGATTTTTAGCTGCTATGAGCAGCTGCGGAGGCTAAGTTCTGAGGCCGCCCACTCTCTGAGCCCAGGGCATAATGAGCTCTGTTCTCGGTGGATTTCCTTTATTTGCAGCGGTGGTGGCGGGTGGCGGTGGCTGGTGCGGCAGCGGCGGTCGCTCCTGTGGTTCAATTTCCACTGTAGTTTTAAAGTTCACATGGTGGCAGTGGCGGGAGCTTCGGCTCGGCCATGCGGCGGCTGAGGGATGACTTGCCGGGGCCGCTAACGGAAAGTGCCATGCCGGCTCTTCACCAGCACGGCGGGTGTGCTAGGACGGTTGTGGGTGGGCTGAGATGGCTGCGGGCGGATAGTTACCTCTCAATGGTGTCTCCTTTGGTGCGGAAGCAGAGCTGCTGTGGACGCAGAGGCTAAGTTCTGAAGCCACACTCTCTCGGAGCCTGGGGCGTAGTGAGCTCTGATTTCGGTGGATTCCCATTCGCGGGGGCGGCGGCGACAGTAACTCCTGTGTCTCAATTTCCCCTGTAGTATTAAAATCCACATGGTGGTAGTGGCGTAAGCTTTGGAGCTGCTGGTGGTGGCAGCGGAAAGACTCGCCAGGGCGCAAAGGGAAGGCGCCGCACCAGCTCCCCACCAATAAGGTGTGTGCGGAGACTGGGCCCAGCTGGCCGCAGGCCGGGAGACACCACGACAGCTCCTTGGGATGGTTGTGGGTAGGTGCCGAAGGTCCCATAACAGCTCCCTGGTTCCCATGGCCGGCGGGCTGTTCCAGTCCTTGGGCCCCAGGGCGGAGCGAGGTCTGGCTTCCCTCATTCCCGACGGCAGCGTCTCCGGCAGGTCCGGTTTCATCGTAGTTTTAAACTCCACATGGCAGCAGCAGTGCCCTGCTTGGTGTCTAGTTGTAGGCTTCCCATTTCTGGGCTGAGTTGGCTGCGGGCGGGGAGATGCTGCGGGATCTCTTCGCCAGCACAGCGAGTATGGAGACTGGGTCGAGCTGGCTGCGGGCGGGGAGACACTACGCCATCTCTTCGCCCGCACGCCAATACTTTTACATTTTAAAAGCAATTCTCTAGACTTCATGTGCCAGAAAACAATTATTGTGTCACTAATAGAAATAGGCTGGTCAACCTTAAAGCTCTGAAAGGTCAGAGCCAGCCACTCCCTATCTAATTGAGACAATGGCAACTGAGGCAACTTCCCCATGCTGATATGATAAACCTGTTATCTACTTCCTGCTGGTTACTTGCCTCAGGGCAGGAATTTCAAAAGCTGCTTAAAATTCCTTGGGAAACCAGCTTTAATTTATCTCCCAGTTCATCTCCACCATCTTTAAAGCTCATTCTATACACATAAAAGAGTTTAAGCACAGCCCAAAACTATGGGCACTCTTTTTGAACTGGCCTTTTCGCTTTACAAGAGCACAGAAATCCCTGATTCATAAAAACTTTCTTGGGGAGTAGCTTCCACATTGGATCTCCACATGTCTTCCCCCCCTCCCCTCCTGCCTGCTCTGGGGTAATCAACAAATTACAAACAAGAGCAAAGTGAAACCCTTACTTATACAAACATACAAAGAACACAGAAACAGACAGAGTGCTCCTGAGAACAGTCTTCCAACTCCATGGAAGCAAAACCTAATGATAGCCTCACGCCAACCAGTGTCTCTCCAACATTGAAAGCTGGCCACTCACTAAAACAACAAGTCTGCCATTGGCCCTTCTGAACCTCCACAACACAGAAAATCACAACAACCAACAAGAGGGTGCCCAACATCAACGTTTCAACTTAAAACCAAACCTGGGAGAGGTCCACTTCTCTCCCGCCTCTGAGACGTTGACTTACGCCACTTGCCTCATCGTGGGAGAGGTTTCCATCCCTATCCTGCATGTGAGGGGCCCTCTAGGAGAGGATTCCACGTCTCACCTGCCTGTGAGGGGCTCTCCTGGGAGGTCGGAACGTCTTCTGAATCCTCCAGCCCTTGGTCTTTCAGCAATGCGTCCATCTAGACCTCTTCAGGCAATACCTATAAGGTTTCCTTATCCCTTCAGAGCTCTAACACAAGCACACAGACACACACACACTTACTGCGGCCAGTGAGGCTCTCCGGATCGGAGTCCCTCAGGGTTTTGGGGATCCTGGACGAGTCCCCAAATGTTATGCCCAGACTTCGTGATCCCCAAGGACCACCAGGGAGCTGAGTCTGATGCAATAAGCAAAAGAGCCTCTTCCATGCTAGTATGGGCTCTGTCCCACTCATGCCAATATAGCATGGCAGAAGAGAGACCGAACTTGGACAAGTCCAGGGGTTTTATAAGGGTGGTGATGTCACTGCTTTGGCTGACCCTGATAGGTTGGGTGAGGGCTAGGGTCGTTACACAAAATGGAGGATAGCTCCACCCTGTTCTGCCCTGCTCCACAGTACAAAATGGAGTCAAGAGTTAGCCTCACCCTGCCCTGCCTTCTCATGAGGCAGCAGACCAGTTGTTTACCTACACCACCATCTTGGTTTCTCCCTTTTATGTTTAATAATCAATTGGGGCTCATGGTATGATTGGATTAGTTGATAGTTATATAGGTCAGCCTAGTAGCTTCTATAGTGAATACTTTGAAGTGTAATAAGGAAATAGTTGCATTTTTATCTTTTTCTTACCTGTTATAAATATCAGATCAACTGGGTTTATCTGTAGCTCTAGTAGGTGTCTGCAGTTTGGATGTGCAAGTTAAAGAAGTCCTTTATTTTTCACTTTCTCCTAAAGAAAGCAGTGGGTGTTATTTGTCCTTTTTGTTTAGTTTTGCTTTAATAAGAAATAGTTGGGACAGGCTTCTTACAGTACATTCTTAGAGTAAAAACAGAAAGGTGTGAGCTGTCTTCTCCTAGGACTGGCTGGAGACCCTCTGTGCTGTGTCCGTGTGTGCAGGCCTTGGAGGGAGCCGAGCAGAGCGCTCCCTTCCTCCTGATGCACTGGGAGGGCTTCACCTTGCTTGCCTCCCTGGCAGGCTATCAGGTGCTCTGCAAGGCTGAACAAGTAGATGGCTATTCAGCCGTGTTTATTGCCTGTATATGATGTAAGCACCCTCCTGTATCCCTAAGGAAACTTTAGTCAGGTCTCTCTTGTTCATTGATCTTTTGTATGAATAGCATCTTGGAAGGGACCCGAAGAGTGCTGATCCATTTTAGGGGCTCGGAGAGACCAACATGTCTTTTGGGAGCAGCTAGATGCAGCAGGTGCTGGTAGGACATGCTGTAATCCTGGTTCTGGCTTGCTGGCTACCTGTGACTGGCATGGGCTTGTTACAGTTGTTGTTATGTACACTATTTCTTTTTATCCTTATAGCAATTATATGAGAACCACCTTCCTTATGGAAATGAGGAAAAGGAAGCTTCTAGAATAAGTAACTTTCTGAAGTTAGCTAGCTCAGAACTATGAAGTCAGGCTTCTACCCA
The DNA here is from genome assembly GCA_963924515.1 of Vespertilio murinus. Taxonomy (NCBI): domain Eukaryota; kingdom Metazoa; phylum Chordata; class Mammalia; order Chiroptera; family Vespertilionidae; genus Vespertilio; species Vespertilio murinus. Next base: position 107,673,043 of record OZ004708.1, read on the forward strand.
GGTGCATCTGATTTCAAATTTCTTATTATAAATTGCTAGATTGTGCAGTTTTATTCTTCACTTAGGTTGTTCTTTGAAGATGAAATTGTATTTTCTTTTATCAGTTTATGAGATAAAAATAGAAGCTCCAATACTCTGAAAATTGTAGGGTTTTGTTTTTTAAGAGTGAAGAGGTAAAATAAGGAATTCCCCATCTCTATACTCATCTCTCATCTGGTCCTGGAAGTGTGTTTTCTACACTCTGACCAGCCCAGTGGTCGACAAACTTACCATTAACAGAGCCAAGTACCCACAGTACAACAATTGAAATTTCTTTTGAGAGCCAAATTTTTTAAACTTAAACTTCTTCTAACGCCACTTCTTCAAAATAAACTCTCCCAGGCTATGGCATTTTGTGGAAGAGCCACACTCAAGGAGCTAAAGAGCCTCATGTGGCTTGCGAGCCACAGTTTGCTGACCCCGGGACCAGTCAGTTCCTACTCACTTGTAGCCTTCTGCTTCTCCACCACATCCTGGTTATCCTCCGGCAACAACATCACTTTTCATAGTTTCTGCCATTTTAGCATTTTATGTTTTTCCTCCTTGTATTAGAATTAGTTGTTTGATCTTCATTAAAATTTTTAATAACAGTTTTATTTAGATAATTCACATCTCATACATTTCACCCAATAAAGTATACAATTCAGTAGTGTTTTAGTATTTCATTATCACAATCTTTGAAGATTTTATCACCCATAAAGAAACCTTCTACCCATTATCTGTCACTCCCACTTTCCCTTATTCCTCTTCCTCCTAGCCCCGCAGCCAGTAATCTCTCTGTCTTTATAGATTTGCCTATTCTGGACATTTCCTATAAAAGGAATGATAGAATATCTGGTCTTTTCTGACTAATTTCTCACTAGCATAATCTTTTCATGGTTTATCTATGTTGCAGTGTGTATTATTACTTTATTTCTTATTTTGGCTGAATAATATTTCATTGTGTGCATATACCACATTTTGTTCATCAATTGGTTACCAAAAGAGGACCTGGCCCTTGGTGAGTCTGCCTAGGGCCAGCCAGTAGTATATAGGTTCTTGAATTTGTGCAGGAAAAAATTCACAACACGAGTCCAGGTAACGTGAGGGGATGTTTATTAAAGGTGGGGCAGTAAAACAAGAAAGGACGTAGTATAGGGAAAAAAAGAGGGCTGGGAAGCGAGAGAAAAGGGGGCCTTGGGAAGGGGTTCAGAGGTGAGCCTGGGATGAGCTGCCAATGGTGGCGAGCCTCGTGGTGGGATCAGTTAGGGGGTGCAGCCTGTGGGGGAGGGGAAGGGAATTGGGAGGTTCCTCCTAGAGGAGACAGTCTGGGTCCTTTGTCTCACAGGGAGGGAGCCTGAGGGGAGGGCTCAGGGGAGGTTCCAGCAGAATATCATCAGCTTTCCAGGTGGGCTCCTCCAGGGTCCTGGTCTCCCCTGATTGGTCAGTGCCGGGGCGGGGGCTGTCAGTCATCGCAGCTGGTCCTGGCGCCGCCCCCCTGGTTCTGCCTCTTTTCTGGGCCTGGAGCTGTAATACAACTGAAGCCTGGATGTTACCTGTGGGGAGAGGACCTTGCGTGTCTGCTGTAAACCGCTGTTGGTGTGTTCCGCTCTCTGCCTCAGTTTCCCAGTTCCGCCTGTCCTGGCTTCTCTAATTGATGGACATGACGGTGTGCTTTCTGTCTTTTAATGGTTAATACTGCTATGAACATTTCTGTGAATGTTTTTGTATGAACCTGTGCTCATTTTTCTTAGGTATGCACTGAGGAAATAAAGTTTTTCATGTCTGGTCTTACATATTGTCCAAATGCTATGTCATGGTGATGGACTTTTTAAGGATATGCCAGACTGCTTTCTAAAGCCACTTTACCAGTTGCTGTCCCTGCCAGTGCTGCAGAGGGCTCCCCTTCTCCACCTCCTAGCTGACCATTATAGCTGTCCTGTGTGTGTGAACGGGTATCTCCTGTGGTTCCCATTGATGGTTCTGTGATGGCTCTTCAGTAATTTTTAAATTAGTCTAGGTAAGAAACACTACTATAATTTCTTGTGTCTTAAAACACCCACAATATTTTCCTCATATTAACCCATAATAAGTTTTTCATTTATAATCCTATTTTTAAAAATTTCAATAAAGGGTAGATGGTCCTTAAATTTCTTTGGAACCTTTATTGAAAGTGGGCTTCCCCACATCACCAGCATTTTGCTCTGACCCTTACCCTCGCACCTGGACCGTATGTGTCCCAGTCCCACAGAGGCACTCCAGTTCTTGACCTCTCATTGCTAAGCCTACCTACCAAGTGACTTGAGGACTGTTAGTTAAAGGAAAGAATGGAATGCTGTCTGTTCATTTTGGGTTGTGGAGCTTGTTCCTGGGGACAGGTGGGTACTATTTCTACTAAATGCTAATAACTTAAAGATGTAAAGAGCATTAGAAGCTTCATTTAAACTGGCACTTCCAAAAAAAAAAAAACCAACTTGAAAACTGCTTCTAAAATAGAGTGTTACATGTCTGTTCTTTGCCTATTGTTCTAATTGTTTATTCTTTGGATTTTCTGTATAGGTAGGCCCACATTTGTGTGTTCATTCCTTGTTTGTTTGGTTTTTTTTTTTAATATATTATATTGATTTTTTACAGAGAGGAAGAGGGACAGAGAGTTAGAAACATTGATGAGAGAGAATTACCGATCAGCTGCCTCTTCCACTCCTATTGAGGATGTGCCCGCAACCAAGGTGCATGCCCTTGACCGGAATCAAACCTGGGACCTTTCAGTCCACAGGCCGACGCTCTACCCACTGAGCCAAACCGGTTTCGGCTGTGTGTTCATTCCTTATTTGAGGAATGCTATGAAATGTTAGCCTAATCAAGCAAGTTCATCACAGCAGGTAAATCATCTCTATCCTAAGGTATAGTTAAAATACTATAGGTACTAGGTAATTTTTAATGTTTTAACAAGACCATCAAAACCCATCTGTTTAAATTTTAAAGGAACTTTATGCAACACTAACATTATGTAAATAAACATTGGCTAGCACACATGTAAGTTCCTAATTAATTGTACTAGACAAATAGAAGTGTTTAATAATGTTGATATGCTTTCTTGTGCTAATATTAACCTTGTGAACAAAGTAGTTATTTATTAGCAAATCTTTATGTAATTAAAACAAAGAAATCTTTTCTTGAGTGAATGCTAAGTGTCTGGTTATCAGGTCATCTGTTCAACTAATTAAAGCGTAATATGCTAATGATATGCTAAGACCACTCAACCACTTGTTATGATGTGCACTGACCACCAGGGGGCAGACAGTTGATTGGTCAACCAGTTGCTATGATGTGCACTGACCACCAAGGGGCAGATGCTCCAACTGGTAGGCTAGCGTGCTGCTGGGGTCTGGCCAAATGGGACTGAGTGAGATGGGCCAGACATGCCCTAGAGCCCTCCTGTGGTCCCTCCCTGGCTGGCCAACCTCCCTTTCCCCTCCCCAGCCCAAAGCATGCACCTGTGGGGTCCCTTTGCCTGGCCTGCATCCTCTTGCAATCTGGGCTTAGGGACCCCCCCCCCCCCCGTGCACGAATTCTGTACACTGGGCACCTAGTTTACTATAAAACATTTATTCCAGTTAAAATGAACACAGTAAAGACTGTTTTTGGAATTTTCTAAAATTTGCTAAATACTGATTGTAATGAGATAATTTGGTGTTTTTTAGTTATTCAAATACAGAATTTAAAATTCTGTTGCTCTGAAGTTCTGAGCGGGAAACAGGATTAATTAATTTATTATATATATATATATATATATATATATATATATTATTATTATTATTGATTTTACACAGAGAGGAATTGAGAGGGATAGAGAGTTAGAAACGTCGATGAGAGAGAAACATCGACCAGCTGCCTCTTGCACCTCCCCACTGGGGATGTGCCCGCAACCAAGGTACGTGCCCCTGACCGGAATCGAACCTGGGACCTTTCAGTCCGCAGGCTGATGCTCTATCCACTGAGCCAAACCGGTTTCGGCTATTTGCTGGCGTATAAGACGATTTTTTGGCCCTGAAAAATACGTATTTGCCGGTGTATAAGACGACTGGGCGTATAAGACGACCCCCTAACATTTCCACTAAAAATACAGAGTTTGTTATATACTCGCCGTTTAAGACTACCCCCCACTTGGAGGCATATTTTTCAGGGCCAAAGGGTCGTCTTATACGCCGGCAAATACGGTAATTTATTTTATTAATCTCCATACCTGGGGGCCTTAGTAGGGTGGCATCTTTTGAAAATCAAAAGTATTATCTTAAGCGCTAAGTGGTAGGGCCAAGGGGTGGATTCGGTGATGGTAATAAGATTCAAGAACACTTTTCTGGAGATCAGGTTAAAAAAAAAAAAAGTATTCCTTAAGTGTGAATGGCTGCCTATTACAAGAATGTAATCTGTTTGCATTTAATAAATATATTTTATTGATATTGTACAGAGAGAAAGGGAGAGAGATAGAGAGCCAGAAACATCGATGAGAGAGAAACATCGACCAGCTGCCTCCTGTACACCCCCAACCAGAGATGTGCCCGCAACCAATGTACATGCCCTTGACCGGAATCAAACCCGAGACCTTTCAGTCCGCAGACCGACGCTCTACCACTGAGCCAAACCAGTTTCGGCAATCTGTTTGCATTTAAATAATCCTCCTAGTAATTCAAAGCTTTTGCTCATTCTTAGAAAAATTACTGTTAATATAAAGGACATACTTTTTCTCAATATAAAATTTTTATGTTTAAAGTTTAGTTTTTGATTTCCACTTTTTTTCTAATTTATATTTTTTAAGACTTGTATCATTTTGAGTAAATTCTAATCCTATATAATTGTGCAGATGGTATACCAATTCCTTAAATTCAAGTATTTGATTTTATACTAACACATAATTCTTCATCTATTACCATGAGCTATAAGTTTATGAAGCCATAATGCATACCTATATAGTTTCTTGCCATTCTTGACTTCCATAATAATGAGGGTCAGCATTTCCTTCTGTTCCTTCTTGGTCTGAGTCTTCTGGGTGATCCTCATATTCTTCACTATCAGGGTCATCTTGAAATCTCCCTAAGACTTGGGTCTTCAGTTTTATTGTTTGACCATTAGTGCTTCTTTGTTCACCATAATAAATACTATGTATATGAGGGAAGCAGAGGGAAATGTATGAGCTTATTGGCTCTTTTAACTTGTTTTGGTCCACACGAATGTATGTTAAATGGTGGTAATATAGTGGGTCAACAGATGGACACATCGCTGTAACATTGATATCTGAAAATACAAATTAAAAATTAGTCTTGCTATATTTCATTCATCATCCTGTATCGGGTTTTGTTTAAATGTTATGTAGACCTACTTTTATTAATTAGAATACTTATAAGTGGAATTAGGTTTAATTATTTTTACAGTTACTCAAGTAATAAAATGAAAATAAGTCTATAAATGAATTTTATATTAAAATAAATGACTTCGTTGGAAATTTAGTAATTTAAGTAATAAATTATTAAAGTAATAAATTCTTAGTAGAAACAGTCTCAAAAAGAAAAAAATGAAAATCTTCTATAGTCCCACTACTCAGAATACACATATTTCTTTATATATGCTACAGTACTGTTTCTCAATGTTTAAGGTGATAAACTTTAATAGGTAAAACTAAAGTTTACACCTTTCTCTGGGGCCAATTTCTGCCATTTTTCTAGACACACTACTCAAGATAGTCATTTTTCTTTATATGCTCCACAGCACTATTTCTTAGTGTTCAAGGTGATAACATTTAATAGAAAAGACTATAAAATTTATAGCATACCTTTCTCTGGGACCAGTTTCTCCCATTTTCCTAGCCAATTTTAAAGCAACCATTTTCAACAATGTATAAAGCATAGATTATGTCTTTAAAAAGTAACGAAAATTTACGTACTTTCAATTTCATTATTTTCTAGGTACAGGTGTTCTAAATTTCTTGGAATATAGAATGCTTGCTTCAGTTTGTTGTGTCCAACATTAAGCTCTATAAGGTTGGAAAGATTAAAAATATTATGTGGAATGTCTTGTAGTTTGTTGTGGGACATTCTTAGAGCATGAAGTTTTGGAAGTTCTTTGAAGTAACCTTCTGGTATAGAAGAAATTGAATTATTTTCTAAAGACAGATACATAAGTGAAGAAGGCAAACCAGGAGGCATTGATTCTAATCTATTATGACATAGGTTGAGCTGCATTAATTTTTCCATTTTGGCTAGGTGTTTTTCTTGTAACATAGAATCATCAAGATGATTATAACAGAGATCAAGCATGGTCAAGTTTACTAGTCCCTTCATAGCATTTGTCTGCAGTCTGGAGATCGAATTGTAACCAAGAAGAAGTCTTTCCAAAGATTTAGGAAGAGGAAAGGGAAATTCTTCTAAGTTGTTATGCTGTAGTTGAAGTTGTAGTAGATTTGACAATTTAGCAAACACTTCCTGATCAATCTTTTGAGATTTAATTTTGTTGTGGCTGAGATTGATTTCTTTAAGATGAGTTGCATTGATAAATGAGTCTGCAGTCACAGCTTCAATTTCATTGAACTGAAGATAGACTTGCTGAATGTGTGCTGGAATATTGGGGATACGCTGGAGTTTGCGATGATCACAGTACATGGAAAATGGAAAGTTAGGTGGACAGAAGCATTCACTGGCACAGCCCAAAGCATGCGGATGAAAAGGCACTCCATAGTCCACATTTTGATGAAAATGGAATTCTGGTTGGTAAACTTCATCTGTCTCTTGGTCATAATCTTCATCCCAATGATAACTTTCATATTGACAATATACTTTGCCTCCAAGAAAGAAGAAAAGGATGCACACTGGACTTAAAAAGTCCATAGTTTCTTTTTGTCCTATTTCAAGGAACAAAGGAAATATATTGTGGGAAAAGTAAGTGAAATTTAGAAAACTTTTTTAATAAGTTGAGAGATGCACATCTATATTTATTGAAATACAATAAATTTGTATTGGAACATGAAATTCATGCATAGGGGAGTGGGGTTCCTCAACTAGCCTGCACCCTCTCCAATCTGGGACCCCTCAGGATTGGGACCCCACAGGAATCGGGCCTAAACCAGCAGTTGTACATCCCTCTCGCAATCTGGGATCATTGGTTCTTAACCACTTGCCTGCCTGCCTGCCTGCCTGCCTGATTGCCCCTAACAGTCTCTGCCTGCTGGCCTGAAGCCCCTAACTGCTTCCCTGCCTGCTTCCCTGATTGCCCCCTGACTGCTCCACTGCCAGCCTGATGCCCCTAACAGCCTCTGCCTGCTAGCCTGATCACCCCCTGACTGCTCCCCTGCTGGCCAGATGGCCCCCTAACTGCTCTCTCCTGCCAAACTAATCACCCCTAGCCGCCTGTGCGGTTTTAGAGAGGAAGGGAGAAAGAGAGATAGAAACATCAATGATGGGAGAGAATCTGATCGGCTGTCTCCTGTAAGGAGATTGATCTCACAACTGGGGATTGATCTCACAACCTAGGCATGTGCCCTTGACTGGAATTGAACCCGGGACCCCTCCATTGAACCAAACCAGCAAGGGCTAGAAACTAAAACTTTGTAGAATTGTGTGTATTTGGGAGTTGAAGTAGTTAATCAGATAAGAGTCAGGGACCCTTGATCTCTTTGCTTTCAGTTATATTCTCTCCAATCTTCCCCACCATTTCATTCTTTCCATGAATCCATCCTAAGAGCCTTACCATTACCAGGCTGAAACCCCTTCACACTCTGATTGCTATCTTTTTAACTTATTCTACGTAGGAACTCTGAACTGTGATAATCCTCCAGTTTCAGTATGACCTAAAATAGATTGAGCCTCCTATTGTTTTCATTGCCCTTACCCGTACCCCCCAGCACACTCAACTCCTCCTGACAGCCTAGACTCCGCAGGGCACCACTGCCATCACTCCTTGGCTCATGCCACGCGCGACCTGGCTCCTTACAGCTCCCTACTGCTCTGGTTATTTCAGGTCTCCATTTACTTTCAGCCTGACTCAGGCAGTGACTGTGACAAGAAAATCCAGGACCATGCCAACTGGTAGAACTTTAAATTCATGAGCGTTCAATGCTGCCCAGCAGCATCTGCTTAGGCAATTCTCTTCTCTCTCCTGGACAAGCCTCCAAAGCCTCGGCTGATTTTTTTATGACCTTGCTGCTGCTTTTTATCAGGAAGAAGGATCAACACTTGTTTAATATATTTTTCATTATATACTAGTCTTGCCCTATCTACAGAAAATGTCAAAATAGTAATGGTTTGGTATTTTAAACTGAGATTTTGAAATGCATAAAGTTCCTTATTGTAAATCTAATTAGACTTGATTCATTGTTCCTTCTTATCTGTGGGATTCATGAGGCTGGCAGTTTGAATAGGACTTTGAAAGAATGTTAGGTTGATCATAGAGGGAGAAAGGGAAGATTTCCAGATATAAGAGATGAGCAGAAATATGTAAGTAGCCACAGCTGGAGTGTTGGAAAACTGGTGGTTAACTGTTGAAGGAGTGAAATGAAACTGTTACATTCAATCTGGACCAAAATCAGTAAACTCCTTAGAACCTGAGTTCTGACTTGAGGAATTGGCACTCTGGGCCCGCACATCACTTAGTGTGAACTTGAGCCATGACCCTCACACAGCAGTGCTCATGCATACAGGAGTGTGGTCTTCTTCCAGAGGGCAGTTACATGCTGGCTGCCTGGGAGTAGGGGTGAGGGTGGTGGGGGCTCCCTCACCTCCTGTCTTTAGTGACTTATGCTTGATGGGGTGTGTGAACATGGTTAGGAAGCATCTCACAACTATTAGTAGTATTTGGTTTGGTTAACTAAAGTTAATGAATGTCTTGAATTCCTAGGGACTAGGCACTGTACTTGGTGGCAAACAGAGATGAAGTTGTGAAGGCACGGTGCCTTCCATAAAGAGTATATAGGTTAGTGGATGGGGAGACTCAGCACAACACACAGTATTCTCAGGCAGAGGAAAATGTGGCTCACAATAGAGACACGAGTGCTGTGGCAGTTGGTGGCTTAGCCCTGCTTGGCAGAGACAGGGGGGTCTTTAATATAGATAATTCATTTGGTCCAGGAATTTGGATGTTAACAGGAATGGATACAGAACAACTTAAACATTTTGTATTAAACTTACCACATTTTATTATACTCATTATAGTATATTAACTTTTTAAAGTACTTCCCATACTTCCTGTCAGTCTCACTGTACCATGGAGTTGGGGTTCTATAAGATTGCTGTATCCCAGAAAGATGAAGATAGAAGTAGCAGCAAAGATATGCAGCTGCGTGGGCCATGGCATGTAGGAGTGTCAGAAGCTTACCATTACATAGCTAGTCTTTGAAAAGAGTGTGCTCATCAGAACTCTGAATTTTGTGTTAAGGGGGTAGAGAGATAGAACAAAAAAGGAAAAAAAGAGAGAAGAAGTCATGGACAAGGAAAACAATGTGATTGTGGGGAGAGGGAAGGGAAAGGAAGAGGAGTAAGGGGAGGATAAATGGTGATGAGCCACAATACAGTGTACAGATGGTGTGTTGTAATTCAATGAAATGGAAAAAATTAGCAATCATTAATTAGTAACCATACATTTGAGGATTAACTCTGATTAACAGTCAGAACTCTGTTGTCCAATAATTACGATAATGAAGACCTTATGATGATGGGGTCTCTAGAAATGAAGCGATTCTTAGTGTATCTGCTTTGGCCACCTAAGAAGATCTAAGGTTTCTCTTCTAAATCTGAGCTTGTCATCATTGTCCTTACTTCTTGAGAAGCGGGGCCTCAGATCTTAGCCTTGTGACTATCAGTAACTTAGTGGGGTGAAATCCAGCCTATCTCCATCATATGCCCATTATCTTCTATTCCTCTTACTTCTGTTCCTTTTCAACTTCACCCATAATAATTGTCCAATACAATGATCTCTTATTTCAATGAATCTCTTCTCAGTCATTTACTAAGCATATTTTTATTACTTTTGACCTTTTTAAAAAATACATGTTTTATTGATATTTTTACAGAGAGGAAGGTAGAGAGATAGTTAGAAAGATCGATGAGAGAGAAACATCGATCAGCTGCCTCCTGCACACCTCCTACTGGGGATGTGCCGGCAACCAAGGTACATGCCCTTGACCGGAATCGAACATGGGACCCTTCAGTCCCCAGGCCGACGCTCTGTCCACTGAGCCAAACCAGTTTCGCCTACTTTTGACCTTTAAGTTCTATAATTTATGCCTTGTTTCCTATAGGATAATTCATACCAAAACATTATAACTCACTGTCAAGCATCTCATTTCCTGTCCTCTAATTTTTGACAGAATCTACTAAAGTTCATGCTTTATAAATGCTCAACATTTTGTTGAATGAATGATTGGATTAACAAATCAATATATTTAATCTCATTAACAATGCTCATTAACTATTGTTGATTGAGGACATCAATGTTCTTAATGTTGATTATTTCTAGGCATTTACTTCATCACAGATATTTCTTTAAATGAACATGGTTATAGAGAATGTGGCTGTTCTCTTGTCTATTGAATGTGTCTCCATCACAATATACTGTATTCTTCACTTTCCTCTTACATTATGTGGTAGAAAAATCACAAATGTGAAAAGGAAAGTAAAATACAAGTTACCAGTTTTAAAAACTATCTTTTGTGAATTTTCCATATGATAGTAATAAAAGTTTCAATGTTATAACATTTCTCTAACTTGGGAAAAGGCACTCCTGCTTTCATCAGGAACATTCTAATTAAGACGAGATAGACTTTGTTCTTGAAAGTTTAAAGTTGTTGGAAAGCCTCGTAGAATTTTATTATTTTAAAATAGACTTAATTGCTTTCTTGGTATGCCACAGAAACTAAGTATTAGTATATGATTCTGAATTTTTTTAAAGCAGATTTAAATTTAACTCTGTAGAATTAGTATGTCATCACTGTCACACCCAAAGGCCTAAGGAACTAATGCTTTTTTACCCGCGTTTCCCCGAAAATAAGACATCCTCCGAAAATAAGACCTACTTCATGGAAACATAATACATCCCCTGAAAATAAGACCTAGCGCATCTTTGGGAGCAAAAATTAATATAAGACACTGTCTTATTTTGGGGGAAACAGGGTATTAAAAATACAAAAGTTTCAAAATTCTTTTTAGCCACAACACATTTAAATCTTAAATAACCAAAACTCAGGAAACTAGATCCTTCAGGACTAAATCACTCATATCTTTGAGAAAGGCAAGGCAAATGAAAACAGAAACATTCTTATATCAGGGATTTGTCGGTGGAGAGTGAAACTTGTACCAACACCCAGCACCCTGCCCCCCCGGCCTCTTCACTGCTCAGGTCTGTGGCTCTCAGCACTTGCCAGGTGTTTGTCATTTATATCGAGAGACAGGAAATTATTCCATTAATCTAAAACCTTTCATTCAAAACAAAAATATATATTAACAAAGATTATATAGTGGGTAGATCTTAAGTTAGAAAATTCACTATAATACTTCTTTCCTTGAATAATTTGGCTAATCAGAGTTTAATGTTTTACCAGATATTGCTTCCAAAAGTTGTGCTTTTATGATGGTTACAAATCTATTTTAACATCAAACAAATCAAATATACTTTCTATTTTAAAGAGTAGGAATACTTTTTTAAAAATGGAAAATTATTTTATCATCATACCTGTTGAGTTTGCTTTAGTTTTCAGGAGTTGATGAATTTGCAAATCCTGTAAATGAATCAGAAATTCCTAAAGTCTTTAACTCAGTCTCTTAAAAATCCACAGTAACTGTATGCTCAAATAGGGCTGTCGCTTGAATCACTGTTGCAATTTAAGCAAATATAATCTGCCTGGAAAACACTTGGGTTGAATTAAAATTATGTACTTCTTTTCATTATCCAAAACTTTGTGGATTCAAATTAAGATGCTTGTGTTCTTGGTCAGATTTATGTGGCTTACTTCTTTCTTTTTTCCTTAAGTTTGGTTTGAGGTGTGGCAAGAATTTCCTCTAATATGAAGGGCAAACATAGCTAAATGAAACAGCATGTACTGATTACTGTTTTTATTTTCATTTTCATGCCAAAGAATTCTTCAAATTAAGGCCCACTGTAACCTCGAACACAGTGTCTCTCAGCAATTTAAGGTGGAACTCAGAATTATTTGGAGACCTTGTTTGTCTGATTCCCTAATGTTCATACCAGTGCTTTCTTTCATTAAGACTCAAACTAGGATTAGAAACATAGTATTTCACATCTAGTTAATTTTTTAAATGAAATAGATTGTCATTGATGATGCAGATTAAATATATAACTTTTTATACAAAGAATTATATCTTCTATCAGCTATCACCTTGCTCCGAAATATACTCATTAGAATGGCTTCTAATAACTTTCAAAATAAAAATTAACATCTAAGTTTATAGAATTCAGTATTTTGCCCTCAGAAAGTATATCTCTAGTTTGCCTGTTATCAGCAGTATAAACAACACATTCATAATATTGATAAGATGGAATTAGAAGCTTCTGCTGACCAATAACCACTGCCTTTATTTTGCAAATATAGGACATATTCTGATTTACTGAATTGGCTCTCCTGCCTGAATGATATGTTTTTATACTAATGTTTTCATATTTTAATAAGATAGTTAACTTGTATCTCTGGGCGGTGAATTTTTTTAGTTCATTCCTTGGGAGATTCTTTCAAGATTATGCAAAGTAATAAAGTAGAGTAAATTCTGGAATTCATTTTGCTTTTGCTTTCCATTCAAAATAATGTTTGTCATTGGTTTTTACAAAGAATTCACACTATTTTCTTATGCTTCAGATTTTTAAAAAGCGTACAATAATTCAAGTGATACTTTGGCAATATTGAAAATTCTCATTTATTATTTGAGACACTGGTATGTAAAACATGGCTAACCGAATTTGGGCCAAGATTTCATCTTGTTACTGATCTTTTCCATATGTTTCCTGTTCATCTTTGTTCTTAAACCTTAGGCTTCCACACTAAGGGACAGAACAAATATGTGTACTTTTTTCAAAAACCAATTTCATGCTCTCACAGTTCTTTGGAAGATTAATTTACAATCAGTTTGCTTTTTCTATAATTCCTCATTTAACTCTGTGATTTGAATTTATGATAATGATTATGTTGTTCACGTTCCTAACAAATGTGAAAAAAATATTTACCAATAGATAGCTTGAATCAAAAGCATCTAGGAAGCCGAAACCGGTTTGGCTCAGTGGTAGAGCGTCGGTCTGCGGACTGAAAGGTCCTGGGTTCGATTCCGGTCAAGGGCATGTACATTGGTTGCGGGCCCATCCCCAGTAGGGGGTGTGCAGGAGGCAGTTGGTCGATGTTTCTCTCTCATCGATGTTTCTAGCTCTCTATCTCTCTCCCTTCCTCTCTGTAAAATATCAATAAAATACATATTTTTTAAAAGCGTCTAGGAAATTTAACTGATTTGGCAGTGTCCAAGAGGTTTGGGCTTGTAGGAGGGAGCAAGAGTGATGGATGTACAAAATAGGTCCAGGGACATAGAAACATGGGACAACGGAATATCAGAGGAAGAACTTATATGCATATATGCATAACCCATGAGTACAGTGATGTGGTGCAGGCCTGGGGTAGGGGCAGGAGGGTGAATGCAGGCTGGAAGGGGTCAATAGGAAAAAAGGGGGGCATTTCTTATACTTTAAACAATAAATATAAATTTTGAAAAAGTGGTGGGGAGGATGGTTCAAGTAAAGCCTTAGAGGAAAAGTAGAAGCTGTGGTTGTGACAGTTTGCTGTTCCAGGTAGGTGGTTATAAGTGAAGCAATTAAGGAGACAAGTCAGTTGAATTGGTGAAAAGTTTAAGTTATATTCTACAATTATAATTTTTAAAACCTCACCCAAAGTTGTTTTTATTGTTTTGTTTATTTTTCTTTCTTTCTTTTTTTTAAATAAGAAAAAGAAGGACGAACATTGATTGATTGCCTCCTTCCTATACATGCCCTGACTGGGGATGGAGCCCACAACTTAGGTGTGTGCCCTAACTTCCAACTTTTTGGTGCACAGGACAATGCTCCAACCGAGCCACGTGGCCAGGGCTCCTCAATTATAATTTGATTGAAGGAGATACAGTGTCTCACGGTTAAAGAACCAATTGCTGCATAAGAAAGGCCTGACTGAGACTTGCTTAGTTATGGTAATAAGCATAAAAATTTTTCATTTGTTTAATACTTCAGCTCATGTTTATTGAGCTCCTTCTTTGTTCAAGGCAGTTTTAGGGTTTGGGGACCCAGCAATGAAAGTCTCTGTTGTCATGGAGGAGGGAATTATAAAATAAGCATTTCAAGTGGTGTGAAGTGCAATGGAGAAGAGTAAAGCAAGGTAGAGGGGTAAAAACAGATGCGCACGAGGTCAGGGAAACAGTGTGGACACCACGGTGAGGTGTGCAGGAGCAGAAGGCCAGTGAGAGACCCTCATCTCACTGCTGGCGGATGTGACACATAAGCAAGGGGAGGCAATGGACACGATCCACGTGGTGATGGGTCAGAGCTGGAGACATCAGTATGAACTTGGGGTCAGCTTCGGACACATGCAGGTGGTTACATCTGGAAGTGTTTATAGTTGTGTGTGCATACAGGGGCCAGGTACACACATCCTCGTCCAGGCTGTGGGCTGAGAGGGCCGGGAAGCAATGACACAAACACCCAGCACCAAAATCTTGGCTTCTAATACCATCCTTGAGTAAAAGAGACCAGTGATCCTTGGTAAAACGGCTGATCCCAGGATGGGGACAGGGGACATTAAGGCTGAGCCTGGAGCATCTTGCTGTGCTGAAAAGTAAGGAGGTGCTAAGAAAGGAAGAGATACAGAAATCTGTGTAACTTATCAATTTGCTGTGAACTTCAAACTGCTCTAAAAGGTGAAGTCTGTTAATAAGTTTCAAAAGGGAAGTTACTATTTTGAATAATTTAACCAATACCTGTATACAGTGCGGGCATAAGCCAAGGTGGTATAAGAAAGGCAAAAGATGCCATGGGAGAACTAAGATGGTGGCACAGGTAAACGCGGTACTTGTGGCCTCCCAAAGCCACATCAAAATTACAATTAAAGCCGAAACTGGTTTGGCTCAGTGGTAGAGCGGCGGTCTGTGGACTGAAAGGTCCCGGGTTCGATTCCGGTCAAGGGCATGTACATTGGTTGCGGGCATATCCCCGGTGGGGGTTGTGCAGGAGGCGGCTGGTCGATGTTTCTCTCTCATCGACATTTCTAGCTCTCTATCTCTCTCCCTTCCTCTCTGTAAAATATCAATAAAATATATTTTTTTAAAAAATTACACTTAAAATACAAAACCACCATCACTCAGAACCACCTGAAAGCTGACTGAATGGAAGCCCTACAACTAGAGAAGCAAAGAAGAAAGCACATGGAGGCTGGTAGGAGGGGCAGAGACATGAATGGGGTGGTCCAAAACCCACATTTGTTTTTTTTATTCAGGCGGGATATCTCCACTGCTGATTTCCTGAGACCCCCGTCCCATCCAATTTGTAGCCCCACCCAAGCTGTTGGCAGCGGCTTTTTCATATGAATGACCTGTCCTGGCTCAGGCTTCAGACTTTCCAAAAATCTCTCAAACAAGCAGTAGCTTGCATCAGCAAGACCCAGCACTAGCAGTAGTTTGCCTTGCTTCACAGCTTGGCCTCGCCTGGGCACTTCCAAGCCCAACACAAGAAGAAAACCATCTGCAGATTGCTTCATAGGTCCTGCTGGGAGGCCCAGGCAATGGCTGACTTTGTACCTTCCTGGAGGCCCCAGAGCCAGTGCACCCAGTGGACAGCTTCAGACCACATTGATGAGTATTCTTTAAGAAGAGGAAAAAGGAGAAGGAGAAATATGAACAATAATACATATTGACAATTGAATCTAAAAATAAACTACCAAAGAACAAAATAAACTGATGAATAATGTAGAACCAGAGTCATGAAAACATGGAACAGACTAACAAATCTCAGAGGAAAATGAGGTGGCGAGGACAGGGGAGATTAACCAAAGAACTTACATGCATGTATATATTACCCATGGACACAGACAGTGAGGTAGTGAAGCTCTGAGGCAACCTGGGAAGTAGGGTGGGGGGGGAAGGGGGGACATCTGTAATACTCTGAATAATAAAGATATTTTTAGAAAAACCAATTAAAATGTTTTTCTTTTTTAAAAGTTTCTTTATTGATTAAGGTATCACATATTTATCTTCATCCCCCCATTCCCATCCCAAACCCCTTGCCATGTATGCCCCCACCCCCCTGTTGTTTGTGACCACTGGTTAGGCTTATATGCATGCATATAAGTCCTTTGGTTGATCTCTTCCCCTTTCCCCCACCTTCCCCTACCTTCCCTCTGAGGTTTGATGGTCTGATTGATGCTTCCCTGTCTCCAGGTCTGTTTTTGTTTATCAGTTTATGTTGTTCATTATTGCTCCTAGATGAGTGAGATCACATGATACAAAAAATACATTTATAAGAACCGAAAATGAGACAAGCAATAATGGTTATGCTGGGAGGCAAATGAATCAGTCTGTAGTGAGTTTCATTCTGGGCCAACAGTTCTTTGGAGACCCAATTTCTATGTCACAGTTCCTTATGTGTACATGTTAGCAATGATATTTCAGTTCTAGATGGTGGACAAATGGTAATAATGCAGGCCCAATCCTTTCTGGTTTGGTCCTGGGCAATTTACAGCGACGCACAACTGCTGACTGCTAGTATGGCAAGGTGTCCTCAGCGTCTTGCATCTCTGAATTATTTCTCTTCTGTCTTCATGGCTGGATCAGTCCTGTTAATTCCTCTCTGTTGCAGGAATCCATATGGTATTGGAGTTGTTTTCTGAAAATATACAAACATATTCTTGACCAAAAGTTAATAAAGGAATATTTTCTATAAATTTGACTTGGGATCCTTTTTCATTTTTTGCCCAAACGATTTTCCTTTGGTTGTTTTGACAACCATGTGTGTTTTCCATTGGTGTCTTGCTATTAGCATTACAAATAAAAGTTAATTTTCTAAAGTACAAATTTTCTAGATGTAATTTACTTACAGGATATTTTTCTTTACATGATATTCTTCTATTAACCCCCCTCCCCTTTTTAATTTAAATATTAGGAGGCTTTTGGAAATTTTATAATATAGTCTTGATAGCTTTAAAACTTTAATATTTTTTGCACTAAAATATGACTGCTATAAGTTCATTATATGTTATGTAATTTTCCCATGAGATGAACTACCAATAAAAAATTTAGTTAACACTTTAGGAACAGCTTTTTGTCCAATACAATGAATTTTTCTAGAATATTCTCTTACTTCAATGAGCCAATTTAAATTAGCCTGAAAACTTGACTACTATTTTACTGTCAAATTTAATACTCTAACAACAATCTTATTTTACTCTGTAAATATTAATGGAAAGGATTATTTGCCTTCTTGAGTAGGCCCTGAGCATTCCTGGTGCTAGGTTGGATTTAGGTATAAAAACCCCACTTCACACCATGGATACAAGACATCTCAAACAAGTCTTGTTGCAGTGAGAGGGCAGCTGCTGTCGGCCAAGTCTCTATTACATGGGTCCCGATTTGAGCTTGGTTTGGGAAGTGAAGCAGCTATGGGAGCAGTGGACCTCCCTCAGAAGGGGTGAAGATTCAGGCTCCTGCAAAGTGAGGGTCTGTATCTTACCTCTGTTGACCCCCAAGTTCTCTCCTGATGACTCCTCTTGACTTAGGTTGTTCCTTCCCTGTGGAATCTTTCCCGTCTCTGGCTTACTAGCCATCCTCTGGGCCAAGCAGGGTGATGTGAGGTTCAGTTCTGTCTCCTTGGTAGCCTATGCCCCCGTGGCCTCCACGCCCAGCACTTACCTTGGGATTCCCTCGCCTGCTGGCGGGGCCCCAGCACTAATTATGTGCTGTAACTTGTGAAACCCAGGTTTCTTTTC
This sequence comes from Vespertilio murinus, assembly GCA_963924515.1. NCBI lineage: Eukaryota > Metazoa > Chordata > Mammalia > Chiroptera > Vespertilionidae > Vespertilio > Vespertilio murinus. The sequence continues at coordinate 107,691,065 of OZ004708.1, forward strand.
CAGGGAGGACCTAGCTCACCCCACTGGGCGACAGACAGATCCATGGTACTAAAAATTATTTTTTAAAAGATCCCATGGCGAGAGCCAAGTGATCCAAGAGTATATATGAGGGTATCCTCATAGAGTCAGCCGGGGCTAGCAAGAGCTGTGTGTTTCTGATCTCCTGGCATTTTAAATCCAGTTCACTAAATCCAGCTGGTAAGCTGCTTCTGTCAGACAAACTGTTTAGGCAACCCTACAGAAATAGTCCAGATCTGACTGTCACATGTGCCCCAGAGACCCAGCCCACTTTAGTCAGACCCAGCCCCTCCACAGGGCTTGAAGAGTGCACTCCAGAATGCATGACTAACTTCTGGGAATTTCCCTCGTCATTTACTCTTCCCATATTCCACATTAACCGATTCTTTATGTAGGGCAGAATTTTGGGTGTCCTCAAAATCAGTGCATCCCAAAATGTGGTGGGAGATTCATCAGTATGCAAATTGCTAGGGCTGCTGATTTAAAATTCCAGGCTCTAGCATCTCTACCTATAAAATCAGAACCTCTGAGTATAGACCAGGAACTTATATTTTTAACAAGTGTTTCAGGTTCCATGACACTTGAGAACCAGTGATCTAAGTTACCTTATGTTCTGCACTGCTTATTTTTTAAAAAATATTTTTTTATTGATTTTTTTACAGAGAGGAAGAGAGAGGGATAGAGAGTCAGAAACATTGATGAGAGAAAATCGTCGATCAGCTGCCTCCTTTAAACCCCCTACTGGGGACATGCCTGCAACCAAGGTACATGCCCTTGACTTGAATCGAACCTGGGACCCTTCAGTCTGCAGTCTGATGCTCTATCCACTGAGCCAAACCGGTTTCGGCTGCACTGCTTATTTTTAATTATTATTTTTTTAATCTTCACCTGAGGATATGTGTGTTTTTTTATAAACTGATTTTAAAGAGAGAGCACAGGGGAGATAGAAACATCAGTTTGAGAAAGAAACATTGATAATTTGCCTCTCTCACGTGCTCCAAATGGGGATGGAACCCACAACCTAGATATGTGCCCTGTGACACACAATTGAACCTGCAACCTTTTGGTGTGGGGGACGACTCTCCAACAAACTGAGCCACCCAGCCAGGTCTGTCCTCACTTTCAAATTGGATTTGTTGAGATAACCTATTGGTGGCCTAGGTAACCACCTAAACTGCCACCTCGCACAACAATTTAAAAAACAACTAAAATCAGAATGGACTTCATCCAAAAACACAGGGAAGCTGGCGGAGTGGGAAATGTACAACTAGAAAGAAGGAGAGAGGCTCACAGATCAGATTGGGAGCCGCGAAGCACTGAGTTAGGGAGACACTCACCCACAGAGGGCAAGTTCGCCTGAATGCCTGGCTGGCAGGAGGGGAAAGGAATTCCTCGATTGCACTGAACCCTTTCCGACTCTACTGAACCCCAACCCCAGCCGAAACTCCATGGACCCAGGCTCATTCCGGTGGAGTCTGGACTGTAGAGAAAGGCACCCAGAGTCTCAGAGACTGGGAGATCAGGGAGCCAGGAGCTGCAGCAGGCAGGGTCTAGAGTGAGTACGTGCAGAGGTCTGACCTTGGAGGTTGCCACTGCCTCTCCATAGCCGAAGGAGTCAGAAGCTTCAGACTACAGAGACTCATCCCAATTCCAGGTGAGTCCCTGGGGCACCCACGCTCTTGCACAGGGAAACTGGGACGGTCAGGTGGAAACTTAGGGGAGCTGCGGAAGGCAAAGGTCAGGCGGAAACTCAGGCAAGCGCACAAGGGCAGGGCTGACAGGAAGCCAAGACTGACAGCTCAGCCCTGAGACTCCAACCCATCCAAGCTGAGCATAGAGGCTTCTGCAATTTTGCAAGTTTGATCCTACAAGACTGTCTCCAATATAGAAGGTATCCCAGAGTAGGTACAACTGATACCCACCTGAAGGTCAATTCCTCCCAGGGATACCAACAATAATAAAGACTTAGCTACAACAAGGTTGTACACGCAGTCCACATAGGGGAGCACCAAGAGTGTCTGCTTCAGGTAACTGAGGAGGCTGACCCACTGGGCCATATAGGACACCTTACCAACACTGAGAAGCAGTGAAAATGCCAATACAAGGAAATAGATCTTAAACAAAAGAGATGGAGGAGAACAAAGCATGGATATAGAGTTCAAAACCATGGTTATAAGGTTTTTCAAGAATTTCCTAGAAAAGGCTGATAAATTTATTGAGACCCAACTAGAAATTAAACATAAACTGACTGAAATAAAAAATATTATATAGAGATCCAACAGCAGACTGGAGGATCACATGAGTCAAGTCGAAGATTGGGAATACAAAGAGCCAAAGGACACTCCTCTGGAGAAGCAAGAAGAAAAGAGAATCCAGAAAGCTGAAGATAGTCTAAGGAGCCTCTAGGATAGCTTCAAGCGTACCAACATCAGAATTATGGGGGTGCTGGAAGAAGAGAGAGTTCAAGATACTGAAAACATATTTGAAGAAATAATATCAGAAAACTTCCCTCACCTGGTGAAAGAATTAGACTTATAAGTACAGGAAGCATACAGAACCCCAAACAAGAAGAATCCAAAGAGAAACACACCAAGACACATCATAATTAAAATGCCAAGGGCAAAAGACAAAAAGAGGATCTTACAAGCTGCAAGAGAAAAGCAGTTGCTTACCTATAAGGGAGCTGATTTCTCAACAGAAACTATGCAGGGCATAAGGGAGTGACAAGAAATATTCAAAGTGATGAATAGAGAACCTATAACCAAGATTACTGTATCCAGCAAAGTTATCATTCAGAATTGAAGGGCAGATAGAGAGCTTCACATACAAGAAAAAGTTAAAGGAGTTCATCACCACCAAACCAGAATTATATGAAATGCTGAAGGGTATTATTTAAGAAGAAGAAGAAGATCAAGTGAATTAAAAATCTGAGGAACAGAATAAACTGGTGAATCCAATAGAATCAGGGGCAAAGAAAGGGAGAGGAATGATAATTATCAGGGGAAAGTGGTGTGGGGGTGCAGAAAGAGTCTGGATTAAAATTGTACACCTATGGATGATGACAATGGGGGGAGGTAAAGGCAGAGGGTGGGATGGGAACCGGGTGGAAGGGAGCTATGAGGGGAAAACGGAGAAACAATTGTAGTCTGAGCAATAAAGATTTATTTTTTTAAAAATTGGATTTGTTACTGGGTCTCCACTGTCACAGTCTTCCCAGAGACCGGTGTCTGTCACCCAGATGTTTTTAGTAGTCTCTTAACTGGTTTCCCATTGTTCACACATCTCCTTTTCCAAACCATTTTTCATCTAAAACTAAGTCTTGCGAAAACCGGTTTTGCTCAGTGGATAGAGCCTCAGCCTGCAGACTCAAGGTTCCCAGGTTCGATTCCAGTCAAGGGCATGTACCTTGGTTGTGGCACATCCCCAGTAGGGAGTGTGCAGGAGGCGGCTGATTGATGTTTCTCTCTCATCAATGTTTCTAACTGTCTATCCCTCTCACTTCCTCTCTGTAAAAAAATCAATAAAATATATTTTAAAAATAAATTAAAAATAAAACTAAGTCTTGCCCTGGCCAGTATGGTTCAATGGTCAGAGTGTTGACCCACTATTAAAGGTTAACAGCTTGGATTCTCTGTCAGGGACAGGTGTACCTGGTTTGCACATTTGATCCTCTGCCATGGCCAGGGTATGTGTGGGAGGTAACCAATTGATCTGGCTTCTCCCCTTTCCCTCTGCCTCCCCCCACACTCTTCTCATTCCTCTCCCATTTCCACTCCTTCCCCCTTTCTCCCTTTCACTCTCTCTTTTAAAAAAATCAATGGTTGCCGAAACTGGTTTGCTCTACAACTCAGTGGTAGAGCATTGGTATGCAGACTGAAAGGTCCCGGGTTCGATTCCGGTCAAGGGCATGTATATTGGTTGTAGGCACATCCCCGGTGTGTGGGTGTCCAGGAGGCAGCTGGTCGATGTTTCTCCCTCATTGACATTTCTGGCTCTTTATCTCTCTCCTTTCCCCTCTGTAAAATATCAATAAAATATATATTTTTAAAGTCAATGGTAAAAATACTCTCTGGTGAGGATTAACAGACAAATAAATATATAAATAAAATAATAAAAATCTTAACTTTACAATGCACTGCTTAATCCTCCACTGGTACATTATATTTTAAAATAAATTCTAAATATGACCTTCATGTTGTGGGAAGCTCTGACAGCATACCCCTTCCTCATTCTTGAACCAGTGGACTGTGTGTTTGGGTTGTACTCACACTAACCCTCAGGCTGCCCTGCCCTTTCCTCACTGATGTTGTGGCACGTTCTTTTGCCTCTGCTTGGAATGCTGTGTGTTTGTTTGATTTCTCCTTACCGATACTTCCTCTAGTATGCTGCCATATCCCCAATTGTCTGTTCATAGTGGGTACTCAGTAAATATTATTTGATTAATGAATGAATATACAATACCTTCTATGGTTATTTCTCTTCTCTATTTTCTGAACATGTTTCTAACTTCTTGCCTGTTGGAGGAAAGATGGTCCTGCAAAGCTGCCCACTCTCCCAGATATCCTCCTTCCTACATATTCTCTCACTGTTGGCTCCCTTCCCTCACCCGCTCTGCGGATCGGTGGACATCATAAGTCCTGCCAGTAGAAACTTCTGTTAATAAAAACGTAAATACAGTAACACCGAGAAAAGAGGACACTTGGTAACTGGTTGGCTGAAGTCTACAGAAAAGAGAAAGGGAAAGAATAAGTAGTTCTTATTATTAATGTTGCATCTGGATCACTTGTGGAGGTTTTGAAATTTCAAGTCTGGGTAGAATTCAGCCAATTTTATGTTTAAATGACTCAGGTTGAAAACAAAAACTTTATTACCTCTATGCTATTTCTACTCATAGTACTTTGACAACAGATGTCTGTTTCCCCCGGCCCCAATCAGTGATCTGACACTATCTGGGTGTCCCCACAGTTTAATTCCATTCTGACAATGTCTGCTTGGAGTTGGTGTCACATCCTACAAGTGACACCAGTTTGCTCAGTTCCACAATACTGCCCTCACCTTAAGACACCAGTCGTATACAGTAGGGCTCCAGGTTGCCCACAACTTCTGTCCGAGTTGGCTACAAATCAGATCTTCCCATGAGCCCCTCCTCAGATGGAGTAATTTGCTATAACAGAACTTGGAGACACACTTGATATGTTTACCAAGTTGATCATCTGATAAAGCATAGTATCAAGTGTACAGGGGAACAGCCAGATAGACACAAGGTGAGGGCTGGAAAGATCCTGCATGCAGGAGCCTCTGTTCCTGCGAACTGGGTGCAGTGTCCTGGATCAGAGATGTGTTCTGTAACCTGGAAGCAGCAGGTGGTGTGGTTCAGTGGTGGAGTATCGGCTGTGAATCAGAGGTCATGGTTCGATTCCAGGTTAGGGCACATGCCTGAGCTACCAGCTTGGTCCCGGTTAAGGGATGTGCAAGAGGCAATGGATGGATGTTTCTCTCTCCCATTGATGTTTTTATCTCTCTCTCCTGCTCTCTCCCTTCCTCTCTGAAAGTAGTAAAAATGTATTAAAAGACAACATCAACCTGGAAGGTCTCTGAACCCTGTATATTAGGGCCTTTGTGGAGGCTTCATCATGTAGGCATGATGGATCATTAACTCCATCTCCATCCCCTCTGTTTCCCTGGAGGATTGTGAATGTGGTTGAAAGTTCCAATATCCAAATTGTGATTTAGTCTTTCCAGTGATCAGTCCCTATCTTGAAGTTATTCATGAACCCACAAGAATAGTCTTTTAAGAACAAAAGATGATCCTATCACCCTGAAAATTTCAAAAGATTTAGGATCTCTGTGTCAAAAAAAGGGTCCAAAACCAAATGATTAGGATAAAAGAAGCACCTACTGCTTCTATCACTTGGGAAATTATAAGATTTTAGGAGTTCTGTGTCAGGAATAGGGGCAGAGACCTAGTATACAGTATATTTCTTATGTCACAAAGGTACACCATGCAAGCTCACCCTGCAGCTTCTGACCCCCAGCCACTGGCTCCCATGCTGGGAGCCCCTGGAAGGACTACCACTTTGCATGACTCCATGGTACACATTCACTGCTGTTGGGGCCTTCAGTAGAATACAGTGTCATTTGTGTGTGAATCCTTCTAGAGATACTTCATACATCTAGAAGCAAATATGAGTATTTAAAAATTATTATTTTTGGTTTTCTTTTTTAAAATATTTTTTAAAAATATATTTTATTGATATTTTACAGAGAGAGAGGGAGAGAGATAGAGAGCCAGAAACATTGATGAGAGAGAAACATTGACCAGCTGCCTCCTGCACACCCCCAACCGGGGATGTGCCCGCAACCAATGTACATGCCCTTGACCGGAATCGAACCCGGGACCCTTCAGTCCGCAGACCAATGCTCTACCACTGAGCCAAACCGGCTACGGCTAAAATATTTCTTTATTCATCAGTAAAAGTTGAGATACATACAGTATAGTTTCAGGTGCACAACCCAGTGATGAGGCATTTATATAACGTACAAAGTGATCATCCTGATAAATCTAATACAATATAACACTATACATGGTTATTAAAATATTGCTGCCTATATTTCTTTTTTTTAACTATTGTTATTTTTTAACTTTTTAAGATATATATTATTGATTTTAAAAAATATATATTATTGATTATTTTTAGAGAGGAAGAGAGAGAAATAGAGAGTTAGAAACATAGATAGAGAAAGAATCATCTATCAGCTGCCTCTTGCACACCCCCTACTGGGGAAATGCCTGCAACTAAGGTGCATGCCCTTGACCGGATTTGAACCTGGGACCTTTCAGTCCACAGACTGACGCTCTATCCACTGAGCAAACCGGTTTTGGCTGACTATATTTATTCTTATGTGCTTTGTATCCCCATGACTATTCTGTACCTGCTGATTTCTACTTTTCATTTTTGAAAGTATTACATATGTTCCCCCTTACTCCCCATTGTCCTTTCCCAGCCTGAATCCTAGATGGATCTGGAGAGCATTATGCTAAGTGAAATAAGCCAGTCAGATAAAACTAACTACACATGATCTCACTTATTTGTGGAATGTAATAAATCCTATATAATAAAAGCCCAATATGCAAATCAACCAAATGGCGGATTGACTGTTGGAATGACTAGAGTCACTCTGACGTTCACTGACAACCAGGGGGTAGATGCTCAAGGCAGGAGCTGTCCCCAGCCTGCAGGCCTCAGGCCAGCCACAGCAGGTACCAGCAGGACTCTTTTCCTTCCCCCCTCCCCCCACCTCGATCGCCCCACCAGTCACCCCACAAATCGGCCCTGATTGCTGGCCAGGCCTAGGAACTCTATCCATGCACGAATTTTGTGCACCAGGCCTCTAGTAAACTGATGAACAAAAATAGATGTAGAGATATAGAAGCACTGGACAGTCTGTCAAACCTTAGAGGGAAGGCAGGGGAGGATGGATGAGTGTGGGGGGGGGGGAGGGGGAGGGTGTAATAAATCAACCAAACAATCATTATTTTTTGAAAGCTTTTCTTTTTTAAGGAAAGATTTTTGATTGGGGTGGACACTGAGCACACATCAGTCCATGATAAAGTGACTTAAGAGAATGGTCTGAGAGAGCCGACTTCCCCTGTGTCAGGGCTCGGCTGGAATAGATCCCAGTGGGACAGGCGTCAGCACCACGTCTGTAAGGCCAGGTCAGGGCACAGAACGGAGAAGGAGCCATGCCTGCCACACAGCGCACCGGGCTTATCTCTACCAGGGGTGGGCAAACTTTTTTACTAGAGGGCCACAATGGGTTCTTAAACTGGACCGAGGGCCGGAACAAAGGCATGGATGGAGTGTTTGTGTAAAGTAATATAAATTCAAAGTAAACATCATTACATAAAAGGGTATGGACCGCTCTTTCGGCTCCGCACGGGCCATAGTTTGCCCACACCTGCTCTAGACACTCCAAGACACACTGGTTCTCCCCAGAAGGACTTGGTGCAGGGGGAGGGGAGCAGAGATGGGGGGATAATAAGTAACTTGTTTTTCAAGAAGCATCTACCAGCATCACACTACTGGGTCTGACATCCCCTTTAACCATGGCTCAGTACATTTTGCAGCATAAATAGACTTGAGGAAAATAAGTACATTTATATTCCTCAAGTCTTTATTTATAAAGGGTGTGGGGAGAGTGGGCAGGATGGTTACACACAGTAGGCTGGTGAGGAGGCACCTATGGGGAAGCATCAGTCTTAGGTATCCTCAGACCTGCGCTGAGCTCTTGCCCTCGACCTCCCCTTGATCCTGGTCTCTCTTGGTAGCGTTCTTTTTGCCCCATTGCTGATAGAGGTAGCATGAAAGGCTCTTTGTTCTGTCACAGTGATCTGTTCAGATGGTACTCACCCGTGGGCAGTTAGACTGAGGGGCATTGATTCGAGGCTTTACATACAGAGTTGGCATGAAATCGACTAAAATGGCTTTTGTTGTAGACTGGCAGTCCTTTCAAAAAATCTGCCATCTTCTGCTCCCTCTGTTGCCACCTCAGCTACTGCCTCAGCCGCCACCGCCACAGCCGCCTCTGTAGCCGCTGCCCTGGAAGAATTCTTCGATGAAATTTGAGGGATCTGAACTGCTCTCCACAGAGGACCCAAGGGCACCTGTTCCATTGTCCTCTAGACAGTAATCACATTTTTATCTGTGACCATCTGCTAGGTCAAATGGTATTATAATTTGAGTTTTCATCTATCTGTGTACCTGTTTGATTTTTTCGTATGTTTTGCAGCCATGTACACTTCTTTTTCTGAAGCTATCTATAACTTTTACTTTTTTTGCCTATTGTATAGGTCTCTTTCTAGTTGGCTTTTAAGAATTCTTCATATATTAGGGAAGACAACAGTTGTCTTCCAGCTTGTCATTTGTCCTTTTTTTTTTTTTTTTTTTTTTTACATGTCAGCTATTTAATCGGGTTCTTATAAGAAATTCAGAACACCTGGGGGCCTGGGAGGGACAGGTCTAAGCAGCCCTCTCCTTGCGGTGGCTCCAGCCTTTTGAGGGAAGAGGGCTGTCCGCCTCCTCCTGTCTGCAGTGCATGGCCAGGGAGCTTGCTGGCGGGCTTGGGATCCTGACACATGTCCGCACTGAATTGCGCTCACTTTCCCCAGGGATGTGAGTTTAACAGCATGAGTGAGGCCAGCAGGACTTGAAAATGCTCATCCAGGCAGCCTTTTGTTGGTGTGGCACAGGGTCAATCCTCTCCCTACCTCCCCAGCTGCCTGAGGCCGTCACCAGGGAGCCTTCCGCTGGGGGTGCTGCCTGCCTAACCTGCGGAAGGAAGGAAGATTGGCCCTTGCTCCGAAGCCATTCGGTGCTGTGAATGTCTAAGGGTCTGTCTCTAAGCTTCTCCAGGGATAAACGCACACCTCTGGTCTCTTTGAGTGCAGCCACTCATCCTTTATGGCGGACGTGGCAGGGCAGGGTAGTGTCGCCAGTGTTTGGAGGATGGGGTTAGTGCCCTTTCTCAAGAAAAGAACGGAAGTGCTGGGCCCTGGGAGATGGCATCTGAGGGCGTGTGGGATGTTAGCTCAGGCCCAGGGCCTCAGGAGCCACCTTGCAGATCTCCAGTGCGATGCCACCCAGACCCTCTCCTGTGCTTCCGTGCCCTGAGTCTCCTTCCCTCCCTGAGTCTCCTTCCCTCCAGCACAGCTGGAGGAGGGCCTGAGCGCCAGCCCCTGTGTGGTGGCCCTATGAAGAGCCTCGGGACCAGGCAGACTCCCTCCTGTTCCCGGTGGACAAAGTCCCCGCTTGTTTTCACTGCCAGAGGCTATGCAGGGCCTTCTTCCTGGCCCTGGTGCTCTGGTCTATGGTCCCGGTATGAGATTGAGACCCCACTTTCCTCCAGGGAGTGCTTTTGCAGCCCCACTGTTTCTCTGGCTTCACAGCCTCTCCCTTGGGTGCAGGGACTAGCCCTCTCCACGTCACCCCCCTTCTTGCCAGTCTCTATGTAGCATCTTTCCTCAGGCCTTTGGCACACTCCTGTTCGCCTCCCTGTTGTTTAGGTTGATTGCTCTAAACTCTAGCTGCAATTCAGGTTTGGCACCAGGAGGAGGGGTGTATTGCTTTCAACTACTCCACATCCGTGTTGGAATACCCCAAATTGATTTCTTAATGTTAGTTTTATTGACTTCAAGTGATTTTCTAAAAGAATAATGTTTGGGCAATGAATTCAATGATCATTTTTTTATTGTATACAGAGGAAACTGGGTTAGATGGTCACTGCGATTTGTTTCTATTTTGAATTCCTTAAGAAACCAAGTAAGTTGTAAAAGTTTGCTTTCAAACTTTAATTGCTTTCAAGTAGGTAGTAGTTTGTATTTACCATAAAATGGATTTATAACAGAAAACTTTAGTGCAGTTTTGGTTGTTTATGATTTTTATTAGTAATTTGTTTTTCTGTAAAATTATAACCAAAAAGGTTAACTAACAGCTGTGGAAAGAAAAACAGAAACATTACCTATAGGAAATAATTGCTGTGATTTCAGGAATAATTTCCAGTATTTAAAAAGTTTTTCCGTCTTTTTAGAAAAAGACTAACTTAATTTTATTAATTTAATTACTAATTTTAAAAACTATATACTTTTTTTTATATTATTATTATCTAAGGTGTTACATATGTCTTCTTTTTCCCCATTGACCCTTCCTTCCTTCCAGCCATTCCCTCCCCGGGAAGGCCCCCACCACCACAGTGTCTGTGTCCATTGGTTACACTAAGATGCATGCATATAAGTCTTTTGGTTGCTCTCTAATCACCACCCCCCATGCCATTTTTCTCCTAGTCTATTCTTGTTCATCAAATCATGTTGATCATGATATTCCACAAATGAGTGAGATCATATGATACTTATCTTTCTCTGACTGGCTTATTTCACTTAGCATATTGCTCTCCAAATGGTAAAAGTTCCTACTTTTTTATAGCAGCGTATATAAATAAAAATATATGCAACGTATATAGCAGTGTATATTTTTATTCCATTGTGTAGATGTAAAACAGTTTTTTAATCCACTCATCTGCTGATCGGCACTTAGGCTATTTAAGAACTATATTCTTAATTTCAGTGAACATTTATCTTATATTCTTTTTAAAAAATATATTTTATTGATTTTTTTACAGAGAGGAAGGGAGAGAGATAGCTAGAAACACTGATTAGCTGCCTCCTGCATACCCCACTGGGGATGTGCCCGAAGCCAAGGTACATGCCCTTGACAGGAATTGAACCCGGGACCTTTCAGTCTGCAGGCTGATGTTCTATCCCCTAAGCCAAACTGGTTTCGGCTACTTATGTTCTTATAGTGCTATCACAGCTTTATGGTATATTGCACAAAACTATTGGAACTTTAGAATATTCAAATTTTAGAATGATTGTTATTGTAGTGTATTCTTTTTTTTTTAAGGATTTCATAGCCTACAATTTTTATTGTCAGTCAATAATTGTCCAGTATAATAATTACTCATGTGTTAGAAATCAATCTTTTATGGTTTACAAAGCATTTTCACATATTTTTTTATTATTTAGTTCTCATAGCAACAGAATTGCTCAGTGTTGTCATCCTACCCTTTACAAATGAGGCAGCAAGACACCCGAGGAGAAACCAAGATGGCGGCATAGGTAAACGCCTAATTGCAGCTTCACACAATTTCAAAAAAAATACAGCTAAAATACAAAATGGACATTATCCAGAACTACAGGAAAGTTGACTGACTATAAATTCTACAACTAGAAGGAAAGAAAAAATCAGAAGCAAAAGCAGAGGAGTTGTAAAAGCCTAAGGTACGGAGACATGATGGAGCTGGAGAGGAGGGGAGGCTGAGTGTCTATCTGGCATTCCCTAGCAGGAAGGAGATAAAAGCTCCGGACTGTGCTGAGCCCCAGTTCCGACAGCACTGAACCCCAGTTCTAGGCCAGACCCTGGGGACCCAGGCTCATACGGAGGGAGTCAGGGCTGTAAGGCGGAAACTCAGGGGAGCAGCGAAAGGCAGTCCCAGAGGCATGCACATTGCACGCAGAGGAAATACTGTTGACTGCCACAGGATTGCCCTAGTGGGAAAAGACAAAAGCTCTGGACTGCTCTGAATCCCACTTCCAACTGCACTGAACCCCAGTCCCCAGCTCATTGGGGGAGAGCCTAGATTGTTTGGTAGCAGGTGAAACTCAAGGGCACCTTTCTCTCAGAGGTGCTTACAGCAAGTACCAAAGGACACTGAGGAACACTGAGACTCAGGAACCTCATAGGGCAGGGCTGACGGTAAGCCAAAGCTATAGGCTCCACCCTGAAACTCTGCCCCATGCAAGCTGAGCAAAGGCTTTTGCAATTTTCCAAGTCTAGTCGAATAAAGCTGTCTCCTGGCATAGGCACAGCTGATCCTCACAGCCAATTGGCCTGGAGGTCAGTTCCTCCCAGTGATACCAACAACAATCAAGACTTAACTACAATAAGGCTGTACACACAGTCTACAAAAAGGGGCACCAAGAGTGTTCACCTTAGGTAACTGGGAAACTGACCCACTGAACCATATAGGACACCTTAACACACAAAGCCAACCTACCAACTCAGGGAAGCAGCAAAAATGCCGAGACAAGAAAACAGATAGCAAACGAAAGAAATGGAGGACAAAAGGCGACTGGATATAGAGTTCAAAACGATGATTATGAGGTTTTTGAAGAATTTTCTAGAAAAGGCCGATAAAATAAACGAGACCTATGAGGATATGAAAAGGGTTCAACTAGAAATAAAAAGGGATAAACTAGAAATAAAGACTATATTGTCTGAAGTAAAAATATTATACAGAGTCCTAAAGACAGAATGGAAGATCGCAAGAATCAAGTCAAAGATTTTGAACATAAAGAGCCAGAAGAGACTCCTCTGCAGAAGCAAGAAGACAAGAGAATCCAGAAAGTTGAAGATAATGTAAGAAACCTCTGGGACAACTTCAAGCGAACCAAAATTAGAATTATGGATGTCCCAGAAGATGACAGAGCAAGATACCGAAAACATACTGGAAGAAATAGTGACAGAAAACTTCCCCCACATGGTGAAAGAATTAGACTTACAAGTCCAGGAAGCGCACAGAACCCCCTTTCCCCCTCCAAAAGAAAAGGAATCCAAAGAGGACCACACCAAAACACATCATAATTAAAATTCCAAGAGCAAAAGACAAAGAGAGAATATTAAAAGTGACAAGAGAAAAGCAGGTAGTTACCTATACAGGAAGCACCCATAGGATTGTCAGCTGATTTCTCAACAGAAACCATGCAGGCCAGATGGGAATGGCAAGAAATATTCAAGGTGAAGACTAGCAAGAACCTACAGCCAAAAATACTCTACCCAGCAAAGCTATCACTCAGAATCAAAGGCCAGATAAAGAGCTTCACAGATTAAAAAAAGCTAAAGGAGTTCATCACCACCAAACCAGAATTATATGAATTGCTAAAGGGGGTTCTCTAGGAAGAGGAAGAAAATAAAGATAAAAATTATGAACAATAAATATGTAACTATCAAGTGAATCTAAAAACCAAAGGAATTAAAAATCTGATGAACAATATTAACTGATGAATATAATAGAATCAGAGGTATGGAAGGGGAGTGAACTGTCAATTCTCGGGGAAAAGGGGAGTGGGGGTGCGGGAAGAGACAACATAAACTGTGAACCCATGGATGAGGATAATGGGGTGGAGAAAGTGTAGAGGATGGTGTGGAAACCTGGTGGAGGGGAGTAATGGAGGGGGGGGATGAGGAACATTTGTAATAATATGAACAATAAAGATTTATATTTTGAAAAATGATCAGCAGTTTCAAAGAGATTGAGATTTGCCTAAGACTTAGTAAATGGTATGTTTTTCCAACTGAGAGCTCTGTATCCTTAGATTTTTTCTGTTATATCACAATAATTTACCATATAAACATACCTGTTTTTAGAAATTAAGTAAATTTCCCTTAAAGCAGTTGTTTTCAACCAGCCCATTCTTGCCCTCATCTTCCCCATCCTCTACACACAATGGCAAATGTATGGAGAAATTGTTGGTTGGTGCACAGTGGTTTGGGGCTGCTACAGATGCTACTGGCACCCTGATGAGACCAGTGAACTGCCAGGTATCCTGCACAGGACTGGCACCGTCCCCTCCAGGCTGTGGTCCAGCCCAGAGTGTCCACATGGCCACAGTTGGGGGCCTCGTGGGCAAGAACAAGGCCCTTTTGCCCATTGTTGACCTGGCTATCCTGGCACCTTCTTACCCATCTGTGATGTTTTCTACTCCCCTCCACCCCCGAATTATTTAAAACCCAATTTTTGATGTAGTTTGACATAAAGGTGATTATATCTCATATTTTTTAAATTGGGATATTTCAGTACTGTTATTAAAAATAAGCATTGTTAACAGAATAGTCATGGGGGATAAAAAATACATCATAGGGAATATAGTCGATAGTATTTTAGTAATTATGTATAGTGTCAAGTAGGTATTAGAAATAATTGGGGGTTTACTTTATAAATTATATGATTGTCTAACCACTATGCTCTACACCTGAAACTAATACAAAATAATCCTCCTATATAATAATAGAGGAATATGCTAATTATCCATTATGCCATGAGGCATAACAACCCACTGCCACCACGTAGCAACCAGACCACAGATCTGCAGGAGGGTGGGACAGCGAACTACAAGCTATAAGTGGGCAGCAGAGAGCTACAGGAGGTGCAGGGCAGCAAGCTGTAAAGGATAGGGGGGGTAGGGGGGCAAGGGGGTAGCTCTAGGAGGGTGTGACAGCAGGCGGAGAGTTTGAGGAGGGCGGGGCACCGACCTACCAACAGCGGTGGGCTGGTGGCCAGCTGAGGCAAGGGGTAGCAAGCTACTCGCGCACAGATTCATGCACAGGGCTACTACTATCAGATATAAACTGTAATTGAAAAATAAAATTTTAGTAAAAACAAAAGAATAAGCACTGATAACTGTGCTAAATATATTATATATAAACTAGAGTTTTTTGACAAATAGTTCCTGTGTAAGAGAATAAAAATTAAACCAAAGCACAAATGTTTTATTTTAAACCAAAATTTTAATGTTTATCCGATTTTCTAGTTTTACTTAACTTAGGTTGAATGCTAATAAAAACTACATAAAGTACTCTTGAGTCTTATTGAGAGTGTTTAGTTTATGTGTTTCATTGAATGCTCCGCCTGTTTGTTATACCAGGTGTATTTTCAGAGTCATCCACACTGTGCAGAGTTTAGAGTGACTAGGCGCTCCCAACCACGGCCTCACAGAGGGACTGCTCAGAAGTATTCCTTCGAGCCAAGGTCGGTTTGGCTCAGTGGTAGAGCATCGGTCTGCGGACTGAAAGGTCCCAGGTTCGATTCCGGCCAAGAGCATGTACATTGGTTGCGGGCACATCCCCGGTAGGGGGTGTGCAAGAGACAGCTGGTCGATGTTTCTCTCTCATCGACGTTTCTAGCTCTCTATCTCTCTCCCTTCCTCTCTGTAAAATATCAATAAAATATATATTTTTTTAAAAAGTATTCCTTCGGGTTGAGGCGACAATGCTGTGCCACCTAACCACTGACATGTAACAGCTTAGAATTACTGTGATAATAGAAAACCTGAGTTTCAGAGTTTACATAGCCCTACACATTTCATAGAGGTTTCATAATTGAATAATAATAATTAAAAAAGAAAGGCATTTGCTGTAGCTTAAAAAGCAGCTCAACATCAGTCGAGTTGATCATATGCACTTACCGACAATTTTATTAGAAAGGATTAGTTTTAAACATAAAGACAGTAAGATTGTAAGACATGATATCAATCCATACTTTACCATTATTGGAAATATTACATTACTACCCAAGTTACTAAAGAAAGAATGGGAATAACATACTGTATTCTTCATATCACTGTGCTTGTTAATTTTGGTGTGTTTTTTTTTTAACAATAAATGAAAGAGTACAGAGTTTGCTACATCAGGCATTCCATTTATAATACAGTTCTTTTTAAAATATGCTTAATAATAAAGTGTTAAATACTGAATGTTTTATTTTTTTGAGAAAATATTCAAGCATTAGATTTATGCAAAATCATTTGTGTGCATACGAAAACTGCAATTGATGCTGTTTCTCTTAATAGTTTTGCAAAATTCTGATGAAATTTTTTGTCCTAAAGTCAAGTCACTGAATGTACCACATGGGAATAGATTTTTGCTTCTGAGCATAATACCACCATTATTAATATAGCTCAAATATCCTAAATGTAACAGCTTTTAAATTTTATATTAAATGGACATTATTCATTGCTAATTACTACTTTCTGAAGTTCCCAAGCTGAACACTCATTCTACTCAAAACACAACGAAATGTTGCTGGTTGTACTTCCCAGTACTTCATTGGGTTCTGGAATAAACTTATTGCACTGTATAAAGATTTCTTCATCTTTGGCACTGTTGGGCAGAAATCATCCACTCCCACTTTCGTAATTGAATTCGAATGAAGGAAGATTATCTGTTGTAGTAGGAATAAGGATGGATTTAAAATACATAGTAAATGTGAAAAGAAGATACTCTATTTTTCATGGGTTTATTTTATACGGACTTGAATGTATTTCATTTAAAATACATGTACTCGTTTATGCTTGTTAAATACTTAATGTAACAGCTCAGGCCCAAGCGTCATGCATGGAAGTGCTCTGTGTGAGAAGGGTGGTGTCAGACTCGCCGAGGCAGGAGCATTCCCTGCTCGGACCGCTCTTCTCTGCACAGCTGCCAGGGAGTGCGGGTCGCCTCAGTGCCATCTGTGCAGCAGTGCGCTTAAAGTGTTAGAATAGAGTTTAAAGCTCTAAGAATTAGGCTTGCAATATGAGTGTGAAGAATTGTTAGCATTTTATGTGATCAAGGGAAAGAGTTATAGAGCCGCTTTTTTGTGAGTTTGTTGTCTGTTGACATCTTACATACATATCTGTAATACATTATCAATAGTTGAATCTTTGCACCAGTGGGTGAAATACAACTTAATAGGCTGTGTATATGTCTTTAACTTAAATTATTACTCAGAGTGCACAATATAGAAACTTTCCTTCATTCCCTTAACATCCCTTTACATTCTTTCTTTTTTTGGGGGTGTGGGGAGAGACTGATATTTGTGGGATGTAAAACAATCTACTTAACTGACAGCATTTGGCATATAAAAAAGTAGGAGCCTTTTGCTGGACAAGGCAAGTATTGGTTCTGGCTGTTAGGCATGAGAAGTTGAGGCATTACTAAAGCTGTTTAGTTTGGTGTTGGAGTCCCTGTGTCCTGTGTCTCAGGGATTTTGTGACGATGCTTTCTGAGCTGTGCAGTTCTCCAAGCTCAGTGTCAGTGCTAGGGGTAGTTTCTGAGTTTCCCCAGTCTGGTCTCACTGGGAATGGGAAGAAGTACTAGACATGGGTCTTTAGCTTTGTGCACATTCACTGAATTGTACCATTATCACTTGTGCTCTTTTCTGTTTGTGTTATAATTTTATTCAATTTTTAAAATGCTAGCAAGAGTATGCGTAGATTTAAGAGCTTCCAGAAGCTGGGACCAGAGCTATGGAGTAAGTAGGCAAAGATGGGACAGCTTAAAAGAGGAAAGACTCAGGTCATACTCGCTGGTTAACAGTAGACATTGAAAAATTCAAAGTAACCTTGAGATAAACACCTTCATATAGCACTTCCATATTGATGGCTTGTACCTGACAGGAGTATAGTTAACAAAACTTGTCTAAAGATAAATAGGAAAGAAATCTAGAGGCAAGTAGCTCAAAGCCTAGTTTTGGTTTCCACATGTTTTTGCTTCTTGGAAAGTAAGAACATTATATATTATAGCAAGGAAAGCATAGTGAAATGGGGTTAAATACGGATTCTTAATTTGAGGTCCTTAGGTGAGAATCGGGGAGATCTGTGAAACTCTTAAAATTCTGTGCAAAATATTGTCTTCATTTTTGTTCTTGGGAATATCTTTATTTGATTCTTCAAGGACTCTGTGGCCCCTCCCTCATAAGTTAGGAGTTGCCAAATTAGAGGGAAAAGATTTATAATAATGAAGAACAAAAAATGTGAATCTATGATGTTCCTAATACGGACTTTTGGTGTTATATTCTAGCCTTAAGTTTTTAAGAAGCATACACTTCTAATTGAACACCGCATTGGTAGTGAAAATATGTAGGACCTTGTCCCCAGGGTCTGCCTTTATGAAATGTATCCAGAGTGACAGGATATGTGATTTTACCGGGGTTCCTCCCACGCAGTCCTGCCTTTATAGAACCCTGAAATTCACTCTCCCTCTGCCACTGGGCCTTAGTCTCCGTGGGAGAATTGGCAAGATGGAAATAGGTACCTGTGTGTATTAATGATGTTTCTGTGGAAACCATTCTCCTAATGCTCTCTTTCTTTATCCTTGCTACTTGCTTGGTTTGTGCTATAAGTACTAATAGGCTTCATAAAAACAAAAGTACTCATATCTATAAAACACAAGTAGAATGTTTTACCTGAAGGTATTTCAACTCCTGTAATCCTGAAGGGATTTTTTTTAGTTTATTGTGTTCCAAATGTATTTCTCTTATGTGTGGTATGTTAGCAAGACTTCCATTTTCGATATCTGTGATTCTGTTGTTTCCTAGGCCCAGCCTAAAAATGATATAAAATGCATCAACTCTTAAGCAGATAGTGTGATAAATTCAGCTCAAAACACAACTGAGTTAAAATTATAAACTATTTAATAAAGAGGGAATATGCTAATTGACCATCACACCCTCACAAAGGTGGTGGTGCCCACAGCCAATAAAGAGGGAATATGCTAATTGACTATCATACCCTCAAAGATGGTGGTGCCCACAACCACAAAATGGTGGCATCCAGTCCCCTCATCCCAGCGGGGACGGCAGGCATGCTGCATGGCCATGCCTGCCCCCAGGCGGGTCCGGCCACTCCACGCGCCTGCCTCCAGAGTCCCCCCCAGCCGTCTCAGTCCCCCAGCCCCCCAGGGCTGCCTGAAGCTTAGGTAACCAGGGCCAGCTGAGGCTTGTTCTTCCAGCAGTGGCAGAACCAGTGTGATGGGGTGTCATCTTCCCTTGATTAATGGCTCTCCTCCCACCCCTGAGGGCTCCTGGACTGTGAGAGGAGGTAGGCTGGGCTGAGGGACTCCCCTCCAGTGCATGAATTTTCATGCACCAGGCCTCTAGTCTATATTTATATTTATGTTCAGAGAAAGGTATTTCATGGTTTTATTTAACAGCCCTCTCCATCACTGTCAGAAAATTCTTTATGTAAATTACTAGAGGCCCGGTGCTTGAAATTTGTGCCAGGGGGAGTGGGGAGGGGTCCCTCAGCCCAGCCTGCCTCCTTTCACAGTCCAGGAGCCCTTGGGGGATGTCTGACTGCCAGTTTAGGATTGGGCCTAAACCAGCAGTCAGACATCCCTCTCACAATCCGGGACCACTAGCTTCTAACTGCTCACCCACTTGCCTGCCTGATTATCCCTATCTTACCCCCCTGCTGGCCTGGTTACCCCCACTTCTCCCTTCACTGGCCTGGTCACCTCCAATTGCTTTCCCCTGTAGGGCCTGGTCGCCCCACACAGCCTGCTGCTCTGTTGTTTGGTTACCCCTCACTAATGCCCCTGCTGGCTTGGTCGCTCCACGCAAACTGTTCAGTTGTCTATTCAGTTGCAATGGTCACTTAGGCATATATTTATGTATTTCAAAAAAGGAACATTTAAAAAGTGCCATCTTCCCTTTAGAAATATATATATATTTCTAAAAAGGGACATTTGAAAAGTGTCAAGCTTCCATTAAGCTTTGCTTAATGGTTAGATCCTCAGTCTGCACACTAGAGGATCAAGGGTTCAATACCTGGTCAAGAGCAAATATACAGTTGCAGGTTTGATCCCTGGCCTTAGGCAGGGAACGTGCAGAAGGCAACCAATCGATGTCTCTCTCTCACATTGATGCTTCTCTCTCTCTTTCTTCCTCCTCTCTCCCTTTCACTCTCCCACTCCCTCTAAAAATCAATGAGAAAAATATCCTCACTCCTTGGGCAAGGATTTTAAAAAAAGTGAAGTGTCTTGTGATTCTACCTGGCGCCCTCTTTCCTCACCACTACCGAGCAGTGGCAGTTCCTCCCAGCTTTCCCTTCCCACGTTTCACTAGCAACAACACTACTTCATTAGGTCCCTGTACACGTTCTCCAGGAAACTTCATTCACACTCATCACATAGACTGCCACTTGCAAGTAAGGATTTGGGGAACTTTTACCTTTGCAGATCTTTGTATCGTTTAAAATCCTCGAGTTCCACTTTTGAAATTTTATTATAATCTAAATGAAGCTCTAATAAAGTTGATGGTAGCTCTAATGATAAGGAAAGAAATGTATGTTAGATCAAGTAAAATCAAGCCCCATTGATTATTTAATTGTTGAGAATCATAATATAGACAGGTAATTTTTTAGAGATCTGTTTTACTTTTTATTATGGAAAATTTCAAACATACACAAAAATGGAAGCTAGTATTATGAACCACCATGGTGTTGCCAACTTTCAACAATTATCTTAATTTTTCCAATCTTGTTTTATCTACCTCATTAGTTATTGATTATTTCTAATTGAATTTTTGTGACATTGGTTAATATCAGTTTCAACTGTACAATTCTATAATGCAACATCCGGGTATTGTATTGTGTGTTCACCACTCAAAGTCAAGTCTCCTTCTGTCACCCTCTTTTACCTTCCCCTCTGCCCCGGTAGTCACCATACTGTTGTCCGTGTCTTAGTGTTTGTTTGTTTTGCTTAATCCCTTCACCTTTTCACACAGCCCCCAACCTCCCTTCCCTAATTATTGATTATTAAAAACAGTTTATTTGTTTTTATTTCTTTCCCTAATGATCTCAAATATATTGTTGATTTGTTCAATTTTGTATCCTAATAAAGTTTACCAAGTACCGTATTTGCCGGCGTATAAGACGACTTTTTGGCCCTGAAAAATATGCCTCCAAGTGGGGGGTAGTCTTATACAGCGAGTATATAACAAACTCTGTATTTTTAGTGGAAATGTTAGGGGGTCGTCTTATACGCCCAGTCGTCTTATACGCCAGCAAATACGTATTTTTCAGGGCCAAAAAATCGTCTTATACACCGGCAAATACGGTACATTTATTTGGTTCTTAAATCTGTTTTCCTATTACATTCTCCCTCTTCTATTGAATATTTCAGACTTGATTTGTTTTATATATGCAGTTGTGGGTTGGGCTAACGACTTCCACAAGGTAGTTTATCATGGTCCTCCAGCCCCCTTACTTCGTAGGGTCCAGTAGTTAGATACGGAGACAACTAGACTAGACTCAGAAGGAGCCCTTTCACCTGATGGTCTGAGCATTCATTGCTGACTCCTAGGCCCCTTACTTCTGTAAGAATGGGAACATGGGCTGGCCATTGCTTCTCAATGGTAGAGCATTAATCTAGGAACCAAGAAGTTATTGTTTGATTCCCGGTCAGGGCACATGCCCAGGTTTTCTGCTCGATCCCCACTGATGGGTGTGCAGGAGACAGCAGATGTTTCTCTCTCAGTGTTTCTATCTCTCTATTCTCTTTTCTTCTCTCTCTCAAATCAATAAAAACATTTTTTAAAGGATGGGACATGATGATTTCTCGGATTTTATCATTCTTTAAGCATTTATTAGGTGGAATTCTTCTCTAAAGAATTTTTCTCATTTATTTACTATGTGATACAGTTTTACAGAAAAGGCAGCATAATGCTCGATTCTTTCAAGAAATGAATTAGTACAATGCCCAGAGGTGACCAGTGAATTTTTATAATATCACTATGAACACATATTTTTTAACTCGGTCCATTACAATATTAATTCTTTTCAATTAGCAGTAGTTTCTACATAAATCAAGAGACGCATCTCTCTTTTTTTTAAATTCTCACCTGAGGATATTTTTCCATTGATTTTTAAAGAGAGTGGAAGGAGGGGGAGAGACAGAGAGAAACATCAATGTGAGAGAGATACCCTATTGGTTGCCTCCCACATGTGCCTTTTTCAGGGCTGGGGATTGAGCCTGCAACTGAGGTTCATGCCTTTGACCTGCATTGAACTTGGGACCCTTCAGTCTGCAGGCCAATGCTCTTTCCACTGAGCCAA
This sequence comes from Vespertilio murinus, assembly GCA_963924515.1. Lineage (NCBI taxonomy): Eukaryota > Metazoa > Chordata > Mammalia > Chiroptera > Vespertilionidae > Vespertilio > Vespertilio murinus. Next base: position 107,713,287 of record OZ004708.1, read on the forward strand.
ACTGGCCAGAGCAAGAGAAGCATCTCATAATTCTTACTCTGCCAAGTGCCACCTGGCACGTGGCAGCTACTCTGTGAATGCTTGCCCCTTCTCTCCTTCAACCTGTGTGTTCTCAGATTAATTAAGGCTAGAATATAAGATACCAACCGGAAAATTAAGCTAGATTTTATTTTATTCTATGTCAGACCTAGTATTGTGTGTAATACTTAGTATTAAAAATGTAAAGTATTATTTGTTAACCAAAGGATCTAGTTAACTAACTGAGAAAGGTGTTCTATTTTTCAACTCTTGCTGAAACATTTCCTTCCTATATTGGTGGCAAAGACTGATAAAGGTAATTAAAACATCCTTATAAATATCAATATTCTTCATGGCTGAGTTTATGTTGATTCCAGAATCTATTCTGAATTTTAAAAATAAATAAACTATAGAGAACAGGAAAATAATTCTAAACCAAGAGTGTTCTGATTTCTTAATTCTGATTAGGTGAACCTTATTACTTTTTTCCTTTCTATATTTTTATTGATTTTTTACAGAGAGAAAGGCAGAGGGAGAGAAAGTTAGAAACATTGATCAGCTGCCTCCTGCACATTCCCAGTAGGTATGTGCACTTGACCGGAATTGAACCTGGGACCTTTCTGTCCACAGGCTGACGCTCTATCCACTGAGCCAAACCGGTTAGGGTGAACCTAATTACTTTATGGAATGACTATATACTCCAGTATAGAAGAGAAAAGGTTCTCTTTTTAAAGACCTTATATATTAGTTAAACAAATGCAAAAATCACTAGAAAACGTTCACAGAGTATGCTAGCCTACTCTAGAATATTTATAGCAAGTCAAAGAAGAGAAATATCTGCTCATGTGGAGGAGGCAGGGAAACGTCTTGGGTTTGTAGAGCTTAAGGGGACTTCTCCCGAGGCCTGGAGAAGGTAGTTAAGCAAAATGAAAAGTACAGCCGAAACCGGTTTGGCTCAGTGGATAGACCGTTGGCCTGCGGACTGGAAGGTCCCGGGTTCGATTCCGGTCAAGGGCATGTACCTTAGTTGCAGGCATGTCCCCAGTGGGGGATGTGCAAGAGGCAGCTTATCGATGATTCTCATCGATGTTTCTAACTCTCTATCCCTCTCTCTTCCTCTCTGTAAAAAATCAATAAAATATATATTTTTTTAAATGAAAAGTACAGGCTCTGGAGGATAAGTGAGCAAAAGTAGGAATTTGGATAGCAGCTCATTGACTGCCAACAAATATCAGCATACTTTTATACAGGTGTTTCTATTCCTATCCTGTCATCAAATAAGCCTCTCCTCCCCTCCACACAATACCATTCATTATAAAGTAGGATTTTCCAAATGAATAGGAAGAAAACATTTCTCGCTTTCTTTATGCTAACTTGTCAGGTATAGATAGTAAGGACTTATTGGTCCTAGCTCATCCTGCCACAAGGGGTTGAATTATAACTTTAGGCAGTCAGCCTTAACATTTTGTTGTTGTTGTTGTTGTTAATCCTCACCTGAGGATATATTTTTCCATTGATTTTTAGAGAGAGTGGAAGAGCGGGGCGGGGGGGGGGGGTGTGGGTGGAGTGGGAGATTCGAAACATCGATGTGAGACACATCCATTGGCAGCCTTAACATTTTAATTTTTTAAAATTGATTTGAGAGAGAGAAGAAGGGAGAGAAAGAAACATTGACCTGCTGTCATCGTGCATTCATTGTTTGCTTCTTATATATATATCCTGACGAGAGATCGTACCCACAATCTTGGCCTATCAGGACAAAGCTCTAACCAACTGAGCTACCCGGCTAGGGTTAACCTTAGCATTTTAACAAATAATTTATAAGATAAAATAAAAAACTTAATTGTATTAATGTCCTAGGCATTTCAAAGGAGTAGTTATGTAAATTTAGAGATTTTATTCCAATTTAAATTCCTAAGACATAAAACCTTCCTTTAGGCTTTGGAAGAATCTTGAGAAGTTAAGCTTCTTTTAAAGAGACACTGCACCTGAAGAGACTTGCAGTCCATATGGTTTGCAGTGGCCCCATGTCTGAGCCTCACCTCCCACAGCACTGGCTCCGCAGAGCCTCAAGGTCAGCCTGTCCTGCCCGCCCTGCACCCTCAACCCATGCTAGCCCAGCACCCGGAAGGAATCGGGTGCATTTGACTGGTTCCGTGGGGTGTGTACTTCTGTTGTTCTAAAGATGAAAAGGTGTACATTTTAGAAAAACAGCCACTCCTTGAATGCTAAATTATTGTGCAGAGTTCTGAATTAAACTGATTTTCCTGCATTAGAACATTTTCCCCTTTGACTTTAGATGATTTTTCTTCTAATCAAAAAGACCACTACTTTAATAATAGCATCTGCTTTATCTTTCAAATGATAAGCTTATATTTGTTTTATTTTCTGGGTGAGATGGGTGGTACAAAGGGGTTTATGATGAAGCTGCTGCTTTTACTGTGGATCCTGAAAGGCAGAGCCGAGTGAAAGCAAAATATATCATTAACCGTAGGGGTAGTGATCAGAGCAGAAAGGGAAAAGACAAGACCCATGTCAGGGTGAGAAAAGCAAGAATGAGAAGGCAGTCTTGTCCAGGTAATCATCAGACGAGCAATGCATTAGCAACTTGGTCCACTAACAAACTTAAGTATTTTACTGCCAGCGCAGTGTGTCTCAGGGCGTGAGCATGGACCTATGAACCAGGAGGTCGTGGTGCAATTCCTAGTCAGGGCACATGCCTGGGTGCAGCTCCATCCCAGTTGGTGTGCGCAGGAGGCAGCCAGTTAGTGATTCGCGCATGCTGTTTCTCTCTCCCTCTCCCTTCCTTTCTGAATCAATAAGAATATATATATATATATATATATATATATATATATATATATATATATAAATTTAAAAGAAGTATTTACTGTGAGGTGTCAGCTTCAGATCCCATGGTAAAGTATAAAGTATGGTACTCACTCTGGTAAGTTATGTCCCGGGTCCTCAGCATTGCCCTGGGGCCTTTCTGTGCATTGACTCATTATTCTGACAGCAGTCCTGTCACCCCTGCCAGGGCTACTGCCTACCCCGCCTGGTCGCACAGTGCCAGCCCAGGACAGGAGTCTGTGTCCCCGTGCATGGCCTCAGTTTTCCTTAGAGAATTCTTACCTGAAACAGGTACTTCACAGAATAAGTATAGATAGCAAACATTAAGAAAGGAAAGGAAAACTAGGCATTTATTTCTTAATGTTTGTTCTCACTGTGGTGGGGTGGAGATTCAGGTTTCATACTACATATGGTTCTTCATGAGAAAACACTCGATTTCATACTGCACTGAGCAGATATACTGGCAGAAAGGATTCTGATGACAGTGCAGTGGTTTCAGTATATACGGTTTACAACATTACATTTAATGGTCATTTAAAAAGTAGGATGACATTAAAAAATACGTTATTTTAACAAAGTGAACACGAACCTTTAGGAATTGAGGTCAGTTTTGCTTCTGCGATTCGGACATGGAACACTGTCACCCCTTCAAAGGCCCCTGGCTCAATCCCGTTGCTGTCGAGAGGGTTGGCGCTCATTTCTGCAGGGGAAGGACATGGCTTAGCGGGTGTGCATGCACAGCCCAGGAAGCAGCCCGTGCTGGGCTGGTCACTCTGCTCGTCTGCTTCTGTTTCCTTCCTTTTCCGTCAGACTCAGAAAAAGACTGCTTATAGGTTGGAATATAATAACACATTTACCACTTTGCCTTCAGTTACTAAATCAATAATTTATCATTCTCTTCTAATCATAAGCACGGTCAAGGATTCAATGAAGAATATTACAGTAGAAAAAAGATCAGCTTTCATATAATTCAAAATATTTGTTTGCCAGTGTATATTAATTTGTTACCTAAACTTTTAAAATTACTAGTGTATGGAATTGTTACTTAATTAACAGAAAATAACTGAGCAGTGCCAGTAAGCGAGGCTGTGGGAAGGGCACACGTGCAGGAGAGCGCTGGGTGGGAGTTTGAGTGGGTTTGGAGTGTGAAGATGGCATGGTTACTCCATGGGTGTTGGGAGAACAGAGTGGAATTTAAACTGCACATCAAAAACAGACCTTAGCTCAGTGTTCTTAAAGCAGTTAATGAAGTTAGATGTACATTCCACACAGTATCTGAATGAACTTTCTATGCTGTATTTGAGTGGTTTGTACAATACACTTAGATACTTACCTTTAAATTTAATGATAACAGATTTTACCGATTAGGGAGCAGTCAGAAAACAAAAACCATACTACGTATTTAAGAGCCGAGTCTGAGAGTTCATGTGTGTCTGTATTACAAAAGGCCTCTTTCGGTACTATAAAGTTTTACATTTTATTTGATTTGTAAGTGGCTTATCTAGGTAAAGAATATTAGAATCAAAATTTTTTTAGAAATTATCAGTCTTAAAGGTTAATAATGATAAAAATGTTTGTCTCTGTGCATTACTTATAATTTCTAAATGTCTCTTTTACTTGCAAAAACTTACCCAGAACATGTAAAGCATTCATTCCTTTGAATGTTTCCTTTTGTATTTTCTTAACCTTATTATCATGAATTCTGAGTTCTGCTAATGATTTAGGAAGGTTAAGTGGTATTTCATTTAGTTGGTTGTGGGACAAATATAATCTTCTCAACTTCTTTGTGGTTTGAAAGGCTTTGGGGTGTATCTTTGTTAGCTTATTGTTGTTCAGGATCAAAGCCTGTATGAAAGATAGAAAGTGGCACTGTATTAGGAAGCAGGTTGACCTGCCAGGATTCCACAGTGGCCAGTCACTCTGGAAGTCAATGCAGATTGCATCATTTTCTATACTTGATTAAAAATGTCAATAATTCTTCAGCCCGATCTAAACTAAATATGTATATATTTACACTGAGTTGAAACAGGCAGAGCTTTAATGAGTGGTTTTGTGTCTTTGGTTTATTTTGAGGAGGTGATGTGTTACATGGTTGAGGCCCCTCTAGTTTCCACTTCTCTTTAGGGCAGTGGTTGGTAGTATTATCTTTATCTTACCTTAGAATTGGTTCACTGCAAAATTAAGTTTAACCTCGCTTCTTTTGTGTTTCCTTCTCTTTACCATTTCCCCCAGAATATAGACCTGTCAGAATAAGCTCCTACAAGTACCCTCAGACATATTTCAGATACTGGGGACAGTGGGGACCCCGAAGAATGCCTAACCCTTTCTCAGTTCTGTGGGATGTCTCCTTGTGACAAGGCAGCACCCTTTAGAGGAGACAACAATCTGAGAGTAAAAACACTTGGTGACCCAGCCAATCAGGAGTGAGTATGCAAATTAACCCAACCAAGAAAAAAACCAACCACTTGTTGACTACCTTTTCCACCATGGCCCCTTGTGCCCTGTGGAGGATGTTAGCTGCTATGATGGGGGTCCCTGGGACGTGGGAACTTCAGAACCCAAACTGGGAAGTCTTTGGCAGCCAGAATTTGTCAGTCACCCTAGTAATGATTTTCACTTCAAAATGAACGTTGCCTAATCCTTCTTTTACTGCCAGGTTTTGCAAGGGTGTTTCCCCAGGAGGATAGCAGGTGGTCTGGCCTCCTTAGGACTTTTGCCCCTCTCTTCTGTCCAGATCCCCCATTCTTTCAGGGGGCTGCTCTAGAAGCATCCTCTTGTGAATGTTGTCCCTAGTCCCATTCTACAACAACCTTCCTGTGGTTTCCGGACGGAGCTAATATGCCTTTCTGGTGTTTTTCATGTTATTGGTATTGCACAAATAGATGCTTTGACAGTTAAATTATCTTTATTATTATAGGCACTTTGCTTCTCCTTTTTCTTGCTCTTCTTCCAGACATCACCAGTGCTGATACAATTTTTACCTGAGAAAAGGTATGGTTAGGAGAATAAGTGAAACTACAATTGTTACCAAATGGTAAGACGTACTCCTTTCTGGATGCATGATGCCAGTTATAACTTGGTACTCTTTTCATTTGGTTACATTGTGGTGTGCAGTCAGGAGAGGGGAGTGGAGGGGAGGTCACCATGCGGTCAGAGTGAGTACGTAACAACTTGATGAACCTTCACTCAACCCTTTGAGGTCAATTTAGCAAAAATTACATCTCCTTGTGGTGATGAGGGAATGACCCAGTGCAGACAAGCGGCTCCCTACTCTCTTTTCTGCCCGCCTGCATGTCCTCCCGTCTCCCTTCCTGTCTGTGCACTTCCTGTGTCTCACTGCCAAGAGCCCACAGGGAGCATGTGCCTCAGGCAGGTCCCCCATCACATCTGGGTCTGTCCCCCTCCCTGGGTCAGACACGCCATTGTCAGAGCTTCACAAAAGCAGGTGTAAGTGGTACAAGTTAAGATAAGAGTAAGAGTTCCGTGGCATGCTGTCAAACGCTGCCCCAGCAAGTGAGGTGAGCAGCTTGTCTCCAGGTGAAGGTACTTTCAGTGCTGGCTTTCATAATAACTAGAGGCCTGGTACACGGAATTCATGCAAGAGTAGGCCTTTCTTCGCCGGACTGCTGGCACCAGCTTCCCTCTGGCACCCGGGAACCAGGCTTCCCTTGCAGCCACGCCTTCATCCAGAAGGACATCCAGTCTAATTAGCATATTACACTCTTATTATTATAGATTCCAAAAGGGGCAGTTATAGAGCCCTACCCAGTGTAGCTCTAGGGAAGGCCAGACAATGAGAAAAATATAGCCTTTTAGAATTTCTCAATGAGAAAAAATAGCCACTATGATGAGTGTGGCTGTGACAGTGAGCTGGAGGTGATGTGGGAGCATGTGCACACGTGTGTGTGTGTGTGTGTGTGTGTGTGTGTGTGTGTGTCTCACTTATTCTCTAATGCTGTGTTGTTCTTGTATAAGAATCACTATGCTAAACAAATTGCTAAAGCATAATATAGAGAATTCACAGAATATCTAAAAAAAAAAAAAAAACATTTTTATTCTCTTTAAAGACAGGTACTGATGACACTGAAATTTAATAAATGTTTTGAGATAGTGTCCCGAGATGTGAGCTCATTTGTGCCTGCCTGGAGAGCACTCACCCTCCAATACAGTGCCCCCTCGAAACTGCGCCTAAGAGATCATCATGGTGGCTGAGATGGCTCTGCCATCTGCTTATGCTGCCTTCCCCCTGATAGACAGGACTACACATGGAGGAAGTCCCTAGAATGCTTCTAAGATGCATAATGTTCTGACAGATTAAGTTGAAAACATTTTATGGTTTTGGTATTAAAAATGACATTAAATATTCTTGTGGTCGTATAGCTGAAAATAGGTTAAGAAGTGGTAGAAGCATTCATAGGCTCTATTTCCAACGTATGAGAATAGAATGATGGTCTCGCCACCTCACTGTGGTTGTCCTAAACAGGCAGACTGGATGGATCCTGGGGGGGAATCCATTGTGCCATTTCTGTTTCTGATTGTCTTAATATTTAAGTGAGACCTCGGTTATAAAATAAATATATACTCTTCCAGTCCCCCACCTGGAAACTATACTATGAATGAGCTTAACCAAATTGGAGCTGTCTGCATGGTACGCTTGAAAGGCCCCAGGAGCCTAGATGATGGAAGTGCAGAGAAGAGAGTGGCTTTGCAGGGGGCCAACCTGGCTCCATTCCGGGCAGGTTTGGGGTGAGGACTGAGCAAGAGAGCCTAGTAGAGACGTCCCTCTTGGTGCCGAGGACATGATCAGCCTGGTCTTTTAGCTGAAGGAGGGCACAGGCCTACTTGGATGGCAGCAAGCGCCATGTAGGCATGGTGCTCCACCGTCTCCACTGTAACCTCCCTGCAGTTACCATGCGTTGAATGCCTTCGCTCAGCACAGCAGGAGGAGGTGGACAGGCCTGGCAAGCAGTGCTGGCCGAGCACCGTGCTGAGGGGAAAGGGACACCTGTGACCGTGCAGAGTCAGGCTCTTTCCAAAGTTCATTGCAAATTAAATGAGAAATTTTACTCACTAAAACCTAGAGTCTCAAAATTAGAAATAAAAATATTTCAAATCTTAGAAAATTAAAATGTCAATAAATATAGTAAAGAATTTTTTTATATTATCTTTCAAGGTCTAGAGAAAAAAAGCCATGAAAATATATATTGTCATTTAGGTATACTGACTGTGGCACTGTTAGACTAGAGCGATGGGTTTGGTACCTGTTTCCGTAGCACTGTGTGCTCCTAGTTCCTGTGAGGACTCAGTGGTGTTCGTCTCAGTGTGCCCATGTAGGCCACAGCTCATTTAGGACCAGTTAGTTCATTCTTAGCCCACTGCCTTTCACCTGATTGTTGTTGGTTAACACCACTTAGATGAAGTCTATAATTTTTCACTAACCAGAACACCACTGAATAGCCATGTTTCCGACCTCCTTCACACAGAAAAGTAAGTCTGACTTACACAAACACAATACGAGTGATTATTTTAGCAGTGGTAAAGATTTTCACTTAAATATTTGAAAATATGAGCATATATTCTTACATAAAGTGAAGTGAGTCCTTTAAAATCATTTTCTTTGATTTCCTTAATTTTATTGTTTTGAAGGTCAATCATTCGAGTATCCAATGGAATGTTTCTCGGGACAGAGGACAAGCCTGAGAAATAAACAAACGTTAGATGTACACTCTGCTTAGAGGAGACAGCTGATATGTTAGGCTGTGCACTGGTTAAAGTCCATGGTTACCATTAATAACAGATGACTTATCATGTAACATACGACAAATACATTGGGAAGGCCTAAGCCGTTTCCCGCCATTTGTCTTTACAAGACATCTGGCTGGCCCGCTGTCACCGCGACTGCCGCCTGGGGCCTGGCAGAGGAGGCCCCGGCAAGGCCCGCTTCTGTGGGTGCACTTTGAGGAACATGCAAGTTCTTTGCAAAGTTTTGGTCTGTTGTGCATTTTAGAATTCCATTTTCTGAGGGAGAAGAGGGACAGATACCCAGACGCTTTTCGTTGTCAGTATCCTGGGAGAGGCAGTGTCCGCTGCTAATGTGAGGTGTCCTGGTAAGGTCTGTGCCAGTGCAGATTCCGTTCAATGGGTTTTATTTTGTAAGCTAACTGGGCAGGGAAAGACTATTTGCAAACAGCTCTCTGATGACAGGTGTGTGCTGGGATTGAGCTGGGGAGTGGCAAGGAAGGCCTTGGCCTAAGGATGCTGTGCTGACGACGTGCATTTTCTGAGTCACGGCCATGGTGAACCATCCCAGCTTACACCCACCGCTATCATTGCTGCTTGCCTGGGATGCAGCTTAGAAATGACAGTACATTCTGATCATTCCCAGCTATAGCCCTTTCTCACGACAGGGTCTGTCTCAGCCTCTGCGTTTCTCCTTTCTGCTGCTCGTCCCATACTCTTGCTGCTGTGCTTCCAGACTAGCTTTCCTCAAACATTACCTCATTTTATCATCCCCATCACAGCAAGGCCAGAGGTAGGGCTGAAAAACCATTTTTTTCTAACCTATATATTCCATTCAGATTTTCCCACTGATTCTAGTTCATAATCTTAACGAATGCTTTTTGTTCCCCTCTGTCGTATTGTCCCTTAGTAGCACACTTTGTACACTCTCTGGAGTGCATTGCAACAAGCTTTGACTGGTGCCCACGTGCCTCACCCGCAGGACGACACGCCGAGTGTACAGACACACTCTGTAGCGACCCTGATGGTCCCAGTCCCCGGGGAGGGGGTCAGACCTTGGCTTCCTACAGTGTGACACATTTGAGTCACTTCTCTTTTTGAAATAGCTATATACAGCAACTCTTTATATAAATCCCATCACATCCTCCTTTTGAGCAGGGTCTGAGTGTGCCCCTCTATTTGAGAACACATTCATTAAAGTATTAAAAAAATAAAAGAATTACACATTTTTAACAGATTTTAAAAAGTAATTTAGTTCAGTCACTTCTTGTATAAGTACTTCTATACTCAAATCACTAAAAACAAATAGCTAATTGTCTTAAATGAGACGTCACAGCTCTGTAACCTGTTTATTGTCCTGTACAGTTGATTAGTTTTTTTTAGTGTAGAGTTTTACTGGAAAGCACAGCCTCAACCTTCCAGTACCCTAAGGTGAAGAAGCTGCAGTAACATCCCTTCCTTCTGAAGGAAATGAAATCGAAGCACTTTGGGTCGAATTTGGGAAGAGAAGGAAATGTTCTATATGTGAAATGCTCATGGTTTTCCTCTGACTTTCAAAATAAGTTTGTACTTTGTGGTTTGTTATACTTTTCGAAAATTAAATTTTGTCAGAATAGGATTATTCTCCAAACCAGTTGATGTGTTCTTACCTAGATCAGAACAGTGCACAACTCTTGAGTAGCACTGGCATCCAAACGGACATGTTGAAAACAGTTCGAATGCGAAGAAGGGGTTAATTGGCTCTCTTGTTGGAAAAAGAGAGTTGTCAACATCAGCATCACCTTCATCTTCCATGTCCTTCAGCATCACATCCTTCAGCGTCATGTATGAAGGGCGATATATAGGTTTGGCAGAGCACAAAGCCAAGAAAACTAGGAGCACACACTCCTTCATGTTGTCTTGTGTACAGGGCCAGTCTAAGACTAAGTAGACATTGAAGACTAAGTTAACAGTTAAACACAATTATGCAACTGAACTTTTCTCAGAAGTGTCATTCTTGTCCATTGTGAGAGTAAATTTTGCAACCTTTTAGAAAGCAGTTCAGGAGTATGCATTCGAAACTTTAAAAAGATCTTTGTTTTTCATCCAGTATTTATGCTTTTGGAATCTAATCTCAGGAAACAATGCGAATGTGCATAAAGGTGTTCATTATAGAATTATTAGAGGCCTGGTGCACGAACTTCATGCACTGGGAGGGAGGAGTAGTGTCCCTCAGCCCAGACTGCACTCTCTCCAATCTGGGACATCCCTCTCATAATCTGAGACTGCTAGCTTCTAACCACTCACCTGCCTCATTGCCCCTAACCGCTTCTGCCTACCAGCCTGATCACCTCCTAACTACTCCCCTGCCAGCCTGATCAATGACTAACTGCTCCTCTGCCAGCCCAATCGTCCACAACTGCCCTCCCCTGCCAGCCATCTTGTAGTGGCCATCTTGTGACCACATGGGGGGCAGCTATCTTGTGTCGGAGTGTGATGGTCAAGTTACATATATCCTCTTCATTATATAGGATATATGACTAGAGACCTGGTGCACAAAATTTGTACATTGGAGGGGGGTCCCCTCAGCCCAGCCTGCACCCTCTTGCAGTCAGGGAGCCCTTAGGGAATGTCTGACAGCTTAGGCCCGCTCCCCCTAAGTAGGCAGTCGGACATCTGTAGTGCTGCCGCAGAGGTGGGAGCCCAGCTTCTGGCTGAGTGGCGCTTCCTCTGGGAATGCAGTGACCACCAGGGGGCAGCTCCTGCATTGAACATATGCCCCTTGATGGTCATTGTGTGTCACAGCAATTGGTTGCTCCTCCATTGGGCTGAAACTGACCCTCTGACATTCCCTGAGGGCTCCCTGACTGCAAGAGGGTGCAGGCCAGGGCGAGGGTTCCCACTGGTGCATGATCAGGGATGGGGAGGGACGCAGGAGGTTGGTCAGCTGGGGAAGGACTGAGGGAGGGCTCTAGGGCATGTCTGGCCCATCTCACTCAGTCCTTATCAGCTGGACCCCAGCAGCAAGCTAACCTACACCCTGGTGATCAGTGAATGTTATAGCAACTGGTCCACCAGTTGACTGTCTGCCTCCTGATGGTCAGTACACATCATAGTGAAGGGTTGAGCAGCCTTAGCATATCATGAGCATATTACACTTTAATTAGTTGAATGGCTAACCAGACAATCAGATATTTAGCATATTAGGCTTTTATTATATAGGATAGCAAAAAATTAAAAATGGCTAAAGGAAAATAGTTATGTAAAATATGGTATATTCTTAAAAATACTTGTAACCTACAAGATATTTGCACAGATGTTTAAAATTATGAAATACTTTTTAAGGAAAAACAAATATAAAAATCTATGCATATGCTGAAACCGGTTTGGCTCTGTGGATAGAGCATCAGCCTGCGGACTGAAGGATCTCAGGTTCAATTCTGGTCAAGGGCATGTACCTTGGTTGCGGGGTATGCAGGAGGCAGCTGATCGATGTTTCTCTCTCATCAATGTTTCTAACTCTATTCCTCTCCCTTCCTCTCTGTAAAAAATCAATAAAATTTTTTTAAAATCTATGCATTAAAAAAAAATCTATGTATAGCAAACAAACAAAAACCCTGACACAAATATACCTAATTGATGATAATCTCTAGGTGGTAGAATGATGAATGACTTATTGTATCTTTTTCTTTTTTAACTTTTATAATGAACAGTAAGTGCAACTTTTTCAAAAAATTGACTTTGAGGAAGGGAGAGGGAGAGAGAAAAGCACCAATGTGATGGTGACACAGAGGTCAGCTGCCTCCTGCACGCACCCCGCTGGGGGTCAGGATTGAAACCAGCTACCTTTCAGTGCACAGGACACTGCCCGGCCAACTGAGCCATACATCTGGGCTTGATAGGAAATTCTTTATATTGAACCCAAGAATGTCTTCTGGCACATTTTTCTCTCTTTACTAATTTTGCCTTCTATTGGCCATTTAAAATTAATCTTATATTTTTGTATTCTCATATTCTGATTACTTCAAAAGCAGGTGGACCTTGATTCCACAGGAATTCACAATTTACAGCAGGGGTAGGGAACCTTCTTTCTGCCAGGGGCCATTTGGATATATAAAATACCATTTGCCGCCATCCAAAATTATCAACTTAAAACCAACCTGCTGTATTTGGTCAAAAATTTAATTAACTCACCCCTAATGCCTTGGCAGGGCCAGACCAAATGATTTCTTGGGCCTATGGCCCTCGTACCGAATGTTCCCTACCCATGATTTACATCCCGTCTGAGGTGATTCAGACTTGATAAAGTACAAGTGATTGTAGACCCTAACCTTAAGTCTGTTTATCAGTAGGAAAGCATGGGATGTCCAGGAGGGAATATGGCATAGTAATGTCTCTCTCCTGCCATCTCCGCCCCTGCCCTCCTCCCCCCCCACATTATTCAGAAAGAATATTAGAGAATATTCTCATATAATATGATGTGACTTTTAGTTATTTGTCCTTATTTAAAATTCCGAGTTTATTAATATGGCTTAGGCTCTTGCTTGATTAGTTTTGGAGGTATTTATATTGTGTTATTTATAAACTAACATTTGTCTTTTTCTCAGGAAGACTCAGTATTTTTCCAATATAGACCAGTTTTGCTAGAGTTTCTTACTCATGGAGAGCTGTGGATTTTGGTTTCAAGTTTCCCTAGATTGGAATAACATTTGGAATGTGCTTTCTGTGCTGATAATTGGTATTAACGGAGCTGTGGTACACAGAGGCTCCTCCCCTGGCGCGCTTTGTGTCTGAAGAAGCTGAGACCAGCCTTCTCCCTCCTGCACTGGCCATGTCCCAGGCCAGTGACTTCCCGACAGGGATCCAGCTGTCCGTGGAGAGGCTGGGCTGAGAAGTGCACCCGGACTCCCATTTGGCAACAGACCTGAGAATGTCTGTCTGAAATTGCAAAGGCTCCCGTTTTCCATTTCAGTGTTCCACAAACTTGGAATGGAAAATTTGTCTAAGTGAAATGGTATTTCCTGTCAGACACTATTATTAGGGAAACATGTTATTGCTTTTAAATCTCATGCTTGGCAACTTTTCCCTTTGGCTGAAATATTTATATCAGTTTACAAGTGCCAGTATATCAGTGTTACATAACGTACTCTGCACATCCAGAGGTGGAATCCAGACTAAACCCAGGTGTAAAGGAGGTCAGTTAGACATCCAGATATGCATTTGGAATCTTATTCACAGCACCTTTGGTCATGGAAACTGATACTTTTATAGACTAGACTTTCCTTAAAGAAAGTAATGTTACCTTGTAAGTATAAATAATATCTGACAAAAGAACTTGTTGGCTGCTTTTCCAATTTTTGTCCATCAGTTTTTCAATGCCTTTTAGCAACCTAGCTGCTGTCTTAAAAAGTAAAAGCTTCATCATTTTTCTGCTGTTTCCTATAGTTCCTTAAGACTTTTACTTATAAATCAATCTGTTTTGTCTCAAATCTCAGATCAAGTATAAAATACTCTGTTTTAATGTTTTTAATATGCAGGCGCTAGTTGTAATAGAGGCCTGCACGTCCCCTCATCTTCCCAGCACTACACAACGTGTGAAATATGGAAAACAAAATATCAGGATGCTTTTGTATATATGTGGGCTTTGGATTTACTTTTTAAAACAATTCAGCGGTTCTTGGTGGGATGAAGTTGTAAAAGTACTTTACAGTTTTTAGAGAGATTGGCACCCCTCAGGTTTCTGTGACTGATCCTACACACGTGGCCACGGCTCCTGGTTGTCACCCTAGGACTCCTTAACAAGGAAGAATGCTCTGCGCTATTTAAATTATAAGGAAGTAGAATAACAAACACATTGTTTGATTTTCTTAAATATAAGTTTTAATACAAAATTTACTTTGGGGTGGGACAAAAGAAAACTTTGTTTTAAATTCTGACCTTATGGATTTTTGTGAAAAGAAGTTCCTAATTTTTATGTTGAATATAGATCTAGTTAAACTGTTGCTGGTCATTATTCTTTCTTGAAATTGTATAGATTTCTGTTTTTATTGTACAATGCCATTTCATCACCTAAGAATAAGGAAGACATTTATCAAGGGAAAATATGACCATTCAAATGTGTAACTAAAAATGAAATTTAAATAATTTATATATTTTTAAATACATTAGAAAATACAGATTTACATTTCAAAAGAAATATTTACTATTTCATTTAATGTATTTGTGATATTCTCAAACTTCCTTATCATTAATTATTAAGGTAATATTATTTTCCTAAAAGAAGATATAGATGTTTATTTAAATGACTTTTACAACTAACTATGTTAGTATTTATGGTAAAGCACAATGATGGGTTTTCACTTAGCTGTAAAAACGTCACAATTATATTTAAATAAATTCATTATATGTAAAACAAAAAGTTATTTTAGGTTGCTATGTAATTAATTAAGTACTGATTTTTAAGAAATTAGACAAACTTTAAACTTTATCGTATAATTTACAAGCATTTATGTTAATAATATTAATGTACCCTTAGTATAGACTATAAGGTAATTGTCTACTGGAACATGAAAACATACCTTGTAAGAAGAGAGCAAGTCCTCATGGAAGTCAAGTTTCCCAGCATGTACTGCTTCCTCTGCAGGGATGTCCTCATGTGCTCTGCAGGGAGGAGAGGAGGTGTCTCATGTACAGAGGACGAGGGGCTGCCCCTGGGTGAGCTGCTTCCACAGATTAGCCCCAGTGAGCGCCGAGGAGCTAGATTAAAGCTTGTTACTGCTCATGTGTTTTCCATCACTGTTTGTGTTGTAGCCAAAACTTCCAACTAAATGCGAGACGTCTACTGGAAGATTCTGAAGAAAAGAGTGCTTACTAATAATACATGGCAGCTGGCCACTAGAGTACATGAAGTCATTAAGAAATCCTGATTTGAAAAAAATACTTTATGAAATTCTTAAATGAATAAATACTTACAAGTTACAAATTTAAAAATTACCCTATATAATCCAACAAAATATTTATCTTAGTAATTATAATAATAATTATTCTTAGTAAAGACTATGAACATTATTGAAGCATAAACCTAAACTCTGAATGTATCTGAGAGAGGAGCCGTGCTGCTGGTTCCTTCTGTTGACGGAAGCCACTGCAGAGAGTGTCCTTCTCAAGCTTGTCTTCAGGGTGTTGAGCCCTGCTACAGGCCCCGTGAGTGCCCAGCTCCCAGCCTGTGTTCTGACATGGCATAGACACTGCCCAGGTGACACCTGCTGGGATTCTCCCTTTCCAAGAGAGTCAGCTGTGACCACATGGTTTTTAGGGAGGTCTCTGGAGCAGAAAGATGTCCTTCTCGGAGAAGAAAGGCCCTGTTAGCATTCCCTTTCCCACTTAGCCTGAGAGAATGCCCCGGTCCTCCATCAAGCAAGGCCGCATCCTTCCAGAGAGGACATTGTTCTGCATCTGCTGAGAAAGCCCTCCGTGCTGAGATGCCGGGCTCCTGGCTCTGCCAGGGTCCTGGCGTGGGCTGTCCTCCCAGCACCCCTCCAGTCAGCAGTTTGTTCTTCTGCCGTAAAGATCTGACCATCCTCTCCCTCCCAGAGAAATGGCTGCTCCAGAGAGAGAGAAAGAGAGAGAACTGTGGCTCAGGTGTGTCGGTGGGCAGCCCCACCCACATAAACTCCTTTACTTGGGCCTGGAGCTGGACCATCCCACGCGCTGTCCCCAGGAGCCGAGGGCCTGCGGTACTGAGGTTGGCGGCTTCTGGTTTGGTGAGAATGCTTATGTCCTGTTTCTTCAGTTATGTTTAGTTCAGGCGTGGCTTTGTTTTTGAACTAAACATGATGCCTTGATGAGCTGTGACATCTCGGAAGTTGGTGGGATTTGATTGACCTGCGTTCCACGAGAGCAACAGCTGTGATGGAGGCATGATCGTATTTGTTGTGCACGGTGTCTTTTTTTTTTTTTTTTTTTAACTTTCAGCTGAAGTATGCCTGATAAAAATACAAGCACATTATAATGGTATGGCTCAGCCTCACACCCTGCGCCCCGGCAAAACCGCCGCGCTGCTCGAGCCTCCCGTGCCCAGGGCCCGGCTCCGCACGCAGCCCACCTGGCGTCTGGGGCGTCAGCCAGGCCGTGCTTTCTCTGCTGGGCTGCTCGCTTCCTTCAGCGTTGGGGTTTGAGACCCCGCCGGTCCATTTGGTTAGCAGTTGTTTGTTCATTGTCATTGTATGGTTTTCTATTGTGTGAATATGCCACAGGTTACATACTTTATATAGAATCAACTGGATTCTTTCCCATTTGTAGGGCAGCTATGGACATTCGAACATTCTTTGTCTGAGGCTCATGTGTGTGGAGTTTTGTTATGTGCAACGTCTGTACATAAAAGCTTCAGCTTCTCTTGCAAAGTAAAGCTGTCAATGCGCCCCTCCTTATGAGGCACTGCTGGGCTGGCAGTGTACTAATTCCTCTCGGTGTAGCATGTACCCCACTTTGCCTTGACCTCTGCTCACCCCGAGTGTCCATCCACTCTCCTTCCGGCCTGTCCTCTGCACAGCTCCCCCAGGTGGCTTCTGCCTGCCTGCAGGCTGGGAGGCACTGGGGGCGGCGGTTTTGTAAAGGTGTGTGACAGCCATTTTCTCTCTCCTCTCGTGAGCCCTAAGCTTATCTTCCTCCTGCATCTTGCTTAGATCTGGCAGAGGGCCACAGCATCATGCTGGCAGGTGGTGCAGATGGTCTATTCCCTCTGATCTGCAGAGAGAGTGGCTAGGGACCCCTCCAGGACACATACCCTCCATAGTCTTGGGATTGCACCTTATGCCGTGGAGATGGCCCAGCAGGTATGGACTCCATTTGGAAAGACCTGAAGTTTCCCCCACAGCTTCGCAGGTTCCAGACACTGCGCATGCCTCCTCTTCCCTAACAAGAGTGTGAGAAGCAAGTGTCCTGCTGGAGTTTCTTCCAGGGTTCTGGGGAAGAGATTGATCCTTCCCACACGTTCGTTATTTGTGTTGTTTGGTTTTGCTTCATTAGGCTCTGCTCTAAATATCACAGAGTTACTTTTACTATATCAAGCAGTGTTGTTAGGAATCATGAATAATCAGCATGTCATTACATGGTAAATAGGAAAATAAATTATAAAACTAAATATGTAATAATCTCTGTACTAATATTTTATGAACACAGACATGGATTGCTATAAAAGGAACTTCAAACACAAATTTCTTGCATGGCCTGATATATTCTATTCCAACTATCCTATATAATAAAGAGGTAAAATGCAAATAAGATGGCCGTCTACAACCAGGCTGGCAGGAAGGCTAGTAAGGGATGACCAAACAACTGAACAGCAGGCTGCATGGGGCAAACAGGCCAGCAGGGGAGTTGGTGAGGAATGACCAAATGACTGAACAGCAGGCTGCCTAGGGCCACCAGGCTGCCGTGGGGGAAGGGGGGAGGGGAAAGTTGGGGGGTAACCAAGCCAGTAGAGGGTCAGTAAGGGACAACCAGACCTGGGGGGTGGGGGACAGTAAGGGGTGACCCGACCAGCAGGCAGAAGTGGTTAGAGGTGATCAGGCTGGCAGGGGGCACAGTTAGAGCAATCAGACAGGCAGGCAGGTGAGCAATCCAGCAGTCCCAGATTGTGAGAGGGATGTCCTGGATTGGAGAGGGTGCAGATTAGGCTGAGGGGATACCTCCTGCCCCATGCATGAATTTTGTGCACTGAGCCTCTATTGTAAATTTAAAAATAAATTGCTTAAACCAAGCACATTTATAATTTTTAAGACCCTTTCCTGACTACCTCCTACTGTGGAAATGGAGTGGTCCAAGCCCAAAATGAGCTGAAAAAAACCTGAGAAACCATCACATTCAAATTAAGAGTCCAATGCATGTGGATGAGAGGTGTGCCTTT
Source organism: Vespertilio murinus (assembly GCA_963924515.1). Taxonomy (NCBI): domain Eukaryota; kingdom Metazoa; phylum Chordata; class Mammalia; order Chiroptera; family Vespertilionidae; genus Vespertilio; species Vespertilio murinus. The sequence continues at coordinate 107,731,780 of OZ004708.1, forward strand.
GGAGCTAGGTGTCACTCAGGGGTTGTCTTTGTGGTGTTCCACAGCCAGTATCTGGTGTCTCCTCTTCTGTGCTTGCCTTCTAAGCATATTGTTGTAGATTGTGTCACTCTCATGTGGTCAGAGCTACCAGGAAGTCAGCCTGTTCCTGCTTTGTGAGTGCTGTTAGTGCTGTGGAGAAAAGCAAAATGGGACTGGCAGGGTTGCTCAGTCAAAGAGAAGCCCTGAGGGCTATGTGCAAATAAATACATAGTTTACGAATGTCTAGGCCGGAGGTTCTCAACCTTCCTAATGCCGCGACCCTTTAATACAGCTCCTCATGTTGTGGTGACCCCCAACCATAAAATTATTTTCGTTGCTATTTCATAACTGTAATTTTGCTACTGTTATGAATCGTAATGTAAATATCTGTGTTTTCCCATGGGATTAGGCAAACCTGCTAGCAGTTAATGACCAAATGACTGAACAGCAGGTTAACCCGCTAGCAGGGTTGCCTAAGACCATCGGAAAACACGTTTGATTCATAGCAGTAGCAACATTATAGTTATGAAATAGCAACAAAAATAATTTTATGGTTGGGGGTCACCACAACATGACGAGCTGTATTAAAGGGTCGCGACATTAGGAAGATTGAGAACTGGCCATTGACTACTGTGATATGCCATATTTTTCTGTGTATAAGATGCTAATTTCCCCCCCAAAATCATTAGATTGGAAAATTGAGGGGCATCTTATACACAGAAGTCAGCTAAGGAGGGAGCCTCGAAGGTGTGTAGCTGCCTATACCTTGTCTAACAGGCTTCCTCCAATCACGAGCCTTATGTTACTGATGTCAGCTGATTGGAGGTAGACGTGGAGATTGGAGCTCTGTGCAGATGCAACAGGGACCTGAGTGTTCTGAGCCCATAAAGCTGTTAAAAAATAAAAAGTTAAATACTGGTAAATGAGTATTCTGAGCCCATAAAGCTGTTAAAAAATAAAAAGTTAAATACTGGTAAATGATTGTCTTACTCTGCAAAATTCAAACTGAATGTCATCAGCTCTGCAAACGAGCATGGAAACAGAGCTACAGAGAGATAATTTGGATCTCCTCCCCCTGAGAGTATGATCAGACAGTGGAGAAAACAGGAAGAACAACTCCTGAGGATGCCAAAAAAGAAGGCCCTAAGAGGAAAACCAGCAAAATGGGCAAACGTGGAGTGGATGCTTCAGAATTGGATTATGGAGCAGCTTCAGAGTGGCTGATGTGTGTCAACCAAGTTTATTCAGTGTCAGGCAAGGATGTTTGCAAGCGAAATGAACAGTGTTGATTTTACAGGAGAGGCAAAATGGTGCTTCAATGTCATGAGAGAAGGGTTGGCCATGAGAACATGGACAAAGTTAGCTCAGGAAATGCCACCAGTTTATGAGGAGGATCTCAAATATAGACAGTGACTCAGAAGACAGCAGTAATACAACAGAAGTTGGAGTAAGTGATATGTCTGGAACTAACAGTGATGAAGAAGAGAGCAGTGATGCACCAGAGACTAGATCAAACGATGTGCTGCATGATATCATAGTCTGGTACGTGAACATTACTGTAGTGATTACTAAGTAAAAATATGTTTTATTTTGTTTTTCAAATATTGATTTCTTAATTTTGGTTTGAAAAGTGTGGGGCCTCTTATACATAAGGGCATCTTATACACGGAAAAATATGGTAAAAAACAAAACAAAACGTGTGTTCTTTACGCAAGACATAAAGGTTGTATATAGCACACATTCACAGATTTCTGAAAGGAATGGCTTTGATTTTCTGGATGGTGTTTTCTGGGTGGTGTGGAATGCTCAGGTACTCTTCAAGGTGGACCAGGCGGCTTTGTGGTTCGTAATGAATTGAGGATGTACTTCAGGTCATGGCCATGGGCAGGATGAAGGCTATAGATGTGTTTTGTTTGTACCATTTTTTTAAAAATCAGGAGATTTTATATAAAATCCAAATTTACAGAATATCTTCAAAAATCAATCTGACAAAGTCAGCTCTAAATCCCAACTCAGGGCAGTGACCTCCCTCACGTGGGCCCTCCCTCTGTCCCCTGTGCCATTGAGCACTCACTTCTGTGATGCGCAGTTGAGGGAGATTTTCCTTGAAAACAAATTTATGCCATAAATTGTCATTTAGAATGAAGTAAGTTTATGAAGAATGAAGGACTTATACGATTTAGTTTAAAATGTTATGTGGATTTATAATATTTTAAAATGATGCCGGAAAAGTCCGTTTGTTTTGAAGAATGCTTACAGGTAAAGGTCTTGTTTTAAGTAAATTGCCCACTTTGTTCCACTGAGAAGACCTGAGAGCAGAGAGTGTGCCTGCCTTTGGGGTGTGTTAGGGCCTGTTTCCCACTGAAGGACCAGGTTGGGCCAGGGAAGTATGAGTCATGTTTGGAGCAGCTCAGCACGCCAGCAGGCTGACAGTGAACAGAGATTGCTGTCGTGTGTAAACAGAACGTGGAAACTGGGAAGGGAGTTTGAAAACCCACAGATGAATAAGGATGGCAATGAGTTATAACATGTCAGATGCAAAATCTTAGAATCAAAGCTCCTGGAGAAGCATGCTGACTGTGAACACGGGAGGACAAAGTCCCTGTTGTGGCTCCATCCCGGGCAGGCACATGCACAAGCCAGCCAGTGAGTGCATGAATAAGAGTTACACAAGATGGATGGTTTTCTCTCTAAAATCAATAAGTAAAAAATTGAAAAACAAAAAAACCACCTCTGTGTACTCTCCAGTATAATAATTAAGGCAAAGGTATTAAATGGAAGCTGAAACCACTAAGTGAAAGGATATGGATGGCAAGATATTCACAGAGATCCAAAGTCTTCCCTTGCAGATTATCTCGTAGCTAGAGGCCTGAAATTCATGCAGTTGGGAGGCAAGTCTCTCAGCCCAGCCTGCACCCTCTCACAGTCCAGGACCCCCTTGGTCCTTACCACCCACCCACAGTGGAGGCGGGAGAGGCTCTGCCACTGCCATTGTGCTCACCAGCGTGAGCCTGGCTTCTGGCTGAGCGGCGCTCCCCCTTGGGAGCACACTGACCACCCAAGGAACAGCTCCTGCGCTGAGCGTCTGCCCCCTGGTGGTCAGTGTGCATCATAGCAACGGGTCATTCTGCCGTTTGATCAATTTGCATATTAGGGTTTAATATATAGGATTACAAGGTGATAGAGATACCACCGTATGTTAATGTCTCAGCGTCGCCACTGACGCCAGCCCAGAATTTTGAGCCTCCTGTTATAATGCAAAAGAAGCATGTGACATCACTTATGTAGGATTCTTTCCAAAAATGTTTTGACTAAGTTTAATGTTGAGGAAACAATTGGGCAAATACAGATAAGTGACATTCTACAATGTAGCTGACTTTGACCCTTCAACAAAGTTAAGAAATTGCTACTGTAGTGAAGATGAAAGGGCCAGGATATGAGCTCAGTTAGATCTGAATTACACACACACACACACACACACACACACACACTCACAGGAAGTCAGGAAGTGGTTGGGATATTTGGGGGAATCTGATATACACTGTATGTTAGGTGATAGTTAATGTTAAATTTCTTGGGTTTCATAATGTGAAGGATGTGATCATTGTCTCATGGTTATGTAAGAAATGTTCTTTAAAGATTCTTAGGGAAGTGATAGTTATAATATCTACAACTTACATTCAAATGGTCCAGACCCTGTCCCTTGCAAGTACATACATATGTATGTGTAGCTGTATAGATATATGATATGCATATGCAAAGAGATAAAATGAATGTGAAAAATACTATTAATTGGTGAATGTAGGTGAAGAGTATAAAGATGTTCATTATGTAATTCTTTTAACTTTTTATGTGGCCTTAGAAATATTCCTAAATAAAGGGGAAATAAATGCTGAATAATTGTTGGGAATAAGGCAGTTTGCCTTAAAAGTAATTTTAACTCTTTGTTGTATCCTTACCTCTAATTAAATATTTACATGTAAAACTTATTTTATGTTAATTAAGGAATTATCCTAGAAAGGATTCTTAACCTAGAGTACATGAATCCTTAGAGAATTTGTGAAAGGTTATATGGATCTTTTGATAACATGCAAAGTCTTTTCCTGTATAGAGGGCTCGTTATAGTTTTCATGATATCGTCAAAGGCGTCCATCCTTCAAATAGTTAGGAACTATTGCCCTATCGTAGATTCACAATTTATAGTGCAATCTTCATTTGAGTGCCACAGTAGTTTAATTTATCTTTCAGACAGTGCACGAATACATTTGGTAATTGTGAACGTAATTTTCAACTTATTCAAAACAAATGAACCTTCATCAGAATCTTACTTAAAAAAGATTTGCTTATGTTGGCACACAATGCAATATACATTTCATGTATCCTAGAAATGTACACTTGAAATCTATATGATCCTATTAACCAATATCACCCAAATAAATTTAATTTAAAAAAATTTAAAGTGTTGCTTGCATCAGCTGATAGTTTAATGTAAGTTTATTTGACCACAGAGATCCTGTTACTTAGGAACACACAATGACATTTTAGTAACATGATGTATTTTTCTTCCAAACTAATGTGTGTTTAGTGCAATCGCGTGTTATGTTTAAAACGGTCTGTTTTCCCTTGTGTGTACTCACATTCCTCACATTTTGTGCAAAGGAAAAAATATGCTAGACAGTAAGGTTTGATTTTATCTCCATGTTAATGTAGAAAAAGAAACATAACTTCAGAGAAGAAATAGTGATGCTTTTTTTTTAGTTAAGTGATCACTAAGCTCTTCATCAAGTGAAAAACACTCCCTTCTCTGTAAACAGCTGGCCAAGCGCTGGCAGCGGCTTCAGTCTCTGCTGCTTGTGTGCAGCGTGAGGCCACTCCGACCTGGGTCTGAGCAAGGACGTGCCGCCGCGTTGTCTAGATGCATAGGACTGAGCATGTCTGTTTTAGTTAGGCTAAACATGTTTTATAAGTGCCTCTACATCTGTTGGGTTAGGGTCAGTCACAGGGGCAGTAATGAAATAATTAAACCCCCAGTAAAAATAATCTGCTCCTAAACTTTCCCCAAGTGTATGACAAGGAGGAGTTCCACTCAGCGTTTCAGGAGGGGTCCCCTGCTCCCAGTGCTGCCCTGGGGCACCTGCCCTGGGAGATGGGGTGGGCAGGCAGGGCTCGGGACAGGCCCTCCCAGTCCTCTGGGCGCTGCTGTGGGTCCCACTGAAGCCTGGCCCTCCTGGCCCTCCTAGAGTGCACGCTGACTCCATCCCGGTGTGATAGGCCCACCATTCTCCCACTGTATTTCACACTTAAGGAATGAAGTTCCTGGAATAATTACTATCTACCAAGTTAGAGGCCTGGCAGCCTTGAGCAAGTCACTGAACCTTCCTGCCTGCTGGTTTCCCAGCCCCTAACCTGGCATTCACCGAGTGCCAGGCACCTTCATGGACATCACCTCACTCCCCATCCCCACAGCCTTGGGAGGTAGATGGTCCCGATAGAAGGGGTTTGGTGGACTAGCCAAGCCCACAGCTAGAGGGATTCCAATTAAGAGCCTGTTGAGCTATAAAAGATGAACCACATGTTTCGTAGACTTCTAGGATGTAGGGGCCCGGTCATCTGGCATCAGTGAGAGCTAGCCGGGACTTCTGACCTTCAGGGTACTGTTACTGTGTTTGAATTTTAAGCTTGCTTCACTCAGCTGCAGACAGGAACCGTTGTTGTCGTCAGTCTGTACATACCTCTCCTATGAGGACACTGTTTCCTGAACAAGGGAATGTGGTGGAATAGATACTGTAGAGGGTTTCACCCAGCCCCTGGAGTTTTCACTTAAACAGCAGAATTTGAGTATTTCATTCTTTTATGTCAGCATCTCGGAAACGAGTGATCTCTGGTGTGCTTAAATGATGCCTGGGGACTTAGGCAATGCTGCTGCTATGCAGAGGAGCCAGTTGATTCCAAGTATTACCAGCTGTCAGAATATGACTTGTTTGCACAGTATGCTCTAGCTTTCTCAAGTTCCTACCAGGATATGTTAATAAGAGAAAGCATTCTTTATTAATTTTATGAATATATAAATCTTTTCCAGTTCAGTTAATCACTTTTCCTGTACAAATCCTTAAAATGTACAGATTCCTTTCTATTGTTTAAGAGTAGTGTTAACATTAGCTGGGTCCTAGTGGAAATTAGTGTAACTTCACTTCATCCTCTGCTATCTTGGATTTTTAGTCAAAATCTGTTATCTTAAGAATTAATTGCCAAAACCGGTTTGGCTCCGTGGAGAGAGCGTCAGCCTGTGGATTGAAAGGTCCCAGGTTGGATTCCGGTCAAGGGCATATACCTGGGTTGCAGGCACATCCCCAGTAGAAGGTGTGCAAGAGGCAGCTGATCAATGATTCTCTCTCATCAATGTTTCTAACTCTCTATCCCTCTCCTTTCCTCTCTTGTCAAAAACCAATAAAATACATATTTTTTTTAAAACTTTAAAAAAAGAATTAATTGATTTTGCCTTAATGATGCCAACTCCTAAATGACGGAGTCATTTGACAATGGGAGCCAACGGAGAGGTTCTTGCATCTTCCTCACCTTTTTGGCAGCAACAATACACCAGGTACCTGTGCCCTCAAATTCAAAAGTGAACTTTCGCATTGTGGACTTCAGTCAGCAGATGCAGGTTAAGGCCCAAGCCAGACAGAGGTGGAGGATGCATGAGCCTAGTCCAGGGGTGGGCAAACTTTTTGACTTGAGGGCCACAATGGGTTCTTAAACTGGACCGGACAGCCTGAACAAAAGCATGGATGGAGTGTTTATGTGAACTAATATAAATTCAAAGTAAACATCATTAAATAAAAGGGTATGGTCTTTTTTTTATTTCAATAGTTTTATTCATTTCAAACATTTTAACAAGAAGAATGTAAACACTAATTATTATAATTTGAAACTTCAAAAAATGGAGGAATCATAGCACAATAACATACCTTATATTGAAGATGGCAAAGGTAAAATAAAATTGCCTAACAAAGGAAAGGTACAAAAGCCTTTCAAATTAAACTTAAATATAATAAAATAATTTAAAACTAAAACAAATAGAAAAGGACAAAATGTGTAAACAGTAAATTAAACATTTTCTTGAGTGCAACTTCCAAATTATGCCCAGGACGTAGATGTAGATGGCAATGTAGACTGGGTTGAAAGGTTTCTGGTCTTTAAAACATTAACTTCAGTGGGATCAGTGTTGTTGGTCTCCTTTTTTAGCTAATGCATCAAAGTCTGGAGTTAGTTTTGTTGTGGCTATTCTCAGGATAGATCTGAGGTGTTTGTCAGTTAAGCTGGATCTGTGAGGGGCTTTATTGATGTTCATGCTGCCAAATGTCTGCTCACAAACATAGGTTGACCCAAACAGCACCGGTATATTCTGTGCCATCTTTCGATGTTTGGAAAAGTGGCTTCATTAAGTGAAGCATAAAAGTCTCTTAGTTCAAGAGAGCTGAATTTCTCCTTTAGGACAAAGTCAGACTGAAGATCGATGAGTTCCAGTTGCACCTCTTCTGGTGCTGTTTCAGGGTTTTGTGACAAAGGACAGGCCACCAGTTGAAGTGACTGGTCAATTTTTTCAACATCAGAAAACCAACGACAGAATTCTGCAGCAGGTCATCCAGTGATTTGCTGTATTTCTTCACGTTTTGGATCGTCTCCTTCTGTGTGGCTAGTATGGCAAAACGAGTGAAGACTTTGTCTGGAAAAGAAAATCAGCTTCAATTTAAAGGCTTTCACATTAGAGTACATGTCATGTACATACTGATCTTTTCCCTGTAGCTTCACATTTAGCCACCTCCTGCAGACTGAGTCCCTCTGCCTCCTGCTCCAGGCCCTCCCGCCCTGGCCGCGCCCTAGCCCGCGGGCTGCTGGGAGCGCATGACGGCCCTCCCCCACGTCCCCTTTTCATCGCCAGTGCCAGCCACAGGGGATGACTGAGGAGACATTCCTCAGCTTCCTGGGTTTCCTTCAGGATTTTTCTTCTCAGCCCAAGCACGTGTCGCATATCCCCTCCCCCTTTCCTCCTGCCCCTCCTCTCCAGCCCTGGTGCCCCTGCTGTTAGGTCCTCACCCACATTCAGGGCCCTCGGGACAGATGCCCTGGGCATTCCAGTTGTTTATGCCTGGTGTGGGGACTCCAGGCTGTCATTTCTGTGGTCCTGCGTTCTGCTTTGTCTACGCCTCCGGTTGATGTTCTATAATCATTTCTATTTCCTTCATTGCTTTAAGGGAGAGCATTCAAAGTTCATAGGAACCAAAAACCGGTGGTGGGCAGAGGGACAGCCAGCAGGGACCACCATGAGGCATTACAAGTGACCTTACTCCTGCTCATCTGAGCTCAGAATGGTGCTGATGGTGATGTCTCTTCGGCTTTGGCCACCGTAGGTGCACCCGAACCAAAGGACGGGGGAGGGACCCCCTGGGCTCTCCCTGTCCCGCCAGTGGCTTGCTGAGCTGCGGTGTCTGTGTGTTCTGAGGCTGTGTGGGCTTTGGGCTGGCCTAAGGGAGGCTTCCCTTCGTCCTGGCATGGGCCAGGACGGTCTGGGCCTCGACCACGCCGCCCTGTGAACCCAACCCACTTGTTCACTGCTCGTGTGCATGCTTTTTCTCTTAAAAAAAGAAGAAAACTTTTAAAAAAGGACGTAGATAGTGCTGACATTTAGCTCTCGGGTAGGCTGCTGGGGAGCAGGTCCCCACACGACCTCTGGCAGCAGCAGGTGAGGGCTTAGTGGAGCAGTACTTTCGGGGTGGGGTGGGGCCCCCAGGGAGCCGGGTCTGCAGCCTCATACCTTCCCTCCCTCGCTGAGATCTCCGTTGTGGTGAGGAGACGCAGGGTCACAGAGCATCATGCTGGAGGGTCGGGCTCTCGGCCGGGGAGGGACGCCGTTCCAGAGGAAGAGCCACAGAGGTGCCTTCACGTGACCCCATTCCTGCCCCGCAGAGGAGTAACTCCAGATGACTTGAGACTCTTGGTTCCCCCCGGCCCTCCCTGACCCTGTCCTGTGCGTGTGGGAACGCGCTCCCCACCGATGCCCAGAGCCCCGCCACCTCCGTCAGCCTCGGACAGCAGTGTTGGCCAGAATGCCGAGCGGACCACCTTCTGGGGATCTTTACGGATGCAAGGGGTAGGCAGGTGTTAAAGCACCTTAGGACTTCGCCTTCATGTCAGAAAGCAAACAACACGGAGAAAACCAGTTAGGATTCGCCTTCCCAGCCCTCGGGGGGCCTCTGACCGGGGCCCTGGTCCCGTCAGCACTGGAGCCGGGACCTTGCTCCTCGGTTGCTCGGGGCACGGAGTGGGACCGAGCTGGCTGCTGCTGGTGACCCGTGCATTTGCCTCCAGAACAGCCCCAGTGCGTTCTGACTGGCCAGGGTTTTCCAAAGGAAACTCATTCCAAATACCCACCTTTCCCACTGGGGTCTGAGAAGGAAAATGAAATTCTGGTTCATACTGTGGTCCCTGTTACCTCAGGTTTTTAATGTGATCACTTTTGAGTTTAAAAAAATAAAATAAAATAAAACTTCCTATGCAAAGCATGATGAAATTTCAAGGCTGCAAAAGTTCAGTGCCAGACATTTCATATATTAATTATAGTAAAATCAGTGGAAATAACTGATTTTTTCTTTTGACTTAAGAACACAGCTTCCGTCAGTCATTCTGATTTTCAGCCTTCCTAGAGATTCTGCTCCCAACAGGGTGCCCCTGAGTGCACAGCAGGGTTTCACTGTGCTCCTGGGCTCGTGTCCTCCCAGGCTGCTGGGAATGACTCAGTCTACCCGGGTCTCATGAGGCTTGGATGCCCTTAAAACTTGGGGCCAGGAGGACACAGGAAGAGGGGGCTCAGGACCCACCATGCTTCATTGCTTTGACACCCTGTTCTGCCTGCCTGTTGGTTTGCTTGTCTTTTTGATTTCCTCCTTATTGCCCCTATCACACTGGGTGCTCCAAGAGCAGTCCTCATCTAATCTTCTTTGCTCCTTTTAAGAATAGCATCTGGAACACAGCTAATTAAAGCTGAATGAAAAAGGAGTGTAGGAAAGGCTCACTGTCCGTCTGTGTTGTCCCAGGATGCTAAATCTATTGAATCTTTTTATTCAGGTTGAGTCCCCTCCAAAAATGATTTTGTTTACTGCTTAGATTGCCTTTAACCAGCGATTTTAACCTTTCATCTCATGGCACACACTAATTACTAAAATTTTGTGGTATACCAAAAAAATATGTGTTTTTTTTTTTGTTTTGTTTGTTTTTGTGTGGTGTTTTTGTTTTTGTTTTTTGGGGTTTTTTTTTTGCCGATCTGACAAAAAATAGGTATAATTTTGATTCATTCACACAGGGTGGCTATTGTTTTGATGGCTGTTATCATTTTATTAAAGTATATTTTTATTTCTTTTAGAGAGAAAAGGATAGAGAGCGAGATATGGAACCATCCAGGATAAGAGAGAATCATGGATTGCCTGCCTCCTGCATGCCCCCTTAACTGGGGATCAAGCCCACAACTTGGGCGTGTACCCTGACCAAGAATTGAACCCTGACACTCAACCACTGAGCCACACCAGCTGGGCTGTTGTCACTTTTTGACAATGTAAGAGAAAAGGAGGTCAGGGCCCCTGACTAGCCAGGTATTGCATGTTTCTAAGACATTTGAGGTATACCAGTTGAAAATCGCTATAGGTCTATGCATTTATATTCACATAGCAAGAAGCACTGCACAAGGTTTCTTGTTAAATGAATGGATAGCCATATCTTCTTATTTTTACCTGTCTCTTAAATTCAACTTGGCCAGTTTAAATTACTTAATGCTCCTACATTCTGAAACTAGTTATATATCTCAACTTTTTAAAAAATATATATTTTATTGATATTTTACAGAGTGGAAGGGAGAGAGATAGAGAGCTAGAAATGTCGATGAGACAGAAACATCGACCAGCTGCCTCTTGCACACCCCCCACTGGGGATGTGCCCGCAACCAATGCACATGCCCTTGACCGGAATCGAACCCGGGACCTTTCAGTCCGCAGACCGACGCTCTACCGCTGAGCCAAACCGATTTCGGCTATATCTCAACTTTTTATTCCATAAGATTATTTTTCTGTTTTTAACCACCCAGTTTAATCCTTGATTTTTTATCCTAACAGTCTCCATCACATTATTATTCTTGTTTATGTTATAATCTCAAAATAGCTATTAAGACAAGGGGACTTTGCCGAAACCGGTTTGGCTCAGTGGTAGAGCGTCGGTCTGCGGACTGAAAGGTCCCGGGTTCGATTCCGGTCAGGGGCATGTGCATTGGTTGCAGGCACATCCCCAGTAGGGGGTGTGCAAGAGGCAGCTGGTCGGTGTTTATCTCTCATCGACGTTTCTGTCTCTCTATCTCTCTCCCTTCCTCTCTGTAAAATATCAATAAAATATATTTTTTAAAAAAAGACAAGGGAACTTAGAAAGAAGGCTTGGAAATTATATGCTCAAGTGGGTAAACTGAATTTTCACAAGTAGGCTAGGATGACCAAGATTGGCACTCAGGTACCCGATTCCTGGTATAATTTGAAATAGTTTTATCTGTAATAATCAACTCTGATCAATATGCTAGTTGCTCTCAATTTCATATGAAATGTAGTACACACATGCATATACCAGATGCTTTTCATGTTTTGCTTCTGATAACAGCCTTGTCAGGTGAGGGTGGGAGGTTCTGACGGTGGTGAGAGAACTGTTAAAAGATTAAATGACTGCAGTTCAAGATTAGGATAGCCTCTGCAAGGGTGCCAAGGCTGGAACTTTCAAGACACAAAACTGATAGTAACAAAGAAGTCAGCAGAGTTTCTGTATGTGTCTATTATAAATTATTTTAGACTAAAGATAAAAGGTCATTTCATACTGAAAATTTTTTAATACATGGTTTTGATAGTGTCTGATACATAGTGACTATTGATAGTTCTGTGTTAAATTGAACTGAGTGGAAGGATACATACACTTGAGCAAATCAGGGCAAGGAAGATGAGTGCTAAGAGTGACCAATAGAGTGAATATTCCAAAATCTCATGCACTAGGTTACATTTGTAAGTGTAGGCCTAGTCAAGGATAAAGAACATCTATTTTAAGCAAACTCCATTGCTTTTCGTAGAATCTTTTGATCTTGAATAAAGAAATATGGTAATCTTAATGTACTATTACACTTCTTAGAATTGCAGAAAACTTTCAAAATTGTATGGACATGTGTATCCTTCTCCCAGCTTCCCCTAATATTAATAATCACATTAATAACCATAGTACAATTATCAACACCAGGAAATTAACAATACAATAGTGTTTTAATTTCATACGTATAATTAATAGAAGGAACTAAAGCTAACCCAGTAATTAAGGGTACTTATACCAATAATTGTATCATCGGTTCTTTAAGAAAAAAAAATTGTTTTTAATAATTTTTTATTGATTTCTTTAGGGAGTAAGGGAGAGGGGGAGAGAGATGGAAACATCAATGATGAGAGAGAATCATTGATCAGCTGCTTCCTGCCTGCCCCCTAGTGGGGATCGAGCCCAGAACCCGGGCATGTGCCCTTACCAGAATTGAGCCCAGGACCCTTCAGTCCACAAGCTGACCCTCTATCCACTGAGCCAAACCAGCTAGGGTGGAAAATTAATATATTATTGTTTTAACGTTGGAGTAATAAACAGAACACTCATTCATAACTTCCACCTGTAATTTTTTTCTGTACACTTCCTGGTTTTGAAACAGAACATACACGATTTATAAATGGCCTTCAAGTGTCCACTGATAGCGCTGGTCACAGGCTGCTGGTCAAGGATAAGCATACTTTGTCCCAGATTCTCGCAGTCTGCTCAGCAGTGCACAGCCTCCTGCTTCCTGAGGGAGCCCTGCAGGGGGATGGTCTCATTCTCCAGCGGGAAACTGAAGCCTTCGCTGAAAGTTCTAAAAGACTACACCTTCTAGATATATTTTTGGCTGTTCATCTCTAATGAATTAGCTAGACTAGCATAATGATACTGAGTGTAACATAACGATGTCTTTCTAGATGATAAATGCTGCTACAGTAAATATATAAATACATGTTTAATTGACAAAGGACATGTGGAATTACTTTATATTCTGTGGCTTAAGAACAATCCTTGAATATGATCTTATGCATGAAAATGCATAGGATGATATTTCTCTTGTTTTAATGTAATTGTTTTCAAGATGAAGATGTTCCAGTGTTGAATCACCATCTTCTTTGGCATTGCAGATTTGTTCTGGGAGAATATGCCTAAGGAAAAGTAGACGTGAAAGTCAGAATGGTTCAAGTAATATACTGCCTTCATAATTTAGGAGTTAAATTTTATATTTATTTTTAAATTTTATTTTTTATTTACTAAAGTTAGAGCCCTTTTTATATTATATATCAGAAAAGATTCAGAATACATTAAAGATCTAAATGTGAGTAAATGAAGACATAAATGTATTAGAATAACAGAAGCATGGGTTTGGGGAAGATCTTCCTGCTGTAAACTAGAAGCTCTGAAAGATGAGATTAATAAATTGACTATTGGGTGTTAAAGAATGCACTTAAAAGACAAATGGCAAAGTAGGAGCAGATATTTGCAACTTTTATCACAGATAAAGGACTTATATAGAAAGACCTAAACATCTAGAAGGAAAAGGGAAAAGAGAAAGAAAAAAAAAAAAAAGGAAACTAGTTCACAAAAGAAACAATGAAATGTGTGAATGTGAAAAGATGCTTGGTTTCATTCGTGATGAGAGAACTGTCAATTGAAAGTATGCTGGCATATCACTCTCACCAGACTTGCTACCCAAAGGTCCAAAAGCTCGTCCACATGTCCTGACAATGAGGCTGTGGAGGACCAAACACCACTGAAAGGAATTCACTGCTCTATCAAAAGGATTTATGCATTATCTAGCAAAATTACATGTGTATTTTATCACCCTGCAACCCCAGTTTTAGGAATTGATCCCAAAGTTAGACTAAAAAATAAAAAGCAATTGAACAAAGTTGTGCATTTTGGCATTTGTAGTAGTAAAAGAATGGAAACAATAAAATGTGTATCAATAAGGAACTGGTTGCATAATATATCTTCAAAGTGCAGTACTATTCAGTTATAAAATGGAATGAAGAAATTCTTTATATACTGATACGGAATGATATCCTTGACATAATGGTAATTTTTTTTTTATTGATATTTCACAGAGAGGAAGGGAGAGGGATAGAGAGCTAGAAACGTAGACGAGAGAGAAACATTGACCAGCCGCCTCTTGCACACCCCCCACCGGGGATGTGCCCGCAACCAATGTACATGCCCTTGACCGGAATCGAACCCGGGACCTTGCGGTCCGCAGACCGACGCTCTACCACTGAGCCAAACCGGTTTTGGCAATAATGGTAATTTTTAAAAAGTAAAGAGTGAAAGTAAGCACATTCTCTAGAGAGGGAAATGAAGTCTTCTGTGGAATACTTATATGTTAATTATGGGGAGGATGGGGGAATATTAATATGCATGTATGCATTTACATACTGGAAATACTGGAAAATGCTTTTTTTTTTTGGAGTATTTTCCAAAAGAAATACTGGAAGGATAAACTAGAAGTTAATTTACAAATTTAATCTTTGGGGAAGGATGGATTACAGTGTAAGGGACAAACATAGGAGAAAGACTTCTTTGTTATACAGTTTTGATGTTGGAATCATATAAATGTTTAACATGGGGGAAAAATATTAAATAGAAAAATACAGCCAAAACCGGTTTGGCTCAGTAGTAGAGCATTGGTCTGCGGACTGAAAGGTCCCAGGTTCGATTCTGGACAAGGGCATGTACATTGGTTGCAGGCACATCCCCAGTAGGGGATATACGTTTCTAGCTCTCTGTCTCTCTCCCTTCTTCTCTGTAAAAAATCAATAAAATATATTTTTTTAAAAGAAAAAGAAAAAAGAAAAAATAATTATTAAAAAGAAAAAGAAAACTACAATTGCTAAAAACCAAAAATGGGCGGCCCCGGCGAGTCCTTTGTCTGCCGCCGCATGGCCGGGCTGGAGCTTCTGCCCCTGCAGCCTTGTGGATTTTGAAACTACAATGGAGATTGAGCCACCGCACCCGCTGCCACCGTGAGTGGGGGAAGCCCACAGAGAGCGGAGCTCACTCCGCCCCAGGCCCAGGGAGTGAGCGGCTTCGGAGCTTGGGCCTCCAAGTCCGCAGCCGCTCCGCTCCCGCCCCGAGCGAGACACCTTTGAGCGTGGTCTCCCCGCTCGCAGCCATCCCAGCCTGCCCGCCCACCGTGCTAGCGAGGAGCTATCGCGGCGCTTCCCGTTTGGGACCCCAGCGCCCCAGGGGGGCCATGTTCCCTGGGTGAGCCTTGTGTCCCAGGGGGCCATGTGCCACGGGTGAGCCATGTGCCTCAGGGGGACCGTGTGTCCCAGGAGAGCCGTGTGCCCCGGGGAAGCAGTGGGATGGGGGGCGGGCAGTGTGAACCAGAGGAGGAATGGATTATATTCGTGTGGTCCTGAGAGAGTCACCATAAAACAAGCAGACTGTCAAAATGACAGCGGGGAGGGGAAGGAGACCTGGGGGGAGATAAAAGATAAACCTGGTATGCATGCATATAAATACAACCAACGAACACAGAACTCTGGGGAGGGAGGGCATGAATGGCAGGTGGGGGGGGGGCGCAATGGTAAGCTATGTACACATATAATACCTTAATACATTTTTTTAAAATGAAAAAAAAAACACAAAAAAACGGTGAAGGGATTAAGAAGTACATCTTGCCAGTAATAAAATCAGTCACATAGAGTTAAAAAATAAACAAACTAAAAATGAAGACCATTTCTGAGTATGTACTAAGTTGTTGATGCATTGTGACAGATAGACGGCTGTATTTCAGGTGTGCATCCTTTGTGTAGCACACTGTAAAGACAAATAGAGCTACCAAAGATATACAAACTCTCTTGTGTTACTCATAATAATGGTATTATCATTTCCATACTTATATTTACATATTTTAATGTAATAAATGTAAATTGATATTGTTGGAAACCTAGACTTTCAATGTAAGATAAGTTTAAAACAAAAGGTGCATATAAGTACAACCAATGGACACAAAACTCTGGGGAGGGAGGCATGTCGGGGAGGGGAGGGACAATGATAATATATGTACACAGATAATAATTTAATTAAAAAATATTTTTTAAAAACCCAAAAGGAATACTCTATAATATTAGATTTGAGTTGGGAATGTCAGTGTAAACTCATTCTTTTTCTTTACAAAATGCATGTTTTCTGGCAGTTCACTTAAACTCCCCGAAGCACAACAGCACACGTGGGAGGAACATGTGTGGAGTGCAGATTGGATCCTCTGGTACTGCTCCCATGAGAGGAGCTGGGCTCTGGAGCAAGGCCAGCCCAGGTGTGCGGCAGGAAATGCACTAGTTAATTGTCCAGGGGCAATGCGGACAGTCCAAGGACATAGGAGCCAGCTTGAAGGGCTACCATTGGCCAAGGACAGGACAGTGTAAGAGCAATAATTGTAATTGAAACATCCCAAATGTACAAAACCGTAAGTCCATGTTGATTCTCCAGAGAGAGGGAAAGAGAAAGAGAGAGAGAGAAAACAAAATAATAAAACAAAAACACTTAATCACCAATTAATTTTTCCCTGAGATAGCCACTATTAACATTTTAATATATTTTATGGTTTTTTAATTCATCTATATAATTTTCCAGTTTTATAGGGATGTAATCCTATCTAATAAAAGAGTAATATGCAAATTAACCATTGCTCTGCTATACCTACCAGCCACACCCACCAGCCAATCAGGAGCAAATATGCAAATAAACCCAACAAAGATGTTTTGGCCACAGAGAGCAGGAGGGAGGCTTGGGTTTCCCTGGCAATGGAGAAAGCCAAGCTTTCTGCCTGCCCTTGCCAGCCTAGGCCTCCAATCAAGGCTACAAAGTTTCAATGTTAGAAGATACATAAATCTCAACAGAAATGACTGCTGCCACAGAGCAAGCAAAAGGCTTGGTTCAGCTCCAGACTACAAAGTTTCAATTGTAGAGGATAAATAAACCCCAGATACAAGGTTCTCTGCTTGGGTCACCAGGGGGCGTGGCCTGCCAGCAAACCACCACAGGTCCTTCACCCAGGCCACCTCACACCCCAAGGGAACCCCCACTCTGATCCAGGACATCCTTCAGGACAAACCAACTGGTCCCCACCTGTGCACCAGGCCTCTAGCCTATCTAATAAAAGAGTAACATGCAGATTGACCATCACTCCAACACATAAGATGGCTGCCCCTATGTGGACACAATATGGCTGCCACAAGATGGCCAGCAGGGGAGGGCAGTTAGGAGGGACCCATGCCTGCAGGGAAGAGCAGTTAGGGGTAACCAGGCCAGCAGAGGAGGGAAGTTGGGGGCAAATAGGCTAGCAGGGGAGCAGTTAGGCATTAATCAGCTGGCAGGCAGAAGCAGTTAGGGGCAATCAGGAAGGAAGGCAGGTGAAGCAGTTGGGAGCCAGCAGCCCTGGATTTTGATAGGGATGTCCGACTGCCCATTTAGGCCTGATCCCTGTAGGATTGTGGAGGGTGTAGGAGGGTGCCCTCTCCTGCTGGCCTAATCACCTACAACTGCCCTTCCTTTGCAGGCTTGGTTCCTCCCAACTGCCTTCCCCTGCTGGCCATCTTCTGGTGGCCATCTTGTGTCCACATGGGGGCAGCCATCTTATGTGTTGGAGTGATGGTCAATCTGTATACTAACCCCCTGCACGAATTTTGTGCACCAGACCTCTAGTTGACAAATAATATTGTATTACTTGAGGTGTACAACAAATGATTTGATGTTTGTATATATTAGGAAATTATGGCACAGTAAGTTTAGTTAACATCTGTTCCCTTTCATATTTCCAGATATATAATCAGCTTTTTCTTCTGGCAGTTTAAAAAGAGAATTGATCAGCCAAACCGGTTTGGCTCAGTGGATAGAGCATTGGCCTGCAGACTGAAAGGTCCCAGGGTCGATTCTGGTCAAGGGCATGTACCATAGTTGTAGGCACATTCCCATAGTGGGTGTGCAAGAGGCAGCTGATCGATGATTCTCTCTCGATGTTTCTAGCTCTCTATCCCTCTCTCTTCCTCTCTGTAAAAAATCAATAAAATATGTGTTTTTTTTTAAAAAAGAGAGAGAGAATTGATCATTTATCTCACCTTTCAGAGTAACAAAATGGCCCCAGTTAAAAAGAAAAATTTCTTTACAGAGGAATTCCAGCTAGCAAATATGGAAAAAATGACAAAAACAAAAATTCACCATTTTATTACCCCTAGGGAAATAACAAACTTAAGCAACAGTCATCTGTGTGTGAGGCCATTGGCTTAGGGGTGGAGGAGAAAGGTCACAATGGAAGCCATGGCCTCCTAAGTCCCGCCCGAAGCGGGACAAACTGGCCGATGCCTCCTGAGGCAGTGGAATAGGAAGCAAGCATATAGCCTGACCTCACAAGGGTTTTAGCCAAATATTTTGAAACCAAATCTTACAAAGTCTACCCCACCGCACCTCTTCCACAGGCTTTTAGAAACTCATGACCCTTTCCCTGTCTAATTTAAATGTGTTTGGAACTTGAGAACTATGAAAAAGAGTTGGGATACTCTTCAGGGTCAAGGTCAGTGACCTGCCTCCCCTGTTAATGCACTAACCAAGGTTCCAGGTGAACCCTGGCTCCTCATGCACCCTGGCAGAGGAACACATCAGAAAGTGTGTCTCCACAGGTGAGGAATATGGGGTCTCCATAAACGTATTTAGAATTTTGCCTTGCGAAGAATCTAGAGAGAAGTGATTTTAATTTTAGCTTATGTTTAGATTTTGTGTTTCACAAGCTAGTGTTTATTATAATTATATGTGAAGGTGGAAGCAGCACCATAATCTAATGCCTGATGCCCCATTTCAACCTGTTTTTAATGTTCTAAGTGTCTATCTATATAAAAGCTTAATATACTAAGTGTTCCACCGTTTGACCATTTGTATAGTTGCTATGATGCATACTGACCACCAGAGAGCAGACACTCTGACCATAGGTTAACTTGCTGCTGGGGTCCGTCCACTCGGGACTGGGCAAGTTGGTCCTTATGTGCCCTGGAGCCCTCCCACGGTGCCTCCCTAGCCCCAACCATGCACTGGTGGGGTCCCTCGCACAATCTGGGACCCCTCGGGGGATGTCAAAGAGCAATTTTCAGCCTGATCCCCACAGGCTGGGCCGAGGAACCCCACTGGTACATGAATCCATGCACAAGGCCTCTAGTTATATATTAATACTTCAAAAAATTTTACTGTGAAAGTTTGCAAATATATAACATTAGAAGAAAATAATGAATTCTTATGTACGTATTATCTTCTGGCTTCAACAGTTATTAACATTTACCAATCTGGCTTAATGTAATTCTCATCACTTTTTTTCTTAAAGTGAATCCCAGACATCATGTCATGGTAGTTTAATCATGTTTTGTCAGTTGCAACAATTAAAATGGGTACTTGAAAAAGCCAAACTTTACCGTATCTTGTTGTTGTTCAGCCTCAGAAAATGTAGTGCTTTCATTTCTTGTACCCCTGGTGGTATCGACTTGAAGTTATTGTGATCCAGAAATAACTCTCTCAGAGAATGGTAAGCCCCATAGAAGGAGACTTGGTCCACGCCGCCATCAGAAAGGTTGTTAAATGACAGGTACAGGTATTCCAGGCCTGGTTGCATGTGGCCAAACACGTAGCCAGGAATGCGCTCAATCCTGTTCCCCAGGAGCACGAGGTGCAGCAGCGACTTGGGGAGGTAAGAGGGGACGTGATAGAGCCTGTTGTAGGAAAGGTCGATGGATTCGAGATTTCTGCAGCAAAGAAACGAGTAAACAGTGTGCATCAGGGCAGGACTCTGAGCTCTAAGTTTAGACAAGGCCAGTCAGGATACTTGCATGTTTTCCTTCCAGCATTCAGTACAGGGATACCCCCAGGTGCCACCGTGGCTGTGCATGTGCTTACCTGGGCACAGCCAGGTGGTTTCCACCAGAGAGGAGCACCAGGATTCAGAGGGGTATCCGTGAGGCTCAAGGAAGTCCCCAAATAACTCTAAGGTCAGACTTGACTCAGAAGTGAAATCCAGGGAGTTCTGGCCAACATCAGATTGCCTATCTCCAAAGTCTGCAATGGTTCCGCAAAGAAATGGCAGTGACGTGGAGACTTTCTATTCTTGCTCCACATCTGATCAAGGCTCAACCTGCTTTCCCACATGGCTTACTCCATTCTGAACGGCAAGGCTTCCACTGGCCCCTTCAGTGAGGGCTGCGGCTGGGGCCGCATTTCTCTCCGGGCAGATGGGCTCTGCTGTTTGCCTAGGCTGTCGGGCCAAGCATTCTCATCTGTTTTGTAAGACTGGAGATGGAGATAGTTTGGATGGTGTGTACAGTGCAGCCCAACGCTTTTACCTGAGGGGAGAGGGGGGAAGGGCAGATTCCTTCCTCACTCTGTGCAGGGGTCATTCCCTTAACCTGAAAGACTGCTCAGTGAGGTCCACAGAGTGCGTGTCATGGTGGTCAGACCTTGTGTCCCTGCGCGGGCTCCGTGTCTCCATGTTCAGACCCTTGTTAATAATGGTAGAAGGAAGGAATTGTCTCAAAAAGCCAAATTATAACATATACTTACTCTTGGTTTATCCAGGCTAAAGGAGCAATCCTATTTTCTTCAATTTTATTGTAACATAGTATAATGACATTGATATTTCTGGTATGATTGAAACAGATTTCAGTTATTTCTTCAATTTGATTATTTTCTAGGTATAATTCCTGTAATTAAGAGAAAATACATATTTTTTCCTGTTGGTTGCTAAATATATTCAGTTTTATAGAAATAAAAATAGCATTGTAGGCTGTTCTCATTAATATTATCTAAAGCCTTTACTGCTCCCTCAAGGGAATTAATGTTCTAAGCTGTCAAAATTTCTAATTAGAAAAAATGTATTGTTTGCCATTTTATTTACTTACTACAGGCCTGGTGCATGAAATTTGTGCACTGGGGGGGGGGGGGGGATCTTTCAGCCCAGCCTGCATCCTCTCCAATCTGAGACTCCTTGGGACTGCTTACTCCCAACCGCTTGCCCTGCTGCCAACCTGATCACCCCCTAACCACTCCCCTGAGAGCCTAACTGCTCCCCTGCTGGCTCGATTGCCCCCAACTGCCCTCCCCTGCCAGCCTAATCACCTCAAACTGCCCTCCCCTGCCAGCCTGGTCTCCCCCAACTGCCCTCTCCTGCCAGCCTGGTCACTCCCAACTGCCTTCCCCTGCTGGCCATCTTGTGGCAGCCACCTTGTGACCATATGGGGGTGGCCATCTTTTGTGAAGGCATGACAATCAATTTGCATATTACCTCTTTGTTATATAGGATTTTTAACCATAAAATGTTGCAAGATATCATATGCCATAATAACTGGATAAAGCTTTCCTAATTTATAAAACTTTATTCACATAAATTATTTCATTTGACAAGAAAATATGTACAAAGTATCATCCCACTTAGCACTAGGGAGAATCAGGCCTAGGACATGAGCAGCCATGCCCAGTGTCACACGCTCATCGAATATGACGAAACGCATCCTAGCTTGGCCTCACTCACAAGTGCTATCTGTAATATTTTTAGGCTCATGTTTTCTGGACTTGCTTTTGTATTGAAAATAAATGAAAGCTCATTAAGCACCCTAATGTCAGGGTGAGGTTTACTAGAACTTTAGTGTCCAGCAGCTAGTTGCCTGCATATGTGATTTCATGTCGCATTACAGTTTTCACACAACAAGAATATTAGAATTCAGAAGTAGAATTGGTATGTATCTTCAGTGCCACTTTTTGTTCCTTTTGTAGAAATTTCCCCTTTGTTACTTTTGCTCTTTATCAGAAATTGGTAGAGACTTCTAGCTCTTTGCTTTTACCTTCATGTACATTTGGGTGCAGACTAGATCAGTCAGTCCCAAACTGTGTACAGTGCACTTTTTAAAGTGTGAAAGGAGCCCCAGTCTGGGCACAGCCAGTCAGGGCACAGCTATCCAAGGCTGTGCTAGGCCGCTCTGCAATGGGCTCCCAGCCCACGCCCTGGCGGCCACCCCTCTGCAGCAGCAGCATCTCCAGAGGTGAACCGGGGCATCCTTGGCCAGGTGGGAGTGTCGGGACTGGGAAGGTGGGGAGGGTGGCTTCCATCCATGCAGGGCCACTGCTGGTTCAGGAGGGGCTCTGGGCCGAGCAGGCTGGGGATAGGCACCACAGTCCCGTTGGGACAGTTAAAACTATCTGGCAAGTCAGGGTATTTTTTAGGTCGAAGTTTCTGTTTAAATTGTCAGCTCATTTCGCAGCCTCTCCTGGTGAGCTGTCATCAGGACCATTTTTTACTTTTTTAAGGGTTTCTAACTCATAATTGTAACTTTGACTCATAATTTCATATAATTTGAAGAGAAAACTCTGTTCAAATTATAATACATTATGTACACAGCATCAAAACTACCAAGTTCAATATGCATCGCAGTAATCTCTTAAAATGTATGGTCTGAGGGTTTGTAGCATACTGTATTTAAAGTATAAAACATTAGAAAAGAACATTGGCACCTCGATAGAAGCAGGAAGACCCTGTGGTATAATTCTAAATCTGTTCCGTCCCAGACGCAGGTAGGACAGGCTCTTCAAATGTATGAAAGCTAAAGGATTGACATTGGTTTCACTGAGATTGTTTCCTTCCATTTCTAAGGTAACCAATCGGCTTAAGCCTATAAAAAAATAAAGTTATTGTAATATTAGGATAATTGGAAAACCATGCAGTTTTTGTAACTTTTCAAAAGGTCATGTGAGCCCAGCGGTGAAGATCAATGGTTGAGCATTGGCCCATGCACCAGTCAGGGTTCCGATCCTTGTCAGGGTGTACACGCCCAGCTTGCAGGTTTGATTCCCAGTAGAGGGTGTGCAGGAGGTAGCTGACCCATGATTCTCTCTCATCACGGATGTTTCTCTCTTCCTCACCCTTCCTTGCCCAATTCAGTGAAAAAATATTTTTACAATGTCATGTGAAATTTTCAGTTTATTTGGAGGACAAATGTTGTAGTTCAGTTCAGCCAAGATTAAACATGAATGCATGGCCAATAGGGAGGCAGGTTTGTAGAAAAACCATTGCTGTGCTATCTGATCAAAGTGTGTACTATAAGGCACTGGCTGGTTGCTTGCTCAGTGGTTAGAGCTTCAGCCTGCCAACCAAAGGGTCTCCTCAGATTCAAGAAGATGTACTTATGTTGCAGGTTTGACCCCTGGCCCCATTCGGGGCACGTGCTGGAGGCAAACAGTTGATGTGTCTCTCCCACATAAATGTTTCTCTCTGTCTCTCTGTACCTCCTACCTCCTATCACTCTCTAAAAAACAATGGACAAAATTCTCGGGTGAGGATTTAAAAAAATGAAAATAAAAAATACCTTGGTTGCGGGCACATCCCCAGTGGGGTGTGTGCAGGAGGCAGCTGAATCGATGTTTCTCTCTCATCAATGTTTCTAACTCTCTATTTCTCTCCCTCTCCCTTCATTTCTGTAAAAAAAAATCAATAAAAATATATATATTTTAAAAGTATGTACTATAAGGGGTGGGGGTGGGGTGGTTCAGTGATGGGCAGGGTGCCCCACGGAGGCAGCAAAAGCCAAGCAGGGACTTGAAACACAGCTGGGTAAAGGAGAAGGTTGTGAGTCATTTGAAGCATTTGTAGGGAAGGTAGGTGTAAAATAGCAGCATAATTGGGCATGGATGAAGAGTACAGTGCAATGAGGGATTCCTTTTCTGGCACAAGAAGTAGCCTCTTTGCCTGAACCCTCAGTTGATGAACATGCAGCACTGAATTTCCATCCCAGTCTTCACTTTCTGTCAGAGGATGCATTCAAGTGGACGTTTTGAAAAGGAAATAATCAAAAACTCTCCATGCAATCAAATTACATTACCAAGAAAGGCCTTTATACAAAAAAGTTTTATCTCAGTTATTTTTACTGGCCTCAGGAGTGGTATGATGCAAATTAATTAGAAGCTTAAAGAAGAATGGGCAGCTAGATGAGAACATAGCACAGCACCCGTGTGAGGGTACGAGTGTGTGTGTGAAGAGCATGTAGGGGAGTGTGTGTGTGTAGGCGGGGGTGGGGGGAAACACACGCGTGTATGGGTGTCCCCCTTTGCGCCCCACTTCTGTCCCACTGCCCAGGGTGCTTCTAGCTCCAGAGGTGTGGAACAGGTTTGGGGATATTGCAGAATCCTCCTGTGAGCAGGGTGCCAGGAGCAGCACGGCTCAGCGTTGAGCCCGCACACCCTGCACCAGAAGTCGGTAGGGACTGCTGTGTGTGTGTGGGGGGGGGGGGGAGGGGGGCCTGCGCCTTCCCTACCCTGAATGCTGCTGGGCCATGGAGCTGAGCTCCAGGCAGAGGAAGAGGCCAAGACTTGCTGGAAGGAGCAGCACCATCATCCAGCTGCATTCCTGCCAGGGAAGTTAGCCCTGACTGTGCCTGGGAGACGGGCCACACAGCAGAGCTGGGCGCCAGCAGAGGGGTCTTAACAGGCAGACACAGCAGTAAATCTGAGGGACCCTTTGTTCTCTGGAGGAAGTTTTGGAGAAGAGCCAATGGGGACTGGGCAGTGGGGTTCAAGCAGGGGCAGCTCCTCTTCCGTGACCTGCAGAACAGCTGGTTCTGCACTGCCCTGCAGTGATCTGAGTGAGGGAGACAGCTCTGGGTGCACAGCTGCGCACTTAGACATCTGGCCGGTCGGATTCTGGGCAGAGGCCCCCTCCAGCAGGGCCCATGGCATTGAAAGATTGGAGTACCAAGTTGGGCTGATTTTCTTATCTCCTCCTGTTTGAGGTTCCCAATGGGTGCCAGCAAGCCAGGCAAAGGTGAGGCATTGGAAGGAGAGGTAGTGCCGCTTGCCTCACCCCCAAACTAGGGAATGACCTCCAATGCAAGTCTGTTCAAACCATCCGGGCCAAGACCAGAATTCCCCCTCAAAGCCCAATTCCACAGGTGAAAGGAGAGCATCTCAGACCAGGGACCTGAAGCAGACCCAGCATTTCTGCTACTAGCTTTGCCACAGGACTACTGGAGCCATGCCTGCTTCAGTCATGTGTCCAAGGCCACACAGGGTAACGACTCATATTGACCTTCATAGGAGGACCTACTGGAGGCCTGGGACACACACATCAAGGGGCCAGACTCAATAGCAGAGCAAAATTCAGCGAGCTCCACTCCAGATCCAAAGTTCTATTTTCTTTCTTCCATATTCTCTTCTTTGGTCCCCCCCGCCCCCCTAGTTCTTTAGGTGTCATATTTCTTAGTATTTTTCTTTCTTTTTCTTTTTCAGTCTTTCTTGTTGTTGGTTCTTTTTCATGTTATTTTCTGTTCAGACTTACTTTATTCTGTAAGCACATATATAACTGCTGACAACATGTAGTTCTGGTTGAGCTTCACAATTAGCAAGCCTGAGGACTGATCCCACCCATGAATGGGGGAAAAGCAATCAAGACCCATATACAACAGAAGGGCCATAAAACCCAAACAAGGTTATTATTAGAGCACCCACCTCAGAAGATTAAGGAGAGTACACCACTGGATCCCACAAAAGTCCACTTCATCAAGACTGGCACAGCAGTCTTATCCAACACAAGGAAACAAATATGTTTTTAATATATATATTTTATTGATTTTCCACAGAGAGGAAGGGAGAGGGATAGAGAGCTAGAAACGTCGATGAGAGAGAAACATTGATCAGATGCCTCCTGCACGCCTCCGCAACCAATGTACATGCCCTTGACCAGAATCGAACCTGGGACCCTTCAATCCACAGACCGATGCTCTATCCACTGAGCCAAACCGGTCTCTGCTGGAAACAAATATTTTTTTTAAAAAATAGGGGGAGGGGCCGAAACCGGTTTGGCTCAGTGGATAGAGCGTCGGCCGGTGGACTGAAAAGTCCCAGGTTTGATTCCGGTCAAGGGCATGCACCTTGGTTGTGGGCACATCCCAGTGGGGGGTGTGCAGGAGGCAGCTGGTTGATGATTCTCTCTCATTGATGTTTCTAACTCTCTCTTCCTCTCTGTAAAAAATATCAATAAAATATATATATATATTTTAAATGGGGGTAGGGGGAAACAAAGAAATAGGCCTCAAATGAAAGAACAGGAGGAATTTCTAAAAAGAGAACTAAATGAAATGAAGGCAATTAAAAAAAAAAGGAGACAGTTAAAGGGAGTTGTGGGACACCATGAAAAGTAACAGTATCCACAACATAGGAGTATCAATAGAGAAAAATGTACAAGGGATAGAGAACCTGTTTGAAGAAATATGGCAGAAAATGTGCCTAAACTGGTGAAGGAAAAAGTCACATATGTTCCCATGTACCAAAGAGTCACAGGTTCCATTCTCATTCAAGGTCATGTATCTAGGTTGCATGTTTGATCCCAGGCCCTGGTTAATACTTGTGGGAGACAAACAACCAATGTGTCTCACATCAGTTTCTCTCTTTTTCCCTCCCTTGCACTGTCTCTGAAAAACAATGGAAAAAACATCATTGGACAAGGAAATAAGTAAATAAGTCACACATTCAGAAAGCATAGAGAATCCCAAGTACAAAGAACCCAAAGTGTCCCATCCATGCCTATACATATCATAATTAAAATGCCAAAAATAAAAGACAAAGCGAGCATCTTCAAGGCAGCAAGAGAAAAGTTACCTACAAAGGAGCTCCCATAAGGCTGATATTTGACTTCTAATAAGAATCTCTACAGGCCAGAAGGGATGGCATGACATATTTAAGGTAATGAAAAGCTAAGATCTGAAACCAAGATTAGTATATCCAGCAAGACAATCACTCAAAATAGATGGTGAAATAAGTAACTTTCCAGCATTGCAAGAAATGTTAAAGGGACTGCTGAAATAATAAGTAGAAAGAGCCCTAACTGGTTTGGCTCAGTGGATAAAGCATTGGCCTGTGGACTAAAGTGTCCTGGGTTTGATTTTAGTCAAGAGCACATGCCCGGGTTGTGGGCTCGATCCCCAGTAGGCGTGCAGGAAGTAGCCAATTAATGATTCTCTCTCATCATTGATGTTTCTGTCCCTCTCCTCAGACATCAATAAAAATACATATTTAAAAGAAGAAGAAGAGGCAGAAAGAGAACATAGCAAAAAAGAATAAAAATTGCAATAAGTAAGTAGCTATCAATAATAACCTTAAATGTAAATGTATTAAATGCTCAAAGAAAAACATAAGATAGCTGAATAGATAAGAAAACATGACCCATATATACTGAGTGGCCAGATTATTATGATCTCTGAATGCATAATAATCTGGTCATTCAGTATATATATATATTAGAGGCCCAGTGCATGGGTGGGGTCTGGCCAGGGGGAGGGAACATGGGTGGTTGTCCGGCCTGCCTGCTAGTTGAACTCGTGGTCGAGGGGATATTATATAGGATATACACTGAGTGGCCAGATTACATGTTCAGAGATCAAAATAATCTGGACACTCAGTATATATGCTGTCTATACAGACGGATCTGAGAAAAAATGACTGAAAATGAAGGGATTGAAAAAATTTCCATGCAAATAAAAACAAAACCAAAATTAAAAATAGAGCAAGGGTAGCAATACTTATATCTGACACAACAGATTTCAAAATAAAGACAAAGAAAATCACTAAATAATACTAAATGGATCAATCCAACAAGAAGATAACATTTAACATATATGACCCAATATAGGAGCACCTAAATTGTGAGTGAGTGTGTGTGTGTGTGTGTGTGTGTGTGTGTGTGTGTGTGTTTAAACTCTTAGAAGACTTTAGGGCAGAGATTGAAAACAGTATATTCATGTTAGGTAACATTAACATTCCACTGACTTCACTTGATAGATCTCCCAGACAAAAAATCAACAAGGAAAGAGCAACCTTAAATAATATGTTAGATCAGATGGACTTGATTGACATTCACCATACATTTCATCCAAAAGGTGAAGAATATACATTCTTCTCATGTAGGACATTCTCAAAGTAGACCACATTCTAGGACACAAAATAAGGCTCTAAAAGTACAAGAAGATTGAAATCATATCAAGTGTTTTCTCAGATCACAATGGCATGAAATGAAATCAACTACACTAAAAACAAATACATTCAAACATGGAGGCTAAATAGCATGTTATTAAACAATGAATGGGTTGCCAGAGAGATCAAGAAAGAAGGAAGGAAGGGCTTCCTGGAAACAAATGAAAATGAACCAGAACAACCCAAAATCTATTGGACACAGTGAAACCAGTCCCGAGAGGGAAGTCCATAGCATTACAGGCTTACTTCAAGAAATAAACAGAAAAGCTTAGAGTATATAACCCTACAACTAAAAGAACTAGAAAGATAAAAACAAGAAAAGGTCAGACAAAGTTGAAGGAAGGAAATAATGATCAGGGCAGAATTAATAATATAGGGACTAAGAAAAATACAAAACACCAATGAAACCAAGAGCTGCTTCTTTGAAAACATAAATAAGATTGACCATTAGCCAGACTCAACAAGAAATAGAGAGTGCTCAAATAAATAAATCAAGAAATAAAAAAGACTAACAATTGATACTACAGAAAGACAAAGGATTGTAAGAAAATACTATAAACAACTACATGCCAACAGCTGGACAACCTGAGCAAAAATGGAAAAATTTCTGGAAACATAGAGTTTTCCAAAAATCAATCAGGATGAATCAGAAAAACAATAGGCTTGTGACAACTAAAGAAATTGAAGCAGTAATAAAAATAAAAAAAACTCACAGCAAACAAAAGCATGGCCCAGAAAGCTTTACAGGGGAATTTTGGCTAACATTCTAAGAAAAATTAACACCTATCATCCTCAAACTATTTCAAAAACCTCAAAAGGAAGGAATATTTCCAAGCTCTTTTTATGAGGCCAGCATTGTCCTAATTAAAAACCTGATAAAGGCTCTACAAAGAGAAAATTATAGGCCAATATCCCTGATAATCTTAGATGCTAAAATTCTCAACCACATATTACCAAATCGGACCCAGCAATACTTTATAAAGATCATGCACCATGACCAAGTGGGGCTTATTCTGGAGATGCAAAGCTGTACAATATTTGCAAATCAATAAATGTGATACCTCACATTAACAAAATGAAGTCCCAAAAAATCACATGATCATATCAATCAATAAATATAGAAAAACCATTAGACAGAATTCAACATCCATTTTTTATTTAGAAAACTTTCAGCAAAGTGAGAATAGAAGGCCCACCTCAATATAAGGGCCATATATGACAAACCGATAGCCAATATCATACTCAACTGGAGAAATACTAAAACCATTTCCCCTAATAACAGGAACAAGACAGGGATCTCCACTTTTGCCACTCTTATTCAACATAGTTCTGGAAGTCCTAGCTACAGAAATCAGACAAGAAGAAATAAAATGTATCAAAATTGGTAAGGAAGAACTAAAACTGTCATTATTTGCAAGTGACATGACATTGAAAATAGAAAATCCTAAAGACTCCACTAAAAATCTACTAGATTTAATAAAAGAAGTTGGGCAAAGTAGCAGGATACAAAATTAACATCAAGAAGTCAGTGGCAGCCGTGTGTCCCAGGGGGCCGGGTGTCCCAGGTGAGCTATGTCCCCCAAAGGGGCTGGGTGTCCTGGGTGAGCCGTGTGTCCCAGGGGGCTGTGTGCCCCGGGTGAGCCGAGTCCCCCAAGGGGGCCTGGTGTCCCAGGTGAACCGTGTGTCTCAGGGGGCCATGTGCCCCGGGTGAGCCATGTGTCCCAGGGGGCCGTGTTCCCCGGGTGAGCCGTGTGTCCCAGGGGAAGCAGTGGGACCCGGGGGTAGGGGCGGTGTGAACCAGAGGAGGAGTGGACTCTATTCATGTGGTCCTGAGATAGTCACCATAAAACAAGCAGACTGCCAAATGACAGCAGGGAGGGGAAGGAGACCTGGGGGGAGATAAGAGAACAACCGAAGGACTGGTATGCATGAATATAAGTACAGCCAACAAACACAGAACTCTGGGGAGGGAGGGCATGAATTGGAGGGGGGGGGCAATGGTAAGCTATGTACACATATAATACCTTAATTTTTTTAAAAAAAGTAAAAAAAGAAATCACTGGCATTTTTATACACCACTAATGAACTAGCAGAAATAGAAACTTAAAAAAGAATCCCATTTACGAGGGAGAAATCAAGATGGTGGCATAGGTAAACACCTAAACTTCTGCCTTATGCAACAATTTCAAAACTACAACTAAAAAAATGGACATCATCCAGAATCACAGGAAGGCTGGCTGAGCGGAAATTCTACAACTAGAAGGAAAGAGAAAAGCACAATGATACTCAGAGGGGCTGTAGGAGGTAGAGATACTTAGATGCGTGCATGGAGAGGACTGGCAACTGAGTGTGTAGCTGGCTTTCTCAATCGGGAGGGAGACAAAAGCTCCCGACTGCACTGAACTCCAGTTCTGGGCGAGACTCTAGGGACCAAGACTCATACAGAGTGAAACTGGACTGTCAGGAAAGAGAAAAGCACACTGAGATTCAGAGGAACTGCAAAAGGCAGAGATACTTAGATGCACTGGCGATAAGGACTGGCAACTGAGTACATGGCTGGCTGGCTTTCTCAAGTGGGAGGGAGACAAAAGCTCCTGACTGCACTGAACTCCAGTTCCGGGTGAGACTCTGAGGACCTAGACTCATTCGGGGAGAAACTGGACTGTCTGGAAGCAGGCGGAACTAGAGGATGGCTTTCTCTCAGAAGTGATTGCAGCGATTACCATGGAACACTGAGACACAGGAGCCTAGTAGGGCAGGGCTGATGGGAAACCAATGCTCTCTGCTCCACCCTGAGACTCCGCCCCAACCAAGCTGAGCACAGACGCTTTGGCAAATCTTATCTCATAAGGGTATCTCCAGCACAGAAGTTCTCCCAGCATGCACCCAGCTGATCCTCATAGCCAATTGGCCTGGAAGTCAATTCCTCCCAGTGATACCAACAACAATCAAGGCTTACTACAATAAGACTGCACACAGCCCACAAAGGGGTACACCAAGAGTGTCCACCTCAGGTAACTGGGGAGACTGAACCACTGGGCCCTATAGGACAACTAGCACACAAAGCCACTCTATCAACTCAGGGAAACAGCCAAAATGTGGAGACAAAGAAACAGATCACAAATTAAAGAAACGGAGGAAAGCAAACATCTGGATATAGAGTTTAAAACCACAATTATAAGATTTTTCAAGAATTTCCTAGAAAAGGCCAATAAATTCAGCGAGACCCTTGAAGATATGAAAAAATACCAACTAGAAATTAAGCATACATTGACTGAAATAAAAAATATTATACAGAGATCTAACAGCAGACTAAAAATACAAAGAAGCAAAAGACACTCAACCGGAAAAGTAAAAAGAAAAAATAATCCAAAAATAAGAAGATAGTGTATGGCCCTCACAGCCCCGGCTGCCACCACCACCCTCTGCGGGGCGATCTATGGGGAAGGAGGGCTCCAAGATCAATTGCCCCACAGAGGGTGGTGGCAGACAGGGCTGCAAGGGCTAAGCCCTTTGGCAGAATTGTCACCATCTCCTAGAGTAAGATAAAGGAAAATATAAATAATCATAACTGGTTTGGCTCAGTGGATAGAGCATCAGTCTGTGGACTGAGGGGTCGCAGGTTCAATTCCGGTCAAGGGCATGTACATTGGTTGTGGGCACATCCCCAGTGGGGGGTGTGCAGGAGGCAGCTGGTTGATGATTCTCTCTCATTGATGTTTCTAACTCTATCCCTCTCCTCTCCTCTGTAAAAAAAAAAAAAAAAAATCAATAAAATATATTGTTTTTAAAAAGAAAAGAAAATATAAACAAATGGGATCATCAAACTAAAAAGCTTCTGCAAAAATACATACACACACACCATCAAAATGAAAAGGGAACCCACTGTATGAGAGAACATATCTCAAAAATATATAAAGAACGCATACATCTTAAGGAAGACAAGTAATCCAATTTAAAAATGGGCAAAGGGCCTGAATAGACACTTGTCCAAAGGGAACATACAGAAGGCCAAGAGACATGAAAATATGCTCAAAGTCGCTGATCATTGGAGAGATGCAAATAAAAATGATGATGTATCACCTCAAACTTGTCAAAATGGTTACCATTAATAAGTCAACAAACAACAAGTGCTGGTGAGGCTGTGGAGAAAAGGGAACCCTCGTGCACTGCTGGTGGGAGTGCAGCTGGTGCAGCCCCTGTGGAGAACAGTATGGAGCCTCCTCAGAAAACTGAATGTGGAACTGCCGTTTGACCCAGTGACCCCACTTCTGGGAATGATTCTATGAATCATATCCAGAAACACCAATCAGAAATATGTACACCTCTATGTTCACAGCAACACAATTTACAATAGCTAAGATCTGGAAATAGTCCGAGTGCCCATCAATAGCTGAGAGGATTAAAAAACAAACAAACAAAAACAAAAAAAAAAAAACAGGTACATTCACACAATGGAACACTATCCTATGTGATAAAAGCCTAATATGCAAATTGACTGAACTAGTGGAATGACCAATCACCATGACTCACACTGACAACCAGGGGGCAGATGCAGGAGCTTCCCCCAGTTTGCAGGCCCCAGGCCACCAAGACAGGTGCAAGTGGGCCCCCCCAGTTGCCCTTCAGATCAGCCCCGATTGCTGGCCAATCTGAAGGACCCTACCTGAATACGAATTTCATGCACTGGGCCTCTAGTGCAGCTATAAAAACAGGTCGGATCTATTACCTTTGAAACAGCATGGAGGAATCTGGGAAGTATGCTAAACAAAATAAGCCAATCAGAGAAAGACAAGTGTGACATGATCTCACTTATATGTGGAATCTAATGAACAATAAACTGAGGAACAAAATAGATCCAGACTGACAGATCTCAGGGATGGAAGAAGCAGGAAGAGATTAACCAAAAATGTAATATGCATATATGCATAGCCCTGGGACTCAGATAATAGTACAATGACTCTGGGGTAGGGTGGGAAGGGGCTACCGGGTGCAAATGGAGGCCATCTGTTTTGCTGTTTATAATTTTTTTTTAATTATAAAAGAATGAGCAGCTCAGGAGTAATGATTGCCAGAGGTGTCTGAGTCAGATATTCAGGGTGTAACTTGGGAGTTTGTTCAGTGGTTAAGATTTCCAGAATAGGGGATGTTTTAATATTCAACTCAAGTCACAGCCATCACCTAAATGCTCTGTGCAACCCATTTCCTACCCGTAGGCCTATCAGAGAAGCAAGACAGAGCTCTCTGGAGAGGCCATAGGTGCTGGGAACACCTCAGGAGACAGCAGTGTGGACGTGGATGGATGGTGGTATTCAGGATCTGTTGAAGGGCTGACAAACGGGAATTTGTGAGGCCAACCAGTAAACTTAATAAATGATTGTAGTTCTCATCTTTTCTTTAATTTCCAAAACTGAAGGTCCTGAGAATCCAGCAATATTTATCAGGCTTGGGTTTTTAATAGGAGTTTTCCAGTCAAAAACAGGTAACAGAAGTAGACTAGTGGTTATTTCATTACATCAGAAGAGAGAAACCTAATACGCAATGCAAACTTATGGTACTATGCATCATTTTGCAATAATTCTCTCATTTGTGCATATAATTTATATATAGGAAACACAGTATATGTGTTACTGTCACAGGAAACTGGATAGAGTTAGAAAAGACTAAAACGTGTAGGTTAGATGGGGTAGAAAGGGGATTTATTAGCAGGACATTGGCAGGAAGTCACTCTGTTGCAGGGGACAGCATGACAGGTTATAGGTGTGGACAGACATGTTTTCAACCCACCGGTTTTCCCGTACTGTTTCTCTCTGCCCTTCTCCTGCTCCTCGTTTGTAGAGGTAGCTCTCCCATGTGGGCATGCAGATCTCACCATCCCGTCCAGGGAGCTCTCAGGGCCAGCACAGGCCGCAGCTCCTGGTTGTCCAGTTCCTGCGCCTCCTCAGGCCCACCCCCTGCATCCCAGCTGACAGGCAGGCCCTGCGTGCAGCCCATGGTGTCCAGGTTCGTCTTGCCTCCACACTTTTGCTCATGCTGTGTCTCTGAAGGGTCTGTCTCCCTGCTTCCCTGGAACTCGACGGAACCTGGACAGTCCTGGTGACGCCCTACCTCGGGAGAGCATGGAAGACAGCAGGCCCTGGTGCCCAGCGGAGGCTTCCCCTGGAGCGAGCAGACAGCTCCGGGACGGCCTTCGCACAGGCCCACCCAGCTCTCTGCCCATCAGCCCGCTGCAGGGGCAGCAGGACTCACAGGAGCTGAGCAGTCTCCAGGCTACAGCACTTAGCAGAGAACCCAGGCCCGGCCGGCCTGTCTCTCATCATTGATGTTTCTGTCTCTCACTCCCTCTCCCTTCCTCTCTGAAATAAAATAAAAGGAGAGAGAGAGTGAGCGAACGCCCAGCCCGAGTGGTTAGCACTGGCCAGGGTTCAGAACACAGCCACACAGAAGGGCTGGGGGTGGCAGAGGAGCGCCTCCTCACGCCCTCGACAGCTGGCAGCTCGCCGGCCCGGTTCCCCCTGGCGAGGAGGGAGCTTCTGTTCATGAGGGAGAGGAGGAGAAAAGCAGTGGTAGGGATGTACGATAGCATTTTCTAAGTGTGGACTTAAATTTTATAACATGTCATGTGACAACACAATTATATGATTTCACATGTAATTTACATACAGCTCTTCATACACTTTTTCTAAATTAAGTGTTTTTGGTGTGTTTTAATTTCTAGCAGTTAGAAATTGAATTTTCTAATATCTTTTCCATTTGGAAAAGCCCATCAAATTTTGTGTTTATTAATGTTTTTCTTGTACACAAGAAACCAATCTGGAAACAGAGTATTTCCATAACTCTGGAATCCTCAGATTTGGCAATTCTTATTGTTTTCCCATTGTCAAAACTGTTTTCTTCCTATGAAGTTTTTTGGGAATGAAAGGAAATAATTGAATTGTTTTCTTCCTTTAAAATTGGCTTATCAAGATACATGAACATAATGAGTATATTTCAGATCAAATAAAAAGTGTTGAGCACTATACCTCAAGAGCTACATTAGACTGTTAGAAAGATAAAACAAAAAACTTGTCAGTTAGTCTTAAAGTAAACCATCATCTAATCAAAGACATTAGCTAGAATTCCTGGAAAGCTAAATACAATCCTGCCTCTCATAGAGTTCACCAGTGGCCCAGTGCTCGCACCTGTGCACACAGAGGGGAAGTGATTAGTCCTGCAGGGCGGACTGGTGGCAGGCCGGCTGCACCTGGGGTGACACCATGTCTCAAAGGGCATCTGTGGAGTGAGGGTGCCTCTGGCAGGGGTGGTCCAGCCTGGCCTTCGGGGATTGGGCCAAAACCAGCTCTCCGACATCTTTTAAGGGGTCCCCGGAGTGCAAGAGGGCACTCTGCAAAGTTGCTGTCGCTGGGCACCTCCTGGTGGTAAGTGCGCGTCATACCTACTGTACGGTCAGTCGGTCGGTCAGAGGGTCGCTTAGCCTTTTTACATATATGTAGATCATATAACAACTTTAGCTCTCCAGATTAGTCCAGAGACAACCACAAGCATAGTCAGTTCTAGATGTATCAGGTGCACAGACCGCGGGCCCTTCCCAAACACCCATCCTTCGGAGAGCCGGCTGTCCTGCAGCCACACACCTGGCATCCTCCACCGTGTGCCCGGGCCAGAGAGACTGCGTGGCCTGCCTGTGTCCACTTGCTCATGTGATGAAGTCTATCTGCCAACAGATGACAGATTACAGTAGCAAAATGTGTGCAGGCTGCGGGCTGAGGCGCGTGTACTGCGCAGCAGGAGCGGTAAGGAGACCGTCCCAGCCCTGGTGCCCCGCCACAGGCCTGTGTCCCGCCAGCACCACACGTGGCCGAGTGGGAAGTTAGTGTTGCTGAGGGTTAGCGGTCTGGAGCTCAGTCATTGTAGATGAGCGGAAATGAGTCACTGAGGTTTGGTTTCCACGTAGAGGACTTGTGAAGACAACAGGCAGTTTGAAATACATTTTAAGAGGTTACACCAATCTATTGAAACAAGGTGTCTCCAGTTAAATGGTAAAGTGACCTAAAAAGCCTTGCCAGCTATGCACTGGCAAAACAGCAAATAAAATGCCCCCACGACGACAGAGGTTCCACAGATTCGGACCCTCGGCTTGGTACCTGACAAGTGCTCTCCGTCGACAGTGTGGAGCCTGTTCTCACTGACTTTGAGTTCTTCCAGGGTCGGCGGCAGCGCCGAAGGAAGCTCTGCCAGGCTGTTTCCGTCCAAGTTCAGGTGCACCAACTTCTTCAAAGGCTTAAAAAGCAGATCTCAGATTACTGTCTCATCTGGCACAGGTGTCCGGGACATCCCACTTCGTGGTCAGTTAGCTGCAGTTATGCCTCTAAGCCTGCCTTACTGGGGTTTAGATGGGGGTGCCCCTCTCCATTTTGCCACGCTAGGCAGTCACGTTCCACTCACCATAGAGATCAGCACATGTTATTGGCCACAGGCCGGGAGAAAGCGCCTCTCGCACTGGGTTGGGTATGTCAGAAACCCCCAAAGGAGAAGCGAAGGTGATTCCTACAATGTCTTCCTTTTTATCAAAACCAGGAATGCGTGGTGCCCAGGCTTTGATCAGGACAGCTGCCTGAGGGGCACTCGGTCTGCGAGGAAGTGTGGGCCTTCTCCCCTGCCAGCCCGAGTGGGTGAGCCAGACCTGTGTGCCTCGGCGGGAGTTGTGCAAGGAAGGGACAGGCCTGCGGAGACGGCAGTTTACCCAGTGGCTGTGGTGTTTGTGCTGGGCTTCTGAACACACATATTTGTGAGCATTGTGTACACACAGCCATCTCCTTTCCTTTTCTATTTCTCAGAAAGTCCTTCATCCTCTCTTCTTTTCTCCTTTTTGGAGAAAAAAAAGTCAAATCTGAATCTTTCAGAAACTTACCCTGTGCTGTTTCTATCTTCTTCCCTCTTCTTTTCCTAACCTGAACTCTGAGTCCATGTGTGTTTCCAGACGCCCTCATGCTAACATGTCCCCTCATCGGTGCTGCCCAGCCCAAGCAGGGGGCTCACACGAGCTGCCGCTCAGCGTTCGGGAAGCTTCCAAATTCCGCCCTTCCTCCTGGAGCACCTCATGTTCTCAGCCTCACAGGGGCAGCTACTCTATAATTTTAACACACTTACATTGTCAATGGTGCAGTGTCTGGTGCCCTGAGCGTGTGGCGGCCAGACACATGTGCCTAACAGGCTCTGTGCCAGGGAAAGCTTCTGCAGTTCAGGGTCGTCAGGGAGGAAAGTTTCTCCCCTTTGGGGAGTGCTCCCAGGCAAACATGCAGCTTCTCCTCTCGTCCCCATCTCCACCACTGCAGTGCGAGTCATGGGAATGCAATCCAAACACATTTGACAGATCATAGTGTGGGTTTACCTTGAATGCTTCTGGACTTATGCCTGAGGAGGTGATGTTATTGTTGCTCAAATCAAGCCTTTCCACATTCAGTAGTCCGTAGAATGCTTCTTCTGGGATGGAGGTGATGGCATTGCCTAGGACAGGGCAGTTGTGTTTTAGACCGATGTGCCAATACCTACACACGTGCACTTCCACAGATAGCAACCGAGAGTTTTCTCTGTATGAAAAAGCAGTCCACACAGCATGAGCGGGATGTATAATACATAAGCAAATGCACATTTAGAGAAAAGACTGGGACTAAACTATTCCACAGTAAGATGTTCTCTCTAGTTCTTCATGTTTTAGACAAAGCTGCTTAAAGCGTGCAGAGTGTGGTTGCTGGACAATTCTGGTAGGCTGGCCATGCTATGACAGAGGTTTCTAGATGGTTTCTAGCTCCTTACCTTCTCCCATCGGCATTCTTAGGCCCTGCTTGCAACTATCAGCCTACTGCTAGTCAGTGCCATTGTGGCGTGCCTATTCCCTCTCTGGAGCACCAGGCTCAGTCCCTAAATCAGCTGCTGAGGAGATAATCTCATCCCCTCCAGGTCCGAGGCTCTGCTCCCATGACTGTGATCTGCAGAAATTTGTACATGCCTTAACTTCATGGGGTTTTGTTTTGACATTTAGTTATGTTACAGTCAATGGTTTTAAATTCAGAAAATTAGCTTCCCAGAAAGCTTCCCCCAAATATAAACCACATGTGACCTCCCTGCAAATCCAAGCCCCTGTGTGACCGGCCATCGCGGCATAAGACTCTAGACTTTCGCGAACCAAGCTTTCTTGTGGCCATCTGGCATGTGGGCACAGGAGGGGCTTTGCTGGAGTCACAAGACCATGGTGTCGGGAGGCCGTGATGCAGGGAGCTCTGTCACAGACAGCTCTGTCCTGAGCAAAGGTGTCAGACTTTTTCTGTTGAGCAGTTATATTATCATTTATAATTTTGATGGTAGTTTATTGCTGTGATTTCCCCCAAGATGCCTGAAACCCCATTCAGACCCTGTGGCCTCTGCATCTGCAGGGCCACCCCTCATGGGCCATGCAACCGTTGTCCATTGGCCCAGCCTCCCTGCCAGCCAGCCACACCACACGTGGTCACGCTGTTCCTGCACTCAGGTGGCCCTGTAGACACACGAATTGGAGTCGGGGCTGTCCACGTCCACCAGAATGGCTAGCATGAGGGGGAACTGCCAACAGAGGACATACTGCGAGTGAAACGCGTCTGTGTCACTAAGCGGTCCTACTACTGGCACGTACTCCAGGGAGAAGGAAACTGGGGTCTCCACAGACATCTGCCTGTGGGTGTTCGCGACTACAGTGCACAGAGCTGCCCAACCTGGAGACACTCCAGATGCCTCAGCTGGTACAGCGGTTCATCCAGACGGCACCTGCAGTAGGGAGGGCAGATGTGGAACAAATGCAGCAGCCTGGAGACCCTGAAAGCAGTGTGATGGGGGAGCCAGCTAAGGAGGCTATGTGCCTCGTGGCCCCGTTCTCATGTCATCTGGAAACATCTAAATTACAGACACAGATACATCCTGGTGGCCAGGGCTTGTGAATGGAGGGACATGAAGAATTGGGCAGAGGTCACCTGACTATATGTATGTCTCAAAAGTCAGTTCCATGCTAAAAATGAGTTTTACTCCATGAAAGTTAGCCTCAGGAAAGCTGACTTTAAGAATGACTCAGTGGTTGAGTGTTGACCCATGAACCAGGAGGTCACAGTTTGATTCCAGGTCAGAGCACATGCCCGAGTTGCGGGCTCGATTCCTAGTAGGGGCCAGGCAGGAGGCAGCAGATCAGTGATTCTCTCATCATTGTTTCTATCTCCCTCTCCCTTCCACTCGCTGAAAAAAAAATATTTTTTTAAAAAGTCCATGAGAAGTCATGGTTGGATTTGGAGGACTCTGCTTTACATCTAATTATGCTATACTGTAGTAAAACACCTACCTCTTCTGCAGTGTTTAGGTGTTTAAAGATTGTGAAAATAGGCTGTTTAGAATCCATTTATATTGTGAGATTAAAATACAACATTCATAGGGGGATGAGTTATTTACTTTCAAAGCTCAGAACGAAATGGACATTGGCTTCTCTTACCAGCAAGCTCCAGGCTTGTCACCTCTGGCGCTGCCAGGGGTGGGATCTGGGTGAGGCCTACACCGTTGCAGCTGATGGTCCTGAAGGACAGAGAGCACCCGCTGGGCAGAGCTGGCCTGCTTCTGGGAGGAGCACCGGCTGGGAGTCTGGACAGCACCTGTAACACACCTCTGGTCTCCTCCTCCTCTTGCTGCTCCTCCTCCTCCTCCCCCTCCTCCTCCTCTTCCTCCTCCTCCTCCCCCTCCTCCTCCTCTTCCTCCTCCTCTGCCTTCTCGGCTGTGTTTCCGTGGGGACGGGCCTGCCTGCCCTCCTCTCCAGGCCTCTGTTCAGCCCTGCTGCGCTGCCCCTGGCCAGAAAGTCTTCCTCGGTCCCCAGACTCAGGGCTCGTTTTCCTTTGCTCCCTGTCTTCATTTTCTTTCATTCCTTCAGCCTCCTCAGACGAAAGCTTCTCTTTTCTCAGTGCTTGGTCCAGTTCCACCCAAGGAGATGGCCATTGCCGATGAAGTGAATCAGGAGGTTCTCTTGGTTCTGAAGAATCACCAGAAAATTCAGTTGTGTCACTAATGCTCTAGCACTGAGTAGCAAGTAGGAGGCTCCGACCATGCATGGAGGAGGCAGCGGGGCACATTATGATATGAATAAAAGAAGACTCAGAGCAAAAGGGAGGCTAGTGAGTATTCCCTCCAGGTATTTGAATGCAGTTTAAACATGAAATGCATCTTAAAATTTTTGCTTGGATAGTTTTAATAGTAACTATTATAGACAATTTTTGTTTTGCCTGAGGTTTTACTATTTATTTCTACTCAAGTGTCATTTTACCCAGTAACTAAACAGGGGTGCAGAATGATAAGCTGCCCCATTGTTTATTAGTAGGGCTGTTGATAAGGCCAGAATGTGTGCACACTCTCAGGCTTATGGTAGAGAAATTGGCTTTTTTAAATAGATTTATTATTTTTGTCCAATTTCCTTTCAGCTTCATGAGTCTAAAAGCACCTTTGCTAGAAAGGTCATTTTTCCTCCTGATCTCCACTGAAATCTCTTGGTTCTTGAGACTTACAGAAAACATCGGCTTCACTAACGGTGAGAGCCCTGTGCACCACCACTGGTGGTCAGAGCGGAAACAGCGAAAACAGGGGTTCGCTGGCAGTGTTTGTTGGAGGGCAGGCGTGGCTGGTCCTGCAGCCGCCCTCTGGGTGCAGGTTCTAGGAAGGAGCGAGCTCAGTGCCCAGGCTTCCTCAGACCAAATACATAAAGCTACTTCAGCATCTCCTTGCCTTTATTTATACTAAACAGATCGTCCCTAGAAGAACTCAAAGTATAATTATTTGAAGGATATCTTAAGATTTCCATTGAGTATGTAACATAAAGTGTTTGAGTTTTTTCACATCTTTAGCAGAAAATACAAAAGGAGAATAGGAAAAAATAGCAGAAGGAAGCTAATACTATCATATTAAAATATTTAAAATCCTTCCTGTATACCCAAGTTTATTTTTCCAAAATAACTACAGCATTTTAAGAATAATTCAGCTCCTTTGAAAAATGAGAATTTCTGAATCTTTATAATCCTTAGGTTTCACCTTCCAAGGAGTCAATTTTATTAAACACTTACTTTCTAACACTTCAAAAGTCATAATACCTTAGTAAAATCGTTGGTAATATCCACCCAAGTACAGTTTCTGAATATTCTGAAGTTATTCCTGGCAGGAACCTCCCTGTGGTCATCCCTGGTCACAGACTAGGAAAGAGCAACCTGTGCCTCTCATGCTGACTTCCCCTGGGCTTGCATTTCAAAAGTCTGGCTTTGCTTTGCTTGGGGAGATCTGGCCTCTCTCCTGAGGGGCCTCTCCTCCCTCAGGGATGAGCCTCCAGGGACCCTGGGACAGTGAGCGGCCTACAAAGCCACCCGGTGACCCTGGGCCCAGCAGCCCCAAGAGCAACACGCTCCAGATGGACAGATGGAAGGGTGCTCTCCCATGCAGGCCAGCCTCCCTGCTCACCAAGTCTTCCTCTGCGTTGGGGCTAATCCTTGCACGCTGGTGAGTGAGCAGGGAAGTGCAATACGCTGCAAGGAGTAGGCAGGCCTCACGCACACTGGGTGGGGACTGCTGGCAGCCTGCACCCTTCCCTCCCTTCCAGCACTGAGTCAGCGTGGCTGCGGGGCCCACCTCCTTGGTTCCAAAGCTTGGTCCCAGAGACACCGAGGTCCCAGAAACACCAATCGATCGGTTATCCCTGCCCCCTCCCTACTGCTTCCCCAGGAACTCCTGTGCCTGTCATCCTGGGCCAGGAGTGCAAATGTTCTGACAACTAGGTTCTCAGGCATTAAAGCAGGTGCAAGGGGAAGGGAAGGGCGGGGACTGAACCCCAGGTGACATTGTTTGGGCTGAACATTTACCGTAGTCTGAGCAGACAGGGCAGCACTCGCCCTCAGGGGTGGCTACGTGCAGGCACCGAGGGGGCGGGCAGCTGGTCCTGTCGCAGAGCACCCTTCCATGGGCGCACAGGCAGGTGGTGCAGGGCTCCGGCGACCACGCGGCCCCGTGGTACATGGTCATCCCGTTCACCGCGCAGCGACCCTTCCGCCCTAGGAGAGAGCAGCGAACACTGAGCGCCTGGGCGGCAGCTTGAACCACACAAGGCGACCTCTGTGTGGCTCCGCAGGTGATGTCTCCCACGGGCTCTGCTCTCTGCTCCTCTCCTGGGACCTGACGGAATGTGCTTCCATCCTCCCCCGCTGGGTGCCTGTCCTACAGGCATAGGCAGGGATGACTGTCAGCTGGCCAGGCGAGCCGAATTGAATAGGAGAGAGACTGATTTCTCCTGGCGCTAATGCCCTTCCTAATCACTCTCCACCTAATAGCTCACATTGTCCCCAAATTGCATTCCCAATGAGTCTCACATGTGTCCGTCCTTCCCTCGCCGCTGTCAGTCCAGTTCCAGCCCTGCCAGCTCTCCTGGAGGCACTTACCCTTTCCTCCCGTGGAAGAAAATAGATCCTCATGATGTTTTTCCTGATCATAAAAGCTCTATATTCTAACAAAATTCAACCGTTTTGGGTTTTTTGTTTTTGTTTTTTGCAAAAATGAAAAAGTTTACCCTCAAATTCACATAGAATTACAAAGGGTACTGGATATCAAAAAGAAAAAGAAAGAAAGAAAGAAAGAAAGAAAGAAAGAAAGAAAGAAAGAAAGAAAGAAAGAAAGAAGAAAGAAAGAAAGAAGGAAAGAAAGAAGGAAGGAAGAAAGATCTTGAAGAAAAATGACAAGAACAAAATTGGAGAACTCGCACTTAGATATTTCAAGTTACTACAAACCTGCGATGGTCAGCGGTGGCGTTAGGATAGCATATAGGTGAATGGAATATTGAGAGTTCCTTACTATGGTCAAATGATTTTTTCCACTTGAACTACAAAGATTTGCTGGCTTCTATTTATTTTTTAAAAATTATTATTTAATAGAACCAAGATGGCAGCCTAGGTAAGCGCCTAAACTGCCGCCTCGCACAACAATTTCAAAATAACAACTGAAAGAACAGACATCATCCAAAACCACAGGAAACTGGCTGAGCAGGAAATCTACAACTAGAAAGAAGGAGAGAGACTCACAGATCAGGGGAGCCACAAAGCGCCGACGTAGGGAAGACCATGCAGAGAGGAAGGGTGGCCGAGTGCCAGGCTGGCAGGAAGGGAAAGGAAACCCCCGACTGCATTGAACCCCAGTTCCAACTGCACTGAACCCTAGTCCTGGCCAAAACCCCATGGACCCAGGATCATACGGGTGGAATCTAGACTGTAGAGAAAGGAGCTGGGAGCTGCAACGCGTGAGTGAGTGCACACAAAGAGGTCTGAACAGACTGGGAGACCAGGAGAGCCTGAGCCACAGTGCATGAGTGCCCACAGAAGTCTGACTGTAGAAGTTTCCAAAGCCGCTCCATAGAGGAAGGAGTCAGAAGCTCCTAACTTCACTGAATCCCCAGTTCCGACTCCACTGAGCACTGAAACCCAGTTCAGGGCAAGCCCCTGGGGCACCCATGCTCTTACAAGGGGAATCTGGACTGTCAAGCAGAAACTCAGGGGATCCATGGAAGGCGCGTGCACAAGGGCAGGGCAGATGGGAAGCCAAGATGGGTGGCTCAGTCCTGAGACTCCGCCCCATCCAAGCTGAGCCCAGAGGCTATTGCAATTTTGCAAATCTGATCCTATAAGACTGTCTCCAATGCAGAAGGTATCCTGGTGTAGTCACAGCTGATACTCATATCCAATAGGCCTGGAGGTCAATTCCTCCCAGTGATACCAAAAACAATCAAGGCTTAACTACAACAAGGCTGTACATGCAGTACACAAAGGGCAGCACCAAGAGTGTCTACCTCAGATAACTGAGGGGGCTGACCCACCGGACCATATAGGACACCAAGCACACAAAGCTATTCTACCAACTCAGGGAAACAGCGAAAATGCCGAGACAAGGAAAGAGATCTCAAACATAAGAAGTTGAGGAGAAGAAAAGACTGGATATAGAGTTCAAAACCATGATTATAAGGTTTTTCAAGAATTTCCTAGAAAAGGCCGATAAATTTATTGAGACCCAAATGGAAACTAAACATAAACTGACTGAAATAAAAAATATTATACAGAGATCCAACAGCAGACTGGAGGATCACATGAATCAAGTCAAAGATTTGGAATACAAAGAGGCAAAGAACACTTCTCTGAAGAAGCAAGAATAGAAGAGAATCCAGAAAGTTGAAAATAGTTTAAGGAGCCTCTGGGACAACTTCAAGCGTACCAACATCAGAATTATGGGGGTCTCAGAAGAGAGAGAGCAAGATACTGAAAACCTATTTGAAGAAATAATGTCAAAAAA
The DNA here is from genome assembly GCA_963924515.1 of Vespertilio murinus. Taxonomy (NCBI): domain Eukaryota; kingdom Metazoa; phylum Chordata; class Mammalia; order Chiroptera; family Vespertilionidae; genus Vespertilio; species Vespertilio murinus. The sequence continues at coordinate 107,776,336 of OZ004708.1, forward strand.
CTTCCCCCACCTGGTAAAAGAAATAGACTTACAAGTCCAGAAAGCTCACAGAACCCCAAACAAAAGGAATCCAAAGAGGACCACACCAAGACACATCATAATCAAAATGTCAAGGGCAAAAGACAAAGAGAGAATATTAAAAGCAGCAAGACAAAAACAGGTAGTTACCTACAAAGGAGCACTCATACGATTGTCAGCTGATTTCTCAACAGAAACAATGCAGGCCAGACAGGAATGGCAAGAAATAGTCTAAGTGATGAATAGCAAGAACCTACAACCAAGATTACTCTACCCAGCAAAGTTATCATTCAGAATTGAAGGGCAGATAAAGAGCTTCACAGATAAGAAAAAGCTAAAGGAGTTCATCACCACCAAACCAGTATTATATGAAATGCTGAAAGGTATTCTTTAAGAAGAGGGAGAAGAAGAAAAAGGTAAAGATAAAAATTATGATCAACAAATACATATATATCAACAAGTGAATCTAAAAATCAAGTGAATTAAAATCGGAGGAACAGAATAAACTGGTGAATATAATAGAATCGGGCAAAGAAAGGGAGTGGATTGATAATTATCAGGGGGAAAGGGGTGTGGGAGGTGCAGGAAGAGACTGGACTAAAATCATATACCTATGAATGAGGACAGTGGTTGGGGGAAGTAAGGGCAGAGGGTGGGGTGGGAACCAGATTGAAGGGAGCTATGAGGGGGGGAAAAGGAGAAACTATTGTAATAATCTGAGCAATAAAGATTTATTTAATTTAATAAAGGGAAAAATAATTATTTACTGTTGAAAGTATTACCAATTTCTCCCTTCCCCCCCCCATTAATCCCCTCCTGCCCACCCCCTGATTCCCCTCCCCAGGCCTTCAGCACCCCACTGTCTGTCCGTGGGCTATGCATAGATGCACAAAGCTCTTTGGTGGATTATCTCACCCAGCCACCCTCCCCCTCTGAGATTCTGCACTCTATTCCCTGCTTCCATGTCTCTGGATCCACTCTGTTCACTTTATTTTGTTCATTAGATTCCACATATGAGGGAGATCATGGGATACTTGTCTTTCTCTGATAGCTTATTTCTCTTAGCATGATACTCTCCAGGTCCCTCCATGCTATCTCAAAGGGCAAAAAATTCTTTTTACAGCTGCATATTATTCCATGGTGTAATGCACCACAGCTTTTTACCCACTCGTCTGCTGATGGGCACTTGGGCTGTTTCCAGATCTTAGCTATTGTAAACTGTGCTGCTATGAACATAGGGGTGCATACATCCTTTCTGATTGGTGTTTCGGGTTTCTTAGGCTATGTTCCTAGAAGTGAAATCACTGGGTAAAGAAGTTCCATTTTTAATTTTTTGAGGAAACTCCATACTATTTTCCACAGTGCCTGCAGCAGTCCACATTCCCATCAGCAGTGCACAAGGGTTCCCTTTTCTCCACATCCTCGACAGCACTTGTCATTTGTTGATTTGTTGAAGATAGCCATTCTGACAGGTGTGAGATGGTACCTACCTCATTGTCGTTTTGATTTGTATTTCTTGTATAATTAGTGACTTTGAGCATTTTTTCATGTCTCTTGGCCATCTATATATCCTCTTTAGAAAAGTGTCTATTTAGATCCTTTGCCCATTTAATTGGATTTTTTTTCTTCCTTTTGTTAAGTTGTATGAGTTCCTTATATTTTGGATGTATCATTGCCAAATATGTTCTCCCATGCAGAGGGCTCCCTTTTTATTTTGTTTATGGTTTCTTTCTTTTTAAAAAATATTTTTTATTGATTTTTTACAGAGAGGAAGAGAGAGGGATAGAGTTAGAAATATCGATGAGAGAGAATCATTGATCAGTTGCCTCTTGCACACAACTTGGGTTGTGCCCGCAACCAAGATACATGCCCTTGACCAGAATCGAACCTGGGACCTCTCAGTCCACAGGCCTACGCTCTATCCACTGAGACAAACCAGTCTTGGCGTATGGTTTCTTTTGCTATGCAAAAGCTTTTTATTTTGATGTAGTCCCATTGTTTATTTTCACCTTAGTTTCCTTTGCCCTAGGAGATGTATCTATAACCATTTTGCTACAAGAGATGTCCGAGATTTTGTTGCCTATGGTTTCTTTAGGATTTTTATGGTTTCATCTTTTATATTTAAGTCTTTTATCTATTTTGAGTTTATTCTTGTGTATGATATAAATTCATTCTACTTCAATTTTTTTTGTATATATATCTGTCCAGTTTTCCTAACACCATTTATTGGAGACTCTCTTAACTCCATTGTATGCTCTTGCCTCATTAGTCAAATATTAATTGCGAGTAATGTCTTGGATCAATTTCTGGGATCCTTGATCTGTTCCATAGGTCTGTATGCCTGTTCTTGTGCCAGTACCACATGGCTTTGTTGTATTACTTGAAATTTGGTATTGTGATTCCCCAAACATTGCTTTTGTTTCTCAAAATTGCTGCACCTATTCAGTGGTCTCTTTTGATTCCATATAAATTTTTGGAGCATATGCCATTGGTATTTTAATAATAGATTGCTTGCTTGCATTGTATAAACAATTAAATTATGTTAATTCTATAAAGCCATGAACCACGGTTTAGTCTTCTACTTGTTTATATCTTCTTCTATCTCTTTTTTCAACATCCTATAGTTTTCCAAGTACAGGTCTTTTGCTTCCTTTGTTAAATTTATTCCTAAGTATCTTAATTTATTTGTTGTGGTGGTAAATGGGATTGGTTGTTTAGTTTCTTTTTCTGAGAATTCATTATTGGTGTATTTCAAAAAAACAACACATCAATTTTTGGATATTGATTTCATTCTACTACATTGCCAAATTCATTTATTAAATCTACTAGTATTTTGGTGAGAGACTTTAGGGTTTTCTATATACAACATCATGTCATCTTGCGAATAGTTTTACTTCTTTCCAATTTGAATACCTTTTATTTCTTCTTGTCTGATAGCTGTGGCTAGGACTTTATTTTTTTACATTTATTTTTATTGATTATGGTATCACATAATTGTCCTTATCCCCCCATTCCCATCCCAAATCCCTCCCTACATATTCCCCCACCCCCCTGTCATCCATGGCCACTGGCTAGGCCCATGTGCATGCACACAAGTCCTTTGGTTGATCTCTTCACCCTTACCCCCACCCTCCCCTACTTTCTCTCTGAGGTTTGAGAGTCTGATAGCTGCTTCTCTTTCTCTGGGTCTATTTTTGTTCACTAGTCTATGTTGTTCATTATTTCCTCTAGATGTGTGAGGTCATGTGATCCAAGAAATACCCTTGTGAAAACCTAAACTGCGACAAGCCTTAATGGTTATGCTGAGAGGCAAATGAATCAGTCTGTAGTGAGTCCCTTTCTGGGCCAACATTTCTTTTAAGTCCCAATTTCAATGTCAAATAGTTCCTTATGTGTACATGTCAGCCATGATATTTCAGATCTGGTTGGTGGACAAATGGTGGTGATGCAGGTCCGACCGCCTCTGATTTGGTCCTGGGCATCCTTCAGTATCATGCAGCTGCTGTCTGCTGGTATGGTGAGATGTCGTCAGCATCTTCCATCTCTGAATTGTATCTCTTCTGTCTTCATGGCTGGAGCACTTCTGTCTATTCCTCTCTGTTACTGGATTCCAGATGGTCTCGGAGTTGTTTTCTGAAAATATACAAACATATTCTCGACCAAAAGTTAATACAGGGATATTCTCTTTAAATTTGACTTGGGATTCTTTTTCATTTTTCTCCCCAAAATAATTTTACTCTGGCTTATTTTGACACCATGTGTGTGGCTAGGACTTTAGTACTGTGTTGGATAAGAGTGATGAAAATGGACATGCCTTTCTTGTTGAAGCTCTTTATTTGAGTGTCTATTTTGAACGATAGCCTTGCTGAATCTCAGATCCAGCTTTCCATCTTGGTCTCAGATCCTTGCTTTCCATCACCTTGAGTACTTCATGCCATTCCCTTCTGGCCTGTAGAGTTTCTGATTAGAAGTTACCCTGTTTTCCCGAAAATAAGACAGTGTCTTATATTAATTTTTGCTCCCAAAGATGCGCTAGGTCTTATTTTCAGGGGGTGTCTTATTTTTCCATGAAGAAGAATATGGTACACATTTATTGTTAAATGAAAATAAAGGAAATTTATTACCTGTATATGGTACCGTAGTATTGTAGCTGTCAACACAGACCAGACAAACTGAATCCTACAGTAGCAAGAATTTACTCATTTATTCAATGACAATCATGTCATCATTTTTAATTTATTAAGGTATTATATGTGTACATAGCTTACCATTGCCCCCCCTCCAATTCATGCCCTCCCTCCCCAGAGTTCTGTGTTTGTTGGTTGTACTTATATTCATGCATACCACTCCTTCGGTTGTTCTCTTATCTCCCCCCAGGTCTCCTTCCCCTCCCCACTGTCATTTGACAGTCTGCTTGTTTTATGGTGACTATCTCAGGACCACATAAATAGAATCCGCTCCTCATTTGGCAGTCTGCTTGTTTTATGGTGACTATCTCAGGACCACATGAATAGAATCTGTTCCTCCTCTGGTTCACACCGCCCCTCCCCCCGGGTCCCACTGCTTCCCCAGGGCACACGGCTCTCCCAGGGCACACGTCTCCCCTGGGGAACACAGGTCTCTTGGGTCACACCATCCCCTGGGACACACGGCTCACCCGGGGCACACGGCCCCTCTGGGGCGCTGGGGTCGCGAATTGGAGGCACCGCACTAGCTCCTCACTAGCATGGCAGGCAGGCTGGGTCGCTTGCGGGCAGGGAGACCGCGCTCCAAGGAGTCTCAGCGGAACGGCTGCTGACGCGGAGGCCAAGCTCCAAAGCCGCCCACTCCCTGGGCCCGGGGTGGAGTGAGCTCTGTTCTCAGTGAGCTTCCCTCACTCGTGGCAGGTGCGGCGGAGGCGGTGGCTTTTGTGGCTCAATTTCCACTGTATTTTTAAAATCCACATGGCGGCAGCGGCGCCCCTCCTTGGGGTCCCGGCAGAAGTTCCGGCTCAGCCATGTGGCGGTAGGCCTGAAGGGCGAAGGGCTCGCTGGGGCCGCGAACGGAAGGCTCCGCGCCATCACCTCACCAGCACGGCGGGCGGGCGGGCTGGGACGGCTGCAGTCGGGCTGAGATGGTTGCGGGCAGGGAGACCGCCCTCAAAGGTATCTCGTTGGTTCGGAAGCGGAGCAGCTGCGGAGGCTAAGTTCTGAGGCCGCCCACTCCCTGAGCCCAGGGCATAGTGAGCTCTGTTCTCGGTGTTTTTTCCTTATTCCCGGTGGCAGTGGTGGGTGCGGCGGCGGGTGCGGCAGCGACTGTCGCTCCTGTGGTTCAATTTGCACTATAGTTTTAAAATCCACATGGCGGCAATGGCAAAAGCTTTGGCCCCGCAATGTGGCGGCGGAGGAAGGACTCGCTGGGGCAGCGAACAGAAGGCGCCACGCCAGCACCTCACCAGCACGCCGTGCACGGAGGCTGGGCTGAGCTGGCTGCGGGCGGGGAGACGCCAGGCCATCTCCTCACCAGCAAGGCGGGCGAGCTGGGACTGCTGCAGGCTGGGATGGTTGCGGGCGGGGAGACTGCGCTCAAAGGCTTCTCATCCGGGCAGGAGCCAAAGGTGCGGTGGAGAACCGGCATAAGCTCCCTCGCTTCCACGGCAGGCCAGCCGGGATGGACTGGACTCGGGGCAGAGCGAGGTCTGGCTTCCCTCATTCCTGGTGGCAGCAGCTCCAGCAGGTCCGGTTCTGCTGTAGTTTTAAACTCCACATGGCAGCAGCAGCGCCCTGCTTTGTGTCTAGTTGTAGCCTTCCCATTCCGCCAGCTTTCCTGTGGGTCTGGTGCGATCCCTTTCGATTTTAGCTGTTGTTTTTTTTCCAAATTGTTGATGAGGTGGCATCTTAAGAGACTACCTAGGTCTCCCCTGGTGAATTTCTTATGACTCCATTTCTTTCAGAATCAGTGGGCCAAATCTCTCATGTTTAGCAATAGCACTGTCTTTAAATGAGTACTTCTTGTCAAGGTAGCCTGCTCACAGTGCATTTGCAATGCAACTGTCAGTGATTTTCTCCCATGAATTTCGTCACCCAAGTCACAACTTCTTGCAGTTTAGGTTTCACAAAATTTCCACACTGATTTCTCTCCATTCACACAGCAGTGACGTCAGGACTCTGTGTAACATCAGTGGTTGCTAGATGCCAGTCTGGGCAGCCCTAGCGACCAGTTTACAGTAAATTAATTTTCATTCTGAGACAGAGCCTGGGGCCTTATTTTCGGGTGATGCCTTATATTTCACTCAGATGGAAACCTGTAAGTAGGTCTTATTTTTGGAGGATGTCTTATTTTCGGGGAAACTCGGTAGATGTCAGCCTTATCGGAGCTCCTTTGTAAGTAAATACTTTTCTCTTGCTGCCTTTAAGATTCTCTCTTTGTCTTTAATTTTTGGCATTTTACTTATGATGTATCTGAGGTATCTAAGCATGGGCCTGTTAGGGTTCTTCTTGCCTGGGGTCCTCTGTAACTCCTGAACTCATTTGACTTTTTCCTTTATCAGATCAGGGACGTTTTCTGCATTATTTCTTTAAACATGTTCTCTATTCCTTTCTGCCTCTTCTTGGCACACCTGCCATTCTAATATTGTTATGTTTCACATTGTTCCACAGCTCCCTTAAGCTGTCCTACTGTGTGTTTTTTTGTTTTTTTTTTTTTTATTGTGTTTTCTTTTAGGTTCTCTGATTGAGTAATTTTTTCCATCCTTGTCTTCTAATTCACTGATTCAGTCCTCAGCGTCCCCTAATCTGTTGTGTGTTCCTTTCAATGCGTTCTTTATTTGTGCTATGTCATTCTTTATTTCCGACTGTTCTTTTTTCATAGTTACTATACCTTTTTTCATGTTGTTGAGCTTCTTTGCCATCATTACTCTGAACTCTGGTTCATATAAATTTCTTATCACTGTTTCATTTATCTCTTCTTCTGGAGAATTCTGTTGTCCTTTCATTTAGGGCTGTTTCTCTGGCTCTTCATTTGGCTGTCTCTTTGGATTTGTGACTATGTTTTAGGTAGATCCAATATGCCTCTCAGTCTCCAGTGCAGGACAGTGTCAAAGGCTGTTTTTAATTATATCAGGCAAAGACTTTAAGCCTCCAGAGCCTACCTCTGCTGACAGATTGATAGGATTCCACTTGAATGGCTCCAGGCAACAGAATGGGACAGTTGCTTCTGCTTGGAGGCTAATTGTTATTTGTAGTCTTTTACATGGCCTCAGGGCAAGGTGTTTTCCAATAGGGTGGGTCCACTGTCTTCCTCTCAGGCAAGGCAAATGTCTGCATGAGAAAGATGACCTCTGCAGTGTGAGGGAATGACTCAGCACAGGAAACAGGGATGTTTGCATTCTGAGCTGTAACCCCAGAGCTCCCAATCCTGGCTTCTGCTCACACAGCTCTAGTCCACTCTGCCATCCCTCTGGTGGAGCACATGGTGAATGATTCCACAGGGAATTTCATGCTTCGGCCCTTTAAGAGGGTGCCTGAATTTTCAGCCATCACTCCCTGGCAGACAGCAACCCTGCTGTTATTCACAGCCAGATGTTATGTGGGCACCCTTCTCAGTTCTGGTGCTCTCTGCTGGGGAGACCAGGTTGGGTAATAGACCCGAGAGTTCTCAGTGGGCCCCCCCTTAACTATCCCCCTCCCCCATACACACACACACAAAGTTGGGATATCTCTGCAAAACTTTAACTGTTGTTTCCGGGTATCCGGCCCAACCCTTTTGTACCTCCACCCCCTACCAGTCTCTATGTGGTCTCCAATTTCGGTCCTTGGGCATCAGGTTCTCTCCTCTGAGTCTTCTGTTGATTATTCAAGAAGTTTTTCTGTGTTTTAGTTGTAATTCCAGTTTGTTCCTGGGAGCGTGTCTGTGCAGCATCCACTTACTCTGCCGCCATTTTAAAAACATATTTTATTGATTTTTTACAGAGAGGAAGGGAGAGGGACAGAGAGCCAGAAAGGTCCCGAGTTCGATTCCAGTCAAGGGCACGTACATTGGTTGTGGGCACATCCCCAATGGGGGGTGTGCAGGAGGCAGCTGGTCGATGATTCTCTCTCATCGATGTTTCTAAATCTCTATCCCTCTCTCTTCATCTCTGTAAAAAATCAATAAAATATATTTATTTTTTTAATTTTAATTTTATTTTTATTAAGGTATTTTCTGTGTACATAGTTTACCATTGCCCAACCCCACCTCCCATTTATGCCCTCCCTCCCCAAAGTTCTGTGTTCATTGGTTGTACTTATGTTCATGCATACCAGTCCTTCGGTTGTTCTCCTATCTCCCCCCAGATCTCCTTCCCCTCCCCACTGTCACTTGACAATCTGCTTGTTTTATGGTGACCATCTCAGGACCCCTTGAATAAAATCTGCTCCTCATTTGGCAGTCTGCTTGTTTTATGGTGACTATCTCAGGACCATATGATTAGAGTCCGCTCCTCCTCTGGTTTTCACCGCCCCTTCCCCTGGGTCCCACTGCTTCCCCTGGGACACACGGCTCACCCGGGGCACTCGGCCCCCTGGGACACTCGGCTCACCCGGGGCACTCGGCCCCCTGGGACACTCGGCTCACCCGGGGCACTCGGCCCCTTGGACACTCGGCTCACCCGGGATCCCCTTCCCCTTTGGGGGGTACGGCTCACCCGGGGCACATGGCCCCCTGGGACACTCGGCTCACCCGGGGCACACGGCCCCTCTAGGGTATTGGGGTAGCATATTGGAGGCGCCGCGCTAGCTCCTTGCTAGCATGGCGGGCAGGCTGGGACAGCTGCAGTTGGGCTGAGATGGTTGCAGGCGGGGGGACCACCTTCAGAGGTGTCTCGTTCGGTGTGGGAGCGGAGCAGCTGCAGACATGGAGGCTAAGTTCTGAGGTCGCCCACTCCCTGAGCCTAAGGCGTGGTGAGCTCTGTTCTTGGTGGATTTCCTTTATTCTCGGCGGCAGTGGCAGGTGGCGGTGCCAGGTGCAATATTGACGGTCGCTCCTGTGGTTCAATTACCACTGTAGTTTTAAAGTTCACATGGCGGTGGCGGTAAGAGCTTCAGCTTGGCCATGTGGCATCGGAGGATGGGCTCGCCTGGGTGGGTAATGGAAGGCACCGTGCCATTTCCTCACCAGCGCGCTCCATTTCCCTCCCAGCATGGTGGGTGTGCTGGGAAGATTGTGGGCGGGCTGTGATGGCTGCATGGGGAGAGTCCGCCCTCAATGGTGTCCTCTTTGTTGCGGATGTGGAGCTTCTGTGGATGCAGAGGCTAATTTCTGAAGCCACACTCTCTATGAGCCCGGTGTGTAGTGAGCTCTGATTTCGGTGGATTCCCGTTCTTGGGGGCGGCGGTGGGGGCGGCAGCGATGGTAGCTCCTGTGGCTCAATTTCCCCTGTAGTTTTAAAATCCGCATGGTGGTAGTGTCTGATGCTTTGGCCTGGCCATGTGGCAGTGGAGAGAGGATTCTCCGGGTCTGCCAATGGAAGGCGCAGCGCCAGCACAGCGTGCGCGAAGGCCTGGCAGAGCAGGCCGCAGGCGGTGGCGGAGAGTCCCCGTGATGTCTTAGTCTTTCAGACTTAGTGGAACGCTTCCCCTGAGCCAGGACAAGCAGCACCACCACAGATATTGGCCAGCTTAGTGCTGCCCCTCTACAGGTGACAGTAGGGGCATCCTCACCTCGGTAGGCCTTTGCTCTTGGAGGTCTTAACCAGTTGAAGGCAGCACGGTACAGAACTGCCCCATCTTCTCAGTCCTCCGCTCGCCATAGTTTTAAACTCCACATGGCAGCTGCGGCGCCCTGCTTGGTGTCTAGTTGTAGCCTTCCCATTTCTGGGCTGAGCTGGTTGTGCGGGAGGGGAGATGCTGCGCCCGCTCCTCTCCGGCACTGTGGGCGGGCTGGGAGGTCGCGCTCACGGGCTTCCAGGCAGGAGCCAAAGGCACGGCGAAGGCGCAGCGGCAGCGGCGGTGGCGGGACGGCGTAGGCCCCCATCAGCTCCCGTGGCTGTGGCAGGGCTGGCCCACTCCCTAGGCCGGGGGGGTGGGGAGGGGGGCGAGGTATGGCTTCCCTCATTTCCGGCAGCAGCAGCAGGTTCAGTTTCGCTGTAGTTTTAAACTCCACATGGCAGCCGCGGTGCCCCGCTTGGTGTCCAGTTGTAGTCCTCCCACCTCTGGGCTGGTTGGGGGCGGGGAGACGCTGCGCAATCTCCTCGCCAGCTCAGCAAGCGCGGGGGCTGGGCCAAGCTGGCTGAGGGCGGGGAGGTACTACACCATCTCTTCGCCAGCCCGGCGGCGAGTTCGGGGGTCGAGCCCAGGCGCCCGCTCTTCTCCAGCACTGCGGGTGGGCTGGGAGGTCACGCTCACGGGCTTCTCATCCAGGCAGGAGCCGAAGGCACTGCGGCGGAGGCGGCGGCGGTGTAGGCCCCCATCAGCTCCCCTGGCGGCTGGCAGGGCTGGCCCACTCCCTGGGCCTCGGGGCGGAGCGAGGTCTGGCTTCCCTCATTCCCTGCGGCAGCGGCTCCGGCAGGTTCAGTTTCGCTGTAGTTTTAAACTCTACATGGCAGCAGCGACGTCCTGCTTTGTGTCCAGCTGTAGCCTTCCCATTTTGCCAGCTTTCCTGTGGGTCTGGTGCGATCCCTTTTGGTTTTATCTGTTGCTTTTTTCCAAATTGTTGAGGAGATGGCGGCCCAGGAGACTTCCTGGGCCGCCATCTTGCTTCGGTCCAATAAAATATATTAAAAAAAAAAAAAAAAAAAAAGAGCCCCAGGCCAGCCACCTGCTGCTTCTCCATGTCCAGGAGGCAGCCCGGCTGGGTCCCCTGCCCCCTCCCCACTCCTACAATTCCTGTTTCTCTACCTCTGTAATGAGTCCTGCTCATTACTGGGGAATAACCTTTACTTTAAAATTCCTTGGTGGTCAGTTTCCTGTGCCCTTCAAACCTTACAGCCATAACATACATAAGGAACTCTCATAACAACAGAAAGACAACCCAATTAAAAAATTGAGCAATGGACTTGAGTAGATATTTCTCAGAAGTTGTACAATGGACAATAAGCACATACAAAGATGATCAATATCATTAGTCATTAAGGAAATATACAGTAAGATAAAACTTTACATTCATAAAAATGGCTATATTTTTAAAAAAATGAAAAATAACATGTTGGCAAGGGTACAGAGAAAATGGAATCTTTGAACATTGCTTGAAATGGTGTCTGTCACCTTGGTTGAAAACATTGGTGGTTCCTCAATAAATTAATCATAGAATTTCCATATGGCCCAGCTCCTTGGTACCCCATGTTCCACTTTTAGGTATATACCTAACAAAGCTGAATACAGGCGTTCAAATAGAAACTTGTTCATAGGTGTTTATAGCGTGCTGTTCGCAGTAGCCAGAAGTTTGGAACAACCAAGATGTCAATCAGCAGATGGATGGGGAAACAAAATGTAGTCTGTCTATATAATGGAGTATTATTCAGCCATAATAAATGGTGAAGAACTGACACATGCTACAATATGGATGATCTTGGAAATTATTATACTAAAGTGGAAGAAGCCAGGCACAAACAGCAGCAGATCACTCCTTTTATATGAAGTATCCGGAGTTTGGAAACTTTAGAGACAGTTCAGTAGTTGCCATGGCTGGATTAGGGGGAGTTTCTTTTTGGTCAGGAACTAAATAATGATCACTATTACACGGCATTGTGAGTTTATTGAGTGCCACTGAATTGTACATGTTATAATGTTAAAATGGTAAGTTTTATATTATTTCATTAAACTGCAATTTTTAAAAAAGTGCTATAAAACCACTGGAAAGCATTTTAGGACAGTAGGGAATGTTTATATACATCTATGCATTTTTATGCAAACTTGCCTCCATTACATATCTGTAAGCAGCTTTGAGATCATATCAGGCACACTGCTCTCCACCCTGCGCTGCCTGTCGCTAGGGACACGGGACTCCTCACGCTGGAGCAGCTGGGACAGCGTCAGCATCGTGCCTCTGACTTGCCCCAGTCATGCTGTAATTGTGATCTAAGTTGTATATTTCCAGGGACATTTCCTTCTTTCTGTTAACTTTGTAGAAATACCATCCATCATGTAGAAGCATTTGGTTTCCTTGAGATAATATATGAAGTGTTGGCCACAGAATATTATGTGGTATTATTTTCTCATGTCTTTTGAAATTTCATGTAAAGGTAATATGTACAATATAATTACTCTTTTCCTAAGTCTGCAAAAATGTGGACTTTGAAATCATTATACTAAAGTGTTCTTAAAAATGACTAGTTGAAATATTTGGCAGAATTTCTAATCTTTCCAACCTTTCAAAATTCAGTAATTTAGCCCTGCTGGCATGGCTCAGTGGTTGAGCATTGACCTATGAACCAGAAGGTCACGATTTGATTCTGAGTCAAGGCACATGCCTGGGTTGTGGGCTCGATTCCCAGTGTGGGGCATACAGAAACATCAGTGATTCTCCCTCATTGTTGATGTTTCTATCTCTCTCTCCTTTTCCCTTCCTTTCTGAAATAAATGAAAATTTTTCATGAAATTATTAAAAACTTCAGTAATTTAGTCTATGTAAAATAAAATAGCTTAATTCTATCTTTTGTTGAAAAAATTTATTTAAAATTAATATCCATTTTTATATAATCATCTGAATAATTTATTTCTATATCTTAGGTAATATAGAAAGTTAAAAAGCAGTTTACAAATTTATATTTATGTTAACTTTATGATTATAAATAAAATACATTGCATAGTAAACAGGCTAGAAAGAAATAAAACAAAATAGTAACTAACCTATCTAATGAAGGAATATGCTATTTGATGCCATTGTAAAGATGGCAGCCCCCACAGCCAATAAGGAGGGAATATTGTAAAGATGGCAGTACTCACAGCTAATAAGGAGGGAATATGCTAATTGACTGTCATGCCCTCAAAGATAGTGGCGCCCACAGCCACAAGATAGCAGCACCCAGTCCCCTCAGCCCCCCTGGGACACCTGCCTTTGTTTTTTTGTTTTGTTTTGTTTTGTTTTGTGTTTTCTTTAATTTATTTTATTGATATTTTACAGAGAGGAAGGGAGAGAGGTAGAGAGCTAGAAACGTCGATGAGAGAGAAACATCGACCAGCCGCCTCATGCATACCCCCTACCGGAGATGTGCCCGCAACCAATGTACATGCCCTAGACCGGAATCGAACCCGGAACCTTTCAGTCTGCAGACCGACGCTCTACCACTGAGCCAAACCAGTCTCAGCGGCACCTGCCTTTGGAGTGTCCCAGTCTCCTCAGTCCCCCAGCTGCCCAGTACCAGCCCAAGATGCAGGCAAGACATGGATGGCGGCTGCCCAACTGCCCAAGGCCGCCCGAGGCTCAGTCACCAGGGCCGGCCGAGGCGTTGTGGGCAGTGGAAGCAGCAGCGGTATGATGAGGCATCACCTCATCCTGATTGCCGGGTCACCTCCAGCCCCTACAGGCTCTCAGATTGTGAGAGGGGGCAGGCTGGGCTGAGGGAGCCCCCTCCAGTGCATGAATTTTCATGCACCGGGCCTCAGTGGTTTTATAAATATAGTGTAAGACAACTAATTACTTTATCTATTTTCTAATACTTTTATAAATGGATTCTATGCATGATTTTTAAAATTAATTCAAAATATCTTCATAGATTAAACCAAAAGATAAGTTTAATTTTTAACAATTATTTTCAGGAGGTTCTCTTTCTCATTCTCTCTTTAGTACTATTTTCTTACCTGGTAGCACATTGTAGCTGGATTCTACTCCATGAAAACTTAAAAAGGATTCAAACTTCTTCTCAGTGCTAGAATCCAAGTGAACCAGGGGAAGAACCGCTGCGGGCATCACCGCTGCTCTTTGCTGATTTCTGGGCTGTGCACTGGGCCTGTGGATAGGCGGAGAACTTGTCTCCCGGCTTCTGTAGTACATCTTCCTCCTTTGCTTCCTGCGACTTTCATCATTTTGTCCAAAGTCAATTTGAAAAATGATAAGCAGAAAAACACAAGACAAATCTGCTAACTTCATGTTTGCGTTTTCACCATCTAGTTTCTAGAATGAGAATAAAACAATTTCCGAGTTAATGGTGACAAAATTTTTACATCTGAAAATTGACTAATAATTGCCTCTTTGCCTCAGCAGCAGTCTTTGAGAAGTATCACATATGATATATGGAATCTGTGCTTCAGTATTACTGCCAAGTCAGAATTCAGAATTTTTCCATCAGAATCGGACTTCTAATATGTTTGTCTCCTGACTAGGCATGAGCAGACTTTTTCTATAAAGGACTAGACAGTAAATATTTTAGGCTTCACGAATCATATGTTCTCTGTCATAACTGCTCCCCACCGCCACTGTGGCAGGAAAGCAGACAGGCCATGCACAGATGATGTGACTGTGCCAATAGCTTCTGTTTATCCAAACAGGCAGCTGGTCCAACTGGGGCTGGGCCAGTCCCTGCCCTTCTCTGGAGCACCGAGTTGTAGGGTTTCTGTGCACCTGTCTGCCAAGTCATTTTGTTTCTGACATTATCTAAAATCCATTTCCCCACTCTCCTTTGTTGCTCTTTTATTCTCTAATAGCTTTATAATTTTATCTGTTGAGGGAGGAGACATGATCGCACTGTATAAAAATAACGGGAGCCTGGTTGTGTGGCTTCATGGATGAGCGTCAACCTATGAACCAGGAGGTCACGGTTTAATTCTTGGTCAGGGCACATGCCTGGATTGCGGGCTCAATCCCCAAGTGTGGGGCATGTAGGAGGCAGCCGATCAATGATTCTCTCTCATCGTTGATGTTTCTCTCTCTCTCCCTCTCCCTTCCTCTCTGAAATAAATAAATATATTTTTTTAAAAACTAATAATAAGGGGAAGTAGCATCAATAGGTAAGAGGGACAAAAAGTAACTCTTAATTAGCTGGTCTCGAGAGCAGCACAGGGCCCTGCACGTGGGGAAGCTGAGAAGTGCAGTTGAGAAGCACGTAAGTGTTCTGGGTGAGTGACTGATGTAGTGTTGTCGTTGGCAGGATGTCCCAGGCTCTGCCAAGTCAGGTGCAGGGACAGGTAAAGAGAAGCCCTTCCAAAGGAGATTACAGGGGCTTTGCTGGAGGATCACCCAGCCGTGCACCCTGACATGCAGAGGGCTTGTGCACCCCCCCTCCCCTCTTCTGGCAGGTCCTCCCTTGCACTCTTCCCCAGGTTCCCTCACTGTCAGGACCCTGATCAGCTGCCCTCTGCACACAGCCAAGGTATGTGGAGGAGAACCTGAAACCCCCGCGGTCCTAAGGACCCAGGATCCTCAAAGTGTATCCCACTCCTCACAGACGTCCTTGGTCATCTCTGTCAACCAGAACAAACCTGTTACATTTCAGAAAACGTCACTCTGGCTGGTGAAGGACAGAGATGGGAAAGGCTCCAGGTGATGCTGCTACAAAAATGAAAACTTCAATCTGCCCTGGAGGGACTTGGAGAGCTCAAAGGGCCAACAGTGGCACAGAGTCTGTCAGCCAGCAGCCATGTTGGGACCTTAGGAAAATACAAGTGACCCTCCAAGCATGTGACTCAGCCTTTCTGGGTGAGAGTGACCTGCTGACATCCAGAAGCTCCTCTCTCACAGGTCTGCTTCCAAACCGCGGGAAGGCTGAGGGAGCCCAGGAGCATCTGATGGTTATAGCGAAAACAGAGTTGCCACCCTGGGTTCTTTGCCTATGTACAAATGTCATTCACTGACATTTCCCCCACTGACATCTTTTTTTTCATTCTGCCATATTGGTACATCGCCTAGGGCTGTGGTCAGCAAACTGTGGCTCGT
This sequence comes from Vespertilio murinus, assembly GCA_963924515.1. Classification (NCBI taxonomy): domain Eukaryota; kingdom Metazoa; phylum Chordata; class Mammalia; order Chiroptera; family Vespertilionidae; genus Vespertilio; species Vespertilio murinus. Next base: position 107,792,179 of record OZ004708.1, read on the forward strand.
GAACCACATGTGGCTCTTTGGCCCCTTGAGTGTGGCTCTTCCACAAAATACCACGGCCTGGGCAAGTCTATTTTGAAGAAGTGACAGTCAAAAGAAGTTTTAAGTTTAAAAAATTTGGCTCTCAAAAGAAATTTCAATCGTTGTCCTGTGGATATTTGGCTCTGCTGACTAAGGAGTTTGCCGACCACTGACCAGGAGGTTAAGAATAAGAGCACTTTTGTGGGGTTCCGTTTCTGCATCACCAGCACTCCTGCCAGCTGGACAGCTGGTGGTCAGAGTGGGTCCAGGAAGGGCGGCTCCCAGAGAAGCTGAAGGTCGGGTCATGGTCACTTCCGAGAGAACTATCAGCCATTACCAATTTGGTAACAAGACTTATCAAATCTGACTTTTACTGCCAACCAAGGTGGAGTAACAGACCACATATATCTTCCCACCTAAAACAACTGAAAATTTGACAAAAAACTTGAAACACCATTTTCAAAAAGACATGGAATAGCACAAGATAGGGATCCCAGGGCAGGATGAGGAGCACAAAACTGAAGGTGAGCCCCTGCTTATTGCCTAGAGGGAGTTCCTTCCTAGGCTGCAGCTCAGGAAGGGTACTCAGACTGAGCCCCATAGACTGCCTCAGGTGAAAAAAACAGACCTGGAGGTCTGGAGACACCAGAAAGGTCAGAGTACAGAAAGGTGAGAGCTACCCAGAAAGCCACCAGAGACCTAAGTCTTCCAATGAGTACTGACTAGCATCTCTGTCGGAATAAACTCAACACTGGAGAAACAACTACCAGGAAGGAAAAATCACTGGGGCTTGAAAAAGCCTGGGTGGCAGCGTTGGTGTGCGCACCAATCAGAGTGGGAAACCTACTTCATAGACCATCAAGCAGAGTTCTCAGGACATGGGCACAGCAGAGGGGAAACAAATCACCCTAAACTAATAGCTGCATTGATTTTACTTTACAAAACTGAACAAGCCTTTCCAAAAGAATCAATATTATCTGCAATAATTTACTATTTCCCAGAACACCAAATGGTGCTTGAGAATTTTTACCAGGCACCCAAGCAGGAAGAGTTGACTCAAAATGATGAGAAAAATCAGTCTATTGAGATCAATGTAAAAATGGTTCAACGCTCATGACTACTAAGTAAGTTATTTTTTTAAATATATTTTAGCCGAAACCGGTTTGGCTCAGTGGATAGAGTGTCGGCCTGCAGACTGAAGGGTCCCGGGTTCGATTCCGGTCAAGGGCATGTACATTGGCTGCGGGCACATCCCCGGTGGGGGGTGTGCAAGAGGCAGCTGGTCGATGTTTCTCTCTCATCGATGTTTCTAGCTCTCTGTCCCTCTCCCTTCCTCTCTGTTAAAAAAAAAAATCAATAAAATACATATTTAAATATATTTTATTGATTTTCCACAGAGAAGGGAGAGGGATAGAGAGCTAGAAAAGTCGATGAGAGAGAAACATCGACCAGCTGCCTCCTGCGCACAACGCCCCCCCCCCCCCACTGGGGATGTGCCTGAAACCAATGTACATGCCCTTGACTGGAATCGAAACCAGGACCCTTCAGTCCACAGACCGATGCTATATCCACTGAGCCAAACCAGTTTTGGCATGATTACTAAGTTATTAAAAGTTACTATCAATTATTCATGTGTTTAACAAGGTAGAAGAAATCTACTAAAGAGATTCAAATCAAACTTTTAAAGATGAAAATTACAATGTGAAAGATAAAAAATTACATGATAAGGAATGAATAGCACACTGGACATTACAGGAAAAAAAAGAATAATCTTGAAAACACAGTCATAGAAATTATCCAAAATGAAACACATGCACACACAAAAGACTAATAAAAATGTCAAGCAGATCAGTATGTGTCCAAGGAAGCACAGACACACACACACACACACACACACACACACACACACACACACACACACACATATTTCTATCCAAGATCCTATCTGGAAAGGTTGTCACTTTCTATATATATATATATATATATATATATATATATATATATATATATAGAAAGACCAATCACTTTTTAGGCTTGATGAAAATTGGTTAAATAGGTTAAAGTTAAAAGGATGGGAAATGTATATTATGGAAGACAACGTAGTGAAAAACACCCAATCAGAACAGCAAAAGGAATTTTAAAAGAGGACAGTTTAAGAGATATTAACTTCATAGGGATACCAGAAAGAGAAGAGAAGAGAAGAGAAGAGAAGAGAAGAGAAGAGAAGAGGAGTAAGGGCTTTGAAAACTTACTTGAAGAAATAGTGACTAAAAACTTCCCCCCAAAATATAGATATATAAGTCCAGAAGCACAGATGGACCCAAAGAGGCCCACACCATGACACATCATAATTAAAATACCAAATGTTAAAGATAGAGAATCTTAAAAACATAAAAAGAAAAGCAGTTAGTTAAATACAACAGAGCTCCCATAAGACTGTCAGCTGATTTCTCAATAGTTTTGCTGGCCATAGTGGATTAGGAGGAAATATTCAAAGTGATAAGAAACAAGTACCTACAACCAAGATCCTATCTGGAAAGGTTGTCACTTAAAATTAAAGGCAAGATAAAGAGCTTGCCAGATAAGAAAAAATTAGAGGAGTTTATTACCCCCAAACCCATGCTACAAGAGATGTTAAATGGGTTTATCTGATAAGAATAAGGCAAAAACGGACATAAATAAGAGCAATAAAATGCTTATATATCTATCTGTGCCAGGCCAGCTCAGTCAAGGGTTCAGTGAGCCTGAGTGAGGGCAGTGAAGGATCGAAGAAATGACAAAGAGACTATGCTGGGGCTCGATGGATCTCCCGTGCTGGCTGAGGCCACATAGAGAGTTCCAGCCAGCAAGCTGAGGCTTTATTTTATAGTTGGAGAAAAACAAGGTAGTGGTCACAATGTTCTTGTGAGTTTCACTTGTCTGGCAGCACTTGCTGCACCTCCCACAGCCCATTAGGGACCCAGGAAGGATCTAGGGAACATCATAACATCAGGCTTAATTATGCTGAGGGCTGTGCCCTCTAAGCTGGGACTTGTTTGTGGCTTTGGGACTTGTTTTTTTCTTTGCCAACAGGTCAGTCTAAGGCTTAACCTTATAGCCATGCCCTACACCTATCAATAATCACTTTAAATATAATGGATTAAATGTTCCAATCAAATCTGTAGTATGGCCGAATAGATAAGAAAAAAACCCCTATATAAATGCTATCCACAAGAATCCCATTTCAGTTTCAAAATCACACTCAGACTGAAAGTAAAGGGATGGAAAAAGAAATTTCATGGAAATAAAAATTTTAAAAAATGATCTAAGATAACAATACTTAATATTAGACAAAATAGATTTTAAAACAGGATATAATAGGAGACAAAGAAGGACTTTTCATAATGATCAAGATATTAATCCAACAAGAGGCTATAACCCTTACAAATACTTATTTATCCAATACAGGAGCACCTAAAACTAGGTATACCAGTTAATAATGTGGATTTTTTCAATAGATGGAGTTACACATATGTTGATATATATAAGCATTTGATATGTATGTTATTTTGTTGTATTGGCAGCAAGCTTCAAAACTTCAAAAGTCAAATTTTCTGAAGGTGTTAACATCACAGATATTTTTACACTTTAAAAATGTTGAATTTCCTGCCAAAAAAAGAGCATTTGTGGGAAGTTTTAATTCATTATTTTGAAGAAAAGTGCTGCTGAAAGTTATTGTATACTTCGGGAAGCTTATGGTGAACATGCTCCATCTCAACTTGCCTCCAACTGCCCCCCTGCTGGCCTGGTCACCCCATGCAGCCTGCTGTTTAGTCGTTTGGTTGTCCCTCACCAACCCCACTGCTGGCCTGGTTGCTCCACACAGCCTGTTGTTCGGTTATCCATCCTGTTGTTTCAATTGTGATGGTCCCTGGCTTTTTAGATATTAGGATATTTTCTAGAATACTTTAAAGAAGAGATGGACAACAATACTGTCATAATAGGGGGGACTTTAACACCCCACTGACTTCATTGGATAGATCTTTCAGACAAAAAATTAATAAGGAAACAGTGATTCTAAATGACATACTGGATCGGATGGGTTTAACTGACATTTTTAGAACATGTCATCCAAGAGATGCAGAATACACATTCTTCTCAAGTATTCATGGGTCATTCACAAAGATAGACCATATTTAGGACACAAAACAAGTCTCTACAAGTTCAAGAAGTTTTCATTCATATTAAGAATCTTTGCAGACCACAATGGAATCAAATTAGAAATCAACTACAGTAAAAACACACACACACAAAAAAAAAAAAACATTCAAACACATGGAAGCTAATAGCTTGCTATTAAACAATAAATGAGTTCCCAAGGAGATCAAGAAAGAAATAAAAAAGCTTCCTGGAAACAAATGAAAACACACGACAACCTCAATTCTCTGGGACACAACAAAAAATCACTTCTGAGAGGGAGCTTCATAGGATTACAGGCCATCCTCAAAAAACAAACAAAAAAACACAAGAAAAATGAATAATAAACTATTTAAACCTACAACTTAAAAAAATTAGAAAGGGAACAACAAGTAAAGCCTAGGGTAAATGGATGGAAGGAAATACTAAATATTAGAGCACAAATAAATGACACAGATGCTAAAAAATGATATAAAAGATCAATGAAATGAAGATTTGGCTATTTAAAAAGAATTGATGAACCATTGGCCAGACTCAAGGAACCAAATACATAAAATCAGAAATGAAAGCATTTAAGTAACAACTGACACCACAGAAATTCAAAGGATTTTAAGAAAATAATGTGAACAACTATATTCCAACAGGCTAGACAATGTGAATGAAATTGACAAATTCCTATAAAAATATGATCTTCCAAAACTGGATCAGGAAGAATAAGAAAACCTGAATAGGCCAATAACAACTGATGAAATAGAAGCAGTAATCAAAAAATTTCAAGCAAACAAAAGCTCGTGTCCGGATGACTTCACAGGGGAGTTTTACCTAATATTCAAAGAAGAACTAACACCTATACTCCTCAAACTATTTCAGAAAATCAAAGAGGGAGGAATATTTCCAAACTCTTTATGAGGCCAGCATTATCCTAATTCTAAAAGCAGTTAAAGACACTACAAAGAAAGAGAATTACAATCCAATATTCCTGAGGAACATAGATACTAAAATCCTCAAGAAAATATTAGCAAATTGGATCCAGCAATATATTAAAAAGACCATACATCATGACCAAGTGGGATTTTTTCCAGAGATGTGAGGCTGGTACTATATTTGCAAATCAATGAACATGACATATCACTTAAATAAATTGAAAGAAAAAAACCACATGATCAAATCATTATATTTAGAAAAAAAATTTGATAAAATCCAATACAGGTTTTTTTTTAAATAAATCTTTATTACTCAGATTATTACAATTGTTACTCCTTTTTCTCTCCCAAAGCTCCCTACCACCCAATTCCCATCCCACCCTCTGCCCTTACCCCCAACATTGTCTTAATCCATTGGTTATACGATTTCAATCCAGTCTCTCACTGCTAACCCACCCCCATATCCTCCTGATATTTATCAGTCCACTCCCTTTCTTTGCCCCTAATTCTACTATATTCATCAGTTTATTCTGTTCCTCAGATTTTTTTTTCTTCTCTTTTCCTTTTTTTCCATATATGAATTTCAAGTGGGACACTCTCTCCCATTTGTTTTTGTAGGGAAATACAACAAAGTGTTCTGTAGGAAATGGCTGCAGACTGTCCAAATGTCTCAGGACCACACGAATAGAATCCGCTCCTCCTCCGGTTCACACCCCCCCTCCGGGACACTCAGCTCCTCCTGGTCATCCCGCTCCTCCAGGTCACACGGCTCCCCTGTGTCACCCGGCTCCCCCGGGTCCCACCGCTCCCTCGGGGCACATGGCTCCCCCAGGTCCCACCGCCCCTCCCCCCCTGGGGCACATGGCTCTCCCGGTGTGCACGGCTCCCCCGGGTCCCACCACCCCCCCCCCCTCGGGGAACATGGCTCTCTCTGGTCCCATCACCCCCCCAGGGCACATGGCTCCCTCGGAGCACATGGCTCCCCCAGGGCACACAGCACTCCCAGGGCACACAGCTCCCCCAGGGCACATGGGCCCCCCAGGGCAACACGGCCCCTCTGGGACCTTTGATTGATGCCCTCCTATCCTGGATCCCCCGGGCCCGAGCTGCAGGCGAGCAGGAGGACGACGAGGGGGAAGAACGGGGAGGCTCCAGCCAACTCCACTCTAGCAACCTCAGCAGCTCTGATTTCACACGTTCAGGCTTTCAGTCCCCCGGGTTTAGGTGTTTAGAGTCCCAGGCTGCAAAGAGTGTTTTGGGTACAACCTCTTGGTCCTCCGTCACGCTCCATGAGTATGTCTGCTCCGCCTTGGCGCTGGCTCTCAGGGGCTCAGCAGAGGCTCTGGCCAGGCCCGGCGGCGGGGGGACAGATGGGCAAAGGCCTCACTCAGGCTGCGAGCGGATGATGCAACCGAGGTCCTGCTCTGGCCCCCTTGCCAGCATGGCGGGCGGGCCAGGAAGTCCGCGGGCTCGGAGGCCAGGCTCCGAGGTGGCCTGCTCCCTGCACCCGGGGGCGTGTGGGCTCCGCTCTCGGTGGGCCTTCCTCACTGGCGGCGGCTTTAAACTCCACATGGCAGCAGGGGCATATCTCCTTCTTTCCAGTTGTAGATTTCCCCCTCCGCCAGCTTTCCTGTGGTTTTGATGGGATCCTTTTCAATTTTCCCCTGGGGCCCGGGCCCGCTGCTGCCTGCGAGCAGGAGGACGACGAGGGGGAAGAATGGGGAGGCTCTGGCCGCCTCCACCATATTTCCTCCGCTGCTCACATTTTACACGTTCAGGCTTTCAGAGTCCCCCAGGTTTAGGTGGTTAGAGTCCCAGGCCACAAAGAGTGTTCTGGGTACAACCTCTCGGTCCTCCATCATGCTCCAGAGTAAGTCTGCTCCGCCTTGGCGCTGGCTCTCTGGGTCTCGGCAGAAGCTCCGGCCTGGCCCGGTGGCGGGGGGCGGGGTGGGGGGGACAGGAGGGGGGACTGAAGGGCAAAGGGTTTGCTGGGGCTGCAAGAGGAAGGTGTGACCGTGGCTCTGTGCTGGCTCCCTCGCTAGCATGGCGGGCGGGCTGGGAAGGCTGCGTGCGCGGAGGCCAGGCTCCAAGGCAGCCCACTCCCTGGCCCGGGGCGTGGAGGCCTCTGCTCTCGGTGGGCCTCCCTCACTGGTGGTGGCGGCGGCTCTGCTGCAGCTTTAGACTCCATATGGCGGCAGCAACATTCCTCCTTCTTTCTAGTTTCTGTAGCTATCCCATTCTGCCAGCTTTCCTGTGGTTTTGATGTGATCCTTTTTGATTTTGGTAGTTTTTTTTTTTTTTTTAATTGTTGATGAGGCAGCAGCTTAGGAAACTACCTAGGCCGCCATCTTGGTTCCAATCTCCCAATACAGATTTTTTTATAAAAACTGTCAGCAAAATGGGAACAGAGGAATCTTATCTTGACTCTATCTATCTATCTATCTATCTATCTATCTATCTATCTATCTATTATATGCCTAAGCAACCGTACAACCGGTCGACTGAATGACCGGTCACTATGACACACACTAACCACCAGGGTGCAGAAGCTTAATGCATCTGGTGTTCAGTGCATTCCCATAGCCAACCTCCCATGGTCCCTTCCCCCAGCCAGCCACCCTGATCACTGTCCAGGCTGAGAGACCGCTCCCATTCATGGATTTGTGCACTGGGCCTCTAGTAAAGGACATATGTGATAAACCTATAGCGAAAATCATACTCCGTGGGCCTAAACTAAAACCATTTTCCCTAAGAACAGGAACAAGACAGGGATGTCTGCTTTTGTTACTCATATTGAACATTGTACTGGAAGTCCGAGCTACAGCAATCAGATAAGAAGAAGAGCTAAAAGGCATTCAACTTGTAAAGAAGGAAGTAAAACTTTCATTATTCACAAGTGACATGATAGTGTACATAGAAAACCCTAAAGATTCCACCAAATAACTATTAGATTTAATAAAGGAATTCATCAATCTAGCAAGATACAAGATTAACAGCAAGAATTCTATGGCATTTTTGTATACCAATAGTGAATTCTCAGGAAGATAAACAAACAATCTCATTTACCATTGCAACAAAAAAAATTAAGATACTTAGGAATAACCTTAACCAAGGAGGTAAAAGACTGATACTCAGAAAACTACAGGACACTGAAAAAGAGATAAAGGAAGATATAAACAAAGTGGAAGAATATACCATGTTCATGGATAGATAGAATCAATATTAAAATGTCCATACTGCACAATGTAATCTACAGATTAAATGCAATCCCTGTTAAAATACCAATGGCATATTTTACAGATCTAGAACAAATACTCCAAAAATGTATATGGAATCACAAAAGACCCCAAATAGCCTCAGCAATCTTAAAAAGAACAAAATTGAAGGGATCATAATACCAGATATCAAGCTATACTACAAAGCCACTGTACTTAAACCAGCCAGGTACTGACCCAAGAACAGATATATACCGTATTTGCCGGCGTATAAGACGATTTTTTGGCCCTGAAAAATACGTTTTTGCCGGGTTATAAGAGACTGGGCGTATAAGACGACCCCCTAACATTTCCACTAAATAATACAGAGTTTGTTATATACTTGCCGTATAAGACTACCCCCCACTTGGAGGCATATTTTTCAGGGCCAAAAAGTCGTCTTATACGCCGGCAAATACGGTAGACCAGTAGAACAGAAAGGAGACCCCAGAAATCAACCCAAGACGCTATGCTCCATTAATAGTTGACAGAGTTGGCAAGAGCATAGAAAGGAGTCAGGACAGTCTCTTCTGTAAGTGGTGTTGCAAAAATTGGACCGATACATGCAAAAATATATAATTAAACCACCAACTTACACCATACATAAAAATAAACTCAAAATGAATAAAATTTAATATGTGAAAATTATAAAAATCCTATAAGAAACCAAAGGCAGCAAAATCTCAGATATCTCTTGTAGCAATATATTTATAGATACATCTCTAAGGGCACAGGAAACTAATGAGAAAAACAAATGAGACTACATCAAAGTAAAAGACTTCTACAGAGCAAAAGAAACTGTCACAAAATGAAAAAGGAACCCACTATATGGGAGAACTCATTTGGCAATGATATATCTGATAAAGGGTCACTATCCTAAATTCATACAACTTAGCAACAGGAAGACAAACAATCCAATTAACAAATGGACAAAGAACCTAAATAGACACTTCTCTAAAGAGGACGGATGGCCAAAAAGACATATGAAAAAGCTCAAAATCACTGATCATCAGATAGATGCAATTTAAAATGACAATGAGGTATCACCTCACAACTGTCAGAATGGCCACCATCTACAAATCAATAAATGACAAGTGCTGGCGTGGATGTGGAGAAAAGGGAACAACCCTTCAGGAGAGGGCAGTTAGAGGTGGTCAGGCCGGCAGAGAAGGGAAGTTGGGGGCATACAGGCTGACAGGGAAGCAGTTAGACATCAATCAGGCTGGCATGGGAATGGTTAGGGGGCGATCGGGCTGGCAGGCAGAAGAGGTTAGGGGCAATCAGGAAGGCAGGCAGGTAAACGGTTGGGAGCCAGCAGTCCTGGATTGTGAGAGGGGTCCCAGATTGGAGAGGATGCAGGGTGGGCTGAGGGACACCCCATTCTACCTGCCCCCGTGCAGGAATTTCATGCACCAGGCTAGTATTGTAATAATGATGCATGGCGCCAGATGGGTACTTGGCTTATCCATGAGATCCCTTCATAAAATATATAACTGTCTCTTCACTATGCTGTACACCTGAAACTAATACAAAATAATATGGAGTATTCACTGTAATTGAAAAATAAAGAAATAAGTAAATATCCCTAGCCGGTTTTGCTCAGTGGGTAGAGCATTGATATGTAGACTGAAGGTCCTGGGTTCGACTCTGGTCAGGGGCATGTACCTAAGTTGCAGGCTCCTCCCTGGCCTGGGCCTGGTCAGGTAGGGGCACATGCAGGAGGCAACCAAGTGATGTGTTTTTCCTCTAGCGATATTTCTCTCTGTCTTTTACTCTCTCTTCACTCACTCTAAAAATCAATGGAATACACACTGAGTGGCCAAATTATTATGATGTCTGAACGCATAACTAAATATATATATTAGAGGCCTAGAGCATGAATTCGTGCATGGGTGAGGTCCAGCCAGCCTGGCGATGGGGGTGGGAGGGCACATGGGTGGTTGGCCGACCTGCCTGCTGGTCGAACTCCTGGTCGAGAGGACAATTTACATATTAGCCTTTTATTATATAGGATACACACAGAGTGGCCAGATTATTGTGATCTCTGAACATATAATAATCTGCCACTCAGTGTATTTTTGTTTAAATCTTTTTAAAAATATATATTTTATTGATTTTTTACAGAGAGGAAGGGAGAGGGATAGAGAGCTAGAAACATCAATGAGAGAGAGACATCGATCAGCTGCCTCCTGCAAACTCCCTACCGGGGATGTGCTTGCAACCAATGTACATGCCCTTGTCCGGAATTGAACTTGAGACCTTTCAGTCCACAGGCTGATGCTCTATCCACTGAGCCAAACCGGTTTCGGCTAAATCTGTTTTCTATTTGCTTCCTACTTATCCTGCCTGGGCTTTGGTAGTATGTTTGTTTGTTTGTTTCTATTCTTGCTTGCTTTTTAAAAAACAGATTACTGCCGAAACCGGTTTGGCTCAGTGGTAGAGCGTCGGTCTGTGGACTGAAAGGTCCCAGGTTCGATTCCGGTCAAGGGCATGTACCTGGGTTGCAGGCACATCCCCAGTAGGGGGTGTGCAGAGGGCAGCTGATCGATGATTCTCTCTCATCGATGTTTCTAACTCTATATCCCTCTCTCTTCCTCTCTGTAAGAAATCAATAAAATATATTTTTAAAAAAAATAAAAAATAAAAAATAAAAAACAGATTACTTATTTTTAGCAACTATACACCTTTACTATTCTGTTTATATAAAAATAGGTTACCACACACATTCTTGAGTTATCAAGTGTAATACAAATCGGTACCTTTGCCATTTCCTATACAATGCAAGGATCAGGAACCTTCCACTTCATCCTGGCATGTGTGCTGCTTTTGTCATATATTTTACTTCTTTACATATGTTAAGCCCTTAAAAGATTATTGTTGTTGTTGTTGTTTTATACTCACTTTTTTATTTATATCAGGCTCTCTCAGGCTTAGCACTATTAAAATTTGTGTTGGATAGTTCTTTTTTTGTTGGGGAATGGCCTTGCTATACTTACTATCATCTCTTGCTTCAAGCCAGTAGATGCCCCTACTACCTTCCCTTCATTTATGACAACCATAAATGTTTCTAGACATCACCAAGTATATCCTAGGATATAGAGGGAATTATCCTGTTCCCAGAGGAGTACCACTAATTTAGATCTACCTAGACATTTATCCTTTTGATTATCTTTATTCTTTCCAGCATCATCATTTTTCTATAGAATTTTTTTTAATTTCTGATTGACATTTTTAATTCTTTTTGTGCAGGACAACTGGTGACCAGTTCTCTTTATGTTTAAATGAAAATATTTATGTTTACTCTGAAAGGCTATATTCTCTAGATATGAAATTATAGATTGATAAGTGTTTTCAGCATTTTGAAGATTTCATTCCAATGTCTTCTTTTTCCCATAGTTTCTATTAAGTGATCATGTGTCAATCTAATTATTTCTCCTTTAAAAGTTACTTTTTTGCCAAAACCGGTTTGGCTCAGTGGTAGAGCATCGGTCTGCGGACTGAAAGGTCCCAGGTTCAGTTCCTGTCAAGGCCATGTACATTGATTGCGGGCATGTACCGGTAGGGGGTGTGCAAGAGGCAGCTGGTCAATGTTTCTCTCTCATTGATGTTTCTAGCTCTCTATCTCTCTCCCTTCTTCTCTATAAATATCAATAAAATATATATTTTTTAAAAGATACTTTTTTACTGGTTGCTTTTAGGATGTTCTCTTGGCTTTGGTTTTCAGCTGTTTTACTCTGTTAACATATGATTTTCTTATTTTTTTTATAGCACTTTTGAACCTGTAGCCTCAGATTCATCAGATTTCAAAACTTCTAAGCCCTTGTCTCTTCAAACACTTTCTTATTTCTCTCCCCTCTTTCTTTTTAGAATTACAATTGCATGTATGATAGTCTTATTCTTATGTTGTTTTTATTTTATACATTTGGGTTTTTAATTTTTTTATTTTTCAATTACAGTTGACACTCTATATTTGTTTCAGGCATACAGCATAGTTAGTTAAACGTTTCTATAACTTATGGTCACTGATAAGTCTAGCATCCACCTCACACTATACATAGTTATTGCAATGTGACTATATTGTGTGCTGTGCTGTACATCCCCAGGACTATTTCCTAACTGCCAGTTTGTGCTATGTAAACCTTTCACCTTTTCCCCAGACCCTGGCCCTCCAAACGCCCCTCCCGTCTGACAGCATCAGCTTGTTTTCTAAATCTCTGAGGTGTTTCTGTTTGTTTGTTTCTTATTGTGTCTTTAATGTCTCTCTTTCTGCCTTGTATTTTTCATCCTTCTGAGATTCACTGGTTCATTCTAGTTATTCTTTTAATCTGTCTTTCAGCTCACTAATTATCTTTTCAATTGTGGTTTATCTGCTGTTAAATCCACTCACTTACATCCTTATTTCTGTTATGTAGTTTGTTTTGTAGTTTCTTGAGTTGTCAATGGGTTCTTCTGACTCTACTAAAAATTTTAATCGTTTTTTACTTTTTTGAACATACTTATCACTTTTTCTTGAGAATAATTCACTTTTTAATTAGAACAATGTGTACAATGATAGAATGCCTCGCCATGCACAGATGGCAGTAGTGAATACCCATGGACTGTATTCTGCCCAAGGAGGGAGGAAGAAGGGAGGTGCAGGGGACTGTGAGCCCGCAGTCTGCCCCCTGTGGACAGGAGGCTGGGCCGCTGACTGGGGACCTGCACGTGCCTCCCAAATGGTAAGCAACTTACCACATTTTTTTAAGTTGTGTCAGAAGACTCTATTTTTAGGATCCTCTGTAATCTATATTTCTTTAGTCATTTCTCTAGTCTGTATTTCTTTAAGTTTTGAGCCATGTTGTTCTATTTGTATGATTGGTGGCTTTGGATTGCATAACATTGTGTATAAAAAATTATGAAGGGAGCAGAACCAAGATGGCGGCCTAGGCAGTCTCCTAAGCTGCTGCCTCATCAACAACTTAATTAAAAAAACAACTAAAATCAAAAAGGACTTCACCAAAACCTCAGGAAAGCTGGCGGAGTGGAATAGCTACAACTAGAAAGAAAGAGAGAGGCTCACGGATCGGACTGGGAGCCGAAAAGCACTGAGGTAGGGAGACGCTAGCACACAGAGAGGAAGTGCGGCCGCCAAATGCCTGCCTGGTGGGAGGGGAGGAATCCCCAATTGCACGGAACCCTTTCCGACTGTACTGAACCCCAGCCCCGGCTGAAATTCCGTGGTCCCAGGCTCATACGGGTGGAGTCTGGACTGTAGAGAAAGGCACCCAGAGACTCAGAGACTCAGAGACTGGGAGACCGGGAACCTGGAGCCGCAGCCGGCAGGGTCTACAGACTCGCGCGCGCGTGAGCAAGTACGCGCTGAGGTCTGACCGCCGCCTCTCCATAGTGGAAGGAGTCAGAAGCTCCAGGTCTGACCACGGAGGCTACCGCCGCCTCTCTGTACAAGGTGGCGGCCTCTCTGTAGCGGAAGGAGTCAGAAGCCCCAGACTACAGAGACCAGCCCAAGTCTGGGCGAGCCCCTGGGGCACCCACGCTCTTGCTTGGGGAACCTGGGACGGTCAGGCGGAAATTCAGGCGAGTGCACAAGGGCAGGGCGGAAGCCAAGACTGTCAGTTCAGCCCTGAGACTCCGCCCCATCCAAGCTGAGCAGAGGCTTCTGCAGTTTTTCAAGTCTGATCCTATAAGACTGTCTCCAATACAGAAGTTATCCCAGAGTAGACACAGCTGATACCCACATCCAATTGGCCTGAAGGTCAATTCACAGCAATAAAGACTTAGCTACAACAAGGCTGTGCACGCAGTCCACAAAGGGGATCACTAAGAGTATCTACCTAAGGTAACTGAGGAGGCTGACCCACTGTGCTATATAGGACACCAAACACACAAAGCCATCCTACCAACTCTGAAAAATAGTGATAATGCCGAGACAAGGAAATAGATCTCAAACAAAAGAGATGGAGGATATAAAGTTCAGAACTACGGTTCTAAGGTTATGCAACAATATCCTAGAAAAGCTTGATAAATTTCATGAGACCCAACTAAAAAGTATACATAAACTGACTAAATTGGAAAATATTATGCAGAGATCCAACAGCAGAATGGAAGAACACAAGAATCAGGTCAAAGAGCCAAAAGACACTCCGCTGGAGAAGGAAGAAGAAAAGAGGATCCAGAAAGTTGAAGATAGTGTAAGGAGCCTCTGGGACAACTGCAAGCGCACCAACATCAGAATTATGGGGGTGCCAGAAGAAGAGGGAGTGCAAAATACTGAAAACATATTTGAAGAAATAATATCAGAAAACTTCCCTCACCTGGTGAAAGAAATAGACTTACAAGTACAGGAAGCCTACAGAACCCCAAACAAGAGGAATCCAAAGAAAAATTCTTGGAGACACATCACCATCAATATGCCAAGGGTAAAAGACAAAAAGAGGATCTTACAAGCAGCAAGAGAAAAGCAGTTGGTTACCTATAAGGGAGCACCCATAAGACTATCAGCTGATTTCTCAACAGAAACCATGCAGGCCAGAAGGGAGTGGCAAGAAATATTCAAAGTGATGAATAGCGAGAACCTACAACCAAGATTACTGTATCCAGCAAAGTTATCATTCAGAATTGAAGGGCAGATAGAGAGCTTCACAGATAAGAAAAAGCTAAAGGAGTTCATCACCACCAAACCAGTATTATATGAAATGCTGAAAGGTATTACTTAAGAATAGGAAGAAGATCAAGTGAATTAAAAATCTGAGGAATAGAATAAACTGGTGAATATAATAGAATTAGGGGCAAAGAAAGGGAGTGGATAGATAATTATCAGGGTGAAAGGGGTGTGGGGTGCAGAAAGAGACTGGATTAAAATTGTATAACCTATGGATGAGGACAATAGTGGGGGGAGGGAGTAAGGGCAGAGGGTGGGGTGGGAATCAGGTGGAAGGGAGCTATGGGGGAGAAAAAGGAGAAACAATTGTAATAATCTGAGCAATAAAGATTTATTTAAAAATTTAAAAAAAGCCAAAACCGGTTTGGCTCAGTGGTAGAGCGTCGGTCTGCGGACCGAAAGGTTCCAGGTTCGATTCCGGTCAAGGGCATATACCTTGGTTGCGGGCGCATCCCCGGTGGGGGGTGTGCAGGAGGCAGCTGGTCGATATTTCTCTCTCATTGACGTTTCTAGCTCTCTATCTCTCTCCCTTCCTGTCTGTAAAATATCAATAAAATATATATTTAAAAAATATATAAAAAATAAATAAAAAATAAAAAATAAATAAAAAAATTATGAAAATACGTTGAAGGCCTAGGATGATGTATTCTTAAATAGTATCCTTTTATTATTATATTTATTTATTCATTTATTTATTAATCCTCACTGGAGCATATTTTTCCGTTGATTTTTAGAGAGTCTGAAAGACAGAGAGAAATACTGGTGTGAGAGAAACACGTCAACTGGTTGCTTCCTGCGCGAGTCCCAACCAGGGCCCGGGCAGAGGAGGAGCCTGCATCCGAGATGCGTGCCCTTGACAGGAATCGAACCCGGGACCCTTTAGTCTGCAGGCCTAAGCTCTATCTACTGAGCCAAACCAGCTAGGATGGATGATGTATTCTTGATACCTGCTTTGGGCATGAAGCTATGGGCACTACCAATTATAGACTGAGTGATGGAAGCACTTTGTGCCCCAAATCAAGCTTGGAGATTTTTCCAGCATCACCTTCCCCGCCATCCCTGCTGCTTGCTTAGTCCTTTTCCTTGATTTTTGTTTCTTTTGTCTAATGAGGCTATTGTAGTGCCATATACTAAGCTTCTCTGCCTCTTCTGGATCCACAGATGCCTCTGAAGGAAAGTTTCCCAGACCTCTTTGCATTTCAGTCCTGTCCCATATGTTGGCCTGTTATTGTCCTATCTTGTCTAATTATCCTCAGCATATCAGTCAGCCTGATGGCCTGGCCTGCCATTATTAGAAGCAGGCATTCCCTGAGATTCATTTTATTTCCTGCTGAAATATATCCATGTCCTAAAAGAGAATGTTGTGAGTTGTAAAAATTTTGAATTTTCATGTTCAGAAAATAATCTGTTTAGTTAAAAACAGAATTATTTCAAAATCATTTGCCATCAATACTTCACAGATATTATTCCATTAGTTTCTTATATCTAGTGTTATCAGTGAAAACTTTAAATTTAATCTGATTTTTCATCTCTTCTTAAGAAATCAATTTTTCTCTCTATAGAAACTTTTTCATATTTTCAATTAATGTAATATCCAGAAGTTTTACTACAATGTATAGGGTTGGGTGGTGGTTTTTAATTCATCCTTCTTGGGACCCTTTCATCTAACACCTCCTCCCTGCAGGCTCTCTCTGCTTAGTTTTCTCCCACATCCCCATGGTCTCCGTCTTCGAGGCCTCCTCCCAGCTTCTGTCTCGGCAGTCCTTATTTTCCAATGGAGTTACATACTCATGTGTATTTGTTGGTCATACATCTTCTCTTACTTTTAGGGATCGGGTGAGAGGAAAAGAGGGTGTGCAATATGCTCAGTTTGCTCTCTTGAATCTCAGTAGTTCTTTTTGTAACTTGATTGAAAAACATCATCTTCCCCTAGGAATATTCTGATTTGCCGCCACTAAGGTATTATGTCAGTGAGCCCAGCCCTGCAAACTTTGTTCAGTGTATCTGCACATTAGTTACTGCAGTCATTCTGAAATCTTTACCGTAAGTCATTGAAAGAAAACAGTATTAGACGACTTTTTGTAATTAGTTTAAAAAAAAACTAAGATGTGAAATGTAAGGAAGGAGCAAATCCCTTAGCTGATTGACTGCAAAAATCATAAATGCGAGTTCAGAGAGCAAACCAGCCCTGGGAAGGCGGACTGGGAGGTGGGCTGGGGCAGAACACAGTAGCAGGGAGAGGCCCTGCTGGAGAGAGAGCATCAGCCCAGGCTGCCTGGGAGCTCTGGCCTAGAGGCTGTGTGTGCGGCTCCCTGTGGTGGGTCAGGGTTGGAGGGATTCTGGGGCCTGTTGTCCCTGTGCTGCCTGCAAACACTCACCAGCCGCCTGAGCTCACCCGTCCTGGAAACCAGCTGCCTTCGTCTCTCTCTCTCTCTGTCGTTGTCGTCGTCGTTGTCATCCCCCACCCCCCCCACCCCCCCCCCCCCGTGGCCTACTTTTACCAGAGAGCGAAATAGGCATGTACAGAAATAACTTTGCAGAGCTCCCTTTACTTTAACAAAATTAGAATGTAAATAATCTCATTGAAATGTTCAAGTAATTTTTATGAAATGGCCTCTCAGTACTCATGTTATCCTTCATGCCCGCGCCTTTGTAATTTTCAGCAATTTATAGACTTCCGCACTATGTTTAATATTTAATAAGCAACTTTACAATTGAGTTAATGTTTCCCGAGGTAAAGATTGTATGGCACTCTAATCACAGCAAGTATTATTTTAATCAAGTGAATTATTTTCTTAGCGCTCACTGTGTTCATCCCAACACAAATATCATCTGTAAACCTTGGTTCACTTACTGTTTATTTCCTTAATTTTTTTATCGGAACTCTTAAGTGAGCTTTTAAAATATTAAACTTAGAATTTTAAACTTCTACATGTAGCTGAGAGACATCTGCTATCCCTTTCACCTCACTCAGCAGGCTTAAAATGAAAAAAAGTTTTCATTAACCGTTTATGTTCTTTTAGGACTTAAAAATAGAGAAAGCAAAAAATTCAAACTAACTTCCACTGAGCACATAATTCTATTTAAACATATAAAAATATATTTAATCCCAACTCCATATAGTTTTAAATACTTGAGAAGTTTTTACCCTGAGAAAAACAAAGTAAACAGAATAAACTTTAAACATCTATTAGTAAGAGCTAATTTCCTGAAATGCTAACATATTTACAACATAAAACACCCAAATATTATAACCATTCCACATGCTGTTGCAGAAACTTAAAGCAGAAAACTTTTTACCTGGAAATCTAAACTAAGGAGGCTTTGCCTGGTGTCATTAAGTCTCCAGCTGAAAGTGAAACAGAACCAGAGCTTTCTGGGAAACCAGCACAGAGGGCCTGTGGAATGCCCTGCCTCCATGGTAACAGCTAATGCTTCCCTGGGGATAAATGCCTTTCAGTGCTCCTCCCAAAATCAGCCCGAGGGTAACCCGGAGCACTGCTTCCAGGGAGCCCTCTGTCTGACTCACTGGAGCAGCTGAGGAGTGGAGGGGGAAGGACGGCAGTGAAGCCCGGTTAAGAAATCTGGTTTTCATAGATATCCGCATAAAACCCTTCCCATGCCAGGCCTCTGTGACCCGGGTGCACAGTGAGAGGAGCCGCCTCCAGGCGCCCTGAGTTGGGTGGTGGTGGTGGCCCTGCTGTCTCCCTGCCACGGTGACTGCACACACAGAGCCGTGAACAAGACCAAGAGCTGACCCGTGGGCATGTCCTTGTAAGCGCCTCTTTCCGCCTGGAGGCAGGGAGGAGGCCTCCACGTTCCTGGGTTCCAGTCCAAGGCTTATGGGATGGTAATGAAGACTTTCAATTTCTGTGCAAATAAATGACTAACATATATAAGTGCCTGTCATGGGTTAGGTAATTACTTTTTATTTCTTTTATTATTTTCCATCTTTCTTGTTGAAAGTATTATATATGTCCCCTCTTTTCCCCACTGACTCCCTCTAGCCCGCCCCCGCCCCCCACACCAAACCTCACCAGCCAGTCAATGATTCTCTCTCATCATTGGTGTTTCTCTCTCTCTCTCTCTCTCTCTCTCTCTCTCTCTCTCTCTCTCTCTCTCCCTCTCCCTTCTTCTCTGAAATCAACAAAAAATAAAAAAGATCCAAGCTTGCTAGGGTTTGGGGAGCAGAAGGGGTGAACAGGGGCACAGAGGGCCTTTGGGGAATGCACGCGTCCCTGTGGTCTTAGGAGGACGGACACATGTCACAGTGCATCGTCTGACCCACACGGCTCTGACGCTGCGGGCTCCAGTGCACTGCGGCCGGTGCCTGTGAGATGCCATGTGGTGTGACGCTTGAATGACTGGGCCAGTGTGTGGAGATGTGGGGATCTCGCCTTGTGTTGGACCTGGGTCTCCTGGTCTCTATTGTTAAAGACCTTAGAGGCTAGGTTAATGAGGTCTTTTTGAGGTGTCTGTGGACCTGTGTCCATTTTTTGAAGCTAGTGGCAT
Source organism: Vespertilio murinus (assembly GCA_963924515.1). Taxonomy (NCBI): domain Eukaryota; kingdom Metazoa; phylum Chordata; class Mammalia; order Chiroptera; family Vespertilionidae; genus Vespertilio; species Vespertilio murinus. The sequence continues at coordinate 107,811,720 of OZ004708.1, forward strand.
ATGTCGGGCTGATTGGGCTATAAGATGGGTGTTCAGAAGAAGGGTTCCCTCTGGGAGGTGGGCTCTAAGGTGGTCAATTCCCATAAGGCCTCTGTGAGGTGGGGAGGAGGGCTGGGTTTCCGTCAGGCCCTGAGTGGTTTATTCTGCCATAGCCGACCGCCTTGTGGACAGCCTTGTGAGTCCGGCAGTGAGACAGGAGGTTGTATGGCTTCGGAGCGGGGGCCCTGGAGAAGCAACCTGACAGCCCATCTCGGGTCAGGTGGGGACCATGTCAGCGTCGTGTCTATGGGAACAGCATGGTCCTGAGCTGCTAACCTGATGTGCTTCTTCTCCTCTGAGCGAGAGAGGAGGACATAGATGTCATGTCAGGTCATGTACTGCGTCAGGCACTCAGATTCCTTGGTAAAGGTGGTGGGGTCGGTGGAAAAATATCTGAGACGCCTCTCAATCTGTGTGAGGACGGACATGGAAAATGGGTGTATACCCAGACAGCACCCTCAGTTCCTGCCACCTCCCTCAGGGATGGAAGAGGTGCGGGAATAGAAGTTGAGGAAGACAGTCTTTGGGAGTGTTAGTTAGGTGGGAAAGTCTGTATTGCAGCTCGAGTTCTCAGGATTTGGGCTCTCAGGGGTTGGAGAGAAGGTTAGGAGGGTCTGGGTTTGGGGAATCTACTGCAGGTGAGGGAGGGGGTGTCAGGGGTGGAGGTTGGTGGTCTGCTAGGTTAGGAGTAGATTCAGAATCAGAAGTGTTGGGGGTGTGTGTTTCACATGAGAAGGGTCTGCTGGGCTGGGCAGGACTGACAGAGGGTGGGGACGGAAGGGTGAAGAGGCCTGGACGTGGGGAACCTGACCATTTTCCATTGCGGTGACAGCACTTACCTAATAGCGCAATGTGTTAACATGGAAAGTGCATTTTCAGGCCATGAGACTTACCATCTAGTTTATGTTGTGGCCAAACAGCGTTACGAAGGAAATGAGGGCCTTGGGCCTGACCTCCCCTGTGAGTGTGCAGAGGGAGGTGGCGTGGCCCACGAGAGGGAGGGTGAGTGACAGACCACAGACCCGAAGGGGACTTGTCTAGGGCAGGCGTCCCCACTGCTAAACAAATCACCATGAGAAACGAGGGGCGACCCTCAGACTGGGCGTCCCCAGCCCTGAAGAACCCAGGACTGAATGGCTGAGGAGTCTTCTGGCCCAGCGCTAGGACTTTCTAGAAGAGAGACTTTGGAGAAGTCAGAGAGAGGGGGCAGAAGACTCCAGATGAGGGGAATTGTGGGACATCGCTCACCTAGAGAAGACTGGCCGGTGTGGGATGAGGGTCAGCAGCGGAGAAGAGAGGTTCCCCGTCCAGCGTCCTCCTCGGCTGGTTCAGGAGGGTCTAGAAGGGAGGGAGGGAGGCTGATAGAGGCTGGTGATCATGTCACCGAGTGGAGTGAGAAGTAAGCTGCCACTGCCTACTGCTCTCTGAGTAGTAAACCAGGGTGATCGGAGCTGGGGTGATGGCTCCCCTTCCCCATAGCACCCTCCTGGTTTCAGCACCAAGTGTTATGAATGCACAAGGCCAAAAGGGGTAAAGAATTATGGATTTATTGGTCATCGGGAAACCAGGTGGAATGAGCCCCCAAACAGCACCAACCCCCTCCCCGGGGCAGTGGTGGAACCCAGGGGGGCCATGTGTCCCGGGAGAGCCATGTGCCCCAGGGGAGCGGTGGGACCCGGGAGAGCCTTGTGCCCCGGGGAGCCATGTGTCCCGGGGGAGCGGGGTGACCCGGAGGATCGGGATGACCCGGAGGGGTGGAGTGAACCGGAGGAGGAGCGGATTCTATTCATGTGGTCCTGAGACATTTGGACAGTCTGCAGCCATTTGCTACAGAAGACTTTGTTGTACCGTATTTGCCGGCGTATAAGACGATTTTTTGGCCCTGAAAAATACCGTACTTGGAGGCATATTTTTCAGGGCCAAAAAATCGTCTTATACGCCGGCAAATACGGTATTTCCCTATAGTAGGATCAGGAGCAAAGAAGGGGAGTGGACTGATAATTATCAGGGGGATAAGCGGGTGGGGGAGCAGTGAGAGACTGGATTGAAATCTTTTAACCAATGGATGAAGAGAATGTTGGGGGAGAGGGAGTAAGGGCAGAGGGTGGGATGGCAACTGGGTGGTAGGGAGCTTTGGGGAAGAAAAAGGAGAAACAATTGTAATAATCTGAGTAATAAAGATTTATTAAAATATATACATATATTTTTTAAAAAACCAGCACCAGCCCCCAGGGGTGGGAGTCAGAGGTTTTAAAGGACCTGGGCGGGTCTGAATCCTGGGAATGTCTGGAGGGAAGGGATATGGTCTTGGCACTTGGTATGTGGTCTCAGCGAAAGGAATGCTGGTTGTGAAACAGCCTGAAGTTCAGTTTCCAGGAGAGGGGTATTGATTCAATATTTTTTATCAGACCTAACAAAATTCCCTGCAACCCATGCATGTGCCCTGACCGGGAATTGAACCGTGACCTCCTGGTTCATAGGTGGGCACTCAACCACTGAGCCATGTTGGCAGTTTCATAATTAATTTTTTGAGGAAACTCCATACTGTTCTCCACAGTGGCCGCACCAGTCTGCACTCCCACCAGCAGTGCACGAGGGCTCCCTTTTCTCCACATTCTCGCCAGCACTGGTAGTTTCTTGGCTTATTGTTGCTTTAATTGGCATCTCTCTGATGATCAGTGACTTTGAGCATTTTTTTATCTGTCTCTGGCCATCTGCATGTCCACTTAGGAGAAGTGTCTGTTTAGGTCCTTTGTCCATTTTTTAATTGGATTGTTTGTCTTTTGTTAGTTGTGTGAGTTCCTTATATATTTTGGAGATTAACCCTTTATCAGATGTATCATTGCCAAATATGTTCTCCCTTTTTATTTTGTCAGTGGTTTCTTTTGCTAGGCAGAAGCCTTTTTTGATGCAGTCCCATTTGTTTATTTGGATGTAGTCCCATTTATTTATTTTTTCCTTAGTTTCCATTGTCTTAGGAGATGTATCCATAACCATATTGCTACAAGAGATGTTAGAGATTTTGCTGCCTATGGTTTCTTTAAGATTTTTATGGTTCCATGACTTACATTTAAGTTTTTTATCCATTTTTTAAAAGTATATTTATATTAATTTCAGAGAGGAAGGGAGAGGGAGAAATAAACATCAATGATGAGACCAAATCAGTGATCGCCTGCCTTCTGCATGCCCCCTACTGGGGATCAAGCCTGCAACCTAGGCATATGCCCTTGACCTGAATCAAACCTGGGATCCTTCAGTCCTCAGGCCAATGCTCTATCCACTGAGCCAAACTGGCAAGGCTATAGTCGGCAAACTGCGGCACGCAAGCCACATGTGGCTCTTTGGCCCCTTGAGTGTGGCTCTTCCACAAAATACCACGGCCTGGGCAAGTCTGTTTTGAAGAAGTGGCGTTAGAAGTTTAAGTTTAAAAATTTGGCTCTCAAAAGAAATTTCAGTCGTTGTACTGTTGATATTTGGCTCTGTTGACTAATGAGTTTGCCAACCACTGGGCCTTTTAGCTATAGGAATCTCTTTCACGACCTACGTAGAAAGAGTTCCAATTTAGGGTTGGGTTCTGGAGAAGGGCCACACACAAATGAAGAGATTTGAGAATTGAAGAAATTCAACTTGGCAATATGGGGGGCCAGGTGGTAGTCCAACTCTAGTGGGAGAACTACTCCTGCTCTGGCCCTGCCATCCGCTTTTATAGAGGCTTTGGGGAAAACATCTTAGGCAACATAAACATAAATTTACACGTAGCCCTTAGGCAGGACATAACAGAAACTTACACAGGACAAACAAGGTGGAGGCTGCTTCAGCTAACAATATCTCAACTAAAGATTAGAGCAATTCAGGTTGTTAACCAACCTTCCTGGCTTCCTGTCAACATCTCTGTTTTAGTGAAACTGATTTATTTACCAGCATTTATCCGTTCTGAGTTTATTCTTGTGTAAGTTGGTGTAGTTTCATTTTTTTTTTTGCATGCCCTGACCAGGAATCAAACTGTAACCTCCAAGTTCTTTTTTTAAAAAATAAATCTTTATTGTTCATATTATTACAAATGTTCCTCTTTTTTTCCCCCTCCATTGCTCCCCTCCACCAGGTTCCTTCCCCACCCTCTGCCCTTTCCCAAAACCCCATTGTCCTCGTCCATAGGCACAGTTTATGTTCAGTCTCTTCCCGCACCTCCCACTCCCCTTTTCCCTGAGAATCGTCAGTCCACTCCTCTTCCATACCTCTGATTCTGTTATATTCAACAGTTAATATTGTTCATCATATTTTTTAATTCCCTTGGTTTTTAGATTCACTTGTTGATAGTTACATATTTGTTGTTCATAATTTTTAACTCTATTTTCTTCCTCTTCCTAAAGAACCCCCTTCAGCAATTCATATAATTCTGGCTTGGTGGTGATGAACTCCTTTAGCTTAAATTTATTTGTGAAACTCTTTATCTGGCCTTCGATTCTTAGTGATAGCTTTGCTGGGTAGAGTATTTTTGGCTGTAGGTTCTTGCTATTCATTACCTTGAATATTTCTTGCCATTCCCGTTTGGCCTGCATGGTTTCTGTTGAGAAATCAGCTGACAGTCGTATGAGTGCTCCTTTGTAGGTAACTACCTGCTTTTGTCTTGCTGCTTTTAATATTCTCTCTTTGTCTTTTGCTCTTGGAATTTTAATTATGATGTGTCTTGGTGTGCTCCTCTTTGGATTTCTTATGTTTGGGGTTCTGTGTGCTTCCTGGACTTGTAAGTCTAATTCTTTCACCAGGTGGAGAAAGTTTTCTGTCACTATTTCTTTCAATATGTTTTCTGCATCTTGCTCTCTGTCATCTTCTGGGACGCCCATAATTCTAATGTTGGTTTGCTTGAAGTTGTCCCAGAGGTTTCTTACACTATCTTCAACTTTCTGGATTCTCTTATCTTCTTGCTTCTGTAGAAGAGTGTCCTCTGGCTCTTTGTGTTCCAAATATTTTACCTGATTCTTGCGATCTTCCATTCTGTTTTTAGGACTCTGTATAATATTATTTCAGACAATGTATTCTTTATTTCTAGTTGATCCCTTTTCATATCCTTATAGGACTTGTTTATTTTATCGGCCTTTTATAGGAGATTCTTGAACAACCTTATAAGCGTGGTTTTGAACTCTGTATCCAGTCACTTTTTGTCCTCCATTTCTTTTGATTGTGATATATTTCCTTGTATCAGCATTTTCACTGCTTCCCTGAGTTGGTAGGGTGGCTTTGTGTGTTAAGGTGTCCTATATGGTTCAGTGGGTCAGCCTCCCAGTTATCTGAGGTGGACACTCTTGGTGCACCCCTTTGTGGACCATTTGTACAGCCTTATTGTAGTTAAATCTTGATTGTTGTTGGTATCACTGGGAGGAACTGACCTCCAGGCCAATTGGCTGTGAGGATCAGCTGTGTCTATGCCAGGAGACAGCCTTATTCCACTATACTTGGAAAACTGCAAAAGCCTCTGTGTTCAGCTTGGATGGGGCAGAGTTTCAGTCTGGAGCCTACAGATTTGGTTTCTGGTTAGCCCCGCCCTCTGAGGTTCCTGAGTCTCAGTGTTCCTCAGTGTCCTTTGGTACTCGCTGCAAGCACCTCTGAGAGAAAGGTGCCCTAGAGTTTCGCCTGCTAACAGACAGTCTAGTCTCTCCCCCAATGAGCCCGCAACTGGGATTCAGTGCAGTTGGAAGTGGGGTTAAGGGCAGTCCAGCCGAAACCGGCTTGGCTCAGTGGTACAGCGTTGGTCTGCGGACTGAAGGGTCCCAGGTTCGATACCGGTCAGGGACATGTACATTGATTGTGGGCATATCCCCGGTGGTGGGGGGTGTGCAAGAGGCAGCTGGTCAATGTTCCTCTCTCATCGATGTTTCTAGCTCTCTATCTCTCTCCTTTCCTCTCTGTAAAATATCAATAATATATATATATATATATTTTTTTAATTATTTTTTTTTAAAGGGCAGTCCAGAGCTTATATCTCCTTCCCGCTAGGGCAATCCAGCAGCTCAATCAACAGTCTGTCCTCTGCGTGCAATGTGTGCGACTCCGGGGCTCTGCCTTTTGCCACTCCCCTGAGCTTCCACCTTTCAGCCCAGATTCCCTCTGTATGAGCCTGGGACCCCAGGGTCTCGCCCAGAACTGGGGTTCAGTGCAGTCGGAATTGGGGTTCAACACAGTCCGGAGCTTTTATCTCCTTCCCGCTAGGGAATCCAGCCAGGCACTCAGCTGCCCCCTCCTCTCCAGTTCAGTCCTCTCCCCACGTGCGCACTATGTCTCCTTACCTTAGGCTTTTAGAGCTCCTCTGATTTTCCTTCTGGTTTTCTCTTTCCTTCTAGTTGTAGAATTTCCAGTCAGTCAACTTTCCTGTAGTTCTAGATAATGTCCACTTTATATTTTAGTTGTATTTTTTGAAATTATTGTGTGAGGCTGCAGTTAGGCATTTACCTATGCCGCCATCTTGGTTTCTCCCATCGCAAATTGACCTCCAAGTTCTTAGGTCGATGCTCAAGCACTGAGCTACACCAGCAGAGCAATTCTCAATCTTTCAATTGGCCTCAGAAACGGGGGTGGGGCAAGGTGGGGCAACTGCCTTCCCACCCCCTCTCCCCCCAGGCAAAAACCGCCTGGATAGCAATGGTCTGCCAGAGAAAGATGACCCCCTCAGCATGAGGAAATGAGACTCAGCACAGGAAACCAGAGTGTCTGCCGTCTGAGGTCTAGCCACAGAGCCCCAACCCTGGCTTCTGCTCACTCAGCTCCAGTCCACTCTGCCCTCCCTCTGCCAGAGCCCAAGGTGAGTGGCTGCACACAGGATTTTGTGCATTGGCCCTTTAAGAGGGTGCCTGCATTTCTAGCCGCCTCTCCCTGCAGACAGCAACCCTGCTGCTTTTCATGGCCAGATGTTATGTGGGCACCCTTCTCAGTTGTGGTGCTGTGCGCAGGGGAGCCCAGCTTAGGGTCTAGACCCCAGAGTTCTCAGTGGCAACCTCTCTCCCCAGTTGAGATCTCTCTCCAGACCTTCGGCTGCTGTCTGTGGGAGCCGGCCAGCCCCCTCCTGCCTGTCTCTGTGGTCTCCACTCTCTGTCCTTGGTGATCAGGGTTCTCTCCAGCTGTCCTCAGTTGATTATTCAGGAAGTTTTTCTGTATTTTAGTTGTAATTCCAGTTTGGTCCTGGGAGCCTGTCTGTGAGCTTCTTCCATTTTGGAATCCTAAACAATAATATTTTTTTTCTGTAAATATATTTTATTGATTTTTTACAGAGAGGAAAGGAGAGGGATAGAGAGTTAAAAACATCGATGAGAGAGAAACATTAATCAGCTTCCACCTACACACCCCTACTGGGGATATGCCCTTGATCGGAACTGAACCCGGGACCTTTCAGTCCGCAGGCTGATGCTCTATCCACTGAGCCAAACCAGTTTCGGCAACAATAGTATTTTATTTTATTTAACAAAAATATATTTTTTTATTTTTATTAGAGGTGAAGGGCGAGGGAGGGAGAGATAGAAACATCAATGATGAGAGAGAATCATTGATTGATTGCCTCCTGCACGCTCCCCACTTGGCATTGAAGAGCTGGTACCCTGACCGGGACTTGAACTGTGTGACCTCCTGGTTCATAGGTAGATGCTCCATCTCTGAGCCACACCGGCCAGGCTACCCAATAGGGTTTTACCTACAACACTCGTCTTCATGCGTCCTGTCAGAGTGAGGAGCTGAGTGCTGCACAGAGAGGCACATGTGTGGAACTCTGTTCTGCCACAGCAGCACGTGCACAGCATGAAAGCAAGCAGCACAGCCCACTCCTGGCATTACCAAGCCGGCGTCCTCCCAGAGAGCGCTCCTCCTCAGGCACTGCATCCCCTGCTCTGCTCTGCCCAGCGCCAGACTTCACCTGCAGAAGAGGCTTCGCCCAAGTCCATGCAGCCCCTTGCAGACACAGAGCTCACCCTGAGGCAGGGAGCCTGTCAGCCCACGCTCATGCGTGAGGGTGGACTTGACACTTCCAGCGCAGGCCTGGGAAACAAAGCAGTTCCTGGACAGCAAATACGCCGGCCCACCTTCATGCCCGACTCCTGCAGAAGCTGACAGGAAGAGACCAGTTCTGCACAGGATGAGCGGTTGCAGGTGTTCCCAGTGTTTGCTGTGGAGCCGCAGGCGGCTTGCCCACAGGCGGCCGTGTGACGGGCGTGGTCAGCGGGTTGAGGCGTTGGTGGCCAGACAACGTGTGTGCTGTCCTAGGACCCAAAGAACAGCTGTGTGTTTTCTCTTAAGATTCTTTTTTCCCCCCATAATATATTTTTTTAATTTATTAAGGTATTATATGTGTACATAGCTTACCATTGCCCCCCCCCACCTCCCATACATGCCCTCCCTCCCCAGAGATCTGTGTTCGTTGGTTGTACTTATATGCATGCATACCAGTCCTTCGGTTGATCTCTTATCTCCCCCCAGGTCTCCTTCCCCTCCCCGCTGTCATTTGACAGTCTGCTTGTTTTATGGTGACTCTCAGGACCACATGAATAGAATCCGCTCCTCCTCTGGTTCACACCGCCCCTCCTCCCGGGTCCCATTGCTTCCCCGGGGCACACGGCTCTCCCGGGGCACATGTCTCCCCCAGGGGCAGACGGCTCACCCGGGGCACACGGCCTCCTGGGGCACGGCTCACCCGGCCCCCTGGGGCACACGGCTCACCTGGGGCACACGGTCCCCTGGGGAACACAGCCCCCTGGGGCACACGGCTCACCCGGGCACACGGCTCCCCTGGGACGCTGGGGTCTCGAACTGGTGGCACCGCGCCAGTTCCTCGCTAGCACAGCGGACAGGCTGGGACAGCTGTGGGCAGGGAGACCACGCTCCAAGGAGTCTTGTTCCAGGCAGGAGTGGAGCAGCTGTGGAAGCGGATGCCAAGCTCCAAAGCAGCCCCCTCCCTGGGCCCGGGGCAGAGCGAGCTCCCCTCCCGGTGGGCGGAGGTGCAGCAGCGGCGGTGGCTTTTGTGGCTCAATTTTCCACTGTATTTTTAAAATTCACATGGCGGCAGTGGCACCCCTCCTTGGGGTCCCGGCAGAGACTCCAGCTCGGCCCTGCGGCGGTGGGCCTGAAGGGCTCACTGGGGCCGTGAACAGAAGGCACCGGCCAGCTCCTCACCAGCACGGTAGGCGGGCTGAGATGGCTGCGGGCAGGGAAACCGCGCTCACAGGTGTCTCGTTCGGGGTGGGAGCGGAGCGGCTGTGGATGTGGAGGCCAAGTTCCGAAGCCGCCCACTCCCTGGGCCTGGGGCGGAGGTAGCTCTGTTCTCGGTGGGCTTCCTCACTCGGGACAGTGGCGGGTGCAGCAGCGACGGTCGCTCCTGTGGCTTGATTTCCACTGTAGTTTTAAAATCCACAAGGCGGCAGCGGCAGAAGCTCCGGCTCGGCCACGTGGAGGCAGAGGAAGGACTCGCTGGGGGCCGCGAACGGAAGGCACTGCTTCATCTCCTCACCAGCACGGCGGGCGGGCTGGGACAGCTGCGTGCTGGGATGGTTGCGGGCAGGGAGGTTACTCGTCTGGGCAGGCGCCGAAGGCGCGGAGGAGTTCCCGTATCAGCTCCCTGGTTCCCACGGTGGCCGGTGGGCTGGCCCAGGCCCTGGGCCCTGGGGTGGAACGAGATCTGGCTTCCCTCATTCCCAGCAGCAGCGGCTCCGGCAGGTCCAGTTTTACCATAGTTTTAAACTCCACATACCAAGTTTCTCTTAATGCCCGGGCCAGTGTGGCTCACTGGTTGGAGAGCCACAGGTGGGTCCCTGGGCTGCAGCTTCCATCCCTACCTCCTGTTCAGTGTGTGCAGGAGGCAGCCAGTCCTTGTCTCACATGGAGGTTTGTCTCCCTCCTCTCCTTCCATCACTCTCTCTCCTCCTTCCCTCCTCCCTCCATCACCCTCTCCCCTCCTCCCCCTCCTCCCTCCATCACCCTCTCCCCTCCTCCCCCTCCTCCCTCCATCACCCTCTCCCCTCCTCCCCCTCCTCCTCTCCATCACCCTCTCCCCTCCTCCCCCTCCTCCTCTCCATCACCCTCTCCCCTCCTCCCCCTCCTCCTCTCCATCACCCTCTCCCCTCCTCCCCCTCCTCCTCTCCATCACCCTCTCCCCTCCTCCCCCTCCTCCTCTCCATCACCCTCTCCCCTCCTCCCCCTCCTCCTCTCCATCACCCTCTCCCCTCCTCACCCTCCTCCTCTCCATCACCCTCTCCCCTCCTCCCCCTCCTCCTCTCCATCACCCTCTCCCCTCCTCCCCTTCCTCCTCTCCATCACTCTCTCCCCTTCTCCTCCCCCTCCCCTCCCTCCCTTATTCCCTCCCTCCTGTCTCTCTGGAAGTCACTGGGGGAAGTGCCCTCAGGTGGGGATTTAAGAAAAAGGGAAATAGAAAAAGAAGAGCACATTCCCGTCTGAGGCAGCTGGGGTCTTGCAGAGCAGAAAGCCCGGCCACGTGGTCGCCGCTGCAGGGCTGAGGCCACTCGCCCACCCTTGGGGCCTGGTCTTGTTTCTCCGTGTGGAGCCTGTTAGCCTGTCCCCTCCCACGGGAACCACGGGACGTGGTGCGGTCCCTGGGGCTCTGGCTGCCCCCAGGCGGCCGCCCCGCCTCTGGGCGGTCCCCACAGCCACAGCCTGGCCCCCGCGGGCAGGCTGTGGATTTCTGGCATTTCTGCAGCAACTTTTCTTTTGAACTAAGATTTAAAAAAATAATTTTTATTGTTTTAAGTATTACATGTAGTAGTACATATGTCTCCCCCCCCCCCCCCCCCCGCCATTGCCTCCCCACGCCCAGTGTCTTATGTCTGCTGGTTGTGCTTACATGCACGCCTACACGTCCTTCGGTGGGTCTCTTACCCCCCCTCCTACCTGCCCCCTGTGGTTTGACAGTCTTTGCCTCTATCTATTTTTGTTCATCAGGTTATAATGTCCTTTATTTTCCATAAATGAGTGAGATCATGTGGTGTTTTCCTTCACTGCTGGCTTATTTCACTCAGCATAATGCTCTCCAGGTCCATCCATACTGCTGCAAATGTAAGAGCTCCTTCTTTTTTACCGCAGCGTATTCCATTGTGTGCTGTGCTGGTTTCCTGGCCCACTCCTCTGCTGATGGGCACTAGGCTGTTCCCACAGCCTCGCTGTGGTGGTTTGTGCTGCTGTGGACACGGGGTGCACATGTCCTTTCTGATGGCGGCAGCTTTTAGGTGTTTTTCCTTTGTCTCGGGGCCACACGCTTCGCAGTCACTGTTTCTGCTGGCCCGCGCTTCCCTCCACCTGGCGGCCAGTCTTCACTTTAGAAAGACTATTAGGGCCCGACCAGTGTGGTCTAGTGGTTAGCGCACCACCCCGCGCATGGAGAGTCGCAGGTTCCATTCCCGTCAGGGCCACACAGCTGGGTTGCAGGGTCAAACCTCGCCCAGTGGGGAGGCAGCCAGTCCGTGTCTCTCTGGCCCCTTCCCCTCCACCCGCCCTCGAAACCAAAGGGAAACAGCCTCATCATGGGGTTGTTACAAAGCAACGCCATGGGGATGTGTTCCAATGGAGTGGGTCCCCCGTCGCCCCAACTAGAAAGGGGGCGGGGGTGGGCTCGCTGGCTGCCCTGGAGTCTGGCAGTTCCCTGGCCCGCTCGGAGGGCGCCGGCAGCGGGCCTGGTCCCCGGAGGCAGGTCAGCCAGCAGCCGCCCGCCCAGCAGCCGCGCGGGGTCTGGGCGAGGAAATGGGACCAAGTGCGTCTCTGGTGATGGGTGAGGAGGCACTGTTGTCGGCCTGTGCTGGGGCCTCGGCGGGGGGCGGGGGTGCTGGAGGCAGGCGGCGGGTGGGGTTGGTGATGGGCCCAGTGAAGCTGGGAATGTGGGTCTCAGGCCCCTGACCGGAATCGAACCTGGAACCCTTGAGTTCGAAGGCCGACGCTCTACCCACTGAGCCAAACCGGTTTCGGCTGAAAGCCCATTTTGAATCACTGCTGGGCGGGGCCTGTGGGGCCGAGGTGGTGGGGCAGGAGGGGCAGAGAGCCCACCTCCCAGCGCCCTGACCCCACACTCAGGCCCTGGGAGCCCCTCTGCCCGCAGTTCTGCCCCCAGGAAGGGCTAGGGCTGAGCAGGCCTCTGCCTCGGCCAACTGCCAACTGCCCTCCACCCTTTCTGGGACCAGGCACCCGGCCTGCGTGTCAGAACAGCCGGAGGGGAAGTTGTTTGTGCTTCTGTCTCCCCCTCCCAGCCCCGCCCGCTCTTCCACGTAGTCTCAGGACACACCAGCGGCCACCAGGCCCAAGGGAGGTGGACCCTGCAGGCAGCTCTGCCAGGGCCTGAGCTCCCCAGAGTCAGGGACGCTGCCGCCTCTAGTGCCTGCATTTCCTTTATGATGTTTTTAACGGAACTGAACGCCACTCATCTTTAGTGAAAGCTTCTAACCTAAACCTCCTGCTCATGAGAAGGCCTGGCGAGACGGGAGGCCTGCGTGAAGGCCGTGCCTGCAGCCCTCACGCAGCCCACCCCCGTGGCGCTGGCCCAGGCCGCAGGCGCAGCGGCCCAGCCTGGAGCTGGGCCTCCCCGCTCCCCACAGCCCTCAGGCATTGTTCACTTGGAGAGCTTGAGGTGTAGAGCCAGCCCGCACTTTCCACTGAGATCACTGAGGTCTAAACGTTCCTGGGAAACGTTCCACTGAAATTAGAAATGGTCTGTAACGTGAACCGGGCCCGCCCAGCGTGTGGTCAGACAGTGTGGTGTTTGCACATGTTCTGCCCACATGTTCTGCTCGTCAGCGTCTTTTACACACGGGCTGGGAGCAGTGGCCTCACTGGAGCAGCTCCATCTTTGTCCCCACAGGACCTGTCCCAGATCCCTGGGCCTCAGGAAGGCCCCATCCCGCCCCCCCTCCCTGCCCCTGCCCCTGTCTTGGGTCCTCAGGTTTTTCAACCAAGTGCCTCCCTGTCCCTTCAGGAGGCTCAGAGTGGCCCCATGGCTGGGCCTGGGTACAGCTCAGGTGCCCGTTTCTGCACCAGGGGGCGTCTCTCCAAAGGGCCCTGCGAGCTGGGACTCCCTGTGGGGCCTGCTCACCACCCCCGACTGCAGACTGTCCCCGCAGACCCCAGCTAGCCCTCTGCAGGACAGCATAGCCCTGTGTGCTGGTGGCCAGAGAGCCAGCCTCACCGGGTGTTCATTCCAGCAGTCACAGGAAGCAGGGATACAGGATGCTCTTCCCACCAACCACTGCTGCCTCCTTGGTCCGCCCTGTCCTGAAGGGCCCGGGCCAGCTGCACATGGCAGGCAGCAGCCACTGCCAGGCTACGAAGTGACAGGAGAGCCCTTGCCACCTTCTGTTGGAGGGAGAGCACTTTCCACTTTAAAACGGGACACAGCCTCACTGGAAGCTGCTAACCTGCAGACCACCTTCCCCTCCTCCTCACCCAGAACAGCCGGCCCGTGCCTGGGGCCGTGGCCCTGCCTCGCAGGAGCGTGTGCCTACGGTCACTGCCATGCAGGCGGGCAAGGTGGTGGCCAGCGTGAGGATGGACAGGGAGGGTGTCCACTGTGTGGACGGCCAGCCCATAGGCCTTAGCATGAAAGGCTTTTAAAGCTGAGAGAAAAGCAGCTGCCCCACAGCGAGGCACCAGCAGGGAACACTCCCCTCTGGTGTCTGGGCCAGAGGCGCCATGGAAGTCTGGGGTTACTGTCAGTCCCCCAGGGACTGCCTGGCCTCCACAGGACTCCTAGCTGCCGCGTGCTGGAAGGGGGCTGGCACGTCAGAAACCTAGGCTTTCGGAGTGGGATTCCTCATTCTTCCCAGTCTCCTGGATCAGCATCCCTGTGCCCCACAGAGTGCTCTGTGGAAAAGCAATAAGGGGGCTTCTAAACACAGAACCACCGTCATTCAGAACTGCCTGAAATCTGGCTGAATGGAAGTCCTACAACTAGGGATTTAAAGGAGCAGCCACATCAAGACAAGTAGGAGGGACAGAGACACTGCAGAATGAGCTGGTCCCACACCCAAGTGTGGCTGATAACATTGGGAGGGGTATCTTGACTGTGGAGGTCCCTGAGGAACAGGGTGTTCCAGTCCCTTACCAGACCCCTCAGCCCAGGGTTCCACTGCTGGGAAGATTGATCCCTGTAACTCTGGGCTGTAAAGACCAGCAGGGTTTATGGCTGAGTGACATGGAGGCTGCTGGAGACCCAGGCAGCTCCTCTTAAAGGGCCAGCACACAGACTTACTAGGACTCATTCCCTCTGAGCTCTGGCGCTGGGGCAGCAACTTGAAAGGCAGCAGGGCCATACAGGAGCAACCACATTGTCTGGCATCAGGGAAGGAACTGGGGGGAAGGGGGGCAGTTTTCTCCCAGACACAAAGAGCTGACTGGCAGTCATACCTGAGTCTCCATCATCCTGGCTCACAGTGTTCACCCATCCTGGTGAGCCCATGAGATCCCACCCCACCCAATCAGCAGACTGGAGACTTGTCCTTTCTTTTATTTGGAACCTCTTTGCCTCCTCAATCTGGCAGAGGCCACTGTTCCTTTTCTGAGCCCTCTTCCCACAGAGCTAACAGGTGGGTGCCATATTGAGATTCTGTTAATTCCATCAGCCTGGCTCACACTGTTCGCTTCACCATGGAGGATTCCCAAAGATCCACACAAGCTGTTTGCAGTGGCTCTTCCATACCAATGAACTCTGTCCTGGCTCAGGCTTCAGACTCAACTAAAATCCCTCAAAAAAACAGCATTTGATCTCAGCATGCCACGGACTTCTTGCTAAGTGGCCACAGGCCTGGCACTAGCAGCAGACAGCTATGGTTCACAGCTTGGCTTCTCCTGAGCACGTCCAAGCCCAGCACAAGGAGCGGCCATCTGCAGATCACTTTTTAGCTCATGCCAAATGGCCCCAGACAGAACACAGATGGTGTTGACCTTGGCCTGGATGCCGTAGGAGGCCCCAGAGCTAGCACACTCAGTGGAAAGCTTCAGACCACACTGAAACACCGCTCAACCACCTCCACAAGCAACACACTCAAGGGGCAGACTCAGTGGGCACTGGAGCCCTGCTGAACTAAGTCCTGCTCTGTGGGGCGGGCCCCTGCACAGCTGATCCTGTGATCTGTGGTCACTGGTATCAGCCAGTCCTTGCAGCCCATCGGTCTAAAGGTAAATCCCTGCCATTACTGTGCCAACAGCAATCCATGTTCGACTACAACAGGAGGGTGTGCACAGCCCACTGGGTTGGAGGGAGGGTCAGAGTGCACCTGGAATGCCCAGTTTGGATGATTGGGGAGGCTGTGCTGCAGGACCCTACATTAGGTCACTCTACAAAGCCTGGGAGAGGTAGCAGCTCTAACTAATACATAGAAACAAACACAGGAGGCTGCCAAAATGACACAAGAAAACATGTCCCAAATAAAACAGAGCAAAACTCCAGGAGAAAAACTAGAAAAATCAAGACAAGTAACCTACTAGATACAGAGTTCAAAACATTGGTTATAAGGATGCTCAATGAACTTACAAGTTTAACAGTATTAAAAAAAAAATAAAAAGGGGGACATGGAAACCATAAAAATAAAAAACAGAAATGAAGGAGGCACTAACTGAAATGAAGAATAACTTACAGGGAGTCAACTATAAAGCAGATAAAGCTGAGAATCAAATCAGCAATTTGGAATATGAGGAAGCAAAAAACTCCCAATCAGAAGAGCAAAAAGAAAATAATCCAAAAATATGAAGATACTGTAAGGAGCCTTTGGGACAACTTCAAGTGTACAAACATTCGCTTGAAGGGGGTGCCAGGAGGAGAGGAGAAGGAGGAAGAAATTGAAAACCTATTTGTAAAAAAATAGTGGCAGAAAACTTCCCCTACTTGGTGAAGAAAATAGACTTATAAGTCCAGGAAGCAGAATCCCAAACAAGATGAGCCCAAAGAGGCCCACACCAAGACACATCAGAATTTAAAGGCCAAAGTTAAAAAGAGAAAATCTTAAAAACACCAAGAAAAAAGCATTTAGTTACCTACAAGGGAGCTCCCATAACACTGTCAGCTGATTTCTCAACAGAAACTTTGTGTTCAGAAGGGAGTAACAGGAAATATTCAAGGTGATGAATAGCAAGGACCTACAACCAAGATTACTCTACCCAGCAAAGCTATCATTTAGAATCAAAGAACAGCTAAAGAGCTTCACATACAAGAAAAAGCTAGCCCTAACTGGTTTGGCCTGGTGGATAGAGCGTTGGCCTGCTGACTGAAGGGTCCCAGGTTCGATTCTGGTCAAGGGCATGTACCTTGTTTGTGGGCACATCCCCAGTAGGGTGTGTGCAGGAGGCAGATGATTGATATTTCTCTCTCCCTTCCTCTCTGTATAATATATGTGTGTGTGTGTGTGTGTGTGTGTGTGTATATTTTTTTTTTAAAGGAAAAGCTAAAGGAGTTCACCACCTCCAAACCAGTATAGTGTGAAATGTTAAAGGGTCTTGAAGAAGAAGAAAAAAGATTTTAAAAATATGGGCAATAAATACATATTGATCAAAATTGAACCTAAACACACAAAAAAATAAGTGAACAAGCAGAACAGAAACACAATGATAGCTACAGAGAACAGTTTGTTGGATGGGCTGAGGGCCCGATGAAAAGGTGAAAGGATTGAGATGTACAGACTGGCTGTTACAGAACAGTCCCTGGAAGTAACGTCCACACAGGGAATAGTCAGTAACACTGTAGTAACTGTGTGGTGTCAATGGGTATGTGTTTTATCGAGGTGACCACTTCGTTATGTGATGTCTAATCACTGGGGTGTACACTGAAAACTAGTATAGTATTATCAATTGTAGTGGAAAAGTAAAAAGTGATCTAAAAATAGTAATTTTCCTTCTCCCCTAGGAGAAGTACCCAGCGGCTGTGCAGCTCCCAGAGGGGCCCTCCTCCAGCTGCATGCACATCCGGAGCGCCAGCCAGCCAGGGTGAGTGTACAGCCGTGGGCTCGGGCTTCCCAGCAGCCAGATGGTGATTTCCTGGTGAAAACGAAGATTACAAATGTAGAGGACCGAAGTGAGCTGCCTGACACCTTGAGAAAGCCTGTGCCCTGACAGGTGCACACCCACTGATGGCGGCTGAAGAGGAGGGGCAGGTGGGGGAAGAGGGATCGGGACAGGGGATGTGTTAGGAGACCAGGGGAGAGGGCCAGGAGCCAGCAAGCTCTGAGGGAGGGAGGGCCACCCGATCTCCACTCTGCTGGGCGCCTGGGGACAGGGATCTGCCGGGTGGGAGGGCCTGTTGACTGGCATGAGTGCCTGCCGAGGTTTGGGTTTGTTTTCAAGCCTTAAAATGGCTTCACAATGATGCAGGCTCTGGGACATACCCTGACGTAAGGAAACGTGTCCATCCCTCACGTCTGGTGGTGTGTGGCTATAGAACACCGCATCGCCAGGTTCCAGAGCATGTGGGCTACTCCCCGCTTTCTACCTCAAGCTGCCCGAGTCCGGGCGGGAGGACGGCTTCTCTGGGCCTGTGCCAGACGCACACTCAGTGTCACACCGGGTTCTTTTCAAAGTAGCTTACTAACTTGTCTCCCAGGAAACTGTAAGCTCCTGCTGGATATGTCCTGTTCTTCACTTGTACCGTCAGCCCAGCATTAGTGGCCAAGAGCACCGCCCGGGCCTTCCTGGCCGTACCCGGCTTGTCCAGGACTGACCCTGCGGGGGGCTGGGTGTCTCAGAGGGGACCAGCTGAGCTCAGCCAGGCAGCACCTGCGGGGGGCGGGCTGCCCCCTCCTCCTGCCCCGGCACAGGGTGCTTCAAGGCACCGGGTGGCTCTGCCTCTTTCAGGTTTGAACTAGTCATCGTTTGGCAGATGCACATAGATGAAGAAGGGCAGGTGCTGCCGAAGCTGGATCTTCTCACCCAGGTGCCACAGCGAGGTAGGCAGTAGCGGGCTCTGCGGGCTTCGTGCCAGCAGGGACGTCCACTCATTTCCCTTATTCACGCGGCAACAATCAAAGTGGGAAGCTCAGTGTACTTTTTATGTCGTCTTAAAAACATTCTGATCAGTGATCACTCCCAAAGCACCGGGGCTGCGTGCACAGGCGGGAGGGTGTGTCTGCGGAGAGCAGGCGGGCCTCAGCCGGTGTATCTGACCAGCGTGTTCTCCCACAGCCCTGGAGCTGGACCAGGAGGGAGCAGTGGCAGCGGCTCCTCACAGCTTCCGGGCCCTGCTGGGCACGCTGGGCATCGAGGCGGCGCTGGAGAGCCTGCTGAGACTGCTCTGCGCGGCGGGGAGCCCGCCGCCCACTCAGCAGCCCCGGGGCCGGGCGGTCACGGAATAGAGAACTGGCTACTGCCGTGCAGAACCCCCACCCTCACACGTGTCTGCAGCTATGACACGTGATCTGTCAGCTGCCGGGACATGAGCAGCACATACAGCTGTTTAAATACAAACTGCAACGACGGACACACCGGGAGCAGCTGCGCCCTCCCCACCCCGCAGCCCCGCCCCCTGGAAAGCCCTCCGATCCTCGCGGCCAGTCCTGACACGCTCTCTTCTCGACCCAAAGCAGTGAGTCTGCCTTCAGCCTGCAGTAGGACAGCAAGACCCACTGTCCCCACAGGCCTGCCTCCCCCCCCTGGTCCCACCCGAGCCCCAGATCCACGAACGCCCAGCAGGTGGAGTCCAAAGCTCCGGGCCCCACACTAACAGAAGAGGGGCAGCACCTGAGTCTCTTTATGACCCTGAGGACCGAAGATGTAAATGTTACGATAGAATTAAAGAATAAATTCCAGAAAAACTGGCGTAATTCAAACAAGTGTAATTCTCAAGTTATCACAAAATTTCCCCACAAAAATTTACAATCAGCAAAATATTCTCCCTATTTTTCATGTAGCATTTTCATATAATTCCACAGTTTCACTAACATTACAATATATTACAATAAGCCTTCGTTAATCCCTCAAAACGATGATATAAATAATCTATCTGTACAACCGACATGGAGTGAGCCTGCCATCAGGACTCGAGTGTTCATAGCAGCCTGGCACCCGGGGAACTGGCAGGGCTGCTCCTCGCTCCGGCAGGCAGCATGGCCTCGGGGGGCCCCGGGCAGAGGCCAGGGCGGCATCACTCAGGAAAGGAAAGGAGTCGGTGCTCGCACGAGGGCATCTGCCCGGCCCGCATCACAGGGCCCTACTGCTCCCGCGCAGAATGGCGGTGTCTGCGCTGGGCCCTCACCTGCAGGAGCCAGGCCTGTGCTGGCTGGCGGGGGGGGGGGGGGGGGGGGGGGGCTGGCCACTCAGCTGGGGAAGTCCCAGTAGGATCCCCATTTTCTTAAAAGGCCAAACCGTAAGAGCCACATGGCAGTCCGTGTCCGTGTGCTAGGAGGCTGGTGGTCGGAGCCCACGCCTTCCGTGGCCTTACCATGGGTGCATGAGCTCGGGCAGGGAGGGAGCTGCCCAAGGCGCCAGGACAGTGCACAGCCCCAGCGCTCCTGCCCGGGGAGGGTCCTCACCCCATCCCAGAAGCAGCCCAGACAGTGGTTAGAAGCAACAAGTCACAGCCAGCACCCCCCGAGCGCTCTCTTCCGAACTTCACCCCATGTCGGGCTCAGACCCCTCGGAGGGAAGTCAGACCTTGCGGAGGACTAGCGTGCAGTCCTCGCTCTCCTTGAGCCGGGCCGCCGCCGTGGCGTCGTGGGCGCGCACCGCCTTCGAGTAGTAGCTGGCAATCTTGCCGTCCAGTCTGTACTGGTGTGGGATGCTCTCGTAGGGCTTGAGGTCAAGGTCCAGCACAGACACAGAGAAGGCAAACCTGGATCGTGATGCAGGGACCATAGGCCTCTGGTCAGAGCTGAAAGTAAAAGAGCAGTTTCAGTGCTCGCAGCCGTCTCCTGGCCCATAGACAGCACCCTTTCTGGCCTACACGCACCAGCTGTCCGTGTGTGCACAGCGCTCGGAGCTTCTGCTGAGCCCTGCTGGTGCCTGGGGAAGAAGGGGTTACTGTGCAGAAAGAGGGAAACAAGCTACTGGGATATTTGTGACATTCCCTGTATCCCAGTGGCAGCAGGGAATGCTGGGCCAACTATGACCAAACCTAAGAGAGAGCAGGAGATCTGGCCACTCAACAGCCGAGTGGATGAGAACATGCTGGGAGCAGATTCCGGACACGTCCCCTGCAGATTTATTCTTGACTCAATCTGCAGGTTTTTGTGTTTTGTCTCTTAGTGCTTAGTTTTTCTAAATATCAGCAGCTGTGGACTCTGTGGACAATGACTTGTACTTGACCCCAAGGCAGAGTCTGCACTTGGAGCTCAGGCTGCTGTGGAGCACGCAGGGCAGTCGACAGCAAGGTGACTGGCAAGGCATGAGACGAGCTCCTGCGGCTGCAGGGAGTCGGCCGGAGCCTGCTCTCCCCCGGCCCAACTACTGGTTATAAATCACCAGACAGCCGAAACCGGTTTGGCTCAGTGGATAGAGCGTCGGCCTGCGGACTGAAAGGTCCCAGGTTCGATTCCAGTCAAGGGCACATATCTTGGTTGCAGGCATATCCCCAGCGGGGATATGCAAGAGGCAGCTGATCGATGATTCTCTCTCATCGATGTTTCTAACTCTCTATCCATCTCTCTTCCTCTCTGTAAAAAAATCAATAAAAAATATATTATAAAAAAAAAAAAAAAAGAAATCACCAGACACAAGTCAGCCTCTGAGCCGGGAGGGCCCAGGAGCGGACTCCATCCCCAGTGGGGGCATGCAGGAGGCAACCAATCAATGATTATCTGTCATCACTGATATTCTATCTCTCCCTCTCTGAAATCAACAAATACATACTTATATATTATAAAATGATAAAAGTAGCATCTTAAAAAAACATTCAAACAAAACAGCCATTTCAAAGGCTCTGCCTGAGCAGGAAGCAGCGAGCAGGCTCCTGTGCAACCAGTGCTGATGGGCCTGAACTCGGACTCATTCCTGCTCGAGAGCCAGCTGACAGGACAGCGACCTGGGCTCGCATGGGTTCTTAGCAACCCCCAGCCCCCAACAGCAGGGAACACGCCTGCACGTTGAGGGCCTGCTTCCGTCTCCTCTCAGGGCCTCAATCCCGAGCCCAGTCAGCTGGGCCTGGGCAGAGCTACACAATTTCAAGGACACCTTCATCTCCCCCTACAGAGCAGCACCAAGATGAGGGAGCATCACCAGCCTGGGAGCACAGGAGTGGGGCCCTTGGGAAAACTCGGACCCTTTGTCGGCCAGAAGGCCTAAGGCTCCTGACACCTGACCCTGGCCGCTCTGGGCTGAGACTGACGCCCACGTTTCTCAGCTTGGTAGACATTGGCCTGGCTCCTGCCTGTGAGTTCTTAGAAGGGTGATTGCTGCTCCCCGCCTGCACCCTGCGTCCGGCCGGCGGAGAGCGTAGCCTCTCTGGTTTCCTCTCCAGCCCCAGCTGGTCCAGCCAGTGGGTCCTCGTAGCTAAGCCCTCGGCCTCTTCTTTGGGGAATGTGGTTTCAACCAAACAGAACCCCCTTTTCTGATTTTGGGTTTTACTCTACCCATGTCCCTCATGTTTCCTGATCAGGAGGTGGACAGCTCGGTGCCGGTCCGGCAGCAGGCCTCCTGGGGGTGTTGGATCAAAGGCAGAACACGGGGCGGCGGCCACCAGTGCCAGGACCAGGATGAGGGTGGCCCGGACGGTGCCGTCTGTGACTCAGAGAAGGCTGACGCCGGATCTACAGGCGGAAAGAAGCGTTGCCGGCGGAGGCCAGACTACCCCTGGGCAACAGTCTTGGGCCTCGGCCGTTGGGAGAAAGGAATCTGCACACAGTATCCAGGCTGCCTCTACGTCCTTAGAATATTTTCTTAGAAAGTAGTAGAATAACCTTCAGTTTAATAGAACAATCTTTTAAAGTTATTCTCCATGTCTTTTTATATAGAATTACAACTTCTGTGATCTCTAAGTGTGGAAAAACCAACTCTCTCAACCCACAGAATCCCGTCAGGCCCTCACCTGGCGTCCTGCAGACACGGTGAGAGCGCGATCATGATGGAGCAGTCCTTCGCCGTCATGGCCACCCGGTACTGCTGCACCTGCGGGCAAGGAGAGGTCAGCTCACACGCCCTCCTCCGGGGGCTGGGTGAGGACTTGGGGGGTCAGGGGAGGAGTGGCAGCATGAGGGCGCACCTTGTTCTCCCCGTGAAATTTCAACAAGTTCACCAGCTGCAAGTCGGCAAAGAAAGCCTGTTCCCCAGACAGCACCCACGGGACCAGCCAGGGTGGGCCACCCGGGGGAGGAGAAAGTCCGGGGGGAGGAGGAACAGAGCTGCTGGGTGGGGAGGGCAGCCAGCAGGGCGAGTGGCGAGGGCACAAACAGTGACGGGCCAGCAGACGCCTGACAGAGAAGGCTTCTGCCATGCGCTCCCCTCCCCACTGTGGGGCCTGCAGTGGTGTTTCAGACACAGAAACAGAACCACAGAACTCCCGAAACGCGCCCCTCTGGCTCTTGGCGTCGGGTCCAGGAGCAGATCATCTGTAAGCAAAGAGCTACTGCAGTAGAACTGGTTTCCACTGTGACTGATTCCCAAGAGGGGTGCTTGGCGTGGGATCCCACGGAGGTCAGGGATTGACATTAAGTGAGGGCAACACAAACCCTCCCCACAAGCAACACGGCTGGACTACCTTACATAAGCCTCAGAGGTTCACATCTGGGAGACTACAGATGTAAAAAATCTAGCGATGCAGCACCATCTACTGGAAAACAGTAGAAAGACCTCTTCTGAGGCAAATGCATAAGCAAAGGATGCAAACACCATGGACAGCCTCAGCACAAGAGGGACCAGGTTCAGTAGCCCGAATGCCTTGCAGGGAACGGATTTGTAGGGTGGGAAAGGGTAAGAGATCAACCGAAGGACGTGTATGCATGCTTATAAGCACAACCAACGAACACAGACACTGGGGGAGTGAGGGAGGGGGAGATGTCAGTGGGAGGGGGAAAAAGAGACATATGTACTATTTGTAATACCTTAAACAATAAAGTGTTTTTTAAAAAGAGTGACCAGAAAGAAAAGGAAGCTGCAGGCCAAGCACGCCTCAGAGCAAGCCCCATCCCCGCACCTCCTGCCAGCAGCGTGTGGGCCCATTTCAAACCGGGGTTCGGATTCATCTTCAGGAGGCAGCCACAGCGGCCTCAGAAGAGGAAGTAGGCAGCCTCCGGTCCTGCGGTGCCGACCACACTGACATCACTCCCTCCAGAGGAGTGCAGCGCCCCCCTCGGTCAGTCTGGCAGCAGGACACGCTTGGGGTCCTCTCCCCTGCAGGCTATGCAGACAGGATCTCCAAACTGTTCACCTACCAGCCCCACCGGAGGCAGGCTCGGGACCTGGATGCATGTAGACACCAGACCGGGTGGGCCATGACACGGCCAGACCACACCAGGACCTGGGCTCTGAGGCTTGAGCTCAACACGGGCTGCAGCACATGTGGCTACGTGCGCACCGGTGGGACTGCCACACAGGCAACACACAGGGAGGTGTGCAAGGGTCTGACTTGTAAAGCCGTGTGTGCTCACATGTGTTACAGACACAGATCCCAGACAGGCTGCCTCCAGGTGGGCCTTGGTTGTTCCTCTAGCATTGGAGTGTTTAGTTTGAATAGCTCTCACTTTACAAAACATGAAGTGGGCCTTCCTTGTTCTCACAGGCTGGTTTGTGGTGACAGACCTGTCCCTTGAGCCACTCCCCTCTGCCACACCCAGAGAAGCCACCCTGAGGAAACCTCCCGGCTGCAGCCCAGGCCAGGCTGTGGGAGGAGCGGGAGACCCAGCGGCGGGCACTCAGGCTGGGCCTGTGGAAACCGTGTACCAGCAGGAGGGCAAGGAAGCTCCTCTCTGGCACCATTCAGTTCGCTAAGAACTGGGTGTTTCACAAAGTGCGTGACAAATGGGTCCAAAGTCTTCCTAAGAGATACGCATAAAAAACAAAGTATAAAATATTTAGCATCTCCTGATCTGCAAGACATAAAACCCAGAAGCAATAAAAGACTCAAAGATTGGAATACCTAAAAATTAAAATATTTTATATGATCTAGTCATAATGAATGTAAAAGACCCATGAAAGAATGGGAGAAAATATATGCAACATATAACAGGTGATCAACATCAAGAATATAAAAAGTGCTAGTTCAATATGGAAAAAGAAAAGAACCCCAAAAAGATAGGGACCAAAAAATGCCTGAAAACTTGCTAAACCTTATTAATAATCAAGGAAATGCAAGTTATCCAACCTTATAAAAGGGTAATATGCAAATTAACAATCTCCCTGCTCAAGCCACACCCACCAGCCAATCATAGCAAGTATGCAAATTAACCACAGCCAAAATGGCTGCAGCCACAAAGAGCAGTTGACAGAGGCTTTGGTTTCCCCGGCAACAGAAGCCAAGCTTTCCACACACCCTGGCCAGCCTAGGCCTCCACTCAAGGCTACAAAGTTTCAATGATAGAAGGTAAACAAATTCAAACAGAAATGGAGCAAGCAGGAAGCTGGGCTCCAGGCTACAAAGTTTCAATTGTAGAAGGTAAATAAATTCCAGATACCAGCCGAAACCGGTTTGGCTCAGTGGAAGAGCGTCAGCCTGAAGACTGAAAGGTCCTGGGTTCGATTCCGGTCAAGGGCATGTATATTGGTTGTGGGCAAATCCCCAGTAGGGGGTGTGCAAGAGGCAGCTGGTCGATGTTTCTCTCTCATCGACATTTTTAGCTCTCTATCTATCTCCCTTTCTCTCTGTAAAATATCAATAAAATATATATTTTTTAAAAATTCCAGATACCAGGGCCTCCACTTGGGTCGCCAGGGGGCGTGGCTGGCCTGCAAACCACCATAGGCCCCTCGCGCAGGCCACCCCATGCCCCAAGGGAACCCCCACCCTGATCTGGGACATTCTTCTGGGCAAACCAGCTGGCCCCCACCAGTGCACTAGGCCTCTATCCTATCTAATAAAAGAGTAATATGCAGACTGACCATCACCCCAACACACAATATGGCTGCCCCCATGTGGACACAAGATGGACAGACACCACAAGATGGCCAGCAGGGAGGGCAGTTGGGAGGCACCAGGCCTACAAGGGAGGTCAGTTGGAGGTGATCAACCCTGCAGGAAAGGGCAGTTAGGGGTGACCAGGCCAGCAGAGGAGGGAGGTTGGGGGCAAACAGGCTGGCAGGGGAGCAGTTAGACATCAATCAGACTGGCAGGGGAGTGGTTAGGGGGTGATCAGGCTGGCAGCAAAAGCGGTTAGGGACAATCAGGAAGGCAGGCAGGTGAGAAGTTGGGAGCCAGCATTCCTGGATTGTGAGAGGGATGTCCAACTGCCCGTTTAACATCCCTTCAAGGTGTCCCAGATTGGAAAGGGTGCAGGCTGGGCTGAGGGACACCCCCCAACCCCGTGCATGAATTTTGTGCATGGAGCCTCTAGTAACTGAAATATTTTTCACTCATTGGTTGGACAAAACTATGAATATCCTATCTAATAAAGAGGGAATATGCTAATTAACCCACATGCTGTCACAAAGATGGTGGCGCCCACAGCCAATAAGGAGGGAATATGCTAATTGACTGCCCTGCCCTCAAAGCACTCACAGTCACAAGATGGCAATGTTCAGGCCCTCAGCCCCGCTGGCACGCCTGCCTCCTGAGTCCCCCAGTCCCTTCAGCCCCCCAGCTGCCCAGGGCCAGCCCAAGGCACAGGCAACCCTTGGCTGTCAACTGCCCAAGGCACCAGGGCTGCCTGAGGCTCAGTAACCAGGGCCGGCCGAGGCTTGCGCTGCTGGCAGTGGCAGCAGCAGAGGTGTGATGGGGGTGTCGCCTTCCCCTGATCACCGGGGCGCCTCCTTCCCCTGAGGGCTCCTGGACTGTGAGAGAGGGCAGGCCAGGCTGAGGGATTCCCCCCCTCGAGTGCACTGGGCCTCTAGTGTATGTATATCTGACATAGAACAAAATGGTGGACTTACACTTTGAGTACTACTGGACTGTAACAGGGGCCAACTGCTGAGGTCAACTAGAAAAAGCTGGATAAAATATCAAAAATATATGCTGGAAAGACCAGGGAGGGAGAAGCGCTGGCCCAGAGGACACAAACACATCTGGGTGTTTTCTGCCCACGAAAGGGAGCAGGGACAATTTTGGAAGATTGGCCAATGGGCACTTTTAACCAACCTCCAGAGCTCTGTGGACAATAAGCATGATAGCCCTCCCCCCTTTTTGAGTTAGTTCCCCAAATACTGCATCATTAAAAAAAAAAGTATATATATTTATATATAATTGTTTAAGGTATTACAAATAGTAGTACATGGTCCCCCCCCCCCCCCTTATTGACCTCCCCCAAGCATCCCCATGCCCAGTCTTATGTCTGCTGGTTGTGCTCACATGCACGCCTAAACATCCTTCCGTGGATCTCTTACTTCCCCCCCCCCCTCCTACTTTCCCCCTGTAGTTTGACAGTCTTTGCCTCTATATATTTTTGTTCATCAGGTTATAATGTCCTTTATTTTCCACAAATGAGTGAGATCATGTGGTGTTTTTCTTTCATTACCTGGCTTATTTCATTTAACATAATGCTTTCCAGTTCCATCCATGCTGTTGCAAATGGTAAGAATTCCTTTTTTACCGCAGCGTAGTATTCCATTGTGTAGAGGAACCACTGTTTTCTAATCTATTCATCTGCTGATGGACATTTAGGCTGTTTCCAGATCTTAACTATGGTGAATTGTGCTGCTATGAACATAGGAGTGCATGTATCCTTTCTGCTTGGTGTTTCGGATTTCTTGGGATATATTCCTAGAAGTGGGATTACTGGGTCAAATGACAGTTCCATTTTTAATTTTTTAAGGAAATGCCATACTATTTTTTACAGTGGCTGCACCAATCTGCATTCCCACCAGCAGTGCACAAGGGTTCCTTTTCCCTGCGTCCTCACCAACACTTGTTTGTAGATTTGTTGATGATAGCCATTCTGACAGGTGTGAGGTGTTACCTCATTGTTGTTTTGACTTGCATCTCTCGGGTGATTAAAGACTTTGAGCATGTTTTCATATGTCTCTTGGCTTTTTGAATGTCCTCTTTCAAAAAGTGTCTATTTAGGTCCTTTGCCCGTTTTTGATTGGATTGTTTATCTTCCTTTTGTTAAGTTGTATGAGTTCCCTGTAAATGTTGGAGATTAAACCCTTATCAGTGATAACATTAGCAAATATGTTCTCCCATACAGTGAGCATTCTTGTTTTGTTGATGGTTTCTTTTTGCGGTGCAGAAGCTTTTTTAAAAAAAACTTATTTTATTGATTTTTTACAGAGAGGAAGAGAGAGGTAGAAATATCAGTCAGCTGCCTCCTGCACACCTCCTACTGGGGATGTGCCTGCAACCAAGGTACAACCCTTGACCGGAATCAAACCTGGGACTTTTTAGTCCACAGGCTGACACTCTATCCACTGAGCCAAACCGGCTAAGGCTGTGCAGAAGCTTTTTATTTTGATGCAGTCCCATTTATAGTTTCTATTGCCCTAGAAGCTGTATCGGTAAAGGTATTGCTATGACAAATGTCTGCTATTTTCCTGACTAAGGCTTCTTCTAAGATGTTTATGGTTTCCCATCTAACATTTAAGTCCTTTATCCATTTTGAGTTTATTTTTGTCTATGGTGTAAGTTGGTGGTCTAGTTTCATTTTTTTTTTTTTGGCAAGTATTTTTCCAGTTTTCCCAACACTATTGAAGAGACTGTCTTGTCTCCATTGTATGCTCTTATCTCTTTTGTCAAATATTAATTGAGCATAATGGCTTGGGTCTATTTCTGGGTTCTCTGTTCTGTTCCATCAGTGGTTCCCAAACTTGTCTGCACCTTGGAATCAATGGAGCTTTGACAACTACTAATGCCTTTGTTACACCCTAGAGATTGTGATGCACTAGTAATTGGTCTGGGTTGTGGCCTGGGGCTTTGGAAATAACCCCTAAATTATTCAATTATCTAGCCAAGAACACTGTCAGGTTCCCAAACTTGGCTAGATCTTGGTTGGGTTTATTTGCATACTTGCTCCAATTGGCTTGTGGGCATGGCTTGTGGGTGTAGTGGAGTGATGGTCAATTTGTATATTACTCTTTTATTAGGTAGGATAGGTACTTGTTTGTAGCCATTTCTGTGCTTTAAGCCTGTACTCCTTCCACCCTTTCTATTTCTTCTTTTTTACAGCAATCCCTTTAGCATTTCTTGCATTGCTGGCTTAGTAGTGATAAATTACCTAAGCCTTTTTTTTTTTTTTTTTTTTTTTTTTTTTTTTTTGTCTGTGAAGCTCCTGATTTCCCCTTCAATTTTAAAAAAATATTTTTTATTGATTTTTTACAGAGAGGAAGGGAGAGAGATAGAGAGCGAGAAACATCGGTGAGAGAAAAACATTGATCAGCCGCCTCCTGCACACCCCTTCCTGGGGATGTGCCCACAACCAATGTACATGCCCTTGACTGGAATCGAACCTGGGACCCTTCAGTCTGCAGACCGACGATTTATCCACTGAGCCAAACTGGTTCTGGCTCCCCTTCAATTTTGATAGTCTTGCTGGATAGAGTATTCTTGGATTCAGTCCTTCACTTTGCATCACTTTGTATACTTCCATTCCCTTATAACTTGATGTGTTTCTTTTGAGAAATCATTTGATAATCCAATGGGGGATCCTTGGTAGGTAACTCTATGTCTCTTTCTTGCAGCCTTTAAGATTCTCTCTTTGTCATTAACATTTGTCATTGTAATTATGATGTGTCTTGTGTTTGGGTCTTCTGGGATTCATCTTGCTTGGGACTCTGTATTTGTGTAACTTTTTTCTTCACCATGTCAGGGAAGTTTTCTGTCATTATTTCTTCAAATAGATTTTCTAATCCTTGCTGCTCTTTTTGTCCTTCTGGCAGCCCTACAGTACACATATTACTTCGTTTTGTGTTGTCCCAAATCTCCTTTAGGCTCTCCTCCTGCTTCTTAATTTTTTCCCCTCCAGTTGCTATTCAGATTGGGCTTGTTTCTCTAACTTATCTTTTAACCCACTAATTCAGTCCTCTGCTTCTTCTAGTCTACTGTTGAAACCTTTGTGTTTTAGATTGTAACTATATCACTTTTGATTTCTTCCTGATTTTTGCATAGGTTGTTGATTTTTTCATCTATCTGGTATATGTATTATATGACCATTACTCTGAATTATTTTTCTGTCATGTTGCATGCTTCCGATTCACTTATTTCCTTTCTTAGCAATTCCTCTTTTTCTTTCCTCTGGGCATTGTTTCATTGTCTCCCTATTTTACTGTGTTTCCCCTAAAATAAGACATCCTCTGAAAATAAGACCTACTTACAGGTTTCCTTCTGAGTGAAATACAAGGCACCCCCCCAAAGGCCCCCAGGCTCTGTCTCAGAATGAAAATTAATTTACCACAAATTGGTCGCTAGGGCCGCCCCGACTGGCGTCTAGCAACCAGTGACATTACGCAGAGTCCTGATGTCACTGCTGTGTGAATGGAGAGAAATCAGTGTGGAAACTTTGTGAAACCTAAACTGCAAGAAGTTGTGACTTGGGTGAAGAATTCATGGGAGAAAATCACGACAGTTGCATTGCCAATGCACTGCCAGCAGGCTACCTTGACAAGAAGTACTCATTTAAAGACAGTGCTATTGCTAAACATGAGAGATTTGGCCCACTGATTCTGAAAGAAATGGAGTCACAAGAAATTCACCAGAAAATTCAGGAATTGGATTGTTATGATGATGTTCCAGAAGATGATGACATGATTGTCATTGAATAAATTAGTACATTCTTGATACTGTAGGATTCACAGTTTGTCTGGTTTGTGTTGACAACTACCATACTACCGTACTGTATACAAGTAATAAATTTCCTTTATTTTCATTTAACAATAAATGTGTACCGTATTCTTCTTCATGGAAAAATAAGACATCCCCTGAAAACAAGACCTAGTGCATCTTTGGGAGCAAAAATTAATATAAGACACTGTCTTATTTTCGGGGAAACAGGATATCACCAGAAGGTTGAAATGCCAAGTTGCTGGGGCGTTGGCTGTATGCAGTGGGAGCTTTGTACCAACTGAGTGTCACTGAAGAGCTTTGACACCAAGATGTGTGGCTGCCATGGGTTGGTGGGAGCCATGTTCGCCCAGGATCCAAGGCAGCCTTGTGCATGCACCTAGAGTCAGGGACCCTGCCTGCACTGCGCTGATAAAGAGACCCCACTGGCGTGTGCCAAAAATCAGAGTCCCCTAGCGTGTGCCAGTGTCCCCATGTCTACGCAGTGAATTGAATATCAGAGTCTCTGTTGCTTGGTGCAGCCTCACGCCGAGAATCGTGTGTGCATACAACGAGAATGGGAGTCATTGGCTCTTAGTGTGTGTGCACTGGGAACCAGGGATCCCAGGTGCACCATGAGAAAGATAGTCAAGTCACTGGTGCTCAGTTCTGCCTCTTGAGTGGAGAATCAGTGTCCCTGGTCTGCTTGGGGGACCGGGTTGCACAGCCTCCTTGTGTTGGCAGGAGGTCCATTCTTATGCTGTAGAGAACAGACTTCCCTGTGTGCTTGCCCAGAATCAATGTCAGGTGGCACTGTAGCCCTGCATGGGTGTGGGGCCTGGTAGCACAATTGTGCACTACAGAGGACAGATTCCCAGTGTGCATGTGCACGCCCAAGCTCAAATTCCAGTAATAGAGCCGCAGGCCTGTGTGACAGGTGGGTCTAGCAGTTTCTATGGAGCTGCAGTGAGCCTATGGGGAGGGTGGGCTCTGTGCTCACAAAAATATGCAGCCGGGATGTCTGGATTCTTGGTATCTGTGGGCCTGCAGCTGTGGTCACAGGTCTTTTTCCCTAGTGGCCGTACGGTCCCGGTTTGCGTCTGAGGGGGTCTAAGACTGCCTAATTTGGCAGTCCTTTGGTAGATCTGTGGGATCTAACTGTCCCTATTTCACTCACACACACCCACTCACATCCACACACTCCTCTATTGCTCCCTCACTACTTTCTTGCCAGTCGCCATCTTCAAAATGCTGCATCTTATAACACACTGCGGACCAGTAGTTTTATTGCTAGCTTTACCCAGTGGCCAGATAAGTTTCTACTGAACAAGTACAAAAAACATTTTACATAAATGGTAAGGGCACGGTTTAAAATTAAATACCCATTGCATTGTGAAGTTATTTATTACATGTTCTTACAAGATAAGCCTTAGAACAGAAAACTTGAGAATTCTCATGATCCGCACGCAATGTGTTAGGAATGAGCAAGCCAGAAGCTGCAGCTCTGCTTCACAGAGATCAGTCACCAGAATTGGATTGAGATGCCCCCACTGGCTGGTGCTTCCTTGGCCCCTGGAAGCAAACCTGACATCCTCTTTGAAAGAAGATGCCATCCTCAGCTTCAAATTATTTCTAAAATAATTGCACAAGTAGAATTTCTTACACAAGCAAAAATATTCAAACACAAGACAACATGAATGAACACACACAATAGCAGAAATAGACGCACATGGACTCTGGCTTCTAGAGGCCCAAGAGAAGCACACCTCTGCACAGGGAGAACTTGAAGGAGCCCTGGAGACCGTAGACATGACCATTTGGAAATTCCAGAACTAAAAACTATAGAAATCAGTATTAAGACTTTAACAGGCAATTCTAAAAGCAGATTAGGGAAAACCAATGTGACTTCTAACTGGGAAGTGGTGTGTGCACAGAAGTATGTGCACTTGTATCCACATGGAGCATGGGGTGGGAATCTTAAGGAAAGTGCCTGAGACAGAAAGTAAAGAAAATCTGTTTAAGGTATATCTAATTGAGATGAGGGAATGGTAGAAACAAAATTTGAAATAGTTGAAGCCAAAAATTTTCCAAAATTGTGGAAAGACAGCAAGCCACAGACTCCAGAGGAGGAACCAAAATGGCAGCATAGGCCAATGCAGACCTCACCTCCTCCCATAACCACATCAAAACTGCAACCAAACCACAGAACCACCATCATCCAGAACCCCCTGAAAACTGACTGAATGGCAGTCCTACAACTAGGGATTTAAAGGAGCAGCCACATCAAGACAAGTAGGAGGGACAGAGACACTGCAGAATGAGCTGGTCCCACATCCAAGTGTGGCCGATAACATTGGGAGGGGTATCGTGGCTGTGGAGGTCTCCGAGGAACAGGGTGTTCCAGTCCCTTACCAGACCCCTCAGCCCAGGGTTCCACTGCTGGGAAGATTGATCCCTGTAACTCTGGGCTGTAAAGACCAGCAGGGTTTATGGCTGAGTGACATGGAGGCTGCTGGAGACCCAGGCAGCTCCTCTTAAAGGGCCAGCACACAGACTTACTAGGACTCATTCCCTCTGAGCTCTGGCGCTGGGGCAGCAACTTGAAAGGCAGCAGGGCCATACAGGAGCAACCACATTGTCTGGCATCAGGGAAGGAACTGGGGGGAAGGGGGGCAGTTTTCTCCCAGACACAAAGAGTTGACTGGCAGTCATACCTGAGACTCCATCATCCTGGCTCACAGTGTTCACCCATCCTGGTGAGCCCATGAGATCCCACCCCACCCAATCAGCAGACTGGAGACTTGTCCTTTCTTTCATTTGGAACCTCTTTGCCTCCTCAATCTGGCTGCCTCTGTATTTGTCTACATGTGAGGTAGATGTGCTGTCTCCGGTTTTGGTAGAGTGGCATTGTATGGCAGGTATTATGTGGGACCCAGTGTCTCCATGTCACCTAGCCAGGTACTCCAGGTGTCCCTTGTGTGGGTTGTGTGTACTCTCCTGTTGCAGTTGAACCCTGATTGCTGTTAGGACATCAACAGGATGGACTGACCTTCAGGCTGGCTGGCTGACTGACTGACTGTGAGGACTGGCCATGACTACAGTGGAGGAGCTGATGCTGTGCAGGGCTGACCCACAAAGTAGGATATGCTTTAGTGAGGATATAATGCCTGCCAAGTCTGCCCTTTGGTGTGTCATCTGGGGACATGGTTGTGTGGTGCTCTGGTGTGGTCTGATACTGTCCACTGAGTGCGTTGGGTCTGAGGCCTCTTGGGAGAGACTCTGGTGTGGCCAAGATGAGCTGGGCCTTTCCTACACCACCTGGCATGACCTACAAAGTGATCTGCAGGTGGTTGCCACTTGTGCTGTGCTCAGAGGCACCTGGGAGAGACTAAGATATGAACTGAGGCCAGCTGCTACTAGTGCCAGGCTTGAGGTATGGGGCAAGAGGGATGGGGCAAATTGAGGCCAGATACTCTGTTTGGGATTTGTGAACCTTCTACAGGTTTTAGGGAATTCCACACTGAGAGCAGAGGTCAGGCTGTTTGTATGGAAAAGCCAAGGGAAGCAGCTCATGTGGGCCTTCAGGTTGGGTGGGAGTTGTCACAATAAATTCCCAGGGTTGGGAGAACAATGTGACCAGGGTGATGGAGACTCAGGTATGGTGCCTGCCAGCTGGGGGTACCGGGGGGAGGGGGGGAGGGGAGGCTCAGCAAAGGAGCCTCTGCCAGCAGTTCTGTCCTGGGGGACTGGGGGGGTGGGGGGGGAGGAAGCTTCCCTCCAGCCCTGGCCCTGAAGCCAGACACTTCAGTTCCTCCTGGTATGTCCCTGGTGTTTTTCAAGCTGCTGCCCTTGCACTGGAGCTCAGAGGGAAGACAATATGACAGAAACTATCCAAAGTAAGCCTAACCTTGGCTGGCACCTCAGCTGGTCAAAGCATCAGACTGTATACTAAAAGGGTGCAGGTTAATTCCTAATAGGGGAGCATTCGGGAGGCAACCAATCAATGCTCTCTCTCACTTTGAGACATCTCTCTCTCTCTCTCAAATCAATAAAAACATATCCTTAGATGAGGATTAAAAATAAATACATACAAGAAAAATAAATCCAGAAATTTTATTTCTAAGAATCTATCTTACACGAGGTTATTAAAGTACAAAAATGTAAATGTCAACTTTATCTTTAACAGCAACAAATTAAGACAAAACCCAAATAAATGGCATTGATATGCCCACACTAAAGAGAAAAACATAGAGGAAGCCCAACATGCACTTAGCCTTACATATAAAAGGCATTTCACACCTGATCACACTGCAATAAAGTGTCAGGAACAAGAGCAAGAGGCCTTAAAGCAGCCACAGAGAAAATGTGCCTCCTGAGAGAGGACAGCCAGACTGAGGGAAGACAAATGTCCTCCTGAGAGAGGACAGCAAGGGAGAGAAGACACTCAGAAGCAACATGCAGCCAGAAGGTGTAGCATGAGATGGTTACATGCTAGAACATCATCAACCCTTCTTTGTACCTGGGAAAAAACTACCTTTTACATCTGTGGACAAATTATAAACATATCCAGATAAACAGAGAACTTACCAAGAATTTGCACTGGCCGAAACCGGTTTGGCTCAGTGGATAGAGCGTCGGCCTGTGGACTGAAAGGCCCCAAGTTCAATTCCAGTCAAGGGCATGTACCTCGGTTGCGGGCACATCCCCAGCAGGGGGTGTGCAAGAGGCAAGAGGCAGCTGATCAATGATTCTCTCTCATCGATGTTTCTGACTCTCTATCCCTTTCTCTTCCTCTCTATAAAAAAAAAAAAAAATCAATAAAATATATATTTTTTTAAAAAGAACTTGCACTGATGTAACTTAAAGGATATACACCGAGTGGCTAGATTATTATGATCTCTGAACGCATAATAATCTGGCCACTCAGTGTATATTCTATGTAATAAAAGGCTAATATGCAAATTGTCCTCTTGACCAGGAGTTTGACCAGCAGGCAGGCCGAACAACCACCCATGTCCCCTCCCCCTGGCAAGGCTGGCTGGACCCCACCCATGCATGAATTCATGCACTGAGCCTCAAACACACACACACACACACACACACACACACACACACACACACAGAGTGGTCAGATTATTATGCATTCAGAGATAATAATAATCTGGCCACTCTGTATATACTTCAAGAAGAACTAGAAACAATTGTAGGCCAATTAATTAGACAACTTAGATAAAATAGGTGAATTCCTAAAGACACAAATTACCAAAACTGACTCCAGAATAAATAGATAATATAATTAGAACTACAATAACTAAAGAGACTGAGTTGGGCATCAAAACACTACCTACAAAGAACAGGCCACAGTCAGATGGCTTTAATGAATTCCATCAAATATTTAAAGAAGAATTAGCATCACTCCTTCTCAAACCCTTCCAAAAATAAGTGGCTGATACTTCCCAATTCATCTGATAAGGCCAGTATTACCTAATGATAAGGACAAAAAAGACATACAAAAGTAAAAGCTACAGAACAATATCTCTTATAAATATAGACACAAAAATTCTCAATGAAACAGCCGAAACTGGGTTGGCTCAGTGGATAGAGCGTCAGCCTTCGGACTGAAGGATCCCGGGTTCGATTCCGGTCAAGGGCATGTACCTTGGTTGCGGGCACATCCCCAGTGGGGGGTGTGCAAGAGGCAGCTGGTCGATGATTCTCACTCATTGATGTTTCTAACTCTCTATTCCTCTCTCTGTAAAAAATCAATAAAATTAAATTAAAAATCTCAATGAAATTACAAATTGCGTCTAGCAACATAAAAGAAGGATTATATGCATGACCAAGTGGGATTTATCCCAGGAATGCAAAGTTGGCTGTAATACCCAAGAATAAATTAATGTAATATACCATATCTATAGAATTAAAAAAAAACCCACATAAATCTCAACTGATGCAGAAAAGACATGTGACAAAATCCACTATCCATTCATAATGGAGGTGAAGGGAGCTTCTTTACTCTGACAAAGGATATCTGTGAAAACCCCATCGCTAACACCATACGTAATGACAAAAACTGAACTCTGTCCCAATAAGGCCAGGAACAATCAGGGATGTCTGTTCCTGCCAATTCTATTCAACACAGAACTAAAGGTTCTAGCCAGGCACTTATGCAAGAAAAAGACATAAAAGGCATGTGAACTGGAAAAGAAGAAATGAAACTATCTCTATTCACAGATTATCTTATATAGAAAGAATCCCAAAGAGGCCACTAATAAATTCAGCAAGGTTGCAAGTAACAAGATCAAAATACAAAAACAAATGGTATTTCTATACATTTTCAATGATCAATCTGAAAACAGAATTTAGGGGGGAAAAAACTCCATTTACAACAGAATCAGAAAGACAAAAGCATCAGGAATAAAATTAAAATACAAAATGTATGCTCTGAAAACTGTAAAAGATTGTTGAAAGAAAGAAAAAAAGATCTAAATAAATGAAAAAGCATCTCAGGGTAAAAAATTGGAAGACTTCGACAGTAAATCAAGATAAGGTATAGGTATAAATATAGACATGGAGCAATGGAACACAACGGAGCCAAGACCATTCAATATGTAAAAATAATCTCTTCAACAAATGATACAGGGACAACTGGATATCCATATGCAAAGGATGACACTGGATCTCTATCTCAACTCATATACAAAATTAACTCAAAATGAATCAAAGAACCAAATGTAAGAGCTAAAACTATTAGAAAAACAGGGGAACATATTCAGTACCTTAGACTTTGCAATGGATTCTTAGATATGACAACCAAAAACATGAACAAAAGTAAGATAAAATAGATAAATTGGACTTCATCAAAATTAAAAACATTTTTGCATCAAAAGACATTATCAAAAAAGTGAAAAAAACTGACAGGATGGAAGAAAATATTTGCAGATCATATATCTGCTAAGGACCTCCTATCCACAAAATACAAAATTTTCACAACTCAACAAGACAAATAATATAATTTTAAAATTAGGTAAAAGATCTGAAAAGATTTCTCCAAAGAAGACATACATTTAAAAGATGCTCTTAGTCTTCAGGGAAATGAAAAATCAAAACCACAATGAGATACCACTTCACACCCAAAAGAATGGTTAAAATCAGAAGGACAGATAACGAGTGTTGTCAAAGATATGGACAAATTGGAACTGTGATGAGAGAGCAAGTTACCATTTGACCCACAAATTCCACTCCTATGCATACACCCAAGAAAAGTAAAAAAATATGTCCACACAAAAATGTATACACAGTTATTTATAGCAGCATTGTTCACAGTAGCCAAAAAGTGTAAACAGCCCAATGCCACCAATTGATGAATGAACAAAATTTGTTTTGTATATCTTATAAAATAGAATATTACTCAGCCACAGAGGATAGAGCAGTAGTCGGCAAACTCATTAGTCAAGAGTCAAATATCAACAGTACAACGATTGAACTTTGATTAACTCTAGACTTTAAATATCCACGGTCAAATTGAATAATCACTAAAATAATAAAAACTATTATTAGTAACTTCCAATTTATTTAAAAAAATGGAATATAAAAACTAAAAGCAAAAGTGAACAGAGATGAGCAGCACCTCATGGGCGGGGCGCCGAATCCCGCCCGCCAGCTGCTGGATAAGGCAAGCTTCACGGGAACACACTGTGCTTGCTTATGTTTGTCTCCGGCTCCTCCTGAGTGACAATGCAGCATCCAGATGGCCTACAAAGTCTAAAGCATTTCCCATCCGGCCTCTGTAAAACACTGCCGACTCCTGCTACAGAATGCTACACATCTGGGCTCTTCCTGAGCACAGCTATTCTCCTCTCTCACCTCATCAGAGGTGCATTAGGGAAACAGCTGTCAAGAAAGAACTTCAACATCTCTGGCCAGTGGACGTTCTGCCCCTGCTCCCCAGCTCCCACTGCTCCCCAGCTCTCTCCTGATTCAGCCTCTAGACCCCAGCTCCCTCAGACAAGCAGCAGAGAGCTCTGAGCCAGATGTTATTCAATTCAAGCTCGCAAGCAGCAGTCCCCAAAAAGTGAGAAGTGGGTAATCCCCAAAAGGTGGAAGCATGTATGTGTGCATGTGTGTGAAGTTCTGAAAAGACACTGACATTGTTAGCCATGGATATCGACTGCTTGGGCAGGAACACGGCCACATGTTATACAATGTGCTCACTGCTTGATCTTTTCATTAAACTGTCTGTCTAGAGCCGTGGTCGGCAAACTCATTAGCCAACAGAGCCAAATCCCAACAATACAATTGAAATTTCTTTGGAGAGCCACATTTTTTAAACTTAAACTTCTTCGAACACCATTTCTTCAAAATAGACTCGCCCAGGCCGTGGTGTTCTGTGGAAGAGCCGCACTCAAGGGGCCAGAGAGCTGTATGTGGCTCACAAGCCGCAGTTAGCCGACCACAGGCCTGGAGAAAAGTGTAGGTTCACATGCAGCCGTGAGAAACAAGGCAGAGATCCTGAGTGCCCTTTACCCAGCCTTGTGGTGCTGTTTTGCAGAAATGACTGGATACAGTCTCACAGCCAGGAGAGTGACCCTGAACACTGCTCCATCTTCTTCCCGGCTGCAGAGTTGTGCACACCACGTGCATGTGTGTGCATGTGTGATCAAACATGCAGGTTTGTGCACCCACCAACTCAGCCAAGTTAGAGAGCAGTCCCGCACCGCAAGGATCCCTCAATAGGCCTTTTAAACTCACACCCACTCCCTCCTCTCTCCTCCACCACCAACGGCAATGACGCTTCTTTGTCATTGCAAACATGTCACCTATGCCTGGCTGGTGTTGCTCAGTGGTTACGAGTCAACGCAGGAACCAGGAGGTTGTGGTTCGATTCCCAGTCAGGGCACATGCCTGGGTTGCGAGCTCGATCCCAGGTTGTAGGGGATATAGAGAAGGCAGCTGGCAGATGATTCTCTCTCATCATTGATGCTTCTATCTCTCTCTACCTCTCCCTTCCTCTCTTGGAAATTAATTAAAAAATGTATATATTTTTATTTTTATTTAAAAAGTATATATATATTTTATTGATATTTCACAGAGAGGAAGGGAGAGGGATAGAGAGCCAGAAACGTCGATGAGAGAGAAACACCGACCAGCTGCCTCCTGCACACCCCCCACTGGGGATGTGCCCGCAACCAATGCACATGCCCTTGACCAGAATCGAACCCGGGACCCCTCAGTCCGCAGACCGACGCTCTATCCACTGAGCCAAACCGGCCTCGGCTAAAAAATGTATATATTTTTAAAGTCACCTAAACAGAATCACAGTGTGTGACCGGCTGTGATTGGCTTTTGTCAGTCAGCAGATTCCCGGGGTTCTGAGTGTATCTGGGGCTCATTCCTTTTCACGCTCAGCAATGTGTTCAGGCAGCCGGTTGTAGGTGAGCTGCTGGCACTGGGCTAAGTCCAGAGTCTAGCCCGGACTCTGGCGTGTTTGAGTCTTTCCTCAGAGCAGTGCCCAGCAGGGCCACAGGCTGCCTGCACATGTGGTTTGTATGAAGCTGCAACAGTGTTTCCCCGAGGGGCTGGTGTGTGAGTGATCTTGCTTCTCTGTGTCGCTCTGTGTCCCCGCAATGTGCTGACTTTAGCCATTCTCATCAGTGTGGAAGATCTGCTTACAGGAGGCTAACAGACTGAGGTAAAATCGGGAAGTGGTCCGTGCTTATTTAGTAGGCACTGTGAATTATAGAAATGTATGAAAATGGAGGAAAAGTCCTGTTTCCTCTTGAAGAAGCAGCAAAGCTGTTATTTATCCCACAACCAAGGAGCAGGGCAGGTGCCGTCACTTGATGCCGAGGTGGAGGCCACTGTGTCTCTTGCCTTGACAGTGCGGCCTTCCCAGGGCCCTCCTGGGCCGGACAGCAGCGAGGCCTCCAGTGGGAACCGCACACAAGGCACGGGCACCAGACAGGCTGTCCTGGGCACCAGGTCACCGCCAGTGCACACAGGAGGCCAGCGCTGTGCTCCTGCCTCTGCCACCGCCCGTTTCAGCATCTACACCACCCGACAGCCATGGACCCCTCTCAGAATAACATCCTTCAATGCAGGAAATAGAGGACAGAGTGACCCCATCAGACACAATTTTTAAAACAAATGTGTGACACAGAACTGCATAACCAACCCTGGAATGAGGACGCACAGCCTCCGGGAAGCGCCAGCAGTGCCTGCCGTGTGACATGAAAGGTCTGATTTCTCGGTGCAGTGACACCACCCCATGATGTCACTGCCATGTTCAGTGGAAGGAAATGCTAACTCAGTGTAAAATGTAACTTTTCTAACCAGTTCCATGGAGGCTCTGAATTCCCTGTTTGACAGAACCAGAAAAAACAGGACCAGGCCTCTTCCCTAACAGTTTCTCCCACGCCCCCCAGGGCCTACATTCGGAGGGAGAAAGGGCCGCGCCCCCCCCACCCCGAATCCGGACCCCAAGGGGCCACAAGAGGGTGGCTGGTCCCCCAACTTCTCAGACAGAGGAACAGAGAGGTGGCCCCGGCCCTGGACCCCGGTATGGGGTGCGCAGACAGCTGGGCCCACAGGTAGACTGGACAAACCCTCCTCAGGCCAGCCCATCTGAGGAAACCTTTAGCAATGCTTTTTTAAAATCCCCGATTCCGAGGCTCTGAAACAAGATGGTGGCCTAGGTAGCCTCCTAGGCTGCCACCTCATCAACAATTTGGAAAAAAACAACAGCTAAAATAGAAAGGGATCGCACCAGACCCACAGGAAAGCTGGAGAAATGGGAAGGCTACAACTAGACACCAAGCAGGGCACCGCTGCTGCCATGTGGAGCTTAAAACTACGGCGAAACTGGACCTGCCAGAGCCGCTGCCACCGGGAATGAGGGAAGCCAGACCTCACTCTGCCCTGGGGCCCAGGGATTGGGCCAGCCTGCCGGCCGCGGTGGGAACCAAGGAGCCGATACGGGAACTCCTCCGCGCCTTCGGCACCTGCTCTGACGAGAAGCCTTCCTGCCCGCAACCAACCTGGCACACAGCTGTCCCAGCCCGCCTGCCGGGCTGGTAAGGAGCTGGCGCGGCGTCTCCCAGCCCGAGGCCGGCTCAGCCCGGTCTCCGAGCACGCTGTGCTGGTGGGGGATGGCGCGGCACCTTCGGTTTGCAGCCCCGCGAGTCCAACTGCCGCCGCGGCCCGCAGCCGGCTCGGCCCGGCCTCTGCACACGCAGTGATGGCGAAGAGATGGCACAGTGTCTCCCAGCCCGCAGCTGGCTTGGCCCCGCCTCCTCGCACGCCATGCTGGTGGGGAGCTGGCACGGCGCCGGCGAGTCCTTTCTCAGCCACTGCATGGCCGAGCCGAAGCTCCCACCACTGCCGCCATGTGAACTTTAAAACTACAGTGGAAATTGAACCACAGGAGCGACCATCGCTGCTGCACCCGCCACCGCCACCGCCGCCGCAAATAAAGGAAATCCACCGAGAACAGAGCTCACTACACCCCGGGCTCAGGGAGTGGGCGGCCTCAGAACTTAGTCTCCGTGTCCGCAGCTGCTCCGCTTCCGCACCGAACGAGACACCTTTGAGGGCGGTCTCCCGGCCTGCAGCCATCTCAGCCCGCCTACAGCCGTCCCAGCCTGCCCGCCGAGCTAGCAAGGAGCTAGCGTGGTGCCTCTAATACTCGATCCCAGCGCCCCAGAGGGGCCGAGTGCCCTGGGTGAGCCATATGTCCCAGGGGGCCGTGTGCCCCGGGTGAGCCGTCTGCCCCTGGGGGAGACATGTGCCCCGGGAGAGCTGTGTGCCCCGGGGAAGCAATGGGACCCGGGAGGAGGGGCGGTGTGAACCAGAGGAGGAGTGGATTCTATTCATGTGGTCCTGAGAGTCACCATAAAACAAGCAGACTGTCAAATGACAGCGGGGAGGGGAAGGAGACCTGGGGGGAGATAAGAGATCAACCGAAGGACTGGTATGCATGCATATAAGTACAACCAACGAACACAGAACTCTGGGGAGGGAGGGCATGAATGGGAGGTGGGGGGGAGGGGGCAATGGTAAGATATGTACACATAAAATACCTTCATTTAAAAAAATAATAATAATAATAAAATAAAATAAAATCCCTGATTCCTGAAAATAAAAACCCTGAAGATGGCTGCCGACAGGAAGGCAGACTGCAGGACAGTGTGTGAGTGAGAACACAGGGAGAGTGTGTGGTCACACGGGGAGTGTTTGTTAGTGAGTTGAGGGACAGCTAGACTCCAGGAGACTGTGGGGGACGGGCATAAGGGGTTCCCCTGATTGGGCAGCCCCCACTGCTGCTGGCTCCCTCCCAGAGGACCGGCTCAGATGTGGAGACCACTCCATCTTGAAGGGGAAAGCAGATGTTATCGGGAGCCTGGAAAGCCTGGGGAATCTACAACTACGGCCCCCAGCGAACAGCTGTGAACCCGAGAACACTGGTCCCCAAGTAGCACAAGCACATGGATTCAGAGGAGCACTACACTCCACCACAGATGTGAGATTTCGCCTGGGATAGTGAGGTCTGTGGTCCCTGCAAGAGAAACATGCACACGGGAATTGGAGACTTGGGGAAGTCTGTGCCTAGAAAAATCCGTGGCTGTTGGGTGATCCACAAATATGGAAGGGGGTCTGCAGAGCTGCTAACACAAGGGAACTCTACAAAGCAACCCATTTTGATCTGGGCCAAGAGGACCGCCTAAAAGTTTTAACAGTGTGCCGACTGCTTAGACCAGGGGTGGGCAAACTACGGCCTGCAGGCCAGATCTGGCCCTTTCGGCTATTCCATCCGGCCTGCAGAACCGAAAGAGCAGAGGGTTCTCTTGCTCTCCCCTCTGCTCCTTTGCACCTTTACCAGCAGCCCAAGATGAGAGTGCCAGCATGGTCAGGTTGCTTTTGTTCCGGCACTCGAGTCAAAAAGTTTGCCCACCTCTGGCTTAGACCCAAGGGGGGAAAAGATTGCACAGACTTGTGTGCAGCCTCGGAGTTCGCACACTTACGCTGGCTCTTTTTCTCTCTTCTTTAAGTACTTGCTTCTGATTACTAAGCCCAATACACAGGATCACCCAATTGGAGACACTTTAAGAGACTGCAGAGAAAGTTGTTTTTCTGGAACCTGGGGATCAGAACGAGGAATAACCATCAGAGAACCAGCTCTGGAGCAGCCCACTCCCACAAACCAGTATTAAGTTCCACAGGGAAAACAAAATCTAAACACTAGCTAGAGAGGACCTAATAGACCTGGAGGTCAATCCAGAAACACTGCCACCCAGGGGATGAATCACAAACTGACTCTTGTATAAACACAAATAAACTGCCTGCTTAAAAATCAGGACTGGCTTACCACACTGAGGAGCAGGAAAATTCAATACGGTCCTGACTAGGAAACAGGCGAGATGAACAGAACAGTAGAGGAAGTGAATGACCATCACTGCTGCATATTTTTTTCATCTTTTACTTAAACGAATTTTGTTCTTTTTCCTCACTTTACCTTTTTAATTATTACATTTTTATTTTTAATCAGTATTATTACTACTACCATTTTACCCTATTTTATATATTTTTATTGATATTTTACAGAGAGGAAGGGAGAGAGAGAGAGAGAGAGTCAGAAATGTCGATGAGAGAGAAACATCGACCAGATGCCTCCTGCACACCCCCTACCGGGGATGTGCCCGCAACCAATGTACATGCCCTTGGCCGGAATCGAACCTGGGACCTTTCAGTCCGCAGACCGACGCTCTACCACTGAGCCAAACCGACCTCGGCAACCCTATTTTAAGTGTCATCTTATTTTCTCTTTATCTTACTTTGAGATTAGTGTCCTACATTCTATTTTCATTTTTC
Organism: Vespertilio murinus; assembly: GCA_963924515.1. NCBI lineage: Eukaryota > Metazoa > Chordata > Mammalia > Chiroptera > Vespertilionidae > Vespertilio > Vespertilio murinus. The sequence continues at coordinate 107,855,404 of OZ004708.1, forward strand.
CTTTAGCATCATTTTACTTTATCTCAACTTTACCTTTATGCCATCACTCTCTTCCTCACTTTCCCCCTTTTGTTGTCCTGTTTCCCTTACCCTATTCCAGCTTTAGATTTTCCCTATTCCTTCTTTTTTTTTGTTGTTTGCTTGATTGTTGATTATATTGATTTTTTTATGCTTGATTGTGAGACTGTTTTGGTTATTCTTTTTGGTTTTTTGCTTCTGTTTTCCCTCGCCTTGCTTGATATTACTTGTTGTTTATAGTTTGTTTCAACTCCAGGTAGTTGTTGCTGGCATTTCTTGGGATTAGTGGCTGTTCTATTGCAGTTTTCTCCCCATATATATAGTTTGTTCCCCTCTTCTTTCTTATTCTCTTTCTTTTCTCCCTTACTATTTTTTTTCTTTTCCCAATTTCATTTTTGTACTCCTTTTTCTTTTTATCTTCTTTCTCTCCTATCCTCTAATTCACCTTTCTCTGGGGTTATTAATATGGTGAATAGATTTCTGTTCAGTGCCTTGTGCATTGTACCTAGTTGTGTTGTATTTTGTGCCTTTAAATCAATATAGGAGAGAGAAAAGAGAGATCATGGGAAGACAAAGAAACAGCCTGCATATGAAAAAAAAAAAAACACAAAAAATAGACATCACCAGAAAAGGAAGTAAACGAAATAGAGGCAAGCTACCTGTCAGAGAAAAAATTCAGAGAAATGGTCATAAGGTAGATGAAAAGAATGGAAGACAGATTAGACAATATGAGTAAGAACCAAGGGAAATGAAGAAGAACCAAGAAGAAATGAAAGCTGAAACCGGTTTGGCTCAGTGGATAGAGCATTGGTCTGCGGACTGAAAGGTCCCAGGTTCAACTCATGTCAAGGGCATGTACATTGTCGTGGGCACATCCCTGGTAGAGAGGGTGTGCAGGAGGCAGCTGGTTGATGTTTCTAGCTCTCTATCTCTCTCCCTTCCTCTCTGTGGAAAATTAATAAAGTATATATATTTTTTAAAAGAAATGAAAAATGACTTCGCTGGCCGGAGCCGCTGCCGCCAGGAATGAGGGAAGCCAAACCTCACCCCGCCCCGGGGCCCAGGGAGTGGGCCAGCCCCGCTGGCCACCATGGGAGCTGATGGAGGCCTCCGCCTCGCCTTCGGCCCCTGCCTGGACGAGAAGCCTGTGAGCGCGACCTCCCTGCCCGCAGCCACCCCAGCCCGCCTGCAGTGCTGGAGAGAAGCGGGCGCAGCGTCTCCCTGTCCGCAGCCAGCTCTGCTCAGCCCCCACACTCGCTTGCAGGCGAGGAGATGGTGTAGTGTCTCCCCTCCCGCAGCCAGCTCGGCTCAGCCCCCGCGCTTGCTGTGCTGGCGAGGAGATCGCACAGCGTCTGCCCGCCCGCAGCTAGCTCGGCCCAGAAATGGGAAGGCTACAACTAGACACCAAGCAGGGCACTGCTGCTGCCATGTGGAGTTTAAAACTACGGCGAACCGGACCGGAGACGCTGCCGCCAGGAATGAGGGAAGCCAGACCTCGCTCTGCCCTGGGGCCCAAGTACTGGGCCAGCCCACCGGCCATGGGAACCACGGAGCTGTTATGGGACCTTTGGCGCCTGCCCACAACCATCCTGAGGAGCTGTCGCGGTGTCTCCCGGCCTGCGGCCAGCTGGGCCCAGTCTCCGCACGCACCTTATTGGTGGGGAGCTGGCATGGTGCCTTCCCTTTGCACCCCGGCGAGTCTGCTGCCACTGCCAGCAGCCGGCCCCAAAGCTTACGCCACTACCACCATGTGGATTTTAATACTACAGGGGAAATTGAGACACAGGAGCTACCGTCGCTGCCGCACCCGCCACCGCCGCCCCCGGGAATGGGAATCCACCGAAATCAGAGCTCACTATGCCCCGGGCTCAGAGAGAGTGTGGCTTCAGAACTTAGCCTCTGCATCCACAACAGCTCCGCCTCCGCAACAAAGGAGACACCATTGAGGGCGAATTCTCCGCCCGCAGCCATCTCAGCCCGCCCACAACCTTCCCAGCACACCCGCCATGCTGGTGAAGAGCCGGCACAGCGCCTTCCGTTAGCGACCCCGGCGAGTCCTCCCTCAGCCGCCGCATGGCCGAGCCAAAGCTCCTGCCACTGCCACCATGTGAACTTTAAAACTACAGTGGAAATTGAACCACAGGAGCGACCGTCGCTGCCGCACCAGCCACCGCCACCTGTCACCGCTGCCTCAAATAAAGGAAATCCACTGAGAACAGAGCTCATTACATCCTGGGCTCAGAGAGTGGGCGGCCTCAGAACTTAGCCTCCGCATCTGCAGCTGCTCCGCTTCCGCAACGAACGAGACACCTTTGAGGGCGATCTACCCACCTGCAGCCATCTCGGACCGCCTGCAACCATCCCAGCCTGCCTGCCTTGCTAGCAGGGAGCTAGCGCGGCCCCTCCAATACGAGACCCCAGCGCCCGAGAGGGGTCGTGTGCCCCGGGTGAGCCGAGTGTCCCAGGGGGCCGTGTGCCCCGGGTGAGCCGTATGTCCCAGGGGACCCTGTTCCCCGGGTGAGCCCTGTGTCCCAGGGGAAGCAGTGGGACCCAGGGGGAGGGGCGGTGAGAACCAGAGGAAGAGTGGACTCTATTCGTGTGGTCCTGATATAGCCACCATAAAACAAGCAGATTGCCAAATGAGGAGCGGATTCTATTCATGTGATCATGAGATAGTCACCATAAAACAAACAGATTGTCAAATGACAGCAGGGAGGGGAAGGAGACCTGGGGGAGATAAGAGAACAACCGAAGGACTGGTATACATGAATACAACCAACGAACACAGAACTCTGGGAGGGAGGGCATGAATGGGAGGTGGGGGGGGGCAATGGTAAGATATGTACACAATATAATACATTAATAAAATAAATAAATAAATAAATTTTTTAAAAAAGAGAAAAATGACATCGCTGCTATAAAGAATGCAATAGAAAGCATCAAGAGTAGACTAGAAGGAGCAGAGGACTGCATCAGTGAGCTAGAAGACAAGTATGAAAAAATACCCAATTAGAGAGCTTCTAGAAAAAAAAATTAAAAAGCAGAAGGAGAGCCTAAGAGAACGTTGGGACAACACAAAATACAACATCCTCATAAAAGTGGTGCTAGAAGGAGAGGAAACAGCAAGGAATAGAAAACCTGTTTGAAGAAACAATGACAGAAAACTTCCCTGATATAGGGAAGAAAAAACCCAAACAAATCCGAAAAGCTCACAGAATCCTAAGTAAAATGAACCCCAAAAGACCAATGCCAAGGCACATTATAATTAAATTGGCAAACACCAACAACAAAGTAAGAATCTTAAAATCAGCCAGAGAGAGACAAAAAGTTACCTATACAGGATCCCCCATCAGACTAGCAACTTTTTTCTCATCAGAAACACATCAGGCCAGAAGGAAATGGAAGGAAATATACAAATCATGCAAAGGAAGGGTCTGAATCCAAGAATACTGTACCCAGCAAGGCTAACAATCAAAATTGAGGGTGAAATCAGAAGGTTCACAGACAAAAGAGGACACAAACCAGCAATGCAAGAAATGTTAAAGGGCCTGCTGTAAAGAGAAAAAAGAAAGAAAGAAAGAAAGAAAGATAGAAATAGGAAGCAAAGAAGGAACACAGGGGTTAAGAATAAAAATGGTGACAAACAAGTACCTATCAATAATAACTTTAAATGTAAATGGATTAAAAGCCCCAATCAAAAGGCATAGGGTAGCTGAATGGATAATAAAACATGAACCATATATCTGCTGTCTAACAAGAAACCCACCTCAGAAAAAAAGATGCACACGGACTGCAGGTGAAGGGATGAAAAAAGGTTTTTCAGGAGAATGGAAATGAAAAAAAGCTTGGGTAGCATTACTTATATCTGACATATTAGATCTCAAAGTGAAGGACATAAAAAGATATATGAAGGCCACTTCATAATACTAAAGGGAGCAATCCAACAAGAAGAAATAACTCTGGTAAACATATACACACCCAATACAGGAGCACCCAAATACCTTAAAAAAAAAAAAAAAAAAAAGAACTCCTGAAGGATATTGAGGGAGAGATTGACAGCAATACAATCATAGTAGGGGACTTTAATACCCCACTATCACCATTGGACAAATCATCTAAACAAAAAATCAGCAAAGAAATACCAATCCTAAATGTCTCACTAGGCCAGATGGAATTAATTGACATCTTCAGAACATTTCACCCCAAAGCCACAGAATACACATTCTTCTCAAGTGCACATGGGTCATTTACATAGACCATATATTGGGTCACAGGCAGTCTCTTCAAATGCAAGAAGATAGAAATTATATCAAGTATCTTCTCAGATCACAGTGGTATAAAATTGGAATTCAACTACAATAAAAACAATCCAAAAAAATCAAACACATGGAGAGTAAACAGCATGCTATCAAACAATGATTGAATTATCAGAGAGATAAAAGAAGAAATAAAAACATCATGGCAACAAATGACAATGAAAACACAACCCAAAATCTATGGGGCACAGCAAAAGCAGTCTTTAGAGGGAAGTTCATAGCTGTACAAACCTACTTCAAAAAAACAAGAAACAATGGTAATAAATTACCTAACCCTACAACTCCAAGAGTTAGAAAGAGAGCAACAGGAGTTGCTTAGTGTAAACTAAGCTTAGTGTAAACAGAAGGAAGGAAATAATAAAGATCAGAGCAGAGATAAAAGACATAGAGAACAAACAAACAAACAAACAAACAAAAACAATACAAAAGATCAAGAAAACCAAGAGCTGGTTCTTTGAAAGAATAAACAAGATTGATGAACCTCTAGAAGCAAAGAGGACCCAAATAAACAAAATCAGAAATGAAAGAGGAGAAATAACAACAGACCCCACTGAAATACAAAGGATTCTTTAAAAATACTATGATCAACTCTATTCTAACAAAATGGACAATCTGGAGGAAATGGACATATTCCTAGAAAAATACAACCCTCCAAAACTCAATCAGGAAGAATCTAAACATCTCAACAGGCCAATAACTATGGAAGAAATTGAAGCAGTCATCAAAAAGCTTTCAGCAAACAAAAGCCCGGGGCCAGATGGCTCCATAGGGGAATTTTTACCAAACATTCAAGGAAGAACTAAATCCTACCCTCCTCAGACTATTCCAAAAAAATTCAAGAGGAAGGAACAGTTCCAAGCTCCTTCTATGAAGCCAGCATCACCCTAATATCAAAACCAGATAAAGACAACACAATCAAAGAGAATTACAGGCCAATATCCCTCATGAACATAGATGTCAAAATCCTCAAATTCTAGCAAATTGGATCCAGCAGTACATGAGAAAGATCATACACCATGACCAAGTAGGATTTATTCCGGGAATGCAAGGATGGTACAATATCTGCAAATCAATAAATGTAATATATCATATAAACAAATTGAGAGATAAAAATCACATAGTAATATACACTTATACAAAAAAAGCAATTGACAAAATCCAACACCCTTTCTTGATAAAAACTCTCAGCAAGGTGGGAATAGAAGGATCATACCTCAACATAATAAAAGCTATATATGATAAACCCACAGCCAACATCATACTCAATGGGCAAAAACTAAAACCATTTCCCCTAAGAATAGGAACAAGACAGGAATACCCACTCTCACCATTTCTGTTCAAAGTATTAGTCATTGCAATTAGACAAGAAGAAATAAAAGGCATCCGAATTGGAAAATAAGTAAAGCTGTCCTTATTTCCAGATGACATGATCCTATCTAATAAAAGAGTATATGTAAATTGACATCATTCCAATACACAAGATGTCTGCCCCCATGTGGTCAAAGATGGCTGTGAACACAAGATGGCTGCCACAAAATGGCCAGTAGGGGAGGGCAGTTGGGAGGGAGCAGGCCTGCAAGGGAGGGCAGTTGTGGGTGATCAGGCCAGCAGGGTAGGGCAGTTGGGAGGGAGCAGGCCTGCAGGGGAGGACAGTTGAGGGCGATCAAGCCTGCAGGGGAAGGCAGTTAAGGGTGACCAGGCTGGCAGAGGAGGAAGTTGGGGTTAACTGAGCCTGCAGGGAAGGGCAGTTCGGGGGACTAGGCCTGCAGGGGAGGGCAGTTAGGGGCAATGAGGCTGGCAGGGGAGCAGTTAGGCATCAATCAGGCTGGCAGGGCAGTGGTTAGGGGTGATCAGGCTGGTAGGCAGAAGTGGTTAGGGGCAATCAGGCTGGCAGGCAAAAGTAGTAAGGGTCAATCAGGAGGGCAGGCAGGCAAGGAAGCAGTGAAACTGACTACTCCACAAACTTTTATGTGCTAGTATGTTACGTCAGATGACATTTTGGAAAGTAATTATAATCTTCTATTATTATTGTTTTTACCATAGCACCTAAAAAAGTAAGATACCTAGGAATAAACTTAATTAAGAGGTAAACAACCTATATACCAAAAACTACAGGACACTGAAAAAGAGATAGAGAAAGACATAAACAGATGGAAGAACATACCATGTTCATGGATTGATAGAATCAACATGATTAAAATGTACATACTACCCAAAGCAATCTATAGATTCAAAAAACTCTTCATTAAAAGACCAATGGCATATTTCACAGACCTAGAAAGAACTCTCCAAAAAATCATCTGAAAAACACACACAAAAAACAAATAGATACAGCTATCCTGAGAAAGAAGAGCAAAGTAGGTGGGATCTCAATACCAGATTTCAAGCTGTATTACCAAGCCACTGTTCTCAAAACAGCCTGGTACTGGCACATGAACAGACACATAAATCAATGGAATAGAATAGAGAATCCAGATATCGACCCAAACCACTATGCTCAATTAATATTTGACAAAGGAGGCACGAACATACTAATGGAGTCGAGACAGTTTCTTCAATAAATGGTGTTGGGAAAATTGGACAGATACATGCAAAAAATATGAAACTAGACCACCAACTTACACCATACACAAAAATAAACTCAAAATGGATAAAGGACTTAAACATAAGACCGGAAACCATAAAAATACTATAGGAATCCACAGGCAGAGAAATCTCAGACATATGTTGAATCAATTTCTTCACCGATACCGCTCCTAGGGCAAAGGAAACTAAAGAGAAAATAAACAAATGGGACTGCATCAAAATAAAAAGCTTTTTTACAACAAAAGAAACCATCAACAAAACAACAAGAAAGCCCACTGTATGGGAGAACATATTTGCAAATGTTATCACTGATAAAAGTTTAATCTCCAATATCTATAGGAATTTATACAACTTAATAAAAGATAAATGATCCAATTAAAAAATGGGCAACGAACCTAAATAGAATCTTTTCGAAAGAAGACAGAAGAAAGGCCAAGAGACGTATGAAAACATACTCAAAGTCACTAATTATCCTAGAGATGCAAATAAAAAAGACAATTCAGTACCATGTCACACCTGTCAGAATGGCTATCATCAACAAACGACAAGTGCTGGCGAGGTTTCAGAGAAAAAGGAACCCTCGTGCACTGTTGGTGGGAATACAGACTGGTGCAGCCACTGTGGAAACAGCATGGAGTTTCCTCAAAAATCTAAAAATGGAACTCCCATTTGACCGGGTAATCCCACTTCTAGGAATATATCCCAAAAAACTAGAAACACCAATCAGAAAGGATATATGCACCCCTAGGTTCATAGCAGCACAATTCACCATAGCTAAGATTTGGAAACAGCCTAGGTGCCCATCAGCAGAGGAGTGGATTAGAAAACTGGCACATCTACACAATGGAATACTACGCTGCCATAAAAAAGAAGGAATTCTTAACATTTGCAGCAGCATGGATGGACCTGGAGAGCATTATGCTATGCGAAATAAGCCAGGTAATGAAAGAAAAATACCACATGATCTCATTCATTTATGGAAAATAAAGAACATTATAACCTAATGAACAAAAAGATAGATACAGAGGCAGTAAAGCACTGAACAGTCTCAAATTACAGCGGGAAGGCTGGGGAGTGTTAGGGAGAAGGGGGAATAAATCAACCAAAGGATGTGTATGCATGCATATAAGCACAACCAATGGACACAAGACACTGAGGGTGGGGTAGGGTGGGATGAGGGCATGCAACAGGGGGTAGGAGAGGCTGGGGGAAGGTCAATGGGGGGAAAAGGAGTTATATGTACTACTATATGTAATACTTTGAACAATAAAAAAAAGTTGTAAAAAATACAATTGTTCACCTTTTAAAATATTTGGATATATGTATCTCAATTTAACTGGTTTCTTTGGAAAAAAAAAATCCCCGATTCCTGCTTCAGCCATCAGGAAGCATTTCTCAGGAAAGCCCGGCTCAGTGTGAGAGCCTACGGAGCACCGGGTGCTTCTGGAAAGGCCTGCTCACCTTGGTCAGCGCAAAGGCCACTGTCCCATCATCCTCCGTGGAAAGGTCGAGCAGCTTCTGATAAAACGCTTCATCATAAGGCCCATCGATCTGCAATGCTTTCCTGAAGGAAAGGGAGAGAAATAAGATGCCACAGGCACAGGGACTATTTCTTAAACGGCTCACAACTCAGCAACCACACCTTTGGCTCACAGGCTCCTCCTCCTCCTCCATTCTACACTTTGCCCCGAAGACCCTGCAAGACCAGAACCTGGTAGTGAGCCGAACACGTCCCGATTCTGACACATGGCATCCAGTCAGAGCCCGCGTGAAGGGACAGTGGGAAGGAGGCGCCGCCCGCCTCTGTGTGCTCAGCCACCCGACTGGAGGGCACAGGGAGGCCCGAGGCAGACAGGTGCTGGCTGTGGAGCAGCACTGCCCCCTGCAGCTCAGCCCGGACTCAGGACCCAGAGCTGCCTCCGTGGACTGTCCAACTCTCAGGACGTGCTGCTTTTCCAGAAACAGACACACAGCACTGCCCCGGGGGGGCCTAGCACCAGGAGGGACAGAGGGAAGGTGGCTGGGGCAGGTCAGCCACCTGGGAGCCCTGTGCAGTCCTTCACTGGAGGACCTAACCCTCACACCCCATCTCACCCTCAGAGCTGCTTGGGGGCCCCACCGGAACCCAGAGGTCAGGGGTACCACAGGCCAAGCCTCACCTCTGCTCAGGAAACTCCTCCAGGTACCGTTCAACCCGTCGGTACAGAGGGTAGAGCCCTTCGATGTCCAGCAGATCCAACATCTGCACCTGAAGGGTTTGGTACAGAAGACAGCCCTTCGGCAACCCCGAGTGCTCCAGGCTGCTTTTTCCTACCAAGAACATCCGGGGAGAAGGAGGGTTACTGTCAAGGGCTGGTGTCGGCGGCAGGCACAGGCTGCCCCGCCTCACAGAGGTGCTGGAGCTGTGGGCACGTACACAGGGTGAGGCACAAAGCAAAGGGCAGGTGACCCATGTCTCACTCTGTGCCTCTCTTCCTTGCAACATCCGTCAACTCCATCACACCACCCAGAGCTGTTTAGAGATGGCTCTCAGAAAAGGCACGGCATCTAAAGTGACCATGTTCACAGCCCCAATCTGAGAGCATGTCTGTGGAGCCCCGACCCTCAGCCCACATGGAGAGGCGCACCCGGAGGGTGGTGGTTTAGGCTGTGTCTGGGTGACCTCACTTCTAACAGTCACCCACAGCCCCACCAGAGCTCAGACCACAGGGCTCTTTGCAGCCTCCTAGTCAGCTCCTCATCCACAGACCTGAGCATATGGTGAGCTGCTGGCGGATGACACAAGGGCAAACGAGCGTGGGGACACGCAGGACAAAAACCCACGCTAGCCACCTGGAAGCCCAAAGGCCACCGAGTCACAGCCAGCTCCGGATGAGTCTGTGAAGAACAGGCCCTCGAGCAGGGAGCGCCACAGCCAGGAGCCCTGCACCCTCCCCTCTCCCTGCAAAGGCCGGCACTGTGGGGCTCACTCCTGAGCCTGAGAACGGAGAGAAGCCTGCCCAGTGCACCACGAGGATAGACCAGGAGGGCGTGGAGAAAGCACTCAGCAAACACGGCACGATGGACAGGGATGTAGGGAAGACCTGGGCTGCAAGGACACACCCACATCGGGATGAGAAGGGCGCCTCCCCACTGAGGCTCAGAGGCGGGGAGGCTGGCTCTGGGGAGGCCTGTGGGGCCAGGCTGCTCCTGCAGAAGCTCCGTGAGGCTAGGCAGGACCCCAGCAGGCAATGGCTGGCCTCTGCCCACCACCAGCCATCAGCCTACCTTGGTGCCGCAGGCTCCTGCCGAAGGGGCTGGCTTCACAGACATAAGGGCCTGGTGACCCGGGCCCCAGCTTCAGGGCACTTGCGCAGCCCTTGTCTGAGCCACTGAGCAGCACCCGCGTGATGACGCGCACAAGCTCCCGGATCACGGCCCTTGCGCAGTGGGGCCCGCTGGCCAGGCCGTTAGATGGGTAGAAGAACGGCTTCAGGTGATGTGCCAGCTCACGCCAGTCAACTGCGGGGCTGCGGGCGTCCTTGCAGCCATAAATCAGCTCCCCATTCTGCGAGAAGAAACAGGACAGGCAGGCAAAGGACTGAACATCAACCAGTGCCCATAGGGGCCTACACCCGGTGTGGTGGTGGTGGGAGCCCACTCTAATGCACCCTGTCACAGACCAAAAGGCGAGTCCCACTGGAAGGTGGGAAAGAAGAAAAGCTCTAAAAGCGGGGGACCGGAGTCCTGAACTGAAGTACAAACCCTCGGGTCAGACACAGTGCCCAGCTGGTCTTTCACGGGTGAGGGTGAGAGGTGCCGGCTCACACTGCGGCTGTCTTCTTGGATCACAGCATGTGGTGTGGTCGAAACCCCTGGGCCAGGGTTTCGTTGGGAGCAGCCTCAGGAGAGACCCTGAACCAGAGCCGTCCCCCGGCTCTCCCCAGCAGAGCTGAGGTGTGAGTGCCTGAGGCGCGGCAGCAGGGCATGTGACAGGACACTCCTGCTCCGCTCCACGTGGCCGAGAGGAAGCAAGTCAACCCACAGGCATGCAGACAGGCGTGCCTCCCTCGGCAAAGTCCTGGGCACCAACAGGACACAGCTTCCCCGGAGGCCCTGCTGGCACTGGTAAAAAGGCCCTAAGAGAACTTGGTTCCTGCCCGAGCAGCACAGGCATGGAGTATGTGAAAAACACGCAGACCAGCAGGAGGATGGCGGTGCCGACCAGGGCCCAGGAGACTGCTCCACCGGGAGTGGCGCAGCAGCAAGGCGAGAACTGCAGCACCTCAGCTCGCCAATGACGGCAAATGGGCTGGGCCAGGGAGGCTCACTGGTTGAGCGTGATCCATGAGTAAGAGGTCACAGGATCCATTCCCCATCGGGGCACCGGGTTGTGGGCTTGATCCTCAAGAGGGAGTGTGCGGGAGGCATATTTCTCTCTCATCCATATCTAAAGTCACTAAAAATATACATTTTAAAAAAGTGACGGCACTTGAGAAAATGGACTGCAATGCTCCAGATGTTATTTTTAAAAGCCATGCTGTGTACCTTCTCTTTTGAGACAATTCTCCCAAACTCTGGATTTTTTCTGTGGCAACAGAAGCAGCAGACGGCCCAAGTCTGAGGCCTAGCGCCAGGCGCAGGGCGGGACCAGCTGTCCGCGGCCCCGGCGGCAGGGCGGCCAGAAAGGCCACCTCAGACAGAATGCCAGCCTGGCCACAGGCTCCAGCTAAGTCCCCCACCAGGAAGAAACCTACCTTCTAATTCAAACACAGGGTCTTCAAGTCCTTACCAGAATTACACACCCTGATTTCGTGTCTCCCTCCCCGAGGTATGGGAAGGCGGATGCCAGCCAGGCCTCAGAGGCACCTTGAGGGTCAGGTTGGGGCTGCTCAGAGCCCAGGCACCCAGGGGGTCAGGGAGCCCACACCCAGGGCGAGGCGGTGCCCGGGATGCTATCTGGAGGCCCACCCTGGCGCCCGCCCAGCCAGGAACAAAGTGCGATGCCTGCTCTGCCCGTACGGCGGCTCCATGCAGAGAGCTGCAGCACAGAAGCACTCTTACCTTAAAGATCTTCAGGTTGTTCTGTGCCTCCTGCAACAAGCTTTTCAAGGCAAAGTACATTCTCTGCTTATTTCTAAAATGGAAAGGAAGCGCGCAGAGTCAGCAGCAGGCCGTGCAGTCCCTGCCTGTGGCTGGGCTGCAGCTGGGGCACCTGGGGCACGGGCTGCAGGTCTCCACCCCCCTGACAAGGCACCCTGACCCCTCCCAGGACACCCCAACCACACCCCCTGCAGGGAAGATGGCACTAAGGACAAAGACTATCTTACCCTGAGTAGAGGTCGAGGGGACAATATTTACTGATCTGCTTCCACTTCCCAGTTGCCACCTGTGAAGAAACCACAACACATGTCCATGATGGGATGGGGCAGCACTGGGTGACTTTAGCACCAGCCAGGGGATGAGGTGATGGGAGTTCCAGCAGGTGTCCCCGCTCCGGGACACCCTCTAGCTGGGGGGTGCCGGCCCTCCTCTGAGTTCCCACGTGGCTGCCGGCCCAGCCACTACATGAGCAGGAAGCAGCAACAAGCACCTTTTTAAAGTGACATGCCAAATCTGGTAACCAGATAAACAAACCTTTAAAAATTATAATATCCAGAAGAAACCAAGATGGCAGCATAGGGTAGACACCGAATACACCCTACCACAACAAATTTGAATTTAGAACTGGAAAACAGGGGAGGCATTGCCCTGAAGCACCGGACGGCTGGCTGAGAGGAGGTTCTGCCATCTGGGAAGGAGAGAAAAGGCACGCTGACCCTCAAAAACTGTGAAGGTGCAGAGAACTGTGCGCGCAAAAAGGCACTGGCTTAATCCCGGCACACGGAGAGGGTGGACAGCTAATGCACGGCTGGCTTTCTTGTTCAGGAGGAAAACAGAATCACCCTATTGCTTTGATAGACGACCTCAGTCAGGGAGAGGCCAGACAGTCAGGCAGCGGGCAGAGATCTCTCGGAGGTGTGTGAAACCAGAGGCCATTACTGCAGGGCTTGTGGAGGAGCCTATGGGAAAACAACGCTTGTCTTTAAAACCCTGAGACTCCGCCCCATCCAAGTTGAGTACAGAAGCTCTCCCAGAGGCTGGCTTTCTCTAAGGAGGGACTGGCCGGAATCCAAAGCTTGTCTGTGCCTTTACCAAAGAAGTGCACGCGCCCGCAGCCAATCTTGCAAGACTCACTGCGAACAGGACTTTCCTAAGGCAAGACTGACAGGGAACCAAAGCTTGTCAGTGCCACCCCGAGACTCCGCCCCATCCAAGTGGACTACAGAAGCCCTGCTAGCTGAGACACTGCTGATCCTCACAGCCACTAGGCTTGGAGATCAACGCTTCCCAGGGATACCAACAATAAGCAAGGCTTAACAACAAGACTGTACACACAGCCCACAAAGGGCTACACCAAGACTGTCCACTGGGAAGGCTGTGCTACTGGGCTCTACCAGAACACCTAACACACAAAACTATTCCATCAAATCAGGAAAACTACTAAAATGCAGACAAGAGGCAGGACACAAAGGAAGGAGATGGAGGAAAAGAAAAGAATGGACATTGAGTTCAAAACTATAGTTATAAGGCTTTTCAAGAATATCCTAAAAAATGCTGATAAAATAAATGAGACCAATGAGGATATGAAAAAGGATCAACTAGAAATAAAGAAAACATTATCTGAAATAAAAAAATATTACACAGAGGCCTAAAAACAGAATGGAAGATCGCAAGAATCAAGACAAAGATTTAGAACACAAAGAGCCAGAGGACAATCCTCTACAGAGGCAAGAAGACAAGAGAATCCAGAAAGTTGAAGATAGTGTAAGAAACCTCTGGGACAATTTCAAGCGAACCAACATCAGAATTATGGGCGTCCCAAAAGATGACAGAGAGCAAGATACCGAAAACATACTGGAAGAAATAGTGACAGAAAACTTCCCCCACCTGGTGAAAGAAATAGACTTACAAGTCCAAGAAGTGCACAGAACCCCAAACAAAAGGAATCCAAAGAGGACCACACCAAGACACATCATAATTAAAATCCCAAGAGCAAAAGACAAAGAGAGAATATTAAAAGAAGCAAGACAGCCGAGACCAGTTTGGCTCAGCGAATAGAGGGTCGGCCTGTGGACTGAAAGGTCCCAGGTTCGATTACAATCAAGGGCATGTACCTTGGTTACGGGCATATTCCCAGTAGGGGTGTGCAAGAGGCAGCTGATCAATGACTCTCATCGATGTTTCTAACTCTCTGTCCCTCTCTCTTCCTCTCTGTAAAAAGTCAATAAATATATATAATTTTTAAAAGCAGCAAGTTACCTATAAAGGAGCACCCATACGACTGTCAGCTGATTTCTCAACAGAAACCATGCAGGCCAAACGGGAATGGCAAGAAATATTCAAGGTAATGAATAGCAAGAACCTACAGCCAAAAATACTCTACCCAGCAAAGCTATCACTCAGAATTGAAGGCCAGATAAAGAGCTTCACAAATAAAAAAAGCTAAACTAGTTCATCACTGCCAAACCAAAATTATATGAATTGTTGAAGGGGGTTCTTTAGGAAGAGGAAGAAGATAAAGATGAAAATTATGAACAACAAATACATAACTATCAACAAGTGAAACTAAAAACCAAGGGAATTAAAGAATCTGATGAACAATATTAACTGTTGAATATAATAGAATCTGAGGTATGGAAGGGGAGTGGTCTGACGATTCTCGGGAAAAAGGAGAGTGGGGGGTGCAGGAAGAGACTGAACATAAACTGTGCACCTATGGATAAGGACAATGGGGGGGGGGGGGGGAACGGCAGAGGGTGGGGTGGGAACCTGGTGGAGGGGAGAAATGGAGGGGAAGAGGAACACATTTGTAATAATCTGAACAATAAAGATTTATTTTTAAAAATAAATAAATACAAATTATAATATCCAGGAAGGAGAAGGTGTGGCTCATAGTAATTTCATGTTGTCACTGAAAAGAAAAGTTGGCACAACAAGGCCACTTGCTGGTTTCCATCAAAATTTAAAAGGCGGGCCCGGCTGGTGTGGCTCAGTGGTTGAGTGTCCACACATGAACCCGATCGATTCCCAGCCAGGGCACATGCCCGGGTTTCGGGCTCGATTCTCAGGAGGCAGCCAATCAATGATTCTCTCTCATTATTGATGTTTCTATCTCTCTCCTCCTTCTCCCTTCCTTTCTCTAAAATCAACAAAAACATTTAAAAAGTATTAAAAGGTGGGTATCCTGACTTGGCATATCTCCAAGGAATCAAAGGTTCAAGGATGTTCAGTGCTATCTGACTAAGAGCAAGACCTAGAAACAACTAAGTAAATTATAGAACATGTGCTCTCATGGGCCAGGACACATATTCCGTGAAGGAATGAATAAATGAAATGCAGTTAACAACAGAAAGAAGTAGAACTAAAAAATCACCAAAATTTATTCAAGGCAAAAATCAACTTGTAGATCAAAGCATATATCACTTACTTAATAATAATAATAATAAGCCCTAGCTGGTTTGGCTCAGTGGATAGAGCATCAGCCTGAGGATGGAAGGCTCTAGGGTTCAATTTTGGTCAAGGGCAGGTGCCCAGGTTACCAGACCAATCCCCACTAAGGGGTGTGCAGGAGGCAGCCAATCGATGATTCTCTATCATCATTGATATTTCTATCTCTGTCCCTCTCTCTTCCTCTCTTAAATCAATAAAAATATATTTTAGAAAAGAGAGAATAAAAAGGATATATGTAGGGATTAAAAATGGTGGTGGATTAAGTAGAAGCTCACAGACAGGCTCCCATGACCAAACTGGAATTACAACTAAAATACAAAAAAGCTTCCTAAATAATCAACTGAGGATAGCTGGAGAGAACCCTGATCACCAAGGACAGAGAGTGGAGACCACAGAGACAGGCAGGAGGGGGCTGGCCGGCTCCCACAGACAGCAGCCGAAGGTCTGGAGAGAGATCTCAGCTGGGGGAGAGAGGTTGCCACTGAGAACTCTGGGGTCTAGACCCCAAGCTGGGCTCCCCTGCGCACAGCACCACAACTGAGAAGGGTGCCCACATAACATCTGGCCATGAAAAGCAGCAGGGTTGCTGTCTGCAGGGAGAGGCGGCTAGAAATGCAGGCACCCTCTTAAAGGGCCAATGCACAAAATCCTGTGTGCAGCCACTCACCTTGGGCTCTGGCAGAGGGTGGGCAGAGTGGACTGGAGCTGAGTGAGCAGAAGCCAGGGTTGGGGCTCTGTGGCTAGACCTCAGACGGCAGACACTCTGGTTTCCTGTGCTGAGTCTCATTTCCTCATGCTGCGGGGGTCATCTTTCTTGCATAGACATTTGCTACCCAGGTATTTCGTGAGTAGCAAATAGAGGGGGAGACAGTTGGCCCACCCAAGCCCCTTGCCCACCCTGTGGAGTTTCTGAGGCTCATTAAGAGACTGAGAATAACAATTAGCCTCCAAGCAGAAGAAGTACAGCCAAAACAGTCAACCAAGGTGTGTGGTTCAAGGTAGACCCGGCCTATGGGCTAAGGAGTCTCCCACCACTGGACAGATGGCAGGAAGACACTGGGGTTGACACTGGCAGCTAGTCAGAGGGGTGATACCTTCTACAAACAGGACATCAACAATCAAGTCCCAATTACAGGAGAATGCACACAAGGAACATTCCTAGAGCATCCAACTCAGTTGAACACAGAGACTATACTACTGGACCCCTTAAGACACTTTCTACATAAGGCTATCCCACAGACTAAGAGGTCTATCTAGTACATAGGAGCAAATATAAAGAGACAGCTACAATGAAGAGACAAGGAAACAACCCCAAGTGAAAGAAAAGAAGGAATCACCAGAAAAAGAACTAAGCAAGATGGAGGCAAGAAACCTATCAGATATAGAGTTCAAAGCAATGGTTATAAAGATTCTTAAGTAACTTAGTGAAAATTACAACAACATGAGGAGGGACTAGAACCATACAGAAAGGAAGAATGATATATCTGACATGAAGAACACATTGGAAGGGATTAAAAGCAGATTGGATGAAGCAGGGGAAGGAATCTGCAATTTGGAATACAAGGTAGAAATAAATACCCATTAGAGCAGCAAATAGAAGAAAGAATTAAAAAGTAGGACGATAGCTTAAGGGAGCTCTGCAACACCATAAAACATAAAAGCATCCACATTAGAGGAATACCAGAAGGGTGAGAATGCAAGCAAGGACAGAGAATCTGTTTAAAGAAATAATGACAGAAAACTTCCCCCGCATGGTGAAGAAAATGTCAGACAAGTTCAGGAGCAATGAGAGTCCCAATTAAGATGAACCCAAAGAGACCCACACCTAGACACATCATAATTAAAATGGCAAATGTTAGCTCAGCCTGTGAACTGAAGGGTCCCTAGTTCAATTCTGGTCAAGGGCACATACCTCATTGCAGGCTCTACCCTGGCCTGGGCCCTGGTTGGGGCACATGCAGAAGGCAACCAATTAATGTGTTTATCTAACATCAATATTCCTCTATCTTTTCCTCTCTCTTCCACTCTCTCTAAAAATCAATGAAAAAATATCCTCAGATAAAGACTAAATAATAATAATAATAATAATAATAATAAAATGACAAAGAAAGAATCTTAAAGGCAAAAGAGGGGAAAATTACATACAAAGGAGTTCCCATTAGAACCGACTTCTTAAGAGAACACTTCAGGCCAGAAGGGAGTGGCATGAAGTAATCAAAGTAATGAAAAGCAACGACCTAAATCCAAGACTACTGTATCCAGCAAGGCTATCATATAAAATTGATGGTGAAATAAAAAGCTTTCCAGACAATAAAGGGTCAAAGGAGTACACTACCATCAAACCAGCAATGCAAGAAATGTTAAAGGGACTGCTTTAAGAAGAAGAAAAGGAGAGAGAGGGTCATAGGCATAAAGAAAATAAAAATGGCAATAAATACCTACCAATAATAACCTTAAATGTAAATGGATTAAACGTTCAACTCAAAAAACAAAGGGTGACTAAATGGGTAAGAAAACATGACACATATATGTGCTATCTGTAAGAGACTCACCTCAGAACAAAAGATAGACACAGATTGAGAATGAAGGGCTAGAAAAATATATTCCATGCAAATGGAAAGGGAAAAAAGGCTGGAGTAGCAACACTCATATCAGACAAAGCAGGCCACTTCATTGTACTACACAGAATGATTTAATAAGAAAATAGAACTCTTATAAACATATATGCACCCAATATGCACTGAAGTATATTAAAAAAAACTCCTGATTGACCTTAAGGGAGAGATTGACAGCAATACATTCATAATTTGGGATTTACCACACTGACTTCACTGAATAGATCTTCCAGACAAAAAATGAACAAGAAAACAGAGGCCTTAAATGAGACACTAGATCAGATGGATCTAATCAATATTTATAGAACATTTCACCCCACAGCAACAGACTACATTCTTCTCAAGCTCACATGGAACGTTCTCAAAGACAGGCCACATGTTAGGGCAAAAAACAAGTTTATACAAATTCAAGAAGACTGATATAATACCAAGCATCTTCTCAGATCACAGTGGCATGAAGTTAAAAATCAACTACAATAACAAAACTCAAAAACACTCAAACACCCATAAGCTAAATAGCATGTTATTAAACAATGAATGGGTTACCAATGAGATCAAGCAAGAAATTAAAAACCTCCTGGAAACAAATGAAAATGAACACACAACCACTCAAAACCTATGGGGCACAGCAAAAGAAGTGCTGAAACGAAGTTCATAGCACTACAGGCCTACCTCAAGAAACAAAAGGACTAATAAACTATCTAGCCCAACAACTAAATGTAGAAAGAGAACAAGAAAAGCCCAGGGGAAGTGAAAGAAGGAAATAATAAAGAACAGAATGGAAGTAAACTACATAGAGATTTTTAAAAAACAAACAAACAAACAAAAAACAGTACAAAAGATCAAGAATACAAGAGCTGGTTCATTGGAAATATAAACACGATTAATGAACCCCTAACCAGACTCATCAAGAAACAAAGAGAGCCAAAACCAGTTTGGCACAGTGGATAGAGCGTCCACCTTTGGACTGAAAGATCCCAGGTTCAATTCCAGTCAAGGGCATGTACCTTGGGTTCAGGTACATCCCCAGTGGGGGGTGTGCAGGAGGCAGCTGATTGCTGTTTCTCTCTCATCGATGTTTCTAACTCTCTATCCCTCTCCCTTCCTCTCTGAGAAAAATCAATAAAATATATATATTTTAAAAAGAAACAGAGAGTGGAACCAAATACCGTATTTGCCGGCGTATAAGATGATTTTTTGGCCCTGAAAAATACGTATTTGCCGGCGTATAAAACGACTGGGCGTATAAGACGACCCCCTAACATTTCCACTAAAAATACAGAGTTTGTTATATACTCGCCGTATAAGACTACCCCCCGAGAACATCCAAGATGGCGGCCTAGGCAGTCTCCTAAGCTGCCGCCTCATCAACAATTTAATTAAAAAAACAACTAAAATCAAAAAGGACTTCACCAAAACCTCAGGAAAGCTGGCGGAGTGGAATAGCTACAACTAGAAAGAAAGAGAGAGGCTCACGGATCGGACTGGGAGCCGCAAAGCACTGAGGTAGGGAGACTCTCGTGCACGCGGCCGCCGAATACCTGCCTGGCGGTGGGAGGGGAGGAATCCCCGATTGCACAGAACCCTTTCGGACTGTACTGAACCCCAGCCCCGGCTGAAATTCCGTGGTCCCAGGCTCATACGGGTGGAGTCTGGACTGCAGAGAAAGGCACCCAGAGACTCAGAGACTGGGAGACCGGGGACCGGGAGCCACAGTCGCAGTCTGCAGGGTCTACAGCCTCGCGCGCACGAGCAAGTACGCGCTGAGGTCTGACCGCCGCCCCTCCGGAGCGGAAGGAGTCAGAAGCTCCAGGTCTGACCGCAGAGGCTGCCGCCGCCTCTCTGTACAAGGTGGCGGCCTCTCCGTAGTGGAAGGAGTCAGAAGCTCCAGGTCTGACTGCAGAGGCTGCCGCTGCCTCTATGTACAAGATGGCGGCCTCTCTGTAGCGGAAGGAGTCAGAAGCTCCAGACTACAGAGACCAGCCCAAGTCTGGGTGAGCCCCTGCGGCACCCACGCTCTTGCTTGGGGAAACTGGGACAGTCAGGCGGAAACTCAGGCGAACGCACAAGGGCAGGGCAGAAGCCAAGACTGTCAGTTCAGCCCTGAGACTCCGCCCCATCCAAGCTGAGCAGAGGTTTCTGCAGTTTTTCAAGTCTGATCCTATAAGACTGTCTCCAATACAGAAGTTATCCCAGAGTAGACACGGCTGATACCCACATCCAATTGGCCTGAAGGTCAATTCACAACAATAGAGACTTAGCTACAACAAGGCTGTGCACGCAGTCCACAAAGGGGATCACCAAGAGTGTCTACCTCAGGTAACTGAGGAGGCTGACCCACTGTGCTATATAGGACACCAAACACACAAAGCCATCCTACCAACTCTGAAAAATAGTGATAATGCCGAGACAAGGAAATAGATCTCAAACAAAAGAGATGGAGGATATAGAATTCAGAACTACGGTTCTAAGGTTATGCAACAATATCCTAGAAAAGCTCGATAAACTTCATGAGACCCAACTAAAAAGTATAGATAAACTGACTAAATTGGAAAATATTATGCAGAGATCCAACAGCAGAATGGAAGAACACAAGAATCAGGTCAAAGAGCCAAAAGACACTCCACTGGAGAAGGAAGAAGAAAAGAGGATCCAGAAAGTTGAAGATAGTGTAAGGAGCCTCTGGGACAACTGCAAGCGCACCAACATCAGAATTATGGGGGTGCCAGAAGAAGAGGGAGTGCAAAATACTGAAAACATATTTGAAGAAATAATATCAGAAAACTTCCCTCACCTGGTGAAAGAAATAGACTTACAAGTACAGGAAGCCTACAGAACCCCAAACAAGAGGAATCCAAAGAAAAATTCTTCTCGACACATCATCATCAATATGCCAAGGGTAAAAGACAAAAAGAGGATCTTACAAGCAGCAAGAGAAAAGCAGTTGGTTACCTATAAGGGAGCACCCATAAGACTATCAGCTGATTTCTCAACAGAAACCATGCAGGCCAGAAGGGAGTGGCAAGAAATATTCAAAGTGATGAATAGGGAGAACCTACAACCAAGATTACTGTATCCAGCAAAGTTATCATTCAGAATTGAAGGGCAGATAAAGAGCTTCACAGATAAGAAAAAGCTAAAGGAGTTCATCACCACCAAACCAGTATTATATGAAATGCTGAAAGGTGTTACTTAAGAAGAGGAAGAAGGTCAAGTGAATTAAAAATCTCAGGAATAGAATAAACTGGTGAATATAATAGAATTAGGGGCAAAGAAAGGGAGTGGATTGATAATTATCAGGGTGAAAGGGTGTGGGGTGCAGAAAGAGACTGGATTAAAATTGTATAACCTATGGATGAGGACAATAGTGGGGGGAGGGGGTAAGGGCAGAGGGTGGGGTGGGAATCAGGTGGAAGGGAGCTATGGGGGAGAAAAAGGAGAAACAATTGTAATAATCTGAGCAATAAAGATTTTTTTAAAAAAAAAAAAAACACACACACAACAGCTCTTGTTGAAAAATTTAAAAAAAAAAAAAAAAAAAGACTACCCCCCACTTGGAGGCATATTTTTCAGGGCCAAAAAATCGTCTTATACGCCGGCAAATACTGTAAATAGTCAGAGATGAAAGAGGTGATATAGCAACGGACACCACAGAAATACAAAGGATTGTAAGAAAATACTATGAACAACTATATGCCAACAAACTGGACAACCTGGGTGAAATGGACAAATTTCTAGAAACATACAATCTTCCATAACTCAATCAGGAAGAATCATAAAAACCTGAGTAGGGGAGAGAAACCAAGATGGCGGCATAGGTAAACACCTAACTGCAGCCTCACACAACAATTTCAAAAAATACAACTAAAATATAAAATGGACATTATCCAGAACTACAGGAAAGTTGACTGACTGGAAATTCTACAACTAGAAAGAAAGAGAAAACCAGAAGGAAAACCAGAGGAGCTGTAAAAGCCTAAGGTACAGAGACACGGTGCGCGGGGAGAGGACGGAGCCGGAGAGGAGGGGTGGCTGAGTGCCTGGCTGGCATTCCCTAGCGGGAAGGAGACAAAAGCTCCAGATTGTGCTGAACTCCAGTTCGGACTGCACTGAACCCCAGATCTGGGAGAGACCCTGGGGTCCCAGACAGAAGCTCAGGGGAGCTGCGAATGGCAGAGCCCCGGAGTTGCGCACATTGCGCGCAGAGGACAGACTGTTGATTGAGCTGTTAGATTGCCCTAGCGCAGTGTTTCCCAAACTTTTGATATATGTGTACTAATTTTCGTAACACTGAGTACATACCCCTCGTCAAAAAAATAAAATGGATGTATTTTAATCATCAAAATATATTTATTTTTATTTTTTGGCACATACACAAAATAATAATAAACGAAAAATAAAATTATTCATAATAAAATATAAATAAAAGTTATATTATAAATAACATTTATTTGCACACCGGGCCATCTCACGCCTCACAAGACTTTCTTGACTTGACTCATGAGAACGTAGAATTAGGTACAGCTAAGCATGGTGCAGTGCATATACCCACCAAACTCCAGTGCAATGACTACCCCCACCAAACTCTTACCGTACCCCTGGGGGTACTCGCACCACTTTGGGAAACACTACCCTAGCGGGAAGGAGACAAAAGCTCCAAACTGTGATGAGCCCCAGTTCCAACTTCACTGAACCCCAGTTCTGGGCGAGACCCTGGGGTACCAGGCTCATAGAGAGGGAATCTGGGCTATAAGTTGGAAGCTCAGGGGAGCAGCAAAAGGCAGAGCACACATTGCACGCAGAGGACAGACTGTTGATTGAGCTGCTGAATTTCCCTAGTGGGAAGGAGACATAAGCTCCAGACTGCTCTTAACCCCACTTCGAATTGCACTGAACCTGTTCGGGCTCTTTGGGGGAGAGACTAGACCAGCCGTGGCAAACTACGGCCCATGGGCCGGATCCGGCCCTTCGGCTGTTGTATCTGGCCCGCAGAGCCAAAAGAGCAGAGGGTTCTCTTGCTCTTCCCTCTGCTCCTTCATCACCAGCCCAAGAGGAGAGTGCCAACATGGTCAGGTTGCTTTTGTTCCAGCCCTCCGGTCCAGTTAAAGAACCCATTGTGGCCCTTGAGTCAAAAAGTTTGCCCACCCTTGGACTAGACTGTCTGGTAGCGGGCGAAACTCTAGGGCACCTTTCTCTCAGAGGTGCTTGCAGCGAGTACCAAAGGACACTGAGGAACATTTAGACTCAGGAACCTCATAGGGCGGGGCTAATGGGAAGCCAAATCTGTAGGCTCCAGACTGAAACTCTGCCCCATCCAAGCTGAGCACAGAGGCTTTTGCAGTTTTCCAAGTATAGTGGAATAAGGCTGTCTCCTGCCATAGACACAGCTGATCCTCATAGCCAATTGGCCTGGAGGTCAGTTCCTCCCAGTGATACCAACAACAATCAAGACTTAACTACAGCCCTGACTGGCTTGGCTCAATGGATAGAGCGTCCGCCTACGGACTGAAAGGTCCCAGGTTCAATTCCAGTCAAGGGCACGTACCTTGGTTTCGGGCACATCCCCAGTAGGGGGTGTGCAAGAGGCAGCTGACTGATAATTCTCTCTCATTGATGTTTCTAACTCTCTATCCCTCTCCCTTCCTCTCTGTAAAAAATCAATAAAAATATATTTTAAAAATAAATAAAATATATATATTTTTAAAAAGACTTAACTACAATAAGGCTGAACACAGAGTCTAAAAAGGGGTGCACCAAGAGTGTCCACCTCAGATAACTGGGAGGCTGACCCACTGAACCATTTAGGGCACCTTAACACACAAAGCCACCCTACCAACTCAGGGAAGCAGCGAAAATGTGGAGACAAGGAAACAGATCACAAACGAAAGAAATGGAGGACAAAAAGCGACTGGATATAGAGTTCAAAACCACACTTAGAAGGTTTTTCAAGAATTTCCTAGAAAACGCCGAAACTGGTTTGGCTCAGTGGTAGAGTGTCAGTCTGCGGACTGATAGGTCCCGAGTTCGATTCTGGTCAAGGGCATGTACATTGGTTGCGGGCACATCCCCAGTAGGGAGTGTGCTAGAGGCAGCTGGTTGATGTTTCTCTCTCATCGACGTTTCTAGCTCTCTATCTCTCTCCCTTCCTCTGTGTAAATTATCAATTAAAAAAAATAAAATAAAATAATTAAGAATTAATTGATTCTCTCTCATCGATGTTTCTAACTCTATGTCCCTCTCTTTTTCTCTCTGTAAAAAATCAATAAAATATATTTTAAAAAAAGAAAGAAATACTGACAGAAAACTTCCCCCACCTGGTGAAAGAAATAGACTTACAAGTCCAAGAAGTGCACAGAACCCCAAACAAAAGGAATCCAAAGAGGACCACACCAAGACACATCATAATTAAAATTCTAAGAGCAAAACACAAAGAGAGAATATTAAAAGCAGCAAGACAAAAGCAGGTAGTTACCTATAAAGGAGCACCCATATGACCGTCAGCTGATTTCTCAACAGAAACCATGCAGGCCAGAGAGGAATGGCAAGAAATATTCAAGGTGATGAATAACAAGAACCTATAGCCAAAAACACTCTACCCAGCAAAGCTGTTGCTCAGAATCAAAGGCCAGATGAAGAGCTTCACACACACACACAAAAAAAAGCTAAAGGAGTTCATCACTGCCAAACCAGAGTTATATGAATTGCTGAAGGGGGTTCTTTAGGAAGAGGAAGAAAATAAAGATAAAAATTATGAACAACAAATATATAACTATCAACAAGTGAATCTAAAAACCAAGGGAATTAAAAAACATGATGAACAATATTAACTGTTGAATATAATAGAATCAGAGGTATGGAAGAGGAGTGGACTGATGATTCTCGGGGAAAAGGGGAGTGGGAGGTGCGGGAAGAGACTGAACATAAACTGTGCACCTATGGATGAGGACAATGGGGGATGGGGAAAGGGCAGAGGGTGGGATGGGAACCTGGTGGAGGCGAGCAATGGAGGGGAAAAATGAGGAACATTTGTAGTAATCTGAACAATAAAGATTAAAAAAAACAAAAAACTGAGTAGGCCAATAACAATGGATGAAATTGAAGCAGTGATTTAGAAACTTCCAGCAAACAAAAGTCCTGGACCATATGGATTTACAGGACAATTTACAGGAGCTCATCCAAAGAAAAGCTAACACTTATGCTCCTCAAACTATTCCAAAAATCCAAGAGAAAGCAACACTTCCAAGCTCGCTTGCTCGCACGCTCTCTCTCTCAAAAATGTATTTTTATTGATTTCATAGAGGAGGGGAGAGGTAGAGAGAGATAGAAACATCCATGATGAGAGAGAATAATGGTGGATCAGATGCCTCCTCCAAGTCCCCCACTGGGGATGGAGCCCACAACCCAGGCATGTACCCTTGACTGGAAACAAACCTGGGACCTTTCAGTTTACAGACTGACACTGAGCCAAACTGGAGAGCAAAAAAATCCAGGCTGTTTTTATGAAGCCAGCATTATCCTAATTCCTAAACCAGATAAAGATACTACTAAGAGAGAAAATTACAGGTCAATATCCCTGATGAACACAGATGCTAAAATCCTAAACAAAATATTAGCAAATTGGATCCAGCAATATTTTAAAAGATCACACATCATAACCAAGTGGGATTTATTCTAGGAATGCAAGGTTAGTACAGTATTTGCAAATCAATAACTATGATACATCACATAACAAATTGAAATATAAAAACCACATGATCATATCAATAAATGCAAAAGAAACACTCAACAAAATACAGCACTCCTTTTTTTTTTTTATAAAAACTCTCAGTAAAGTGGAAATAGAGGTCATACTTCAATATAATGAAGCCCACAAATGACAAATGTATAGTCAACATAATACTAAAATGAGTAAAAACAAAACAAAACCTAAGAACAGGAACAAGACAGGGTTGCCCGCTTCTACCACTCTTATTTTACATAGCATTGGAAGTCCTAGCCACGACAATCAGACAAGGAGACAAAATCAAAGATATCCAAATTGGAAAGGAGGAAATAAAACTCTCATTATTTGCAAGATGGCATGATGTTGTATATAGAAAACCCTAAAGACTCCACCAAGAAACTATATAGACTTAATAAATGAACTCAGCAAAGTAGCAGGATACAAAATCAATATCCACAAATCAATGGCATTTTTACATACCAATAATGAACTCTAAGAGAAACTAAAAAAGCAATCCCACTTACCATTTCAACAAAAAAGGTACCTATGAATAAACTTAACCAAGAAGGTAAAAGACCTATACTTGAAAATCTACAGGGCATTGAAAAAAATAAATAGAGGAAAATATAAACAAGTGGAAGAATATACCATGTTCATGGATTGGAAGAACTAACATCATTAAAATGTCTATACTACCCAAGAAATCTACAGATTCAACACAATCCTTATTAAAATACCAATGGCGCTCCCCGGCCCGCCAGCCGTGTGAGCGAGGGAGCCAGAGCCAAGCCACTGCCGTGCCTTCTACTCACGGCCCGAACAAGCCTGTCACCTGTCCGTCCCCCAGCTGCAGGGCCTGGCCGGAGCCTCCACCAAGCCCCTGAGAGCCAGTGCCATGGAGGAGCAGACCTATTTGTGGAGCTTGACAGAGAACCGAGAGGATGTACCCAGAACACTCTTTGCGGCATGGGACTCTAAACACCTAAACCTGGGGGACTCTGAAAGCCTGAACGTGTGAAATGGGAGTGGCAGTGGTTACTATGGTGGAGTTGGCCGAAGCTTCCCCATTCTTCCCCCTCAGCGTCCTCCTGCTCGCCGGCAGCAGCGGGCCCGAGCCCCAGGGGATCCAGGATAAGAAAATATCGATCAGGGGACCTGGAGGAGCCATGTGATCTGGGGGAGCGGTGTGACCTAGAGGAGTGTTGTGACCCGGGGGAGCGGTGTGACCCAGGGAAGCCGGGGGACCCGGAGGAGCCTTGTGACCCAGGGGAGCCGTGTGACCCAGAGGAGCAGTGTGCCCCGGGGGAGCCGTGTAATCTGGGAGAACGGGGAGACCCGGGGGAACCGTGTGCCCCGGAGGAGCAGGGTGACCTGGAGGAGCAGTGTGACCCGGGGGAATGGTGTGAACCAGAGGGGCAGTGTGAACCGGAGGAGGAGTGGATTCTATTCGTATGGTCCTGAGAAATTTAGACAGTCTGCAGCCATTTGCTACAGAACACTTTGTTGTATTTCCCTATAAAAGCAAATGGGAGAGAGTATCCCACTTGAAATCCAAATACGGAAGAAAAAAACTCTAAGGAACAGAATAAACTGTTGAACATAATAGAATCAGGGGCAAAGAAAGGGAGTGGACTGATAATTATCAGGAGGGTAGGGGTACAGTAAGAGACTGGATTAAAATCGTATAACCAATGGATGAGGACAATGGGGGGAGAGGGGATAAGGGCAGAGGGTGGAATGGGAACTGGGTGGAAGGGAGCTTTGAGGGAGTAAAAGGAGAAACAATCGTAATAATCTGAGCAATAAAGATTCATTTTAAATAAATAAATTAAATTAAATACCAATGGCATACTTCATAGAACAAGTACTCCAAAAATTTATATGGAACTAGAAAAGACCCCAAATAGCTGCAGCAATCTTGAGAAAAAAGAAAAAAGTAGGGGGGATCACAATACTGAATATCAAAATATACTACAAAGCCATTGTAACCAAACATCCTGGTACTGGCACAAGGACAGGCATACAGACTAACGGATCAGACCTCAGAAATTGATCCATGCCATTACAATCAATTAATATTTGACAAAGGAGGCAAGAACATATAATGAAGTAAAAAGACATTCTCTTCAACAAATGTGCTGGGAAAACTGGACTGACACATGCAAAAACATGAAACTAGCCCACCAACTTACATCATACACAAGAATAAACTCAAGGTGGATAAAAGACTTAAATATAAGGCATGAAACCATTAAAATCTTAAGAGGAGAACATAGGCAGTAAAATCTCAGACACATCTCCTAGGGCAAAGGAAACTAAGAAAAAAATAAGCAAATGGGACTACATCAAAATAAAAAGCTTCTGCACAGCAAAAGAAAGTGCTATCATATTGAAAAGGAAACCCACTGAATGTGAGAACATATTTGCCAATGATACATATGATAAGGGGTTAATAGCCAAAATATATAAAGCACTCATAGAACTCAACAAAAAGAAGAAAAACAATCCAACTTTAAAAATGGGCAAAAGACTCAAATAGACATTTTTCCAAAGAGGACATACAATTGGCCAAGAGACACATGTAAAAATGCTCAGTCACTAAAATCATCAGACAAATGAAAATTAAAACTACAATGAGGTATCACCTTACACACGTCAGAATGGCTATTATAAAAAAATCCAACAAACAACAATGCTGGTGAGGATGTGGAGAAAAGGGAATCCTAGTTCACTGCTGGTGGGAATGTAGACTGGTGCAGCCACTAGGGTAACCAGTATGGAGTTTCCTCAAATAATTAAAAATGGTACTTCTGTTTGACCCAGTGATCCCACTTCTGGGAACATATCCTAAAATCCCCAAAACACCAATCGGAAAGAATATATGCACCCATATGTTCATAGCAGCGTTATTTAAAATAGCTAAGATCTGAAAACAGCCTAAATCCCATCAGTAGATGAGTGGATAAAAAAACTCTGGGACATTTACCTTATGGAATACAGTGCAGCTATAAAAAAGAGGGATCTCTTACCCTTTGGGACAGCATGGATAGAACTGGAAAATATGCTAAGTGAAGTAAGTCAAACGGAGAAAGACAAATATCATATGATCTCACTTATCTGTGGAATCCAATGGACAAAATGAATTGGCCAACAAAAAAAGACCCAAAGAAGGGAGGCATGGAACAGACTGACGTACCTCAAGGTGGGGCTGAAGGGACAAGAAGAGATAAACCAAAGAACTTATATACTGACTAGTGCCCCGGTACACAGATTCATGCACATTGAAAGGACATTAATTAGAAGAAATATTTTAATATCACTATTTGCCCTTTCTCTATAAGAGAAGTGTCAACCAAATTCAAGATGAACAATGACAGATGGAAACACACGCATGCAAATGGTGCCAGTGATAGCATTATATGTACCGCACATGAAGAAGTCAACGTAGCCTTTTGAATATATATAAATAAACTTGCTTAATTAGACCTGCTTTCTGATGTAGCTAAACTTTTTCCAGCCCAGTGAAGTACCCCAACTTCTCTTTCAGGTAACTGTCAGCAACACAGCAGTAAATATCAACACAAAGTAGATTATTATTGTAGATCACGCAGGGAGAACAAAGGGTACAATATTTAACTGCAGCAGTGTTTGATTATATTCTGTGTAGTGAGAAAACCTGAAGTCATTTTCAAGTCCCACCGTTTTTTACTTCTTTTCGGTTGGGTCAAGTTTCTAAATCTCTGTTTTCTGGCTAATGAAAAGAAAATAGGATTCCATCGAGTCTCCTATCTCCCTACTCCAGCACTTATGTGAGGATCAAATAAGATGAGGTATGGGAAAACGCTTCACAGACATTTGGTTCATGTATAAAATGTGGAGAGGATTCTGGGAAGATGGCAGCATAGGTAAACATATGTGCTGCCTCTCACAAACACATCAGAGCTGCAACTGGGGATCTTATCTGAGACCTGAAAAAACTACCACTGTGGAGACCACTGAGCAGCTGTGGGGGCCCGGTCAGTGCAAACACGCGGATTCCACAGAAAGGATGGATTTTGCGGGGGATAACGTGGGGTGTCTGGGTCCCTACAGCAGAGGCAGCAGCTGCAGAAGCTGTGGCAGCAGAAGCTGGGGCCACCAGGGCAGCAGAGACAAAAGCGCATGCTCTGGGACCACAGAAACCTGTGTCCACAAAAGCCCCCCCGCTGTTGGGTCTGGCTTGATTTGAGAGAGTGTACAGGGTCCTCAAGGTTGCTAATAGTGGGGTTTTCTAGGGAGCAACCCATTCTGATCTGACACAGAGGGAGACATAGGAGTTGGAAAGGTATGCAGTCTGTTTGTAAGTGTGAGCAGACTGGCCCATCGCACACCAAGACCGGCTCCCATGCAACCCTTTACTTCTGATTACAAAGGAGAGGCCACCCAGATTGTCTGGCCCTGAGAGATGGCAGGGGGAAACTGCTTTTCTGGATCTGAGAAGCAGAGTGGGGAGAAACCATCCAGGATTCAGCTCCTAGGCAAAATTAGTATTGAGTGCCATAGAAAAAGGCTAGAGCAGCCAAAAAGACGGGGACATCAATCCAGAAACACTGCCACCTAGGGGCTGGAGTACAAATTGACTGTGTTTATTACTAGTTTTATTTAATAAAAACAAAAAAAAACTAAGAAATCGCCATCTTAAAATTAAAGACTAGCTTATAACACTGAGGTGCAGCAGAACGCAGAGAACTGCAATACTGTCTGGACTGAGACACAGGAGTGCCAAACAGAATAACGGAAGTGAATGGCCTTCACAACTGCCCACTTTTTTTTTTTTCTAATTTTTTAATTTTCTTTTTATTTTCATTGTTTGCATCTTTTACTTAAGAAACAAATTTTTTTCCTTTTTACCTCACTTGATTTTACCTTTAAAAAAAATATTTTTTATTGGGGTCCTGTGCCCCGGGAGAGCCGTGTGCCCCAGGGGGACCGTGTGCCCTGGGAGAGCCATGTGCCCTGGGGAAGCGGTGGGACCCAGGTAGTGGGGGCGGTGTGAACCGGAGGAGGAGCGGATTCTATTCGTGTGGTCCTGAGATTGTCACCGTAAAACAAGCAGACTGTCAAATGACAGCGGGGAGGGGAGGGAGATCTGGGGGAGATAAGAAATCAACCAAAGGACTGGCATGTATGCATATAAGTACAACCAACAAACACAAAACTCTGGGGAGGGAGGGCATGTATGAGAGGTGGGGGAGGGGCAATGGTAAGCTATGTACAGAAATAATACCTGAATAAATTTTTAAAAAATGAAAAAAAAATTTTTAATTGATTTTTCACAGAGAGGAACAGAGAGTCAGAAACATCGATGAGAGAGAAACATTGATCAGCTGCCTCTTGCACACCCCCCATCAGGGACGTGCCTGCAACCACGGTACATGTCCTTGACCAGAATCGAACCTGGGACCCTTGAGTCCGCAGGCTGATGCTCTTTCCACTGAGCCAAATGGTTCTTGGCTGATTTTACCTTTTTAATTATTACATTTTTAGAGTCAATCAGCATTATTACTACTGCCATTTTAACTTTTTTGTTTCCTTTTTCTTTTTTTTAAGTGCCATTTTATTTTCTCTTTATTTTACATTGGAATTAGTGTTCTTCATTAGATTTTCATTTCTCCTTTAGCATTCTTTAACCCTACCTCAACACAACCTTTACACCATCACTCTCTTCCTAACCTTTCCCCTTTTGCTGTCCTGTTTATCTTAACCCTAACCTGCTTTAGATTTCCCCTACTCTTTCAGTCTCCCCCCTGCTAAAATTTCTACCCTACTTATATATCTAATTTCCAATCCCCTGTGCCAAGTGCATACACACCCCTCTCTGAGCTGTATTAACTATCAAAAAAATTGTTTTCCTCTCTGTCCTTTTGATGCTATTTGTGTGAATGTTGATTATATTGTATTTTATGCTTTTTAGTGAGATTATTTTGCTTATTCTTTTGTTTTTCCTGTTGCTTGGTATTTTTTTATTTGCTTTTTTTAAATTTCTGTTTTTTCTTCCTTTGCTGGATATTAGTGGGTGATGTAGTTTGTATTATTCCCCAGATACTGTTGCCAGCATTTGCTGGGGTTAGTGGTTGTTCTATTGAAATTCTCTCCCCATATATATATTTTGTTCCCCTTTTCTCTCTTAGTCTCTTTTTTGTCTCTCTTTTTTCTTCTCCCTGTTTCCCAATTTCATTTTGACACTCCTTTTTCTTTCTTTTTTTCCCTATATTTTTCTTTTTCTCCCTCCCTCTTCTCCTTTTACTCTTCTTCTTTCTCTCCTATCACCTAATTTGCCTTTCCCTAGCGATCACCTTTATTGGAGGTTATTAATATCGCAAATACATTTCTGTTCAGTGCCTTGATGTTGTACCTGGCTATGTTGTATTTTGTGCCTTTAAATCAATGTAGGGGAGAGAAAAATCTACATAACCAGACATCCTGAAAAGAGAGACCATGGGGGGGAGGGGAGACAAAGAAACAACCCACAAATGAAAGAAAAGCAGGCATCACCAGAAAAGGAAGTAAACGAGTTAGAGGCAAGAAACCTGCCAGAGCAAGAATTCAGAGTAATGATCATAAGATGGCTAAAAAGAATGGAAGGCGCCAAAACCTGTTAGGCTCAGTGGTAGAGTGTTGGTCTGCAGACTGAAAGGTCCCAGGTTCGATTCTGGTCAAGGGCATGTACCTTGGTTGCGGGCACATCCCCGGCAGGGGGTGTGCAAGAGGCAGCTGGTCGATGTTTCTCTCTCATCGACGTTTCTAGCTCTCTATCTCTCTCCCTTCCTCTCTGTAAAATATCAATAAAATATATATTTTTCAAAATAATGGAAGGCAAATTTGACAATATGAGTAAGAACCAAGAGGAAATGAAGATGAACCAAGAAGAAATGAAAAATGACAGCGCTACTATGAAGAACTCAATAGAAAGCATCAAGAGCAGACTAGAAGAAGCAGAGGACCACATCAGTGAGCTAGAAGACAAGATGGAAAAAAATACCCAATTAGAGCAGCTTCTAGGAAAAAAAATAAAAAGCAGGAGGAGAGCCTACGGGAGCTTTGGGACAATACAAAACAAAACAATATTAGAATAATAGGGGTTCCAGAAGGAAAGGAAACTGAGGAAGACATGAAAACCGTATTTCAAGAAATAACGACAGAAAACTTTCCTGAGATAGAGAAGAAAAAACCCACACAACTCCAAGATGCTCGCAGAGTCCCAAGCAAAATGAATCCCAAAAGACCAACGCCAAGGCACATTATAATTAAATTGGCAAACACCAACGACAAAGTAAGAATCTTAAAAGCAGCCAGAGAGAGACAGAAAGTTACATATGAAGGAACCCCAATCAGACTAGAAACTTATTTCTCAACAGAAACTCATCAGGCCAGAAGGGAATGGGATGAAATATACAAAGTCATGCAAAGGAAGGGTCTGAATCCAGGAATACTGTACCCAGCAAGGCTATCAATCAAAATTGAAGGTGAAATCAGGAGCTTCACAGACAAAAAAAATACTAAAGGAATTTATCTCCAACAAACCAGCAATGCAAGAAATGCTAAAGGGTCTACTGTAAAAATAAAAAAATAGGAAGCAAAGAAGGAACACAGGGGGATAGAATAAAAATGGCATCAAATACCTACCTATCAATAATTATTATAAATGTAAATGGTTTAAATGCTCCAATCAAAAGACATAGGGTAACAGATTGGATAAGAAAGCAAGACCCATACATCTGCTGTCTACAAGAAACCCACCTCAGAAAAAAAGACGTCCACAGACTGAAGGTGAAGGGATGGAAAAAGGTTTTTCAGGCGAACGGAAATGAAAAAAAAAAGCTGGGGTAGCAATACAGTAATACCTGGCAAATTAGATCTCAAAGTGAAGGACATAACAAGAGATAATGAAGGCCACTTCATAAAACTAAGGGGAGCAATCCAACAAGAAGAAATAACCCTGGTAAACATATATGCACCAAATAGAGGAGCACCCAAATACATTAAAAAAACTGCTGGAGGACATTAAGGGAGAGATTAATAGCAATACAATCATAGTAGGAGATTTTAATACCCCACTGTCATCTTTGAACAAATCATCTAAACAAAAAATCCGCAAAGAAACATCAATGCTAAATGACACACTAGACCAGATGGAATTAATCAACACCTTCAGAACATTTCACCCCAAAGCCACAGAACACACATTCTTCTCAAGTGCACATGGGTCATTTTCAAAGATAGACATGTTGGGACATAGGTAAAGTCTCTTCAAATTCAAGAAGATAGCAATCATATCAAGCATCTTCTCAGATCATAGTGGCATAAAATTGGAATTCAACTACAATAAAAATAATCCAAGGAAATCAAACACATGGAGACTGAATAGCATGCTATTGAACAAGGACTGGGTTACCAGGGAAATCAAGGAAGAAATTAAAAACATCATGGCAACAAATGACAATGAAAACACAACAATCCAAAATCTATGGGACACAGCAAAAATAATCTTGAGAGGGAAGTTCATATCTCTGCAAGCCTATTGTAAAAAACAAGAAAGAATGGTAACAAATTATCTAACTCTACAACTCAAAGAGTTAGTAAAAGAGCAACAAGAAAAGCCCTGTGTAAGCAGAAGGAAGGAAATAACAAAAATCAGAGTGAAGATAAATGACATAGATACCAAAGAAACAATACATAAGATCAACAAAGATGCCAAAATCCTCAACAAAATTCTAACAAATCGGGGCTCCAACAGTACATTAGAAAGATCATACACCTGACCAAGTAGGATTTATTCCAGTAATGCAAGGATGGTACAATATCTGCAAATCAACAAACGTGACACATCACATAAACAAATTGAGAGATAAAAATCATATAGTCATATCAATCGATGCAGAAAAAGCATTTGATAAAATCCAACACCTTTTCCTGATAAAAACTCTCAACAAGGTGGAAGTACAAGGATCATACCTCAATATAATAAAAGCTAAACATGATAAACCCACAGCAAACATCATACTCAATGGGCAAAAACCAAACCATTCCCTCTAAGAACAGGAACAAGACAAGGATGCCCACTCTCACCACTTCTGTTTGACCTAGTACTGGAAGTACTAGACATTGCAATTAGACAAAAAGAGAAAATAAAAGGCATCCAAATCGGAAAAGAAGTAGTAAAGTTATCCTTAATTGCAGATGACATGATATTGTATATAAAAAATCCAAAAGACTCCATCAAAAAACTAATAGATTTAATACATGAATTTGGCAATGTAGCAGGATACAAAATTAATGCCAAGAAATCTATGGCATTTCTATACACCAACAGTGAACTTACAGAAACACAGACTAAAAAAGCAATCCCATTTACCATTGCACCAAAAAAAAAAAAAAAAAAAAAAATTAAGATACCTTGCAATAAACTTAACTAAGGAGGTAAAAGGCCTATACACGGAAAACTACACAACACTGAAAAAAGAGATAGAGGAAAATGTAAACAGATGGAAGAACATACCATGTTCATGGATTGGTAGAATCAACATCATTAAAATGTCCATACTTCCCAAAGCAATTTATAGGTTCAATGCACTCCCCATTAAAATACCAACGGCATCTTTCACTGACCTAGAAAGAGCTCTCCAAAAATTCATTTGGAACAATCCTGAATAGCCACAGCAATCCTGAGAAAGAAGAGTAAAGTAGGATGAATCTCAATTTTAGATTTCAAGCTGTATTACAAAGCCAGTTTTCTCAAAACAGCCTGGTACTGGCACAAGAACAGAGATATAGATCAATGGAATAGATTAGAGAATCCAGATATCAACCCAAATCACTATGCTCAATTAATATTTGACAACGGAGGCATGAACATACAATGGAGTCAAGACAGTCTCTTCAATAAATGGTGTTGGGAAAATTGGACAGATACATGCAAAAAATTAATGGAAGATTAATGAGCCAATTAAAAAATGGGCAATGGACCTAAACAGAATCTTCTCAAAAGAAGACAGAAGGAAGGCGAAGAGGCACATGAAAACATGCTCAAAGTCACTAATTATCTGAGAGATGCAAATCAAAACAACAATGCGGTATCATCTCACACCTGTCAGAATGGCTATCATAAACAAATCAACAAACAAAAAGTGTTGGTGAGGTTGGGGAGAAAAAGGAACCCTCATGCACTGCTGGTGGGATTGCAGGTTGGTGCAACCATTGTGGAGAATAAATAATATGGAGCTTCCTCAAAAAACTGAAAATGGAACTCCCATTTGGCCTAGTAATCCCACTCCTAGGAATATATCCCACGAAACGAGAAACACCAATGAGAAAGGATATATGCACCCCTATGTTCATAGCAGCACAATCTACAATAGCTAGGATTTGGAAACAGCCTAGGTGCCCGTCAGCAGATGATTGGATCAGAAAACTATGGTACATCTACACAATGGAATACGCTGCCATAAAAAAGAAGGAATTATTATTTGCAGCAACCTGGATGGAATTGGAGAGCATCATGCTGAGTGAAATAAGCCAGTCAATGAAAGAGAAACACCACATGACCTCACTAATTTATGGATAATAAATAACATTATAAACTGATGAACCAAAAGATAGATATAGAGACAGTAAAGTAACAAACAGACTGTCAAATTATAGTGGGGAGGGGAGGGAGATCTGGGGGAGATAAGAGATTAACCGAAGGACTTGTATACATGCATATAAGTACAACCTATGGACACAAAACTCTGGGGTGGGAGGGCATGTACTGAGGGGGGAGGGGCAATGGTAAGATATGTACACAGATAATTTAATACAAGAAAAAAATACAAAAAAGTATCAATTTGCAGATGACAGTAATTTTTCAGTCTAGAATCAAGCAGTCTCTTGATTTTTAAAAAATTAAAAAAAAATTTTTTTACATGCACCACTTCCATCCCTTTCCTTAGGTCGGGTTTTGAAGATCTTCCTCTGGGATTTTTCAAAGTGTTACCAAATTGGTCTATGTGTCTTCCCCAAACCTTAATCTTTCCTTTGCACATTTCCAGAACAACTTTTATTACATAAAAACCCTTCTTTCATTGGTTTCCTTTTCTTCTCCTCTATTCCTCAAGAAATGAATACTATTTACTGTGTCTGTCTTTAGTCTTTTGGTGATTATGGACAGTATAACTTTTAAAATAAGAGTATTATATTCCATACATTTATTTTACTGTAGGCTTTAATGTAAATTAAAGTACTCTTCATTAGTTAAAAAAAAAAAGTGTAAAATGTTTCCATCTGGCTATAAAGCAAGTCATGTTCTTGGGATGAAGAAACTCCAAAGAGGCTGGTTGCTAGGGAGAGGAAGCCGGGCATTGCTATGTGACGTCATTGACCAGTGCCCACAGCAACCGTTTCTGAGCTGGGCTGGACTGTGGGCTGCATTTTGTACCATGGGGTACAGCGTTGGCTATGATTTGGTGGGGTGTCACTCCGGGGTGGCAGTGGGGCTTGTGTCCCACTTGGGGGAAGCCTAGTGGTGGTTTGATAGCGCCAGGTCAATGGTGCCGTTTATTTTTAAATGGCCAGTGTGCAGCATGGCAGCTTGTGTGTTGAACATCTGTCCCCTGGTGGTTAGTGCATGTCATAGCATTCAGTCAAAGGGAAGGACAGACACTTAGCCTTTTAAATATACTGGTATACATAGCCCATGGACACAGGCAATAGGGTGGTGAAGACTTGGTGTTGGGTAAGGGCTGGAAGGAAGGGATGAGGGGGGGAGTGGGAAATACCTGTAATACTGTCAACAATGTAAAATACATTTAAAAATTAAAAAATTAAAAAATGGAGTATGTGTATCACATACTTGTACAATATGCAAAGAAAAGCCCTTGAAGGCTGTAATTAGGCAATTAGCAGAACGATTACACATGGCAAGACCCTGTATTTGCATTAGAAATGAGTATACGTGCACATGTGAACACAGATATGTATAAAGATGGCATCACCTCACTTCCACTGTGTAACGTTTATTTTTGTCGGCACAGGAAGAAGTCAGGAAGGATGTACAAATTGATAACATGAGTTACCTCTGGGAAAGCAGGTGACCTAACTCATACAATTCCATATTTTATCAGTTAAATGAGCAGGTATTAAGTCGGTAGGAACAGTGGAGTAATCTCTGGAAGTTCTCTCCCCCATATGAGCAATGAGAAAAGTGCCAGAATCAATTTAAATTTTCATAACTCTAAAATTAACCAACATCTTGCAACAATTTAGGAAGCATTTACTCAATAAATACAACCCAATCTAAGTAAAGAGCTTTGTGGCACTTTAATATCCTATTCCCACCCCGTCTAGCTCCAAAGGAACCCTGGAAACCAGCAGTGCTGATGAAAACAGAAGCTGGCAGCCTGCAGAGGGCGGGACAGGGCGGGGCTCCAGCCGCGTTGCCAGAGAATGCACATTATATAACCTCCCGTCTCAGGTTTCCTGTGCTCACTGGCCTGTCTTGGAGCTTACCAGGTACCAGAGG
This sequence comes from Vespertilio murinus, assembly GCA_963924515.1. Lineage (NCBI taxonomy): Eukaryota > Metazoa > Chordata > Mammalia > Chiroptera > Vespertilionidae > Vespertilio > Vespertilio murinus. The sequence continues at coordinate 107,893,732 of OZ004708.1, forward strand.
GGCACTGTTTCCCAGGGGCACTTAGGACAACTATTCAGAGGCAACTGTTTCAACTTGATAGCTGTCTGCATAGGGAAGAGCAGTTGTGGCTAACAACAGGCTAAACCTGAAGCTCAACAGAAAGGCTTCGGGGTGAAGTGTGCGCAGGGTGTAAACTCAGCATGTCCTGGGGGATCCAGAAGCCCAGGCACTGGCTCTGCAAAGACCTGCAGAGGCCTCACCTCGTGACGATCAGTGCTCTGAAAGCGAAGGTCTGTGTGTGCACTGAGGATTGCTTTGTGTTACAACTCTCCTGCTGAAGGTTGAAAGCAGTCCTCCGTGCACACACAGAGCCTCTGGCCAAAAACTGAGAATCTTACTGATTCCAGGCATTTAAGAAAATACTTCCAAACCATCAGCTGCCTGCTTAGCTAACTGAGCAGAGACTTCAGAAGCTACACATAAGAAAAATGCAGACTTCTCAGCATCTACATACAGACAGTCCTCACTCAATGTACGTCATTTCGTGGTTATATCACCATCTCCTACTTATTTATTTTTAAAAAGTTCTGTCATTTCGATGTATGTACATAGGTGCTTTATGTTTTTATTATTTATTAACCACAAGTAAAGGTCAGGAATTGTTATCTTTCTTTTAAATTTTTTTACGGTCTCACTTCATTACTGCTGTGTGTGTGCCCCATGTGAGTGACGTAGGTGCTTATGTAGGTGGGTTCCGACTTATGGCAAAAATTGCGTTAGTCGTGCAGTAGGAAAGCATCTCTGATGTAACCCAAGGACCTACTGCACATAAAAGCCTAAGCAACGGTTCATTCTGCCAGTTGACCAGTTGCTATGATACGCACTGACCACTAGGGGGCAGACGCTTGATGCAGGAGCTGCTCCGTAGTGCTCAGCTGACCGATGGGTGCCAGACACAGGGCTCACAGCCCACAGACTGCAGTGGAGCAGCAGCCAGGCTACCTAGCTGTGGTGGCAGGCGCAGCGGGGCTGGGATGAGCAGGAGTGGCAGACAGGAGGGGCAGGCAGCATTGGAGTGCTGGTTTGAGCCCGATTTCCACAGGCCGCACCGAGCGAGACCCTACCAGTGCATGAACCCATGCACCAGGCCTTTAGTTTGCATAGAAAAGCCACTGGAAAAGCAATAACAATTACAACAAGCAGCAATAAAAAATCCTAGAGAGGTTGTAGAATTTGGTTTCTAGAGTGACTAGATTATATTGCTTAAAATGCCCCCTGTCAGCAAATCATTATAAGATATACGAAGAAACAAGAAAGAATGATCCATACCTTCAGGGCATAAAGCAATCTATGGTGGTCCCTGAGGAAGCTCAGACATTGGACTGATACAACAACTTTAAATATATTTTTATTGATATTTTACAGAGAGGAAGGGAGAGAGAGAGAGAGCCAGAAACATCAATGAGAGAGAAACATTGACCAGCTGCCTCCTGCACACCCCCCACCGGGGATGTGCCCGCAACCAAGGTACATGCCCTTGGCCGGAATCGAACCCGGGACCTTTCAGTCCGCAGACCAACACTCTACCACTGAGCCAAACCGACCTCGGCTGATACAACAACTTTAAATTAGCTACTCTAACTGTACTACAGCTAAAGAAAACAAGGAAAACAACCTCTTGCCTATCGGAGAATAACAACAGAGACAGAATTTTAAAAAGGAACCAGACAGAAATTCTGTAGATGAAAAGAACAAGAATAAGCCATTAGAAGGGCTTAACAACAAATCTGAGTCGGGAAAAGACAAAATCCCAGAGATGCACATCTAGACCCTTCGTAAAAACTGTCCAGTGGCCAATAACAAGAGATTGGATCAATAATCAAAAACCTGCCGAAACCGGTTTGGCTCAATGGATAGAGCGTCGGTCTGCGGACTGAAAGGTCCCGGGTTCGATTCCGGTCAAGGGCATGTACCTTGGTTGCGGGCACATCCCCGGAAGGGGGTGTGCAAGAGGCAGCTGATCGATGATTCTCTCTCATCGATGTTTCTAGCTCTCTATCCTTCTCCCTTCTTCTCTGTAAAAAATCAATAAAATATATTAAAAAAACAAAACAAAAACCTACCAACAGCTCTGGCCGGTTTGGCTCAGTGGATAGAGCATCAGCCTGCAGACTGAAGGGTCCCAGGTTCGATTCCGGTCAAGGGCATGTACCTTGGTTGTGGGCACATCCCTGTAGGGAGTGCCTACCAACCAAGGAAACCTCAGGGCCAGATGGCTTCACTAGTGATTCTATCGCATGTTGAACCCCAACATTCAAGCTCTTCCAAAAATGGAAAAGTGGAGAGAAGGAAACACTTCCTAGCCCAGTGCTGTTATTACCCTGGTACCAAAACCAGACAAAGACATCATTAAAAAAATAAAAAGTATAGACCAATATTCCTTAAGAAAAAATCCTTAACCAAAACAGACAAATCAAATTCAGCAGCATATTAAAGGAATTATCCACCTACAGCCATGTGGAATTTATCAAAGACATACAAGAGTGGTTTGACATGTGAAAACCAATGTGATTCACTATGTTAACAGAAGAAAACACCTCATGGTCATTTCAATATAGGAAAGTACTTGACAAATTCACCATCCTTTCATGACTAAACAAACAAACAGCACTCAAAATGAACATCTGTACCAAACTCACGGTGAACATTACACAGAATGTGAAAAAGTGAAAGTGTCATCCGAAGTTCAGGAACAAGGTAAGGATGTCCACTCTTGCTACTTCTACACAATATCGTACTGCAAGTTCTAACCAGGACAATGAGGAGAGAAAAACAAAAAGCATCAAGTTGGGAAGAATCAGAACTATCTCTATTTGAAGTGATCTGACCATGTATATAGAAAATCCTAGAAAACCATCAAAAAACGTTACAGCAAGTAAGTTCATCAAAGGGTGACAGGATACAAGGTCACCACACAGCACAGTAGGCTCTCCTTGCGGGTGGGCTTTTCCTCCCAGGTCCAATCCTGAGCTGTGTGGTTCTCCAGAGGCAGCTTCGCCGGACTCCCTGCCTGGATGCAGCCCTGCAGGGACTCTCCGTCACCTCGCCGAGGCGGCAGGTCTCCAATGTTCTCATTCCCAGAGAACAGCCTATGGCTCACTCCTCCAGCTTTCCAATGAGTCTGCAAACACTAATGTCCTGTGTTCAACTTTTCTACTTGGAATTGTTTCTATTTTTCCACAGAGAAGGCTGTCGGGCAGTGATGATCTAGACTGAATTTTTTTCTGACTGACTGGGTCTAAAGTGTAAATAAGTCAAACAGAAAGAAGTCCCACCTCTGCCTTGGCTTGGGGGGAGTTGGACCAGGAACTGCTCCGATGGAAGGGAACAGCAGAAAGACTTAGGAAGAGGGCGTCAGAAGCTGGCCACACAGAGGGTCCCTAGCCTTGGCGTCCTATCTCCATTCTTTCAGTGATCCCCTGAGACCCAGCAGCACTCCGTTCCCTGCCCTCCATCAGTCTAAGAGCTGTGACCATCACATCGGCCACCAGCTGTGGTGCTAACAGGGAAGAGGGAAATGCCAGCTACAATAGTGCCTGGCACCAGCCAGGATGGGGGCACAGGATGAACAGGTGGTGGATACCACTCTTGTCATTGTGCACAAAAGAAGTAAGCCTCTTTTCCTTAAAAAATACCAATATGCAAAAACCAACTGCATTTCTCACCTCATACTCCTTAAGATGGCTATATCAAAAGTAGAAAATAGCAAGTTTTGGTGAGGCTGTGGGGAAATGTGCTGTGGTGGAATGTGAACCGGAACAGCTCTATGAACCACAGAATGTGGTTCCTCATCATTAAAAAGAGTTTTACCATATGACCCAGCAATTCTTACTTCTGGGTATTTACCCAAAAACGGAAAGTATGTCTCACTCTTATTCATAGCAGCATCACTGACAACAGCCAAAAGAGGGAATCAACCAGAGTTCAGTGGATTACTCAGCTTCAAAAGGAAGGAAACAGACATGCTGCAGCATGGATGAACCTCAAGGGCATTGTGCTCTTCACAAAGACAAACACTGTGCCTACGGCAGTCAAATCCATAGGTAACCACTGCAATGGCAGCTCTAGGGGCCAAGAGAGGGCATGTGGGGCTGTTTCCTGGGTATAGTTTCAGTTTGCAGAATGAACAGAGGTCTAGAGATGGCTGCACGACAATGTGGATGTACTTAATGCTAGCAAACTGTAATGGTTAAAATGACAATACTACCCAAATGATCCACAGATTCTTGCAATTTCTGTAAAAATTCCGAGTCATGTTTTAAAAAAATAAGAAATCCAATTCTCAAATTCATACATAATTGGAAAGGGCACCAAATAACCTAAACAGTCTTGAAAAAAGAATAAAGCTGGAGGATTAACACTTCCTCATTTCAAAACCTACTACAGGCAACAAAAGAAAAAGTAGACAAAATAGACTTTATCAAAATTTAAAACTTCGTGCATCAGAGGATACTATCAGCAGAGTAGCACTGGCTGTTTTGGCTCAGTGGATAGATTCGATTTCAGTCAAGGGCATATGCCCAGGTAGTAGGCTTGGTCCCCACAATAGGGGCCACAGAACCAGTCTGTGCTGGCATGGAACATATGACGCCCAACATGGGGCTGAGTATGGAGAACAGGGGCCTGAGTTCAGGCTCACCCATGGCCATGCTGGAAGAAAACTGAAAACAGGGATTCAAAGACACATGTACATGCATGTTCATAGCAACATTATTCCACAGCTGCAGGAGGCAGCTGATCAATGATTCTCTCTCATCACTGATGTTTCTATCTCTCCCTCTTCCTTCCTCTCTGAAATCAATAAAAACAACATTAAAAAGAAAAACAAGAGAAAAAGGCAACGACAGAAGAGCAAAATATATTTGCAAATCATATCCTATATAATAAAGAGGTAATATGCACTCCAACACACAAGATGGCTGCCCCCATGTGGTCAAAGATGGCCACCCCCATGTGGAGACAAGATGGTTGTCACAAGATGGCCAGCAGGGGAGGACAGTTGGGATCCAGGATAAGAAAACACCAATCAACGGACTCGGAGGAGCCATGTGACCTGGAGGAGCTGTGTGACCTGGGGAAGCAATATGACCCAGGGGAGCGGTGTGACCTGGAGGAGCCGTGTGTCCCAGAGGTGTAGTGTGAACCGGAGGAGGAGCAGATTCTATTCATGTGGTCCTGAGAAATTTGGACAGTCTGCAGCCATTTGCTACAGAACACTTTGTTGTATTTCCCTACAAAAACAAATGGGAGAGTGTCACACTTGAAATTCAAATACGAAAAAGAAAAAAAATCTGAGGAACAGAATAAACTGTTGAATATAATAGAATCAGGGGAAAAGAAAGGGAGTGGACTGATAATTATCAGGGGGATAAAGGAGTAGGGGTGCAGTAAGAGACTGGATTAAAATCGTATAACCAATGGATGAGGACAATGGGGGGAGAGGGAGTAAGGGCAGAGAGTGGGATGGTAACTGGGTGGTAGGGAGCTTTGGGGGAGAAAAAGGAGAAAAAATTGTAATAATCTGAGCAATAAAGATTCATTTAAAAAAATAAAATAAATAAAAAATGAGGGGAAAAAAGAAGAAGAAAAAAAGGTGCTGACCATCACTGTTAGAGAAATACAAATGAGAATTACAATGAGCTACCACTGCACACTCACCACAAACAAGAACAACCAGGGCTGGCAACAAGGATGTGGAGAAATTAGAACACTCATACACTCATACATTACTGATGGGAATACCACACTGGGGAAAACAGTGTGGTGTTTTCTCAAAAGGTTAAACATAGAACTTTCCTTAGACCCGGAAATTCCACTCCAAGGAATCTACCCTGTGGGAGCAGCTACAGTGTTTGGACAGGTTCAAGCCTGGGACTAATGAGAGGGCATGATCCTCTAGTGGCAAAACCACAGGCAAGCCCCAGCACAATTATAGCCAAAGTCTATAGTTGTAAGCTTATACTTAAGGTCTGAACCTGTGGTCCCATGTGGCTGAGTGATGTGGGCTTGATAGAGTTCAGGTACATGTAATTGAATAGATTCAAAACCCGAATAAACAATGTAAACATCTTGACCACGCCCTTACTTTGCCTCGTGGAATCTGGCTATAAAATAAAGATTCTGCTTGCAGGCTGTGGTGCTATCGCTAGCTCTCCATCTGAAAGGACAGCATTCCACCCAGACCCAGCTTTTTTCTCTTATCTGTCTTTTCTCAATCCTGCACCGCCCCTTCTCAGGCTCACAGAACCTGGCTGTGCTGGCATGGAACATATGATGCCCAATGTGGGGCTGAGTATGGAGAACAGGGGCCTGAGTTCAGGCTCACCCATGGCCATACCGGAAGAAAACTGAAAACAGGGATTCAAAGAAACACATGTACATGCATGTTCATAGCAACATTATCCACAATAACCAAAGGTGGAAAGAAGTCACATGTTTATCAACAAATGAATGTATGGACAAAATGTTCCCAGACAATGGACTATTAATCAGCCATAAGAGGAATGAAGTGCTGATACATGCTACTACATGGATGAACTCAATATATTTATACTAAATGGAAAGACAGTCACAAAAGGCCACACATTGTATGACTGTTCAGAACAGGCAAATCCAGACACACAGGAGGCTGATAGGGGTTGGCAGGACAGGGACTGCTCCTGAGGACAGAATTCCTTTTTGATGTGATGAAAATGTTCTGGAATTAGATAGTGGTGATGGTTATACAACTTTGTGAATATACTAAAATATACTCAATGTATACACTTTAAAAGGGTGAATCTTAGGGCAAAAAAATTTATCTCAATTTAAAACAAACAACAAAATGGTAAGGTAAATAATAAACATCTACAACTTCTTTCACTCATTTGAAAACTCTGGGTGATCACTGCAGGCCAGCACCCTTCCCACAGCCTGCAGGCGGGCAGGCTGGCCAGCACTCACCTTGAGGTGCTGGTGCATGCAGTAGCGACACACCTTGTGCTTCATCTCGTGCGTCACGGCACTGGAGGAGGGAATAAACCCACATTTTGGCTGCAAAATAAATAAGAAAATCTGCTTAGGGAGAAATTGCATTCCTTTAGCAGACTAGAACTACAGGGCCACTTTGGGAGCAGCAGCAGTGTTGGACAGAACTGTCCCCAAAGCTGCTTTTCTCTCCAACCCCTGATGCTTCTCTTGTCGTATCACCTAAACATCTCTGTGCTGCTCGAGTCAGAGCTCTCATTGGTCCTCAGTTGCTGGACTGAAAAGCACAACACAGAGCCACTTTGTGTTTCCAAGACAAACAAAATTGGAAAGACGCTGGGAGTGCTCTCAGCTCCAAGAATTAGACCTCATTCCCACTAACAACAAGTCATGAACAGGAAGGGCCCATCTGATGGTTGCTAGGCTCCCAAAACGTCTGGAACCCCAGGTGCCTTTGGAAACCACCAGTTTCTGGGCACGTAAGACATGCAAGACCTGCATTTAACACGTGGCCCTGGAGAGCTGCCGCGTCTCTGTGAGGCCTTAGTGGGGACTGTACTTCTGGCTGGGGAAGCAGGTCCGCAATCCCCTCTGAGCACAGGGGTTGTGAGTGCTCAGGGCCAAGGGTGTGACCTGGAAACCACCACCAGAGAAGTTTGGAAAAAGGAGACAAATAATGGCCTGGGACATCCAGGAAGCTTCCCGAGGAGGACCTGAGCATCCCCCTGGGCACTGGGCAGCAGAATGAAGTCAGGGGCCTGGCCCTTATCTGGCAATCACTTCCTCCAATCGACGAGCAACACCCCTTAGTCCCCCCTGCACCTCTTCCCCTCACACCCCCCCCCCCCCGCCCCGCCTTGCTCAGGACTCCTAGACACGACAAACCTAGGCCTTGAGAGTCATGTATGTGACTGTGCCTCGGGGAGGTTTCCTCTGAGCATGACAGAAGCAAAGGAACAGAGTGCCCCCGGTCCGAAGGGCAATCCTGGAACACAGCATGTAGTGTCACCACGGGCCCACAGGGCATGGCCGAGGGGGTGGTCGGGGCCTAGCGAGCTGCACCTTCCAGGGCAAATGGGGAGGTGGAACCCAAAGCACTTGTGCTTGTGGCTGTCGGCCAGGCCTGTCCGCTGTTTCTCCACTGCAGCACCTGCAAACAGGCTAAATCTGGGCCTGGGGAGCCATGTGGGAGAAACCAGAGCAGGATGGAGCAGGTGGCACTGTGGGAGGAGCGGAAGCAGACAGAGGCTCTAGGAGGTGCTAGTCCTGAGAAGGCTGCAGGCCTTGGGGACAGGAGCTTCTGCGGGAAGGTGTGCTCAGGCAGGCTCCCTGGACTCAATGTGACCCACCTTTCCCTTCTCCCCACACACTCCCCTTCACAGAACTTCACCTTGATCTCTACACACAGAATCGGCCGGTGCTCGGCAAAATGGTAGGTCTGAAGTCTGGCTAAATTGGGAAGGCACAAAGCGTAACCACTAAGAGTGTCCAGGTCCTTGTCACAGCGAGATTCTGGAAAACAGAGGTGGAACATACCTGAGGATCAGGGCCAGAGATACAAGACGATGCTGCAGCAACTTGACGAATCCCTGGAGGAAAGGCCAGCCCTGGCCTCCAGCCCCTGGCGGCTGTCTGCAGCTGGAGCGTGCTGCCTGTCGGGCCTTTGAGTCACATGAGTGCAATTGTGACTCAGGGTGGGGGTTGGGTCTTGTGATATCAGCTGGACCTCCGAAAGGCTGGAGGCTGAGGGCAGCTAACTAGCCAGCTGTGTCTAATGCCCAACCCTCCAAAACCCTCCCACCACAGCGGGGCAGCCTCCGTGCGTGGCACTGATCCATGCACTCACACACTGCTGCTGCCAGCAGGGCACGCACCCCAAACAACTCCAGGGAAGGACACCCGGAAGCACCTGCCCCCAGCACCCCGTCATTCTGCTGGTCTTACCTGTGTCCCTGAGCTGTGACAAGCCGTAACATGACCATGACCATGAGTTCTATAGGCCCTTCTAGTAAATTATCAGGTCCTGAGGTTGGTCTTGGGGACTGCCCCCAAACTCTGTGATCCCCTGAACCCAGGAGTTCAGAGGAAGGAGAGCTCCTTCGGGCTCCCAGGCAGGGACTGCTGGCAGCTGTGCCGTGGGCAGTCACGGAAGGCACATGTGGCCCCCAGACCCCACGTGAAGTTGGCTTTCCTCCTTTCACAGAACAAGTCTGGCTATGAGTCATTACTACAATGGGGCACAGTCCTTATTACTGTTAAGTAGCATAAATGTAATTACTAACCCTAAAATAAAACAATGGCACGGAGCAGCATTGCAGCTGCCCGGCAGAATCTAGAGCAAGTCTCAGTCTGTCTTCGTCTAGTCTAGAGGAGGAAACAGCTAAGACGCTGCCTGGCTTCAACGTGGCTATGACCTCCCCTCCTCGGCCCTCTCCATGCGGAGCCCACCCCTCTAGGCCTCCTCCACCAGAGGCTCCAGGCACGGTGCTCTGGGGCTTGCCTGCTCCTGCCAAATAAGGGAAACTTCTCCACCAGCCACTGCACACCATGGCTGCCGGGCTGTGTTTTGGGCAGAGGCATGTCCATCTCAATCACAGGGGCTTTCCCTCTTTGTCTCTGGCCCTGAAAGGCAAGTCTTTGCCTGCCCCATCCCCTCCTGTCACTAAGCCATGACCAAGTTCAAGAAGGCACAGGAGGTGATGGGGCAGGTACAGGAGGTGATGGGGCAGGCACTGCCCACAGAACTCACATCTCCTGGTCCCCCAGGAGGACAAGCAAGTTGGGTGAGCTTCACTCTGGGGCAGGTATTACTACAGACTACAGATTCTGTGGGCCTGGCCCTCCTCTACGGTGTGGGTCTACTTTGCTTCCTTTTGGCTCCTCCAGCCTCCTTGCAGCCTCCCTTCCCTTCCCTGAGTCTCCCCTAACTCCTTGGCTCCCTCTTACTCCCACATGCATGTTTACTAGTATTAGTTCCTAGTCATACATTCTCTGCCAGAGAATCTGATGCCAGAATTGTCTTGGTAAGCTCCGGGGATCTCTTCCCTGATGATCAAGGTTCTGGCAAAAGAACTTCTGAAAACTATATCTGCCTAACATGAGGGAAAACGTCACACACTTCACATGGGGTCTCTTAAATGACAAAAGAAATGTGTGAGTTAGAAACCTTACCTGGTCGCTCAGACTGGATCTTTAAGCAGAGCTGCTTCACAAAGTCCAGAGGTAGCTGGACCACCTCCTGCAAGGACAAACAGCATTGTGTGGGCCGCACAGCACGGAGAACGTGCTGGCCGCAGAGCTGCACACTAAGAGTGGTGCAAACGGTGCATTATGTGACGTATATTTCAGGACATTAACAGGTCCTCAGTACTAGAACGTGGGCCTCACGTCCCGATTCAACAGAAGCACTAGGAGCGCCATCCTCCTCAGGGTGGCTGGGTGCCGGGTGGTGACCAGGAGCGATCCATCACCCAGTCGGTGTCCTCTCGAGCCCTGGCCTCTCCTCGTGGTGTCCCTGCGGCACAGCAGGGCCGGAGGGGCTTGCTACTAGCATAAATGCTCCCAGCAGCTGTCTCCGCAGACACACGGAGCCTCTCCCACTCCTCCGAGTAACACTCAGGGAGGGGGCTGATGGAATACTAATCTCCAGGGAGACCCCAGGGCCCTCTGCCATGGGACTCCGAGGCCCACAGGCTGTGCATCTGGGCGAAAGACTAAGAGTAGCTTCTCTCCACGTTGCTGCTCCTCGAAATTTCCTGTGGAAGGAGCTTTAGTTCATGCTCACTGTTGCCCTGGAGCTGCCTGGGTGGCAGGCTCGCCTCTGGAGAACCCCACAGGACACAGGAGCCTAGCCTGGGATGTGGATGCCAGGCCAGCCTGCTTCCTGCTGCACAGATGTGCTCCGGAGGCCCTGGCTGCCAATCGTCCACTTCCAGCCTGCGGGGCGAGCTGAATGCATGAATTCTAGCATTTACCTGCACAGCTGTAAACTGATAAGAGGCAAGCTGCTAACAATTCAGTTCTGAATTAGGTAAGGTGGGGCCAGTGTGGCTCAGTGAATTAGGTAAGGTGGGACCGGTGTGGCTCAGTGACTTAGGTAAGGTGAAACAATGGAAGTGGGGGGATTATAAACATTTTAAAATGCAAAACTTAGACATTCACAAAAGCCCAAGGTCTCAGTACACTATAAACAAACCAAAGGTAGGACGTGAGCAGATGGCACTCAAGGGACACTGCAGGAAAGATAAAGAACTGCCTCCAGACCCTCCCTCAGAGAAACCCTCAGCCCTGCAGCCCGGGCCAAGGCTGGGCAGGGCCGCACAGCGCTCAGGCCTGCGCAGGGGCTGACACCTCGGCCGGGAAAGGCAGGCAGGCCCTGCTGCACTCCTCCAGTGACAGACCGTGCAGAGGGCCGAGGGGTCGAGTCCAGAGCTCAAAGTGGCTCAGCTACTCTGAAAAGCATCTGTGACTGCCCACCTAAGTCCACGCCACCACAGTGAAAAGTAGAATTTCTTTATTTTTTTTTTAAAAAATATTTTACTGATTTTTTACAGAGAGGAAGGGAGAGGGACAGAGAGCTAGAAATATCGATGAGAGAGAAACATCAACCAGCTGCCTCCTGCACATCCCCCACCGGGGATGTGCCCGCAACCAATATACATGCCCTTGACCAGAATCAAACCTGGGACCTTTCAGTCCTCAGGCTGACGCTCTACCACTGAGCCAAACTGGTTTTGACAGAATTTATTTCTTTAAGCAACTTTAAATTCAAGCTTTTATAATGAGTTCTATTTGTGTTTTAAGTCAGAGTGAAATGTTGGTAGCAGACACCCTTCCCAGCATTTGGTTATATTAACCAACCCTTGCTTCAGACTCATGACCCTGTAAGCTATGCCATCACCTGCCAGATGGACACATGGCGCCTCAGAGCCCTGGAAGGCAGTGGGCACCAGCAGGGAGGTTATGGGGAGGGAATCACGTGGCATTAACTTAGGGAGACTGGAAGAGCACGGAACCCTCCCAGGAAGTGTTCCTGGAAGATGTGGCCCCCCCACCCCGGGCTCCCTGCTGACAGGCACCGCCCTCAAAGGGAAGGAAGGCTGCGGAGAAGGACCGCCTAGACCGGAGGCCAGCAGGGAGCGGCACATCCGCAGCCTCCCAAGAGCTCCCTCAGGAGAATGGCACCTCACTTGCCACACGGGCTGGCCTAGCTCATGCCCCCATCGTGTCAGGGTAAAGGTGAAGTCCAAGCCACCCAGGGGCACCCAAACTTGGAGGCCGAAGCCCACAAAAGCGAGGCAAAGCTTCTAAAATTCGCCAGATCTCCAGTCCCCCCAGGATTTAAGATGCAGACATCTGTAAGCACAAAGCGACAGCCTCGACCCCATTGGCTAACCGCCAGTTCACACGGAAACCGGCCCAGACCAGTCAGCAAACATCTGGGCGGGCCGGAGGCAGCGCAGGCACGAGGAGGGTGCTGTTGGGCCTCGTGCTCTCCCCATGGGCTGGCTGTATCTGTCCCAGGACACAGAGGAGGGAGCACTCCCCGGCTGCACCTGGCCCACTTCCCGTCACGCGGCATCTAGGCAGGCTGATAGCCTGCATGTGCTGGTGCGGATCAGAGACGTGCTCCGGATGCCACCGTCCAGTGGGGACATCACATCTGCTTGGGGCAAGACAGGCTGTGCTCACTCAGGTGCTGTCTCCGTGCCAACGTGTCAATGGGATGCCTGTTCCCAGAAAGCAACCTGTGGCCTCACCTCATGCACCCAGGGACCCATCCCTGGTGTGCTCTGGGCCTGACGCTGCTCCCACTTAACCGGCTGCTCTCGGCTGCCCTCACCTCCCACCACCTCCTCACTGGCCCTGCCAGGAGAAAGGTCTGGAGCCCCAGCGCTGTGATACAGAGAAAGGCTCCGCATGGGCCAGGTGTGCCCGCTCCCTGGGACTCCGCACTCTGAGTGGGCTGACCTGCAAGGCCGCAGGATGCTGTGGGAAGGACAGAAACAACTTTGGGCCAGATCATCTCTCAGATCAAGTTCTGGGGAGCCCGGGCTGAGTCTCAAGGACCCTCAGAGCCCTGCAGTAAACCCACGTGGGGAGGTGCTGAGAAAGCCCGCCAAAAACCGCACCACCCTGTCAGCTCCATGGCTGGGCCACCCTGGAAAAGGGTCTGATGCCTTCAGTCAAGGCTGCAGCCTGAGGGACATGCACAGCCACCCCCATACATCCTAAGCTTGTTTAAGGATCTTCTTGGAGGATGCTTTACTGTCAGAGCCATTTAAAACCTACTTTGCCAGGCAACCCTTCAGCCTCACAGGTGCCCTCAACCTCCTAGGATCATTTTTCCAAGGCAGAAGCAAGTCATAGGATCTGCAAAGGGACCAGTGCTCTCTGGGTGCAAAGTGACAAACCTGTTAGTCTGTTCAGAGTCCTGATCTAAAATAGGCAGCGGACCAAAGCCCCTGCGGCTTCCTACACTGTCTCCTCCCCAAGCGTCCACACTACAGACCTTGTCAGTGACAGGAGCCCGCTCAGTTACCAGGAACAACGAGAGCCAGCAGTGCAGACCAGCCACAGGCCCTGGACGCAGCAGGCTGTCTGGACCTTGCTCAGGCCCTTGCCACGCTGCACATCTCCAAGGCGGGGGGGAGGAGACTGGTACCCTGGCAAGTGGGGGTCTCACGTGGTCTCTCTGCACCTCAGGCTTTTCAGCTACAAAATGGGAATAATACTATTTGCTCTGCTACCTCACAACACAGCAAATGCAAAAAACAAACCGCTCGGAAACTCTAACATGAGGAACTATCAAGCTCAGAGTTCCAAACTGTAATTAATACAGATCTTGCCCATGAACTTAAGACTACATAAATGAAACCACTTACCCCACAATGAACATAGTTCTCCCCCAAAAACTCTTTCATGACATTTTTGCCAAAGTCCACTATGTTCTGTAGGTGCTGGAATACTTCTTCCGAGTCCTGCAACAAAGAAGCACAGGGAGGCCTTACAGAGGCGGCAGCGGGCGGAGGGTCACACACAGGGCCTGTCTGCCCTCCCAAACAGGAGACGGCGGTCCAGGCCTCGGAGGAGGGGAGCCTCGCCACAGACACGGCCAGGCCCACTGGAGCTTCTGTCCTCTCAGCTCCCAGGCCCACCTCTGCCTTCCACCCAGGGCCCCATGTGACCCACACCTGTGCCAGCAACACCGGTGATTCCACCAGCAGCTCGTGCACCACTTCCGAGGAACTGGACTTTGAAAATCTCTCCTGTCCAAAAATCACTAGGTATTTACATTTTATTCTTCAGCCTCTAAATAGAGAATAAAACATTTTCTCTCAAGTCAGGTGTTCTTAAGGAGCCAATAAGCTATAAGCTTTGGGTGAGATAGCAAATCAGCCTTGGGGAGCCCTGGGGGAGGCAGCAACTCCGCAGGGTCCGTGCCACGTCTAAGGAACGGGAGAGCTGTCCTCCAGGGCAGTCCAGGTGGTGCTGACACAGGGCCTTGAGCTCCGGGAAGGCCTGGGCAGGGCTGCCATCTGCGCTGCAGCATCCGCAGACGCAGGGGGCATCCCAGGGCATGGCGGTGTGTCGCATGAGAGTGAAGCCCAACAGAAAGGCCAGAGCACACGCAGTGGCTCCAGACTCTTATTCCCACGGTAACGCCCTGACACAATAAGTGAACGCAAACTGCTGGTGGCCTGGGAAGACAATGCCTCCATAATGGGAACAGGAAAAGCTGACCAGAGAGTGGGTCTGGGCGCAGCAGGTGCTGAGTGGAGAAGGGGGCTGGAGGCAGCTGCCCAGATGGCTCTGGTCTCCACTTGGATTCCACAGAAACATAACGGTGTTCTGCTCAATCCCCACCCCCCGCCATCCCCACGGGGAGAGCCGTGCCCACAGCTCTGCCTTTGCTCTGGAGCAGGACTCACCCCAGCTCCTTTGCCTCCCTCCCTTCCCCCGGGCCACAAGGAGGAAATGCTCCGAGGGCTCCCTTACTGAGCCTGCGCCCACTGAGATTTGGATGAATACCACAGCGACACTCCACCTCCAGGGTCACTGCCTCCCAGAGGTCAGCGGGGTTACAGAGCAGCAACAGCTCCGAGGGCGTCCACAGTCCTGGACTTGGGTGACTCAGCGAATAGAAACCAAGGCTCCACCTGAGCTGCCTGTTGGGACCTGCAGTGCTGCCTACCTGCCGGCATCCCAGACTTCGTGTTCAGAAATGGGGGAACGCAAAGCTGAGACCTGGCCCTCGGCGTCCTCACCAACCACAGGGCTCTCTGACTCCTAGCTCAGCATCCAGGGACTCCCCACAGTGACCCCACCCAGCACCGGTCCTGCAGGAATCAGACCCCCACGTTCTGACGGAATGCTGCATCACAGTTAGGTTTCTAGAATGAGCACTCAGACTTCCCCATCAGAAATGAAATCAAAGTGTTCCTCAGTCATTGTTTCAATGACTGGGTGGCAAACTCAACAGACCTTACCTTCTTCCTATTGGGAGGAAACTTCAGAAAGCGCAGGACCACACAGCGCTATTGGAAAAGAAAGCAAAGGTGATTAGTGCGCTGCAGACTGGGGGTGGGGTGTGCAGGTAGGGGTTGGGCAGCGTGGGGGTATCCTCAGCAGTTTGGAGGTGGCAACCTCAGAGGCAGCCCCATGGCCGGAACACCCAGTGCCCCCACCAGAGGACACACTGGGGCCACAGGGCAACAGGACCCAGCCAGCCCCTCTCAGGAATTTATCTTAAGGAAATAAGAATGCACGGAAGATTTTACTGCTCATAGAAAATTATTGCTAATTCTAAATAAAATGGAAACGATCTCAATGTTACCAGCCCACCCTAGGGAGCTACAGTGTCCTCCTGAGGACCCATCCTCAAACACCCCCACTCATGGCGCAGCTGTTCTGCAAGGCCATTGCCGCTGCCCTGTGGGGGCTGCCCTGTGGGGGCCGGGCTGTGGGGCTGCCCTGTAGGGGCCAGGCTGTCCTAGTAGCCACAGGCCATGCCAAAAGGCCAGCTGTGGAGCCAGCAGCGCCCGTTCAGATGGGCAGCAGATAAAGGTGAGAAACCAACCTCACAAGCCTCGTTGGCAGAAAGACACCTGGTCCCAGGGCTACCATGGCTGAAGGGCAGGCTGCCTCGGCTGTCCTCAGAGACGCCTGCCCGGGAGGAGTGGGCACTGCTGTCCCCCGTGAGCGCCAGGGCTGCTACTGCACCCGGTCTAACCAGCTGGAAAGGAAACTCTCTCCAAACAGACATGGGAATGCAGGTGTCTGAGATGTGCCTTCTTCTCAGTGCCTAGGACACGATGCCAAGGAAGTGAAGAGGGGGTGAGGTCAAGAAGACAGTCTGGGCCGGGCAGCTCTGCCCACAGCAGGACAGGGAGCGAGGCACACTCACTCACACCTTGGCACCCAGATGAGAACCTGATCTCAAAAGCTAAAAAAGTCACTGAGTGCAGAAATGACACATATAAGCAACCTCAAAACCTACAGAGTCAAGGGCACAATTGTCACTTATCAAAGCAGCAGGAAGCTTCCTGTGCTGCGAGGGTCCCAGGGGTGAGAGAGGGCTGGGGGGGAGGGGGGAGAGTGGTCCTGGCAAAGGTGCCTCCCATCCACTCTGAGAACATCAAGTCATTGAAACATCAGGAAGCCCGGCAAAGCAAGGCTCACAAATGCCTGGCAGCGCAGACGGGCTGGCCGCCAGAGTGCTGTGATGGCAGAGGTGTGCGTGAAGGGTGCTCTATACAGTGAGGCAGCAAGGCTGAGTGAAAAGGCAGGAGAACAAAAACAAAGAATTCTTTCTTAAAAATATATTTTTTATTGATAAACTTTTGAGAGAGAAACATCAATGAGAATCATCGTTCAGCTACCTCCTACACCCCCCTACACCGCCCTGATTGGGAATCACCAGTAACCTCTTGATTCATGGGTCGATGCTCACTGAGCCACACTGGGCAGGCCAAAGGGTTCTTGCGTACCCAATAAGGCCATATAATGGCGGGAAGTGCACCAGAGTGTTAACAAAAGTTTATCTTCTTAGTGTGGAAATTGGGTGCTTTCATGTATTGGGGAAGGGGGAGAGTTCCTCAGCCCGGCCTGTGCCCTCTCAGTCCAGGACTCCTTGCTCCTTACCTCCCGCCCTGAGCCTGGCTTCTGGCTGAGCGGTGCTCCCCCTGTGCGTGTCATAGTGACAGGTCTTTACACCATTCAGTCAATTTGCATACTAGGGTTTTTATATAGA
Source organism: Vespertilio murinus (assembly GCA_963924515.1). NCBI lineage: Eukaryota > Metazoa > Chordata > Mammalia > Chiroptera > Vespertilionidae > Vespertilio > Vespertilio murinus. The sequence goes on from OZ004708.1 coordinate 107,910,971, forward strand.
ATTTTCTGGAAATGAGGAGGAAGCAATAGTTGATATTGAACACAAATAAAAGACCATAAAAACCAATATATTAAAAAGGAGACCTGCCCATCTGAAGCCAGAGTGAGCCTGTAGGTGGAATTACAGGGTTAGGCCCCAGGCAAACACCCAGGGAGGCTGGCATGCCTGCGGGCATGCTCACCGGTGTCTCAGGTGCAGCCTCGCTGTCACAGGACAGCCTGGCCTTCCACTGGACGACAGCCCAGAGCCGGGCCTCCTGCAGACCCGAGGAGGCACAGACCAGGCAGCGTACGGGAGAGGGAGGCTGACACACCGCGACAGAGGATGGCCCCTCGAGGCGCTGCCCTGGGTGTCCCATGGCCAGTTCTTCTCATTGAGGCTGCCTTTTGCAGTTGCCCTGCCAGCCCCAACCTGGGTGGCCTCTCAGAGCATCGGTGACAACACCTGGCCAGGCCAACGCCTGCGGTGACCCAACGAGTAACACACCACAGGACCCAGTGGGGCTGGGCAACGGGGCGGGACATAGTGCTGGATGGACAGCCTCAGACAAAACAGAGAGATGAGACATCTCGCCGAGGGGCACCCATCGAGGCCAGAAGGAGAACCTGTTCCTTCCCAGGCTGGCAGCCCTGTCTGGACCCACCACTACTGCACAGCTGACACAGGCGCAGCTAGACCGTGAGGGGGAGGGGACACTGGATTACACATCCACGTGACAGGCAGGAAGGGCACTCGGGCTGAAAGGGAGGGGACTCGATAGTCACTGAAGGGATGGCCAGGGTGATAGCCAGAGAAGCAGAACGATTTGGACTGACAACACGGCATGGGCTCCGGAGAGTCTGGGAGGAGCTATAAGGCAGCACGAGGCTATGAGCAGGGACACAAATGCACGTGTGTGGAGGCGCTGCGGTCGTCCAGCTGCTGCACACGAAAAAACCTTCCTTACCTCACGGTGCACGGGGCCACTGCTCCTGAGTGCTGACTGAGGAGCAGGCTGGGAGCCATGCCACCTGGGGAGACCAGGCCTCGCTGGGCAGACTCCATGCTAGGAAAGCAGGGCTCAGTGCTCGCCAAGGCCCGGGCTGGAGACCACCAAAGGAAACACAATTGGGAAATAACTAATCCTAATCATTCAACTACAGGGAGCCACATGCAGAGTCTCCAAAGAGTTCTTACCAAGAAAAAAGTCACATCTACTGTATCAACCTGTATTGTTAGAATTAAAAATCTCAAATACAGAATCAGTTACTTATTTTAAAAAATCTAGAGGCAACAAAGGGTTAAGACTCTTTCAACTAGATTCAGGAAAAAATGAAAGAAGGGAATGGCCCAGGAGTTGGGAAAAATCATTTAAAAAAACAAACAATAGAACAAAACAATTCTATTTGCTTCCGACACATACATTAAGTATGACCTATAAACCAGAAATCCTAAAATGCAAGACAGGAAGGGCGCAGTCAGATGGCCCCACAGCAGGAACTTCGCATCTTCAGGACCCAGACAAACACCAGAGGGCTTCACCCGTCCCCACCCCCGCTGCCCAGAATCTCAGGAAGGCTGCAAAACCTGAAAGATCAGACATGACAGCTTCCTAATGCTTCTGACAACGGCCTTTGTTGGCAGGTCTTTCATTTTGCTCTGTCACAGCAGCCCAGTGTGAGGAAGGGAGTGGGCCACTGTGCCCTGCACCCCAGAGGTGAGGGCAGCCAAGGGCGGGTGGCTCAAGGCACGGGGCAGCTCTCTGCCTGGCCCGCCCGGCTGACTCCCACCACCTTGGAGACACTTAGGAGATCAGATTATAAACCAGACCACGGTGACCTTCACAGGACAGGACATTGAGCCAAGCCAACAAGACAAAGGTGAAGAAGGGTAAGTGCAGGTGTGAGAGCCACACAGACAGAAATCCCAGCAGCACACGAGGGCAGCCTGGGCTTCGCTACCCACACCTCAGAGAGAGCAGAAGTGTGGCCTGGTCACCAGGACAAGAGACAGAACCCTCACTGCCCACAAGGAAATGCCCTTGCCCAAGACCTTGCATGAGGTCAGTGCCTGGGCCTCCAGGCCCCCACTGGGACACAGTGCTAAGCTGTGGGCCAACGGGGCTGGCACCAGGGCCAAGGGCCAAGGGCCAAGGGCCAGAGCCTGGGAAAGGGTTAAACTGCACAGCTGGTCCCAAGGGTGCTGAGCACCAGGTTGAGTGACAGACACGGGATGCCTGAAGAGGCCATGAGGAAGCTAATAGCTATCTACCAGGGAACCGGTCTGCCATGAGGGCCTCGCACTGTCCTTTTCACGCTCGGCCCTGAGACCTGCCCCGTGCCACAGCCTCCTGGAGCCTGCACTCAGCTCTCCCCACTCCAGGCCCCATTTCACAAGCCCCGTGCCCTCACAGCTCCGAGCCCTGGCAGGCTGTCTGTGTTCCGCCTCATGTTCCTTCAGTGCAGACGCCAGGGTGCAGGAATGGCTGCCTGGAGGCACGCAGTGTTCTGAGCTGGCGAAGAGAACAGATTGCTCACTTCACAGGGACCTTTCGATCAGAAGTAAACGATGCCCTCGCCAAGAACGTGACTCTCTCCTCATCCAGAGACAAGTGGGCCTGGCCACTGGGGTTCAGGGGCTGAGTGTCGACCTATAACCTGGGAGGTCTCACTTCGATTCCCAGTTGGGGAACATGCCAGGGTGTGGGCTCAATCCCCAGTGTAGGACACGCAGAAGGCAGCTGATCAATGATTCTCTCTCATCGTTGATGATTCTAGTTCTCCCTCTCCCTTCCTCTCTGAAAGCAATAAAAGCACATTAAAAACAAAAAGTGGGGAAGGCAGCTCTCTGCCTTGGAATGAATGAGGGGGTCTGGGGAGTCCATCCACAGGTGAGGGAATCCTGTGCTCAGTTGTCCATCTTCTCTCCCACTTGCACACACCCTCTCCTCAGGCATAGCACAAACCTGAAAGCAAAGGCTGCCTTCCAGGACTCTTTCCACCACCACTCCGCCCACCACCACCCCCCCTCCCACCCCCCGCCCCGTCCTCAAGCCCAGGCAAAGCACAAAGACTTCTTCACACCAAGGGCACAGTCCTCCCTTTACTCAGTGCTCTCGCTTGGTAGGAACACTTTCTTACACGACTACTTATAAAGATCATCTTCGAATTCAAAGGATGAGCTACTTAGCCAGGCAGGCGTGAGCACATTGGAGCAAATTTAGATTTAAAATACAGAATGAACACCATGGGTCCAGGGCAGCCTGATTTTTTACCCTTTAAAAGGGAAAAAGAAACAAAAAACCCACCACCCCAACACAGGCATGCAGCAAGGTGCTGGGGGGGAGGGGGTAACCACCTGGAGGTGAGCAAGCTCTTGTCAGGGGTGGCGAAGGTGCGTGAGTGTCTGATGCCTGAGCTTCTACCTTGAAGGTAGCTGGTGTAATCTAGTCCCTAAATGTTGCGTAGAATTGACCAGTGACCCATCTTAGCCCAGGGCTTTCTATTTCTCGAAGGTGATTAATTTTGTGGGCGTAGTTTATAGTATTCCAAGTCTGAAACTTGCTCTGTGGTCCAAAAGTATTTTTGAAACTCAGTACATTAGCCCCCACTAAAAAAGCTTAGCTTTATCCAAGGTGAAGATACGCTATCCAGTCTTACTAAGGAATTGGAAGATGAGTAGTGTTTGTTTTGTGAGAGGCTTTTGCATCACCAGTAACCCAATAACAAAGGGAGCTCATGCTGGAATACCCCATACTTTGCCTGACCTTGAAATACAATGGGGCCCAGCTGACTGCACAGAGAACAGCTTCAGGTGAGCCTGGTCCATTATTAATTCATCTAAAGATCTTGTGCAAAGCGTGTAGTCTCAGTTCTTATGTTTCCAGTCTGTGGCAGTACATAGGGGTGACTGCAACTTACCCTACAGCTGACCCAGCGCACCCAGTATGGAATGGCAGGGCCAGGCACCATCCCATAGGAGCTCGTGGACTGGGTCAGGTATCTTAGCCTCACTTGCCAGGTGTACCCTGTCCAGCTCCTGCTCCCTCAGCTTTCTAGCAATTACACAAAGGGGGTTCTGTTATTAGTTCACTTTGCAAATGCAGAAATGGAGACTGGGCCAGGCCGTGGTAGAACTGGGATTCTGCCAGTTCTGTGTGACTCCAACTCGCATGCTCTTGACCCTTCCCCGAGCCACTGCATTCCTGCCGCTGGTGTCAGCCGGCAGGTCGGCAGGTCGGGGAGACCTGAGCCTTCACACAAGTCCACAGCTTCTCTTCCTGGAGTCAGTCACCTCCCTGGGAGTTCTTAGAGCACTTTCTGAAACTCTCACCCTCACTAAGAAAGGGAGGAGTGAGCACGGGAGGTTTTAAAAAGGGAAACTCTCAATTCTAAAAGATTCTGCAAAAAGCGTATGGGCAGTGCTCCACGGTTAGCAGCTGCAGCAGAGCAGCAACTCGGGCGTCACAGAGCCTACGCGCCCGCCCCGCCACCCCGTGCGGGAGGCCCACAGCCTCCCGGGACTTCTTCCCCTACCCGTGCCGCGCACCCTCTGCCCAGAGTCCGGGAGGCCCCGGGAAACTGGCCAGGGGTTGGCGACCCTGGAGCAACAGGGAACTCGCCGGGAGAGGGGTGACACTGCGGGGACGCGGAAGCGACCCGAAGGAGGTGCTGGGGGGACGCGGAATTGACTCGAGGGAGGAGAGGTGACCTGGAGGAACGGGGCACCCTCCTGGCGGGGTCACACTGGGGGACGCTGCACTGACTTGGGGGAGGGGGTGACGAAGTGGGGCCTCAAACTGACGCGAGGGGGAAGGTGTGACTCTGGGGGCGCGGAACTGACCTGGGGTGACAGGGGAAGGGGTCTGGGAGGAGCGGAACCGACCCGCACCGCGGGGTGCTGGGGGAACGCGGAAACGGTCGGGTAAGATGAGGGTCCCGGTCGCGCCGACATTTGTCGCTCACCTGCGCGTGGGCCACAACCAGGCTCTTGTTGCCCTCGCCGTGGTACCCCCATTCATTCTCGTCCATCTTCCCCTTGTCCATCCCCCAGAGCGGCCCTGGCGCCTTGCAGGGCCGCGAGCTGGGGGTCGGCAGTCCTCCTGGGCTCGAGCCGCGCCGTCGGAAGAGGCGGAGAACGAGAAGGAAGAGGAGCAGGAGAAGGAGCACCTGTCAGCCGCCTCCGGCGCCGGACTGCCACCCCTACTCGCCGGCGCGGGCCGCCGGAAGCCACGCCCCCGGCTGCCATGGCGGAGCCGGGCAACTCCGCGTTGGTGTCTGCTTCTCCTCCATTGGCTACTGCGGCGGAAAGGCCAGCGACCATCTTAGGTACTGGCACAGTGACTCACCTCGAAACCGCCGCCTGGAAACACCGGAAGTGACGTTCACGTCTGGGCGCCGGAAGCAGGGGATGCAGCGCGCCGGGGGCGGGGCCCAGGTGCCGGGGGCGGAGTCCGCGGGCAGGAAGCAGGGGCTGCAGCGCGCAGGGGGCGGGGCCGGGACTGGGGGGGCCCGAAGCAGGAGCTCAGGCACCCCGGGAGGTGGAGAGGTTTGTGTCTGGATTCAGGTTTTACCTGTAGCCCAGTGGTACAGGACCAGTCTCTGTTCTCCATTGATAGGTAGTTGTTGCCAATCCCCACCTGGATTCCGTCGCTCTGTAGTGGTCTTGAAGTCTGTAGTCTGTCTGCTTTTCTCCTTTAAAGATCTGCAGATAATTGGTGTAATCTATTCCTAAATGTTGCCTAGCATTGACCAGAGAATCCATCTTAGTCCAGTGCTTTCTATTTCTGGAAGGTGATTAATTTTGTGGCCGTAGTTTATAGTATTCCTCTATTAGCCCATGTCCATGGGATCTGTGGTGATATCCCCTTTTATCTCTTACTAGAACCCCGTGCACGAAATTTGTGCATGGAGGGGAGGTGTCCCTCACCCCAGCCTGCACCCTCTCCAATCTGGGACCCCTCGAGGGATGTCTGACTGATCGGGCCTAAACGGGCAGTCATACACCCCTGTCACAATCCAGGACTGCTGGCTCCCAACTACTCACCTGCCTGCCTTCTTGATTGCTCCTAACAGCTTCTGCCTGCCAACCTGATCACCCCCTAACCCAGGGGTGGGCAAACTTTTTGACTCGAGGGCCACAATGGGTTCTTAAACTGGATCGGAGGGCCAGAACAAAAGCAACCTAACCATGCTGGCACTCTCATCTTGGGCTGCTGGTGAAGGAGCAGAGGGGAGAGCAAGAGAACCCTCCACTCTTTTGGCTCCGTGGGCCAAAATAGAATAGAGGATAGAACAGCCGAACAGGATAGAACAGCCGAACGGGCCGGATCCAGCCTGTGGGCCGTAGTTTGCCCACGGCTGCCCTAACCACTCCCATGCCAGCCTGATTGATGCCTAACTGCTCCCCTGCCAGCTTGTTTGGCCCTAACTGCCCTCCCCTGCAGGCCTGGTCACCCCTAACTGCCCTCTCCTACAGGCCTGGTCCCCTCCAACTGCCCTTCCTTCAGGCCCAGTCACCCCCAACTTCCCTCCCTTGCTGGCCATCTTGTGTCCACATGGGGGCAGGATCTTTGACCACATAGGGGCAGCCATCTTTTGTATTGGAGTGATGGTCAATCTGCATATTACTCTCTTATTAGATTGGACAGAGGCCTGGTGCATGGGTGGAAGACAACTGGTTTGCCCTGAAAGGTAGGGATGGATCAGGGTGGGGTTCCCTTGGGGTGTGGGGCAGCCTGGGAAAGGGGCCTGAGGTGGTTTGCAGGCTGGCCACGCCCCCTGGCGAACCAAGAGGAGGCCCTGGTATCGAATTTATTTTATCTTCTACAATTGAAACTTTGCAGCCTGGAGGGGAGCCAAGCCTCCTGCTCACTCTGTGGAGGCAGCCATTTGTGTTGGGATTTATGGATCTTCTATAATTGAAACTTTGTTGCCTGGAACAGAAGCCAAGGCAGGCCAGAGTTTCAGAAGCTTGGCTTTCTCCATCGTCAGGGGCAACCCTAGCCTCCTTCTCTTTCCAACTCCGTGGCTGCTGCCATTTCTGTTTGGATTTATTTATCTTCTATCATTAAACTTTGCAGCCTTTAGTGGAGGCCTAGGCTGGCAAGGGCAGGTGGAAAGCTTGGCTTCCTCCATTGCAGGGGAAACCCAATCATCCCTTCTGCTCTCTGTGGCAGCAGCCATCTTGATTGGGTTTATTTGCATATTTGCTCCTGATTGGCTGGTGGGCATGGCTTGTGGGTGTGGCAGTGGTATGGTCAATTTGCATATTACTCTTTTATTAGATAGGTTTTTAACTTTTTAAAAACTTGATTAGAAGCTTATAATTTTATTGATCTTTTCAAAGAACCAGCTTTTAGTTTTGTTGATTTTTCTCTATTAATTTCTTATTTAAAATGTTATTGATTCTGCTATAATTTTTTTATTGCCCTCCTCTGCTTACTTTGGATTTAATGTGCTCTTCTTTTCCTAGTTTTTTAAAGGGGAACCTTGTATTATTGATTTAGATTATTTTTCCTAATATGTATTTAATGATATAAATTTTCCTTAAATCGATGCTTTAATGCATAACACTAATTTTGGATTTATTTTTATTTACTTAATATGTCCTTGCTGATTTTATTACCTTTGGATCTGTTTCTGATAAGAGGGGTGTTCAAGTCTCTAACCAAAATAGTGGATTCATCTATTTCTCTTTGCAGTTCCATCAGCTGTTGCCTCAGTGTGATACTCTGCTATTACTGCAGCCACATTGAGGAGTGTTATGTCTTCTTGGAGAATCAATCCCTTTATCATTATGTAATGTCCCCTTTATCACTCATAATGTTCTTGCTTTGTTCCTTCTGAAAGTAATATAGCTACACCCACTTTCTTTTGATTGGTGTTAGCATGGCATAGCCTTACTTTTAAGTTATATGTCTTTTATTTAAAATGGGTGTGTGCTTTTTTGAGACAACATATATTTGGATCTTGCTTATTGGTCCACTCTGACAGTATGTCTTTTAAATATCTTTTATTGATATTTCACAGAGAGGAAGGAAGAGAGATAGAGAGCCAGAAACGTTGATGAGAAACATCGACCAGCTGCCTCTTGCACACCTCCTACCGGGGATGTGCCCGCAACCAATGTACATGCCCTTGACCGGAATCGAACCCGGGACCCTTCAGTCTGCAGACTGACGCTCTACCACTGAGCCAAACCGGTTTTGGCAAAATATATATTTTATTGATTTTTTTTTTTTTTTTTACAGAGATGAAGGGAGAGGGATAGTTACAAACATCGATCAGCTGCCTCCTGCACATCTCCCACTGGGGATGTGCCCACAACCAAGGTACATGCCCGTGTCCGAAATGGAACCTGGGACCCTTAAGTCTGCAGGCTGATGCTCTATCCACTGAGCCAAACCGGTTAGGGCCTTGACAGTATGTCTTTTAATTGATGTATTCAAACCACTGATGTTTAGTGATTACTGCCCTGTTCTTTATTCCTAAATTTATCTTCTGCCTTTCTTTGAATATCAATTATATATCTCCCCCCCCCCAATGGTTGCCATAGAGTCTGTCGAATACATTCAAACTAATAAAGTCCATTTTCAAATAACACTATCCCACTTCACAGGTAATGCAGTACCCTAAAACAAAATATTCTTTCTTTAAAACAATATATATATTTTATTGAATTTTTACAGAGAGGAAGAGAGGGATAGAAAGCTAGAAACATCGATGAGAGAGAAACATTGATCAGCTGCCTCTTGCACACCCCATAATGGGGATGTGCCTGCAACCAAGGTACATGCCCTTGACCGGAATCGAACCTGGGACCTTTCAGTCCACAGGCCCGATGCTCTATCCACTGAGCCAAACCGGTTTTGGCCTAAAATAAAATAGTCTTAATCCTCCCCTCCTATTCCATCTATCATTGCTGTCATTCATTTCAGTTATACATAATCTATAATTTTTTATTTTATTTTTTAAAATATATTTTATTGATTTTTTACAGAGAGGAAGAGAGAGGGATAGAGAGTTAGAAACATCAATGAGAATCATTGATCAGCTGCCCCATGCACACCCCCTACTGGGGATGTGCCCACAACCAAGGTACATGCCCTTGATCAGAATTGAACCTTGGGACCTTTCAGTCCGTAGGCTGACACTCTATCCACTGAGCCAAACCAGTTAGGGCCATAATCTATAATTATTAAATGCAGTATAGGTGTTATTATTTTGAAGAAACTGTTATCTGTTAGATTAATAAATAAGTTTTTTCTTTACTTTTATTCCTTCTCTAATGTTCTTCCTTCCTTTATATTGATCTTAGTTTCTCATCTATTATTACTTTCCTTCTCTCTGAAAAACTATTTTGACATTTATTGCAAGGAAGGTCTACTGCCAACAGATTCCCTCAATTTTTGTTTGTCTGAGCAAGTCTATTCTTTACCTCTCAAGAATAACTTCACAGGCTACAGAATTCTAGGGGTTGTTTTTGTCTCTCACCAGTTTAAATATTTCACTCAACTTTCTTCTTGCTTGCATGGCTTCAAGGAGAAGTCAGATGTCATTCTTATCTTTGCTTTGCTATAAGCATGCCTTTGTCTCCCTCTGGCTTCAAGATTCATTGTTTGCAGTTTGAGTATCATCTGCCTAGGTGTAGTTTTATTTTATCCTGCTTGTTCTCTGAGCTTCTTAAAGCTGACAATTTTGGTAAATTCTGTCACTGTTGTTTCAAATATTCTTCTCTTCCTTCACCTCCTGGTATTTCCCATTGTGTTACACTCTTTGTAGTTGTCCCACAGTTCTTGGATAGACTTTTCCATTTTTCAGTCTTTTTTATTTTAAGTTTTGGAAGTCTCTATTGACATATCCTCGAGCTTAGCCGCTTTCCTCAGCTGTGTCCAGTCTACTCATGAGCCAACCAAAGGCTTTCTTAGTTTTAATTTCATTTTTTATTTTTTTAGATTCCATCTTTTTGCTTATAGTATGCATGTGTTCTTAAACGTTGTCTCTTTTCCATCACTGCCCTCAGTATGTTAATCTGTTATTTTATACTAGAGGCCCAGTGCACGGAACTCGTGCATCGGGGTGGGGGGTTTCCTTTAGCCCAGCTTGCACCTTCTTCAATTTGGAACCCCTCAAGAGATGTCCGACTGCTTGTTTAGGCCCGATCCCACTGGCAGTCAGACATCCCTCTCACAATCCAGGACTGCTGGCTCCCAATTGCTCACCTGCCTGCCTTCCTGATTGCCCCTAACTGCTTCTGCCTGCCAGCCTGATCACCCCCTAACAACTTCCATGCCAGCCTGATTGATACCTATCTGCTCCCCTGCCAGCCTGTTTGCCCCCAACTTCCTTCCTCTGCTGGCCTGGTCACCCCTAACTGTCCTCCTTTCCAGGATTGCCTCCAACTGCCCTCTCTTGCAGGCCTGGTCCCTCTCAACTGCCCTCCCTTGCAGGCCTGGTGCCTCCCAACTGCCCTCCCCTGCTGGCCATCTTGTGGTGTCCATCTTGTGTCCACATGGGGGCAGGATCTTTGACCACACAGGGGCAGCTATCTTGATCTTGTGTGTTGGAGTGATGGTCAATCTGCATATTACTCTTTTATTAGGATAGAGACCCGATGCATGGGTGGGGACCAGTTGGTTTGCCCTGAAGGGTGTCCTGGATCAGAGTGGGGTTCCATTGGGGTGTGGAGCAACCTGGGCGATGGGCCTGTGATGGTTTGCAGGCCAGCCACACCCCCTGGCGACCCAAGCAAGACCCTGGTAACTGGAATTAATTTACATCCTACAATTGAAACTTTGTAGCCTGTAGTTGAGTCAAACTTCTGCTCGCTCCATGGCCGGCAGCCATTTCTGTTTGGATTTGCTTACCTTCTATAATGGAAACTTTGTATCATTGAGTAGAGGCCTGAGCCTGCCAGTGTGTGGGAAGCTTGGCTTCTTTTGTTGCCGGGGAAACCCAAGCCTCCCTTCTGGTAGCCATCTTGGTTGGGTTTATTTGCATACTCGCTCTGATTGGCTGGTGGGTGTAGTGGAATGATGGTTAATTTGCATATTACTCTTTTATTAGGTGGGATTTCTGGTCTTGTACTTCCAACATTCTTGCCATATTTAAGGCTGGTTCCAATTCTTGTCTCTTTTTCTTTTCTTCCATTTTATTTTGGCTAAATTTTTGTTGAAAGTCAGATATGATGTAGTAGGGAAAGGGAACTTTTATTAATATAATGGTAGTGTGAGTAGAGGAAGTGTGAGTGATTGATCTGTTATCAGTGCCCCATGCTTCAGTTTTTCCTTTTTTTCATCTGTTAGGTGGTGAAGTATGGCCAAAGGGACTTGGAGATTAGTCTGTGGGGAAGGAGCTTGTCCTGGGAGAGGACCTCGTTAAGAATGCAAGGCTGTAGGGTTTTCCAAATAGCTCCTTTCCCTCCAGTCTTTGCTGTGGGACCTGGTAGGGCTCCTGGGGGAAAACTCAGGTGTGAAGTGTGAGGGTCTCCAGGAGTTACCATTCACACTTGTGTGCACTGAGCCTGCAGAAGTCTGCCCTTCCCAGGCACTGGTTACACCTTCTCAGGTAAGTTACATTCTCTGTACCTGTCTCTACAATGCTGGGAGGGATGGACAGTGGTGCACCGTGTCCTCAATTCTGTGACAGGTCTAGGAAGTTTTCCAGTTTGCTCAGCACTTGACTTATTGTTATGACAAAGTCATGAGCGCCAATCTCCTTACGGGTTGGCCCAGAAACCAGAAATTCTGTGGGAAGTTTTGATTCAGTTTCTTGTTACAGAGCCATTAAGACTATTTATTTGGAGTCACTTTTGGTAGTTGGTGTGGTTCTAGTGATTTTCCACTTTATTAGTTACCTAATTTGTTGTCATTGTTATGTTATAATCTTTTCATGTCAAGTTATTAGTAGTGTCCCATTACCATTGCTGCTTACAGTAATTTGAGTCATCTGTTGTTGTTTTGTGTTTGTTTGTTTGTTTTGTTTTTCTTGGAAGCATGTGTGAGACCACAACATCCCTGGCGGCTACAGCACCACAGCCGCAGGGGCTTGGAAGGAAAGTTTTTTTTTATTTTGAGCAGAGTGCAAAGACAATGCAGCACTTCCCAGCTACACTGTAACTAGATCCTGCTTCTATTAATTAAGGAAATAATTAGATGTTAACAGTGTCTTTTTTAAAAAATATATATATTTTTTATTGATATTTTACAGAGAGGAAGGGAGAGAGATAGAGAGTTAGAAACGTCGATGAGAGAGAAACATCAACCAGCTGCCTCTTGCACACCCCCTTCTGGGGATGTGCCCGCAACCAATGTACATGCCCTTGACCGGAATCGAACCCGGGACCTTTCAGTCCGCAGACCGATGCTCTACCACTGAGGCAAACCGGTTTCGGTCATCTGTTGTTGTTTTTTTTTAATTTATTTTTTATTGAGTTCAGAGAGGAAGGGAAAGGAAGAGACAGAAACATCCATGAGAATCATTGATTGGCTGCCTCCTGCACACCCCCCATTGGGGATCGAGCCCCCAACCTGGGCATTTGCCCTTGACCAGAATCGAACCTTGGACCTGTCAGCCAACGCTCTATCCACTGAGCCACACTGGCCAGGGCGAGTCATCTGTTTTTGTCAAGCTAAAGGTTTGTCACTTTCCCAGGAAACTACTTTTGGTTATGTTTATTTTCTCTATTGAGTTTTCTATTTCATTTACCTCTGGTGTAGTATTTTCTATTTTCTTCTTGACTTGTGTTTAGTTTACCCAATTTTTTTGGTATGTGATTATTCACAGTATTCTTTTGTAATCCTTCATATTTTTCCAAACTTGGTAATAATTTCTCCATTTTCATCTCTGATTTTTGTAGGTGTGTGTGTACAGGACTTAGCATTGTTGATCATCTTTTCAAAGATATAACTTTTGGTTTTGTTGCTTTTTCTCCCCCACTCCCATTTCCTATTTCATTTTCTTCATGCTAATTTTTTTATATATAAAATATATTTATTGATTTTTTACAGAGAGGAAGGGAGATGGATAGAGTTAGAAACATCGATGAGAGAGAAACATTGACAAGCTGCCTCCTGCACACCCCTTACTGGGGATGTGTCTGCAACCAATGTACATGCCCTTGACCGGAATTGAACCTGGGACCTTTCAGTTCGCAGACCGACGCTCTATCCACTTAGCCAAACCGGTTTCAACCATGCTAATCTTTGATTTGAGCGCTACTTGTCCTTCCTCTTGCTATCTTTTTTGTTCCATTATTAAAAAGTGCATTATGTCATTTACATATGTTCATGACTTTCCTGCATTTCATTTTTCCTAATTTTATTCCATTGTCATTGGACAATGTTTAACTTCAACTTTCTTTAATTCCTTGAGATTTGTCTTGTGGTTTAACATAGTCTATCCTGGAAAATGCTCTGTATGCACTTAATAATATGTATTCTATTGTCAACCGGAGTGTTCTATAAATGTATTAGGGTTGGCTTATAGGTCTGTTGAAGCAATCTTGGCTTATAATTCTGTTGAAGTGTTCTACTGATATTTTGTCTTGTTCTGTAATTAAAGATGGGATGTTAAAGACTATTGTTGAACTATATCTTCAATTTTGCTTATTGTATTTTTGGGCTCAGTTGTTTGGTGCATATATATTTATAATTATTAAATCTCCTTGGTGAATTGACTTTTTTTTTTTAATCATTATACAGAGTGTCTTAACAACTTTGTCTTAATGTCTATTAGTTTAGCCATTCCTGTTTTGGCTACTGTTTGCAGGGAATATACATTTCCATTCTTTTGCATACTAGAGGCCTGGTGTATAATTTGTGCTCCAGTCGGGTCCCTTGGCCTAGCCTGAAGAATCAGGCCAAAACTGGCTAACATCCCCAGAGGGGTCCCAGATTATGAGGGCGCAGGCCAGGCCGAGGAACCCCACCAATCAGCAGGATCCCAGCAGCAAGCTAACCTATTGTTCAAAGTGTCTGCCCTCTGGTGGTCAGTGCATGTCATAGTAAGCAATTGAGTGGCCTTAGCCTATCATTAGCATATTACGCTTTGATTGGTTGAATGGCCTAGCAGCCGACCAGATACTTAGCACATTAGGCTTTGTTATATAGGATATCATTGAATCTATAAATCACCTCTAAATGCATAGTTCAGTCTTTTTAATGCCATGACCCTTTAATACAGTTCCTTATGTTGTGGTGACCCTCAACCATAAAATTATTTTTGTTGCTACTTCATAACTGTAAATTTGCTAGTTATGAATCATAATATAAATATCTGTGTTTTCCAATGGTCTTAGGCTCTACAGCTAGCAGGGTAACCTAAGACCATTGGAAAACACAGATATTTACATTACAATCCATTAACAGTAACAAAATTAGTTATGAAGTAGCAACGAAAATAATTTTATGGTTGGGGGATCACCACAACGTGAGGAACTGTATTAAAGGGTCACAGCTTTACAAAGGTTGAGAACCACTGCTCTAGGTCTCTATTTTATGCTTCTATTTATATAAAGTATAGAAATTGGCACAGGTGACCTGTGTTGAGACTCCGGAAGAGTGTGAAGACTTGGGGTGCGGGTGGGAGGCTGCCCTCATTTGCTTCTCATTTGGACGCTGGCTGCAGTGTATTCAGTTTGCAAAAATCCAGTCAAGAGAAACTCATCTGCACTCTTATGTATGTGTTATACTTTACAAACACTTTAAGGCAAACAGAACAAATCCTGATCCTTACTCGAGAGTGAGGGGAACAAAAAGGAGCCTGCTGTCTGTGCTAAGTCAGTACTGTTCTCATTTCCCAGGAGGCCCACGTCAGGGTGTGTTCACAGTACCTGTGGGCAAGCTACTGTGGAGATACCACTTCCTGATTAGGGGGAGGAGCTCCATTGGAGGGGGCAGGGCTTCATGCCAGGGTCCTAGTCTTACATGCTCATGGGTGAACAAGGTGAACTCCCAAGAGCCAATGTGCTTGTCCACAAGAAATCTGACAAAATGACAATACATGGACCTTATAGCTCAACTGTGTTTGGACACAGCTGAATGTTGAGCACAGATCAAACCTGATGGCAGCCCATTCCTAATAGAACCGTGCCAGGTGATAGAATGTTGGCATGCCTCTTCTCCCAGCTCTCCACCAGGGCCAGCAGAGGCCTTCCTAGGAACTTGGTGGCTGTTGGTCACACAGCTGTTGCTTTGGTGCATATCTGGTCTGTACATTAGGATGTGCACTTTCCTAAATGCAAACTATGCTTTGGTAAAAAGCAGAGTTAAAATAACATTCCCCAATGGACAAGGGCCCAGCTGCATGGCCTTGCATCCCGTATCTTGGTAATGATGATGATGGCAGCAAGAACCATATTAGCAACACCCATCTATTGAGCATCTGCTGCATGCCCAGGACATGAAACCTCACAACCTCCGAGCAAAGAACTACAGTCCCCAACCTCTAGAGGAGAAAGTGCGGCTTCCAGAGGTTGTCTGCCAGAGTAAGTCAGCTATTCAAAGAGGAGAATGCAACCAAAGGTCTGGCTCCAACCCGGACCTGTTGTCTCCAGTTCAGGGACCTGCTGTGGGAGGTGGGGGAGCACTGCTCGGAGAGGGAGGAGGGGTGGGAATGGAGATGTTCCCTGTGGAAGGGAAGGCTGAGCAGGCCTTTCAGCACCGAATGCCCCTCCCACAGGCTCCCAGATGCTGCCCACTTGGGAGGCTGCCTCTCCAGCCCTGCAATGCGCAAGGACCCAGAGCACACCAGGCCATGGAAGGTCTTAGCATCTGTGCTTGTATAAATAACTCAACGCCCGGAAAGGACTGCTCTGCCTGGCCCAGGGCCAAGGGCTCCTCCTCAGGGGGCTCCTTCAGGTCTGCCTCTGCGGGGCCTGTTGGGGAACACCAGCCAGCAAGTCTCTTTTGAAAGAAAGTTTCAAATTTAAGATAGTTTCAAGCTACAGCTACTAAAAAGGGATGGGACTCATCAGAGGCAGGGCCCTAGTGACCAGAAGGCCCACTGGAGGGAAGGGTCCTGGGAGAGCCTTCAGATGCATTTCCCAAGACGTGGACAGAGTTGCACAGTTGGCCAAACTGAGGCCATTGGAAGTGGGGTGGCAGAGTATCCTAGGGGCTTCCTGTTCCCTCTGCCAAGACCTGTCCCCAGCCCTCACCCAGCAGTCCCGGATGGAGCCAAACATGCCTTACGCACATCTCGGAGGAATAGGATTTGTGATGACCAACAGGTGAGTCTTGTTGTCAGCATGTAGTCCAGGGGTGGGCAAACTTTTTGACTCGAGGGCCACAATGGGTTCTTAAACTGGACCAGAGGGCCGGAACAAAAGCAACCTGACCATGCTGGCACTCTCATCTTGGGCTGCTGGTGAAGGAGCGGAGGGGAGAGCAAGAGAACCCTCCGCTCTTTTGGCTCCGTGGGCCGTAGTTTGCCCACGGCTGATCACAGTCACTCTTGGGCTCAGTGAGCACGAGTCTGGCCAGCAGAGGGCCTGTGTTATGTAGATCTCTGCTTTCTGGCCAGGACGGTATGAAGGCAACGTGCTCTCCTACCACAGTTCGGGGTGCTCACAGCCACCCACAGTGGGAAGCACCCACTCCCCATTTACCGAAGGCTGCTCCCAGCTCCCACCACCGGGGCTCCTGAGGGGCTGGCTCGTTGTTTCAGGTGCGGGCATTGCCGGGCCAGTCATCCAGGACAGGGGTCAAAGCAGCACAGAGGACGCCTTGGCTTTGTCTTATCTTACTCTTTATTTATTGGTCCCACCAACGTGACCCTTCACCCAGGCCCACTGTTCCTATGTGCACTGGCGTGGAGGGCTTTCACACCACCCTGTCCCACATCATGACCGACTTATCTTCCCATTCCTTCTCCATTCTCTCAGCATCTGAAGCCACCGTTGTCTGTCTGTGTGGATCTGCGTAAAGGTTCCTTGGCAGGAAGACATGCATACAATTTTAATAAAGACAACACCACTCTGACACTAGGCAATGCATAGAAAAAAATACAGTACTCAGACATTGCAAATAAATACCCCATATAGATGAAGTTATCATAAATGTAACACTTCTTACGAATCAGCACTGTAACAGAAGGTACAAAGAGGGTCCCTACAACTAGGAGTAAGAAATGCTCATTCCAGGAAACAGAACTCTTTCTATTCTTACTACTTATTAGAATTTGTCCTGTATTTTGGAGGAGAAAGGACATTTGTTCTTCCTCTTTTGAGTACCAATATGACCATACAACCTCACTTAGCAAACTGGGAAGACAAGTTGCTAAGAAGTTTTATTTAGCAAGTTCTGTTTCCTGAAGTTAACAGTGATTAGGTACACCAAGCAAGAGAATATATGACATCTTTTTCTCACGTTTGCGAAGAATACTATGGCTAGTCCCACTCCCCCTGCACAAGCCCGACAGCACCCGCTTCCTTGCTGCCCGTGGCTCTTCGCAAACACGGCATGTTCCTCACACCGTCTGCTTCGCTTGTCCCATAACATCCGTTTTGGTTCCTCAAGGCTTGTGTCCACTTTCATTGCTCAGCCCCTAAATCTGCAGGGACCTGCACAGTAAAGAATCACTGACTAACAGAATTCTGTACAATTGCTGTTTTCTTTCCCTCAATGAAGATGCCCAGGTTCAGGTGTGAAGTATACCCCCTTTCACTCCTATTGGTCCACACTGGCCTTCAACATTCCCAACTAGCTCTTCACAGTCCACTTTAGAGAATAAACTAGGCTGGGACACCTCCCTTAACTGATGAAGGCACTACTGGCAATGATTACTAAGAAAAAGGTGTTGAAATAGAACACCCTAAAATTTGACGGCTGTAGAATTTTCTAAGTGTACCACAATTTGGCACAAAACCAGAGTAACAAAACAATTCCAATTTGGAATTTTACTGGTACAGTTGTATAAAATTCTGTTAATCAGTCATGCTTCACGACATCCTAAAACCCAGAAAATTCTGGAATTTGTAGGTAATACTACTCATTCAATAATTTATCTTTTTTTTTTCAAGTGCCTATAACTGTTTAACCAGAGCAAAGGTCAAGTTTTCTTCTTGTTACATTGAACTATTCCTAAGAATAATAATAATACAATATGAAAACCCCAGAATCAGAACACCCTGGATTTCTTAACAAGCATGGTGTTTGAAACTGTTCATTTCAAACATGAACCACGATGCCGCATGAGCTAAAAGGCTGCAGGCCTGCAGTATGGGTGTGGGTGAGCTCCCTGCAGTCGGAGCCTGTGAGCAGTCTAGAGCTGCACACTAGGACACTCTGTGCCACACGCTGACCCCAGGACAAGGTGACCACAGCATGAGACCATCTCTACGCAAGGGACTAAGGAAGCAAATGTTATACAAAGTATCAAAGTGCACAGGTTGATCAATGAGAAGGAGCTTCTATAACAGGAGCCCCGTGTGAGCGTTTCTAGCTGGTTCCTAAGTGAGCCTGGCGGCCGCCGTCCCAGCAGGTTCTTCAAGCGCTGGTACAAGAGCCTTTCCCAGCAGCGCTGCAGCTTTCTGAACTTGAAAGCTCTTTCCTCTGCCATTCAACACTCAGCAATGCTATCTGCAGTGGCATATCCAAAAACGTTTCTAAGTGGACTTTTAGGCTGCCCTTCCTTCCTCTGTGTGGGCCCACGGGAGGGGAGGGAAGGGGTTGCAGAGTGACAGGGCCGGCGGCCAAGTTCTCCCGGCAGCTAATCTACAGCTGAAAACGGGAGAAAACAAGACAGCATTAGAATAGTCACTTGTCGGACGGCTGACGCTCTTGCCGAGCTGAGTGTGCAGGCGCGTTAGTCAGCAGCAGAGAAGACCTGCGTGTGTTAGGGAAGCCGCCAGTTCCCACTGCTTTGTGAAGATCCCTTACCAGTACAGAGGGAAGCTGTGTGCTGGGCTCAGCGGCGGGCAGCAGCAGCTGTGGGCCCTAGCTCCAGCAGTCCTGCTTGCACAAGGTGGAGGGCCTGACCCTTCTCTAGTGGGATGGGAAAAATCCAAAACCGCCACCCCCTCAGCAAAGCCACCCAGGACCAGGGGCAGGCACACAGAGGGGGTAGGTGCCCAGCTCGCATCTCCCCACTCCCATGGTTGGCAAAGCCCAGGGTGGTCTGTGCAGCATGTAGAGTCGGGAAAGAACTGACACACGAGGGGACCCTGGGGAAGAGTGGCGTTGGGGCAGGCAGCTGTGTGAACGGGCAATGCCAACTGCCCCCTGAGCCACAGAGCGCCCCCAGGGAGAGGCCCCGGGGGTAAAAGGGAGAAAAACACTGAGAAAGGTTCTGCTTCCAAATGTGGCCAGGCTCTGGTGTGGCAGCAGCTCCCTCTCCTGCCCGCCGCCACCAGCAATGACAGTGACTCGGGAGAACCAGAGCCCTCCTCAGCGAGTCCTTGGCCCGGCTGCCCGGGCCCACCCTGTCTCCTTTCCCACACTGGGCTGAGCCGGTTGGGGTTCCAGAATACTGTTTCTTAGGGTCTAAAGCCCCCGGGGAGGAAGGCCTGATTATGGAAAGCTGGGGACACCCTGATACAAAAGGATGGGCTTCCCCCAAGGAAGGGACTCTGGTCAGGCACTTGAGAAGATTTTCTCATGGAAAACCCCAGGCTTCGGGCCTGCTGATGTGTTACCTCGCAGGCCACCAGACCAGTGTGCCCATCTCAGAGAGAGGAGCTGAGGCTCTGAGCTGATCTCGGTGTGGCCGGATGTGCCTCTGCTGCGCGTGGCTGGTGCTCGGCGCACACACATGCCTGTGCTGGAGGACTCATGGCTCAGGGATGCGCTTTCTCTGGGGGAGAAAGTCGGTCCTTTAGCTCCGAATAGGATTCGCAGTGACATGGTGCACGAGCTACGAAGTAACTCTGTTCAGAGGCAGCAGCCGGAACTCTCAGAACCTCTGACATGCTCCCAGATGCCAGCAACACAGCTGCCCTACACACATGCACGTTTCATCGCAGCCAATGGCCCCCGGACCCTGGAAAGCCAGTTTTTCAAGAACTCCTGGCTCTGGCCCCACCTCGACCCCCACCCCTTCCCACAGGACAGCCGCTGCCATGAAGGGGGTCGTAGGGCGAGCTGCAGACGCCCAGCTGCACCGTCCGGTGGAAGGAAGCACCATCTCAGCTAAACCCTTCCCTCCGCGTTAGTCCCGGGAAGACCAGCCTAGCGCGCAGTTCCGCTGCTGCTGGGTTAGTGGAGATGAAGCAGACAGGTGGCGGCGACAGGTGAGCTGCGGTGGGTGGCCCGGAAGCCTAATCGCAGCAAACGTTATACTTCTCACCGCAGAGCACCTGGGCAGTGAGCCCGGCGCCCTCGGTCCTGTCGCTGGCACTGGCACAGGTGTGACTTACGCTTGGGGTGCTGGACTTGACTTTGGGGGTGGCCTTGGTGCGGCCCCGCCGGGTCTGCTCGTGGTCCAGCTCCAGCAGCTCCAACCGCTGGGTCAGCGCCAGCTTCTGCTGGATGGCCATGCGCAGCAGGGAGTTGAGCGTCTTCTTCTCATCCTCGGCGGCTGCCAGCTGCCGCTGCATCTCGTCCAGCTGTGTGATGTATTCGTCACACCTGTGGGGACATGGAGAAGCGAGTGTGACTGAAGGCCCAGGAGGGACGTGGGCGCTGCTCCTCAGGCTGGGAGAAAGGACCTGCCCTCAGGAGTGGCTTCCATTGGGAGGGACTCTACAGAGCTGGTCTTCACTGACAGCGCCTCAGGTAACCCGGGGAAGCTGGTTGGAGGCGAGATGTCACCTGGCTCTCCGTGTGGGGTAAAGCCCTGGAAGGGACGTGTCTCGCTCCCACATGAGCACGTGCACACAGGGGGGGAGGCGCTCGGGAAATCTGCACCCAGTGGCCAACCCGAGCCTGGGAGGCGCACGGGGGTAAGTGAGCAGCCCTCTGAGTCTGCCCACCTGCACGTAGAGCGGGAGAGGCGCACACTCGGTCTGTCCCTGAGGAGAGGGAGTGGCCTGGGCAGAAGGGCTGCCTCCACACTCTCCTGTGCTGGAGCCTCGGCCACCAGGGAGCTGTTGCTCTCACCTGGAGGGAGCATGTGCATCTCCGCTCTGAAAAGGCGGTTGTGAACAGGTGAGGAAGCGAGTGTCCACGTGCCAGTGCTGAGTGACCCCCTCCTGCCCACTCTGCCCAGGAGAGCACGCTTCCCAAGGAGCCTGGTACTTTCTTTCCTTGTCTTCACCCTCCCTCTGGACAGCGGGGTCACCCAGCACCCCAGGGAGAAGAAAAGCAGGCCCTGTGTTCACTGACAACCCATAACACAGGGAGCCTCCAACTCCTGACCCCAAGGACGTGCCTGGACCATCTTGGGGCTCCGGCAGCTGCCCAGGGCCTCCTGAAACAGGCAGCAGATGGCGCCATGATGGTCTGGATGGCAGCAACACCAGGAAGTCATAACCTTCCCTACACCCTCCCCCAAGCCCCGCAAATTTCTGCTGGTCAGGGTCAGACAGGGGGCACTGGAAAGAGGGGGATGGGCTGAGAAAGGCCTTGCTTCTTAATCCACAAACTTCCAGCCAAATTTTGGGGGCCAACTCCTCGTTTGTCAGTTACTGGCCCCAATCTCCCCACTAGGGACCTGTCCTCTTAAGCCTTTGCCTTCAGCTTCTTCATTTGACATGAACACACACTGTGCCCTCTGGGGTGTTGGCAAACCCGGGAGGGGCACGGCCCAGGGAGCAGGTACCTGGTGGCGAACATGGCACGCAACGAGGAGAAGGTGGCTGCGTCCTCCTTCAGGGCCTTGAGCTCATTGCGCAGCTTCATCATAGTCTCCGTCACCATGGCTTTTTCGTTCTCGTACTTGCTCTTCAGGTTGGCAAGGGCCACCTCGGCTGTCTGGGCGGTCAGAGAGACACAGGTGGTGGGTGAAGCGTCTGCTATTTCATGGAGTGCCACAGCCAAGACCCCAACCTGTCTGGCCCCCCAGCACCCAGCTCCTCCCCATGGCACTGAGTCGAGGCTCTCCCACCTTCAGGAGCACAACCAACACGATCCACAGCCTGAGGCCTGAGCGGACCTGTGAGATGCAGGCCGGGGGGGCAGGGAGGGAGAGGAGCGCACGCACCTGCTTGTTGGCCTTGAGCACGGTGCGCAGGGTGGTGATCTGCTCCCGCTTGGTGCTGAGCAGGGACTTGAGCTTGAGGATCTCCTCCATGAGCGCCTCCCGGTCCTTGTCTGTGCCAGGGCCCAGTTCCTGGGAGGCCAGGCGCTGCCGCGACAGCTCCGTGGTGCGGTCCACCGCCGCCTGCAGGTGTCTGATTTGGTCACGGATGATGGCAATCAGGTTGTAGATGTTCATGGGCTCCCGGCGAGGATCACTCAAGGGTGAGGGCAGTGAGAGGCTGCTGTCCCCAACCCCGCCCTCTGCAGCCAGTGGCCCCTTGGGCAGGACTGGTGAGCGGTGTCCGTGGGCTTCGGGACTGCAGTGGCCTGCGCCAGCTGGGCCCTCACGGTAGTAGTCCAGCACGACACGGGTGGGCGTCTCGTTGTTGCACATGCACACGTGGTGGTAGAGGCTGGCCAGCTCCTCACTAAAGGTCACCAGCTCATCCTGGGCCACACTCAGGCTGCCCTGAGTCTCACCCGCGACGTCACTGACCTTCTTCAGCTCTGTCTGCAGCCGGGCCAGCAGCTCGCGGTCCTGGCCGCTGGCCTTCTCCAGCAGAGACACCTTCTCGGCGAGCACCTGACTCTCAGCCTCGTGGCGGCCCTTCTCCTCAGCATGCCGAGCCTCGCTGGCCTCATGTGCGCTGCGTAGGGCCTTCAGCTGCTCCCGGAGCTCACCGGCCTCTGCCAGGGCCACACGGTACTTGCAGGCCAGGATCTCGGGCCCATTGATGTCCACCTCGTAGTAGTCGCCATCCTCATGGCTGTCGCGCTCCTTCTCACTGTCCAGGGCTGTGTGTCGCTCCTTGCCAGCCTGCAGGCGCTGCAGAGCACTCAGGCTCTCGGTGAGGCGGCTCACCTCCTCTCGCTGCTCCGACAGGGCCCCTCGAGCCTGCTCCAGCTGCTTTTGTGCGTCCTGCACGGTCGCTAGCAGGCCCGCCTTCTCCCGCTCCATCTGCAAAGGCACAGAGAGGGCCCGTCAACAGCCCTACCTTGTCATGCTGCTGGCCTGGCACTGAGACAGGACAAGGGTCTCAGGCCTGAGCAGTCTTACTACGTGCTGTTGTGCTAAGTGTTAAGTGTAGCACAGTGTTTTGCAGAAGCAGTGTGAACAGGATGAGCCTGATAGGCACTCAGCCTAACAAACATCTGTGAAGAGAACATCAAGGTGTACTTGACAAACTGTGCTAAGTAAGCAATGGCTCAGCCTCCTTCCCGCAGGCAGCCCGTGGCTATGAATCCTCTTTACTTGCTACAAATAAATAAAACTGCCTGTAACAACCATGTCTCGTTCTAGAGCACCCCAAGTGCAGACCCCTTGAGTTCAATAACATGCCTAGATGGGGTGCCATGAGTGTGGCCACTGTTGGTCCTCCCCTGCCTAGGCTTGGGGGCCACGCAGGTCCCTCAAAGACATGGGCAAACTGCAGATAAGAGACTGGGGTTCTGTTCGGTCTGGGAGGAAACCCTCTGAGACATGTCCACAGGACAGAGAGGAAGACTGCATGAGAATACCTTGGCCAGCACGCAGAATTCAACCCCATAACCAGGAACCCACCCCTCTGGGTATCTTTCCCCCGGAATGCTGCAGTACCACTTACGCCACGGTGAAATAAGGTCGGGGCAGAGGGAGGTGGCCCTCCCCTGCACCACCTGAACCCCTCTCCGCCCACCTGCTCACCTGCACCAGCTGCTGCGTCAGCTTCTGGACCTCCGAGAGGTTGAGCTCACTGAGGAGGTCGGACACGAGGCCGGGGCAGGGCGGGGCCGGGCCATCCTTGGTGGGCGTGGAGGTCTTGTTGTCCAAGGGCAGCTTGGCCAGGCAGCCGTGCTCAAAGCCGTTGGCCAGGGCCTCAGCGTCCTCGCTGAGCTTGAGGCCGTCCAGAGAAACGTGCAGGTGGCTGGTGTACAGGGAGTCGTTGATGCTCATGTAGTGCGACAGCTCCTTGCGCAGGCTGTTCTTCTGCTCCCGCTCTGTCTTCAGCGTCTCCAGCGCCTCCTCCAACTGCCGCTCCGAGATCTCCTTGAGCCGGATGGCGTCCTCCAGCTGGCTGTTGAGGTACTCGGTCTCCTCCTCCAGACGCTTGATCTCATGCTTGAGGCCCTCAAACTCCACCTGGGAAAGAAGCCACACCTGTCTCAGCCAGTGATGAGGAGGAAGCACCCGGGACAGTGTGCACAGGTGTGTGCAGAGCACCAGCCAGAGCTCGGAGCAGAGACCCCATGGGAATCTGAACGTAATGGTTTAGATGACGTGATGGTAACCAAGTGTCTACTGGACGTTGAGTGCTACACAGCTACTGAACACGAACAGTTTAAGTACATAAAATACATGTCTGGATGTGTGCTGTGACCATTGATCCCAATTATACTTCAAAGACAGAGCCCACAGTTCCCACGGAGGCAGGATATGCTCAGCACACCTGCAGGCAGCCCGGGGAGGGGGAGGCGGATCCTACTGAAACTGCATGTGCAGATGGATGAGGAAGGAGCAGGCAGAAACCTGTGTTTGACATGGGGGGTGGGAGATCAGGGTCTATGTGTAACTTAACAAAACACTGCTAGTTATTCTGCGAGATTTGTGAGAAACAGAAGGAACCCAGAGAGGCAGTAGTGGCCGCATCTCGGATGGCTGAAGCCCAGAGGACAGTTCCTAGGATGGAGCTGGACTCCACTACATGACTCCCAGGCCAGAGGCGAGGCCTCCCTCTCCTGGGGCCCTTGTGCGACTGGAGGCAGAGCTCTGTGCTGCGTTCTTTGGGAGAAGTGTGCTCTCTGCTGGCTTTTGCAAACACGGAGGTTCTGTTGTTGGGATAAGCACATGGCCCACACCCCTCTGCAGAATTCCCATCGGGGGAGGAGGCCCCTCAGTGCCCACTGTGGAGCTGTGGCTGTGAGAGAAGCAGGTGCCACTGAGACCCTTGGGCCAGGTCCACCTGGTTAGCTGGTTCCAGGGGAAGATGAGCCTCCTCATCTCACCCATTGCTGAATTACGAGGACAGATGATGGCTCGAACATCCTCACTGCTCCTCAAGGCAGGTCCTGGCTTCACCCAGAGGGTCCCTCGAGGCCAGGACCACAAAGGACCAGAGGGCCGGCATCTAAGACAGCAGGGCAGATACACAGGCCAACACCTCCCAGGCACCCAGGGCACGGAACATCGGGCTTCCTGCCAGCACCATGGAGGGGACTGGCAAAGCTGGATGCCCAGCATCTGAGAATTTTTGGTGTCACCTCTTCATTAGCGCCCACACCCCCCATTTCTACTGGCCAGGAGGCCGCGGCCAGGCCGTGCTCAGTCAACACTGAAGCCAGAGGCCCTGCTCTTACCGTCGTGGGGGGGCCCAGACCCTGCCCCACACTTCCTGTTAGCATTCGTGTGTGGTATTCCGACAACGCAAAAAGGCAGAGCTAACCCGGCCACCACTTACTTGGTTCTGCCTGAGCACAGACACCTGCTTCTGCAGGCTGATGTTCTCCTCCTCCAGCTCCGAGTAGTCCTGCAGCAGGCGGGCCTCCCGGAACTTGTACTCCTTGATGTCATCCCGGAGGCGGCCCCGCTGAAGCTCCACGTTCTGATTGATCTGCGGGGAGGAAGGCAGGTGTGCCCAGCTGGCCCTGCCACCCCTGGGACTTGGCTCAGCGCAGTCAGGCCAAGCGTGGCTGCCTGCAGGGGAGCAGGGGCCCCAGGCAGGGTGAGGGGTGAACAGGGAAGGGCTCTGACCCTTGATCTCATCTGTAAAATGGATTACAGTGGTGTAGCCTGTGGGAACAGTCAGCAATTACCACCTGCCCTGGCAATGCTACTCCTCGGCTGTACCCTGAGAAATGAAAGCACAGACTGAAGGACAGATAAGCACATGTGGGCCTGGGCCAGTGTGGCTCAGGTGGTTAAGCATCATCCTGAGATCGGTTTGGGGGGTGGATAGTGTCTGCTAATGGGGCTTCTTTCTGGAATGATGAAATGTCCTAAAACTGATTGGTGATGGTACATAACCTGAGTATACTAAAGCCCACTGACCTGAACACTTTAAGTGGGTGAGTTGTAAGGATGTAAATTATCTCGACGAACCTGTTAAAAAATAGTTCCCGCCTCCAGATTGCCTTGAGGATTCAGATGTCCTGCAGGAAGAGACTGCGTGTGCACCACGTAACAGAACCTGACCCTTGGCCCCGACTCTACGACGTCCTGGGGTCACCTTTACGCTGAAGGATGTTTAGTAGTTCCCTGACCCCTGCCCACCACATGCAGCCCCTCTCTTGTGGAAGCAACGGAAACTGTCTCCAGACAGAGCCAATGTCCCCTGGGGACATAACTGACCCCTAGAGACACTGTCTCCCCTCTCTCCCCTGTCGCTCCAAGTGGCCCCCCTGTAGACCGGCAAAGATCTGGTGCCCTAGGCAATGCCGCCGCACCTGGGCCCCGGCACTGCAGGTCCTCTCATGTACAGACTCTCCTCGGGAATGGGGGGAGGGGAGGGCCTGGTGATGGCATCCATGCACCCAGGGCAGACCCGATTCCAAGACCCACGCAGGCACACACACAGCAACGTGCACTATTAAATGAAGGGGATATTAGCAAGCAAAGGAAAGCCACAGGGGGTCATCACATACACTCCCATTGGCAAAGGCTTTCCACCACGACCTCTAGCAAGTGGAAGGGCGCAGGCTCCGCCGAAGGGCCCGGAGGTGGGTGCCAGGATTCAGCACCAGGGAGCTGCTGGAGAACAGACCTGGCCCAGAGCACAACTCCCGGCAAACAGGCAAAACGAAGCATGATGGCAGCGTGAGGGCCGCTCCATTCACCTGGAGAGGCACTAGGTCTCCACGCGCACGCAACCTCACCACGGGCAGCGCACTGACACCTGACGATGGGCGGTGAATTCAGTGGCACCTGAGCCGCCCCCGCATCCAGTATTAGCTCACACACCAGCCTAGATGCCCGGACCTTCAATGAGACCGACACTGAAATGAGCCAACTGTGAGGAAAGCAGAGGACCCTCACTGTGTGAGTGGCCTCACCATCAGTCGATGGCCTTAAAAAACAAACAAAAACCCCAGAACACCCAGAGAGAATTCTGCCCCAGGTGCCTTCGGACTAGAAGCACCACGCGGACTCTCCCCAGAGCGCCCCAGCTGCCCCCTGCGGAGCTGGGCTGCCAGGCCCTGCAGTCCTGGGAACCAATTCCTTATATGATTCTCTGCGTGTGCGCACACACCATCTCATGCATACACCCTCCATCTCATGTGCACACCCTCCATGATACATGCATGCACACATGCCATCTCACACATTCATCCAGTCTCACACTCATACTTTCCATGACATACACCATCTGTCTCATGAGCACACCCTCCCCATTACTCACATACACGCCACCTCATGTGCACATCCTGTCTCACACGACATCCTCCATTACACACATGTACACTCTCCATCTAACACACACACCCTCCATGACACACACGTGCACACCCTCCCCGTCACTCCCACACACATCCCTCTCCCACACACGCCCCGTCGGTCTGCTTCTCTACGAGCCTTACCACCACCATAAGAATGTGGGCTACTGCCCGGCTTTGTAAGGAGGACGGGGTGCTCCTCCCCGCAGTTCAGCCTTCCCTGGGCAGCTGCCTGTTCCGTGTGAGACTGGGGCGAGGGAAGGGTTGGCCAGGAGCAAACTCTGTCTCTGTCAGTGGGCTTTGTTTAAAACTGAGCAGCTCCCCTCCAGTGGGCCCCGTGCTGAGCTGGAGCCGCCCAGCCTCTTTTTCGGGGCCCTGCTCTTCTGGAGGTGACGTCACTCACCAAAGGGCCGCCCACACAAAGCACACAGATGCTGACGCAGAGCTGCGCACCACCACCCAGTGCCAGGGTGTCGTATCGCCCTAAAAGGAACCACACGGCCATTAGCAACCATGGGCCGGACGGGGTGTGGACCTGCCTGGCTCAGGACCTTCACTGGCCCCGTCTCCACGGGCAGTGCTGGGGCTTGGCTAGCGGGGAACTCACTGCAGCTGAAGCACCCAAGCAACCCCCAAATAAGGCCCCAGGTAGGGGAGAGGCAGGGAGGGTGTCATGCTGCTGCAGAAGCTGTCCCCACAGCACGGCCTGGGTGCTGCCAGGGTGCCACTTGTGCGGGAGTCCCACAGCCCGAGTCCCAGCCCTGAGCCGTGGGGTGCGCACAGGAGAGTGGACAGCTGAGGTAGACGGGCACAGCGTGGCCACAGGACTGGCATGTCGAGGCGGCCACCACCAGGCGGGAGGCTCTGCAGGGGTGGGGTAGAGCCCTGCTGGCACCTTCATTTCAGACAGCAAAGCGAAGAGCACAGCTTCTGTCTTTTAAGCTGTTTTCTGTGCCAAATGTCGGAGAAAGCGAATACAGGCTTGCTACCAGGAGAGCAGCGCTGCTGTAACAAACACCTGGGCGTGGAAGTGGCCTTGGAGTCGGGATCCGAGGCTGGGCATTCTGAGCATGACAGGAAGAGGCCAGGCTGCCCGAGGCTTGGCAGAATGCAATCGTGTGGGGTTCTGGGGAGGCGGAGAAAGCTCTGTGGTCTCAGGAAGTGCATGTAGAGAGGGGTGTGAGGGGGTTAAAGGGGCCCGGGGGGGGGGGGGAGTGGGGAGAGAGGCCCCTGGAGAAGCAGCGAGCGTGGCTGAGCCGTGTGAGTGTGCTGTGGGGAAAGCTAGTAAGCTAAGCAAGGAACATGACGTTGGCTGAGGAGGTCTAACCAGTGCCTGTGGAAGAAGGTGCAGCTGGTTTCTTCTGGTAACGGAGAGAGGAAATAAGAACTGGTAAGCAAAACTCACCCAGAATCTGCAGATTTAGAAAATTACCAGCCTGTCCTTACTGCAAAAGGTATTATTAGAGTGTTCTGGAGAGAACACACGGGTATGGCCCGCCCACAGCTGGCCTGGAGCCACAGAGCACGGAGCGCAGGCCTGTTCTCGGCCTTGATGCCCAGTGTGCCTTCCCCACAGGACAGGGCCTGCTGGGACTGGGGGCTGATTCCTTCCACACCTTCCCTCTGGGAGTGCCTGCCTGTCCGGGACGGAGGCAGTGTCCACTGGGAGTTTTACCCCAGGATGCACCCTGAGTCTCCCATCCCTGACTCAGAGAGGTTAGCTTCCACCTGGGACTTCCAGTCGAAGTTGGAACAGGTTAACTTACACTTTAGGTTGGGATGGGGTGAATAAATTTCGTAGGTGGAAAGGGTATGAATTTTGAAGACCAGAGGGTTTAAATGTGTTCAAAATATGCTAAGAAGCTAATTCCTAGAACCTGTGAATTTGCAGACATAATCAAGTGAATAGGAGGAGGTGTTGGGGACTAGTGTCCTCACGAGAGAGCTGGAGGTGCAGACCCCCAGGGGGAGGCCATGGACAGCCGCATCCACAACACCAGGATGGACAAGGAGCTGGCGGAGATGTGGGATGGACACCCACAGAGCCTGCAAACAGAGCAGGCCAACCCTACTGACACCTGGACTTGTGGCCTCTGACTTCCCGGACTGAGCATAAACTTCTGTTGTCCTAAGCCCTGTTGTTAACTTCTATGACAGCCATGGGACATGAACACAGATTTTGGTTTTGTGCCCCTGGTAAGTTGGTATCAGATAAGAGAGAACCCTGATGTCCTGGACAGCTACATGGGAGTGTGGGCAGTTATGCCGGGTAAGCTAAAGCAGAGGACCCCAGCGCTGTCGGCACCTCTTTAGACACCGCACCTCTCACGGACAGGGTGGTATGTTGCCCCCACTTGAAAGCTGCCAAGGAGCCAGGGAGGTGACCCCAGGAGTCCTGCTTGGCACCTCCCACCCTTGCAGGGAGCCGCCCCCGCAGCCACCAGGCACTCAGTAAGGAGCCCCGCCATCTTCACTGACAATGGCTGCCACCGCGGGAACCACACCTGGAGAAGCTGAGAGACAGCGCAGACTGACTCAGGTGGGTGTGAGGACACAGGAGGCCACTGCCCTGCATGGCCGCCACTTCTCAGGGCCTGTCTCCATCCTGAAGGCTGTGGCAGGGAAGCGCTGGCTTCACATCCATCCATCCAAAGCACCTCCCACCTGCCACAGCTGCAGCACAGGCCGAAACCAGCTGCAAAACCAGTCTTCCCACCTCATCCGCCGAGGGGACGCTATGCGATGGCTCTGCTCTGCTGCCTCTCCTCCCTGGTCCCCCTGCTCTCTGCAGGCCATGGCTGTGCGCCTCACCTCCTGCACACCCTGCCTGTGGCACGCGCTTGTGAGCACACAAGCAGGGCTTGCTTATCCTCTGCCGAAAGGTCTGATCAAATCCTCAGTCATGCACTTGGCATGCAGGAGTGCCCAAACACGGGCTGCACCCCCGCCAGGGCCACTGCAGAGGGGAAAAGAGGCATGTTGGAACCCCAGGAGCTCCCCACAAATCTCTGCACCAGGACTGACAACACATGCTGACCCCAAGGCTGTGGAAACTCAGAGGAGCAGCCCATGTGGGGGGCAGACTTGACTTTCCAACTCGGAACTGGAGGCGCACCTGGGGCAGGGCCTGTGCAGCTCCCGGGGACCCAGCGCCTTGTCCTGCCTTGCTCCATGGCAGACCTGCAGGTGGGCCTGTGAGCAGTGAGGCGAGGCATCACATGGCAGGGGATAGCATCATTTGCTGAACCTGCAGGACTCGCAGGCCCACATGTGGTTCCCATGGCGACCAGGCTTTCTCGCTCCACCATATGTGTGGGCACCTCCACCCGACACATACCCCAAATTCTCGGGTTCCAACAAGCTACGCCTGGCCACGTGGGCACCTTCTCCCAGCTGGCCTATAGATGGCAGCCCCATGGAGAAATAAGGAGGGCAAGTAGGGTCCCATCTCCACATCTTTCCGAGGGACCACTGACCTTTGGTTACTTGTTGGTTTTTTTAAAAAAATGTTGACCTCAGGGGCCACAAGCAGGCACCTGATGGTGTTGGCCATGCCACCCAGTGCCCCTCAGAGCCCCTACCGCATCCGACCAGCACACTCACATGGGAGTTCCTCACTCCCCTTCAATGAAGACACCATGGAGGAACATGCACAGGGGATGCTCCCAGAGGGCACGGCCATCCTGGGACCATCAGGAAGTGGCATCAGGGTGAGAGGCACCAGCAGGCCATGAGGGCAGGAACAGACCAAGCCCAGGCTTTGTCCTCTGGCCAGGCCCACAACCCTAGGAAGGCCTGAGGACCATGATGGGGTGCCAGGCCCCAGAACAGGTAAGGTGGGGGTTGGGGGAAGCAAGGAGACAAGGACAGGAGGGAGCATCAGAGAAGGGAGCAGAGAGGGGAGCTGGGCCGAGACGCAGACAGGGCCTGTGATGGCCATGCATCCAGAGTGGGAGATGATGCAGGCTGTGCATTGATCAACACTAGCATCAGGGAGGTGAGGAGTGGCAGCCCAGGCTGCACCCAGGGTCCTGAGGTGACACTGATGCCAGTCTGACCAGAGTCCCATGATAGGCCAAGGAATGTGGTTCCACAAGGATACAGAAGATTCCAGAGCTCTGCTGTACACAGTGCAGCAACGAGGCACACATGACCAGGGGCACTTCATAAAAAGTAAGTGTAATCTATATATATAAAAGCCTAAGCAACCATCCGACCATTCAACCATTAGCTATGATGCACACTGACCACCAGGGACAGACCAGCCGTGGGCAAACTACGGACCGAGGGCCGAATCTGGCCCATTCGGCTGTTCTATCCGGCCCGAGGAGCCGAAAGAATGAGGGTTCTCTTGCTCTCCCCTCCGCTCCTTCACCAGCAGCCCAAGATGAGAGTGCCAGCATGGTCAGGTTGCTTTTATTCCGGCCCTCCGGTCCAGTTTAAGAACCCATTGTGGCCCTGGAGTCAAAAAGTTTGCCCTCCCCTGGGACAGACACTCAACACAGAGGAACAGATTGATGAATCGCAGAGGAAAGGGGGAGGGAGGGCGGGAAAAGGGTAACCAAAGACCTTTTATGTATATTAGAGGCCCAAGGTGGGGTCCCTTGGCATGGCCTGTGGGGATCGGGCAGAAACGGGTAGTCCGACATTCCCCAAGGGGTCCTGGATTGCAAGAGGACACAGACCAGGCCAAGGAACCCCATTGGTGCTCCAGGCCTCTAGTAAACTAGAATTCATCTCCCAGGAAGTTCCATTGCCCAGAGCTGAGTGCCAGGCTCTGAGGGAGCAGGATGGGAGAGCAGGTGCATCTGCCTGGTGCTGGAGGCACCGTTTCCTGGACATCTGGGAAGGCTCATGTTTTCACTGGCAATTTTAGAGCCTGGGAGTGGAGTGAGCCTATCTCATGCAGGCTGCCTAGGCAGGGCATCCCCCGCCCCTGCGGACCCTCTCTCACCAACTCCCCCATCTCCTGGGGGTTGCTGGATGGCACTTCAGGTCTAGCCTGCTTCCTGGAGAAATGTGTGCTTCCTCATGGGGTTCGTTCCCTAAGGAACCATCAGAGCCCACAGCTCCTCCATCCCTGCAGGGCCCTACTCCTGCTAGCTCCTCCATACCCAGGTGCTGGTGCCCGGCGCTGCTGCTCCTGACCCGCCAAACACCTCAGCTTGTGACCAAACACACTGCTATGTCCAGGTGCTCTTGAGGCTCAGAGGCCACCACAGAAGGAAACAAGCCCTTTCCTGGTGGTTCCTGGCCTGGAGCGGAAGGGACATTCCTATCACTCACTCTTGGAACTGAATTGGCCCCAGGACACAAAGGGCCCATCAGAACAGCAACATCAGGGGGTAACGGCCACCAGGACGGGAAGGCCAGGGGGTAAGGACCCACCAGGACGGGAAGGCCAGGGGGTAAGGGCTTCCACTTGGAAGATGAGGCTGACCCCTCTCCCAATAGCAGTCCTGCTTCTCAAGGGCCATCCCCAGCATATGCACAGGCCTGGCTCTGCCTCTAGCGGCTGCAGACCTGGACCTAGGTGTCTACCCACATTGCAGTGTTCACCTGGTGCCCAGCGCTGGCCTCCTGGGACTCTACTTCTCTACCTACAAAATGGAGTTCAAGGCTACCTCCCAGGACAGAAGCTAGCTGGCCTGTCTACATATAGTTCAGAGGTCAGGAGCCTAGGCTACAGGGTCCCCTGGGTTAGTGGGACATGCGGGGCACAAACACCTAAGCCAGTTGTCACAAGGAGGATAGACAGGCTGGCTCATCAGGCACTGGACATAGGTTAGGACTGGCACCAGGGAACACAGATAATACACTCCTCGTGAAAGGGGCATCACATGGGGTGACCCGCAAGGTCTGTGCAACTGGGTTATCCTGAAGCAGCTGCAGGTTGGTGTTCATTAGGGACAGTGCTTAGTGTTGTGTCCTCATGATCCAGGCTCCTTAGCCAGGCCTGAGCCTTGGCACAAGCCTTGTGCAAGAGGGGGTTGGCCATGCCAGAGGCACAGGGAAGCTGGCACAGCAGCTCGGGGAGCAGCGGCAGGGCCAGGACTGGTAGGAGAGCCATAGTCTCCTCGGGCTGGAAGCAGGATACGAATGGAGCCAGCAATGGAAGGGACTGACCAGGACTCGGTCCAAGCTGGTGGCTGGTGACTCTCATCAATGTTTCTAATTCTCTACTTCTCTCCCTTCTTCTCTGTAAAAAAATCAATAAAATAATTTTAAAAAAACAAACAAAAAAAGCCAACAGGCCACCACATGTGCCTAATTTCTCCCCAACCAGGAACCAGAACGGCTCCCCATGGCCTGCACCACAGAGACTTCGGGGATACAGGATGTGCCTCAGGAGAGAGACGGCTGAGGGGGTGGGGAGCAGCAGGCTTTCTCCTAGGCACTGACAGGGATAGCAGGAGTCCCAGCCCCACCAGACCTGTTCTAACCGTCTGTGGGACTGGCTGCGCTCACCTCCTGGCATCCATAGCCAGGAGTCAGCAGGTCCCAGCACTCTCGGCACAGCGCAGGAGGCGCGCCTCTGGAAGAGGGAAGAGGCAGAATGAACCGGCTGGGCGGCTGGGCCTGAGGAGGTCCACTTCTCACCCTAACAGCCCCTCCCCCGACCTGGACCAGGGCAATCCTGTGGGAGGAAATGGGACCACATGTTCCAGCTCCAGGCCGCCAGGGCTGTCTGCCTCCAGGTCTAAGCCAAGCTCCTCCTAGGCTCACAGGCCACAAAGCCCTCACACACAAATGAACCAGAGGGGGAAGGGCTGGTTCATTTGGGTCAGAGGTCACTGAGGCTGGCCCTGGGCTCTCTCCCAAACTTTGCCGGTGTCCCCTCCCAATCCTGTAGGACCATCATGTCTAAGGTGTGAACCCATATCTAGCCGGCACTCAGAGCCGTATGCCTGCCTGTCACTACCCTCCCAGGAAACAGGCTGGGCCTCTCAGCAGCCAGACAAGCCCTTTGCTCGCCCTGAGCACCTGGGGCTCTGAGGAGAGGCCCATGGCCACGGGTATGGCTGCAGCTCACAGATTCCCAGCTGGCCTTGCCCTCTGCTTTCCACTCGGCCAAGCCCTATCAGGGTGGAGCTTGGTCCCGGTGCCATCTGCAGTAACCCATTCTGACTTCTTCGTCATAGATGGCAGGGACGCGCCATCCCACTTTCATCTGAGGAACGAGCTGTGCTGAGACCAGTATGCACAGCTCAAGCGGAGTCAGGACACTTACTGGCTGGACCACACGAGGCTGGAGCTGAGCAGGTGGGACAACTGGTGGTGTGCCCCCCCCCCCACACACACACACCGGGGTTGCCTCCTCACGCAAGGAGCAGCCTGCCCGTGCCCAACCCGAGATACCTCCTTCAGCTCCTGTGCCACCGAGGCCAGGCGCTCGCCCTCCGACTGCGCGTTGGTGAGCACATTGCGCAGCTGCTTCAGCTCCGTCTGCAGCTCCAGCACCTTGCGCTCGTAGTATTGCTCCTTGGAGGCAGACTCCTGGATCAGACTCTCCTCCCGGCTCTCACCATCCGCGGCCACCTTCCTGTGGTTCGTGTGCACCTGTCCAAATGCCTGCGGGGAAAGAGACACCAAGAGTAGGCCAGCCAGCACTCCTGCAAGTGCAAGTGGAGCCAGACACGGGGTGGAGGGTGGGGAGCGGGGGGTACTGACTGTGGATCTGTCCACTCATCCTGGGTGGACACCTATGCCCAAGGGGGCCAGGCCTGCATGAAGGGACCAGAGCATGAACCAGGACACTCAAAAGCAGCCAACAGGCCACCACATGTGCCTAATTTGAGAATCCACCTGCCTGCCCAGGACCTGGGCACAGAGCTGAAATTGTCTGACAGGAGAGGATGCCGCCACCCCAGGACCAGGGAAGAGCCCCTGTGGGTGAGAGAAACTAGGCCAGAGTGCTGTGCCATCATACCTTGTCCTCCAGGCAAGGGCAGGCCCCAGGAAGTACCTCTCCCTCCCTCCCATCCTGTACATCCCAGCAGCCAAAATGGAACCCCCACAAGCCAATGCTGTGTGCCCTCCCCGTGCCCGCTTTCCACAGGCTGCCCTATGCACATCTCAGGAGAGGGGGAGACCCAGTCTCTTTACAGGGCTGAGTAGCAAGGAAATTAATGCCTTTATTTCTTGAGAGAAACAAGAACATTTCCACTTGTTTACTACAATCCAGGAAGAGTAACATGCCAATATGACCAGACAAATTATAATACTAAGTCCAGGAATTTAGTCCAAGAAGACAGTTGGGAAAGCCGTGCAGAGCTATGTATAAGATGCTACTAGCAGGAGTGTTTCTAATAGAAAAAATTAAAACATAGATAGGACTGAAGGG
Organism: Vespertilio murinus; assembly: GCA_963924515.1. Lineage (NCBI taxonomy): Eukaryota > Metazoa > Chordata > Mammalia > Chiroptera > Vespertilionidae > Vespertilio > Vespertilio murinus. The sequence continues at coordinate 107,946,817 of OZ004708.1, forward strand.
CACCGGGTTCAATTCTAGTCAAGGGCACATGCCCAGGCTGTGGGCTTGATACCCAGTAGGGGCATGCAGGAGGCAGCCGATCTGATCCATGATTCTCTCTCATCAATGTTTCTATCTCTCTCTCTCTCTATTTCACTTCCTCTCCAATCAATAATATATATATATATATATATATATATATATATATATTTAAAGAATAAAAGTTAAAAAAGAAGTGATGGGCCGGGACTGGTTTGGCTCAGTGGATAGAGTTTCGGCCTGCAGACTGAAGGGTCCTGGGTTCGATTCCAGTCAAGGGCATGTACCTTGGTTGCGGGCACATCCCCAGTAGGGGGTGTGCAAGAGGCAGCTGTTCAATGATTCTCTCTCTTCGATGTTTCTGGCTCTCTATCCCTCTCTCTTCCTCTCTGTAAAATCAATAAAATATATATATATTTTTTAAAAAGTGACAGGCCAAATGAAAGAAGGTCTGTCTAGGGTTCCGGCTCGCCCTGAGGGCAGGTCTTGCTTATCACCTCCAGCACTGGCACAGCCATTCGGTGAAGATACTGGTTTATTTCCAAACCAAGTTAGTCAGTCCAGTGATTTCTGTCATCCTCTTCCTCTCCCATCCCTCCCCTCCCCATCCTGGTCAGGGAAAGCCCAGAGCACAAATCATGTCTATGCCTTGGGCTCAAAGAAGTGCAGGGAAGCATCAGCCAGCTGTGGTGTCTCCCCAAATCTCCAGACAAGTCTACCTGGGCGAACAGAGCAGAACACACTCACGAATCTTAAGCCAAAATGCCAACATCTCACAAGGCATGGAGTCACCCCAGAGGCGCTCCAGAGGGAGAGAGGCACACACACCTGCAGCGTCCAGGCCTGCCAGCTGCAGTCTTACCCTTAGCCTCAGCCCAGCTCCCGCTCCCGCTCCCGCTGGGGGGCCTCGGAGCACCCAGGCAGCCGTTCCAAGACCATGGAGATGGAGACTTGTCCTACCTGCCAGGACGAGGCTGTGGCAGGGACTGATCTACTTCATGTGTGGAGAAACTAAAACTAACTGGGAAGTTGATGTGACTGAGCAATGGTTTTCAAGTCACTAGACCCCAGGAAGTTAAGAGGCAGGCACAGGTGAGCTCCATGACAATCCCAGCCCCTCCCAGAAGGAACTCCAGCCACAGAACAGAACGAGAGCAGGAGGCATCGCGGGAAGACCATGGCCAGGCAAGAATGGCAGCAGGCCTGTGGACAGAGGGCCTCAGCAGGGGACTGCAAATCTGTGAGTGAGCTCCCAGAGCCAGAAAGGTACTACCAGCCAAGACAGGGGGAACCATCCCATCACCCACAGGCTCTGCCCAAAATGGAGCCAGCAAATCTTCTCGGTTCTGACCAACAACATTTAGGAAAAGCCTGGAAGGATCCAGCTACATCCCAGAACAAAGCACAGGAACACCCACAACCAGAGCCCAGCCCACCGCAGTCCCAGGGCTCACAAGGGCAGGGCAGTCCAGCAGCACCTGAGACCTGAGCGCGGTGACAGCTGTGGAGCCCACCTGTGGGCAGGACAGACGCCACAGGCTCAGGAGGTCCAAGTACAGAAGATGGAAGACAGCATGCAGATGAAGGGGGACCTAGGTGGGATTACGGCGAGCTGCCTCACAGAGGGAGGACACGTGAAGAAACAGTAATCAGACCGCCCAATGAAATACAGGAAGAAGACTAACAGCCAAACAAGGAATGAGCTGTGGCCTAAAGGATCCGGTGCACAGGGAACCAGAGTCCCGAGGGGAGGGATGAAGATGGAAATATGCTTGAAGAAATAATGGCTGAAAAACTTGCAAATTTGATAAAAACTACAAATCCACAAACACTAGCATCACACCAATCCCAACCACCAAAAAGCATGCAGAAAACTACACCAAGGCTACCACAAACTGTTTAAAACAAGCAATGCAGAGAAAACACTAAGAGCAGCCCGAGGAAAAAGAACACTCCCTCAGAGAAGCCAGCACAGAAGGGCGGCATCTTGGGAAACAAAACCAAAAGCCGGTTTACAGGCAGTGATAACAGCTCACAAACAAGTGACTTACTTTTCTTATTTTTTATTTTTATTTTTTTTATTATTTTTTTAAATATACTTTATTGATATTTTACAGAGAGGAAGGGAGAGAGACAGAGAGCCAGAAACGTCGATGAGAGAGAAACATCGACCAGCTGCCTCTTGCACACCCCCCACCGGGGATGTGCCCGCAGCCAATGTACATGCCTTTGGTCGGAATCGAACCCGGGACCCTCCAGTCCGCAGACCGACGCTCTACCACTGAGCCAAACCGGTTTCGACCTTTTCTTATTCTTTAAATCCCTTTAAAAGATAATTAGCTGGAGATGCAATGCAACCCCTATCAAAACTCCAATGGCCTTTTCTGCACAAATGAAGCTCATATGTAACTGCAAGGGTAGAACACCTAAAACGATTTTGAAAAAGAACAAACTCGGAATAAATAAAGCAATGAAATATTTCACAGATCTAGAAGAAACATGTCAAAAAGTCTATATGCAACCACAAAAGACAAGAGCCTTAGCAATCTTGAGGGGGGGGGGGGGAAGAACAAAGTCAGAGGCCTCGAATTCTCAATTTCAAAACGTATACAATGCTCCAGTGATCAGAACAATACGGTGCTGGCATGAGAATAGACAAGAGGCCAATGGACAGAAATAAGCCTCACGGAGAACCACGATGGCGGCCTAGGTAAACACCTAAGCTGCTGCCTCGCGTAAGAATTTAAAAAACAACAACTAAAATGAAAACGGAATTCATTCAAAAACACAGGAAAGCTGGCGGAGTGGGAAATCTACAACTACTGTGTTTCCCCCAAAATAAGACATCCCCCGAAAATAAGACCTACTTACAGGTTTCCTTCTGAGTGAAATGTAAGGCATCCCCCTGAAAATAAGGCCCACAGGCTCTGTCTCAGAATGAAAATTAATTTACCATAAACTGGTCGCTAGGGTTGCCACGACTGGCGTCTAGCAACCAGTGACTTTACACCGCGTCCTGACGTCACTGCTGTGTGAATGGAGAGAAATCAGCGTGGAAACTTTGTGAAACCTAAACTGCAAGAAGTTGTGAGTTGGGGAGACCAAAACAAGATGGTGGCCTAGGTAGTCTCCTAAGCTGCCACCTCATCAACAATTTGGGGGGAAAAAACAGCTAAAATCAAAAGGGATCACACCAGACCCACAGGAAAGCTGGCGGAAAGGGATGGCTACAACTAGAGACAAAGCAAGGCACCGCTGCTGCCATGTGGAGTTTAAAACTACGGTGGAACCGGACTCGCTGGAGCTGCCGCCGCTGCTGCAAGTGAGGGAAGTCCACCGAGAGCAGAGCTCACTCCGCCCCGGGCCCAGGGAGTGGGCCTTCCTGGCCAGCCCACCGTGGGAGCGAGGGAGCCAATGCTGGGCCTCGGTCACGCCTTCGGCTCCTGCCCGGAACGCCGTCTCCCTGCCTGCAGCCATCTCAGCCTGGCCTCCACGCACGCCGTGCTGGTGAGGAGCTGGCATGGCGCCTTCTGTTCGCGGCTCCGGCGAGTCCTTCCTCCGCCGCCGCATAGCCGGGCTGGTGCTTCTGCCGCTGCCACCATGTGGATTTTAAAACTACAGTGGAAATTGAGCCTCAGGAGCAACCGTCGCTGCCGCACCCACCGCCGCTGCGAGTGAGGGAAGCCCACCGAGAACAGAGCTCACTCCGCCCCGGGCCCAGGGAGTGGGCTGAATGGGCTGCTTCGGAACTTGGCCTACTCGTCCGCAGCTGCTCCGCTCCCGCCCCGAACGAGACACCTTTGAGAGCGGTCTCTCCACCCGCAGCCATTTCAGCCTACCCAGCGTGCTGGTGAGGAGCTTTCCGTTCGTGGCCCCGGCAAGCCCTTCGCCCGTCAGGCCCGCCGCCGCAGGGCCAAGCCGGAGCCTCTGCCGGGACCCCAAGGAGGGGCGCCGCTGCCGCCTTGTGGATTTTAAAACTACAGTAGAAATTGAGCCACAAAAACTACCACCACCGCACCCGCCGCTGCTGCCGCAAGTGAGGGAAGCCCACTGATAACAGAGCTCACTCCACCCCGGGCTCAAGGAGTGGGCGGCTTCGGAGCTTGGCCTCCGTGTCCTCAGCTGCTCCGCTCCCACCCCGAACAAGACACCTTTGAGCACGGTCTCCACGCCTGCAGCCATTGCAGCCCGCCCGCCATGCTGGTGAGGAGCTGGCACGGTGCCTTCTGTTTGCGGACCCAGCGAGCCCTTTGCCCGTCAGGCCCGCCACTGCAGGGCCGAGCCGGAGCCTCTGTCAGGACCCCAAGGAGGGGCGCCGCTGCCGCGATGTGGAATTTAAAACTACAGTGGAAATTGAGCCACAAAAGCCACTGCCACCGCCGCCACGAGTGAGGGAAGCCCACCGGGCAGGGAGCCTGCTCCGCCCCGGGCCCAAGGAGGGGGCTGCTTCAGAGCTTGGCCTCTGAGTCCGCAGCCGTTCCGCTGAGACTCCTTGGAGCGCGGTCTCCACGCCCGCAGCTGTCCCAGCCAGCCCGCCGTGCTAGCGAGGAGCTGGCGTGGCACCTCCAGTTCGCAACCCCAGCGCCCCAGGGGAGCCATGTCCCCTGGGTGAGCCGTGTTTCCCAGGGGGCCATGTGCCCCGGGTGAGCCATGTGCCTTGGTGAGCCGTGTGCCCCAGGGGGGCCGGGTGTCCTGGGAGAGCCGTGTGCTCCAGGGAATCGGTGGGACCCATGGGGGGGACAGGGTGAACCAGAGGTGGAGCGGATTCTATTTGTGTGGTCCTGAGATAGTCACCATAAAACAAGCAGACTGTCAAATGATAGCGGGGAGGGGAAGGAGACCTGGGGGAGATAAGAGATCAACCGAAGGACTGGTATGCATGCATGTAAGTACAACCAACGAACACAGAACTCTGGGGAGGGAGGGCATGTATGGGAGGTGGGGGGGGGGCAATGGTAAGCTATGTACATATGTAATACCTTAAATTTTTTTAAAAATGGAAAAAAAAGAAGTTGTGACTTGGGTGAAGAATTCATGGGAGAAAATCACTGACAGTTGCATTGCAAATGCACTGCGAGCAGGCTACCTTGACAAGAAGTACTCACTTAAAGACAGTGGTATTGCTAAACATGAGAGATTTGGTCCATTGATTCTGAAAGAAATGGAGTCACAAGAAATTCACCAGGAAATTCTGGAATTGAATTGTTACGATGATGTTCCAGAAGATGATGACATGAATGTCATTGAATAAGTGAGTAAATTCTTGATACTGTAGGATTCAGTTTGTCTGGTTTGTGTTGACAACTACCGTACTACCACACCGTATACAGGTAATAAATTTCCTTTATTTTCATTTAACAATAAATGTGTACTGTATTCTTCTTCATGGAAAAATAAGACATCCCCTGAAAATAAGACCTAGCGCATCTTTGGGAGCAAAAATTAATATAAGACACTCTTATTTTGGGGGAAACAGGGTAGAAAGAAGGAGAGAGGCTCACAGATCAGATTGGGAGCCGCAAAGCACTGAGGTAGAGAGACGCTCACACGCAGAGTGGAAGTGCGGTCAAATGCCTGGCTGGCAGGAGGTGAAAGGAAGTCCCAATTGCACTGAACCCTTTCTGACTGCACTGAACCCCAATCCCAGCCGAAACCCCATGGACCCAGGCTCATATGGGTGGAGTCTGGATTATAGAGAAAGGCACCTGGAGACTCAGAGACTGGGAGATCGGCGGAGCTGGGAGCCTCAGAAGACAGTGTCTAGAGTCGCTCGCGAGTGAGTACATGCGGAGGTCTGACCGCGGAGGTTGCTGCGGCCTCTCCATAGCAAAAAAAGTCAGAAGCTCCATAATGCAGAGACCAAACACCCATGCTCTTGCACGGGGAAGCTGGGACGGACAGGCGGAAACTCAGGGGAGCCAGAGAAGGCAGAGGTCAGGCGGAAACTCAGGTGAATGCGCAAGGGCAGGACTGACAGGAAGCCAATACTGTCAGCTCAGCCCTGAGACTCCACCCCATCCAAGCTGAGCACAGAGGCTTCTGCAATTTTGCAAGTCTGATCCTATAAAACTGTCTCCAATACAGAAGGTATCACAGAATAAACACAGCTGATACCCACATCCAGTTGGCCTGAAGGTCAATTCCTCCCAGGGATATTAACAATAATAAAAATTTAGCTACAACAAGGCTGTACACGCAGTCTACAAAGGGGAGCACCTCAGGTAACTGAGGAGGCTGACCCACTGGGCCATATAGGACACCAAACACACAAAGCCATCCTACCGAGGAGAAACCAAGATGGCGGCATAGGGTAGACACCCGAATGCAGCCTACCACAACAATTTTGAATTTAGAACTGGAAAACAGGGGAAACATCGCCCTGAAGTGCTGGACAGCTGGCTGACAGGAGGCTCTATCATCTGGGAAGGAGAGAGAAGGTGCGCTGACCCTCAGGAACTGTGAAGGTGCAGAGAACTGTGTGCGCAAAAAGGCGGCCACAGAGTTCACTGCTGGCTTACTCCTGGCGCACGGAGAGGGCAGACCAAGTTCGCTGCTGGCTTGCTCCAGGTGCGTAGAGAGGGCAGACAGCTAATGTGCTTTCTTGTTTGGGAGGAAAACAGAACCACCCAAATACATCTATCTACCTATTGCTCTGATAGATGGCCCCAGTCAGGGAGAGGCCAGATTGTCAGGCAGTGGGCAGAGATTTCTCAGAGGTGTGGCCATTACTGTGGGACTCAGGGCGGGGCTGACAGGAAACCAAAGCTTGTCTGCACCACCCCGAGACTCTGCCCCATCCAAGCAAAGCACAGAAGCCCTCCCAGAGGCTGGCTTTCTCATTCGCCACGAATAGGATTTTCCTAAGGAGGGACTAACAGGGAACCAAAACTTGTCTGCGCCTATACCAAAGAGGTGCGTGAGCCTGCAACCAATCTTGTGAGACTCACTACGAACAGGACTTTCCTAAGGCGAGACTGACAGGGAGCCAAAGCTTGTCTGCACCACCCCGAGGCCCTGCCCCATCCAGGTGGAGTACAGAAGCCCTCCTAGCTGAGATACTGCTGATCCTCACAGCCAATTGGCTTGGAGATCAACACTTCCCAGTGATACCAACAAGCAAGGCTTAACAACCAGACTGCACACACAGCCCACAAAGGGCTACAACAAGACTGTCCACCTCAGGTAACTGGGAAGGCTGTGCTACTGGGCTCTACCAGAACACCTACCACATAAAATTATTCCATCAAATCAGGGAAAAAGCTAAAATGCAGAGGAGAGGCAAGACACAAAGGAAGGAGATGGAGGAAAAGAAAAGAATGGACATTGAGTTCAAAACTACAGTGATAAGGGTTTTCAAGAATTTCCTAAAAAAGGCCAATAAAATAAATGAGACCTATGAGGATATGAAAAGGGATCAACTAGAAATAAAAAGGGATCAATTAGAACTAAAGAAAACAATGTCCGAAATAAAAAATATTATACAAAGTCCTAAAAACAGACTGGAAGATCATAAGAATCAAGACTAAGATTTGGAACACAAAGAGCCAGAGGACACTCCTCCGCAGAAACAAGAAGATAAGAGAATCCAGCTGAAGATAGTGTAAGAAACCTCTGGGACAATTTCAAGCAAACCAACATCGGAATTATGGGGGTGCCAGAAGAAGACAGAGAGCAAGATACTGAAAGCATATTGGAAGAAATAGTGACAGAAAACTTCCCCCACCTGGTGAAAGTAATAGACTTACAAGTCCAGGAAGTGCACAGAACCCCAAACAAAAGGAATCCAAAGAGGACCACTCCAAGACACATCATAATTAAAATTCTAAGAGCAAAAGTCAAAGAGAGAATATTAAAAGCAGCAAGAGAAAAGCAGGTAGTTACCTATAAAAGAGCACCCATACGACCGTCAGCTGATTTCTCAACAGAAACCATGCAGGCCAGACGAGAGTGGCAAGAAATATTCAAGGTGAAGACTAGCAAGAATCTACAGCCAAAAATACTCTACCCAGCAAAGCTATAACTCATAATTGAAGGCCAGATAAAGAGCTTCTGTACGCTCTTTATAGGGAAAAAAAAAGTTAAAGGAGTTCATTAAACCAGAATTATATGAATTGCTGAAGGGGGTTCTTTAGGAAGAGGAAGAAGATAAAGATGAAAATTATGAACAATAAATACATAACTATCAACAAGTGAATCTAAATACCAAGGGAATTTTAAAAATCTGATGAACAATATTAACTGTTGAATATAATAGAATCAGAGGTAGAGAAGAGGAGTGGACTGACAATTCTCAGGGAAAAGGGGAGTGAGGGTGCGGGAAGAGACCGAACAAAAACTGTGCACTTATGGATGAGGACAAAGGGGGTGGGGAAAGAGCAGAGGGTGGGATGGGAACTTGGTGGAGGGGAGCAACTGAGGGGGCGGGGAGAGGAACATATTTGTAATAATCTGAACAATAACCATTTATTTAAAAAAAAAAAAAAAAACAGCCGAAACTGGTTTGGCTCAGTGGTAGAGCGTCGGTCTGCGGACTGAAAGGTCTCAGGTTCCATTCCGGTCAAGGGCATGTACCTTGGTTGTGGGCACATCCCCGGTAGGGGGTGTGCAAGAGGCAGCTGGTCGATATTTCTCTCTCATCGACGTTTCTAGCTCTCTATCTGTCTCTCTTCCTCTCTGTAAAAATATCAATAAAATACATTTAAAAAAACAAAAACAAAAACAAAAAACCTAAAGCCAACCTACCAACTCTGGGAAGCAGCGAAAATGCCAAGAAGAGGAAATAGATATCAAACGAAAGAGATGAAGGATATAGAGTTCAAAACCACAGTTATAAGGTTATGAAAGAATTTCCTAGAAAAGGCCTATAAATTTCCTGAGACCCAAATAAAAATTATATATAAACTGACTGAAATGGAAAATATGCAGAGATCCAACAGCAGAATGGAGGAACACAGGAATCAGGTCAAAGAGCCAAAAGACACTCCGCTGGAGAAGCAAGAAGAAAAGAGAATTTAGAAAGTTGAAGATAGTGTAAGGAGCCTCTGGGACAACTTCAAGAGTACCGACATCAGAATTATGGGAGTGCCGGAAGAAGAGTGCAAGATACTGAAAACTTATTTGAAGAAATAATATCAGAAAACTTCCCCCACCTGGTGAAAGAAATAGACTTACAAGTACAGGAAGTATACAGAACCCCAAACAATTGGAATCCAAAGAGAAATACACCAAGACATATCATAATTAAAATGCCAAGGGCAAAAGACAAAAAGAGGATATTACAAGCTGCAAGAGTTGCAGTTGGTTACCTATAAGGGAGCACCCATACATATATCAGCCGATTTCTCAACAGAAACTATGCAGGCCAGAAGGGAGTGGCAAGAAATATTCAAAGTGTTGAATAGTGAGAACCTACAATCAAGATTACTATATCCAGGAGATCGAAACAAGATGGCGGCCTAGGTAGTCTCCTAAGCTGCCACCTCATCAACAATTTGGAAAAAAACAACAGCTAAAATCGAAAGGGATCGCACCAGACCCACAGAAAGCTGGTGGAATGGGATGGCTACAACTAGACACAAAGCAGGGCGCCGCTGCTGACATATGGAGTTTTAAACTACGGTGGAACTGGACCCGCCGGAGCAACTGCTGCCGGGAATGAGGGAAGCCAGACCTTGCTCTGCCTCGCCCCAGGCCCAGGGAGTGGGCCACCCCAACCGGCCCGCCGTGGGAACGAGGGAGCTGATGCCGGGCCTCCGCCGTGCCTTCAGCTCCTGCCCGGAACGAGACGCCTTTGAGCATGGTCTCCACGCCCGCAATCATCTCAGCCTGCCGTGCTGGTGAGGAAATGGTGTGGCGTCTCCCTGCCCACAGCCATCCTAGCCCGGCCTCCTCACACACTGTGCTGGTGAGGAGCTGGTGCGGCGCCTTCCGTTTGCGGCCCCATTGAGTCCTTCCTCCGTCGCTGCATGGCCGGGCCGAGGCTTCTGCCACTGCCGCCATGTGGATTTTAAAACTACAGTGGAAATTGAACCACAGGAGCAACCGCCGCCGCTGCACCTGCTGCCGCTGCGAGTGTGGGGTGGGGGAACCGCCAAGAGCAGGGTTCGCTCCACTCCGGGCCCAGGGAGTGAGCGGCTTCAGAACTTAGCCTCCGAATCCGCAGCTGCTCCGCTTCTGCCCCGAATGAGACACCTTTGGGTGTGGTCTCCCCACCCACAGCCATCTCAACCCGCCTGCAGCCATCCCAGCCCGCCCGCCGTGCTGGTGGGGAGATGGCGTGGCTGCCACCATCTGGATTTTAAAAATACAGTAGAAATTGAGCCACAAAAGCCACCGCCGCCACCGCCTCCGCTGTGCCAGCTGCCATGAGTGAGGGAAGCCCAAGAACAGAGCTCACTCCACCCTGGGCCCAGGGAGTAGGCGGCTTCGGAGCTTAACCTCCGCGTCAGCAGCCCTTCTGCTGAGACTCCTTGGAGCGCGGTCTCCCCGCCCACAGCGCTCTAACGAGGAGCTAGCGCGGCGCCTCCAGCTCGCTACCCCAGTGCCCGAGAGGGGCCGTGTGTCCCGGATGAGCCGTGTGCCCAAGGGGACCGGGTGTCACAGGGGGCCGTGTGCCCCGGGAGAGCCGTGTGCCCTGGTGGAGCAGTGGGACCCGGGGGGAAGGGGCGGTGTGAACCAGAGGAGGAGCGGATTCTATTCGTGTGGTCCTGAGATAGTCACCATAAAACAAGCAGACTGTCAAATGACAGTGGGGAGGGGAAGGAGACCTGGGGAGAGATAAGTGAACAACCAAAGGACTGGTATGCATGCATATAAGTACAACCAAGGAACACAGAACTCTGGGGTGGGAGGGCATGAATGGGAGGTGGGGGACAATGGTAAGCTATGTACACAAATAATACCTTAATAAATTTTTTTAAAAAAGATTACTGTATCCAGCAAAGTTATCATTCAGAATTGAAGAGCAGATAAAGAACTTCACAGATAAGAAAAAGTTAAAGGAGTTCATCACCACCAAACCAGAATTATATGAAATGCTGAAAGGTATTATTTAAGAAGAGGAAGAAGATCAAGTGAATTAAAAATCTGAGGAAAAGAATAAACTGGTGAATATAATAGAATCAGGGGCAAAGAAAGGGAGTAGAGTGATAATTATCAGGGGGGAAAGGGTGTGGGGGGTGCAGAAAGAAACTGGATTAAAATGGTACACCTATGGATGAGGACAATGGTGGGGAGGTTGGGGGGGGAGGAAGGTAAGGGCAGAGGGAGGGGCAGGAACCGGTGGAAGGGAGCTATGGGGGGAAAAACGAGAAACAATTGTAATAATCTGAGCAATAAAAATTTATTTAAAAAGAAAAAGAAATAACCCTCACATATGTGGTCAATTGATTTTGGCAAGGACACAAAAATAATTAAGTGGTGAATTTTTCAACAAATGCTGCTGGACGAATGGACATCCATGTGCAAAATTATGAACTCAAAATGGATCAAAGATCTAAATGTGAGTTCTAAAACCACAATACTCAGAAAACAGAGATAAAATCTTCATGATCTTGCCCTAACCAGTTTGGCTCAGTGGATAAAATGTCGGCATGCAGACTGAAGGGTCCCAGGTTCGATTCCGGTCAAGGGCATGTACCGTGGTTGCGGGCACATCCCCAGTAGTGTGTGTGTGTGTGTGTGTGTGTGTGTGTGTGTGCAGGAGGCAGCTGATTGATGTCTCTCTCTCATCGATGTTTATAACTCTCTATCCCTCTCCCTTCATCTCTGTAAAAAATAAAATATATTGGGGGTGGGAAAAAACCGACAACAACCAACACAATAGCTGTCTGGTGTGAATGAATTAAATTAAAAAAAAATCTTCATGACCTTTTTAAAAATGGACAATGCTGGCCAAGATCTGGAAAACCTGGGCCTCACACACTGGTGCTTCTGCTGCAGAAAACAGCAGGACGGTTCCTCACTATGCCAAACACACCATCACCGTGTGAGCCTCAATTCCTCTCCTAGGCAGAGCTCCCAGAGAAGTAACAGCGTCCACACAAACACATTTATCGCAGCCCAAAGCAGAAGCAACCCAAATGCCCACCCACTGATGAATGGATAAATGTAGTCTACCATAAAATGGGAGTACTGGTTGTTCCTAAAAAGAAATGAAGCATGGATACATGGTACAACAAATAGGAACTTTGGCAATTTTCTTCTAAGTGAAAAAGGCCAATCACAAGGGACCATATGCTGAATGACTCCATGTACATGACATGCCCAAAACAGGCAAACCTACAGACAGAAAATGTGACCGGCAGTTGCCCGGGCTGGGGAGGGAATTGGGGGGTTGGAAAAGGTGAAAGCGAAGGGCACAGGGTATCTGACATGGGTTGTGGGGATGGCTGCAAAGCTCTGACTGTTCCAAAAGCCACTGATTGTATTAGTGGATTACAGAAATAAGTGAAGCTGTTAAAATACAGCTGTTTAAAACCATGTTACCACTCATCAAAAGAAAGCTAGCCCTGGCCAGTGTGGCTCAGTTCATTGGGTGTCACTCAGTGCATCTATGGGTTGCAGCTCGATGCCCAGTAGGGGGCATGCAGGAGGCAGCTGATCAATGTTTTGCTCTCGTATCAGTCTCTCTCTCTCTCTCTCTCTCTCTCTCTCTCTCTCTCTCTCTCTCTCTCTCAAAATCAATAAAAATATTAAAAAAAAAAAAAGGTAGGCTGGTCCTGAGGTACACTAGTTCCAGGCCGGTGCTATTGCCAACGAGCTTGGTGACTGGCAGATTACTTATCTTCTCTGGACTGCTGTTCCTCATCTACAAAAGTGGAGATGGGCTACAATAGGGATGGTCAAACTCTGATGTGTGTACAAACCCCTGCTCTAGATGACTGCTCAGCTTCCCTTACACAAGGTCACTGGCTCAGAATGAAGTGATGTCTTTGTGGAAGACCAGATAGCATTTCCCTTTAGCACATAAAAATGTGATCCAACCCCCCAAAAAAGAAGATGAAGTGTTTAATTGGTATATAAATTGTCCTTCACCAGTACTAGATGACCTAAAGCCTTCTCCTTCCTTCAACCCTAAGCAATGTTAAGCATTAACACTGGACTAGGAATTACATTTCTATTACAAAAAAAAAAAAAAAATAGAATGGTTCTATTAATATCAAAGATTTCACAGCAAAAAATACTACCAGAAATAAGAGGGTCATTTCATAATAAGAGGTTAATTCACAAAGAGAACATAACCATTCTAATAGTTTGTATACCTAATAACAGAACTTCATAATACATGAGCAAAAACTGATAAAACTGCAAGAAAAAATAGACAGTCACTAACTTGTAAACAGCAGCAGCACATACATTCTTTTCAGGGGCACATGGTACATTTACCCAAATAGACCAAATTCTGAGCCATTAGACATGTCTCAAACTTAAGAGAATTCAAGCCATAAAAAGTATGCACTCTGACCAAAGGGAATTAAATGAGAAATCAATACTGAAAGATATCCAGAAAATTCCAAAATATTTGGCAATTAAATAATAGACTTCTAAGTAAATCATGGGTCAAAGAAGAAATAAAAAGGGGAATAGAAAGTATCTGTAACTGAATGAAAACAAAGTGACATGGGATCTAGGTAGGATACCCTAAAGCCAAGAACTCAGGGTCTTCACAGCACTAGATGACTGCATCGGAGCAAAAGAGCAATCCGAGCAACAACCTCCGCTCCCATCTGAAAAACCAGACCGGGACCATGTGCAAGCACAGCTAACAACCCTATGGAGTTGAGCCCTTAGAACAGATGAGAAGACTGAGGCTTACAAGGCCACGAGCCTGGGCCCTGTTTAGAGCTGGTAAGAGCCTGGTGTTCACCCCAACTCACTCACTCACTTGGTTTTCTCCAGACAACACTCCCTCAGGCCTTTGTCAAAATGGCTTGTGGGCCTCCTGCGGACCAAGGGATGAGGGCCTCAAGTCCTGCCTGCTGGCTGCTATGTTCCTAACCTCTGTGTCCCAGACACAAGCTCACTTGTCCCAAACAGAAAACCCCATGCCTCGCTGAAGCACGGTGTTAAACCCTCCATATAGCTGTGAGTTCCCAGGAAAGGGGCTCTTCCTGTTTGGGTTGGTCTTTGAGCCCAGATGGTGTCTTATGAGAGTTCAGCCAGCCCCAATCAGACTGTCTCTCTTTTCATACAGTCACTCAACAGCATCATGGACAAGGCCTGCCGAAAACCCTCATGAAATCTCATCTTCTGGTGGTGGGAGTGTAACTGCAACAACCACGCAGGGAAATTGTCTACTAACGCTAAGGACACACCTGTGCTCCAGGACGCTTGCACATGTGCATGGGAGAATGCATTTATAGGAGCATTATCTTCAGAAACCTCAAACCACAACTTCCCAAGTGTCTGACAACAGAAGAAAAGATATACCGTATTTGCCGGCGTATAAGACGACCCTTTGGCCCTGAAAAATATGCCTCCAAGTGGGGGGTAGTCTTGTATGGCGAGTATATAACAAACTCTGTATTTTTAGTGGAAATGTTAGGGGGTCGTCTTATACGCCCAGTCGTCTTATACGCCGGCAAATACGTATTTTTCGGGGCCAAAAAATCGTCTTATACACCGGCAAATACGGTAATCACATGACAGAATACTACACAGAAATGAGCAAATTACTGTTATACAGACAACAAAGAAGAATCCTATCCTATCTAATAAAAGAGTAATGTGCAAATTGACCGTCACTCCAACACGCAAGAAGCTGCCCCCCACGTGGTCAAAGATGGCTGCCACAAGATGGCCAGCAGGGAAGGGTAGTTGGGGGTGACCAGGCCAGCAGAGGAGGGTAGTTGGGGGGGGGGGGGAGGGACAAGGCCAGCAGGGGAGCAGTTAGGCGTCAATCAGTCTGGCAGGGGAGTGATTAGGGGATGATCATGCTGGCAGGCAGAAGCAGTTAGCAGCAATCAGGCAGGCAGGCAGGTAAACGGTTGGGAGCCAGCAGTCCTGGATTGTGAGAGGGATCCCAGATTGGAGAGGGTGCAGGCTGGGCTGAGGGACACCCCCTCCCTCCCGACCTCTAGTCTATATATAAAAGCCTAAGTGACTATTAGGCTGGTTGACTGGTCACTATGGCACACACTGGCCACCAGGGGCCAGACACTCAATGCAGTAGCTGTCCCCTGGTGGTCAGTGTGCTCCGAGCACAGCTCAGCCAGAAGCTGGGCTTATGGTTGGCAAGCACAGCTATGGTGGTGGTGGCAGTGGGCAGCGGGGAGCAGAAGCAGTGGGGCGCCCAGCCCCAGCTCAGGTTCCTCCCCAGCCGCCTGCCTCTTTGGCACTGCTACATCCCTCAGGGGATGTTGGACTGCCTGTTTTGGCCTGGTCTCTGCAGGTCAGGAGTCCAACATTCCCCGAGGGGTCCTGGATTGTGAGAGGGCACAGGCCAGGCTGACGGACCCCACCCGTGCACGAATCCATGCACCGGGCTTCTAGTCATACCTAATAATAGACAAACATGTAAACTGACTGTACCTCTGCTATGCCCACAGCAAGAGTATCCAACTTAACCCAACAAAGATGGAGGTTAATTTGCATACATAAGCGCCAGCAGCCTGGGCCCTGGGAACTTTCTCAGCATCCAGGTCACTCCAAGGTAGGCCCCGAGTGGGTCCTGAGCAACCTGGGAAGGGCCTGAGCTAGGGGGCTCCTGGGCAGGGGTGGAGCCAGCGATCGGAGGGAGCTGGGCGCCCCTGTCCAGACCCGAGGCTTTAGGCCTTGGTAGGGTTGGAGCCGGATATCGGAGGCAATAGATGTGAACTACAGAGGAAACACCCTTTCTGACTGCTCATTGGCTAAACTTCCTGTATGCCACTGGTACTATTCTTAGTAACTTGGGTAATAAGAATCCAAAAAGGTGATCTAGGGTTTTTCCACCTCACTCCTGGAGAAAAAAAACAAAGGTCCACTGCTGGAGGGGCTAAGAAATGTCATATCCTGCCTTAGCCGGTTTGGCTCAGTGGATAGAGCCTAGGCTTGCCGACCGCAGAGTCCAGGTTCAATTCTAATCAAGGGCGTGTATCTAAGTTGAAGGCTCCTACCTGGCCAGGACCCAGGTCAGGGCTCATGCAGGAGGCAACCAATCAAAGTGTTCCTCTCAATCTGATGTTTCTCTCTGTCTTTCCCTTTCTCTTCCACATTGTCTAAAAATCAATGGAGCCAAAAACAGTTTGGCTCAGTGGATAGAGCATCGGCCTGTGGACTGAAAGGTCCTGGGTTCGATTCTGCTCAAGGGCATGTACTTGGTTGTGAGCACATCCCCAGTAGGGGGTGTGCAGGAGGCAGCTGATCAATGTTTCTCTTATCGATGTTTCTGGCTCTCTATCTCTTTCCCTTCCTCTCTGTAAAAAAATCAATTAAAATATATATATGAAGACTTGCAGTTAGGCCTCTGGCCTAAAGTCAAACCTTAAAAAAATAAGTAAGTAAATAAATAAATGGCTAATACGCAAATCCACCAAACAATGGAACTACTGGTCGCTATGACGCGCACTGACCACCAGTGGTCACTGTGCTCCCTCCCACAGGGGGAGTGCTGCTCAGCCAGAAGCTGGGCTCACAGCCAGAGAGTGCAGCTGCGGTGGGGGGACTCTCTCCCACCTCTGTGGCAGCACTAAGAATGTCCAACTGCTGTGGGGAACAGGCCTAAGCCATCAGTTGGACATCCCCCAAGGGCTCTGGGACTGCGAGAGCACAGGCCAGGCTGAGGGACCCCCGCCCCCTCCCTGAGTGCATGTTTTTCATGCACTGGGCCTCTAGTCTCACATAATGTTGAATGAAAGAAGCCAGATATAGAAATGTGATTCTGTTTATATATCCAGTTGCAAGAATAAGTAAAACTAACCTATGCTAGCAGAAGCCAGGGTAGTGTGAGCCCTGGACTGAGGGAGGGTCAGTTCCTGAGAGGGCTCTTGAAGGGACTTCTAGGGCTGGAGACAGTCTGATTCTTGAACTGGGTGTTGTGTGTGTGTTCAGCTACTGAAAGTTCACACTTAAGACTTGTACTCTATAAGCTTTTTCTCAATAAAAATTAAAATCAAATAAACCAGAATAAAAGCAAAGGAAACCCAGTAAAAACTGATCAGAGTAGAAGTCAATGAAAGAAAAAGTACAGAGAAAAATCAAAAGCAAGTTCTTTGAAAAGATCAAATCAATAAACCTTTAGCCAGCCCTAGCCAGTTTGGTTCAGTGGCTAGAGCTTCAGCCTGTGGATTGAAGGGTTCCGGGTTCGATTTGGTCAAGGGCATATGCTTGGGTTATGGGTTTGATCCGCAGTGTGGGGAGTGCAGGAGGCAGCTGATCAATGATTCTCTCTCATCATTGATGTTTCTATCACTCCCTCCCCCTTGCTCTCTGAGATCAATAAAATAAAAAAATATATAAAATAAAAAATGTATACAAAATAAATAAATAAACCTCCAGCCATACTAATGGGAGGAGGAGCACAAATTACCAATATCCGGAATGAAAAGTAATAGCAGTACAGATATAAAAAGAATAATAAGGAAACATAACAAACAGCTTTATGCCAACAAATCTGGTAACTTAAATAAAATAAACAAATTCCTTGAAAGACAAGCTACAAAAGTCCATTCAAGAAGAAACAGAAAACCTGGATAGTCCTGTATCTGTTAAAGCAATTAAATGTGGAATTGTTAAAAGCCACAGAGAACATGCTGGGCCCAAATGGCTTTACTGCTCAAGTCTACCAAACACTGAAGAAAGAAACCCAATTGTACACAGACTCTTCCAGAAAACTGAAAAGGAAAAAATACTTCCCAACTAGTTTTATGATGCCATCATTACCCTATAAACCAAAACCAAAGACAGTACGAAAAAAGAATACAGATGCAAACAATTCTTCAAAAAAGTTTGTCAAATAAAACCCACCAACATATAAGAAGGATAAGGAATCACAACACAGTGGGACTTACCCAAAGAATGTAGGGCTGATTAACATTAGGAGGAAAAGCAATGTAATTCAATATATTTACAGACAAAAAGGAAAAGCTACATGATCTCGAGAGATGCAGAAAAACAATCTGACAAAAT
Source organism: Vespertilio murinus (assembly GCA_963924515.1). Lineage (NCBI taxonomy): Eukaryota > Metazoa > Chordata > Mammalia > Chiroptera > Vespertilionidae > Vespertilio > Vespertilio murinus. The sequence continues at coordinate 107,964,943 of OZ004708.1, forward strand.
TCAGCATCCATCGCTGATAAATACCTTCAGCAAACAGAAAGGAGCTTGCTCAACCTGATTCAGCAAAGGCACCTTCCAAACACCTCCCAGCTAATGGTATTTAATGTGAAACACAGAGCCTTCCACTTCTGCTCAACACTGTGCTGGGGTTCCCCGCCTGCAGTGCAATGAGGTGAGAGAAACGACTTCCAGATTGGAAAGGAAGAGGTAAAACTTGTGTGATGTGTTTTAATCACGTGTCACATGAGAGTCTATACATAGAAAATCCAAAGGAAATCTACAAAGGAGCCACTAGAGTGAATAAGTGACTTTAGATAGTTTGCAAGATAAAGGGTAAAATGCAAAAATCAAACTTATTTCAATATACTAGGTATGAACAATGAGAAAGTGAAAACAATTTTAATGCTATTTATTAGAACATCAAAAATATTAAATGCTTATAGACCTGACAGAATATATACAAGACCCACCATCAAAAGCCACAAAACACTGTCAGATCTAAACATAAGTATTTAATATTTTTGATGCTCTGGTAAATAGCATTAAAATTGTTTTCACGTTCTCATTGTTCATTCCTAGTATATTGAAATAACACACTAAACACCACAAAACATTGCTGGAAGAAATTAAGTAAATGGTAAAATATACCTTATCATACCTTGTTCATGGGCCAGAAGACTCAATGGTGTTAAGATGTAGATTCTTCATAAATTGATTTTTCATTTCACCACAATGCCAGTCAATCCCCCACCATTTTTTTTGTAGAATTAGATCACCTGCTTTTAAAATTCATATGGAAATAAACACTACCTGATTTCAATATTTATAAAGCTTTAGTAATTAAGACAGTACAACACTGGAATAAAGATAGACAAATAGATCTGATCAGAATAGAGAATCAAGAAATAGGTCTGGATTTAATAAGTGTCTATTTACGCATATAGCCAACTGATTTGACAGAGGCACAAGGCAAATTGATGGAAAAGGATACCTACCCATACCTCAGAGCACATATGAAAATTAGTTAAAAATGAATCATAGGCTTAAACATTAAAAGCGTAAGATATCCAGGAGAAAACAAGAGAACATGTGACCTTTGACCTGACCCATAAAAGAAAAAGTTGGTAATTTGGACTTTAAAACTAAGAATTTATGCTGTTTCAAAGACAAGTTATAGACTAGCATAAAATCCCTGCAAATTACACATCTGGTTAAAAGACTTGTATCCAGAATATAAGGACTCTCAAAACTCAGTAAGGAAAACATCCCTATCACCACGACCAAAAAAAGGAAAGTGAAAAAACAAACAAACAAACAAAACCAAATAGTAAAAAAAAATGGCAAGAAGACTGAGCAGATACTTCACCTCAAAGATATGTCTATGGGAAAGGATGACATGAAAAGATGCTCAACAACAGAAAATGACAACCACAGAAGCTCCTACTACACATCTACCACATCTACTCAAACGCTGACAACTACAATGCTTGGCCCTACCACGTGCAGACACAAGGGGGAGCAATGGGAACTCTCCTAAGCTGCTGCTGCTGCTGCTGTGGAATGTAAAATGATGCAGCCCCTGGGAAAAGAATTTGGCAGACTATTTTTTTCTTTTTTTAATCCTCACCCAAAGATATGTTCCCATTGGTTTTTTAGAGAGAAAGGGGAAGGGAGAGAGAGAAGGAGAGAGAAACATCCACATGAAAGAAAAACTTCAATCAGTTGCCTCCCCAAGTTGGTAATGAACCTGCCCAACCTATCCTACACAATAAACAATTAATATGCAAATAGTCATCACACCCTTATTCAGGAACTGCTCAGACATCACCACTGGGACGAGAGGAATGGGGACCAGCCAGGCACAAATGGGCTCACAAGAGAGGAATGGGGACCAGCCAGGCTGCGGCCTAGGGGAGGGACAAGCCCCCTGCCCCCCAGGTGCCAGCAGTTGTGCCTGTGCCTGCGGCCCGAAAGAGAACAAGTCACCCACTCTGTGGTCCCGGGCGCCAGTGGCTGGGGCTGTGGCCTAGGAGGAGAGGAACAAGCCATCTGTCCAAAGTCCCCTGCAGCTGAGGCCGGCCTGGGTGAAGCCAGCCTGGGTCCCAGGTGCCTGCAATCAGCCAGAGGACGGAATCCTGGGTCCTGGGTGTGGGGCGAGGCAGTGCGGTTAGGAGCGATCAGGCCAGCAGGGGAGCAGTTAGGGGGCGATCAGGCAGGCAGGCAGAGGTGGTCAGGAGCAATCAGGCAAGCAGGCAGAGGGGTTAGGGGTTATCAGCCAGGCAGACAGGTGAGCAGTTAGGAGCCAGCAGTCCCAGGTTGCAAGAGGCAGTCGGACATCCCCCAAGGGGTCCCAGATTGTAGAGGGTGCAGGCAGGGCTGACGGACTCCCCCCACAACCCGTGCACAATGGATTTCATGCACCAGGTCTCTAGTATAAGGATATGCCCTGACTGGGAATCGAAACCCGTAACCTTTTGGTGTATGGGACAATGCCCACCTGATTGAGCCACCCAGCCAGGGCTGGCAAATTCTTGAAATTTAAGAATGTATCTGACATATGGCATAGCAACCCAAGAGAAATTAAAGCACATATCCATACAAAGACTCAGAGAGAAAGATTTCTAATAGCCAAAACAGAAACAACCCAATGTCCATCACTAGGAAAATGGACTTTTTAAAACTGTGGTGCAGCCACACAACAGACCACCACAGGCACACCTCATTCCTTTGCACTTGGCTTTGTTGTGCTTCGCAGATGTGTGTGTGTGTGTGTGTGTGTGTGTGTGTGTGTGTGTTTACAAACTGCAGGCAAGCCCCTCCACCAGCTGACAATTGACTTTATGCTCTCTCTGTGTGAGAGGTCTGGAAGCCCACCCCTAATGCCTCTGAGGCGCTCAGCAATCCAAAGGGAGCAGTTATTAAAAAGCACAACACAGATTCATCTCAAATCAGGCTTAATAGAAAGCCAGACCAAGAAAACAGTACATGTAGTATGATTTCGTTTATATAAAAACTAGAAAATGTGAGTAAGTATTCCTAGCTTGCCTGGAGAGGAGGGGAGAGATTACAAATGGCTCCAGAAAACACATGGCGATGAATACTTGCATCATCTCCACTATGTTGTTGATCTCCTGAGTACACACGTGCATGAAAAGTGACCAAACTGAATACTTTCAATATATGAAGTTTACTGTTTGTTTTTTTCTTTTTTTTTGTTGTTGTTGTTTGTTTTTTCAATTATGCCTCAATAAAGGCATCTTAATGTTTCTGAAGCATTCTAAGACATCTTAGTGTTTCTGAAGCATTCTACCCACAACATGCAGGATGTGAACCCAGGAGCCCATCCCTGTGCCCTCTGCTCCAGTCACAGGCCAGGAGGCTGAGGGTTAGAGGTGGAGACCCTGGTCACTCGGTCCACCTGTCTGAACAACTTCTGACCAAAGCACACTTACTCCCACCTTGCACCGTCCTGTGTGACCTTGCATCCATCTCAAACCTGCCTCCCCACCTTGGGAAGTGCTCAGAGCAATGACATTCACCTTCTGCCTGGCCTCCGCCTCCAAAGGGGGTCCCACCTGGACCCCACCCCAGCCCTGCCCGCACACTTGGGAAGAAGGGCAATGCCTCCTTGACTGCAGGACACTTGTTTGGGCTTCCAGGAGTGGTGGCAGTGTCTCTGGGATGTCCCCCAGGGGATGCGCTGGCTGTGGGCAGCTGACTACTGCTCCTTACCCACTGCTGTGAAGCTGCCCAAACTGGGCAAGCCCCAACACAGCCCCGTGAGCCCTGGTGTGAGGTCACAACTGGCCTCCCTTCAAATTCATCCACACAAAGGGGCACTGAGTGAGCCCCATGTCTGGGGGAAGGTGCCGCTGGTGCAGTGAGAGGCAGCAGAAGCAGCTGCCTTTGAGCCCAGAGGTGACACCGCCTAGACACAGTGCCAAGAGCATGAGGGCAGTGCCTGAGGGGGCCCACAGAGGAGTGGAGTTAGCACAGGGCCCTGGGCTCCTGCTGAGGTGTGCTGAGCTAGAGACCACAGAGTCGGCCACCGAGACCACGGAAGAGGGCGGGGCTTGATGTGGATGGGGTTCTCATGAGGATATATATATTTATTTCAGAGAGGAAGGGAGAGGGAGAAAGAGATAGAAACATCAATGATGATCAATTGCATGCCCCCTGCTGGGGATTGAGCCCGCAACCCAGGCATGTGCCCTTGGCCAGAATCAAATCTGGGACCCTTCAGTCCACAGGCCAACACTCTATCCACTGAGCTAAGACGGCTAGGGCTCATGAGGATATTCCTGCCACACACCACACCACTGCTCTCCTCTGTGGTGGGCACCCACCAGTGGATGGCCAATCCCCTTCGGCCTCCAGAGGATCCACACCTCCACTGCCAACATGTCTGACCGCCGTCAACATGCTCCAGAGACAGAGCAGACATGGAAGCAGTGACAACAATACGACCACCTGAGGAGAGGCACTCCTAGACTGGGGGTCGGCACAATGCAGCCACATGGGCCACGTCTGGCTCAAGCTTGGTTCTGCAGGCCAGTGTGATGCTGGGACCCCTGCCTTGAGTTCATGCGCACAAGGCCTGGGGCTCAAAAAGGGGCTCTGGGTCCAGACCCACACAGGGACGGTCAGTAACCCAGCAACCCGCTGGGGACTAAGAGCCTTCTGTCCACGGGAATGTGTGGACTTTACAGGCAAAAGGCCCCGCTCACCTCTCCCTAACCTGCCCGGCTCAGGGCACAAGCCTCCTGCTGAGAGGTCCCTTGGGAGTAGTCCTGGCCCTAGACCCCACCCCAATACCAATGGGGGAGCAGAAAGCCCCTCTGGGTGGGGTGCCCAGAGCAGGGACAAGAATAGGAATATGGAAATAGGAAGGAAAACAGAAAGAGACCCCAAGAAGCTCCACACCCTTGTCACCAAAATCTGTAACAGTCATGGTTCCCCAGGGAAACAGAGTCAAGAGGACATGGAGATACATATATACATGTACATACACACACACATAAATACATATACATGAGCTCCAATGCCCAAGGGCAGGAGAAGGATGTCCCAGATCAAGAAGAGACAGAACTCTGCCTTTTGTTCTATTTGGGACCCAACAGACTGGATCACGCCACCCACATCGGGACGCGTCCACTGAATCAAATGGTCTCTTCCAGAACCAGCCTTTGACACGCCCAGAAATGATGCTTCACCAGCTGGGCTCCCACAGTCCACAGATGTAACCAACACGCAGGCACGGGCTCCGCTGCGGCAACGCTCCACTCCATTGCTGTGGTGGAAAGCATCCATTAGCATGTGCAATCTGAGTAGAATGTTCTCCACAAGACCAGGATGAGGGCCGGATGTGACGCGCAGGGACCAGCGCCTCATCATCACCTGGCACCCAGCTAACAGGCCCTAGCACCCAGCAGCCAGAGAGCAGTGTGAGCACCATGGTGCCTGAGGCCCGGGCCCATGCTGGCTGAGTCAGGCAGGTCCCTCCCGCTCACTGGGCCTGGCTGTAAACTGGGTCATCTGTGTGGCATGCCCAGCCCGGTGCTGAGGCAGCTGAAAGGGCCTGGTCCACAGGTGAGATGAGCCACGTCAAGCCCAGTTATGAGGTGTGCCACGGCTGGAAAGCAGCCTGTGAGTTCTGCCTCTGAGCCCATGTGGGCAGTGGCTCACTGTCTGCCCAGCAAGAGAACAGTGTGGGCGTCTCTGCAATGAGCACTGGTCTCTGCTCACAGAGGCTGCTGATCAGACAGCTGCGGCCTGGAAGCAGTGCTGCAGGAGGCGGAGGGTGGCCTCCTGGCCCCGCAGGGAGCCAGGCCTGCAGTCTGGCATCTCAAGCAGCAGGCACGCCACAGGCCAAGCCAGGAGCGCTGACTTCAGCATTCCCACCAGGAAGACAGGGATCCTTACAGAAAGCAGAACCCAGAAGGAAGTTGGCATTGGGCATTCTCAGCCCCTTCCTGGGCTGACCCAGCCCCACTCACCACCAGCAGGTCCCACCTCTCCCTTAAAGGGCCACCAGCCTACATCTGGTAAGGGCAGCCCAGAAATTCCTGAGCTCTGCCAACTGCTCATCTTACCCTGCTGCTGAGCTCCTTGCCTGATCTTCACCGGCTCCTGGACCAGGGCCAGGAGGCTCATGGTGTCTTTCTGTGCACGCACACCCTCCCATGCAGGCCTGAAGCGGCTTCACCAGACCTTACCAGTGGCCTGCAGCACCTTCCCCCCATTACCAGTAGCACCGACTGCATGCCTGGCCCCAGATGCAGACACCAGACATTGTCAGGCCTCAGGACCCAACTCTGTCCCAGCTGAGACCCGAGCCTGGGATCCTGGGGAATCAAATGACCAGAATCGCTGTATTAACATAAGAAACAGTCACACCTGTGAGAAGTTTTGTGAGTTTACTTGAATCAAACTGTCAACAAATGCCGGGTACCCAGCGGACTGTGACAATGCTCCGGAGAATGGCGTTTTTGCACCTTGTGTTATACATTGCAACCAACAGAGAAGACTGACGTAACGGGTGACACCAAGTCCATTGGTGATAGGTTAGGGAGGCGGGAGAAAGCAGAGTAGGGAAACCTCTGGGATTGTATAAAAAGCAAAATGATAGACACATACTTCTCTTAGGTGAGTGCAGGGTAGTTAACAGACAATTAACTCAGTAGCAAGGAGAGGATTTATGCCTGTTTTGAGGGGTCTGAACCTGTGGGCAGAGCTGGGCCATCAGGTGCTGGTGCTCAGGGAAAGAGGGCAGTCACCATATGCTGGCGCGTTGTGCCCTGGCACTGCTGCCAGCCCCACCGAGCCGGCTGAAGATAGAATTCACTGCTTCTGCCCCAAGGGAGGAAAACTTAAGCTCCATGCTGGCCGGCCACACTCCGCTCAACAGATGCAAGTAGACTAGCGGATTCCCACAAAACCATAGGGCTCATCACTCACCAGTCAGAGGGGGCCTGGCAACGCTGAGGACATGGTATGTGGGGGCCACACTTGGACATTTTTGTGTGGCAACTCCCTCGGCAAGGGCCCATCAGCCTTGCAAAACCCATGTCCACTCACCAAACTCAAAAGGAGGCTCAGTCCGGTGAAGGTTAAGGACATTACTATTAGAGAAAGATTTTATAGCATTAGGAGATCAAAGTCTTTGTCAAAAGTCAATTAAACCTATCAACACTGCATTTGCTGCCCCAAACAGCTTAGTTACCTAGTAATGGCAGACATGCAAAAATGTTCGACTAGAGACATGGCATTTGGCAATCGCAATCATTCCTCAACACAACACAGAAGACATCAGCGGGAGGAAGGACACAGCCTTCTTCCAGGGCAGCTTCCCCTAAGGCAGTGTTTCCCAAACTTTAAAAACTATATATATATATTTTATTGATATTTTACAGAGAGGAAGGGAGAGAGATAGAGAGCTAGAAACGTCGATGAGAGAGAAACATCGACCAGCTGCCTCTTGCACACCCCCTACCAGGGATGTGCCCGCAACCAGTGTACATGCCCTTGGCCGGAATTGAACCTGGTCCGCAGACGGACGCTCTACCACTGAGCCAAACCGGTTTTGGCAATGTTTCCCAAACTTTTGACATATGTGTACCCCTTCTATATTTTTCGTAATGCTGAGTACCCCTCATCAAAAATAAAAGGATGTATTTTAATAATAATCAAAATATATTTATTTTTTCTTTTTGGGGTACATACACAAAATAATAATAAGTGAGAAATAAAATTATTCATAATAAAATATAAATAAAAGTTATATTATAAATAACATTTATTTGCACACCAGACCATCTCACGCCTCACAAGACTGTCTTGACTTGACTCATGAGAACGTAGAATTAGGCACAGCTAAGCACGGTGCCGGGCATATCCCCACCAAACTCCGGTGCAACGCGTACCCCCACCAAACTCTTCCCGTACCCCTGGGGGTCCGCGTACCACACTTTGGGAAACTGCCCCAAGGAAATGGCGTCCCGATGGGCGGGAACACATCCCAGCAATGTAAAAAGGGAAGACAGGAGAACAAGATGAAAGTCTGTATTTAAAAGTTTTCTGTTCACTTAAAACTGCCCTATAAGAAAGCCAAAGATATATTAGCACGCACCTAAACACATGAAAATTGATCTCGTCAATACTGTCTATACCAGAGAGGGCAGACAGAACAACACAAAGGAATCTAAATTAAAGAACAGAAACATCACATTACCAGAACCAGGGAATCACTCCAGAGAGGCGCTGGGTGGGGCTGCACTAAAAACACACGTTAACGGTAAAGAAAGGCAGACACTGAGCAAGAAAATGAGGCGCACGCCTCCCACAGGGACAGTGGCACTAAGCAAGGCCCGGCTTCCTCCCACACCGCGGCAGGCTAGCAGGCAGGCGCTGGCTGTGGCAGGACCAGGGCGGGGACTCAGGGTCTCCTATCACATCCCCTCCCAGCAGGAGACAGGAGGGGGGGCAGGAGGACGTCCCAGTCAGCACAGGCTCGACCCAGCTGGGCCTGGCACAAGAGCTCCACACCCCCTCCCTTCAAAGGAAGGTTCCTCAATGCCATGCTGGCTGAGCAGGCAAAACCGCAGCACACAGACGCATCCATCTTGGGCATCATGATCCAGGAGCACAAAACCAGGGCACCGTTCAATTTCACTTAAAAAGTATGGATCAGGCACTGGCCGGGGTCAGGCTACGCAGAGCACAGTAAGTGCCCTGTGCGCGAGGGGCAAGGGAGCCCCGACAGCAGTGTGCAGACCGGCAGAGATGCCCTCTGCACGGGGACGGATTCCCTGGGACCTGGACGCACCCCTCCACTGAAGCTTCAGAAAGCATTCGCCATAAAAAGAGCATGTATGGCTACTGTATATGTGCCCACACAGATTTAAAATGATGGACAGAATGCATTAATAAACAATGGACAAGCACTGGTGTCACTCCCCTCAAAGGCTGAGGCAAAAAAACCTCCCACCACACTGTATAGAGACCAGAAGAGAGGATAAATTAATTCCACATTGTTTACAGGTGATGATTCCATCTTCAAAAAGATCATTTCGACGCCGAAACCGGTTTGGCTCAGTGGTAGAGCGTCGGTCTGCGGACTGAAAGGTCCCAGGTTTGATTCTGGTCAAGGGCATGTACCTTGGTTGTGGACACATCCCCGGTAGGGGGTGTGCAGGAGGCAGCTGGTCGATATTTCTCTCTCATCGACGTTTCTAGCTCTCTATCTCTCTGTAAAATATCAATAAAATATATATATTTTAAAAAGATCATTTCGAGAACTCCAATCCCCCCCAAATGAAATTTGGTAAGGAACACATAATAATAAAAAAAACACACAGCAATTACATTTATAATATCAACATCAAAATCATTACCACTTGAATATTACTTTAACTAGAAACATGTCTCAGTCAAAGAAAATGATAAATACTCTAAGAAAGGCTGAACCCAGTCATTACATGGAACTCATGTGACATGGGCAGCACGGCTGTAAGGCTGAAGAAAACTGCCCAAATCCTCTGGGACTACTTCAGAGTAACAGTCAAGTTTAACTAGTCCACTTAGCAAGCAAAAGACTCTCCTCTCCCCCTCATTGCCATTAAAAAAATGTAAAGATATAATTCACATGCTCTAACATCCATCCTTTTAAAAAATACTTTTATTGATTTCAGTGAGGAAAGGAGAGTACATCAATGATGAGAGAGAATCATTGACCGGCTGCCTCTTGCACGTCCCCTACTGGAGATTGAGTCCGCAACCCAGCCATGTGCCCTGACCAGGAATTGAACCATGAGCTCCTGGTTCATAGGTCAACACTCAACCACTGAGCCACACGGCTGGGCTAACATTCACCCTTTTAATATGTATAATTCAGTGGATTTTGGTAAATTCACAAGTTTGTGTAATCATCACCACTATCCAATTGCACGTTTTCTTCACCCCAGAAAGACCTGACCCGTTCCCTGTCACTCCCAGCTCCCCTCCCACAGATCCTAAGAACCACCAATGTATTTTCTGTTTCTATGGCTTCTCCCACTGAGCATGATTTCAAGGTTCACCATGTGTACCACTGAGACAGGCTGAGCTTTTCTTAAAGATGCGAATGCCTTCAGTGATTTATTAAGCCTCTCCTCAATATACTTAAAGTTCTCTTCAAGCACTCACTCCCCAAAGAGCTGCACGCCCACCTGCGCCTGCTGAGACCAGCCCATGGTGGGACCGGAAAGCAAAGAAATCTGTTCTGCACTTGCGTGAAGAACCCAGGCCAGAGTAAGTTCCATCCAGCAGCAGTTCAGGGAGCCATTTTCTTTAAAATTTTTATTTATTGATTTGTTTGTTTGTTTTAGAAAGAGTGGAAGGAGAATGGTGGGAGGAGGAGAAAGAAAGAAAGGGAGAGAGGATGTCCTGTTTATTTATGCATTCATTGGTTGATTCTAGGATGTACCCTGACTAGAGATTGAACCTGCAACTTCAGCGTATTGGAGATGACGCTCTAACCAACCAAGCTACTGGGCCAGGGCGCCATAATCTTCACTAGTGACTGCTCCCCTGATCCATCAAGTTCCCTTTCTCCTTCCCTCTACCTCGTTTTCAGTAAACCTCTTCTTTTGAATTTGTTTCATCGCCTCTTGATTTCTATCTTGAGGGGAGCAAGAGCCCCTTCACTAGTGACACAGCATGTCTCTTATTGCCGAACACGATCCTGCTGTAAGAACAGACCACACTGCATCTATTCATGATGTGGTTTCCACTTTGGGAAGTTATGAATAATTCTGTTGTAACGTCACATATGAATATGTTTTTGTGTAGACACATGCTTTCAATTCCTTTGGGCATATACGTAGAAGTAAATAGATGAGACTTGTTAACTCTGTTTAACACTGAGGAACTGCCAGACTATTTGCCAAGCAGCTGCACCATTTTTCAATCCACCAGCAAAGTGTGAATTCTTACTTCTCTACATCCTTAACAACACTTGATATTGTCTGTCTTTTTATTTTAGCCATCCTAATGGGCGTGAGATCTCCTCCCATTAAAAATATACATATAGCCGAAACTGGTTTAGCTCAGTGGTAGAGCGTCGGTCTGTGGACTGAAAGGTCCCGGGTTTGATTCCGGTCAAGGGCATGTACATTGTTTGCGGGCAATCCCCGGCAGGGGGTATAGGAGGCGGCTGGTCGATGTTTCTCTCTCATCAACATTTCTAGCTCTCTATCTCTCTCCCTTCCTCTCTGTCAAATATCAATAAAATATATATTTAAAAAAATAAAAATATACATATATAGGGGTAGGGGAGGTTGGGGGAGGTCTGGGGGAGGGGGAGACATATGTACTACTATTTATAATCCTTCAAACAATAAAAAAAATGGAAAACCTACATATATAAAAGCCTAAACGACCAAACAACCAGTCGACCAGTTCCCATGAAGTGAACTGACCACCAGGGGGCAGATGCTCAATGCAGGAGCTGTCCCCTGGTGGTCAGTGCACTTCCACAGCCAACTTCCCATGACCAGCCAACCTCCCACAGGCACCTCTCCCCTCACCCCTCCAAGAGGCCAGCCAGCCCCTTCAATGGGGCCAGATCGCCAGTCAGGCCAAGGGACACCCCACCCGTGCACGAATTCGTGCACCAGGCCTCTAGTAAATTAATATTAGTAACAATAATAGTTACTACTCTCATAATTCTCTGTAAGTACATTATTTCACTTAATGCCTACTAATATATCAAAGTTTTCAGGAGAAATGACATTCCCATTTTATGAACAAAGAAACGAAGACCCCAAGAGGCCAAGGCCTCAGCTATTTTGGGCAGAGGGACATCTGGAACTCTGGGCCATACAGATCCCTCACGCCAGCTCCTACCACGGCACTGGTGTCAGAAATACTGCCAGAGAGCAGGAGGTTCTATACCAGGGTAAATAAATAACTCTGACATGTCAATAAGGAAAAGGCAGACACCCCATGGAAAAAGTGGCAACGGTCCTAAACAGACTCTTCACAAGAGTCTCCAAATGGGGAAATGCAAATCAGCACCAGGCCAGCAAGAAAGACAAGATCAGAAAGGCTGGAATTTAACAGAGAAAGTGCCCCTTTGGGTGGGGAGGACGGTGAGAGCCAGGAACACCCACATTGCTAGTGCAACTACCCTGGAAATTACCTAGCCTCCACCCAGCCCGTGCCATGCACACACATGCGTACAGCAGTACAGAGGCCAACAGCTCAAACCTGGGGAGGGAAGCATGGTGAGTGCACAAGAGCCCTACCAGCAACGAATGCTGACAATCTGCAAGTTCCGGCAATAGCACACCTCATGACACAAAATGCTGAGTGAACACACAAAGCCTATGGATGGGGCTGCTGCACTGGGGCAGGGAACCTTCTTCCTGCCAGGGGCCATTTGGATATTTGTAACATTGCTTCCCGGCCACACAAAATTAGCAACTTAAACATTAGCCTGCTATGTTTGGTCAAACATTTAATTAATTCTCCCCTAATGCCTTGGCAGGGCCAGACCAAGTGATTTCACCGGCCAGACGTACCCCAAGCCCTGGCCTACCATAACTCAAAATTAGGGGAATTCAGAGCCAGAATCACTAACCCAGGACAAATCCAGGGACCAGTCCCTGGGATGCTGACAACATGCCACTGTTCCATCTGTAGAGCTATGTGGGGCCATGAAGCTATACAATTATGATTTGTGTACTTTCTGTATCTTATGCTATTGAAATAGAAGCAAACCATTAAGAAGGAAGCAGCCTCTGAAATGTTACCCAAATGCACATCGCTAGGAGACAGACATCTGAGAGGCCCAGGCCTGGCAGAGAGACAGAACAGGCAGTAGAAGGGCAAGCGTGCCCAGGGATGTGAGTGAAGACCAATGAACCCCAAGCCAACATGCCCCAGGTTGGGTATACTCCAGGGAGCCAATCCCTCCTTACTGAGGAGACAGAGGCAGGAGAGACCAGATGAAAGGTCAACTTCCCATCATGCACTTCAGCGAAAACCTGCTGTGAGAATGCAAGGTCCCATCAGGAAGGGGTAAGAACAAGCTGCAGTCCCCGGGCCACGGCTCTGGCACTCAGTCACACCGCCTCACTGGCAGCTGGAGAGGAACAAGAGAAGCCTCTACACCAAGCATGTGGAACTCGTGGCCCACGGGCTGCATGTGACCCACAACGAATATTTTTGTGGCCCAGCCAACACAACGGTATGTAAGAAATGTTTTAATAAAAATTTCTATAACTTAATTTTTACACTATCCTGTTATACATAATCATTAATAGCAAACTACAACGTTCGCTAATGGCTGATGACTACAATCGTTTTGCCTTCATTTCCCTCACGCGCAGGCACACCATTTCCCTCCACTAACACCAGCAGTGGCTATTTTAGCAGCCGATGGCCATGTCATTAGTCTGGGACTGGCTTGTTTGGTGTGTGCAACAGGAAATATATCGCTTTGGAGAGCAAGAAAAATAGGTTTATTTGTGTCACGCTTATTAATTTGTGAAGTTATTCAGTGTCTGGTAAGTGAATGTTCCAGAAAAATTTTTAATTTTTTATTAAAATGTTCTATTATTTTATGTTAAGGATGAGTCATTTATTTTAGCCCATCTCTATTGGAATAAACCTATGCTTCTATGAAAACAGAAGTTTTGCTTTTTTAAAAATTATTTTTATTTTTTATTTATTTTTATTTTTAAAATTTATTTATTAAGGTATTATATGTGTACATAGCTTACCATTGCCCCCCCTCCCATTCATGCCCTCCCTCCACAGAGTTCTGTGTTCGTTGGTTGTACTTATATGCATGCATACCAGTCCTTCGGTTGTTCTCTTACCTCCCCCCAGGTCTCCTTCCCCTCCCCGCTGTCATTTGACAGTCTGCTTGTTTTATGGTGACTATCTCAGGACCACACGAATAGAGTCTGCTCCTCCTCTGGTTCTTACCGCCCCTCCCCCGGGTCCCACTGCTTCCCCAGGGCGCACGGCTCTCCCAGGGCACACGGCTCACCCGGGGCACACGGCCCCTCTGGGGCGCTGAGGTCTCAAATTGGAGGTGCCGCGCTAGCTCCTCGATAGCACCGTGGGCAGGCTGGGACCGCTGTGGGTGGGGAGACCGCGCTCCAAGGAGTCTCAGCAGAACAGCTGCTGACGCGGAGACCAAGCTCCGAAGCTGTCCACTCCCTGGGCCCGGGGTAGAGTGAGCTCTGTTCTTGGTGGGCTTCCCTCACTCGCGGCAGTGGTAGCGGGTGCAGTGGCTTTTGTGGCTCAATTTCCACTGTATTTTTTAAATCCACATGGTGGCAGCAGCGCCCCTCCTTGGGGTCCCGGCCGAGGCTCCGGCTCAGCTCTGCAGCGGTGGGCCTGAAGGGCGAAGGGCTTGCTGGGGCCGCGAACGGAAGGCGCCGCGCCATCTCCTCACCAGCAGGGCGGGTGGGCTGGGATGGCTGCAGGCGGACTGAGATGGCTGCAGGTGGAAAGACCGCTCTCAAAGGTGTCTCATTCAGTGCGGAAGCAGAACAGCTGCGGATTCGGAGGCTAAGTTCTGAGTCCGCCCACTTCCTGAGCCCGGGGCATAGTGAGCTCTGTTCTCAGTGGATTTCCCTTATTCGAGGCGGCGATGGCGGGTGCAGCAGTGACGGTCGCTCCTGTGGTTCAATTTCCACTGTAGTTTTAAAATCCACATGGCAGCAGTGGCGGAAGCTTTGGCCGGCCATGTGGCGGCAGAGGAAGGACTCCCCGGGGCCAGGAACGGAAGGCGCCGTGCCATCTCCACACCAGCACGGAGGGCGGGCTGGGACGGTTGTGGGCGGATTGAGATGGCTGCGGGCAGAGAGACCGCCCTCAATGGTGTCTCATTCGGTGCGGAAGCAGAGCTGCTGTGGACGTGGAGGGTAAGTTCTGAAGCCGCACACTCCCTGAGCCCGGGGCAGAGTGAGCTCTGTTTTCAGTAGATTTTCCTTAGTCGCCGTGGCGGTGGGTGCAGCGGTGGATGCAGCAGTGACGGTCGCTCCTGTGGCTCAATTTCCCCTGTAGTTTTAAAATCCACATGGCAGTAGTGGCGGAAGCTTTGGCCCGGCCATGGGACGGCGGAGGAAGGACTCGCTGGGGCCACGAACGGAAGGCACCTTGCCAGCTCCTCACTAACACGGCGTGCGCGGAGGCCGGGCTGAGCTGGCTGTGGTCGGGCCTTCTCCTCAGCAGCATGGTGGGCGGGATGGGACAGCTGCAGGCTGGGATGGTTGCGGACGGGGAGACTGCGCTCAAAGGCTTCTTGTCCGGGCAGGAGCCAAAGGCACGGCGGAGGCCCGGCATCAGCTCCCTCATTCCCACGGCGGGCCGGCCAAGCTGGCCCACTCCCTGGGCCCCAGGGCGGAGCGAGGTCTGGCTTCCCTTATTCCCAGTGGCAGCGGCTCCGGCAGGTCCGGTTTTGCCATAGTTTTAAACTCCACATGGCAGCAGCGGCGCCCTGCTTTGTGTCTAGTTGTAGCCTTCCCATTTTGCCAGCTTTCCTGTGGGTCTGGTGCGATCCCTTTCAATTTTAGCTGTTGTTTTTTTCAAAATTGTTGATGAGGTGGCAGCTTAGGAGACTACCTAGGCCGCCATCTTGTTTCGGTCTCCAGCTTTTGCTTTTTTGTGGCCACATATACTTCCACCTTGTCTGCTTGGCCCGTGATAGCCTCTGAGTTAGACATGTCTGCCCTACAGACACCTGAGCAGACAACCAGGTCAGGGGAGAGGACATGAGAGGGGCTAGCACCCAGGAAGGCCACTCTAAGGCCCCATGGGAAATTCTGAGGTACCCAGAAACAAAGTGGCTCAGCAGGGCCAGCTCAGCTCTCTGCCCCCAGGTTCCCTCTGCACCTCCCAGCTCTGAGGGGTCAAGGGAGGAGATGGAACAGCGGGGAGAGTGGGTAACAGCCCAGGCCTATGCACTTCACAGTCTGTGCTAACGGGAGCCTATTAGCTTCTCTCTCGGGAGGGATCTCCTTTCACAAGTAAGAAACTGAACTCTGAGAACAAACAACTCCATATCGTTTCCCAATGGAACCACCACACAGACAGGAAGGAGGCAGAAGAGGCTGAAAGGCAAACCCAGGATCAGTACCCACAGCCCCACCACTCAGCTGCCTGAGCCTCAGAACCACCCAGGCAGACAGAAACACCCGTTCCCAGCTGCAGGCACACCTGCCAGTCGGCCCTCCCCAGCCTTGGGGCCTGGGCCTGGAGTCTGGTGTGGCTTACTGGGATAGAGCCTATTAGTCCCCAGAGCTGGCTAGGCCAGGCCTGCTTCCCGCGGATTTATGGCAATGATCTCCCTCCTGGCACGCAGCCCCTCCCCCAGGTGCTGGGTAATTGAGAAGAGACCGGTCTTTTTGCCAAGGAACGGGGGAAGAGGGGGGGCGCGGGGGGCTGTCTGTGTGTCCATTCTGGACATGGGGAGATGGGCTTGCCTCACAGAAAGTGCCAAAAAGGTGAGAGCTCAGGTCCACACATGCCTGGGTGTTCACGTAGCTGTGATCCTGAGAGCCAGACATGGGCAACTCTGAGGTCCCCCAGAGGGAGGCGCTAGTGGCTCAGGCCCGCGCTCACAGAAAACCAACCAACACAGGCAGCTCGATGCCTCTCAGAGGAGCCAGATACAGACAGCAGTCAGCAGGGACAGGGACGCCTAGAACAGAGCCTGACCTCCGGCGAGGCTGCAGGGCCCCTGGGCGGGGAGGGGCTGGAAGGCACATGAGGATGACCCTCACCAAGGGGCACCCACAGGAACGCAACAATTCTGTCTTCTTATGGGCAAATGATTCCCCAGTTTTCAAATGAGAGCTGCTGACGAGACAGCATCATCTGGGCAGCAGCCAGAGTAGCTCCAGAAGCATCTGCCCCAGGAAGGGAGAGGCCCTGAAAGCGCAGCCCATGTTGGAAGAGGTGCTCGCCCACCTCCCAGGGAGCCCCCCATCCCGACAGGCAGTGGCTGGGTCTCCTGGACAAATAGGGACGGGCCAGCAGGGGCTGAGGAGCAGCTTCCTGAGCCTCCGGGAGGGAAGCCACTGGGGCGGGAGGGGTGTCCAAGCTCCCACGTAAGACACAGCCAGATGGAGGGCTGATTGACTGTGTGAGTCCCCCTTGGGCCCCCATCAGGCCACACCGCAGAGCCAGGATGTCACCAGGGGGCCAGGGGCAGGCAGGAAAAGTGCCGAGGGCTACCCAAGGGACCTTCCCTGCAGAACTCCCTCAGTGCAATGCCCCCTGAGGGCTGGCACTCTACCATTTCAATTCAAAACACAGACTGGGGCCAGGGGAGGCAAGGCCCGACACCCAGATACACAGTGCGGGCCAGGAGGGCCTCGTACACGGAAGGAGCGCAAATACCGACGCACCTGGGCACCCCATGCCAGGCACTGAGAGCCACTCCTGGCAAGGAACAGGAACTCAGCAAATACCTGTCAATGAACTGGGGGTCAGGGAGCATATGGGACACTGCAGGTGGACAGGAACACCAGGCCCAGTGAATGGACAGTGCCTCCCCAGGTCTGCTGGGAAGGCTGAGGGGCTGCAAGGTCTGGGGGAGGTGCTGCAGGCGTCTCCTCTTTACTGCGCCCCCTAGCCAGCAGGGACAAAACAACAGTGACTCAGGGCAGAACGGCCCCAGCCTCACCCCTCTATCTGGGTATACCCTCGGCTCACACACAACTCCAGAGAGGAGATCTCTCCAGGTCCTGCCCGGGCAGCTGGTAGTTGTGACCTCACAGGGAGATGCAGATTCAGAGGATGCCCTCCCGGGCCCCAATGCAGACAAATGCAGAGCGACCCTCCACAACATGGGCAGGAAGCCTTCAGATCCCGAAGTAAGCTGCAAGGACAGGACGGGGCTCCCAAACTCACCTGCTCCCTGGGGTCCCTTTGGAGGCACCACCCTGGCTTTGCAGGTACTTCCACTGGAACCCAAGTCAGCCGAGAACCAGACAGAGCCAGGTGCTCATAGACCTGCCACCCCACTGAAAGGGACCCCCATGGCCACCCAACGAGAGACTTCAGCTCACCACCCTCAGCCTGGTCACCCCTCCCCTCCCACCTGGCTTAAAAGCTCCAAGAAGGACCCCAGACCAACTCCCTCCTTCCTTGCTCTGAGGGTATGTCCTGAGCAGGCAGGTGGTGGTGGGTATGGCACCAAGCCCTGGGCATGTTTGGAGACAGCTTGGAGGCTGGGCTACCTCCCCAAGGGGACACTGAGGAAGTGAGACAGAGTGCAATCTCACTTCATCGTCACAACAGCAGGCAAAGTAGAAATTTCACCACTCCCATTTCACAGGGGAACAAACTGAGGCTCAATGAGGTCAGATTATTTGCCTGGTTGGCACCACAGAGCTTCTCACTCCAAAACATTTTCCTCTTCCCAGAGCTGGGGTGTCCCAGAAGGGGTGGAGTGTGCAGGAGAAGGAGCGGGTCCATGAAGGCCCAAAAGGCTCACCTAGCAGGTGGGCAGGGAGGAACCTGGGAAGGCTGCTCCGGCCCTTGCAGGAGAGAGCAAGTTCCTTCTGGAAATGGGGGGCAGGAGAGAGGCTGGCACACCTGCACACCCTACCTGGCGGACAGCCCTCACCCATCAGACCAGTGTGCTGAGAACACCCATACCAGTGCTCACAACGTCACGTGTATGATGTCCATCCTCCCCATTGGCCTGCCCTGCCCACTGTGTCGCTTCCAGCCTATTTCCCTTCAGAGCACTTTCATGCTGGCTGAGGGAATCCAAGACTGGCTGTGACAGTCATCACACACTGCCCGCCAGGTTTGTCCCTTCTGCCCACATCCATCCCATCGCCTACTGCTTACCCAGCTGCCCTGGGCAACGTCCAAACGCTAAACTGCTTTTACAAAACTGGCATCCACTCTTGGGCAGGAGAGATTTAGGCAGAATTGGGTGCTATTCAGAGAAGATTACATCCTAATTGCCTCAGTGGCAGCAGACAGGCTTCTGACCAGCTGAGCCCCGTGGCTGGTGGCAGCCTCCACAGACCCTGGCACTTCCACCCAGGGACACAGAGGCCAATCCTGGGGCCTCAGGACAAGCCACCATCTTCCTCAGCAGCTGGCTGCCTGACAAAAACTCCATTCAACGGCCTGTAGTCAGGCAGGAGGGACAGCTGTCCAGCTCCATGTGCCCAGGCCTGAGGATGGCTAGGACGGGGCAGCTGGGCTGTGTGGGCTGGAAGCCCCTGGACAGCAGCCCGGCTGGAGTGGCCCAGCCTTTCATTTCATCTCTGATCTCAGCATGTTTCAGGAAGGGACACTCAGCAAGCTTCAAGGTTAGCGAGGCCCAGAGACTGTAATCCAGGTCAGGGCCCTGCAATGGGCTCTGCAGCCTGGAGGCAGCATGAGCACAGAGCCCAAGGGGAAGTGGGCGTGGCTGTGATGCTCACAGGTCCCTCCAGGGGCTCCAGCACGTGGATGGACCTGTCAACAGCTGCAGCAGGGTGAGAAAAGGTCTCAGGGACCACCTGTGCCCCACGCCTGGCATTCTGTCCTGGTTACTCTGGCAGGATCAGTCCCAGGTGCCCAGGGACTAAGTATCACCTGACATCAGGGGCTCCCAGACCCTGAGGAAATGAGGACACTGACCATGAAAAGAGATGAGAGATGGAGGCTCAGGGAGGGGCAGCCAGGACCCTGAACTAAAGCCAGGTATGTAGTCTCCCAGCCTGAACCCTCCACCCGAACACCTGGAAGTTGCCCGGAGAGGCAAGGCCTGCAGATCCTTCCAGTGCCACACCCGGGCACACGGCCCGTTCCACCACAGTGTTGGCATGAGGGTCCAGGGCCACCGCTCCCGACTCATCCTGGATGCCATCCACAGACTGCCTGTGGCAAACGCAAACGCGCAGCCCAGTCCCAACAGCACAACACTGCTTCCCTTGCAGCAGCCACTAAGCAGATCACAGCCAGGAGAGTGATGTCAGGCCCTGACCAGTCCAGGCCTGCTTCCTCTCTGAGCCTCACTGTGCCATCTGGATCCTGAAAACAGGAAGGCACTCAGCCGGCATGTGAGGCCTGCTACAGTGGGGTGAGACACATGCCCAGAGAGCATGAGGGAAGACTCGTGCCAGCTGGAACAACCATAAACCTGACAGTGGTTCCTGCAGAAGCCAGTGGAGAGGACCAGGATGGGGTAGAGGTGGGGCTGGCATCGCTGGTGGAGTCCAGCTCTCGTACCAAAGAAGGCTCCTGGACAGCGGGGCACCGGAAACGACAGCAGAGGCGTCTGAACCGCACACGGAACGTTGGTCACACTGTGAGAGGGACTCGGCAGCCAGCCCAACCCGTGGGACAAGCAGCCTGTGAACGCAGAGCAGAGCTTAATCCCAGGTCTGACCAGTAGCTGCCTGCCTCCAGGGTCCAACGCAAAGGCAGTGAGTTAAGCAGCTTGCTAGTGGTGTCCCAGGAGGAACGTCAGCCCTGACTGAGCTGAGCCCAATGGAAGTCCTGTGGACCGCCTTCCAGTCACGGAGGAGAGAAGCCTCACGTGTCCTGTTGAGAATCTGACCAACTATTCTAGTGATTTTTTCTTTCCTTTTTTTTTTTTAAATCATCACCTGAGGATATATTTTTATTGACTTTTTAAGAGAGGAAGGGGGAGAGAAAGAGAAACATCAATCGGTTGCCCCTGATGTGCTCGCCCTGACCAGGAGTCAACCACAACTTAGGTATGTGCAGTGACCAGGAATTGAACTTGCAACCTTTTGGTGTATGGGATGATGCCTCAACCAACTTAGCCACACAGCCAGGGCATGATTTTCTCTTTAATCATTTGCACTCTACTACTTTTTCTCAAGATGAGGAAAAAAATTTTAAAAAGGAACCATCATCAATTAATGGTGACCAGGACCAGCCCTGCAGTCTGGGGCCAAAGCCCCGGGCTGTAGACCCGTCGGGTGTGCAGTCACACAATAACCACCACAGGGCTGAAGAGAAAGACTCGTCAGTGACAGAAAAAAGACAGAAACCCAATAAAACTAGCAACACACAATCAAGCGCAGGGCTATGGCAAAATGACAATCGCATGGATCAATAGGGCAGAAAACGGAGGCAGGGGCCAGAAGCAGACCCACATAGTTGCTTACAAAGGAGCAAAAGCAATTTTGTTGAGAAAGTATAGTCTCTGCAATAAATGGTACTAGGCATACATATGAAAAAAAAAAAAAACAATCTGAACACAAATCTTAAACCTTTCACAAAAACTACTTGAAATGAACCACAGACCTAAATGTGAAATACAAAACTATGTCTAAATAAAATCACAGGAAAAAATCTATGTGACTTTGGGTTTGGTGATGAAAATTTACCACTGGAAGCATGATTTGCAAAATGGTGTTAAATTAAAAACTACTCTGTGAACAACACTGTTAAAAGAATAAAAAGACAAGCCAAGAATTACTTGCAAAGTAAAACTTATGCCCTAACAAACATGTGCACTGGATGCTTACAACAATTTTCTTAATAATGCCCCAAACTGGAGGCCACCAAGATGCCCGGTCTGAATGGATAAACAAACTATGGTACATCTAGACCAGGGCAGGGGATCCTCCAGCCCCGAAGTCATTGGGTCTGGCCCTGCCCAGGCATTAGGAGTGAGTTGATTAAATGTTTGACCAAATACAGCAGGCTAAATCTTAAGTTGATAATTTTATATGGCCAGAATATATTATAAATATCCAAATGGCCATTGTCAGAAAAAAGGGCCCCCAGTCCTGATCAAGACAATGAAATATTATTCTGTGATTAAAAAAAAAAAAAAAGGCTATCAAATCACATAACAACACAGATGAATCGTAAACACATATTGCTAAGTAAAAGAAGCCAGTCTGAAAAGGCTACGTACTGGATGATTCCAATGATGTGATATTCTGGAAAAAGCAAAACTATGGAGACAGTAAAAGATCAGCAGCTCTCAGGGGTTTGCGGAGGAAGGGTGTTGCATAGGTGAAGCATAGATTTTCTTCTATGATTGATTGATTTCAGAGAGGAAGGGAGAAGGAGAGAAAGACAGAAATATCAATGATGAGAGAGATTCCTCAATCAGCTGCCTCCTGCACACCTTCTACTGGGGGGTCAAGGGTTCAAGCCCACAACCCAGGCATGTGCCCTTGACCAGAAATGAACTTGGGACCCTTCAGTCCACAAGGCCAACACTCTATCCACTGAGCCAGTGGTCAGCAAACTCATTAGTCAACAGAGTCAAATATCAACAGTACAACGATTGAAATTTCTTTTGAGAGCCAAATATTTTAAACTTAAACTTCTTCTAAAGCCACTTTTTCAAAACAGACTCACTCGCCCAGGCCGTGGTATTTTGTGGAAGAGCCACACTCAAGGGGCCAAAGAGCCGCATGTGGCTCACCAGCCACAGTTTGCCGACCTGAGCCAAACAGGCCAGGGCAGAAGATTTCTTTTAAAGTAACAAAACAATTCTGTGAGCTATTTAATGGTAGACAAATGACACTGCATCTGTCAAAACCCAGACGATGTTATAGCCCAGAGAGTAGATGCAACATCCTTAAGTCACCTGGGAGGTCAGTGGTCCCCAGATGAAATGCTGAATGTGGTAAATGGCCTCACTGTGTTACAGATGGATAGAGCCACTTCACTGAAGGGAATGGGCACAGAGTGCTGCCTAAGTACGGTAACTTCCCGGGGGAAAAGCAGAGTGTGTCAGACCGAAGCAAAGGAACTGCACATACGACTACAGTCTATAGTTAGTTGGTAAACTGTTCCCCAAGGGGGTTGCAGCCAGCAGCTGGGAAGAGAATGGCCGCATCACTATGGCAGGGGGAGAACCAGGCTGGAGACATCAGGATGAACTCAGGTCGGCTGCCTACAGAGCTGTAGGCGGCTGCACCTAGAGGTGTTTGTAGCCGTGGGTGCAGAGCACACACCTACCCCAAGCTGTCGGCGAGGGGCCGGGAGGCAGGGACACTCGGCTACTTGGAGCTGATCCGGGCGGGCAGGGGTGGAGAGAAGGAGCGGAGAGAAGGAGGTGCTGAGGAAGGCAGGGAGAGAGGGAGGGGAATGGCCACAGGCATCGCCAAGGGCACAGGCACTAAATGGAAGTGCTTCCAGGGACCAGGTCAGGACAAGCTGAGCAGCCAGCAAAATGGCACTGGAGCCGAGAGTGGTTTGGCTCAGTGGATAGAGCGTCGGCCTGCGGACTGAAAGGTCCCAGGTTCGATTCTGGTCAGGGGCATGTACCTTGGTTGCGGGCACATCCCCGGTGGGGAATGTGCAAGAGGCAGCTGGTCGATGTATCTCTCTCATCGACATTTCTAACTCTCTATCCCTCTCAATTCATCTCTGTATAAAAATCAATAAAATATATTTTTAAAAAATGGCACTGGACTTTAACAAACGTGAACACCATGAGTCCACGTGGTGTACTGACAGTGGATGAAGGAGGAGGCGGGCTCCCACGCACCAAAGTTCCCCAGTGTCCGAGGGCCCAGTGCAGAACGGGAAAGAGGCCTTTCCAGTGCAGACACTGCCACCGCCTCAGCCAGGCGTCCAGCCACCCTCCCGGAAGCCACGGACCCTGATCAATGGGGGAGCTGGCACTGCCCTAACCCGTAACCCTGTTCCAATTTCAAGGAAAACATCAGACAAATCCTAAATGAGGGCATTCAACACAATACCTGACCAGCACTCTTCAAAACTGTCTAAGTCCCCAAAAGCAACAAAAGTCTGAGAAACTTTCACAACCAAGAACCTGAGGAGATATGACAACTGTCATGTGGGATCATGGAGTAGGAAAAGAACAGCAGGAAAAACTAAGAATATCTAAACAAATCTGAACTTGGGTTAAGAAAGACACATGGACACAGGCTAACCACGCTCATGTAGGTAGGATGCTGCTGGCAGGAGGACCTCTAATAGCTTCACAATGGCTCCGTAAGCCTAAAAGTTTTCTAAAGTAGCTTAATTTTTAAAATTACCTGAAAAAGGCAGCAGTGTAACACTGTTAGAGAATTCAAAAAGACACAAATGCTGACACACACACACACACACACACACACACACACACACACACACGGCTCTTTATCCTGACAGCGCGGTGAGGCCGGTGCTGGGTGTCTCTGGGGGGAAAGGGTCCTTCTGAGATGGGATGGGAAGTGGCAGCAGATCTGGGGGGTGCGGGCCACTGGGTCAGGTTCTATGCTCACCTGGTGTGCTCTGGGGACAAAAATCACACATAAGCAAACGCTAAAATCTCATTGTGCTCACATTGTTCCCTCAAATATCATCCACTCTGAAATAAATTGGCACCTCTCTTTTTTAAATCCTCACCTGAGGATATTTTCCCATTGATTTTCAGAGAGAGTTGGGAGAGGGAAAGACAGAGAAACATCTATGTGAGAGAAACACATCGATTGGTTGCCTCCTGCACAAGCCCCGCCTGACCAGGGCCAAGCTGGAGATGAGCCTGTAACTGAGATCCATGCCCCTGACCGGAATCGAACCCAGGATCCTTCAGTCCACAGGCTAATGCCTATCCACTGAGCAAACTGACTAGGACACAAGTGGCACTTTCTAAACAAGGGTTACAGCAGAACTGAGTGCTTCACAGAAGATAGAAATCAACCCTCCACACCATTTCTCCCTCAGAACACTGGGCAGGGTAACGGCCATAACAGGTGCTGGTGAGACGCAGACTGGCTCCGAGGCTGCTCAGGAGCTTGCCCTCCCAGAAGGAGAGGAACACGTGCAACTCCAGCATCTGCACAGGTGACATGGTGACTGATGGCAGGCGAGGCTTTGGATTCAGGACTGCAGACAATTTTCCTGGCACCCCCTTCCAGGGGGCAGTATCCCTCTGACCACTCAGGTCACATTTTACAACCCCAGGAAATCAGTCCAGCTGTGGGACAATTTGGGCCCTGCAGCAAGTGCAGGATGGAGTGTGAGGGGAAAGGAGGGAGGAGAGAGCACGGCCAGTCCCAGGCAGCAAGCCACAGGAGTCTGCAGAATGAGGTCCCGGTCCTCCATGCCATGATTGGAGAGAGAAGCTGGTCCACTCCCAGGGCTTCAGGGATGCACTGGCTGAAACCGAGGCCCAGGGAGGGTTACATCAAGCATTGCTAGCACACAGCATGGGCTGTCACCCTCACTCTTTGGGCCCCAGCATCCCCTCCTGTGGAACAAAGACAAGAGCCTCCCTCCTGGTTCAGAGAGAGCTGGCAGCACTCAGCATCACAGTCAGAACAAACTCAGTGGGTGACCCAGAGCCTGGGCAGGCACAAGCAGGTGCCATGAAGGCTGCTGTCACGACTAGATGGGGGACAACAACCCAGCAACCCAAGAGCCAGGCCACATATCAACTGAAGCCATCATTCTGGCCCATTTTTCAAAGAAGAGAAAGTTAAGAAAAGATAGAGTGTGTGTCAGTTCTGATGGAGCTGGGAGAGCAGCTCTAAGCTTCCAACAGGAGGCAGGAGGGTGATTGCCAGACAGGCTGAGGTTCTGTCCATAAAGCACCAAGGCCATCTGTGTGGAGCAGACCCTGCTGGCTCCGATGCAAACAGAGCAACTGCAAAGCTGCCTTCATGAACCAAAAATGGGAATGCAAACAATGACCGGATCAGAGACAGCACTAAGGAATCATTATTAATTCTGTTAGGTGTGAAAATTCACCTATGGTTATCCTATCCTATATAATAAAAAGGATAATATGTAAATTGATCCTAACAGTGGAATGACTGGTCGCTATGATGCACAATGACCACCAGGGGACAGACCCTCAATGCAGGAGCTGCCCCCTGGTGGTCAGTGCACTCCCACAGGAGGAGCTCCACTCAGCCACAAGCCGGGCTGATGGCTGCAGGTACAGTGCCTCCTCAGCAGCACTAATGATGTCCAACTGTGGCTTAGGCGGGCCCAAGCCACAGTCAGACATCCTCCAAGGGTTCCCAGGTTGCCAGAGGGATGTCAGACTTAGGCCTGATCTCTTTGGGAAGTGGGCCTAAGCTGGCAGGTGGACATCCCCCAGGGGGTCATAGACTGTGGGTGCAGGCTGAGCTGAGGGACCCCCCCATCCCAAAGAGTGCACAAATTTTCATGCACTGAGCCTCTAGTGTTTTATAAAAAAGAGTTACTTTCTCAGCACAACACACCAATGTACTTACAGAGAAAGTGAGGCAAAGAGAAGGCTGCAGGAGCAGGCGGAGAGACACATTCCCTCTGCTCTGGTTACACTTACAACTTCCCCTAAAGAAGGTGGAGCCATTATGAGGGAAGCAATGCAGAAAACTGTCTTTAAAAAGCAAATCTGTGAAATACAAACCACACAATTATTTCACATGATCCAACAGACTCAAAGTGCATGCCGTCTGAACTATGGAAACTCCTGTCTTTATCCACTTGAATGAAACCTGTTTTTTCTGCAACTCAGAGAGTAACACCCAACTCTGTGTCTTTTTAAAAACAACTGTTACAAATGCCCAGTCTACCTCCCATGGCAGAGCCCAGCAGACTGGCAGTGTTTAATGCCCAGGACAGCAGCTGGACAGCCACACAGGGCTTGGGAGGAACTCATGTGTCAGAGCCTGCAGGGTCCAGGACAGCTCCTATCACGGGCCCTCTTCACCTCAAATCTAAGAAGAAACCAAATCTTTCTTTACCAATAAGTGCAGTGGCCCTTCACCCAGTGACCTGATATGGCAAAGGTCTAAGGGGTGACTGCCCCAAACTGATGAGGGGAAGCTGACCTCCTTCACTGGAAGTGATGGGAGGTTGGGGGGATGAGCAGCAGGAGCCCAAGCTGGTCTGGCCATGGCTCTTCCCCAGGCAGCTGCTCAGGCCCAGAGAGCCTCAGCCAGCCACAAATCCCCTACTACTCCCCCATAGGCTCAGGTGCACCAACCCATGCAGTGACCTGCACTCTTGCGACCTATCCTGGCTCCAGTGGGCAACGCTGCTTATCGAGGGCCACACAGCTGGAGCCAGTGTGAAAACCACAGCCCATGCAGCACAGCAGCACCTCCTCCCCTCCCAGGCAAAAGCCACCTTTGGGCCACAGGCTCCTGGTCCCAGCCTGGCCACCCTGTTGCCCTACCTGTAGGAAAGCAGCTGTCAGTGTGGCAGTCTTGAGGCCAAAGCCATACCTGGGGATGTTCAGAGGCACAGCTGCTCCCGCCAGGCCAGCAGATGGCAGCAGTCAGTCTCAGCACTTTTAAAAGGGAGGGAGCCCATAAGAGGGATTCCCAACCCCCTGCCCGACACACCATCTGCTTGTGGGCCAGCAGGGAGTGTCCAGCAGTAAGCCACCGTGAACCCTGGAGTCACAGCCTTTGGACATCTGCAGCTGCCTCTCCTGGCTGTGGACCAGCAGGGCCACATTAGCACCTCAGGGTTCCTCAGCCCCCCAAGCCATGCCTCTTCACGAGACAGCAGAACGCACACCCAGCTCCAGCTCCAAAAGGGCCTGGCCTCTCCCCGCTCCCCAGCCCCAAAGACTCTGCTCCGAGTTCTAGGGCCTCTCAGAGGGCAGGAGAACCCTCCAGGCTTCAGCCAAAGCAGCACTCTTCCTGCCCGGAAGCAGATACTGGGGAGGCCGGGCCCCACGCAGAGGCCTCCAATCACCCTGCCTCCTCAGCAGGTGCCTGCCCTTTTGAGACAGGATGCTGCGGTTCATAGCCTTGAGCAAAACACGCCTTCTCTGCACCTGCCTCAGTTTTCCCATCTGTACAATGGCTATAAGAAGGTGGTAACCCAAGGGTTGGTATGGGATTGCAGGAGTCCGTGGGGCCTAGGGAGGCTATGACAGGGGCAGCTCAGCTGCAGGGGTGAGACCAAGTGGCAGCGCTCACCCACCCCATCTGTGACTTCTGCAAACACAGGGCTGGGGAATCGGTGCCAAGGACCCCTTCCCACGTTATTTGAGCTGCTGAGTCGCCCCCACTCATTCTACCTGTCTCCACATCCTCTGCCAGAGGAGATGATAAGAGGGAGAGAAGGGAGCTGCTCTCATCAGCTCTGCCCCAACCCTCCTGGCTGCTGAGCCTGCAGGACAGGAGGGATGACGGATGAATGTTGGGAGCTGGGCTCAGGCAAGTCCAGAGGGGGTGGCAGAGGGGCTTATAAGCATCTGCAGCCAGGGCAGTGCAGGTGGGGCCACCTGGAGGCCCCAGGCAGCAGGCGTGGGCTGCCCCTGGGAGATGCAGTGGGGACGATACAGATCACACCAAGCCAAGAAGCAGAGCAGGTGGCTATGGGAACAGCAGGGAGGGGATCCAGGCCAGAGAGGTGGAGGGAAGGAGCTGAGGCCACTAACCAGCAAGTGTAAGCACCTCCTGTGTGCCAGGCAGGCACTATGCCCAGCCCATGAAACACCAGAGCTCACCAAACTGCACCCACTGCTTCCCCAAGATGTATGTACACCACAGTCAAGATCCTGAGGTGGCAGTCCAGGCCTGTCTTCTCACTCTCTCTGGGAGCCAAAAGAACATCAGGAACCTGCTCCTGGCCTAAGGGATGCCATCTACCCCCCCCCCCTTACCCGTCCCTGAGTAAGGACCACCTACTTACCTAACTACCAGACAGGACCTCCCACCCACCCAAAACGCCTGCACTGGTAAAGCTGCAGCTGAGGACACAGTGCTTGCCCCTGCCAGACAGCTTCCCTCCCTCAAACATTGTATTACCTACAAATGTTGGACAGGAGTACAGGCAATTTTTTGCAGCATTTGTTAGTAACTGAATCCACTTTAGTCCAATAAAGTTTTAAAAGAATTCAGATAGTTCACTTCTCTACAGGAGAAAAAAACTGGACCCAACAAATTCACGGTGGGGCAAATATAGGTTTACAGCTGTTCACATGAAAATATACAATAACTAATAATACAAGATTAAACTGTTTCACGTACTCACAACTGTAAACCTACTTTTTCCCCATTCGGTATTATCTACTTAAATCTTGATTTTTAAAATAAGAGCCAGTGTTTCCAAGTATGAAATGGGTACAAAATAAACGGGCTGACAAGAGCCTGTACTGGTACAGGTATGAGTGAACTGGTGTGAACTTTCTGGCAACACCTACTGAGCGGATTCATCTTCCTCTAGCTTCTGCCAGAACTTCCCACCTACATGGGAAAAACTGAATTCAGGTCAGAGGGCAACATGCCCAGGGCCATGTGGTCAGTGTATGCAAAAGGCAGGTGACAGCAAGCTAAGCAAGCAGGCACCTGAAGGACGCTGTGGAGATGGACCCACTTCCTCCTGATTTCCCTGGGACCCACCTCCCAGACACACCCACTAAACGGAGCCAAGATACTTGCATTGGCCACAAAGTCTGTCAATGTGGAAAAGGGCTAACGAATGAAAGGCCCCTGGGTGGAAAGCAGTTCCCTCTGCAATCATGGGTCCAGTCCTTTCTTACAGGGTCACAAAGACAAGCTTGTGAGCACAAGTGGGGGGCTATGAATGCTATGGGGGTTGAGCCCCATCCAGGGAGACCCTGGGTACACCCCCTACCCACACACCCACCCCAAAATGGAACCCTTGTTGGAGGGGCCACATGTTACTCTTCTTGCAGATCCAGTGCCAGCCAAGCCTGGCTCAAAGGAGGCCCAATGCTCGCTGACAGATGTCAGGACCTGGGGTTAGTGAGCTGCCACCTGCCTTCCCACCCGCCCACGTCAGCTGTTTACTGATGCTAACGCTGGGCACCTGCTCTGCCAGGCACGGATTCCTTTATTCTCTCCTCCCACCTTCAAAAGAGGACTCTACTGGACTCCCCAGTGAGGCAGGGAGGCTCTGACCAGTCCAGGAACCCATCCCAGACCACTAGGTGTGTTGGTGCCAGGAGGTGAGAGGTGGGGGAAGCAGATAGCATGGTAGATCCCAGGATCAAGGGCCAAGAGCCCACCAGGACTAGGGAAAGTCAGGTGGGAAGGGACACCCTGTCAGGGAAACTGACACCATGCCTCGCCTTTTCAAATATAAGACCCTCCTAACAAGCCTTGTGTGTGGGCCATGCTGCAGAGGAGGAAGCCAAGGCCCCTGTCCACAGCCACATCATTCGCAAGGGGAGGGCCTGGGTCCACACCTGGGTTCCAGCCAGAAGGCAAGGCCTCCTCCTCACTCCCGCACAGGGCTGGGGAGAAGCTGGCATTCAAGTCTCGGAGAATACTTCCCGGAAGGCTGCCAAGGATGACCTCCTCATCCCCGAGTGAAAATCCGACACACACCCAGAGCCTCGAGGGCGCCAAGACAGGAAGTGGGCGGTAGAAGCTCCTTCCCAGATCAGTAATGGAGGAATGGTCGGAGAGCTGACTCCGGAGACAGGCCTCCAGACACAGGCCGCGACGGCCGCAGGCCAGGCGACCTGCCCCAGCCCTGTCCTGGCCAACACCAGACTGGCTGAAGGCGGCTGCACCGCCCGGGGAAGTGTCCGCCGGAGGTGATGCAGGGCCAGGCGGGCTTTCCTCGGCGCTCATCCCACGCCCACGCGCTCTCCCAACCCGGGAGCCAGTGCGGCAGGAACACTCCCCGCCGTCCCCGAGGCCTGCCCCCGGAGCAGGCAGGCGGGCCATGCGGGCCCACCCAGGTCGGCCCGGAGCGGCAGGCCGCCGCGCACGCACCCAGGGCGCCCGGGGCAGCCGTCGGCCGGCGAGGGGTCGGCTCAGGGTGGGCGGGGAGCCGGGCGGGGATGCCGAGGGCGTGGCGGCGGCCGCCGCGCGCCTCACCTCCTTGAGCTGCTCCATCTCGCCGCGGATGGTCTCGTAGTCCACCTCGAGCTCCTCGAACTGCAGCTTGAGCTGGTGTTTCTCCTCGAGCACCGCCAGCCCGTACTCGGCCGCCTGGATCTTCTCGCGCGTGGTCTCCGCCAGCTCGTGCGACAACCGCTTCACCTCGGCGCGCAGCCACTCGGGCTGCGCCTCCATCACCAGCCGCGCGTACTCCTCCTCCTCAGACGGCGCCGACATGGTGGCCGCGGACCGGCTCACGTTGCTTCCACCGGGCTCACACCCGGCTCCCGTCCGCTTGGCCACCGCCCAGCCCGACGGCGCCCGGGCCGCCGCACAGCCGCAGTGCGCTCCCCGCCGCGCGGGGCGATGTGGGTGCCGTAGTCCCGCCCGCGCGACCTCAGAGCCCGTGCAGACGCGAGCCAGCCCACCCCGGCCCTAGATTGGCCGGGCCGGCGCGAGCGGCCCCTCCTCACCCCGCCGCCGCCGCCGCCGCCGCCGCCTCCGCCCGGGGTGTTCTGGGTGCCGTAGTCCCGCCCGCACACCGACTAAAAGGACCGGCAAGCCCGCGCCTGCCCGGCCCGGCCGTGATTGGCCCGCGAGGCCGCCGTCGTAGAGCCGGAAGTATGCTGTTTTCCTGCCCGCGCCCCAGGCCGGCGAGGCTGGCGGCAGCCGGTGGCGTCCGGGAGCCGAGACCTGGCCTCGGCCCCCTCCATCTGAGGATCTAGTCGCCGAGGTGGCGGGACTTGCGCTCCCCGACGCGTCCGCGCTGAGCCTGGGACGCCGGGAGGCGCGCACGTTCTGGCCGCGCAGCCTGCCCCTTGTGTCGCGGCTGCTGTCCAGACACCCTCCTCGGAGGACTGACCACAGTTGCTGTGGTTCAGACTAACGAGTCCACACTGCTTCTTCACTATTGCCACCATTCCTTCTCCACCTATGGCTTTGTGTTCTTGAGAAGAGATTTCATTCCTTAGATGAAATCTTACTAGCGGCCTGGTGCACTGGGAGGAGTCTTTCAGCTTGGATTGCAAGAGGGCGCAGGCCAGGCCGAGAGACCCCACCAATGCATGATCTGAGCAGGGAGGACTGAGGAGGGCTCCAGGGCAAGTCCAGCCCATCTCACGCAGTCCCGGTGGGTAGCAAGCTAACCTACCTGTCAAGCGTCTATCCCCTGGTGGTCAGTGCACTCCATGGCTAGCAGCCTTAGCATACTATTAGCATATTATGCTTTGATTGAACAGACAACCAGATACTTAGCATATTAAGCTTTTATTATAGAGGAAGATTTTACTCAGCGAGTTTTTTTTTTTTTCTATTATTCTCACTTCCTTAGATGCTCAACTGACAGGTGCGGCTCCTCCAACTGCCTCCCATGTTCTTTCAGTACATCATAATATTTGAGCATTTTCTTACTTTCTAGCACAAATTGTTCCAGAATCTTGAATTCTGGCCCAAACTGGATTCTGCTATTTCTCCAGGAAGCTCTGATTCCTTTTAATGGCTTAATGATTCATTTGTTTGAGAGGAATATCATAATTGTGAAATTTTTAAAAAATTAGGACATTCAACCATGGTAAAAGCAGTATGCCCAAGGAGGCTCATTTCCCTAGGGCCACGCTGGTTTTCGCTCTGAGAGTCCCCAGTCTGGGAAACCCTCAGGCCAGGGCACACCTTTCAGCCTAAGGGAAAGATCCCAGGGAGAAGAAGGGAAATGCAATAAGCCTTGTTTGAGGGACTATAGCATATGTTACACAGCCTCAGGATGGCCAAACTCAGAATCCCCACCCCACTCCTCACCTTCAAGTAGAGATAGCCTGAGGAGGGGAGAGGGAAGGCATTAGCCACTGAGCGTTGAAGTTGGATAGGCTGCTGGTAGAAGGGGAACAGGTAGGGACTTCCAGGTGCTGGGTACAGGACCTTTCAAGCATGCTCAGGAGGTGGCCACATAGGGGATTGGCAAGAATGCAAAGCAGGGCCATCCCTTGTTGAGTACCAACTCCCCAACATGGATAGGTACCTGACCTGCATCATCTCACTGAGTCCTCACAACACCCCAAGAGGTGGGAAGTACACTATTTACTTTGAGAAATGAGGAAACAGGCTCGGCAAAATGCTCAGTATGATCTCCAACTTCGAAAACCTCCCATCTGATTTCTCAGTCTGACAACTAAGAACAGAGCCAGTCTCAGCCTTCTGCCGTCCTGACTGCCCTTTGTGGCTTGAGCCCATTGCCTAAGAGGGGGCCCCAGAAGAACAGAGGCAGCCTTGGCATAGTGGGAAGCCAAGGAACACCCGCCTTGTCCCCTCAAGAATCACTGGGTGGAGAGAGAGAACCAAGATGGTAGCAGAGGTAAACACCTAACTGCAGCCTCACTCAACAATATCAAAAAATAATACTAAAATATACTGGACATTATCCAGAACTACAGAAAAGTTGACTGACTGTAAATTCTACAACTAGAAGGAAAGAGAAAACCAGAAGGACAATCAGAGGAGCTGTAAAAGCCTAAGGTACAGAGACACGCTGCACACGTGGGGAGAGGATGGAGCTGGAGAGGAGGGGGCAGGTGAGTGCCGGGCTGGCGTTCCCTAGCGGGAAAGAGATAAAAGCTCCAGACTGTGCTGAACCCCAACTCCGACTGCACTGAACCCCAGTCCTGGGCGAGACCCTGGGGTCCCAGGCTCATACAGAGGGAATCTGGGCTGAGCAAAAGGCAGAGCCCCCGAGTCGTGCACATTTCACGCAGAGGATAGACTGTTGATTGGGCTGCTGGATTGCCCTAGCGGGAAGGAGACATAAGTTCCGGACTGCTCTTAACCCCACTTCCAACTGCACTGAACCCCAGTTGCGGGCTCGTTGGGGGAGAGACTAGACTGTCTGGTAGCGGGTGAAACTCTAGGGCGCCTTTCTCTCAGAGGTACTGCAGTGAATACCAAAGGACACTGAGGTACACTGAGACTGAGGAACTCAGAGGGTGGGGCTAACAGGAAACGAAGGCTATAGGCTCCACCCTGAAACTCCGCCCCATCCAAGTTGAACACAGAGGTTTTTGCAGGTTTCCAAGTTTAGTGGAATACGGCTGTCTCCTGGCATAGAGTTCAAAACCACACTTATAAGGTTGTTCAAGAATCTTCTAGAAAAGGCTGATAAAATAAACGAGACCTATGAAGATATGAAAAGGGATCAACTAGAAATAATAAAGGATCAACAAGCCGAAACCAGTTTGGCTCAGTGGTAGAGTGTCGGTCTGAGAACTGAAAGGTCCCGGGTTCGATTCCGGTCAAGGGCATGTACGTTGGTTGCGGGCACATCCCTGGTGGGGGGGTGTGCAGGAGGCAGCTGGTCGATGTTTCTCTCTCATCGACATTTCTAGCTCTCAATCTCTCTCCCTTCCTCTCTGTAAAATATCAATAAAATATATTTAAAAAATAAAGGATCAATAAGAAATCATAAAGGATCAACTAGAAATAAGGAATTCATTCTCTAAAATGAAAAATATTATACAGAGTCCTAAAAACAGGATGGAAGATTGCAAGAATCAAGTCCAAGATTTGGAACACAAAGAGCCAGAGGACATCCTCTGCAGAAGCAAGAAGACAAGAGAATCCAGAAAGTTGGAGATAGTGTAAGAAACCTCTGGGACAACTTCAAGCAAACCAACATCAGAATTATGGGCGTCCCAGAAGATGACAGAGAGCAAGATACCAAAAACATATTGAAAGAAATAGTGACAGAAAACTTCCCCCACCTGGGGAAAGAAATAGACTTACATGTCCAGGAAGCACACAGAACCCCAAACAAAAGGAATCCAAAGAAGACCACTCCAAGATACATCATAATTAAAATTCCAAGAGCAAAAGACAAAGAGAGAATATTAAAAGCAGCAAGAGAAAAGCAGGTAGTTACCTATAAAGGAGCACCCATATGACTGTCAGCTGATTTCTCGGGGAAATGGGGAGTGGGGGTGGCGCGGGAAGAGACTGAACATAAACTGCACCTATGGATGAGGACAATGGGAGATGGGGAAAGGGCAGAGGGTGGGATGGAAACTTGCTGGAGGGGAGCAACATCCTCCCAGGAATCCGCCCTTCCTTTGTGAGGGAAGCTCTCCATCACCCACTTTTCCCAGCCTGGGTGAAGGGACAGGAGCTCATGTGTGGTGTCGAGACTGGCTTTGCAGTTCCTTTCTTCCTATTTCCTCTACTTCCCTGCAGGAAGTGGCCTCTGCGATCCATCTCCAGCACAGCCAACGTGTAACGCAAGCGGGTACTGAATTTTCCCCGGGTACACAGGATGAAGGGAGGAGGGAAGAGAGTGCAGGCCCAAAGACCTGGGCACCTGGGCCGGCACCATCTGGGAACCCCGGGGAACCTGCCTCAGCTGGACAGGGGCTTGTGGAGGCGGCGAGAAAAGGCCTCAGCACACCGAAACCGGTTTGGCTCAGCATGTACCTTGGTTGCAGGCACATCCACAGTATGGGGTGTGCAAGAGGCAGCTGATCCATGATTCTCTCTAATCAATGTTTCTAACTTTCTATCCTTCTCTCTTCCTCTCTGTAAAAAAATCAATAAAAAATATTTTTTAAAAAGTTTCATGTTCACCATATTTCTGTCTCTGAGTCTATTATTTGAATTGGATAGGTGAGAATTTCTCACAATTTGGGGGCTCACTCAGAATTTCTTTAAAAAATATATTTTATTGATATTTTACAGAGAGGAAGGGAGAGAGATAGAGAGCTAGAAATGTCGATGAGAGAGAAACATCAACCAGCTGCCTCTTGCACACCCCCTACTGGGGATGTGCCCGCAACCAGTGTATATGCCCTTGACCGGAATCGAACCCGGGACCTTTCAGTCCTCAGACCGACGCTCTACCACTGAGCCAAACCGGTTTCGGCTCACTCAGAATTTCTATGCCCACATAGTGGGGTGCCATGGTTGAAGGGGAGACACATCCACCCAATTTTGAGTGGCCCTTTGCCTGAGCCCCATCTCTTCATGGAAGTCATAGAACAAGCCCAAAACTGCTCCCCCCCACCCCCCAGAAGATGGCAAAACCAACACAGGGGACAACAAACATAAACCAGCCTCGGTTTCCTTCTGAGTGAAATATAAGGCATCCCTCAAAAATAAGGCCCCCAGGCTCTGTCTCAGAATGAAAATTAATTTACCATAAACTGGTTGCTAGGGCTGCTCCAACTGGCATCTAGCAACCAGTGACGTTACGCAGAGTCCTGACCGTCACTGCTGTGTGGAGGCGGAGCGGTGGTCAGAGTGAGCGGTGAGTACCAGGCAGGAGAGAGAAGGAGACTTTCACAGATGCGTGTAGAAGAACAGGCAGGCCCCAGGGGGTAAATGTCTGATAAAGGGGTAGGGGGAATGTCTGGTGAAGGTGTTCAGTGGCACAGGAGTGGAAGGAGAGGGATCACTTAAAATGACACAGGAGGATCAGAGGGGGCAATCAAAATGACACAGGAGGATCAGAGAGGACAATCAAAATGACACAGGAGGATCAAAAGGGGTTACTAAAATGGTAATTCCCCCCTCTGATTCTCCTGTGCCATTTTGATTCCCCCTTCTGATCCTCACTGTGTCATTTTAAGTGATCCCCCTCCCCCCACCTTGATACCCCAATTCATTTTTTTACCCCTAGAAATGAGTGCAAAAGGAAAAAGCTACTCCGTGGAGTACAAGAAAGGAATCGTGGAAGACTCTTGGGGCCAAAATCATACTGCTTTCTGCAAAGAGAAGATGTTGAGTATCCGAATGGTCTGAAAATGGCAAGCAGAGTATGGTAACCTCATTGAACAAGTGGACAAGGGAAATGCTAAAAAGCGCAAGTGTGGATCAGGTCGGCAACCATTATTTTCCAAGCTGGAAGACCTGATCTGTGAATGGATTGTTGACAGGAAAGCAAAGGCTTTGGTTGTGAATAGGGCTCAGATTCAAGAATTTGCCCTTGCAATGGCACCTCAGTTTGACATAGCCCCCGAAGACTTCAAAGCATCACAACACTGGCTGGATAATTTCCTTCAGCGAAGTGAACTGTCTTTAAGAAGATCTACAACATTGTTTAGATTGGAAAATATTCAAGTTATTAAGCGAGCACTTGCATTCAAGTCCTTTATTGATGATGCTGACTTCTCTAAATACAATCTTCCCAACATGATTGCTATGGATGAAACTGCAGTGTTTATGGGCCAATCATCTCAAACAACAATTGAACAGTGGGGTGCCTCCTTAGTGTACATTCCCTCCACTGCTTACAAAAGTGCACGTGTTTCCTATATTTTGGCAATTCGTCTGGATGGCACTAAAATCCCACCTTTAATCATTTCTAAGGGCAAGAAGGAAAAGATTGAAGGTGTTTTGGGCATTTTTATTCTTGAAACTGAAAAGGCCTGGGCCACACAAGCAGTTATAAGGAAGTGGGTCAATTTAATGCTGCCGCTTGTTATGCAAGGGAGCCAAAGAGGTCTGCTAGTCTGGGATGCAGCCAGCACTCACCATGCTAAAGACATGAAGACATTTCTTCACGAAAGAAAAATAGATCAGATAATGATTCCCGCAGGAATGATGGCCTATCTCCAGACTCTTGATATTGCAATAAATAAGCCATTCAAAGACAATTTGCGCATGGAAATTAATGACTACATTGAAAATAGAATGGTGAGAAATCAGCGTGGAAACTTTGTGAAACTTAAACTTCAAGAAGTTGTGACTTGGGTGAAGAATTCATGGGAGAAAATCACTGACAGTTGCATTGCAAATGCACTGCAACCAGGCTATCTTGATGAGAAGTACTCATTTAAAGACAGTGCTATTGCAAACATGAGAGATTTGGCCCACTGATTCTAAAAGAAATGGAGTCACAAGAAATTCACCAGGAAATTCAGGAATTGAATTGTTATGATGATGTTCCAGAAGATGATGACACGATTGTCATTGAATAAATGAGTAAATTCTTGATACTGTAGGATTCACAGTTTGTCTGGTTTGTGTTGACAACTACCGTACTACCGTACCGTATACAGGTAATAAATTTCCTTTATTTTCATTTAACAATAAATGTGTACTGTATTCTTCTTCATGGAAAAATAAGACATCCCCTGAAAATAAGACCTAGTGCATCTTTGGGAGCAAAAATTAAAATAAGACACTCTCTTATTTTTGGGGAAAGAGGGTATCTTTTGATTCATCAGTTTATAATGTTCCTTATTATCCCTAAGTGAGCGAGATCATGTGGTGATATTCTTTCATTGACTGGCTTATTTCACTCAGCATAATGTTCTCCAATTCCATCCAGATTGCTGCAAATGCTAAGACTTCCTTCTTTTGTATGGCAGCATAGTATTCAATTGTGTAAATGTACCACAGTTTTTTGATCCAATCATCTGCTGACTGGCACCTAGGCTGTTTCCAAATCCAAGCTATTGTAAATCGTGCTGCTATGGACATAGGGGTTCAAATATCCTTTCTGATTGGTGTTTCTAGTTTCTTGGGATATATTCCTAGGAGTGGGATTACTATGTCAAATGGCAGTTCCATATTCAGTTTTTTGAGGAAGCTCCATACTGTTCTCCACAGTAGTTCTCCAGTCTGCATTCCCATCAGCAATGCACGAGGGTTCCTTTTTCTCCCCAGTCACGCCAACACTTGTTGTTTGTTGATTTGTTGATGATAGCCATTCTGACAGGTGTGTGATGGTACCACATTGTTGTTTTGATTTGCATATCTCGGATAATTAGAGACTTTGAGCATGTTTTCATATGTCTCTTGGCCTTTCTTCTGTTTTCTTTTGAAAAGATTCTATTTAGGTACATTGCCCATTTTTTAATTGGCTCATTTATCTTCCTTTTATTAAGTTGTATACATTGTCTGTAGATGTTGAACATTAAAACTTTACCAGTGATAACATTTGCAAATATGTTATCCCATACAGTGGGCTTTCTTGTTGTTTTGTTGATGATTTCTTTTGCTGTAAAAAAGCTTTTTATTTTGATGTAGTCCTATTTGTTTAGTTTCTCTTTAGGTTCCATTGCCCTAGTGGCAGTATCAGTGAAGAAGTTCTTTCAGCATATGTCTGAGATTTTGCTTCCTGTGGATGCCTCTAGTATTTTTATGGTTTCCTGTCTTATGTTTAAGTCTTGTATCCATTTTGAGTTTATTTTTGTGTATGGTGTAAGTTGGTAGTCTAGTTTCATTCTTTTGCATGTATCTGTCCAATTTTCCCAACACCATTTATTGAAGAAACTATTTTGACTCCACTGTATATTCATGCCTCCTTTGTCAAATATTAATTGAGCATATTGATTTGGGCTGATATCTGGATTCTTATTCCATTCCATTGATCTATATGACTGTTCTTGTGCTGGTACCAGGCTATTTTGAGAACAGTGGCTTTGTAATACAGCTTGAAATCTTGTGTTGAGATCCCTCCTACTTTACTCTTCTTTCTCAGGATTGCTGTGGCTATTCAGGGTCTTTTTTTGTTCCAGATGAATTTTTGGAGAGTTCTTTCTAGGTCTGTGAAGTATGCCATTGGTATTTTAATGAGGAGTGCATTGAACCTATAAGTTGCTTTGGGAAGTATGGACATTTTGATGATGTTGATTCTACCAATCCATGAACATGGTATGTTCTTCCATCTGTTTACATCTTCCTCTATCTCTTTTTTCAGTGTCGTGTAGTTTTCTGCATATAGGTCTTTTACCTCCTTACTTAAGTTTATTGCAAGGGATCTTAATTTTTTGGTGCGATGGTAAATGGGATTATTTTTTTAGATATAGGTCTTTTACCTCCTTAGTTAAGTTTATTGCAAGGTATCTTAATTTTTTTGGTGCGATGGTAAATAGGATTGCTTTAGTGTTTCTGTAAGTTCACTATTGGTGTATAGAAATGCCATAGATTTTTTGGCGTTTATTTTGTATCCTGCTACATTGCCAAATTCATTTATTAAGTCTATTAGTTTTTTGATGGAGTCTTTTGGTATTTTTATGTACAATATCATGTCATCTGCAAATAAGTATAACTTTACTTCTTCTTTTCCAATTTGGATACCTTTTATTTCCTCTTGTTGTCTAATTGCAATGGCTAGTAGTTCCAGTACAATGTCAAACAGGAGTGGTGAGAATGGGCATCCCTGTCTTGTTCCTGTTCTTAGAGGAAATGGTTTTAGTTTTGCCCATTGAGTATGATGTTTGCTGTGGGTTTATCATATGTAGCTTTTATTATGTTGAGGTATGATCCTTGTACTTCCACCGTGTTGAGAGTTTTTATCAGGAAAGGGTGTTGGATTTTATCAAATGCTTTTTCTGCATCAATTGATATGACTATATGATTTTTATCTTTCAATTTGTTTATGTGATGTATCATGTTTGTTGATTTGTGGATATTGTACCATCCTTGCATCCCTGGAATGAATCATACTTGGTCATGATGTATGATCTTTCTGATGTTCTGCTGGAGGTGATTTGCTAGAATTTTGTTGAGGATTTTGGCATCTGTGTACATGAGGGATATTGGCCTGTAATTCTCTTTCACTGTGTTGTCTTTATCTGGTTTTGGTATTACGTGATGCTGGCTTCATAGAGGGAGTTTGGAAGTGTTCCTTCCTCTTGAATTTTTTGAAATAGTCTGAGGAGGATAGGTTTTAGTTCTTTTCTGAATGTTTGGTAAAACTCTCCTGTGAAGCCATCTGGCCCTGGGCTTTTGTTTGCTAGAGCTTTTTGATGACTGCTTCATTTTCTTCCCAAGTTACTGGTCTATTGAGATTTTTAGATTCTTCCAGTTTGAGTTTTGGAAGGTTGTATTTTTCTAGGAATATGTCAATTTCCTCCGAGTTGTCCAGTTTGTTGGAATAGAGTTTTTTATAGTATTTTGTAACAAACCTTTGTATTTCAGCGAGGTCTGTTTTTATTTCACCTCTTTCATTTCTGATTTTGTTTATTTGGGTCCTCTCTCTTTGTTTCTTGGTTAGCCTAGCTAGAGGTTCATCAATCTTTTTTATCCTTTCAAAGAACCAGCTCTTGGTTTTGTTGATTTTATGTATTGTTTCTTTGGTCTCTATGTCATTTATCTTCACTCTGATTTTTATTATTTCCTTCCTTCTGCTTAAACTGTGCTTTTTTTGTTGCTCTGTTTCTCTTTGAGTTGTAGAGTTAGATAATTTGTTACCATTTTTTCAATAGGCTTGTAGAGCTATTAACTTCCCCTCTCAAAACTGCTTTTGCTGTGTCCCATAGATTTTGGATTGTTCTGTTTTCATTGTCATTTGTTGCCAGGATGTTTTTTATTTCTTCCTTGATTTGTAGGAATTTCAATCAAGGTAACCCAGTCCTTGTTTAATAGCATCTTATTTAGTCTCCATGTGTTTGATTTCTTTGGATTATTATTATTATTATTTTTTTTAAGTTTTAAATAAATCTTTATTGTTCATATTATTACAAATGTTACTCATTCCCCCCCCCCATTGCTCCCCTACACCAAGTTTCCATTCAATTCTCTGCCCTTTCCCCATCCCCCATTGTCCTCATCCATAGGTGCAGTTTATGTTCAGTCTCTTCCCACCCCGCCCCACTCCCCATTTCACCGAGAATCATCAGTCCACTCCCCTTCCATACCTCTGATTCTATTATATTCACCAGTTAATATTGTTCATCATGATTTTTACTTCCCTTGGTTTTTAGACTCACTTGTTGATAGTTACGTGTCTGTTCATAATTTTTATCTTTATTTTCTTCCTCTTCCTAAAGAACCCCTTTTAGCAATTCATATAATTCTGGCTTGGCAGTGATGAATTCCTTTAGCTTAAATTTATTTGTGAAGCTCTTTATCTGGCCTTCAATTCTCAGTGATAGCTTTGCTGGGTAGAGTATTTTTGGCTGTAGGTTCTTGTTATTCATCACCTTGAATATTTCTTGCCATTCCCGTCTGGCCTGCATGGTTTCTGTTGAGAAATCAGCTGACAGTCGTATGGGTGTCCCTTTATAGGTAACTACCTGCTTTTGTCTTGCTGCTTTTAATATTCTCTCTTTGTCTTTAGCTCTTGGAATTTTAATTATGATGTGTCTTGGTGTGGTTCTTTTTGGATTCCTTTTGTTTGGGGTTCTGTGTGCTTCCTGTATGTGTAAGTCTATTTCTTTCCCCAGGTGGGGGAAGTTTTCTGTCACTATTTCTTTCAATATGTTTTCGGTATCTTGCTCTCTGTCATCTTCTGGGATGCCCATAATTCTGATGTTGGTTCGCTTGAAGTTGTCCCAGAGGTTTCTTACATTATCTTCAACTTTCTGGATTCTCTTGTCTTCTTGCTTCTGCGGAGGAGTGTCCTCTGGCTCTTTGTGTTCCAAATCTCGGACTTGATTCTTGCAATCTTCCAATCTGTTTTTAGGACTCTGTATAATATTATTTATTTCAGAGATTGTATTCTTTATTTCTAGTTGACCCTTCATTATTTCTTGTTGATCCCTTATCATATCCTCATAGGTCTCATTTATTTTATCGGCCTTTTCTAAGAGATTGTTGAACAACCTTATAAGCGTGGCTTTGAACTCTATATCCAGTCGCTTTTTGTCCTCCATTTCTTTCGTTTGTGATCTGTTTCCTCGTTTCGGCATTTTCGCTGCTTCCCTGAGTTGGTAGGTTGGGAGGATCAGCTGTGTCTATGCCAGGAGACAGCCTTATTCCACTAGACTTGGAAACCTGCAAAAGCCTCTCTGAGTTCAGCTTGGATGGGGCGGAGTTTCAGGGTGGAGCCTACAGCCTTGGCTTCCGGTTAGCCCCGCCCTCTGAGGTTCCTGAGTCTCAGTGTTCCTCAGTGTCCTTTGGTACTTGCTGCAAGCACCTCTGAGAGAAAGGCGCCCTAGAGCTTCGCCCGCTACCAGACAGTGTAGTCTCTCTCCCAACACGCCCACAACTGGGGTTCAGAGCAGTTGGAAGTGGGGTTAAGAACAGTCCGGAGCTTATGTCTCCTTCCCGCTAGGGCAATCTCGCGGCCCAAACAACAGTCTGTCTTCTGTGCGTGCAATGTGCGCGACTCCGGGGCTCTGCCTTTTCGCCTCTCCGCTGAGCTTCCGCCTTACAGCCCAGATTCCCTCTGTATGAGCCTGGACCCCAGGGTCTCGCCCAGAACTGGGGTTCAGTGCAGTCGGAGTTGGGGTTCAGCACCGTCCGGAGCTTTTATCTCCTTCCCGTTGGGGAACGCCAGCCAGGCACTCAGCCGCCCCTCCTCTCCGGCTCCGTTCTCTCCCCGCGCGCACAGTGCCTCCGTACCTTAGGCTTTTACAGCTCCTCTGGTTTTCCTTCTGGTTTTCTCTTTCCT
This sequence comes from Vespertilio murinus, assembly GCA_963924515.1. Taxonomy (NCBI): domain Eukaryota; kingdom Metazoa; phylum Chordata; class Mammalia; order Chiroptera; family Vespertilionidae; genus Vespertilio; species Vespertilio murinus. The sequence goes on from OZ004708.1 coordinate 108,008,014, forward strand.
TCTAGTTGTAGAATTCCCAGTCAGTCAACTTTCCTGTAGTTCTGGATAGTGTCCACTCTATATTTTAGTTGTATTTTTTGAAATTGTTGAGTGCGGCTGCAGTTAGGCTTTTACCTCTGCCGCCATCTTGTTGTCATCCTCTCTATTATTATTATTTTTAAAATATATATTTTATTGATATTTTACAGAGAGGAAGGGAGAGAGATAGAGAGCTAGAAACGTCAATGAGAGAGAAACATCAACCAGCTGCCTCTTGCACACCCCCCACCGGGGATGTGCCCGCAACCAATGTACATGGCCTTGACCGGAATCGAACCCGGGACCTTTCAGTCTGCAGACCGATGCTCTACCACTGAGCCAAACTGGTTTCAGCCTCTTTGGATTATTTTTAAAAAATAAATCTTTATTGTGCATATTATTACAAATGTTCCTCATTTCCCCCCCTCCATTGCTCCCCTCCATCAAGTTCCCATCCCACCCTCTACCCTTTTCCCACCCTGCATTGTCCTCATTCATATGCGCACAGTTTATGTTCAGTCTCTTCCCACATGCCCCACTCCCCTTTCCCCTGGAGAATCATCAGTCAATTCCCCTTTCATACCTCTGATTCTATTATATTCACCAGTTAATATTGTTCATTATGTTTTTTACTTCCCTTGGTTTTTAGATTCACTCTTTGATAATTACATATTTGTAGTTCATAGATTTTATCTTTATTTTCTTCCTCTTTCTAAAGAACTCCTTTCAGCAATTAATATAATTTTATGGGTGCCCCTTTATAGGTAACTACCTGCTTTTCTCTTGCTGCTTTTAATATTCTCTTTGTCTTTTGCTCCTGGGATTTTAATTATGATGTGTCTTGGAGTGGTCCTCTTTGGATTCCTTTTGTTTGGGGTTCTGTGTGCTTCCTGGACTTGTAAGTCTATTTCTTTCACCAGGTGGGGGAAGTTTTCTGTCACTATTTCTTCCAGTATGTTTTCGGTATCTTGCTCTCTGTCATCTTCTGGGATGCCCATAATCCTGATGTTGGTTCACTTGATGTTGTCTCAGAGGTTTCTTATACTATCTCCAACTTTCTGGATTCTCTTGTCTTCTTGCTTCTGCGGAGGAGTGTCCTCTGGCTCTTTGTGTTCCAAATTTTGGACTTGATTCTTGCAATCTTCCATCCTGTTTTTAGGACTCTGTATAATATTTTTTTATTTTAGAGAATGTATTCCTTATTTCTAGTTGATCCTTTATTATTTCTAGTTGATTCCTTTTCATATCTTCATAGGTCTCGTTTATTTTATTGGCATTTTCTAGGAGATTCTTGAACAACCTTATAAGCGTGGTTTTGAACTCTGTATCCAGTCGCTTTTTGCCCTCCATTTCTTTCGTTTGTGATCTGTTTACTTGTCTCGGCATTTTCGCTGCTTCCCTGAGTTGGTAGGGTGGAAGGATCAGCTGTGTCTATGCCTTGAGACAGCCTTATTCGACTAGACTTGGAAAACTGCAAAAGCTTCTGTGTTTAGCTTGGATGGGCGGAGTTTAAGGGGGAGTATACAGCCTTGGCTTCCGGTTAGCCCCACTCTCTGAGGTTCCTGAGTCTCAGTGTACCTCAGTGTCCTTTGGTATTCACTGAAAACACCTCTGAGAGAAAGGTGCCCTATAGTTTTGCCCACTACCAGACAGTGTAGTTTCTCCTGCAATGAGCCTGCAACTGGGGTTCAGTGCAGTTGGAAGTGGGGTTAAGAGCAGTCCAGAGCTTATGTCTCCTCCCTGCTATGGCAATCCATCGGCTTAATCAACAGTCTGTCCTATGCGCAAAATGTGCATGACTTGTGGGCTCTGCCTTTCACCACTCCCCTGAGCTTCTGTCTTACAGCTCAGATTCCCTCTGTATGAGGCTGGGGCCCGAGGGTCTCGTCCAGAACTGGGGTTCAGTGCAGTCAGATCTGGGGCTCAGCACAGCCCGGAGCTTTTATCTCCTTCCCGCTAGGGAACGCCAGACAGGCACCTTGCTGCCCCCTTCTCTCCAGCTCTGTCCTCTCCCCATGCTTGCGTCATGTCTCCGTACTTTAGGCTTTTACAGCTCCTCTGATTTTCCTTCTGGTTTTCTATTTCCTTCTTGTTGTAGAATTTACAGTCAGTCAACTTTCCTGTAGTTCTGAATAATGTCCACTTTATATTTTAGTTGTATTTTTTGAAATTTTTGTGTGAGACTGCAGGTAGGAGTTTACCTCTGCTGCCATCTTGGTTTCTCCTTTCTTTAGATTATTTTTATTGTAGTTGATTTCCAATTTTATGCCACTATAATCTGAGAAGATGCTTGGTATGATTTCTATCTTCTTGAATTTGAAGAGACTTTGCCTATGTCCCATCATTTGGTCTCTTTTTGAAAATGAAACATGTGCACTTGAGAAGAATGTATATTTTTGTGACTTTGTAGTGAAATTTTCTGAAGATGTCAATTAATTCCATCTGGTCTAATGAGTCATTTACGAATGATGTTTCTTTGCTGATTTTTTATTTAGATGATCTGTCTAAAGGTGACAGTGGGGTATTAAAATCTACTATGATTGTATTACTATTAATCTCTCCTTTAATGTCCTCCAGTAGTTTTTTTAAAAAATGTATTTGGGTGCTCCTGTATTGGGTGCATGTCTGATTACCAGGGTTATTTCTTCTTATTGGATTGCTCCCTTTAGTATTATGAAGTGGCCTTCATTATCTCTTGTTGTGTCCTTCACTTTGAGATCTAATTTGTCAGAGATAAGTATTGCTACCCAGCTTTTTTTTCTTCCATTTCCATTTGCCTGGAAAACCTTTTTTCCATCCCTTCACCCTCAGTCTGTGTGCGTCTTTTTTTCTGAAGTGGGTTTCTTGTAGACAGCCAATATATGGGTCATATTTTCTTATCCAATCTGTTACCCTATGTATTTCATTGGAGCATTTAATCTATTTACATTTAAAATTATTATTGATAGATCCTTATTTAAAAATATATATTTTATTGATATTTTACAGAGAGGAAGGAAGAGCTAGAAATGTTGATGAGAGAGAAATATCCACCAGCTGCCTCCTGCACACCCCCCACCAGGGATGTGCCTGCAACCAAGGTACATGCCCTTGACAGGAATCGAACCCGGGACCTTCCAGTCTGCAGACCAATGCTCTACCACTGAGCCAAACCGGTTTCGGTAATAGGTACTTATTTGTTGCCATTTTTATTCTATACCCCCGTGTTCCTTCTTTGCTTCCTATTTCTTTATTTTTACAGCAGACCCTTTAACATTTCTTTTATTGCTGGTTTGGTGGTGCTAAATTCCCTTAGTCTTTTTTGTCTGCGAAGCTCCTGATTTCACCTTCAATTTTGATTGATAGGCTTGCTGGGTACAGTATTCTTGAATTCAGACCCTTCCTTTGCATGACTTTGCATATTTCTCCCATTCCCTTCTGACTCGATGACTTTCTTTTGAGAAATCAGTTACTAGTCTGATGAGGGTTCCTTCATATGTAACTTTCTGTCTCTCTGGCTGCTTTTAAGATTCGTAATTTGTCGTCGGTGTTTGCCAATTTAATTATAATGTGCCTTGGCGTTGGTCTTTTTGGGATTCATTTTGCTTGGGACTCTGCGAGCTTCTTGTATTTGTGTGGGTTTTTTCTTCTCTATCTCAGGAAAGTTTTCTGTCATTATTTCTTGAAACAGGTTTTCTATGCCTTCCTCAGTTTTCTTTCCTTCTGGAACCCCTATTATTCTAATATTGTTTTGTTTTGTATTGTCCCAAAGTTTCTTTAGGCTGTCCTCCTGCTTTTTAATTTTTTTTTCTAGAAGCTGCTCTAATTGGGTATTTTTTTCCATCTTGTCTTCTAGCTCACTGATGTGGTCTTTTGCTTCTTCTTGTCTACTCTTGATGCTTTCTATTGAGTTCTTTACACTAGTAATGTCATTTTTCATTTCTTCTTGGTTTTCTTCATTTCCTCTTGGTTCTTACTCATGTTGTCAAATTTGTCTTCCATTTTTTTTAGCCATCTTATGATTATTACTCTGAATTCTTGCTCTGATAAGTTGCTTGCCTCTAACTTGTTTACTTCCTTTTCTGGTGATGCCTGATTTTCTTTCATATGAGAGTTGTTTCTTTGTCTCCTCATGGTCTCTCTTTTCAGGATGTCTGGTTATGTAGTTCTCTCTCTCTCTCTCTTTCTCTCTCTCTCTCTCCTGTGTTGATTTAAAGGCAGAAAATATGGCCTAAACCGGTTTGGCTCAGTGGTAGAGCGTCGGTCTGCGGACTGAAGGGTCCCGGGTTCGATTCCGGTCAAGGGCATGTACATTGGTTGCGGGCACATCTCCAGTAGGAGGTGTGCAGGAGGCAGCTGGCTGATGTTTCTCTCTCATTGACGTTTCTAGCTCTCTCTCCCTTCCTCTCTGTAAAATATCAATAAAATATATTTTTTTTAAAATAAATAAATAAAGCAGAAAATATAACACAACTGGGTACAAGAAACAAGGCATTGAACAGAAATGTGTTTGCGATATTAATAACCTCCAATAAAGGTGACCATTAGAGAAAGGCAAATTAGGGGGTAGGAGAGATAGAAGAGAAAAATGAAAAAAAGGGGGGAAAAGGAGTGGCAAAATGAAATTGGGAGAAGGAGAGAGAAAAAAGAGAGAGAGAAACTGGAATGATACTAAGAGAGAAATGAGGAACTAACTATATATACGGGAAGGAAACTCCAATAGAACAACCCTTAATCCAGGAGTGCGCAAACTTTTTGACTCGAGGGCCACAATGGGTTCTTATATTGGACCGGAGGGCCGGAACAAAAGCATGGATGGAGTGTTTGTGTGAATTAATATAAATTCAAAGTAAACATCATTACATAAAAGGGTACGGCCCGCTATTTCGCCTCCGCACAGGATGGATTGAGCAGCGGAACGGGCCAGATCCAGCCCGCAGGCCGTAGTTTGCCCACGCATGCCTTAATCACAGTGAATGTCAGCAACAAGTATCTGGAGATTAATACAGCTTACAACACAAACTAATATCAAGCTAGGAAAGGGAAAGCAGAAGTAATAACTAACTAAAATACATCTAACAAAAACATACAATCAAACAAAAAGAATAAGATAAAAAATCTCACAAAAAAGCATAAAACTTCGATATAGTTAACATTCAACATACAACTACAAAAGGATAGAGATAAAGACTGTGTTTTTCTTTTTGTTTGTTTGTTTGTTTGTTTGTTCTTAGGACAGTGGAAAGGGAGGTGTGTATGGGCTTGGAGCAGGGGGTTGGAAATTAGATATACAAAAGTAGGGTGAAATTTTAGGAGGTGGTAAACAGAAAGAATAGGGAAAATCTAGAGCAGGAAAGGGTTAAGATAAACAGGACCCCAAAGAAGGAAAGGTTAGGAAGAGCGTGATGGCATAAAAGTAGGGTTGACATAGAATAAAGCATTGGTGAAGAAAGGTGAAAATAGACTGTGGAACACTAATCCCGAAGTAAAATAAAGAGCAAATAATATTACACTTAAAAATAATAATAAAAATAAACAAAAATAAATAAGATAAAAAAGGTAAAATAATACTAGTAATAATATGCTGATTACAAATAAAAATGTATTAATTAAAAAGGTAAAATTAAGTGAGAACAAAAGAAAAAACTTAGTTTCTTAAGTAAAAGATAAAAAATAAAAATGCGCAGTATTGGAGGTCATTCACTCTACTGTTCTGTTTGGCACATCTGTTTCCTGTCAGGCAAGAGCACAGTATTGAAGTCCCCTGCGTTCCACAGCTCCTCTGTGTCCTAAGCAGCAATCCTGCTTCAAGCCGACAGCATTTCTTTGTTACTCAGCCTGCCTGTGGCTGTATTTACACAAGAGCCAGTTTGTGATCCAACCCCTGGGTGGCAGTGTTTCTGTACTGACATCGGAGGCTACAAGTCCTCTCTAGCCAGTATTTAGAATTTGTTTTCCCTGCTGCACTTAATACTCATTTGGGTATGGGCTGCCCCAGAGCTGGTTCTCTGATCGTTTCTCCTCTTTCTGATCCCCAGGTTCCACAAAAACAACTTTTCCCCTGAAGTCTCTTAGAGTGTTTTTAATCGGCTGGTCCTATGTGCTGGGCTTAGTAATGTGAACAAAAAGAGCCACATGCTGGCCTGATAAGCTCAGGGAAGGCCTGCGTGGCAGTCTTGCAAACTCAGAGACCTAAAGTAACCACAAAAGATGGTTTAAAAATAAAATATCTTACTACCAACAGGTTATAGTGGGCAGTCATTTTCTAGGCCATTATTCTCCCAGACAAAGATCAAAACTTTGATCTTTACTGAGCCCATTTGCCTTTTTACCTCTAAGGTAACATATTAACCTCTGGGTAACTTGTAACTTCCCTTTTTTTCTGGAGCTCCTGGGGCACAACCAAATGTGGTGGGCGCCAGGACAGATGCCTCAAATTCCTTCGTTATCATGTTAATTGTTCCTGCACTCACCTAAGTAAGAGTCCATCATTTTACTTTTTATCCAATCCCAGGGGTTTCCCACAAGCTTGCTTTCTCCCACCTCCTTACTCCATCACCAATGAATTTCATGTAACCCACCTATGTCCCTCCTTTAATTGCAATGTATAAATACAGAAACGTAACCGGCCATTCTCTGGAACATTATCTCAATCCGTTGAGGTTCTGCTTCCCGGCAATTGTCGACAGTTTGGCTCAAATAAACTCACAAAAATTCTTTACAGGTTTCAATGTTTTTTGTTTTTTGTTTTTTGTTTTTTTAGTTAACAGTAATCAAAATCAAGAGAAAAAAGAGCCAGAATAAGTGCTCGAACTTACCCAGCCCAGCTATGGGTTGATTTCTAAAATCCCCTTCTGCCAGCAGCCCTGTGGACCCCCTTCCACATTCTCGGACTATGCTGGCCCCAATGTCTGCGGGCTTTGTGGGTTCAGACTTCCTCTGAACCTCTAGATCCCACTGCGCGTGTTTCTCCTCCAGCCTGGATCGCAGACCTCTCCTTCCTCTGGGTGAAATCTGACCTCTGGGGGAGAAGGCGCAGAGCTCATCCGAGTCCACGTATTTGCTGCTTGAGGCCTGGTGTTCGTGGGTTCTCTGCTGGCCCCTGGGTGTTGTGTTGTGGGGTCCTGGGAGGTATCGATTCTTCCCCATTGAAGGTAAGGCTGGGTTTCCGATCACAGCCTCTCTCCCCTTCAAGACGCCACCATCTCTGTGGCAGAGCCGCTCTGAGAGATTTCAGCAGCTGTGCAGGCTGCCCGGTCAGGGGAGCCCGGTCGGCAGTCCCCAATAGTCCCCTGGAGTATAGCTGTCCCTCACCCACACACAGTCACTCCCCGCACATCCACACACTCTCCTTTCCTTCTCTCACTCACACTCTCTCTTGCAGCCTGCCTTGCCGTGGGCAGACATCTCTTCTTACTGCCTGTTTTTATAAAAGTTTTATTAAGACACAGCCATCCTCACTCCTTTGCCTGTTGTCTATTGTTGCTTTCATGAGGTAATAGAGACCATATGGCATACAAGCCTGGAATACGTTGTTTGCCTTTTAAGGAAAGTTTACTGACCTGCTCTAGGGTGAATACATGGGAGATGGACTGGAAGGGCATGTGGTAGTGTAGGTTTTATTTTTATTTTTTTTTATTTTTATTTTTTTTAAATATATTTTATTGATATTTCACAGAGAGGAAGGGAGAGAGATAGAGAGCTAGAAACATCGATGAGAGAGAAACATCGACCAGCTGCCTCCTGCACACCCCACACCGGGGATGTGCCCGCAACCAATGTACATGCCCTTGACCGGAATCGAACCCGGGACCCTTCAGTCCGCAGGCCGACGCTCTACCACTGAGCCAAACCGGTTTCGGCATGTAGGTTTTATTTGTAAGAAACTGCCAGGCCGTTTCCAGCTGGTGGCACCGCTGCCTTGGCCCAGCAGTGCACAAGGGTCTGGAGCTGCACATCGCTCCAGCACTGGGTATGTGAGTGTTTTTGGTTTAGTCATTCCAGTGGGAGTGCAGACTAGATCCCTTTCCTAATGGTTAGTAATGCCAACATTTCACATGTGCTTACTTGCCTTCTGTGCATTCCCTTTAGTGACGTTTAAGTCTTTTGCATATCACTTCATTAGGTTATTTGTTTTCTTATGGTTTTGAGAGTTTAAAAAAAAATACATTCTGCATATAAGTCCTTTGTCATGCGTGCAATTTCCAAATATTTTCTTATTCTGTAGCTTGCCTTTTCATTTTCTAAAACATATCTTTCAAAGGGCAAAGCTTTTTTCATTTCATGTTTTTTTGTATAATGTCAGAATTTTTTGCTTAACCTCTGGCCATGAAGATTTTCTTCAAGATTTTTAGAAATTTTTATAATTCTCTCTTTTACATTTAGATCTATGACTCATTTACAGTTAATATAATTGTTTATATGTTCAGATTCAGGTCTACCCATTCAGTAGTTATTCTTTTTTCCCTTTTCTGGATTCATGCACATTGAAAGGAAATTAATTAGCCACACCTGAGGCGGCACCAGGGCTCGAGGATGTCTGCAGAGTGAGCAGGGTCCCTCCAGCAGGTGGGGTCCCTCAGCCTGGCCTGTGGGGATCGGGCCAAAACCAGCAGTCTGACGTCCCTAAAGGGGTCCTGGAGTGCAAGAGGGCACTCTGCAAAGTTGCCATTGCTCAGCAGCTCCTGTGTTAAGTGTCTGCCCCCTGGTGTTCAGCATGTGTCATACCTACCAGCTGGTCACAGCCTTTTATATAGAGAGATTTTTAGTATTCCATTTAAATATGATTTGCTATCTCTCTTATCAATAACATATATATTATAATAATACCAGAGGTCCAGGGCACAAATTTGTTCATGGGTGGGGTCCAGTTGGCTGGCCTGATCCCAATCGGCAGATTAGGGTTGGGCCTGTCAGGAGGAGGAGGAGACTGCAGGAGGTTAGCTGGCAGGCCCGCCCCAATCGGGAACCTGATCAGGGCTGGGCAGGCTGGGGGGATAAGCTGCAGGTGATTGGCTGGGGGGCCCTGTCTCTGATTGGGGTGGGGAGACCAAATGGGGGCAGGGTTGGCCCTGGGGAGGGGCTATGGGTGGTGGGCCGGCTGGCCATTTCCCAGGGTGGGGCCGGAGGAGGGGCCAGGAGAGCTGTAGGGGGCTGATTGTGGCAGAACTGGATGTGAGGAGGGGCCACACCTGATGGGGTGGTGGGGGTCCATTGGGGACAGAGCCGGCCAGGGGAAGGGGCTCCAGGCAGTTGGCCAGCTGGCCCAGCCCCTAATCAGGGTGGTAGGTCCCATCTGAGGTGGAGCTGGATGGGGGGAGGGGCTGCAGGGAGATTGGCTAGCTGGCCTCTCCCCCTAGGGGGAGGATCAGGATCCTGGCCAGCCTGGGAGAGGAGCTGCAGGCCAATTGGGGTGGAGTGGGCTGATCAGGGTTGGGGCTGGCATAGGGGAGAGGCCTCGGGAGGTTGGCCGCCAACCCGCCCCCAATCGGGGTGGGAAAGGCCAATTGGGGGTGGGGCCAGCTGGGGGATTCCTGTGGGAGGTTGGTCAGCCAGCTTCATGAGCCAATCAGGCCACTTTGCTGGCCACAGTGGGCATCATACGACCAGTCATTACAGTGTTACAGTCACTGGCTTTTTATATATATAGGCTAGAGGCCCATTGAATGAAATTTGTGTATGGAGGAAGGGGTTCCCTCAGCCCAGCCTGCACCCTCTCCAATTGGGGACCTCTTGGTGGATATCTAACTGCCAATTTGGGATCAGGCCTAAAGTGGCAGTCAGACATCCCTCTTGAAATCTGAGACTGCTGGCTCCTAACTGCTCACCTGCCAGCCTGGTTGTCCCCAACTGCCCTCCTCTGATGGCCAATTTGATTTTGATTGGTCAGTTTCTATGCCAGTCAGTGTCAAAAGCTCTGTCTCCTAGGAAGCTATTGGCTCTCCACAGCACCCAGATTTGGTTCTGATTGGTCGGTTTCTATGCCAGTCAGCATCAGAAGCTCCACCCCCTAGGCAGCCATTGGCTCCCCACAGCACACAGATTTGGTTCTGATTGGTCAGTGTCTATGCTAGTCAGAGTCACAAACTCCGTCTTCTAGGCAGCCATTGGTTCTTCATAGCACCCACATTTGGTTCTGATTGGTTGGTTCCTATGCCAGTCAGTGTCTCTGGGCCTATTAATGAGGCCTAATCAGAAAGGTGGGTCTGATCAGCAGCCCTGGTGGAGGTCTGGAGAGAAATGGAGGTGCAGATGATGGCCAGACTAGGAGAAAAGGAGAGAAGTGAGCTCTGATCAAAAGCTACAACAGAGGCAACAGATCAGTTCCTGCTTCTCTCTTCAGGCCTCTCTCTGGCCCTGATTTGCAGGCCCCTCAGCAGTCAGTGCTTGGGCACCACACCTGTAGCAGAAGCAGTCAGCGCTGGGTTGCCACAACAACCCAGCGCTGACTGCAGGACTGACTTCTGGTTGGTCGAGCCTTATTCCTTACTGGTTGTTACAGGGCTTTTATGTATTAGGATATGTAAATATATATTACTAGAGGCCCGTTGCAGGAAGATTCTTGCAAGAACAGGGCTTCCCTCCCCCATCCCCACCTTCTATGCTTTCTTTCCTGCAGCCCCCCTCCTCCCCACGCTTTCCCCCTTCGCCACCTGCCCATGCTTTCCCTCGCTTTCCCTCCCTCTTCCTTCTATGCTGTCTTCAGTCTTCACTCTTCCTTTCCTCAGCGTATGCAAATTAACCGCCATCTTTGTTGGCATGGGCGTATCAAAGGTCCAGTCAATTAGCATTTTTCTCTTTTATTAGTGTAGATGTGTATTATATATTATTGCTTGCTACAGAGATCACAGTCTACTTAGAATTAATATTTTGTCACTTTCAAATGAAATATTGGAACCTTATTCTAAATAGATCCCTTTACTCTCATCTCTGTATATTGTAGTTTTCATATGTATTACTTCTACATACATTGAAATCCTTATCAGATAATGTTATAATTATTATTTCTGGTTTTTGCATATTTTAAAGAATTTAAGAGACGGAAAGTCTGATATATTTATGCAGATTTTTAAAAATCATATTTTATTTCTCTTTCATTTCTGTTATTCCAGGTTTCCCTTCAGTATCATTTCCTTTTCATCTGAAGAATTCTTTTTAGTATTTCTTCTGAGTAGATTCACTTTGGACAAATTCTTTTTAAAAAAAAAATCATCACTTGAAGATATGTTTTTATTGATTTTAGAGAGAGAGGGAGGGAGCGAGGGAGAATCATCCATCAGTTGCCTCCTATACACACCCTGATTAGGAATTGAACCTTCAACCTTTAGGTGTGTGGGACAACACTCCAACAATTGGGCCACCCAGCCAGGGCAACACATTTTTTTAGTTTTCTTTCATCTGAGATGATCATTATTAAACCTATGCTCCTGAAGGATATGTTCACTGGATATTAATTCTGGGCTGATAAGTCTTTTTTTTCCCATTATTTAAAAAAAGTGTTTCACTTCTTTATGATCTCCATGGTTTCTGTTGAGAAATCCATATTTCTTTGTATGAAATCTGTATGCTTTTCTCTATTGATTTCAGAATTTTTTCTTTAATTTTTAGTAATTTGATTATGATGTGTTTAGGAATGGATTTCTTTGAGTTTATCCTCTCTGGGGTATCTGAGCTTCTTTAATTTGTAAGTTTATGTCTTTTTACCACATTTGGCAAGTTTTTCTTCAAATAGATACATATTTCTTGCTCAGTTATGTTTTCTCTGCTTCTTGGTCTCTGATGACCTAAACGTAAAACTTCTGGGTATTGTCCCACGTGTTCCTTTTCTTTTCCTTCAGATTGGCTGGTTTCTGTGTACTCACCACGCAATAAAGATACTGTGTCGTCCCATCAACACAAGAAACCTCTCAGGTTCTCCCTTTATAGTCACACCCTCCCCTAACGCTTAGTGCCTGGCAAAACCTGCTCTGATCTTCATCAGTGGAGTTTTGCCATTTACAAAATGTCAAGTAAATGAAACCCCAGTGTGTAGCCTTTTGAGACTGGCTTCTTTACTTAGCACGGTGCCTTTGAGATTCTTCCGTGTTTTCACCTCCAAGGAAGGTCCATTGTTTGGATCCTAGTTTGTTTATTCACTTGCCCTGGGAGAACATTGGGTTCTCGCCTGTTCTGGTGATTATGAACAGAGCTGCTGTAAACATTCATGAGGTCTGTGTGTGTGTAAGGTTTCTTTCTCTAGAGAACAGAACCAAAAGTGGCATTGCTGAGTCATGTGATAAGGACGTGTGTAAATTTATAATAAACCAACAAACTTTATCAGAGCAACCATACTATTTTACAGTCCTTTCCCACCAGCAATATGCGAAAGTGACTGATAATATTTAAGAGCATTATCTTCTGCTAATAACCTGAATTAGGCCTAATATTTCTAGGAGTTTGTTTTTGAAATAAAAGTTTAGAGTTTTTATTCTAAAGCTCTCTGTTTTGCTATATTACCGAGAAGGAGGCAGTTGGGTTTATTTTATGTTTCTGGCTAGTGGAAATTGAAATGTGTCACTGCCACATTTTGTGAAAGAAACCCCTGTCATCTGTTTTGCATTAGTAAAGTTTGGACTGTGCTTCGGAAGAATAGATAAATTACCATCATTCTTTACAGCTATTACACACACACACACACACACACACACACACACAAACACACACTTCTTTCTTAAATAGGAAGCTATAGATGCCGTAATGGAGTACCCTTTATGTAGACGCTAACGGGTTGAAGGAATTGTGACTTAGTCCACTTTTAAATAAAGTTCTTTTAAAAATGTATGTCCCAGAACAGTCTCTTTTCTCTTCCCTTCTCTCTGAGTGCCTGTAGTGTGTGTGTGTTTACGCTTTGCCATTGTAATGTTTATCGAATGTTTTTCTCTGCTCCCCCCCTCACTGCATGAGCAGGTGCCTAACTGGCTACCTTGTTTGATGGAGATTAAAATATCATGTCACTTTCACCTGCAAGCTCCAATGAAGTCACTGCTGCTCATTATAGGCCTGTATTCTTTGGAGAGTTCATTTGTTCACTCAGATGTTAGAAGGGTTTTTGTACTACTCTCCAGATCCTAAGTGAAATAAGTCAGTCAGAGAAAGACAAATATCACATGATCTCGCTCACATGTGTAATCTAAAGAACAAAATAAACTGATGAACAAAATAGATCCAGAGACATAAAAGCATAGAAAAGACTGTGGAATCTCAGAGGGAAGGCTGGGGTGGGTGGGAAAGATTAACTGGGGAACTTGTATGCATACATGCAAAACCCATGGATACAGACAACAGTTCGGTGAAGGCCTGGGAGGGTGGGAGGGGTGGGAGTGGGCAGAAGGGGTGAGGGGGGCTCAGGGTGGGGGCATCTGTAAAACTTTAAACAAAAAAGATAAATTAAAAATAGTACAAAGCTCTGCTGATTCATTGATGAAAGTGAAACACTTATTTTTAAAAATATTTTTATTGATTTTTTACAGAGAGGAAGAAAGAGCGATAGAGAGTTAGAAACATTGTTGAGAGAGAAACATCGATCAGCTGCCTCTTGCACACCCCCTACTGGGGATGTGCCCACAACCAAGGTACATGCCCTTGACTGGAATCGAACCTGGGACCCTTCAGTCCGCAGGCTGATGCTCTATCCACTGAGCCAAGCTGGTTTCGGCTGAAACACTTATTACGTGGGGAAAGAGGGTTGAGATTTGCTGTGATGAAACTGAAGGACATTGTGCTAAGCTAGCCGGACAGAGAAGGAGTTACCTGCGTGGGTTCTCAAACCACAGGTGAGCTCACTGAGGGAGCACAGTCCCTGACGTGGCTGTGTTGGAGGAAGTCGGGGGAGGCCCACAACAGGACCAGCTCCTGCCGATCTACAGCTGACAGCACTGCATTGTACCTGTGGAGTGGAATGGAAGTGTTCTCACAGGAAATGGGGAAAAGTAAACACGTGTGGAGTGAGGACAGAGGAGATTCTGAAGATCAATTCCTGTGAAATCCCCGAAATCCCCAGGAGCACTGCAGGCTTTCAACAGAGACGATGCTGGAGATCGGTGGACTGATGCCCAGATCTCCAGGAGCGGCAGGAGCTGGGCACTACTTGGCTTCCAAGTGGAATAAGTAGAAATTGACGAAGGCAGAGCAGGGGTGGGAACATCCAGCCCACGGGCTGCACATGTCCCGTGAAATCGTTTGACCTGGTCCTGCCAAGGCATTAGGGTGAGTTAAACATTTGACTAAATATAGCAGGCTAATTTTTAAATATATATCCTATCTAATGAAAAGGGAATATGCAAATTGATCACCATGCTGTCACAAAGATGGTAGTGCCCATAGCCATAAGATGGTGGAGCCCAATCCCCTCAGCCCCACCAGAGTCCCCCAGTCCTTTCAGCCCTACTGGGGGTGGTGGTGGCAGGGGTGTGGTGTGGCTGGACCCACCCTCAGCCCCCCAGTCCCCCAGGGCTGGCCTGAGGTGCAGACAAGCCTGGGAAGGCAGTCACCCAGGGTGGGCCTGAGGCAGTTGCCTGAGGCTCAGGTAACCAGGGCTGGCCAAGGTTTGCACTGCTGGCAGTGGCAGTAGCAGAGATGTGATGGGGGCATCACCTTCCCCTGATCACCGGGTCCCTTCCTGTCCCTGAGGGCAGGCCAGGCTGAGGGACCCCCCCACTCCAGTGCATGAATTTTCATGCACCAGACCTTTAGTGTATGTGTGTGTGTCCGTGTGTGTCTCTCTCTCTGTGTGTGTGTGTGTGTGTGTGTGTGTGTGTATATATATATATATATATATATATATATATATATATATATGGATTTCAGAGAGGAAGGGAGATGGTGAGGGTCAGAAACATTAACGATGAGAGAGAATCACTGATCGGTTGCCTCCTCCATGCCCCTTATTGGGGATGAAGCCCACAGCCTGGGCCTCTACCCTGAATGGGAATGGAATCATGACCTCCTGATCCAGGCTGCTTGGCAGCATGCTAATGTTTAAGCTGATAATTTGTATGGCCCAAGAATGATGCCATAAATACCCGCATGGCCCCTGGCACAAAGAAGGTTCCCAGGCCCTGGTCTAGGTCCAGGAGAGCAGGGTGGGGCCTGCTGGCGGGGAGGGAGGGGCATTGCTCAGCCTCCCCTCTCATGGCCTCTCTTTGACTCAGGAGCCCTTTGTGACCTGGCTCAGCTGAGATGTGAGCCTGGGCCTCCAGGTCTCCATGGCTGCCAGTGCTCAGTTGCCTGAGGGCAGCAATGCGATTCAGATCATGGAGAACCTTCTCTGCCCTATGAAAAGCGCCATTGCTACCTGGCAGCGCTCCAGTCCTTGCTGGGTGGTCGATGCCATCCTGAGCATCGTGTGTGGGGCGCTGCTCTTCCTTGTGTTGGTCCACTGCTCTGGGAGTGATGGACCCTCACCACCACCGAGGGAACATAGAAACACCAGGATGGTGAGGATCCTATGGCCCAGGCCCAACAGAAATGATTTTTTTCTGTTCTTATTCCCACTTTTCTGAATGTCCTATGGAGACTCCTGGGATGGGAGGAGAGAGCAGCTGCTCTCAGGAAAGGATAGAACCTCATCCTGCTGGGAACCAGGCAGGCAGGAGGGTTAGAGCAGCGGAGGAATTCTATGCAGAGATGTCCCACCAGGAGGCCAGGTGTGGTGGGTGCTTAGGGCGCGGCCCCAAACACAGTCACCAGAGGTCAAGGATGGAATGCTAAGGGCCAGGCCTCTGTGGGCCCAGAGCCCTGGTTCCCCACCACCTTCCTTGGCAGGGTCTTGGCAGGCCTCCCCTCTGAGAGCGAGGTGGGGCTCAGGCCATGGGCATCGCTACCCAACATGCTTCTTCAAAGGGGACAGTGATGGAGAAAATAAAACTAAGAAAAAATTAAATTAAAAATATTGTCTCCTCTGGTCAATTGCAATGTGCTTATCACGCTTTTCCCGGTAGAATTTTAAAAAAATATCAGTTCATAGAACCTGATTTCCCCTCTATGCCCTAACGCCTTTTTCCCAGCACGAGTTTGTGATTGTTTTCCTGGGAGCTGTGGCTCTGTCCGTGCGGGGGTGGGGGGGGGGGTAGGAGAGGGGGGTTGGCCTCCCCAGTGCCTGCTTCGGCTTCCAGAAGGAAGGGGGTGCGGAGGGCTGACCACACCTCATCTCACTGTCCATCCTCACAGAGGCAGAGGGGAGCACCCACTGTCCATCCTCACAGAGGCAGAGGGGAGTGAAAGCTGAGACAGGGGGCCGAAGACCAGGACACAGGCTTTACTAGAGGAGAAGGACCTGCTGGGCTGCTTTGAAAGGGGAAAACAGAAACACATGCAGGAGTGAAGATGACTTTTGAGGGGACGAGAAGGAAGGAACGGGGCTGAGGGTACTGGGCACATGCTGATTGGTGGTTTTATGTAAGGCACATGATTAGGCACTTACAGACTTAGGAATCGGGGCTTAGGGTGTTTGGCAGGTGCTGATTGGTGGTTCAATGTACAGTACATATAAGATGCCTGGTTAGGTGTTCAGGAATGTCTGGCTGCAGGTGGAGTTTACGTCATTCTCCATCCATCAGTTGGGGGAAGGGAGGATTATTAGGGAGCACCCACCGTCCATCCCCACAGAGGCAGAGGGAGCACCGGAGCTGCCAAGAGCAGCATGACTGCAGGAGCACTCAGCACCGCCCCCCCCCCCCCCCCGCTCCTGCTCACCCCGGGGCTGGGCAGGGCGGGCGTCTGGCCTGGGTCTGGTGGGAATGAACAGTCCTCTTTTGTTGGAGAAGGGAGCCTCATACTTGAAACACAGCCCTTTGGCTCCAGGACTTGCACTGCCCGGGGCCGCCGTCTAACCTTTCAATTTTCACCAAGCTCCACCCCTCCCATCTTCTGACCTCTGACCTCTGACAGTCAGAAATGGGGTGAGGGGCATGGGCATCAGGGATCCCGGGGTGCTGCCAGCCTGTGTGGCTGCCCTCCTGCAGGAGGGGTCGTATGCCTCGCTGTCCGGCTCCGGCGTCCTTCACCAGGAACCCGGTTCTGGGGATCCCCTTTTTCCTAATAATTTTTGGGGCTCATCTGTGATTTTGTTGGTTGCCATGGGAACCACTGGACCCCTCTCCTGAGGAGAAGCCTCCAGCTGCCAAGTTTCAGCCTTGTGAGGAGGGGCTCCGAGCTGGGGATGAGTGTGCCAGGCAGCCCGGCGGCTCAGTGTGCGGCCTGGTGGCTCGGTGCGTGTCCAGGTGGCTCAGTGTGTGTCCAGGTGGCTCGGTGTGTGCAGGCCAAGGTCAGCAAAAGCGAGCAGTTCCTTGGCGGTCAGGACCTTTCCCGAGTGTGAGTGTCTAAGACGTATCCTCAAGACTCGAAGCTAGTGTGGACTCCCAGGCCAGGTTCCATTTTCCCCAGAGAGCCCAACCCAGCTCGGACGGGGATGGGGTGCAAGAAACCCCAGAAAAAGGTGTGTGTGGGGGGGAGGGGGAGCCTCTGATGGGGGAAAGCTCAGTCAGGTATCTGAAATGGGGAACAAAATTTCACAAACAGAAAAGAAGGATGGGAAAACTGGACAGAAACAAAATTCCCCTAGATACATCCCTTAGACCTAATGGTAAAAAGTTGGGAGGCTAATCCTTGAACTAAAGACAAAAAGAAACAAAGTTGATAACTTACTGCTGTTCTATGGGCCCAGGAGCCAGTGCTCCATCCTGCGGGGCTGCAAACAGGTGCAGGGAGCCGGCCTCAGGAGCCGGCGCTCTGATGGAAGAGGTGCAGCTCTGTGCCAGGAAGCCGGGGAGCCTCAGGGAGAGCAAGCCGAGCAGACAGACGGGACCTTGTCTTGCCTCACCCAACGGGAGCCTCCCCCTCAGGGAGAATATGGTCCTGACGAGGCTCTGAAGCCGGCACCGCTGAGCCCCCTCCTGAGAGGCCAAAGGAAGCGGAACAGTGCCAACAGCCTGCCTTCCTGCCTTCTCCGGCTCCCCCTCAGAGGTGATGCCCCTCTAGGGGAGGGACCCTTTGGAGGAGGTACAGGCTTTGTGAACGCTTCGCTCACTGCTCAGAGGGGGAAGCCTCTGCTGGAAGGCCCACCGTGTGGCTGGCCCATTAGATCAGCTCTTAGGCTCCCAAGTGTACTTGTGGGCCAACCTAACGTCCATTTGGGGACCCTCTTCTGGGGGAAGGGACAGGAAGGACTTGGTGGTCTGGGAACAGAAAACCTGGCTGGCCTGGGGCACTTCCAGCAGACAGTAAATTCCCAAACCAGGAGCCCATTTGGGACCATAATAACATGGCCCATTGAGGGCACTTGAGAGACCTTAGGGAATTAGCCATAATGTTATGGCCGGCAGGACCCCGTCGGGGCAGAGCTCCAGCCCAGGGGAGGAATGATGTAGCATGATGTGCTTTATGTTAGTCATGGGCTGGCTCTGTTTGCAGTCCCCGGCCCCCGGGTATGTCCTGTTCCAAGTGATCTCGGGGCAGCGCAGGCAGAGCAGACCAGGTCAAACAGAAACTGCTTAAACTGAAAATAAGCCCCCCGCCCCAGGTATTGTGCAAACTTTTAATGATGTTACTGTACTAGTGGAATTTTTCATAGCTCATAGTGTGATAGGTTATCATGACCCTAGGACAGGCAAAGAGCTCTGCCTAGTCAGCTATGCCTCCCCCCACCGTTGCAAAACAACTGCCAGCTAGCCTAAATCACAATAAGCCAAGGTCTCAAAACAAACTATAATGGTAGAGGAATAGCCTTCAGCTTTCCTGATATGTAAACTTTAGCTCATAGACTAGTGTTTATAAAAATTAACCAATTAGAATTTGCCAAATAGACCAAGCATAAAAAAGATAAAAGCAGACTTTCCTGTGTGCTCGGGGCTCTCTTTCTTTTTCTTACTGCTGCGATAGTAGGGGGAGAGCCCAGATTCGAATTCGTTAATAAAGGCATAAATTTTGATCTGGCGTCTTGGTGGTCTTTTCTGGGGGTCTTTCCATAACAATAAAAGAAATTAGGAGAGCAGTTCACAGGTCTCAGAACCTAAATAAAGCCTTTAATATTCAGCAAGGCAAAGACTTAAAGGCCAAATGAGAAGTACTCTGAGCTAGACCCCGGGGACCCATTGGGCCCAGGAATGTTGAAATTGCATTTTGGCGGAGAACCAAGATGGTGGCCTAGGCAGTCTCCTAAGCTGCTGCCTCATCAACAATTTAACAAAAAAACACAACTAAAATAAAAAAATGACTTCACCAAAACCTCAGGAAAGCTGGCAGAGTGGAATATCTACAACTAGAAAGAAAGAGAGAGGCTCATGGATTGGACTGGGAGCCGCAAAGCACTGAGGTAGGGAGACGCTCGCGAGAGGAGAGGAAGTGCCGCCGAATGCCTGCCTGGCGGCAGGAGGGGAGGAATTCCTGATTGCACGGAACCCTTTCTGACTGTACTGAACCCCAACTCCGGCCGAAACCCTGTGGTCCCAGGCTCATATGGTGGAGCCTGGACTGTAGAGAAAGGCACCCAAAGACTCAGAGACTGGGAGACCGGGGACCCAGGAGCAGTGCCGGCAGGGTCTACAGTCGTGCGTGAGTGAGTACGAGCAGAGGTCTGACCGCTGAGGCTGTCGCCGCCCCACCTCTCCATAGAGGAAGGAGTCAGAAGCTCCAGGTCTGACTGCTGAAGCTGCCGCTGCCTCTCCTTAGTGGAAGGTGTCCTGACGGAGAAGGTGGTCTCTCCATAGTGGAAGGAGGAGTCAGAAGCTCCAGACTACCAGCCCAGGTGAGCCCCTGGGGCACCCACGCTCTTGCACGGGGAATCTGGGACAGTCAGGCGGAAACTCGGGGAAGCCAATGAAGGCAGAAACTCAGGCGAGTGCACAAGGGCACAGTGGAAATCAAGACTGTCAGTTCAGCCCTGAGACTCCGCCCCATCCAAGCTGAGCAGAGGCTTCTCCAGTTTTTCAAGTCTGATCCTATAAGACTGTCTCCAATACAGAATTTATCCCAGAGTAGACACAGCTGATACCCACATCCAATTGGCCTGAAGGTCATTTCACAACAATAAAGACTTAGCTACAACAAGGCTGTGCACGCAGTCCACAAAGGGGAGCACCAAGAGTGTCTACCTCAGGAAACTGAGGAGGCTGACCCACTGGGCCATATAGAACACCAAACACACAAAGCCATTCTACCAACTCTGAAAAACAGCAAAAATGCTGAGACAAGGAAATAGATCTCAAATGAAAAAGATGGAGGATATAGAGTTCAGAACTACAGTTCTAAGGTTATGCAAGAATATCCTAGAAAAGCTCGATAAACTTCATGAGACCCAACTAAAAAGTATGCACAAACTGACTAAATTGGAAAATATTATGCAGAGATCCAACAGCAGAATGGAAGAACACAAGAATCAGGTCAAAGATCCAAAATACACTCCTTTGGAGAAGCAAGAAGAAAAGAGAATCCAGAAAGTTGAAAATAGTGTAAGGAGCCTCTGGGACAACTTCAAGTGCACCAACATCAGAATTATGGGGGTGCCAGAAGAAGAGGGAGTGCAAAATACTGAAAACATATTTGAAGAAATAATATCAGAAAACTTCCCTCACCTGGTGAAAGAAATAGACTTACAAGTACAGGAAGCGTACAGAACCCCAAACAAGAGGAATCCAAAGAAAAATTCTTGGAGACACATCACCATCAATATGCCAAGGGTAAAAGACAAAAAGAAGATCTTACAAGCAGCAAGAGAAAAGCAGTTGGTTACCTATAAGGGAGCACCCATAAGACTATCAGCTGATTTCTCAACAGAAACCATGTAGGCCAGAAGGGAGTGGCAAGAAATATTCAAAATGATGAATAGCAAGAACCTACAACCAAGATTACTGTATCCAGCAAAGTTATCATTCAGAATTGAAGGGCAGATAGAGAGCTTCACAGATAAGAAAAAGCTAAAGGAGTTCATCACCACCAAACCAGTATTATATGAAATGCTGAAAGGTGTTACTTAAGAAGAGGAAGAAGATCAAGTGAATTAAAAATCTGAGGAATAGAATAAACTGGTGAATATAATAGAATTAGGGGCAAAGAAAGGGAGTGGATAGATAATTATCAGGGTGAAAGGGGTGTGGGGGTGCAGAAAGAGACTGGATTAAAATCGTATAACCTATAGATGAGGACAATGGTGGGGGGAGGGGGTAAGGGCAGAGGGTGGGGTGGGAATCGGGTGGAAGGGAGCTATGGGGGAGAAAAAGGAGAAACAATTGTAATAATCTGAGCAATAAAGATTTATTTTAAAAAAAAGAAATTGCATTTTGTTACCAATAGTTGCCCCGACATTTCAAGGAAATTACAGAAATTGGAGAATTGGAAAGACAGAGGCTTAGGGAATGATTTTGAGAAGCTCAGGAAGTATATGTGAGAGTGGTGAGGAAAATCAGAAGCAGAAAGAGAAATTGCTGCTGTCCACCATGCAAGCAACTCGGAAAGACTCTCAGGGCAAAGAACAGTGAGAGGTGGAATGCAAAGGGACAAAACCCCGGAACCTCGTAGGGACAGAGGGAGTCACAGGTGCTCAGCGTGGGGAAGAGCGGGCGTTTCCAAAGAGAGCGTCCTGGCCGTGGAGGGAGTGCAGGCAGTCCTGTTCACGCCCTCCGACCATTAGGGAAGTCAGGGGCTCTTACCACTTGGGTGCTGCCCTCTCTAGAGAAGCCCTCCAACTTCGCCCACCTGAGCACCCAGGTGGTTTATCCAGAAGCGCCCCATGCAGGAAGGCAGAAACCCTACTGGTGGCAGGAGACCAGCTAACACATTGGGTTGAAGCTATTCCACTCCCTAGTGCTATGGCCAGAAACGTAACCTAGGTGATTTTAGAGAACACGCTATCCCCAGATCTGGTCTTGTTGAAAACACAGATTCTGACAATGGGAGCCATTCTACGGCCACCATGATCAAGGCTGCTATGGAAGGGCTGGGCGTGATGGGAATTTCGTACCTCCTTGGGCCTCTTTCCTCTGGAGAGGTGGAAAGCATGAACCAAACTTTAAAGAGATAGATTACCATATTGATACTGCATCAGAGCACTTACTCCTTGACCCTGCTCAACTACGCCATCTGTGGGGTACCGGGCCTCCTCCGGTGCCAGATACTAGATGGAGAAAACAGGAGAAGCCGTAGCATGTAAGAGAGACTTTATTACAGATCGAGCAGCCATTGCTAACAAGGAGCTGTCCGACAAAACAGCTCTTCAAAGCAGCCCCATAAAGAAGCCGCCAACAAAGCCGTCACAAAAAGCCGTCTAGCCAACTGGAGCCAGCTGCTGGCCAGTAACACCAGCTTCAGACAAAGAGGCTTCCTGCCAAGTAGTGACATCAGTGTTTGGGTCCTAGAGAAGTATGCTTGCCTGGTGCATTTAGTAATATTGCTGTGTCCTTGCTTTTGTACTTGCATATGGCAACCTGGCCCTGAACATCCGCGTATTCTGATTAGGGTTCCCACATACTGCAAACCAAGCTTCCTTGGACTCAATGTCTGCTGATTGCACATCTCAAGATTGGAACAGCCCCGAGGAAGGATTGGCTATCCCCTTATGAGATGCTGTATGATAGATCCTCCCTCCCCACAACTGGTGGATGGAGAATGACATAACCTGCACTGCAGCGGGACATTCCTGAGCACCTAACCAGGCACCTCATACTGACCGTACACTGAACTACCACCAGTCAGCACCTGCCAAACAGCCTAAGACCCGATTCCTAAGTCCCTAAGTGCCTAATCATGTGCCTTACATGAAACCACCAATCAGGGCGTGCTGAGTGCCCTACCCCATCCCTTCACTTTCCTCCCCTCAAAAGGAGCCTTCACCCCTGCACGTGTGCTCTCTTCCTTTGGGAGGCAGCCCGGCAGGTCCCTCTCCTCTAGTAAAGCCTGTGTGCTCGTCTCAGCCCCCTGTCTCAGCTGTCACTCTATGGCCCTCCTTACTGAGGAAGCCCCCAGGATCTTCCTACAGTGGAAACTAAAGGCCAGTTTCTTTAGGACTGGGTGCTGGGTGTCTCTGCTACTCTAACCTCTCAGGTAGAAGGCTTCCTGACCCCAGGCCACCGTGAGTTGTCGGCCACCGCCATCGGCCAGGCCAGGAGACTGCGTGCTAACCAAGACCCGGGAGGGAAGCAAGCGGAGCCTCCTGGGAAGGACCCACCTAGTCCTGCTCACCACTGAGGCTGCTGTTCCGGCTGCAGAGCGAGGTCGGACCCATCACACACGGGGAAGGGCAGACCTCCAACCTCTTGGGTGGGGACACCTCAACGTGGATGGCCATTCCAGGACATGCCCTTGGAATCCAGGCTGAGGAAAACGTAAACCACCTTGGGTTACCCCAGGCCGGGCCAGGTTACTTTGGCTTGGGTGCTTTGTGGCCCAGGTGTGAGCTTTCACCAACCAGTTAGATCGGTGATGATCATAACTGGACCATCACCTCCAAGCTCAGGCTTGGCGCCTGTCAGGCCTTACCCCATGGAAATTTAGGAAGTCAAGGGCAGCATCTCTGTGCTGAGCCGGCCAGCCCTGCCCAGCATGAATGAGGTGAGGCGGTCCACTAAATACAGGGGGGCGGGGAGCGTGAGAGGCAAGAAGAAAGGTGGCCCCTGTCACTGCCTCGGAGAGGGAAGGGGGACTGTCCACACTGTGTCTCCGCTTCTCCAGGGCGGGGCCTCTGGAAGCCATGACCTCTGTTACTCATCTGGCCCAGGGGACCGGAATGGGCAGGCGTGGGGAGGGCACAGGCCTCCTCTTGCCTGGGCTTCTCCCTGGAGCCAGGCCCTGCCTGTGGGCCCCGATGCAGACTTGCCTCCAGGTGGGCACAGCCCAGGACCTGGGGGAGCTGGGACCCACGGCAGGTGCCAGCCCTCAGCTCAGGCAGCTTGGCCCAGGGTGGGGACCTGAGCCTGGCTGTGGCTCCTCGGAGGGACAGAGCGGGGGCGTGGGAGGGGGGCTGGCCCAGGACCCTGTGCTCCTGTCTGAAGCGCCACAGACAGACTGCGATGCTGAGGGAACAGTGAGAAGCTGGAGGGAGCAAGTTCTTCTGTCCCCGCTCTGCCCTAAGAGTGCAGCAGGGCCAGCGGAGGAGACCCCACACAGACCCCACAGAGCCCCCACACAGACTCCACAAGCCCCCACAGACCCCACACAGACCCCACAGAGCCCCACACAGACTCCATAAGCCCCCACAGACCCCATACAGACCCCACAGAGCCCCCACACAGACCCCACAAGCCCCCACAGACCCCACACAGACCCCACAGAGCCCCACACAGACTCCATAAGCCCCCACAGACCCCATACAGACCCCACAGAGCCCCACACAGTCCTCATAAGCCCCCACAGAGCCCCCACAGACCCCACACAGACCCCACAGAGACCCCACAGAACCCCCACAGACCCCACAGAGACCCCACAGACCCCACGCAGAGCCCACAGAGCCCACACAGACCCCACACAGACCCTACAGAGCCTACACAGACCTCACACACAGAGCCCACAGACCCCACACAGACCCCACAGACCCCACAAAGAGCCCACAGAGACCCTACAGAGACCCCACAGAGACATCTCACACAGCCTGTAAGAGAAACCCCACAGAGACCTCTCACAGAGACCCCACAGAGCCCCGCATAGAGACCACACAGAGCCCCACACAGACAACTAAAGTCCTGGAGATATATTTCAGCTGTTTTGTTTTGTTTTGTTTTGTTTTGTTTTGTTTTGGGGGGGGTGACATTGAGAACTCTGTGACTTAATCCCGAAGCTGGGCTCCCCAACAGAGAGCACCAAACTGAGGAGGGTACCCATATAACATCTAACTGTGAAAAGCATTGGGGTGCTGTCTACCAGGGAGTAGTCTGGCCCCTCTTAAAAGGTCAATGCAAAATAATTCCCTATGGAGTAACTCACCTTGTGCTCTAGAAGAGGGAGGGTGAGGTGGACCTCAGCTGTGAGAGTAGAACCCAGGACTGGGGACTTGGGGGGTGGGGTGGGTAGAGCTCAGAAGGCAGACACTCCAAGTTTCCCTCACAGAGCAGAGAACATCTTTTCCAAATAGACATTTGTCTTGCCTGCAAGGAAGACAGTTGACACACCCTATTGGAAAGCATCTTACCCTGAGGCCACTTAAGAGATTAAAAGTAACAATTAGCCTCCAGGCAGAAGCAACTGCCCCACCTTGTTGAAAAACTCTCGCTACACCTGAGGACCATTGCTGAAGGGCAATTCAAGATAAAATCCTATTAGTTTGTATACAGAGGCAGTCTCTGGAGGCTTTGAGTCTTTGCCTGATCCAATTAGTCAGAAACAGCCTTTAACACTGTCCTGCACTGGAGATTGAGAGGTATAGAAGATCTACCTAAAACCAAAATAGGAAATGAAGAGACAAAGAAACAAACCCCAAATGAAAGAAATAGAGAATTCTCCAGAAGAAGAGATAAATGAAGCACTGATTAAAAATTTATCCAAATTAGAGTTCAGAATAATGATGATAAAAAAGCTCAGCAGCATGAAAAAAAGATATAGTAACTATGAAAAGAGAACAGTCCAAGATAAAATATGACATAACACAAATAAAGAACACATTAGAAGGAATATACAGCAGATTAGGGGAAGCTGGGATCGAATCAGTGAATTAGAAGACAGAGTTGAAAATATCACTTAATTAGAGAACAAAAAAAGAAAATACAATTAAAAGACAGGAGGATAGCTTAAGGGAGCTGTAGGACAATGTAAAACATAACAATATTAGAATAGTAGATGTGCCAGAAGAGGCAAAAAGGGAGAAAGGAATAGAGAAGTTATTTGAAGAAATAATGGTAGAAAACTTCCCTAACCTGGTAAAGGAAAAAGTCACACAAGTTTAGGAGGCACAGAGAACCCCAAACAAGGAGAACCCAACAGACCCATGCCCAGATACATTATAATTAAAATGCCAAAAATTAAAGATAAAGAGAATATTAAAGGCAACAAGAGAAAAGAAAACTGTTACCTATAAAGGAGCTTCCATAAGGCTGACACCTGATTTCCCATCAGAAACTCTATAGGCCAGAAGGGAATGGCATAAAGTACTCAAGTTAATAGAAAGCAAGGATTTAAGACCAAAATTACTGTATCCAGCAAGGCTATTATTCCAGTCAAGGGCATGTACCTTGGTTGTGGTCACATCCCCAGTAGGTGGTGTGCAGGAGGCAGCTGATCAATGTTTCTCTCTCATTGATGGTTCTAACTCTCTATCCCTCTCTCTTCCTCTCTGTGAAAAATCAATAAAATATATTTTAAAAAAGGTGTAGGGTAGATGAATGGATACAAAATCATGACCCAACTATATGCTGTCTACAAGAGAACCACCTCAAAACAAAAGATATACACACAGAGTGAAAGTGAAGGGATGGAAGTTTTTTTCATGCAAATAAAAAGAAAAAAAAAGCTGGAGTAGCATACTCATATCCAACAAAATAGACTTTACAATGAAGACCATCACAGGAGACAATAAAGGTCACAACATAATACTAACGGGTTCAATCCAACAAGAGGCTATAACTCTGGTAAACATTTATGCACCCATTATAGGAGCTGTCTATAAATAATAAAACTCAAATAAATAAAATCAGAAATGAAAGCAGAGAAGTAACCACAGACACCACAGAAATACAAAGGATTGTAAGACAATACTATGAACAACTATATGCTAACAAGTTGGACAATGTGGATAAAATAAACGTGTGTGTGTGTGTGTGTGTGAAAACTTCTAGAGGATTTTAATAGAAAGATTGACAACAATACAGTCATAGTAGGGGACTTTACCATTCCTCTGACTTCACTGGATAGATCTTCCAGACAAAAACTTAATAATAAGAAAACAGAGACTCTATAGGATACACTGGATCAGATGGGTTTAATAGACATTTATAGAACATTTCACCCTAATGCAGCAGAATATACATTCTTCTCAAGTGCACATGGATCATTCACAAAGTTAGACCACATGTTAGGACACAAAACAAGTCTTTATAATTTCACTAAGATTGAAATAATATCAATCATCTTCTCAGATCACGTGGAATGAAATTAGAAATCAACTACAGTAAAAACACCCTAAAACATTAAAATACATGGAGGCTAAATAATATGTTTTTAAGCCATGAATGGGTTACCAATGAAATCAAGAAAGAAATAAAAAACTTTCTGGAAACAAATGCAAATCAACACGCAACAACCCCAAATCTCTGGACATAGCAAAAGCAGTGCTGAGAGGGAATTTTATAGCACTACAGGTATACTTCAAAAAATAAGGACAATCAGCAATAAGCTATTTAACCCAACAACTTAAAGAAGTAGAAAGAGAACAACAAGAAAAGCACAGAGAAGACCCAGATAGCGCCTCTCGGCCAGGCTGAACCAGTGTTGGTCTTTTCCTCTTTTGCTGGCTCAACTATGGTGGCTGTGAAGAGCCTGAACCCCAAAGCCAAGGTTGCCCAGGTGGTGTTGGCGGTCAACATCAGCGCAGCCTGGGGTCTGCAGGACATGCTGAGGACCAACTTGGAGCCTAAGGGCACCATGAAGATGCTTGTTCCTGGTGCTGGAGACATCAAGCTTACTAAAGATGGCAATATGCTTCTGCATGAGATGCAAATTCAACACTCAACAGCCTCCCTAATAGCCAAAGTCGTGACAGTCCAGGATGACATAGTAACTGGTGACGGTAACACGTCCAATGTCCTAATCATTGGAGAATTGCTGAAATAGGATCTCTACATTTCTGAAGGTCTTCATCCTAGAATAGTAACAGAAGGATTTGAAGCTGCAAAGGAAAAGGCACTTCAGTTTTTGGAACAAGTAAAAGTAAGCAAAGAGATGGATAGGGAGACACTCATTGATGTGGCCAGAACATCTTTGCGTACTAAAGTTCATGCAGAACTTGCTGATGTCTTAACAGAGGCTGTAGTTGATTCCATTTTGGCCATTAAAAAACAAGACGAACCTATTGACCTCTTCATGGTTGAGATCATGGATATGAAACATAAATCTGAAACCGATACAAGCTTAGTCAGAGGTCTTGTTTTGGACCATGGGGCACGGCATCCTGATATGAAAAAAAGAGTAGATGATGCATACATCCTTACATGCAATGTGTCATTAGAATATGAAAAAACAGAAGTGAATTCTGGCTTTTTTTTACAAGAGAGCAGAAGAGAGAGAGAAACTAGTAAAAGCTGAAAGAAATTTCATTGAAGATAGAGTTAAAAAAATAATAGACCTGAAAAAGAAAGTCTGTGGTGACTCAAATAAAGGTTTTGTGGTTATTAATCAAAAGGGAATTGACCCATTTTCCTTAGATGCTCTTGCAAAAGAAGGCATAATAACTCTGCGCAGAGTGAAAAAAAGAAATATGGAGGAGAAAATGGCGGAAGAGCAGATGGGTGGTTTCTGAGTCTTGTCCTGAGGAAGAGAGAGAGAGCAGCTGAGGATCGCGCTAGGAGTGCTCGTCAACAAGCCAGGAGACTGGCAAACACCAGAGGAAATTTGGGGTCTGCTGATCAGGGAGCCCCCAACAGCTGACCACCCACGGCTGGGTCCCTTAACGGAGATACTTGCCGGCGCGGACGGGAAATCTCGCCATCTTGGAAGGGAGGAGGTTCGAGTCGGAGGCCTGATTATCCCCAGCCCCAAGGAACATCAACTGATCATAGTCGGCGCGAACCCTTAATCTCAGAGGAGCTCAGATTTCGCAGCGATCCGGTGGGAGGGAGAGAACTACGTAACCAGGCACCCTATAAAGAGAGATCATGGGGAGACTAAGAAACAACCCGCCTGTGAAAGAAAATCAACCATCACCAGAAAAGGAAGTAAACGAGTTAGAGGCAAGCAACCTACCAGAGCAAGAATTCAGAGTAATGATCATAAGTTGGCTAAAAAGAATGGAAGACAAATTTGACAATATGAATAAGACCCAAGAGGAAATGAAGAAGACCCAAGAGGAAATGAAGGTGACCCAAGAAGAAATGAAAAATGACATCGCTACTATGAAGAACTCAATAGAAAGCATCAAGAGTAGACTAGAAGAAGCAGAAGACCGCATCAGTGAGCTAGAAGACAAAATGGAAAAAAATACCCAATTACAGCAGTTGCTAGAAAAAAAAATTAAAAAACAGGAGGAGAGCCTAAGGGAGCTTTGGGACAATACAAAACAAAACAATATTAGAATAATAGGGGTTCCAGAAGGAAAGGAAACTGAGCAAGATATGGAAAAAGTATTTCAAGAAATAATGACAGAAAACTTTCCTGAGATAGAGAAGAAAAAACCAACACAAATCCAAGATGCTCGAAGAGTCCCCAACAAAATGAACCCCCAAAGATCAACACCCAGACACATTATAATTAAACTGGCAAAAAACATTGACAAAACCAGAATCTTAAAAGCAGCCAGAGAGAGACAGAAAGTTACATATAAAGGAAACCCCATCAGACTAGCAACTGATTTCTCAATAGAAACTCATCAGGCCAGAAGGGAATGGGATGACATATACAAAGTCATGCAAAGGAAGGGTCTGAACCCAAGAATGCTGTACCCCGCAAGGCTGTCAATCAAAATTGAAGGTGTAATCAGGAGCTTCACCGACAAAAACAGACTAAAGGAATTTATCTCCAACAAACCAGCAATGAAAGAAATGCTAAAGGGTCTACTGTAATAATAAAGAAATAGGAAGCGAAGAAGGAACACAGGGGGATAGAATAAAAATGGCATCAAATACCTACCTTTCAATAATTACTTTAAATGTAAATGGTTTAAACGCTCCAATTAAAAGACATAGGGTAACAGATTGGATAAGAAAGCAAAACCCATTCATCTGCTGTCTACAAGAAACCCACCTCAGAAAAACAGACGCCCACAGACTGAAGGTGAAAGGATGGAAAAAGATTTTCCAGGCAAACGGAAACGAAAAAAAAGCTGGGGTAGCAATACTTATATCTGACAAACTAGATCTCAAAGTGAAGGACATAACAAGAGATAAGGAAGGCCACTTCATAATACTAAAGGGTGTAATCCAACAAGAAGAAATAACCCTGGTAAACATATATGCACCCAATTCGGGAGCACCCAAATACATAAAGAAACTGCTGGAGGACATTAAGGGAGAGATTAATAGCAATGCAATCATAGTAGGAGATTTTAATACTCCATTGTCACCTCTGGACAAATCATCTAAACAAAAAATCAGTAAAGAAACGTCAATTCTAAATGACGTATTAGACCAGATGGAATTAATTGACATCTTCAGAACATTTCATCCCAAAGCCACAGAATATACATTCTTCTCAAGTGCACATGGGTCATTCTCAAAGATAGACCACATATTGGGACATAGGCAAAGTCTCTTCAAATTCAAGAAGATAGAAATCTTATCAAGCATTTTCTCAGGTCACAGTGCCATAAAATTGGAAATCAACTACAATAATAATAAGCCAAAGAAATTAAACACATGGAGACTAAATAGCATGCTATTGAACAAAGACTGGGTTACCAGAGAAATCAAGGAAGAAATCAAAAACATCATGGCAACTAATGACAATGAAAACACAACAATCCAAAATCTATGGGACACAGTAAAAGCTGTTTTGAGAGGGAAGTTCATATCCCTACAAGCCTATTGCAAAAAACAAGAAAGAATGGTAACAAATTATCTAACCCTACAACTCAAACAGTTAGAAAAAGAACATTAAGAAAGGCCCACTGTAAGCAGAAGGAAGGAAATAATAAAAATCAGAGCGGAGATTAACGACATAGAGACCAAAGACACAATACATAAGATCAACAAAACCAAGAGCTGGTTCTTTGAAAGGATTAACAAGATTGATGAGCCTCTAGCCAGGCTAACCAAGAAACAAAGAGAGAGGACCCAAATAAACAAAATTAGAAATGAAAGAGGTGAAATAACAACAGACCCCGCCGAAATACAAAGGATTGTTACAAAATACTATGAACAACTCTATTCCAACAAACTGGACAACCTGGAGGAAATGGACATATTCCTAGAAAAATACAACCTTCCAAAACTCAATCAGGAAGAATCTAAAAATCTCAATAGACCAGTAACTTGGGAAGAAATTGAAGCAGTCATCAAAAAGCTTCCATCAAACAAAATCCCAGGGCCAGATGGCTTCACAGGAGAGTTTTACCAAACATTCAAGGAAGAACTAAAACCTATCCTCCTCAGACTTTTCCAAAAAATTCAAGAGGAAGGAACACTGCCAAACTCCTTTTATGAAGCCAGCATCACCCTAATACCAAAACCAGATAAAGACAACTCAATGAAAGAGAATTACAGGCCAATATCCCTCATGAACATAGATGCCAAAATCCTCAACAAAATTCTAGCAAATCGGCTCCAGCAGTACATCAGGAAGATCATACACCATGACCAAGTAGGTTTTATACCAGGAATGCAAGGATGGTACAATATTCGCAAATCAATAAACGTGATACATCACATAAACAAATTGAGAGATAAAAATCATATGGTCATATCTATCGATGCAGAAAAGGCATTTGATAAAATCCAACACCCTTTCCTGATAAAAACTCTCAACAAGGTGGGAGTACAAGGATCATACCTCAACATAATAAAAGCTATATATGATAAACCCACAGCCAACATCATGCTCAATGGGCAAAAACTAAAACCATTCCCTCTAAGAACAGGAACAAGACAGGGATGCCCACTCTCACCACTCCTCTTTGACATAGTACTGGAAGTACTCGCCATCGCAATTAGACAAGAAGAGGAAATAAAAGGCATCAAAATTGGAAAAGAAGAAGTAAAGCTGTCCCTATTTGCAGATGACATGATATTGTACATAAAAAATCCAAGAGACTCCATCAAAAAGCTAATAGACTTAATAAACGAATTTGGCAATGTAGCAGGATACAAAATCAATGCCAAGAAATCAATGGCATTTCTCTACACCAATAGTGAACTTACAGAAACAGAGACTAAAAAAGCAATCCCGTTTACCATCGCACCAAAAAAATTAAGATACCTAGGAATAAACTTAACCAAGGAGGTAAAAGACCTATATGCAGAAAACTACAGGACACTGAAAAAAGAAATAGAGAAAGATGTAAACAGATGGAAGAACATACCATGTTCATGGATTGGTAGAATCAACATCATCAAAATGTCCATACTTCCCAAAGCAATATATAAGTTCAATGCACTCCCCATGAAAATACCATGGACATACTTCACAGACCTAGAAAGAACACTCCAAAAATTCATTTGGAACAATAAAAGACCCCGAATAGCCTCAGCAATCTTGAGAAATAAGAGTAAAGTAGGAGGAATCTCAATACCAGATTTCAAGCTGTATTACAAAGCAACTGTTCTCAAAACAGCCTGGTACTGGCACAAGAACAGACATATTGATAAATGGAATAGATTAGAGAATCCAGACATCAACCCAAATCAATATGCTCAATTAATATTTGACAAAGGAGGCACGAACATACAATGGAGTCAAGACAGTCTTTTTAATAAATGGTGTTGGGAAAATTGGACAGATACATGCAAAAGAATGAAACTAGATCACCAACTTACACCATACACAAAAATAAACTCAAAATGGATACAGGACTTAAACATAAGACGGGAAACCATAAAAATACTAGAGGCATCCACAGGCAGCAAAATCTCAGACATATGCCTAAAGAACTTCTTCACTGATACTAACCCTAGGGCAATGGAAGCTAAAGAGAAAATAAACAAATGGGACTACATCAAAATAAAAAGCTTTTTTACATCAAAAGAAACCATCAACAAAACAACAAGAAAACCCACTGTATGGGAGAACATATTTGCAAATGATATCACTGATAAAGGTTTAATCTCCAACATCTACAGACAGCTTATACAACTCAATAAAAGGAAAATGAATGAGCCAATTAAAAAATGGGCAATGGACCTAAATAGAATCCTCTCAAAAGAAGACAGAAGGAAGGCCAAGAGGCACATGAAAACATGCTCCAAGTCACTAATTATCCGAGAGATGCAAATCAAAACAACAATGCGGTACCATCTCACACCTGTCAGAATGGCCAACATCAACAAAACAACAAACAACAAATGTTGGCGAGGTTGCGGAGAAAAAGGAACCCTCGTGCACTGCTGGTGGGATTGTAGGTTGGTGCAACCACTGTGGAAAACAGTATGGAGCTTCCTCAAAAAACTGAAAATGGAACTCCCATTTGACCCAGTAATCCCACTACTAGGAATATACCCCAAGAAACTAGAAAGTCCAATCAGAAAGGATATATGCACCCCTATGTTCATAGCAGCACAATTTACAATAGCTAGGATTTGGAAACAGCCTAGGTGCCCGTCAGCAGATGAATGGATCAGAAAACTATGGTACATCTACACCATGGAATACTATGCTGCCATAAAAAGGAAGGAATTCTCATCATTTGCAGTAACCTGGATGGAATTGGAGAGCATCATGCTGAGTGAAATAAGCCAGTCAATGAAAGAGAAACACTACATGACCTCACTCATTTATGGATATTAAAGAACATTATAAACGAATGAACAGAAAGATAGATATAGTGACAGTAAAACAACAGGCAGTCTGTCAAATGACAGGGGGGGGGGAGGGAGGGTAGGGAGATCTGGGGGAGATAAGAGATCAACCGAAGGACTGGTATGCTTGCATATAAGAATAACCAATGGACACAAAACTCTGGGGAGGGAGGGCATCTATGGGGGGGGGCAATGATAAGCTATGTACACAGATAATACCTTAATAAAAAATAATTAAAAAAAAAAAAGAAAAAAAGAAATATGGAAAGGCTGACTCTTGCTTGTGGTGGAGTAGCTCTAAATTCTTTTGAGGACCTAAGTCCTGATTGTTTGGGACATGCAGGACTTGTCTATGAGTACACATTGGGAGAAGAGAAGTTCACCTTTGTTGAGAAATGTAACAATCCTCACTCTGTTACATTACTGGTCAAAAGACCAAATAAGCACACACTCACTCAAATCAAAGATGCAATAAGAGATGGCTTGAGGGCTGTTAAAAATGCTATTGATGATGGCTGTGTAGTTCCAGGTGGTGGTGCAGTGGAAGTGGCAATGCCACACGCCCTTGTGAAATATAAGCCCAGCATAAAGGGCAGGGCCCAGCTTGGAGTTCAAGCGTTTGCTGATGCATTGCTCATTATTCCCAAGGTTCTTGCTCAGATTCTGGTTTTGATCTTCAGGAAACACTAGTTAAATTTCAAGCAGAACATTCGGAATCAGGTCAACTTGTGGGTATGGACTTGAACACAGGTGAGCCAATGGTAGCAGCAGAAGTGGACGTATGGGATAACTATTGTGTAAAGGAACAGCTTCTTCACTCCTGCACTATGATTGCCACCAACATACTCCTGGTCGATGAGATCATGCGAGCTGGAATGTCTTCTCTAAAAGGCTGAATTGAAGCCTTCCCTGTACTACCTGAAGACTCTACAGAGTGATCCTAAGAATATAGCTATGGAATTTTTGTCCTGGCTTCAAATGATTTTTAAAGGAATTTTCTTTTCCCATCTGAAGAAAGGAGAGAGTGATGGCAAACCACCTATTAAAATTCCAAAGTCTGAAATTATAATTTACGCTATTTTCTAAATTGTACTCAGTGTATGTACAACTAGCAGGCTGTTTTCACCCAATGTGCACAGAATATTTTTGCTTTAGTTTCTGTGATACTAAAAAAACAGAAAAGCATATGGTATCTACATTATTAAATATTCCTTGAAAAACAAATTTGCTTGTTTAATAATTTCTTCTAATGATGTATTATAATTTATCCAGTAGTTCCCTATTGAGCATTTAAGATGAAAAATTTTATGCTAATGACATTTAAGTAACAAGGTTTTGAAAGCATCCCTGTTTATTTAGTATCAATTGCTATGAGTAAAATGATTGGATCTTTTAGTGGGACATTCCATGCTTTGAAGTAACTTTGCTAAAATGCTCCCAGGAAAGTTAAGTGGGAGTGAGTAGAAAGATGGGTGAACTAGAGGCAAGGGAGTTGAAAGAGCTGCACGTTTATAAAATGGCAAAAATTAAAATAGAGGAGACAGGTTTGAATAGGCTTTAAGTCATGGTGACAGGCTTAGTTGAGAAGAGATTTTCAAGGTAGACCATACTGTGTTTTCATACCCTGGACCTGAAGTATCTATCCCAAGACCTCCAGTGTCATTTTCCCTCCCTAAAATTATTTGTGTTTCCAAAAAATTGTTTTTTATACAGGTCAGGTGGTGTAACTGTACAGTCCTTGAAGGGGAAATTGTGTTGCTAAGTTTTGTATTTTGAGGACTTGGCTACAGTGTGCAATAAATATTTAACTTGGGGAAAAAGAAAAGCCCAGAGCAAGAAGGAAGGAAATAATAAAGATTAGAGCAGAAATAAATAACATAGAGACTAAATAAATGTAAGTATTTTCTTACAATTCTTTGTATTTCTGTGGCATCTGTGGTTACTTCTCTACTTTCATTTCTGGATACACACACACATACACACACACACACACACACACACACACACACACAAGAGCTGGTTCTTTGAAAGTATAAACAAAATTAATAAACAATTACCCAAACTCATAAAAAAACAAAACAAAGAGAGAGACCCAAATAAATAAAATCATAAATGAAAGTGGAGAAGAACACCACAGAAATACAAAGGATTGTAAGAAAATACTATGAACAACTAGTATTTGCCGGCGTATAAGACGATTTTTTGGCCCTGAAAAATATGTATTTGCCGGCGTATAAGACGACTGGGCGTATAAGACGACCCCCTAACATTTCCACTAAAAATACAGAGTTTGTTATATACTCGCCGTATAAGACTACCCCCCACTTGGAGGCATATTTTTCAGGGCCAAAAAGTCGTCTTATACGCCGGCAAATACGGTATATGTCAACAAGCTGGACAATGTGGTTGAAATGAAAGCTGGACAAATTCTTAGAAAAGTACAACCTCCTAAAACTGAATCAGCAAGAGTAACAAAACTTAAATAGGTCAATAACAACAGATGAAATAGAAGAAGTAATAATAAAAAAGAAAACCTTCCACCAAACAAAAGGTGAAGATGGTCTAGATGGATTCACAGAGGAGTTTTTCCAAACATTCAAAGAAGAACTAACACCTATCTTCCTCAAACTATTTCAGAAAATTTAAGAGGAAGAAACACTTCCAAACGCGTTTTATGTGGCCAGCATTATCCTAGTTCCAAAACCAGATAATTACACTACAAACAAAGAGAATTATAGGCCAATATTCCTGATAAACATAGATGCTAAAATCCTCAACAAAATATTAGCAAATCACATCTAGCAATATATTAAAGAGATCATACACCATGATCAAATGGGATTTATTTCAGGCATTTAAGGATGGTACAATATTCACAAGTCAATAAACATGCCACTGATGTTTAACATAAACAAATTGAAAAACAAAAATTACATGATTATATCAATAGACACAGAAAAAGCATTCAACAAAATCCAACACCCATTTTTGATAAACCTCTCAGCAAAGTGGGAATACAGGGGTCATATCTCAACATGATAAAGGACCTATATGACAAACCTACAGCCAACAGCATACTCAATGGGCAAAAACTAAAAACTTTTCCTCTATGAACAGGAACAAGAAAGGATGCCCACTCTCGCCGCTCCTATTCAACGTAGTACTGGAAGTGCTAGTCATAGTGATCAGACAAGAAGAAATGAAAGGGATCCAAATTGGAAAAGAAGAAGTAAAACTATCATTATTCGCAGATGACATGATATTGTACATAGAAAACCCCTAAAGACTATCTAAAGGGTACAAGACTTAGTCAAGGAATTTGGCAATGTAACAGGATACAAAATTAACACCCAGAAATCCATGGCTTTTTAATGCACCAATAATAAACTCATAGAAAGAGAAACTGAAACAAACAAACAAACAAACAAACAAACAAACAAACAAATAAAATAAAGAGAGAGAATTTCAGGGAAAGCATATCCTTCCCCAGGGACAGGCCCATGATATCTTCGGGCTATTCACAATTCTCTGCAGATAGGGTACAGACCGCTTCTACAACTCCTAACCCCCCATCACGTGTCCTAGCCAGGCCTCCCTACTGCAAGATATCCCAAAACCTGTTCCACTTGGTCCTCAGTATCTCCCCAAGCACAGGGTACACCTCCTTCTTTCCCCACTCCTCAGCAAGGGGCCAAGGCCCTGGACAAGACTGGCAGATTGCCTTCACTCACTTGTCCCCTACTAGAAGGACCAAGTATCTCCTAACCCTCGCAGACACCTCCTCAGACTGGGCAGAAGCACTCCCCATGTGTCTGAGACTCCTCCGAGGTCACACAGTGCCCATTCAGCACGTCATCCCCACATCCGGCCTCCCCACCTCACTGCAATCAGATAATGGACCTGCTTTCACATCTCAAACGACTCAACAGGTCTCCTCCATGCTGAACATCCAGTGGAACTCACATCCCCTACCGCCCCAATCTTCAGGCGAGGTAGGAAAAGCAAAGTCCTTAATTCAGTCTCACCTGACTAAACTAACTCACAAAACTAAAGAACCTGAAACTGCTCTCCTACCTCAAGGCCTTACGCACATGAGGGCATTCCCCCGTGCACCCTCCTTTCTCAGTCCCTTTGAACTCAGGTATGGAAGACCCCTCTTACTAGGAAATTTCCCTTCCACAGGGACCCCTCTTTATGTCCCCATTTTCTTTTTTAAAAAATAAATCTTTATTGCTCAGATTATTACAATTGTTTCTCCCTTTTCTCCCCCATAGCTCCCTTCCACCTAATTCCCACCCCACCCTCTGCCCTTACCTCTTCCCCCCACTATTTTCCTCATCCATAGGTTATACAATTTTAATCCAGTCTCTTTCTGCACCCCACACCCCTTTCACCCTGATAATTATCTATCCACTCCCTTTCTTTGCCCCTAATTCTATTATATTCACCAGTTTATTCTATTCCTCAGATTTTTAATTCACTTGATCTTCTTCCTCTTCTTAAGTAACACCTTTCAGCATTTCATATAATACTGGTTTGGTGGTGATGAACTCCTTTAGCTTTTTCTTATCTGTGAAGCTCTTTATCTGCCCTTCAATTCTGAATGACAACCTTGCTGGATACAGTAATCTTGGTTGCAGGTTCTCGCTATTCATCACTTTGAATATTTCTTGCCACTCCCTTCTGGCCTGCATGGTTTCTGTTGAGAAATCAGCTGATAGTCTTATGGGTGCTCCCTTATAGGTAACCAACTGCTTTTCTCTTGCTGCTTGTAAGATCTTCTTTTTGTCTTTTACCCTTGGCATATTGATGGTGATGTGTCTCCAAGAATTTTTCTTTGGATTCCTCTTGTTTGGGGTTCTGTACACTTCCTGTACTTGTAAGTCTATTTCTTTCACCAGGTGAGGGAAGTTTTCTGATATTATTTCTTCAAATATGTTTTCAGTATTTTGCACTCCCTCTTCTTCTGGCACCCCCATAATTCTGATGTTGGTGCGCTTGAAGTTGTCCCAGAGGCTCCTTACACTATCTTCAACTTTCTGGATCCTCTTTTCTTCTTCCTTCTCCAAAGGAGTGTCTTTTGGCTCTTTGACCTGATTCTTGTGTTCTTCCATTCTGCTGTTGGATCTCTGCATAATATTTTCCAATTTAGTCAGTTTATCTATACTTTTTAGTTGGGTCTCATGAAATTTATTGAGCTTTTCTAGGATATTGTTGCATAACCTTAGAACCGTAGTTCTGAACTCTATATCCTCCATCTCTTTTGTTTGAGATCTATTTCCTTGTCTCTGCATTATCACTATTTTTCAGAGTTGGTAGAATGGCTTTGTGTGTTTGGTGTCCTATATAGCACAGTGGGTCAGCCTCCTCAGTTACCTGAGGTAGACACTCTTGGTGATCCCCTTTGTGGACTGCATGCACAGCCTTGTTGTAGCTAAGTCTTTATTGTTGTGAATTGACCTTCAGGCCAATTGGGTGTGGGTATCAGCTGTGTCTACTCTGGGATAAATTCTGTATTGGAGACAGTCTTATAGGATCAGACTTGAAAAACTGCAGAAGCCTCTGCTCAGCTTGGATGGGGTGGAGTCTCAGGGCTGAACTGGCAGTCTTGGCTTCCGCCCTGCCCTTGTGCACTCGCCTGAGTTTCCGCCTGACCGTCCCAGTTTCCCCAAGGAAGAGCTTGGGTGCCCCAGGGGCTCGCCTGGACTTGGGCTGGTCTCTATAGTCTGGAGCTTCTGACTCCTTCCACTACAGAGAGGCCGCCACTTTGTACAGAGAGGCAGTGGCAGCCTCCAAGGTCAGACCTGGAGCTTCTGACTCCTTCCGCTATGGAGGGGCTGCGGTCAGACCTCAGCGCTTTTGCATTCGCGTGAGCACGCTCGCGCGCGTCTGTAGACTCTGCAGGCTGCGGTTCCCTATCCCCCGTCTCCCAGTCTCTGAGTCTCTGGGTGCCTTTCTCTACAGTCCAGACTCCACCCGTACGAGCCTGGGACCATGGAATTTCGGCCGGGGTTGGGTTCACTACAGTGGGAAAGGGTTCCGTGCAATCTGGGAATTCCTCCCCTCCCACCAGGCAGGCATTCAGCAGCCGCACTTCCTCTCTGAGCTCGAGCGTTTCCCTACCTCAGCGCTTTTCGGCTCCCAGTCCGATCTGTGAGCCTCTCTCTTTCTTTCTAGTTGTAGCTATTCCACTCCGCCAGCTTTCCTGAGGTTTTGGTGAAGTCCTTTTTGATTTTAGTTGTTTTTTTTAATTAAATTGTTGATGAGGTGGCAGCTTAGGAGACTGCCTAGGCCGCCATCTTGGTTCCGGTCTCCTATATGTCCCCATTTTCAACCTCATATACAATTACTGAAGGACATGCTGGTTGGGTCTTCCTTCGGCAACCCTACCAGAGAGACTTGCACCCCGGGGGAAGTAGGCTGTGCCTGCTGCCAGGCGTCTGCACAGAGGAGCACCTGCTCTAGAGCATATGAAAAGTCTCGTTCTTACCACACTTCTGCCTCTAAGTCCATTATTTGAATTCGGACAGGTGAGCATTTCTCACAGTCAAAGCATTGCATGAACTTGAACCTGAGTTCAGCTGAGGTGTCCCCAGTGTCTGTTTCTCTAGTTTTAGCCAATGGTGCAGAGAAATTACAGTTTCTACCTCAAGAGGAGCCCAAAGCTGACAGAGTGGCCAGGGTGGAGTAGAGCAGGTTGGTAGGTGTCTGAGGGATGGGCACCTACAGTGGGTGCGGGTGACCACTGCACCTGGTTGGGTGTGGCTGCCACACGCTGGCTATTTGGCTCAGATGGGCTGGCTAATCCTGGTCACTGGGTGAAATTAGGGTTGCTCAGTACAATACAGGGTGCCCAGTTAGATCAGATAAACACTGAATAATTTTGTTATCGTAAGAACGCCCCAAATATTGCCCTGGCAGGGTGCTCAGTGGTTGGGCGTCATCCCATACACAGAAAGGCAACTTTTCATTCCCGCTCAGGGCACATGCCTGGGCTTTGGGCTTGGTCCCCTGGAGGGAACGTGCAGGAGACAGCTGATAGACATTTCTCTCTATCGTTGGTGTTTCCTTCTCTTCCTCTCCCACGTCCTCCTCTGTGAGGCTGAGCTAGGAGGAGCCTCCCCTCAGGATGTGGGCTCCCCTGGGCTCAGCTTTCTCCTACCCAGGGTTTCTTGCCAGGCCCGGGCCCTCCCCTTGGGTCAGTGCTA
Source organism: Vespertilio murinus (assembly GCA_963924515.1). Taxonomy (NCBI): domain Eukaryota; kingdom Metazoa; phylum Chordata; class Mammalia; order Chiroptera; family Vespertilionidae; genus Vespertilio; species Vespertilio murinus. Next base: position 108,048,830 of record OZ004708.1, read on the forward strand.
AGTGGAAGGACGGGCACCCCTGGTGGAAGGGACTCTGTGCACCTGCTCTTCCAGCTCTGGCCCCACACAGGACCCCAGGCTTGCAGGAGGGGGCTAGCCAGGCCGCTACTGCAGTGGGAGGTCCCTCTCTAGCAGAGCTGCCTCCGTGCAGTGGGCTGGGAGGAGGAAGCAGCCGCTGAGTGGGCAGGGGCAGAACAGGAGGGAGGCCTTATAAGAGTGAACAGCATAAAGGGACCTTCATCATTGGCACCAGGAAACCCTTCAGGGTTGAGAATCCAGTTTGGACCAGTGAGTCAGTAGTGAAATAATTAGGCAGAGAAATAGGAATGTGGGCCATTAATTCCCTGTGGACACTTCTCCACTGTGGGCTGATGCTCCCTATCCTTAGATCACCCCTTACTTCTTTTTTTCTGATAACCATGTTATACCACCTACCACTGCATAACAAATTATCCAAGATTTACGGTAGTAAACACTTATCAACTGGTTAGTTTGGCAGGTCAGGAATTTGAGTGCAGAGTGGCTCTAATTTGAAGTCTCCTTTAGGCTGGGGTCTAATGTTGGCCTGGGCTGAGAGCTCATCTGAAGGTTTGACTGAGGCCGGGAATCCACTTCCACATGATTCACTCCCTCATGGCCAGCGGGTGCAGGCTGGGGCCTCCTCCTCACACAGGGCTCTCCTCACAACAAGGCAGCTGGTCCCCTACAGCGAGTGACTCAGGAGAGAAAGGTTGAAGCTGCAATGTGGTGCAGGACCTGGTCTCAGAGGTCACCACTCATTTCTGCAGGTTCCAACTGGCTCCACCTCCTTCGCGCAGGGTGCCCAGTTTCTACCTCAAGAGGAGCCCAAAGCTGACAGAGTGGCCAGGTGCTATTCAAGGTGGGCATGGCTTCAGGTTCGGGTCACCAGGAAGTTCCTGCTACAAGCACGCTCTTCTTGGAAAGCATCACCTCCCTGCTGAAGACACCCCGCAGGCTGAGAGGTGTTCTACTTTCCAGCCACACTCCTCACTTTACTCCACCTTCTGTAGTCACCTGCCAAGACCCCTCACCTTTCAGGTCATTGCACCAGGCCTGCTTCCATGCTGCTGACATTCACATCTGCCTTCTTAGGCCATTTAAAAAAAGTATTTTACTTTTAAAAATTGTTACTGATTTTAGAGAGAGGGAGGGAGAGAGAGAGAAACGTTTATTTGTTGTTCCGCTTACTTATGCCTTCATTGGTTGATTTTGGTATGTGTCCTGACCCGAAACCTTGGCCTATCAGGACAACGCTCTAACCAACTGTGTTGCCTGGCCAGGACCTCTGAGGCCGGTTCTGATCAGCAGGTCTGCTGCCAGTCCCCGACTCAGCGGTGCTCGTGGGGACCTTGCTGGGTGCTGTGCTTCCCATGGGCCGGCCTCCCACGTTCTCTCCATTTTACAGAGTGACCCGGCCAAGAGGCGCAGGCTGTGCATGTGGAAAGCTCTGGAAGGTGGACTCACGGTCCTCTGAAATGTGGCCACCGCCTCTGCCACCGCTGGGGAATGGTCTGAATCCCCAGTGATGGTGGTGGCCAGTGGGCCAGGCAGACATTGATAGATCCTTCCCCCAACCGATGGGCAGAGAATGACGTAAACTCCACCTGCAGCGGGACATTCCTGAGCACCTAACCAGGCACCTCATACTGACCGTACACTGAACTACCACCAGTCAGCACCTGCCAAACACCATAAGCCCCGATTCCTAAGTCCCTAAGTGCCTAATCATGTGCCTTACATGAAACCACCAATCAGCGTGTGCTGAGTGCCCTACCCCATCCCTTCCTTTTCCTCCCCTCAAAAGGGTGTTCACCCCGACACTTGTGCTCTTTCTCCTCTGGAAGGCAGCCCAGCAGGGTCTTCTCCTCCAATAAAGCCTGTGTCCTGCTCTCCGGCCTGTCTCATCTTTCAGACGTGTCCTCACTCTGTCCTGCGGATTCCTGGGCGGAGTCCCACTGAGGCCTGGGCCGGGGGTGGCGGGCTCTCATGACCTGCCCGGAGGGGAGCGGACCACATCCCCCAGCACGCAGCCTCGGCACCATTGGTCAATATTGGAGGAGCCGAGGGAGGGAGCTGTCCCGTCCAGCTGCTGTGAGCCTCACTCAGGGTGTGGGGGAACAGGGCCCAGGGAGTCAGCTGTCACTCAGTTCCCTGTGTTGGGCTCTGTCCCCGGGGGACCCCACGTGACCCATGTGACAGTGAGGAAGCCAATGCCCAGGAAATGACTGTTTTGTAAGAAGCTGATAAGGTTGGATGAAGAAACACCATTGAACTGTCGGAGTGGAGTCTGTGAGCTCAGCCCTGCAGGAGCCGTGTGCTTATGTACGCATTCACCTTCTCCCGAAGGTCAGGGCGCCCTCCCGGTGGGGGCCGGCGGGGAGTCTGGCTGGAGGGCTGGCGTCAGCCCTGGAAATAACCCATTTTCAGGGGCCTCTCCATTTTCCACCCCTCTGTGCCTCTTCCACTGCCCGTGCCAAAGAGGGCCTGAGGCCCGCGTGCCTCGGGTTTGCTAGGAAACGCCTCCGAGGGGGCCGTGGGGCCTCCAGCCTGGACCTCTGGGCCGGGCCTGGGTGTGACGGTGCGGAAACGCACCCCTGTCCCTGTGACGGCACCGGAAGCACAGAGGAAGTGCGCTCCGCCCACCCAAGGCCAGAGAAGCCGCGGGGCAGGTGAGTGGTGGGGCTTGGGGCCTCGAGGGCGCTTCTGGGTCCGGCAGCACTGGGAGAAGGAGGGGGACATGCCGCGAGGCGGCGAGGCCCCTGATGAGCTGTGTCCAAAGTGGGAGCTTTGTCTGGCCAGGCTTGGAGGTGACCTCCTCCTCCTGGCCACACTGCTGCTCTGGGGATGTCCACCAACCCCCAGTTCCACCCGCACTGGGCGCCGCCGGGGAGGCATCGCAGAGTCTGGTTGTGTCGTCTCCCCGGCCTCTGCGCTGGTTGACAGTCACCATGCAGAGCAAGTGTGCGGGTCCCTGCAGAGCGGGGACAGCACTGGGTCACCGGGGTGTCTCTGTCTCCAGGAAAGATGACCCTGAGCCCAGGAGTGGCCGGTCCCGCAGCCGACTAGTGGCGGGGGACCCCACTCCAGCCAGCTACTGGACTCTTCCAGGCCGAGCCGGGAGGGGCGGGGGGTCCCAGACACAGTCCGGGGGCTGGGCCCTCCAACACCCTCGGCCCGGAGCCTGCAGCTCTGACCCGCCGGCCACCAGGCCCTGTCTAGGTGGTGCCTTGGGAAGAGGGTGAGCCCGGGCCTCTGGGGGACCCACAGCGAGCGGACAGCAGGCCCAGCGAGCGTCTGGCTCCAAGGAGGGGCGGCGGGGCCAGCCTGCTGTGAGCCAGGATGGAGCTCAGGTGTCTGCAGCCCCAGGGCCCGCCAGCCCTGCGGTTCTTGCAGGAGAGAAAGGGCACACGCAGCACCCGCTGCCTGCACCTGACCCCCACTCCAAACCTCCAGAGCCTGGCAGCTGGGGGGGCTGGGTGGGGCGGGCGCAAAGGAAGTGGTTTGTCCCTAGCTGGGGAGTTGCAGGGGCCCAGGTCCCAGGTTCCGCTCCTGGAGGGGGTGGGGGCGGGGGCGGGGTAGGGCTGACACATCTCTGACCACAACCTGCCCCTCCTTACACAGCGGCTCCTCGAGCGGCCAGGCTGTGCCCGCGCCACACTGGGGCCTGGGTCGAGGGGTCCTTCCAGCTCAGAGCTGCGTGAGTCCCAGGGCCAGGTGGGCCTGGCTGCCCTGCCCCACTGTGAGCCCAGCCCCGGCTCCCCATGTGCAGAATAGTGGCCCCTGCGCCGGCACAGCCGCCTCGCTGCAGCCTCCCTGCCTGCCCGGTGGGCTCTGGCGGCCACCACGTGGCGTTTGAAGAGCAGAGGCTCCGACATAAGGAGGATGAGCTTGGGGCAGCCCTGACCACAAGCAGATGCGAGGCCAGACCTGCCTCTGCGTCTGAATGAAATGTCACTCAGCTCCTGTCCTGTCTGCCTGGGACCTGTTCCCTCTCCTGGGACAGGGTCCCTTGGGCGCTGTGCATGTGCACACACGTGTGCTGTGGAGGGGTGTTTATGTGGGAGCTTGTGTCCACATGTGAGTGCCCTTCCCAAAGCCCACTGCCCGGAGCTGTGTAGGGGGAGGCGGGCCGGCCTGCCCTGCCCGGTGCTCCCTTTGACCTGGGGAAAGCCGGGAAGTCAGCCCTTAGAGAGTGAGGCCACGCTGCATCCCCCAGCTTCCCAACCGACCGGACCAGCTGGTCCCGCTGTTCCGCACCAGGACCTTGCTCTGTCATGCCTGCCCGCACCTGGCGCTCCCCCCCCCTCCCCGCTACCCTCCCCCTCCCACCCCAGCTGCCCTTGCTGTCAAGTCCTGGAAGATGAGATGATGGTGGCGCCAGGCTCCACTGGAAGGGCACATGCCTGCCCTGGGGACGGGGACGTCCACATGCCTCACGTCTGCTCTGGACGTGACCGCCCCCTGTAATGTAGACGCTGACTCTAAGGATGCCAGCAGCTAGCCAGGCCCCCATGGCAGAGGCCCCTCTGCTCTGAGCTACAGCCGACAGGCCGTTCCTGTGACGTGGACACTGCAGTGCTCTGACTGCATGTAGCCATGAGGCTGTCCACCGGCCCCGCCGCTCAGCCCCCGCAGCCCAATCCCCCCAGGGAGCCCCGCTGCCAGACACGCACTCAGTGGGCTTTTCCTAAAACCCCTGTGAAGGCGGGGCGCTGGGTGGGATGCGGGGTACTGGGTGGGAGGCAGGCTCTGGGTGCTGGGTGGGAGGGTACTGGGTGGGAGGCGGGGTGCTGGGTGGGCAGGGCAGCTCCCACCTGGGTTGCAGGTGTGACACAGGGCGAGGGCGAGGCCACATCCGTCAGTCCATCTGTCCTCCCGCCTGACTGCTTCCTGGGCCCTGAGCAGCTCTGTGGGAGGAGAAGAATGTAGCAGGTGCACCTGCTGCTCAGAGAGGGGCCATTTCCCTGAAGGAGCTGGTGGGGGTGAGGCGGTGGCCGGTTTGGGCAGCCAGCTCCGATGCGGGAGGGCCCAGGAACAGGCGGAGCTGGGCGGGGCCACCAGGCTCCCTCACCCCCTGCGCTCTGCTCAGAGGGTGTGTGCCCCCCTCCCAGCTGCTCCCAAGGTGCCCTCTACTGTGAGGGGCAGTCAGAGGGGGCAGTGAGGTGCTCAGGTGCGGGGGGTGCCTGCCTGCACCCGCACCCTGGGTGAGCTCTGCACCCTCCAGGGGACCCGGCCCCCCTGGCAGGCGCCTTTCGTGTCCAGGGACCAGCTCAGCTCTGGCCTGAGTGTCACGCTGGCCTCAGGGGCTGCCCACGCCAGGGGACACTGCTTCGGGCTTGGGGCTGGAGAGCAGCCTGCCCCCCTCCCTGGGGGGCGGCTGGGACCTGCCCCCCCCCTCCCGGCTGGCCCGGCTCCTCCCCATGGCCATGGTCTTACGGTCTGTCTTGACTTCATTGAACAGCAGGTGCTTCTCCTGTGGGATTTCTCCTCCCCACTCCTTCTTCCCCCTCCCTCCTCTCCTCCTTTCTCCGTGTTCCCCAAAGACATGTGTTTTCCGTTTGCCATAGCCCCAAAGCGAGCGGAGGCCACGAGGCTGGCCCGGGGGCATGTGGGTGCTGCATTGGGCCCAGTCCAGTCCAGGGCCCAGCTGGCACTCACCACCTCATGTCTCCTGCCAGGAAGCCACCCGCCAGCCCCCGCTCACTGAGGATGGAGCCCGGAGGAGCGGTCCCCACAGCCCCAGCCCTCCGCGCCAGCCCCGAGGGGCGTGGAGACGGGCCTGGCACAGATCCAGGGAAGCTGCGGGCGCTGCCCGTCTGGCCCGGAGCTCACCGTGCAGCCCCCGCCCCGAGGAGCCCCGCCGGGGAGCAGAGCTGCACCGTCCAGGCCCCTGACCGGGACAGCGGGACTGACAGCCCACCTTGCAGCATGCCCACCGGGCCCTTCTGCCAGGATGGCGGCGAGGCGGGGGGCCCCACCCTGCTGGCCCCGCACCCCAAGGCGGCCCCAGGCAGCCTGACCACCCGGGAGGAGGCCCACAGCGCCGTGGGCCAGGGTGGCAGCGAGGAGCCCGCGCCGGAGCGCAGCCCCCCGGGGGCCGGTGTGCACCTGGCTGAGGTGGGTCGCCCTCCTGCCCAGGAAGGCTCCTTCGGGGTCTGAGGTGGCAGAGGCCTCACTCTGCGTGGTGCCAGGAGTTGGGTGCCTGCTCAGCCACCACATCGCAGAGGCCCCTGGACGTAGGGCGGGGAGCACACCCCAGCCGCCCTGCCCTGGAGCCCGGCTGCCTGCCTCAGCGGGACCAGGGCCTTTGCCCGCACCTGCAGAGCCCGCGTGAGGAAGGTGCACACACACACACACACACACACACACACACACACACACACCACCACCACCACCACCACCACCACCACGAGAGGCTGGGGGGAGCACCGAGCAGCGGCCTGTGGAGCCGCTGTGTCCCCGGCAGGGAGCGGAGCTGCCTCCCAGAAAGCATCCTGGGCGCTGCCCCGTGCGGGAGGCGGGAGGACAGAAATAGCAGACACCCTGCGAGGAGGCCGCGCTGGGAGGGGGCCAGCGGCTGCTCCCTAGAGAAGGGGTGTCCGGGGGGCAAGGCCCAGCCCTGGCTGTGTGCGGGCTGCTGTGGCCGCTCCAGTAGCAGGCCTGGGGCCAAGGCTGCCAGCCTGACCGCCCAGAGCCAGCCTCCGGGGCTGCTGGCGGCTGCCATCCAGGTCTCATTGTCCTTTGAGTGTGATGGCCACGGGTCAGGCGATGACAGCCACTGAGAAAGTGTGACTTCCAGTTTCCAGGACAGTGCCATCCAGAGGCCCCGGGGGAAGCTGCAGGGCCGCTGAAGGAGGCGGGGGTGGGGCGAGGGCAGGAGGCTTTCCTGTGGTTTTGAGGGAGGAACAAGTGAGGCACTGAGCACACTGAGGACTGGACAGTTTGAGTGGCCCCAGCTGAGGGCACAGCTGTCGCTGGATGTCTGGTAAGGCCCTGGGTGATTGGGGAGGGGAGACACCAGCAAATGGGGTGAGCAAGGCCCCCAAATGCCAAAGCATCGTACAATGAAAATAAAGAAATGCTGTTTGCTACAGCCCCACCACCTGGGCCTCTCCGGGAAGCTGCCTCCTGTCCCCGCTCTCGGGCAAGTGCAGGCTCAGGGTGGCCCTTCTGCCCGCCCAGCCTCTGGGAGCCCGGGGAGGAACTGGGGATGGACTACAACACAGGACTGTGCCCTTGACTGGGACTCAAACCTGTGTCCCTGTGATGGGCCAACACTCTAACCACTGATCCACACCAGCCAGGGCTATTGACTTCATTTTATTCTATTATGATTTACAAAGATATTTTATTGTTAAAATTCATTATTATATTTTTTCAATTATAGTTGACAGACAATATTATATTAGTTTCATGTTTATCCCCCAGTGATTAGACATACATTTATTTTTATTAGTTTTTAATTTGATAAATCTTTATTGCTCAGATTATTACAATTGTTTCTCCTTCCCCACCCCCATAGCTCCTTTCCACCCAGTTCCCACCCCACTCTCTGCCCTTACCTCCCCCCCCCATTGTCCTCACCTATAAGTGTACGATTCTAGTCCAATCTCTTTCTGCATCCCCACACTCCTTTCCCCTGGTAATTATCAATCCACTCCCTTTCTTTGTCCCTGATTCTATTATATTCACCAGTTTATTCTGTTCCTCAAATTTTTAATTCACTTGATTTTTAGATTCACTTGTTGATATATATGTATTTGCTGATCATAATTTTTATCTTTACCTTTTTCTTCTTCTCCCTCTTCTTAAAGAATACCTTTCAGCATTTCATATAATACTGGTTTGGTGGTGATGAACTCCTTTAGCTTTTTCTTATCTGTGAAGCTCTTTATCTGCCCTTCAATTCTGAATGATAACTTTGCTTGGTAGAGTAATATTGGTTGTAGTTCTTGCTATTCATCACTTTGAATATTTCTTGCCACTCCCTTCTGGTCTGCATAGTTTCTGTTGAGAAATCAGCTGACAATCTTATGGGTGCTCCCTTATAGGTAACTAACTGTTTTTCTCTTGCTGCTTGTAAGATTCTCTCTTTGTCTTTTGCCCTTGGCATTTTAATTATGATGTGTCTTGGTGTGGTCTTCTTTGGATTCCTCTTCTTTGGGGTTCTGTGGGCTTCCTGGTGAAAGAAAGTCTATTTCTTTCACCAGGTGGGGGAAGTTTTCCAACATTATTTCTTCAAATAGGTTTTCAGTATCTTGCTCTCTCTCTTCTTCTGGCACCCCCATAATTCTGATATTGGTACACTTGAAGTTGTCCCAGAGGCTCCTTACACTATCTTCAACTTTCTTCTCTTCTTGCTTCTCCAGAGGAGTGTTCTTTTCCTCTTTGTATTCCAAATCTTTGACTTGATTCTTGCATTCCTCTAATCTGCTGTTGGGTCTCTGTATGATATTTTTTTTATTTCCGTCAGTGTATGTTTAATTTCTAGTTGGTCCTTTTTCATATCCTCGATGGTCTCATTAAATTTATTGGACTTTTCTAGGAAATTCTTGGAAAACCTTATAACCATGGTTTTGAACTCTAAATCCAGTCATTTGTTCTCCTCCATTTCTTTCATTTGAGATCTGTTTCCTTGTCTCAGCATTTTTGCTGCTTCCCTGAGTTGATAGGGTGGTTTTGTGTGCTTGGTGTCCTATATGGTCCAGTGGGTCAACCTCCCAGTTACCTGAGATAGACACTCTTTGTGTTCCCCTTTGTGTACTGGGTGAACAGCCTTGTTATATTTAAGTCTTGATTGTTGTTGGTATCATTGGGAGGAATTGACCTCCAGGCCAATTGGATGTGAGTATCAGCTGTGTCTACGCCAGGATACCTTCTGTGTTGGAGACAGTCTTATAGGATAAGACTTGCAAAATTGCAAAAGCCTCTGGGCTCAGCTTGGATGGGGTGGAGTCTCAGGGCTGAGCTGCCCATTCTGGCTTCCTGTCAGTCCTGCCCTTGTGCACGTGCCTCAGACCTCTGCCTTCCACGGATCCCCCAAGTTTCCTCCTGACAGTCCAGATTCCCCTTGTATTTTTTTTTTATTAAGGTATTATATGTGTACATAGCTTACCATTGCCCCTCCCCCTCCCATTCATGCCCTCCCTCCCCAGAGTTCTATGTTCATTGGTTGTACTTATATTCATGCATACCAGTCCTTCGGTTGTTCTCTTATCTCCCCCCAGGTCTTCTTCCCCTCCCCCCTGTCATTTGGCAGTCTGCTTGTTTTATGGTGACTATCTCAGGACCACACGAATAGAGTCCGCTCCTCCTCTTGTTCTCACCGCCCCTTCCCCTGGGTCCCACTGCTTCCCCTGGGACACACGGCTTGCCCGGGGCACATGGCCCCCTGGGACACACGGCTCACCCAGGGTACACGGCCCCTCTGGGGCTCTGGGGTCGAGTATTGGAGGCGCCGTGCTAGCTCCTCGCTAGCACGGCAGGCAGGCTGGGATGACTGCAGGTGGGGAGACCGCCCTCAAAGGTGTCTCGTTCGGTGCAGAAGTGGAGCAGCTGCGGACACGGAGACTAAGTTCTGAGGGCGCCCACTCCCTGAGCCCGGGGCGTAGTGAGCTCTGTTCTCAGTGGATTTCCTTTATTCGAGGCGGCAGTGGCAGGTGGCAGTGGCGGGTGCGGCAGTGATGGTTGCTTCTGTGGTTCAATTTCCACTGTAGTTTTAAAGTTCACATGGCGGCAATGGTGGGAGCTTCGGCTTGGCCATGTGGCGGTGGAGGAAGGACTCGCCGGGGTCGCTCACGGAAGGCGCCGTGCCAGCTCCTTACCAGCACTCGCCATCTCCTCACCAGCATGGCGGGTGTGCTGGGAAGGTTGTGGGTAAGCTGAGATGGCTGCAGGGGAGAGAGTCCGCCCTCAATGTTGTCTCCTTTGGTATGGAAGCAGAGCTGCTATGGACACAGAGGCTAAGTTCTGAAGCCACACTCTCTGAGCCCGGGGCGTAGTGAGCTCTGATTTCGGTGGATACCCATTTGCAGGTGCGGCGGCGGGTGCGGCAGCTCCTGTGGCTCAATTTCCCCTGTAGTTTTAAAATCCACATGGCGGTAGTGGCGGAAGCTTTGGCCCGGCCATGTGGCGGCAGAGAAAGGACTCGCCAACGGAAGGCACCGTGCCAGCTCCCCACCAGCACGGCGCGCGGAGGCTGGGCTGAGCTGGCTGCGGGCTGGGAGACGCTGTGCCATCTCTTCACCAGCACGGCATGCACAGAGGTCGGGCCGAGCTGGCTGCAGGCAGACTCTCCAGGGCCGCAAACGGAAGGCGCCGAGCCAGCCCTCCCACACTCCCCCCCCCCCCAGTACGGCACGCGGAGACCAGGCCGAGCCGGCTGCGGGCTGGGAGATGCTGTGCCAGCTCCTCACCAGCACGGCGGGCGCGCTGGGACAGCTGCGTGCCAGGTTGGTTGCGGGCAGGGAGGCTTCTCGTCCGGGCAGGCACCGAAGGCGCGGCGGAGATCCCGTATCAGCTCCCTGGTTCCCACGGCAGCCGGTGGGCTGGCCCAGTCCCTGGGTCCCCGGGGCGGAGCGAGGTCTGGCTTCCCTCATTCCCGGCGGCAGCGTCTCCGGCAGGTCTGGTTTTGCCGTAGTTTTAAACTCCACATGGCAGCAGCTGTGCCCTGCTTGGTGTCTAGTTGTAGCCTTCCCATTTCGCCAGCTTTCCTGTGGGTCTGGTGCGATCCCTTTCGATTTTAGCTGTTGTTTTTTTCTAAATTGTTGATGAGGTGGCAGCCTAGGAGGCTGCCTAGGTCGCCATCTTCCTTCGGTCTCCAGATTCCCCTTGTAAAAGCATGGGTGCTCCAGGGGCTCGCCTGGAACTGGGTTTCAGTGCTCAGTGCAGTCGGAACTGGGGTTCACTGCAGTCAAGAGCTTCTAACTCCTTCCACTAGGGAAAGCCTGCACAACCTCCTCCACAGTCAGACCTCTGTGCGCGCACTCACTCACTCACTCACGCATGACTCTAGACCAGGGGTGGGCAAACTTTTTGACTCGAGGGCCACAATGAGTTCTTAAACTGGACCAGAGGGCCAGAACAAAAGCAACCTGACCATGCTGACACTCTCATCTTGGGCTGCTGGTGAAGGAGCGGAGGGGAGAGCAAGAGAAGCCTCTGCTCTTTCGGCTCTTTGGGCCAGATAGAACAGCCAAACGGGCAGGATCCGGCCCTCGGGCCATAGTTTGCCCATGGCTTCTTTAGACCCTGCCCACTGTGGCTCCTGAGTCCTCCAAGTCTCCCAGTCTCTGAGTCTCCGGATGCCTTTCTCTACAGTCCAGACTCCACCCATATGAGCCTGGGTCCACGGGATTTCGGCTGGGGTTGGGGTTCAGTGCAGTCGGAACTGGGGTTCAGTGCAGTCGGGGCTTCCTTTCCCCTCCCACCAGCCAGGCACTCAGCCACCTTTCCTCTCTACGTACACGTCTTCCTACCTCAGCGCTTTGCGGTTCCTCTGATCCATGAGCCTCTCTCCTTCTTTCTAGTTGTAGATTTCCCACTCAGCTAGCTTTCCTGTGGTTTTGGATGATGTCCATTCTGTCTTTTAGTTGTTGTTTTGAGATAGTTGTGCAAGGTGGCAGTTTAGGGGCTTACCTTTAGGCCGCCATCTTGTTTTCCCCCCATAAGTTTTAAAAGAAAAAAATATATATATATATTATTGATTTCAGAGAGGAAGGGAGAGGGAGAGAGAGAGAGAGATAAAAACATCAATGATGTGAGAGAATCATTGATTGGCTGCCTCTTGCACACCTCCTACTGGGTATCGAGCCTGTGGCCCAGGCATGTGCCTTTGACTGGAATCAAACTGGGACCTTTTGGTCCCCAGGCTGATGCTCTATCCAATGAGCAAACCCAGCTAGGGCTAGACATAAACTTTATTAAATGATCATTCCTATAAATATCATATCCTTTTAACACCATCCACAGTGATTTGGAACTAGAGGTCCAGTGCATGAATTCATGCACAGGTGGGGTCCAGCCGGCCCACTTTGGTGCTGATCAGGGTGGGTGGGCTGGGGGGGAGGGACCATGGGCGGTTGGCAAGCCAGTCTAGGGGACCATTTGCATGTTAACCTTTTATTATATAGGATCGCCATTTTATTGTTTACATATACATATATATTTAAATCTTTATTGTTGAAAGTATTACGTGTCCCCTTTTTTCCACCTCTGACCCCCTCCAGCCCACTCCCACCCAGCCCCAGGCCTTCAACACCCCACTGTCTGTCCATGGGCCATGCATAGATGCACAAAGCTCTTTGGTGGATTATCTTCCACTCAGCCACCCTCCCCCTCTGAGATTCTGCACTCTATTCCCTGGTTCCATGTCTCTGGATCCACTCTGTTCACTTTATTTTGTTCATTAGATTCCACATATGAGGGAGATCATGGGATACTTGTCTTTCTATGACAGCTTATTTCTCTTAGTATGATACTCCAGGTCCCTCCATGCTGTCTCAAAGGGTAAGAGAGTCTTCTTTTTACAGCTGCATAGTATTCCATGGTGTAAATGCACCTCAGTTTTTTACCCACTCGTCTGCTGATGGGCACCTGGGCTGTTTCCAGGTCTTAACTATTGTAAACTGAGCTGCTATGAAGATAGGGGTCATACATACTTTCTGACTGGTGCTTCAGGTTTCTTGGGATATATTCCTAGAAGTGGGGTCAGTGGATCAAATGGCAATTCCATATTTAGTTTTTTGAGAAATCTCCATACTGTTTTCTACAGTGGCTGCACAAATTTGCATTTCCACCAGCAGTGCACGAGGGTTTCCTTTTCTCCACATCCACATCAGCACTTGTCATTTGTTGATTTGTTGATGGTAGCCATTTTGACAGGTGTGAGGTGATATCTTATTGTCATTTTAATTTGCATCTCTCTGATGATAAATGATTTTGAGCATGTTTTCATATGTCTCTTTGGCCTTCTGTATGTCCACCTTGGAGAAGTGTCTATTAAGGTCCTTTGCCCACTTTTAATTGGATAAGCTGTATAAGTTCCCTAATATTTTGGATATTAATGCTTATGTATCATTGCCAAATATGTTCTCCCATACAGTGGGCTCCCCTTTAATTTTGTTGATGGTTTCTTTTGCTGTGAAGAACCTTTTGTTTTGATGTAGTCCCATTTGTTTATTTTCTCCTTAGTTTCCTTTAGCCCAGGACAACGGTCAGCAACTGATGGTCCGTGGGCCACAGGTGGTCTGTGAGGTCTGAAAGGTTAGTGACCACTGCCTGAGGAGATGTATCTGTAAACATATTGCTACAAAAGATGTCTGAGATTTTGCTACCTGTGGTTTCTTCTAGGATTTTTATGGTTTCATGACTTGCATTTAAGTCCTTTATACATTTTGAGTTTATTTTTGTATATGGTATAAGTTGGTGGTCTAGTTTCATTTTTTTGCATGTATTGGTCCAATTATTCCAACACTATTTATTGAAGAGACTGTCTTGATTCCATTGTGTGTTCTTGCCTCCTTTGTCAGCTATTAATTGGGTATAATGACTTGAGTCGATTTCTGAGTTCTCTTTTCTGTTCTATTGATCTATATGCCTGTTCTTGTGCCAGTATCTGGCTGTTTTGATTATGGTGGTTTTGATATCTGGCATTGTTATCCCTCCAATTTGTTCTCCTTTCTCAAGATTGCTGTGGCTATTTGGGGTCTTTTTTGTTCTATATAAATTTTTGGAGTATTTGTTCTAGATCTGTGAAATATGCTGTTGGTATTTTAATAGGGATTGCATTGAATCTATAGATTGCCTTGGGTAGTATGGACATTTTAATGATGTTGATTCTACCAATCTATGAACATGGTATATTCTTCCACTTGTTTATATCTCCTTCTATCTCTAGTACTTTGAGAATGTCTTTTACCTCCTTGATTAAGTTTATTCCTAGGTATCTTAATTTTTTTTGTTGCAATGGCAAATGGGATTTTTTGTTTAATTTCTCTTTCTGAGAATTCATTATTGGTGTATTAAAAAAACATTCATTTTTGGGTATTACTGTTACATTGCCAAAATTCATTTATTAAATGTAGTAGTTTTTTGGTGGTGTATTTAGGGTGTTCTATGTATAATATCATGCCATCTGAAAATAATGAGAGTTTTACTTCCTCCTTTTCAATCTGGATGCCTTTTATTTCTTCTTCTTTTCTGGTCGCTGTGGCTAGGACTTCCAGTGCTACGTTAAATAAGACATCCCTGTCTTGTTCCTGTTCTTAGGGGAAATGAGTTTAGTTTTGCCCATTGAGTATGATGTTGGCTGTAGGTTTGTCATATATGGCCTTTATCATGTTGAGATATGCTCCCTCTATTCCCACTTTGCTGAAAATTTTTTTTAAAATCAAAAATGGGTTGTGGGGTTTTGTGAAATGCTTTTTCTGCATCTATTGATATGATCATGTGATTTTTGTCTTTCAATTTATTGATTTGTGCCAGCCTTGCATGCCTGGAATAAATCCCACTCAATCATGGTGTGTGATCTTTTTAATATATTGCTGGATGTGATTTGCTAGCATTTTATTGAGAATTTTAGCATCTGTGTTTATCAGGGATATTGGCCTGTAATTCTCTTTCTTTGTAGTGTCTTTATCTGGTTTTGGAATAAGGATAATGCTGACCTCATAAAAAGTGCTTGGAAGTTTTTCTTCCTCTTGGAATTTCTTGAATAATTTCAGGAGAATGGATGTTAGTTCTTCTTTGAATGTTTTCTTCCTTCTACTTTTCTTGTTCTCTTCCTACTTTTTAAGTAGTAGGGTTAAATAGTTTATTATTTTTTCTTGTTTTTTGAGGTATGCCTATAATTCCCTCTCAGGACTGCTTTTGCTGTGTCCCAGAGGTTTTTGTTTGTTGTGTGTTCACTTTCATTTGTTTCTAGGAAGTTTTTTAAAATTTATTTCTTAAGCTCATAAGAAACTGATTTATTGTTTAATAACATGCTATCTGGCCTCCATGTGTTTGAATGTTTGGGGGTGTTTTTACTGTAGTTGATTTCTAATTTCATTCCATTGTGATCTGAGAAGATGCTTGATATGATTTCAATCTTCTTGACTTTGTAGAGACTTGTTTTGTGTCCTAACATGTGGGTTATATTTGTGAATGATCTCTGTGCCCTTAAGAAGAATGTATATTCTGCAGCTTTGGAGTGTAAAGCTCTATACATTGCAATTAAATCCATCTGATCCAGTGTGTCCTTTTAAGGACAATGTTTCCTTGTTAAATTTTGTCTAGAAGATCTATCCAGTGAAGTCAGTGGGTGTTTAAGTCCCCCACTGTGACTGTATTGTTTTTTATCTCTTCCTTAACGTCCTCTAGAAGATTTTTATATATTTAGGTGCTCCTATATTGGGTACATATATGTTTACCAGGGTTATATTCTCTTGTTGGATTGATCCCTTTAGTACTATGTAGTGACCTTTGTTGTCTGTGATGGTCTTTATTTTGAAGTTTATTTTGTCAGATGTGAACATTGCTAACTGAGTTGTTGTTTTTTTCCTTTTCATTTGCATGGAAAAAAATTTTCAGTCCCTTCACTCTCTTCCTGTGAGTGTCTTTTGTTCTAAAGTGGATCTCTTGTAAACAGCATATAGATGGGTCATGTTTTCATATCCATTCAACTACCCTACACCTTTTGATTGGAGCATTTAATTAATTTACATTTAGGGTTATTATTGATAGGTACTTATTTATTGCCATTTTAATTCTGTATGTCTAGATTTCTCTCTATGTTTCTTCTTCTCATTATAGCAGTCCTTTTAGCATTTCTTGTAATGCTGACTTAGTGGTGATGAATCCTTCAGCCTTTTTTTTTTTTTTTTTTTTTGGTCTGGGAAGCTCTTTATTTCACCATCTATTTTGAATGATAGCCTTGCTGAATATAGTAATTTTGGTTTCAGATTTTTGCTTTCCATTACCTTAAGTACTTCATGCCATTCCTTTCTGGCCTGTAGAATTTCTGATGAGAAATCAGGTGTCAGCTTTATGGGAGCTCCTTTGTAGGGAACAAGTTGCTTTTCTTTTGCTGCCTTTAAGATTCTCTCTTTGTCTTTAATTTTTGGCGTTTTAATTGCCATGTATCTGGGTGTGGGCCTGTTTGGGTTCTTCCTGTTTGGGACTCTCTGTGCTGCCCTAATTTGTGTGACTTTTTCCTTCACCAGGTGAGGAAGTTTTCTGCCACTATTTCATCAAACATGTTCTCTAGCCCCCTTTCCCTTTCTGCCTCTTCTGGCACACCTGCTATGTGAATATTGTTACATTTCACATTGTCCCACAGCTCCCTTAAGCTGTCCTCTTGTTTGTTTATTTTGTTTTGTTTTTAATCCTCACCCGAGGAAGACAGAAATATTGATGTGAGAGAAGGACATCAATTCGTTGCCTCCTTAACGAGCCCCGACCAGAGCCCAGACCAGGGAGGAGCCTGCAACCAAATTACATGCCCTTGACTGGAATTGAAGCTGGGACCTTTTGGTCTAGAGGCTGATGTTCTATCCACTGAGCCAAACTGGCTAGGGCTGTCCTCCTCCTGTTTTTTAATTATTTTTTCTTTTTGGTTCTCTAATTGAATTATTTTTTCCACTCAGTCTTTTATTTTACTGATCCGATCCTCAGCTTCCCCTAATCTGCTCTGTATTCTTTCCAATTTGTTCTTTATTTGTGCTAAGTCATTATTTATTTGTGTTTTCCTAGTTACTATATCTTTTCTCATGCTGTTGAGCATCTTTACCATCATTATTCTGAACTCTGATTAAGATAAATTTATTTGTTTCATTTATCTCTTCTAGAGATTCTCTTGTTCTTTCATTTGGGGGTTGTTTCTTTGCCTCCTCATTTTGGCTGCCTGTTTGGGTTTGTGACTATATATTAGGTAGATCTAATATGCCTCTCAATATCCAGTGCAGGACAGTATCAAATGCTGTTTCTGACTAATTAGATCAGGAAAAGACTCAAAGCTTCCAGTGTCCGCCTATGTTTGCAGACTGATTGGATTTAGTATTCACTAGCCCTCCATCAATAGCCCATGGATGTGAAGAGAGTTTTTTTCCTAACAGGGTTGGGTGATTGCTTCTGCCTGGAGGCTAATTGTTATTCTTAGTCTCTTAATGGGATTCAGCAACTCCACACTAAGGTGTTTTCCAATAGGGTGGGTCAGCTGTCTCTCTCCCCACCCCCCACAACCCCAGCAACACTGCCTGGATAGCAATTATCAGTCTCTATGGGGTCTCCACTTTTGGTTCTAAGTTATCAGGGTTCTTTCCAGCAAGTCTTCAGTTGACTATTTAGGAAGTTTTTCTGTATTTTATTTGTAATTCCAGTTTGGTCCTGGAGCATCCACTTACTCTGTCACCATTTTTTATCCTTCTTGGATGCTATTTTTTTCAATCCATTCAGCCAATTCATTATGTCTTTTGATTTAGGATTATAATCCATTTTCAAGTAATTACTGATAAGAAAGGACTTATGGTTGCTTTTTACCCCCTCCCCTCACTGCCTTCCTTTTGTTTCACTGAATTTTGTCCTGATGTGCTTTGATTTCTTTCTCATTTCTTTTTGTGTATATTTTATAGTTATTTTCTTTATGGTTACTATTGCAATTATATAAAATATATTAGAGTTATACATTTGATTTTGAACTGATAACCTCAATTGCATATAAAAATTCTACTCCTTTACAGCTCCCCTTCTACCCCACTCTGTTATTGATATAAAAAATGACATAATTATACATTGTATACTCATTAATAAATGTTTATAGTTTTAAAATATTCTTATCATTTAAATTTTATGTACAAAAATTACAACAGATCATGTTAATATATTTGTCCATGCATTTACCTTTACTGAGAACCTTATATTTTTGGACAGTTTATGTTGATCTCTACCATCTTCACAATTTTAAGGTCTCCTTTAAACATTTCTTATAGAGCAGCTCTAGTGGTAATGAACGCTTCATCTTTAGTTTATTTGGGAAGGTCATAATTTCTTCAGTTTAAGGCAGTTTTCCTGGATACAATATTCTTGGTTGACAGTTTTTTTCTCTCTTAGCATGTTAAGTATATAATCTCATTATTTTTTATTATTACTAGAGGCCCACTGCATGAATTTGTGCATGGGTAGGTCCCTTGTTCTGGCCAGTGATCAGGGACAACCTGGGCTGTCTGGCTGGGAGGAGGAACTGCGGGAGGTTGGCTGGCCACAGGAGGCTGGCTGTGGGAGCACACTGACCACCAGGGGTCAGCTCCTGAGTTGAACACCTGCCTCCTGATGGTCAGAGTGCATCATAGTTGCCATCTGGTCATCTGGTTGTAATGGTCACTTAGGTTTTTATAGATATAGACTAGAGGCCCAAGTGCATGAATTCATGCATGAGTGGGATCTGGCTGGCCCGGTGGTCAGGGTGGATCGGGGCCGGTCCTTTCAGGAGAAGGAGACAATGGGAGGTTGGCCAGCTGGCCTGCCCCAATTGGGCACAATCAGGGCCGAACTGGCTGGGAGAAGGGGCTGCGGGTGATTGGCCAATGGGCCGATTGGGGTGGTGGGGGATGATTGGAGGTGGGGCTGGCCATAGAGAAGGGCTGTGGGCTAGCTGGCCCCACCCCAGAATGGGGTGGAGGGGCTAATTGGGGGCCAGTGGCCAGAGGAGGGACCATGGGAGCTTGGGTGGCCAGCCCTACCCATGATTGGTATTGGGGGGGCCAATTGGAGGTGAAGCTGCCTGGGCGAGGGGCTTTAGGAAGTTAGCTGGCCATCCCCACCCCTTTATCAGGCAGTTCACTGGCGTCATAGTGACTGGTTGTTCCAGTCGTTCTGGCGTTCTGTTCTCTGGCTTTTTATATATAGATAGATAATGGATCTCAGTGTGGTTCTTTTGTTTTTGTTTTTAATCCTTACCCAATTATATGTTTTAGAGGAGAGGAACTGAGAGAGAGGGAGAGAGAGAGAAACAGCAATGTGAGAGAGTAACATTGATCAGAGGATTAAACCTGCAACCTCTTTGGTGTAGAGGACGATGCTCCAACTAACTGTACTATCTGGCCAGGGCTCGTTCATTTTTTATATACCCTAGTTGAAATTTCTTGAGCTTCTCAATTTTGTATGTCCATTTCTTTACTCAGATTTAGGGAGTTTTCAGCCATTATTTCCTCAAATAAGCTCTGTTCTGTTAGGACTTTCATCATGAGTATATTGGTCTTTTTGTTAGTGTATTGGTCTTTTTGTTAGTTCCTTAGGTTTTCTTTGTTTTTATTCATTCTTTTTTCTTTTTGCTCCTGTGACTTGATGGTTTCAAATGACCTATCTTCAAGTTTGCTGAATCTTCTGCCTGATAAAATTTGATATTAAACTCCTCTTGTTTATAGTTTCTAGGTCCCTTGTTAATCTTCTCCTTGTTCCAAGCCCAGCAGCCTCCTCTGGCCTCACAGCACCTCTAGTCCTCCCTGGTGCAGAGTGGACGGCCTTGTCAGATCTGCTCTCCAAGGCTCACCTTCCCCTGTCAGCTCTGGCTCTTCTCTCCTCAGCGCTCCCGGTCCCAGGAGCTGCTCCACATTGCCCAGGAGCTCCTGCACACTGAGGAGACCTACGTGAGGCGGCTGCACCTGCTTGACCAGGTAGCCTCTGATGGGGGCACGCCTTTGTCTATGTTCAGAGTGTTGTGGGCAGTTTCACAGGCAAACTCCCCATCTTCACAGTGGCTAGGCCTTATATTTGGAATACAAATGCTAATACTAAAACTCAGACAAGTTTAAGTATCCTCCAGAAACTTATACTTCTTGCTTTTAGAGCTTGTGGCTGAGGGGCAAAGGCCCTGCCTGGGCCCCTTGCGGGGTTTTACTCCTATTTCCTGGCAGTCTCATCACATGAGCATGTGCCGGCCTCTGGACATCTGTCTGAATAAACAGTGGGACTGTGAGTGGCGCTTTCTCTGTCCACGTGACAACATGGGGTTGATGAGCCAGGCAGTAACTCCAAAGGAAGCCAGGGTGTTCAGGTATTGCTTCTGTTTGTGGCTCACAAGTGGAGAAGGGACATTGGGACCTGCCATTTCCCATGGAGGTGGTTGGAGGAAGGATGGCCTGTCCCCCCTCCTCACCCCGTCCTTAGCCAGAGGTCAGCTGTGTAAGACCTGAGGTTATTGCAGCGTGCTGCGGGAATGGAGGTTTATTAAGGAAAGAAGACGCATCAGCCTCCCCTGGGCACCCCACCGCAGAAGCAGCGTGGCGGCACCACGGTGACCTCTCAGTGACCTTTGTGTGCCCAGGTCTTCTGTGCCCAGCTGACGGCAGCAGGGGTCCCTCCGGAGGTCACCACTGGCGTCTTCTCGAACATCTCCTCCATCTACCGCTTCCACTGGCAGTTCCTCCTGCCTGCGCTGCGGACGAGGATCACGGAGGAGTGGTGAGTGCGCTCGGGGCCCAGGAACGGGCCAGCCCCTCCAGGGAGCTGGCTCTGTCCGGCTGGCAGCTGATGGTCTGGTGGTGATGTCTCGGTGCTGCCGTTTAATTCTCTTCACCAAGTGGCTTCTAAATCTGGGCGTTTTATGTCTTAAAAACCCAGGGGGCATTTGGGCCTGCTTCCCAGCCCTGACCTCGCAACCCACGCCGCGATGCCTCCCAGCCTTCGCTTCTTCACTGGAAAGCAAAGGGACCTGCCTAGGGCTTCCTGGGATTAATGGGGTCAGATGCGCAAGCACCAGCGGCCAGCGCATCGAGCCTTTTCCTTCTGGGCAATCCTCCTCTGCCACTCCTGGTCGCGCTCAGCGCGGCTGCGAGTCATGCCTACCCCACCGTCCCTGCTTTCTGCTGTTCGGGCTGCGGCCCTCTGCTTCGGGCTGTGGTCTCGGCCGCGCCCCTTCGCTGCCCACAGAGCCACCATGCCGGCGCCCCCAGGCAGGGCCCGTCGGGCTGCAGCCAGGCCGGTCCTCCCCGCAGGACCAGCTGGACACTGGGTCCGTGTGTCCATCTGCAGAGGGACAGGTGCCCCTATGGAGCAGGCGCCCAGGCTTTGGGTTCAAGCTCAGGGCTGGGCTGGGTTCTGGCTGACACGGTCCTCTGGGCAGAAAGGGGTTTTCTCCTCCAGGTAGGAGGGCCGCCCAGCGCCGGGCTGGGCCTTGCCTAGGCCCCGGGTACGCTTCTGGCGATGCCGCAGTGGCTGGCTTTGTCTGCGTGCCTTTTTCCTTCTTTATGATGATTTATTTAGTGCCAATTCCCCCACAGTTCTAAGATCAAAGGATATTAATTTACATTTGTGTGTTTTGCTTATTTCTAACCCCTGACCCAGTCATTGTCAGGGTGCACAGTCCCCCCCCCCCACCCCGAGTGCTCACCCCTGCTCATTGGGAGGGTGCCGTGGGGCTCCTCGCTCTCTCTGATGCCCCTGCCCTGGTGATGTGTCACTGGCGCCTGCCTTTGCCATCGCATCTGCTGTTTGCTCCTCCCTGTGAGTCGGGGAAGCAGACACCGCCCCCACCTGCCCCCTTGCCCAGTGGTCTCTCTGATGACCTCGCTGCCCCGCACAGGGATGGGAACCCGCGGTTCGGGGACATCCTGCAGAAGCTGGCCCCCTTCCTCAAGATGTACGGCGAGTACGTCAAGAACTTCGACCGGGCGGTGGAGCTGGTGGGCGCCTGGACCCAGCGCTCGGCCCTCTTCCGGGACGTGGTGCACAGCATCCAGGTAGGGCCTACGAGGCGGGGAGGGCTGGCCTCCACGTGGGACGTGGCCAGCTGCGCTGTGGACGCTCTGAGTCAGAAACTCCCAGGGACAAGCCATCCTTCCTGTGCCACCGGCTGGGAACCGTGGCTCAGAGCCGTGCGGCTGGGCTGCCAGACAGAACCTGGCCCCAGGGCTGGGTGCCGGCCAGGCGGCTGGGACCATATCACTAAGCGCTTCCTGTTTCTGCAAAGTCATGGCTGCTGCTGTCTCCCGCTGTGTCACCCTTTTCTGTGTTCTTTTCTGTGTTGATTCCTGAGGGTTTTATGTTAAGAATGTAACTGCCATCTGTCATGTGTGTTACAAATGATTTTTCCTATTGATTTTAAATTATTTTTAGCTTTTTTATGTTTTCTATACAAAATTTTTGGTTTTTAATTAGCCATATTTGCCAATTTTAAAAAATAAAGTAATGCTTTAAAAAGTCCTTAAAATAACGCTTATAAATGCATTTCTAACCTCCCAAGGTTATAGAAATTGTTTTCTTCCCATATATGGCTTCATTTTAAAAATTAAAAATGCTATTTCAGAACAATTTCCTGATGGACTATGGGATGAGGTAAGAACCTAGTTTTATTTTGGTGAAAAGTTAGGTGCTTTCGTGAAAAGTTAGCTGCTTACCCTAACATCACTAACACACACACACACACACACACACACGCACACACACACGTTCTTCAGTGTGTCCTGCAGGGTTAATGGGCCCGGAGACCCTTCCAGCAAGGGCTTAGAGGCCAGGCTCCTCCTCACTCTCTGCGTTTTACCAGACCCCCTGTTAGCGTGACTTCCTAATATGGAGTCCCCGATCCTCCGGTGCCCAGAGCACCCTGGCCCTCTCCAGAGAGGAGGCTCGGACCCCGACTCCTTCCTTCTCCCTTTCACCCCCCCCCCCCTCACTAGTCTGGGCGCTCCCAGCTTTCCCCACGGAGCGGCTTCTCTGCCTCCCTGAGCTGTGCCCGGGCTGGCCCACAGCCCCGAGGGCCTCGTGCTGCCCAGGCCTGCAGGTCTGGTCACCCTGCGGCAGGGCGGGCTGGGGTTGGCCCAAGCAGGACCCCAAGGATGGAGGTCTAGGTGGTGTGAGTGCCTTGGCTCTGCACTTGTCGAGGCCGACAGATGGAGAACAAACCCCATTTCCCAGGACACAAATCACAGCATGCGTTCCTTCCCGGGAAGCGTGTGCTGTGTGGCCTCGCCAGAGGTCACTGTCAGGCTGCTTGCTGCCCGGCGGCATCGCAGTTGCCAGAAGAGCTGTGGGCTCACCCTCAACCTCACAGACCCAACCCCCAGGACCCACTGCCCTCCCAGCCCAGATGCCTGTGTTGGCTAGTTTTCTTTTCTCTTCCAACATACCCCCTTCTTCTTCTTTTTCCTCTTCCTCCTCTTCCTCCTCCTCTCCTTCTCCTCCTCCTCCCCTTCTTCTTTTCCTCCTCCCCCTCCCCCCCTCTTTCCCCTTCTCCTCCCTCTTCTCCTCCTTCTTTACCCCCTTTTTCTCCTCCTCTTCCCCCTCCTCTTTCCCCTTCTTCTTCTTCTTCATAATAATAATAATAATAATAATAATCCTATATAATAAAAGGGTAATATACTAATGGACCCTAATGGTGGAATGACAGGTTGCTATGACGCACACTGACCACCAGGAGGCAGATGCTCAACGAAGGAGCTTCCCCTGGTGGTCAGTGCATGTCCACAAGGGAGCGCTGCTCAGCCAGAAGCGGGCTCATGGCTGGCCAGCCCAGAGGTGGTGGTGGGAGCCTCTTCTGTTTCCACGGCAGCGCTAAGAATGTCTGACTGATGGCTTAGGCCCGATCCCTGCGGGCTCCCGGACTGTGAGAGGGCACAGGCCGGGCTCCCGCCACCGGCAGAGTGCACACACTTTTGGTGCTCCAGGTCGCTAGTAATAATAATAAAGCTAGAATGGAGGAAGTTGGAATCTGTCTAATGTGCACGGGGCAGTGGTGTCTGACTGGTTGTCCTAAGGAAGAAGAGGAGAAAAGGCAGCGTGGGCTCCATTGGTGCAGCTCTGCTCAGGCCGGCCAGCCCGCCTTCAGCCTCTGGGCTGTGGGGCCAGGCCCCGTCCCCATCCCTGTCCCTGTCTTTATCTCTGTCCCCATCTCCGACTCCGTCTCTGTCTCCGACCCTGTCCCCGTGTCCGTTCCCATCCCCGTCCCTGACTCCATCCCTGACCCCGACCTCGTCCCCATCCCCGTCCCCATCTCCATCTCCATCTCCGTCCCCGTCCCCGTCTCCATCCCCGTGTCCGTCCCCGTCTTCGTCTCCGACCCCGTCCCCGTGTCCGTCCCGGTCCCCGTCCCTGTCCCCGACTCCATCCTCGTCCCTGTCCCTGTCCCCATCACCGTCCCCGTCTCAGCCTCACCCCTGTCACTTCTGCAGGAGACAGCAGCCACCATCTGGGTTTGTCCGTGGGTTCTCCATGCAATGAGCACCCTGTCCTGTCTGGGGGACAATCTCTGACTGCCCACTGCTGGGGTGTTCCTGCAATTTGGGGTGCTGCCAGCCCCCCCAGGGAGCCGGCCTCCGAGCTCCTTTCCACATGCGAGGGTGTGCAGGGGGACCCCTGGACAGCAGCGAGGGGACAGCGCTCAGCACCCGTGGTTGGTCCGGGCAGGTGCTGAAGGGCAGGGAGGGCTGTGTTGGGGGCAGAGAGTGGGAGCCTGGGGCGCCTCGCCCACCCACACGCTTCTGCTGTCCGTGGTAAGAGACAGGCGGTACCAGGGCCTCCCTTGGGGGGGAGGGGGCTCCTGACCTCCTGGGGCAGGGCTCAGTCAGGAAGTGGCGGGAGGTGGGGTCTGTGTCCCAGCGCATGTGTGAGAGCCAGCAGCGGCCGGTGGTGGCACCACCGCCTGCCTCCCCAACCCCCCGAGCTCCTGGGGCGGTGGGGCGGCCCCACGGGCTGTGCGTCTGTCCCCCAGAAGCAGGAGGCGTGTGGGAGCCTGACGCTGCAGCACCATATGCTGGAGCCCGTGCAGAGGGTGCCCCGCTACGAGCTGCTGCTCAAGGACTATCTGAAGCGGCTCCCGGCAGACGCCCCGGACCGGCAGGACACCGAGAGTGAGAAGCCCGAGGCCGTGGCTCCTGGGCGGCGGGGAGATAGCCACAGGGACACAGACGCCTGGGAGGGAGA
The DNA here is from genome assembly GCA_963924515.1 of Vespertilio murinus. NCBI lineage: Eukaryota > Metazoa > Chordata > Mammalia > Chiroptera > Vespertilionidae > Vespertilio > Vespertilio murinus. The sequence continues at coordinate 108,073,742 of OZ004708.1, forward strand.
GGCAGACAGGGAGGGAGGGAGCTCCAAGGGCCCCAGAACATTTGGGAGGCGACCGAGGGTCTTTGAGACGGAGGAGGCCTGCTGCACGCCGTGTGGGGAGGCGCGCAGTGCCTGGGGCTCAGGGAGGGCCTCCTGGGGCCGGGGCTGGGTCACTCCTGGCCCAGCACAACGGCCGGCACACAGCACAAGGCAGGGCATGCCCCTGGAATGAGGTGCGAGCCCCAGGCCCAGCAAGCCCGGTATGTCTGCAGCTGCATCCCTGCCTCCCAGCAAGCCAGGCCCTGGAGCAGCCCCACGTGGGACCGGCGGGCGGGACAGTCCTGGTGGAGGCGCTGGTGCCCTGAACCACGCTTCCTCCTGCAGAGTCCTTGGAGCTCATCTCCACGGCCGCCAGCCACTCCAACGCCGCCATCCGCAAAATGGTGAGTGGGCAGCTACCCGGAGGGTGTGAGGGCCCCTCAATATGAAGCAGGGAGAAGTGGGGGGCAGGTGCCTTCAGCGAGCACACACACACCTGTCCCTAGTGGGCTCCATCAGTTCACACACATACACACACACACACACACACGTGTTCTCAGGTGGGCCCCATCAGTGAGCGTGCGTGTACACACACACACACACACACACACACACACACACACGTGTTCTCAGGTGGGCTCCATCATCCCTTCTAACCTACCCTCAACCTTGGCTACCAGACCTCCCCACACCACCCAAGCCACCAGCCTCTGACCCGCCTTCTCCACTCAGATTTCCCAGGGGCACCTATGATGTCATTCTGTGTTCAGAACCCTACTGGCCTGCAATTGCCTCCCAAGTGCAAGCCAGCTCTCCCACACACCAGGTGTCTGCCTAGCCTATCGGTACACCCAGTGCACACCCAGCCCCCCCCAGTACACCCAGTGCACACCCAGCCTCCGGTACACTCAGTGCACACCCAGCCCCCGGTACACCCAGTGCACACCCAGCCTCCGGTACACTCAGTGCACACCCAGCCCCCAGTACACCCAGTGCACACCCAGCCTCCGGTACACTCAGTGCACACCCAGCCCCCAGTACACCCAGTGCACACCCAGCCCCCCCCAGTACACCCAGTGCACACCCAGCCCCCCCCAGTACACCCAGTGCACACCCAGCCTCCGGTACACTCAGCTGCACACCAAGCCCCCAGTACACCCAGTGCACACCCAGCCCCCGGTACACCCAGTGCACACCCAGCCCCCGGTACACCCAGTGCACACCCAGCCCCCCCCAGTACACCCAGTGCACACCCAGCCTCCGGTACACTCAGCTGCACACCAAGCCCCCAGTACACCCAGTACACACCCAGCCCCCAGTACACTCAGGTGCACACCAAGCCCCCAGTACACCCAGTGCACACCCAGCCCCCAGTACACTCAGGTGCACACCCAGCCCCCGGTACACCCAGTGCACACCCAGCCCCCAGTACACTTAGGTGCACACCAAGCCCCCGGTACACCCAGTGCACACCCAGCCCCCAGTACACTTAGGTGCACACCAAGCCCCCAGTACACCCAGTGCACACCCAGCCCCCAGTACACTTAGGTGCACACCCAGCCCCCGGTACACCCAGTGCACACCCAGCCCCCAGTACACTTAGGTGCACACCAAGCCCCCGGTACACCCAGTGCACACCCAGCCCCCAGTACACCCAGTACACACCCAGCCCCCGGTACACCCAGTGCACACCCAGCCCCCAGTACACTCAGGTGCACACCCAGCCCCCAGTACACCCAGTGCACACCCAGCCCCCCCCAGTACACCCAGTGCACACCCAGCCCCCAGTACACCCAGTACACACCCAGCCCCCGGTACACCCAGTGCACACCCAGCCCCCAGTACACTTAGGTGCACACCAAGCCCCCGGTACACCCAGTGCACACCCAGCCCCCAGTACACTTAGGTGCACACCAAGCCCCCGGTACACCCAGTGCACACCCAGCCCCCAGTACACTTAGGTGCACACCAAGCCCCCAGTACACCCAGTGCACACCCAGCCCCCAGTACACTCAGGTGCACACCCAGCACCTGAGTCCATACAAAGCCCTTTAGCCCTACCCTCCCGGTCCTCCACACTCAATGCCAGTTTCCTTCTTGTTCCCCCACCCACATGTACCATCTGTTTCTGTAGCAAAAGCACAAGGGCTGGTCAGCCATTCTGCTCATGTAGTCTGCAGGCTGAGATGACTCAGGCCTAAGGGCAGAGGCTGCTGCAGTGTATGGGTCAGCACTGTGCGTGTGGGTCTGGGCCCCAAGGGTGCCGTTGCCTTCACTGCGCTCCTCCTCCCGCCTCAGGCCCGTGGGAGTGACAGGCCAGGGTCCTTCTGTCTGGCTCAGGCCCCTCACCCCTGGCTCGGGCCCCATGGGAGTGACAAGCCAGGCCCCAGGCCTCTCGGCTCAGAGCTGGGGCCACAGTAGCCGACTCTCCCATCGCTCCCCTGGGCACCGGCTGGTCATGCTGCCGCCAGCCAGCCCTGAGGCCAGAGGCAGGTGAGCGGCAGGCGGACGGCGGTTTGGGCTCTCCATGGGCTGGGGGAGCGGGAACGAGGCCTGAGGCCCCGCAGCTCGCCGGCTGCCCAGCCCCGGCCTCTGTCCTGCAGGAGAAAATGCACCAGCTCCTGGAAGTGTACGAGCAGCTGGGTGGGGAGGAGGCCGTGGTCAACCCGGCCACCGAGCTGGTCAAGGAGGGCCCCATCCAGAAGCTGTCCGCCAAGACTGGCGCCGCCCAGGACCGCCACCTCTTCCTGGTGAGCCGCCCCGCTAGCCCGCCCGCCGCCAGCCCCCCCCACCCCCCGCCCCCCGAGGGCCTGGCAGCAGCTCGCCCTCACCCCTGTCCCTGTGGAAGTTCAACAGCTCGGTCCTCTACTGCGTGCCCAGACCGCGGCTCCTGGGCCCGAAGTTCAGTGTCCGGGAGAAGATGGACATTTCCGACCTCCAGGTGGGTGAGCCCTGCCCCATCCTGGGAGGCACAGCGGGCTGGGGACAAGGCTGGCCCCGCTGTGAGCCTCTGGCTGTCCGCTGCCCGGCATACAGGGCTGCCCGAGGCTGCCGGGCCGGCGTGCTCGGCCGGTGGGCAGGCTCCGTCCCTCTGCTTGGCCCACCTGCCAGGCAGGGCCTTTGGGCTCACGCTCCCAGGTGAAGGGTGGCGGGACCTTGGCCGGCCCGGCCTCTGTGCGGTCAGCGCCCGGGGCCCCCGACACCGCAGGCGAATCGAGGGGGTGCCTGACCGTCCAAGTTTTGCCCTAGTGACACAAAAAAATTCTTACTTTGAAATTCTCTGAATCCAGGTTTAAGAAATACCATTAAAAGTAACGACTAACTAACAACCACAGTTAGAAGAAACTAGTTTTCTGGTGTTTCCCGGTAAAAAAAGAAAAGAAAGAAAAATCAGTGTGTGATCCACTGGGCGTGTTAGAGCAGTGGTCCTCTGCCCGTGAGGCCCCCGGGCAGCCCGCCCTGCCCCTCGGGTGCCGGCCTGTCCCCCCACGGGTGCTGGTCTGTCTGCGGGTCACGCCCAGGCCGCCCGCCCGGAGCCGGGCACTCCCGCGGCACGGAGGACCTCCGGTCCATCCGGCAGGCGTCCTGCTGTGGCTGCTGGTGGGACGGCCCAGCGGGTCCTGGTGGGGCAGGCCGGCTGGTGGGGAGAGGTGCCGGCCCTCCCTCCGCAGGCCTGCCAGCGGCCCTCCTGGGCCCTGAGCCAGCTCCCCCAGGGCACAGGGCCCGCGCCCCTTAGAAGGCCTCCGTGAGGGTGGGCAGGACTGCGGTGCAGGCCGCTTAGAGACTGTTCCCTTCTGTCCTTGGCCGCGTGCCCACAGGTGCAGGACACCAGCCAGCCGCCGGCCGCCCCCACGTTCACGCTCACGGGAAGGAGCCGGGCCCTGGAGCTGCGCGCCCGGTAGGCTCAGCTGTGCAGCCTTCACTGCTGCGAGTGTCTCTGGCTGGGAATTTCAGCCCTAGACTTCTTTCCACACCAGACCACCTTGCTGTGTGTTTCCACACATTCACGTATTTGTGGTTTAAACTGTAATGGAATGAGGGAGTCCATGAAGGCTAAGTTCTCTTCCCCCCTCCGCAGGGGGCACCCTTCCCACCCTCACATGCCTGCAGGGTCTCTGTGCTCACACATGTATATCTGCTTTTGAAGTCATAGATGGCTGCTTACGGTATAGCCTGTTCTGCACCTTGCCCTTTTCACTTAATTTACCAGAAATCATCTTAATCAGAGCACCTTTCCTAAGGCAATGTAGTTCTTCACGAGAGTCACGGACTGGCTCTCTGGCAGCTCAGGACTCGGGGTCTGGCCACAGCACCCGCCCCAGGGGTGGTGCAGGGGCGCTGGGTCTGCAGGTGGGCTCCGAGTCAGGCCTGTGCTCAGACTGGTGACAGCGCGTGGGAGAGCCTTCTGTTGTCAGGTGATAGTCATTGTTGTCAGGAGGCATTGCCTTACCGCCCCTGCAGAGGCCTCTGCATACCACACCTGCCACACCAAGCCACACCTGGCCCCACCTGACCCCTGTGACCACACCAAGCCACACCTGACCCCGTCTGACCCCTGTGACCACACCTAAGTCCTCTGGCCAGTGTCCTGGAGCCCTGCGGGCCGTCTTCTGGGTCTGAAACTGCCCTTGGAGACAGGGTGCAGCTCCAGCGGGGAGGAGTCGGGCAGTTACTCAGGATCCGAGGCTGACGTCATAAAACCTGTTTCTGTTTCTCCGAGGACGGAAGAGGAGAAGAAAGAATGGATTCAGGTGAAGCCCCTAAAGCTTTAGAATAACCAAATCGCCTAATTCTGAGCAGGATGGCCATTCCCTGTGGGAATACAGGCTTGGTGGCCCCAGGCAGTGCCCTGCCTGTCCTGGAAGTGGTGGAGTGGCCAAGTTCCTGAACACCTTAGCCCCAGGAGCCTTTCAATTTGCTTGCTTGGCCCCCACCCCACCTCCCAGTAAATAAAGAAACATAAAGAGCTGGCCAGCATGGCTCAGTGGTTGAGCATTGACCTAGGAACCAGGCAGTCACAGTTCGATTCCCGCCAGGACACATTCCGGTTGCGGGCTCCATCCCCAGTGGGTCGTGCAAGAGGCAGCCGATCAATGATTCTCATCATGGATGTTTCTATTGCTCTCTCCCCCTTCCTGTCTGAAATCAATAAAAATGCACATATACAGGGCCTGGGGGTGGGAGTGGACCTCTACTGTCTGCTGGCTCAGGGGGCCACACTGCCCCTCCACGGCCTGGCAGGCAGAACAGGACGAGGGGTGGGACTCACAGGATGGAGCCTGTGCTTCCGGGGTGCTGGGCGGGCAGGCAGGCAGCACGCAGGCAGCACAGGGAGGCTGGAGGGGCCAGGCCGGCCACACACTAACTGTTAGAGACTGTGGCTTCCAAATGCTTAGGCAGGTCTCTGGGTGGGAGAGAAGAAGGAATTCGGAGATCAGGTGGAAATGTGATGCCGGAAAGGGAGGCAGGCCTCACACCCCCCGAGAGCAGCCATGGCCTGGAGCACCCTCGGGAGCCCGCTCTGCACTGGGCACCGGATCGGACGGGCAGAGGCCTGGCTGCTGTGGGTCGGGCCCCAGGCCTCACCTCATCCTGTCGGGGCTCTTTCGTGTGCAGGGTGGGGGTGTGGGCGGCTCTCCGTCTGTGAGCACCGCTGAGGCCTGTGCTGCTGCTGCAGGTCATCGAGGCCACCATCTCGAAGCACAGACAGAACAGCCAGACCTTCAAGGCCTTCGGCACCGCCGTCGGCCCGGACGGGGACCGCTCCTGGACTCCAGAGCCCCCTGTGAGTGCCGGAGCCGGGCTGTGTGGGAGGGGACTGGGTGGGCACGTGGCTGCTGGATGCCCGGCCCGGCCTGGCAGCAGCCTGAGACCCAGACGCCGGATGGCACTCTTTTCTGCAACCGAACTTCGCTTGCAGGCCGCCTGGCTGTCTTCCCACTATCTGCGTAGATCTGCCTGCTTTGTCTGCTCTCGGGTTGTCTGGAGAGAAAGCAGGCAGGGGCCGCGCTCTCTGCAGGACAGCTGCGGGAGCAGCGAGCTGGGAGCTGGCCGCTCTCTGAGGCTGCGATGGTCAGGGCATGGGGGGGGGGGCTCTGATCCAACGCCGCCTGGCTGGCGTGTGGCTGGGGCTTCCACTCATGCCAACCGTCTCCGTCCCTTTCAGACGACGAGCACCAGCTCCGAGGAGCCTGCGGCGGCTGCCGGCAGCGGAGGGGGTGCTGCAGGGGTGAGTGACTCCCAGCAGAGGCAGGAGGTGAGCAGGTGCCCAGTGATGACCCTGGCCTGTTGGTGGAGGGTGGGGGCCACTGGGACCTGCACGTGCGCCCTCCGTGCTTGGAGGGCCCAGCTGCACTCTGGATCTGAGCTGGCTGCCCCAGGTCTATGTGCGGAGTTAGTGTGAGTCGAGGCAGGCCTGGCCCTGCAGGTTCCACCGTCCAGAGGAAAGGCCACCCACGGCTGGGAGTTCTGGCAGCAGGGGCCCTGTCAGGAGGGCCTGCGGGTGCTATCAGGGAAGGCTGCTTGGAGGTGGCACTTAGCCAGTCTGTGGCATCTGGCCAGGAGGATGGGTCCAGGGAGGCATGTGCCCAGGACCCCTATCCCGAGCCTGCTCGCTGTCCTTAGCCCGGGCAGTGCAGGCAGGAGGCGCTGCCAGGCTCCTTTCTGGAACGGCTGCTCACACACCCACACATCAGGCACGTAGCAGCCGAACCAACAACAGAGGGGGCCTCGCACCTCAGGGCAGCCTCCCCTACTCCTCTGTCTTTGCCAGCGCGTCCCGACAGCCTCCACAACACCCTGCACCGAGCTCTGGAGCACTGGCACGGCCCTACCCACTGGCCCTCGAGGGCCAGGGGACCCATCCTCTGTGGGTGCAGACTTGCAGGGCAGGTCCATGGGTGGCTGCACAGGGCTGAGCCCTGGACGCAGAGCAGGGCAGCCCATGGGCTGCGTGTCAGGGGAACCCAACCCCGAGGCAGGGAGAGAGGAGCAAGAAGTGGCCGAGGTGTGTGGGGCCCCCCAGAGAATATTCTAGGAAGGGACCCCCTAAGAGTCGCCCCCCTCCTTGGGTGGGTGAGAAGGTGGCGTCTGCCCATGTCGGCTTTGACCAGTAGAGCTGTGGGCCATGGCGGCCGGGCCAGGCGGTCCACAGGCTCTGCCTCCTGTGCGGGCTCAGCTCCAGGGGCCCAGGGCCCAGGGCCCAGTTCGGGCCTCCTCGTTCCAGGCCCGTGACCCACCAGGTGGGGCTGGGCCGGTGCGAACAGCAGCGGCAGCAGACGCCTGCGGGGCAGCCACGGCGTGCAGCTCTGTGCCTCACGGCAAGACTCAGGGACATTGTAGGAGGCACTCGAAAGTGGGTCTTAATTCTGACACCCTAAAAAGAATGATCTCTGCTACAAGATGCCAGGCATAAGCTTTTTCTCAGCATATTTGGAGCGGAATGTAAGCTCACTGTGGGGTGCTGGTCTGATCCTGGGGTACTCAGACACAGTTCCTGCAAGCTCCTCTCTCCCAGGACAAGGCAGGCCCCACAGGCGGCCTGCAGGTGGCCCCGCAGGGCAGCAGCCTGAGCCCAGAGCTTTCTGGCGCTGCGCTCCGTGCAGGAGCACAGAAGTGTCCCCTCCTGGGCCAGACCCTGGGCGGATGCAGGGCTCTTCCCTGCTGCTGAGTGAGCCCCTCCCCTCCATCCCCAACAGCCTGGCTGCCTCCACTGGCGCCTACACCGCCACCAGGTGGGGCTCCTGCGGGCGGAGGGTGGGCGCCTGGAGGCCCCAAGGACCTGAGGGACCCGTCCTCAGTGGGTGCCCAGGCTGCCCGTGAGGACCTGGTGCTTCCGGGACGTTCCTCCTGCTCCCCTGCTGCGTGACCAGCTGCTGAAGAGGGAGGCTGAGGGAAGCGCCTGGCCTCGCCTCCTCGGCCTCTGCAGGGACCTCCCCGACCCATGCTGGCGTCCTCCAGGCGGCCTCAGCGGCCTGAGGGGAGGGGCGGGGAGGGGGCTGGGACCAAGGAGCTGGTGCTGCTGCACTTCGCTGAGAAGACATGTGAGGCCTGGCCCTGTCTGACACCCGAACAGAAAACACGAGCGGCTCCTTGGACAGCGGCTCAGACAGCTTTGTCCTCAGCGTGGCTGACCAGTGAGGCTGTATGGAGATGCGGGGCGCGCCCTGCCCACAGCCACGTGGTCGCCAGCCGGCCATAATCCTGCCTGACCTCGAGCGGGGAGCTGCCTTCGGGAAGTGCCTCCAGGTCTGCAGCAGTGGACAGGGTGCTGGCCAGCACGCAGCCGGCTCGGGTTGGGCCATCCCAGCGCCGGGCCAGCTCTGCTGCCGTCCACCGGTCTGCGGCAAAGGACTGCAGGGCCTCCTCCCTGCCCTGCCAGCACTCTGCGCCCGGGGCCACCCCTGCTTCCAGCCAGGACGGGTCTCTGCTGGCCGCCAGGGGCCACGCTGCTGGCTGCACACCCGCCCACCACTGCTTCTCCTCCCTCTGGGGGCTCCCCTACACCCCGTCCATCCCCTTGGGGACACCCTGCTGGCCGGCTGGCCTCTCCATTCTCAGCAGCCATGTGTGCTGCCCACCAGGCTGAGCGCCGTGATTCTGCCTTTAGACCACGGCGTACGTCTGGGCTCACAGGCCAGGCGGCGGGTCTGACCACCTGCTGCCAACCTCACTCACCTCCTGGCCCTTCGGGCTCTCACCTGGAAAACTGGGACACAGAGTCATTCTAAAGCTCTAGCCACTGCAGATCCCTGGGCAGCTCCACTCCCCTTCCTTCCCTGCCACCCCCAACCCCGCCCCTCCTCACTGCAGGCACCAGCAGTCCTGAGAGAGGTCTCCGGGGAAGGACCCCCGATGGGGGATGGCTCAGAATGGCTGGCGGCCAAGGCCAGAGGTGGCCTCAAGGAGGACATCTGCTGTGGGAAGCTTAGTTATTTTTTGCTGTTGTTTTATTTTATTTTTTAAAAATCTTTATTGTTGAGAGTATTACAGATATTCCTCTTTTTTTCTCCTATTGCCCCTCTCTATCTGGTTCCCACCCCAGGTCTTCACCACCCTATTGTTTGTGTCTGTAGGTAATATATATACATATGCATATAAAATCTTTGTTTAATCTCTTCCTGCCTCACCCCACCCTCTACCCTTTGAGAAACATCAGTCTGTTCTATTTCCACGCCTCTGATTCTATTTCTTCTCCTTCTTCCTTTTCTTAAAGAATACCCATTTGCATTTCATGTAATAGTGGTTGGTGGTGAGGAACAGCTTTAGCTTTTTCTTGTCTGTGAAGCTCTTTATCTGACCCTCAATTCTAAATAGGAGCTTTGCTGGGTGTAGCAATCTTGGTTGTAGGTCCTTGCTATTCATCACTTTGAATACTTCTTGCCACTCCCTTCTGGCCTGCATAGTTTCTGTTGAGAAATTAGCTGACAGTCATATGGGTGCTCCCTTGTAGGTACCTAACTGCTTTTCTATTGCTGCTTTTAAGATTCTTTGTCTTAGCCCTTGGCATTTTAATTATGATGTGTCTTTGTGTGGGCCTCTTTTGGGTTCCTCTTGTTTGGGACTCTCTGTGCTTTCACCAGGTAGGGGACATTTCCTGTCATTATTTCTTCAAATGGGTTTTCAATATCTTGCTCTCTCTCTTCTCCTTCTGATACCCCCATAATGTAAATGTTGCTACACTTGAAGTTTTCCCAGAAGCTCCTTACATTTTCTTCATATTTTTGAATTCTTTTTTCTTTTTGCTCTTCTTGTTGGATGTTTTTTTCTTTCTCATATTTCAAATTGTTGATTTCATTCTCAGAATCCTCTGCTCTACTGTTGAATCCCTATATATTATTCTTTATTTCAGTCAGCGTATGCTTAATTTCTGACTGGTCCTTTTCCTTTAATTTTTTGGCATTCTCACTAAGATCCTTGAAAGTCTCACTAAGTACCTTGAAAGTCTCATTAAGATCCTTAAAAACTTATAACTGTGGTTTTTGAATTCTCTAGTAGTTTGTTTTCTTCCATTTCTTTTGTGACATGTTTATTTGTCTCCACATTTTGGCTGCTTCCCAATGTTTGTTTCTATGTATTAGGTAGAGCTTCTATGTCTCCTGGAGTTGGTAGAGTGGCCTTGTGTAGTAGGTGTCCTATAGGGCCCAGCCTCCCCAGTCACCGGAGCACTCCTGTGAGGGCTGCGTGCACAGTCTTGCTGTAGTTGAGCCTTGATTGCTGTTGGTGTCACTGGGGGGAATTGACCTTCAGGCCAATTGGCTATGAGGACCAACTGTGACTACAGTGGGAGAGCTTCTGTGCATGAGACACCCCTAAGGAGCAGGACTTGCTTTGGTGGGTCTTTGGTGCTCACTGAGTCTGGCCATTGAGTGTGTCACTTGTGGATGTGTAAGTTGTAATCTGGTGTGGCCTGAAGCTGTCCACTGGGTGCACTGGCTCTTGAGTCTCCAGGGAGGTGCAAAGTCATCCACTGCCTTGGGCAACCTGGCGGGAGGTACAGAGGGATCTGAAGATGGCTGCTATTTACTATTTGTTTTTTTAAATTTTTATTTATTTATTTAAAAAATAAATCTTTATTGTTCAGATTATTACAAATGTGTTCCTCTCCCCCCCACCCTCTCAATTGCTCCCCTCCACCAGGTTCCCACCCTACCCTCTGCCCTTTCCCCATCCCCCATTGTTCTCATCCATAGGTGCACAGTTTTTGTTCAGTCTCTTCCTGCACCCCCACTCCCCTTTTCTCCGAGAATCGTCAGTCCACTCCCCTTCCATACCTCTGATTCTATTATATTCACCAGTTAATATTGTTCGTCAGATTTTTTTTTAATTCCCTTGGTTTATAGTTTCACTTGTTGATAGTTACATATTTGTTGTTCATAATTTTTATCTTTATCTTCTTCCTTTTCCTAAATAGCCCCCTTCAGCAATTCATATAATTCTGGTTTGGGGGTGATGAACTCCTTTAGCTTTTTTTTATTTGTGAAGCTCTTTATCTGGCCTTCGATTCTGAGTGATAGCTTTGCTGGGTAGAGTATTTTTGGCTGTAGGTTCTTGCTATTCATCACCTTGAATATTTCTTGCCATTCCTGTCTGCCCTGGATGGTTTCTGTTGAGAAACAGAATGGGTGCTCCTTTATAGGTAACTACCTGCTTTTCTCTTGCTGCTTTTAATATTCTCTCTTTGTCTTTTGCTCTTGGAATTTTAATTATGATGTGTCTTGGAGTGGTCCTCTTTGTTTATTTATCTATTTATTTTAAATATATTTTATTGATATTTTACAGAAAGGAAGGGAGAGAAATAGAGAGCTAGAAACGTCGATGAGAGAGAAACATTGACCAGTTGCCTCCTGCACATCCCCCATCAGGGATGTGCCCACAACCAAGGTACATGCCCTTGACTGGAATCGAACCCGGGACCTTTCAGCCCGCAGACCGATGCTCTACCACTGAGCCAAACCGGTTTCGGCTTGGAGTGGTCCTCTTTGGATTCCTTTTGTTTGGGGTTCTGTGCACTTCTTGGACTTGTAAGTCTATTTCTTTCACCAGGTGGGGGAAGTTTTCTGTCACTATTTCTCCAAATATGCTTTCGGTATCTTGCTCTCTCTCTTCTTCTGGGTCCCCCATAATTCTGATGTTGGTTCGCTTGAAATTGTCCCAGAGGTTTCTTACACTATCTTCAACTTCCTGGATTCTCTTGTCTTCTTGCTTCTGCAGAGAAGTATCCTCTGGCTCTTTGTGTTCTAAATCTTTGTCTTGATTCTTGGGATATTCCAGTCTGTTTTTAGGACCCTGTGTAATATTTTTTTATTTTAGAGAATGTTTTCTTTATTTCTAGTTGATCCCCTTTTTTTAAAAAAAATATATATTTTATTGATATTTTACAGAGAGGAAGGGAGAGAGATAGAGAGCTAGAAACATCGATGAGAGAGAAACATCGACCACCTGCCTCTTGCACACCCCCTACTGGGGATGTGCCCGCAACCAATGTACATGCCCTTGACCGGAATTGAACCCAGGACCCTTCAGTCTGTAGACCGACGCTCTACCACTGAGCCAAACCGGTTTCGGCTAGTTGATCCCTTTTTATTTCTAGTTGATCCCTTTTCATATCCTCATAGGTCTCATTTATTTTATCAGCCTTTTTAAGGAAATTCTTGAAAAACCTTATCACTGTAGTTTTGAATTCAATGTCCATTCTTTTCTTTTCCTCCATCTTCTTCCTTTGTGTCCTGCCTCTTCTCTGCATTTTAGTTGTTTCCCTGATTTGATGGAATAGTTCTGTGTGCTAGGTGTTCTGGTAGAGCCCAGTAGCACAGCCTTCCCAGTTACCTGCGGTGGACAGTCTTGGTGTAGCCCTTTGTGGGCTGTGTGTGCAGTCTTGTTAAGCCTTGCTTATTGTTGGTATCACTGGGAAGCATTGATCTCCAAGCCAATTGGCTGTGAGGATCAGCAGTATCTCAGCTAGGAGGGCTTCTGTACTCCGCTTGGATGGGGCGGAGTCTTGGGATGGTGCAAACAAGCTTTGGTTCCCTGTCAGTCTCACCTTAGGAAAGTCCTGTTCGCAGTGAGTTTCTCAAGATTGGTTGCAGGTGCGCACACCTCTTTGGTAAAGGTGCAGACAAGCTTTGTATTCTGGTCAGTCCCTTCTTAGAGAAAGCCAGCCTCTGGGAGAGCTTCTGTACTCAGCTTGGATAGGGCGGAGTCTTGGGGTGGAGCAGACAAGCTTTGGTTTCCCATCAGCCCCTCCCCAAGTCCCACAGTAATGGCCACTGGCTTCACACACCTCCGAGAGATCTCTGCCTGACAGTCCAGCCTCTCCTTGACTGGGGCCGTCTATCAGAGTATTAGGGTAATTCTGCTTTCCTCCTGAACAAGAAAGCCAGCCACACATTAGCTGTCTGACCTCTCTGTGAGCCTGGAGTAAGCCAGCAGCGAACTCTGTAGCTGCCTTTTCTCGTGCACAGTTCTCCGCAACTTCACAGTTTCTGAGGCTCAGTGTGCCTTCTCTCTCCTTCCCAGATGGCAGAGCCTCCTCTCAGCCTGCTGTCCAGTGCTTCAGGGCGATGTTTCCCATTTTCCAGTTCTAAATTCAAAATTGTTGTGGTAGGCTGCATTCGGGTGTCTACCCTATTCCACCATCTTGGTTTCTTCTTCATACTTCTATTTGCTATTTGTATTGGGCTTTGAGGTGCCCAGGTGAGGCCTGGCTGTGAACAAAAGCAGGTTGGTGCTAATTCCAGGTCTTGGACCTTTTATTGATAGGTTTGGGGCATGCTGTCACCAGCTGCAGCTTGTTTGAGAGGTTTTAGCAAAGTTTGAAGCATGAGCAAGGACAAACCATTAATATAAAAAAGCCACTGCTTGCCAAAACAGGTTTGGCTTAGTGGTAGAGCATTGGTCTGTGGACTGAAAGGTCCCGGGTTCGATTCTGGTCAAGGGCATGTACCTTGATTGCGGGCACATTCCCTGGTAGGGGGTGTGCAAGAGGCAGCTGGTCGATGTTTCTCTCTCATCGACTATAAAGCCACTGCAAACAGCTTGGATGGGGCTGCAGATTGGATGGGGCAGTGTCTCAGGGAATCCCCAGGGTGGAGTGAACAGTGTGCTCCAGGCTGATGGAGACTCAGATATGACTGCCAGTCAGCTCCCTGACATAGGAGGTCCCAGCACAGGAACAATGACCCCTGTGAGCACCTTTGTCTGGGAGAAACCACCCCCAAGTTCCTGCCCTGATGTCACCTCATATGTATCTGGGTCCTCCAGAGCTTTGCCCTGGTGTTGGAGCTCAGAGGAAGAGATACCTTATCAGTTCAGTTCATGCACTATCCCTTTAAGAGGAACACATGGGCCTCCAGCAGCCTCCATGTCACTAAGCCTCAATCCCCATTGGTTTTTACAGTCTTAAGTTATGGGTGCTTCTCTTCTCAGCTCTGGAACCCTGGGCTAGGGTCTGGGACCCTGGCTCCTCATGGGGGCAGGGGAGCTCCGCAGATATGATCTCCCTCCCAATTAAAAAAGTGCCACACATGGGTGTGGGACCAGCTTGTCCCACACCTCCACCCTTCTACCAGCCTCAAGGTACTTTCTTATTTGCTTTTCTAGTTGCAGGGCTTCCATTCAGCCAGCTTTCAGGCGGTTCTGGATGATGGTTTTCTGTATTTCGGTTGTAATTTTGGTGTGGTTGTGGGAGGTGGTGAGCACCAGTGTTTACCTACACCGCCATCTTGGTTGTTCTGAGAAATGTTGGTTTTGCTTACAGTGTTTGTGACGCCCCTTCTCCCCTTACCAGGGCCTCTGTGGGATGGAGTAAGAGGCCCAGGGCTGTCTGCCCCTAGTGTCCATGGGGCAGGGTGTCATGACATGGAGGGAGCTGAGCCTCGGAGGAGCCAGCCTGCCCCTGGGTGCCTTGTGCCAGGCTGTGCAAGCATCACAAGGTGGGGCCCATAGGGGCTGGGAGGGTGATGAGTGGGACCACACAGCTGGGAAGTACAGTCAAAATTTGCACCCAGGTCTCAGTATTAGTCAGCTCGAGCGTCTGTAACAAAACACCCCAGACCTGTGACCCAGGCAGGCATTCATTCTCTTGGCTCTGGAGGCTGGAAGTCCACTTGCCAGCCCCAGGGGGTAGCACCGCCATGCGTGTGCCGTGAGGAGTGTGTGCCAAGGTCCAGGGCCCAGTGAAGGATAGAGCGGGGTGTGAGGGTGCATAGCCGGTGCTTAGGACAGACACCCAGTCCTCACTCAGACCTCTGTGCAGACAGCACTGTCTCCTGAGCACGGCCTCCGGGGGCTGAGGTCCTGGCCCCCGGGCAGGGCCAGCATCCCAGCATGGAGTCCGATCCCGGAGAGCCTCACTGTGGACGGGGAGAGGCGGGGCAGCTATGGCATGGCTCCTGCCTCCTTCCCTTGTCTACTTCGGGGTTTCCCCTGTGGATGCTGCCCAGGCATCATACAGCTGCCCCCACGGTGCCGGGCTGACTGCGCCGCCCTGTGTCTCCCACAGCTCGAGCCCAGGAGGGGGTCCTCCAAGACCAGGCGGGACAAGGAGAAGCAGAGCTGCAAGGGCTGCGGCGAGACCTTCAACTCCATCACCAAGAGGAGGCACCACTGCAAGCTGTGTGGGGCAGTAAGAAGGGCAGTGGGGCTAGCCAGCCATTCTCACCCCTCCTTCCAGCCCTCCTCTCAGCCCTCCTCCCAGCCCTCCTCCCAGCTCTCCTCCCAGCCCTCATCCCAGCCCTCCTGTGACACCTCCTCCCAGCGCTCCTCTGTGATGCAGGCGCCCAGGCCCCCAGCCTTGATCTCTGCCCTCCCCAGGCCCGCAGAGGACCCCCCCTCACCCACTGTGTCTGTCTCCAGCTTTGGCTCTTCCCGCCTCTCCCAGGGCAGGCTCTGTCCGCAGGAGAGAGGGTGACGGTGCTCTTTCTGGCAGGTCATCTGTGGGAAGTGCTCCGAGTTCAAGGCAGAGAGTGGCCGGCAGAGCCGAGTCTGTGGAGAGTGTTTCCTGACACAGCCAGTGGCTCCGGTGAGCTCCAGCCCCGGGGGGCCTGCCGAGCCCCAGAAGACTGTGGAGGTGGGTCTCTGAGCCTGCGCACTAGCTGCCACCCGGCAGTGGGCAGCCAGCTTCCGGGACCAGGGCTGACCGGCTCCGAAGCTGCAGGTGGCTGAGCAGCGGCACTGGGAGGTGGCATCTGCCTGTGCGCCGGTTCCCCGGTCCTCCGGCCGCTGCAGGAGCCTGGCGCCCACGGCCAGGCTGTGAGCCAGCGGCTGGGCAGACCTCAGGCAGAGGCCTGGGCTGGAAGTCCAAGGCCCAGGTGTGGGCGGGTCCCCTGTGGCCTCCCCTGGCTCGCAGATGCCGTCTTCTCTGTCACATTGAGGGGCATTTACCTCCCTAAAAGCCTGTTTCCAAGTGCAGTCACACAGAGGGGCTGGGGGTGCAGCACCTGGATTTAGGGGCCCACAATTGAGCAGAAGCCGATGGGAGCCAGTGGCACCTTTATTCAGGATCACCGTGATTGGAGGAGACCTGGAGGGGAGATCTGCTGTGGCCCAAACCCGCTGAGGGCCCTCCTGAGATGCCACGCCCCTCGGCTCCCCTTCAAGGGCCGGCCTCAGGGTATGGAGTGAGGGAGGACAGGAGAGAAATGGGCGCTTTCCCGCTCTGCACTGAACGAACATGGCTCTAAAGCCAGATTCCTGGTGGAGCCGCCGGGGAAGCTGCTTATGAGATTGGGGTCCCTCCCTCTATGTGGCAGGCATGACCGAGCGGGCTCGCTGTGGCAGGGCCCTGCATGTCTATCACAGATGTCTAACGGGACATACATCAGAACCTCATGTAGAAGGTGCCCTCAACACCAGTGTGTGGAAGGCCCAGGTCTGAGCAGGGACCAGCCCCGCCGGGCGGTCTGAGGGGCTTCCAAATGGCACTGAGCTTGTGTCCATGGCTGCTCTAAACATCCAGAGCGAGGAGGTGTGGCATGTGTGGTGAATGGTGCATGTGTGTTTGTGCGCGCGAGTGTGTATGAGCATGTATGTGAGTGTGTGACTGTGTGTGTTTATGTGAGTAAATGTGTATGAGTGTTCATGTGAGTATATATGTATGTGTGAGTGAATATATGCATGTTTGTATGTATGTGCACATATGTAAGCATGTGTATGTGCATATATGTTAATGTGCATGCGGGTATGTATGTACATGTATGTGTGCGCACGTGTGTATGTGAGTGGGCACATGTGTAAGTGTATGCAGGTACGTGTGTATATGTGTGTGACTATGTATGTAGATGTACATATGCCAGTGTGTGTATGCCTGTGTATATATGTGTGTTAATGTGTGAGGAGGTATGTATGTGTGTATACATCTGTGCATGTGTATTAATGTGTATGTGTGTGTGCGTGTATGTGCAGGAGTGTGTATGGGTGAGTTTGTATGTGCTTATTATGTGTGGGTGTATGAGCATGTGTGCATGCACGTGGGGTGCACTTGAGTGTGAGTGTGTGTGTGGTCAACCAGTGGTCATTGTAACCAATTCAATGCCAACAGGAGTCCCCAATTGGGGTTTAGTGAAGAAGGATACGTGACTGCAAACAGCTCGGTGTGACACCGCAGGGCTGTAATGCAGTGTAAGCATGCTCTGATTTGGTGGGAAGACCAAGTGCACACCCAGAATCCCCGGGAGCTGCTTACACAGACAGACAGCCCACTGACCTGGTCCCTGATTGGTCTGTCCTCAGGCAAAGGAGACCGCCAAATCCTTGCAGTTTGATTGGTCCAAAAGCCATTGGTCCGAGTAGAGCCACTCTGTTGGGCCAGAGCTGCGCAGCTCTAATTGGATGGGGAAAGCCTCAATCCTATTGGTTGAAATAGGATTCTAGGACCTCCTTTATAAGGGCCAGCTCAGGGGGCAGAAACACAGCAGTGCAGCTTCTCCCGTGAAGATTGGCTGCTGGGCCTGTTCTGGTTTTGTCTTCCAATTGGAGCCCAGTTAGCCACCAGGAGCCCTTCTTAGGTGTCTTCTTCCTCAGCATCCACAGTGTGAGAGTGTGTGTGAATGTGTGTGTGTGTGTATATGAGTGTGTGTGTTTGTGTGAGTTGGTGTGTGTTTGAGTTGGTGTGTGTTTGTGTGTGAGTTGGTGTGTGAGCAACTGTGTATGTGAGTGTGAGTGTGTGAATGTGAGTGTGTGTGTGTGTGTATGTATGTGACTGTGTCAGTGTGTGTTTGCGTGTGAGTTGTGTGTGAGTGTGTGTATCTGTGTATATGAATTTGTGTGTGTGTGTGTGTCAGTGTGTGTGAGAATGTGTATGTATGTGTGAGAGTGCATGAGTTGCTGTGTCTGTGTTGATGAGTGTATGAGTGAGTGTGTATGACTGTGTCAGTGTGTATGTATGTGAGTGTGTTTTGTATGTGTGAGTTGCTGTGTGCAAGTGTGTGTGCATGTATGAGTGTGTGTGTGAGATCCTGTATGTGTTAGTTTGTGTGTGTGTTGGTGCATTTATGTGTGTATGAGTGTGCATGTGTGTCAGTGTGAGTGTGTGTGAGTTGGTGTGTGAGTGTGTGTGCATGTGTGTATGAGTGTGTGTGTGTGTGTATGAGTGTGTATGGAGTGTGTATGTGTGTGAGACCAGAGAACAGCTGACTCACTCCCAGCCCTTCCTTGCTGAGCCACACTCTGGCTCTTCTGTTTCACTTTTGTCCTGTGTTATATCTGTCCCAACCTCACGGTGGCGTCATTCCTGAGGGGGCACTGCTCCATCCAAATTACCTTGCGGTGCCCCTAGGAGTGTCAGCGGGCCCAGCCTTGCCTTGGTCCTCTGGCCCTCCCCTCAGGCCCCGAGGGAGCCCTGGCCTCCCCCATGAGAACGGCACCGCAGGGAGGCCACAGCCCTCGGCCCAGCCTCTGTGGAGCCTGCCGCCTGCCATGCGGCCCTCTGTGGGTACAGATGGTGGCATGGCCTGGAGTAAGGTACCGGCTGCTACTCCCACGTCCACCTTCTCAAACGTGCCGCGCCCCGAGTCTGCGCGTGGCAGCCCGAGCCCCGGGCCGCGCCTGAGGAGCCCAGGCCGTATGCCTGGAACCAGCCCCTCGAGGCCCAGAGTCACTCCTGTTCCCTACTGGGGGCGATGGCAGGTGGTGCTGCGGGACTCAGGAGGCGGTGCTGACTCTCCCCTCCCCTTCCTTGCCCTGCCCTCCCTCTGCTGCAGGACAGTGGGCCATCACCCACCCGGCCCCCGCTGGCTGCACAGTGAGAGCCGGACCTGCGGAGACGCTGCGCCCAGCTCCGGACTGTGTGGCAGGCCTGCGCCCAAGCGTCCCAGCCTCTGAGCTGCAGCTGAGGTGGCTGAGAGCCCTGAGTGTGGTTGCCATGGGACCTGGCCGGGCCAGCCCGGGCCCAAAGCCCAGGCCTGGGGACCGGAAGCTGAGTCTTGGCCGGGGCCCCTGCTCTGAAGCCTCCACAGCAGGGCCTGTGCTCGCTTGAAGGTGCCCAGAGATGAAGTGTGCCCATTGCCCAGGGGCTAGCTACCACGGAGGGTGCCACTGTCCAGAGTCACTCGCACGTCTCAGGGAAGAACCCGCCTCCTCCCTCAGGCAGCGGCGGCGAGGCCCAGAGAGGGCCACGGGCAGCTTTGTGCAAGGCTCCCGAGGAGGACTGTCTGGACCGCCTGGGACACCTGGTGGACGCGCAGTGGTGCACCCTCCGGCCACTGCCCGCTGTCCGCACCATCTGCACATGGAGCTGGGCTGCCCCCAGTCCAGCCTCCCCCGCTGCCGCTGGCACCTGCTCCCGGTGCCCTCGCCCACCGCCCACGTGGAGTTGCTCGCAGGACAGGGCAGGAGGGCCAGGCCGGGCCAGCCAGGAGGGTGTGCTCCTGAACAGCTCGCTGAGGAACTCCACGGGCCCACCTGTGCCACAGGGCGCCTGGGAGTCTCCCTGGAGGGGTGGGCGGGTCTTGTCTGCGGGAATAAATGCTGGCCGGCCGCCAGCAGGTGAGCAGTCTTGGTTCAGTCCCCTGGGTGGGCCTCTGGTGGTTGGCTGGGCAACGAGGGTGACAGAAGGCGCAGTAACCCAGGCCTGTGGGGCATAAGCTCTCTGGCCCTGCCAGGCATCTGAGGCGGACAGGTCCATGTCGGGGGGTGGAAGAGACAGGAGAGGATGCGGGTTCACAAAGGAGTGAGGGAGGTCGCTGTTGGGAGGTCCTGTTTGTAGAGCTCCAGGGGCCTTAGGAGAGAGAGAGGAAGGAATTAGGGGCCAGTGACCAAAGGGACCCCCATCCCTAATGTCCTCATGGCACCCTGGGGGCATGCCACCACTGCCAGCCTGGGCACACTCTCCGGTGCCTGTCTGAGGCACTGAGAGGGCAGCGTAGGGGCCAGGAGGACGTCTGACCATGGGTGAGGTGGAGCAGGGCACAGGTGAGGGCACACAGCTGGAGTGGGAGTGGGTCCAGGGAAGGTGGGTGGGGCCCAGATGCAGGGACAGGGTGCGAGTGAGGTAGGCACAGAGACACCACCAGGGTGCCCGCGGAGTGGGGTGAAGGCTCCGGCTCGGTGGGACACGGCGAAGCAGGGCCCAGTGCAGCTGGCCGGGCACAGGTGAGCTTGGGCATGAGCCGGTGCCCCTACTTGGGCCACCAGCTGTCTGGATGCTGCAGCCTCGATTCCGAGGCTCTGGGAGGAGAGGAGAGAAGAGGAGAGGAGAGGAGAGGAGAGGAGAGGAGAGGAGAGGAGAGGAGAGGAGAGGAGAGGAGAGGAGAGGAGAGGAGAGGAGACAGGGGAGGAGAGGAGAGGAGACAGGGGAGGAGAGGAGAGGAGACAGGGGAGGAGAGGAGAGGAGACAGGGGAGGAGAGAGAAAAGAAACTCAGTTGTTCTTACGAAATATCCTGAAGATATTACAACTATTGCAGAGTTGGAAACCTCTGGGTGGACCTCTGCTGGGCAGGGCGTACCCCCAGGTGGACACTGGGCCCAGGGTCCCTGCCACGGATAGCCAGGTCTGAGCTCACCTTGCCCGCAAGTAGGACGCCCACTTGACGCTGCCCCCTTCCTCTTCCCAGGGCTGCAGAGGGCACAGCCAGCACACCCTCTGGGCCTAGTGGGGATGTGTGCCCCTGGAGCCCATGAGGGGAGGCTGGGCCTTGACCCCAACAGGGACTTGGCCGCCTCACTTTCTCCTTCCTCTGTCTCTACCTCCTCCGCCCTCCTGGCCCCGACTCCTGGAGGTGCAGGCTGAGTGAGAGCCGTGGGGGCGGTGTGGAGCTGGGCAGGACGGGCGGGAAGGGCAGAGGCCTCGGGCGAGAGGTCCTGGGGGCCCTGGGGGGGCGACCTCCGGGAGGGCGACCTCCGGGAGGGCTCTGGTGGCCGCCCTCAGGCCTCAGCCGCTGCTTCCACTCCTGGGAAAGTGAGGACACAGTCGCGGCCAAATGACCTCTGATCTGGCTCAGCCACCTGCGGCAGCTGCGTGATGCTGAGGCCCGAGAGGAAACGCTCACACAGCGTGGGACCAGCAGGAGTCAACCGGCAGCACTGTGGACACACCCTCCACGTGTTGGGCACTGGGGCCGGCCTGGGCTCTGGGACTGGGGTCAGGTGCCGCTGATGGCCTCTGGCCCTGCCCCCCTTCCTCGCGTGTGTTCTCCTGCCCTCTCCGTCCAGGCCGTCGGTCAGCCACCTGCTCCTTGCACCGCGGCCCGTGGTGTGCTGTTCTTTGGCTCTTCCTGTCGGTCTTTGTGAGACTGCTTGGGGCCACCTCCACAGAGAGCCCTCCCCTCTCGGCTCTGTGCCGGGCATTTGCCCTCTTGTTTGACCTCTCCCCCGCCCCGGAGGGCAGCAGCAGCACCTGTGCAGGCCTGCACAGCGGAGGTGCTCAGTCGCCCACACCAGCAGCCTGTGCGCCCTGAGCACGCTGGGTCTGGAACCCTCATGTTGCCGATGGGAACGAAGGTGTTCCCAGGTCTCAGGGACCCAGAGCCAGCTCCATTGTGGAGACCAGCACAGTGAGACACGCGGAGCCGCCCCGAGAACAGGAGCGGAGGTGCTGGGACCAGGTGGGCTTGGCGTGTAGCTGTGCCCACCCAGCGCCCTGTGCACGAGGGGGGGGGTTCAGCCCCTAAAGCCCTGACTTACCCCGGCCCCGGCACCCAGGCCTGGGGGACTCAAGCTCTTGTCCCTCCCCAACTGCTCGAGGAGCCACTCGCTCCTTGGGTCTGGTTGGGCCTGGGAACCCCACTTCCTCTGAGCAGTCCTGGTGCTGGCCTCCAGGGAGGCGGAGGGTGCCTGCAGGACTGCTTCCCTGTGACCCTCTGGGCCGCTGCTGCTGGTCCTGAGGGCTCCGGGTGGTTCCCCAGGGCTGTGGTAAGCAAACTCATTAGTCAGCAGAACCAAACATCAGCAGCACAATGATGGACATTTCTTTTGAGAGCCACATTTTTTAAACTTAAACTTCTTTTAACACCACTTCTTCAAAACAGACTCGCCCAGGCCGTGGTATTTTGTGGAAGAGCCACACTCAAGGGGCCAAAGCTGCATGTGGCTTGAGAGCCGCGGTTTGCCGACCATGGCCAGGGGTTCCGGGTGGTACCTGAGGGGCTCTGGGTGGACCTGAGGAGCTCCGGGTGGACCCAATGGGCTATGGGTGAATCTGAGGGGCTCTGGGTGGACCTGAGGGGCTCCGGGTGGACCTGAGGGGCTCTGGGTGGACCTGAGGGGCTCTGGGTGGATCTGAGGGGCTATGGGTGGATCTGAGGGCTCTGGGTGGATCTGATGGGCTATGGGTGGATCTGAGGGGCTCTGGGTGGACCTGAGGGGCTCTGGGTGGATCTGAGGGGCTCTGGATGGGTCTGATGGGCTATGGGTGGACCTGATGGGCTATGGGTGGACCTGAGGGGCTCTGGGTGGATCTGAGGGGCTCTGAGTGGATCTGATGGGCTATGGGTGGATCTGAGGGGCTCTGGGTGGATCTGAGGGGCTATGGGTGGATCTGAGGGGCTCTGGGTGGATCTGATGGGCTATGGGTGGATCTGAGGGGCTCTGGGTGGATCTGATGGGCTATGGGTGGATCTGAGGGGCTCCGGGTGGACCTGAGGGGCTCTGGGTGGATCTGAGGGGCTCTGGGTGGATCTGAGGGGCTCCGGGTGGACCTGATGGGTTATGGGTGGACCTGAGGGGCTCTGGGTGGACCTGAGGGGCTCTGTATGGATCTGAGGGGTTCCAGGTGGACCTGAGGGGCTCTGGGTGGACCTGAGAGGTCCCAGGTGATGCCCGGAGGCTTCGACGGAAAAGCCTAGATTTCCCTGAAGAGGCTGATGGACACAGAAACCTGGAGGGAGCCTGTGGGAGCACAGGAAGGAGGGGAGGACAGAGGAGGGTCTGCTCAGTGCGGGCAGCCGCGGTGGTGACAGCGTGAGGGACAGGCTCTGGGGAACGGGAGGTAGGAGCGTGGCTGCACCGGGCCCGTGTGGAGCAGGAAGTGACATGTTAGGGGAGAGTGTTTCGCTGAGGAGCTGTCCACATGGCGTGGGCCGTGGGGCCGGGGGCACCCGCTGCAGGCAGTGTGTCTGCGAGGAGCAGGTCACCGGGGGAAGAAACTGTTAAGCAAGAAGGAACCAGCACCCTAAGGTTTGGGAAGGAAGTCCTTAGCCGTCCAGACGGTTAAAGTTAGAAAGGTCACTGTTTAGCCCTGGCCAGTGTGGCTCAGTGGATGGAGCATCAGGCTGCAGACTGAGGTCCTGGGTTCGATTCTGGTGGAAGACACACGCCCAGGTTTCAGGCTTGATCCCCAGTTGGGGGCGTACAGGAGGCACCGATCAATGATTCTCATCATTGATGTTTCTCTCCCTCTCCCTTCCTCTGAAATCAATGAAGTCATATTTTAAAAAAGAAAGGGGCAAGTTTCTGTATAGAAGGTGTGGTCCAAAGAGAATACCCAGAGAGCACGATGGTGGGAGAGACCATCTGAGGGGATTCCGTAGGGCCTGGGTGCCCTGGGTGCAGCAGGGTGCAGACTGAGGCGGGCCTAAGGGGAGGATGGGGACCCGCCCGTCTACTGGTGTGGACCCCTGAGGACCACATAGGAGACCAACACGGCGGTGGAGATGTTACATGAGCAGAACCTGCCAGCCTGCACCGAGAGCAGAGAGTCACAGAGTGAGGAAGAACTGGGAGGGCAAAGCCGTGACCGCACAGAGACAGAGAGGCGGGGCTGAGGGCACTGCCCAGGTCGAGGAGCAGGGCACCAGGAGCCGGCCCACACTGAAGGCTCTGGCAGGCCAGGGCTGAGGAGCCTGCTGGCCCTCTGGCTTCACGCCCACTGTCTCCTTTCGGGTGAGTCTAGACAGAGATGCTGAGATGAGGAGGGGTATTTAAACATGGGACCAAAGTGCCCAATGAGGTAAGGTGGGGCTGGATAGTATTCCATCCAAATCCACGTCGTCCAGAAGGTTAGAATGAGGAAGTATTTGGAAAGAAGGTTTGGCTGGTGTGGTTAGCTGAGGTCACACTGTGCTGGGTGGTCCCTAAGCCCCAGCCTCGGTCCTGTGAGGAGAGGATGCACAGAGCAGGTGGAGGAGCAGGTCCTGTGAGGAGAGGACGCACAGAGCAGGTGGAGGCTGTAGGTTCTGGTGAGGAGAGGACACAGAGAGCAGGTGGAGGCATGGGTTCTGGTGAGGAGAGGACACACAGAGCAGGTGGAGGAGCGGGTCGTGTGAGGAGATGACACACAGAGCAGGTGGAGGAGCGGGTCCTGTGAGGAGAGGACGCACAGAGCAGGTGGAGGCTGTGGGTTCTGGTGAGGAGAGGACACACAGAGCAGGTGGAGGCTGTAGGTTCTGGTGAGGAGAGGACACAGAGAGCAGGTGGAGGCATGGGTTCTGGTGAGAAGACACACACAGCAGGTGGAGGAGCGGGTCCTGTGAGGAGAGGACACACAGAGCACCTAGGTGGAGGCAGTGGGTTCTGGTGAGGAGAGGACACACACAGCAGGTGGAGGAGCAGGTCCTGTGAGGAGAGGACGCACAGAGGAGGTGGAGGCAGTGTGTTCGGCTGAGGAGAGGACATAGAGAGCAGGTGGAGGCAGTGGGTTCTGGTGAGGAGAGGACACACAGAGCAGGTGGAGGAGCAGGTCCTGTGAGGAGAGGACACACAGAGCAGGTGGAGGAGCGGGTCCTGTGAGGAGAGGACGCACAGAGCAGGTGGAGGAGCGGGTCCTGTGAGGAGAGGACGCACAGAGCAGGTGGAGGCTGTGGGTTCTGGTGAGGAGAGGACACATAGAGCAGGTGGAGGCTGTAGGTTCTGGTGAGGAGAGGACACAGAGAGCAGGTGGAGGCATGGGTTCTGGTGAGGAGAGGACACACACAGCAGGTGGAGGAGCGGGTCCTGTGAGGAGAGGACACACAGAGCACCTAGGTGGAGGCAGTGGGTTCTGGTGAGGAGAGGACACAGATAGCAGGTGGAGGAGCAGGTCCTGTGAGGAGAGGACACACAGAGCAGGTGGAGGCAGTGGGTTCTGGTGAGGAGAGGACACAGATAGCAGGTGGAGGAGCAGGTCCTGTGAGGAGAGGACACACAGAGCAGTTGGAGGCAGTGGGTTCTGGTGAGGAGAGGACACAGATAGCAGGTGGAGGAGCAGGTCCTGTGAGGAGAGGACACACAGAGGAGGTGGAGGCAGTGTGTTCGGCTGAGGAGAGGACATAGAGAGCAGGTGGAGGCAGTGGGTTCTGGTGAGGAGAGGACACACAGAGCAGGTGGAGGAGCAGGTCCTGTGAGGAGAGGACACACAGAGCAGGTGGAGGAGCGGGTCCTGTGAGGAGAGGACGCACAGAGCAGGTGGAGGAGCGGGTCCTGTGAGGAGAGGACGCACAGAGCAGGTGGAGGCTGTGGGTTCTGGTGAGGAGAGGACACATAGAGCAGGTGGAGGCTGTAGGTTCTGGTGAGGAGAGGACACAGAGAGCAGGTGGAGGCATGGGTTCTGGTGAGGAGAGGACACACACAGCAGGTGGAGGAGCGGGTCCTGTGAGGAGAGGACACACAGAGCACCTAGGTGGAGGCAGTGGGTTCTGGTGAGGAGAGGACACAGATAGCAGGTGGAGGAGCAGGTCCTGTGAGGAGAGGACACACAGAGCAGGTGGAGGCAGTGGGTTCTGGTGAGGAGAGGACACAGATAGCAGGTGGAGGAGCAGGTCCTGTGAGGAGAGGACACACAGAGCAGTTGGAGGCAGTGGGTTCTGGTGAGGAGAGGACACAGATAGCAGGTGGAGGAGCAGGTCCTGTGAGGAGAGGACACACAGAGCAGGTGGAGGCAGTGGGTTCTGGTGAGGAGAGGACACAGATAGCAGGTGGAGGAGCAGGTCCTGTGAGGAGAGGACACACAGAGCAGGTGGAGGCAGTGGGTTCTGGTGAGGAGAGGACACAGAGCAGGTGGAGGCTGTGGGTTCTGGTGAGGAGAGGACGCACAGAGGAGGTGGAGCATCGGGTCCTGTGAGGAGAGGACACACAGAGCAGGTGGAGGCAGTGGGTTCTGGTGAGGAGAGGACACACAGAGCAGGTGGAGCCTGGGGGCTATGGTGAGAGCCCTGGCTGGTGGTCTGGTGTGGTGCCCAGGTCACCGGCACCCGGACGCTGCTGTCAAGCAGCTGAGGCCTGGAGGCCACGGAGTTCAGCTTCGGGGAAGGCCTGGCACCCTGCTCCCAGCACAATCCCGATTGTGCCCACAGCCAGACATGCATCGTTCCTCCCCTGGCTAGCCCCTGAGTGTCAGGGAGGATTTCGGAGGGGGGGGGGGGATGGCGGGGCGGAATGGGATGCGTTAGGAAGTGGGGCTTGTTCTATGCTTGGGAACCAGTACCTTTAGTGGAAAGCGTGTGTGTGTGTGTATGTGTGTGTGTGTGTGTGTGTGTGTGTGTGTGTGTGTGTGTAGGGGGCACACAGAGGCCGCAGCTGGTAAGGAGGAGCAGCTACTCAGATTCCCAGCACAAGGTCGCTCTGGGCTTGCTGGTCCGTCATCACTTGCCCTGTGCTCACAAGGTGATGGCTGGTGGTGACCTTGTCTGATGTGATGGTTTCTCTTTAACAGGAGCCCCTTGGCCTAGCGTCCACCCTGCAGAGCCCTCTGCCCCAGGAGAGGGAGTGGCCGCAGCCGCAGGGGCTCCTGGCTCTGGTCTGGTGGGCCACGGGGGTGTGGGGGGCTCAGATGCCAGGAAGAGGGTGGGTAGAGAACAGAGACACAGGCGTGAGCGGGGCCATAGCCTGGAACTGCAGCAGTTTGCCCTCTGCCTTCTGTCTTTTGGATGTTTGCTCCCAGAAGCCAGCAGCTGCGGCTAAGGAGGCCCAAACCCCTCCCCTCCCCACCAGGGCGGGGGGGGGGGGGCGGTGTCTAGCCAGAGAGCCTCTCCAGGCTCCTTGGGGACCAGGAGGCTGAGCGGGGCTTCGGCCTTGCCTCGGGCTCTTTGTGTCACCGCTCCTGGAGGGCTCAGATCTCAGATGTGCATGGCCCTGGCCTCCTGCTCCGTCAGAACTCGAGCTGCCACAGCCATCGCCCCGTCTGAGGCGGCCTCGGGAGGCAGGCCTGAGCCTGGGCTCCCGGTTATCAGGAAAGCGTAGTTGCCAGTGCAGGACGGAGGGGCCAGCAGCATGGGGTCTGTGCTGGGCAGGGGGAGGCCAGCAGGGAGCACCGAGGGAGGGGAGTGTGGAGAGCACGCTCGCACACTTTGGGGGGTGTCGAGTGCCCCTGCCTCCCCTGGGCATGCTCTGGGTGGGCGTACTAAGCCTCCGGATGCCTGACCAGCAGGCACTGCTTCCTCCTGCTTCCCCAGCAGCGGGGCTGTGGGCACGCCCTGCCCCCAGCGGCCCGGGCCCTCTCAGTACAAGGGAGCCCTCAGTGCAGCCGGTGCCAGGCTCCCAGCATGCTCGTGCCTTGGCCAGGACAGTCCCGCTCTCCGCCTGGGCTCCCACTCCGAGGGAGGCGTCTGCCACGTGTGTGCGGCGGGAGGCATTCAGAGCTGTCCCGTCCGTGTGGACAACGCACCGCCTTAGCAGTTGTTACTTCCTGCTTTCTGCTTAGACAACAGGCCCAGCTCACAGGCAAGAAGGCAGGAGGCAGGAGGCTCGCCACGTTCTGGGGTGGAGGAGGCAGGGGCAGTCCCAGCTCGGGAGGCTGCACGCACAGGCTGCATGCCTGCAGAGTCACTCTGCACCTGTGGCTGGCATCTGAAGTGACTCAATGGTCTGAAAGCCCAGGACAGGGTGCCTGGCAGGGATCGCCACCCTGGCCAGGGTTCGCACCAGGTGGTGCGTAGGCTCCAGGCAAGGGCACCAGCTCTTTCTGTGGGACGCTGGGGCCTGTGCGTGGAGGGTAGCAAGTAGCCTGGCAGAAAACGTCACAGGGAGAAGGTTCTATTTTTTAATTTTTATTTTTAATTGATTTCAGAGAGGAAGGGAGAGGGGGAGAGAGAGAGAGACATCAATGATGAAAGAGAATCATGCAGAATGACAGATCTGCTATCTCCTGCACACCCTCTCTTGGGGATCGAGCCGAAACCCAGGTATATGCCCTTGACTGGAATCGAACCCGGGACCCCTCAGTCCATAGGCTGATGCTCTGGGGGAAATTCTTTTCTCCCAAAATACCTAGCTCTTTGGAGCTACAAGCTCAGATTACTTTTATTTTTGAAATGCTTTTAATTTTAAAAGCTTAAACGAAGAAGAGGCAAAGCCCAGGAGGCCACCTGCTTATGAGACTCTTAACTTGCAATGGAACTCCTTGGACTTGGAGTTGAAGTAAAAATGAAGAATATTTATTTAGAGAAAAACAAGAGGCATTTTACAATTCTAGATATCATTGAATTTGAGGGAAATGCAACAATAACCACCCACCCTACCAGGCTGATGCCCGGCTCCCTCAGGCAACCAGTGCTGTGGGTGCTGTGCCAGGGGCAGGGGCCTGAGGCAGCAGCCTCAGCTAAGCTGGTGGAAAGAAGAGCCAGCCAGACTAGACCCTAACCACCCCACCCCAATATCTCTGGCAGCATGTGGAAGCCCATTTTACAGAGCACAACACTGAGGCCCTGGCTTTCAGACTCCTCCCCCTGCACCAGCCTTTTGGTTCCTTACCCCAGACTGTGTGCTCCCAGCTGCAAGCCGAGATGGGGGAGTAAGTAATGGGGTGGGAGCTGGACCCCCACATGCAGAGAGGTCAAGGCTATTGTCAGTTTCTCGGCATCAGTGCTGGGCTCTCCTTGCCTCCCTGCCAGCTGCCCACACGTTGTCTTCACCAAGGAAGCCGATGTTCTCTCTGACTCGCAGACATGGCACAGGATTTAAGGTCAGAGAAGGCCTGTGCTGGCCTGGCGTCCCGTCAGGGAAGCTCCCTGAGGAGGTGGCTGAGCCTGAGGGCCGGGAGACCCCGCAGCACCGCCCAGGCCCCGCCCCGGGTCTCGGCTGGGATGCAGAGAACCTAGGGAGCTGGCAGAGCCAGGAGCAGCGGCAGGTGCCCAAGTGCAAGTGCCATCTAGGAGGGGGTCACCGCTCCCTTGCCTCAGGAGGTGACAGAGCCTTCTCTCTCCCGAAGATGAGAACATAAGACCCCGCGAGGGAGGCCAGCCAGGTGGGGGTGTGGCTGGCTCTGTGATGGACTAGCGCCTGGCCTCAGTTTCTCTCCCTGTGCGGTCCGAGTTGCTGGCACCCCGAAGGCCCAGGAAAGGTGCACACAGCATTCAGGACCAGGCCCGTCCTGGCCAGTGTCCACCTCCAGAACCAAGCCCAGTGCCTCCGTGCGTCGGGAGCCGGCCTTGGAGGTGGGCGGGGTCCCGATGTGCAACACGCATGGCTTCCTCGGGCCACCCAGCCCCAGCTGGCACAATAGGAAGCTGCCCACATGCTTGAACAGCAGAACGTGTATCTGAGCCACAGATGGCAGAGAAAACATGTCTGTTAAAACTGTGCTTAGGTCTTAACCCCCTCCCTCAGACACGCCCTCTGTGAGAGACAGCTGCAGTCCCGTCAGAGCAGGTTACTGGGCCCTGACCCGACAGCGCTGTGCCCGCAGAGGGCGCGTTCGGCAGACTCCCACGGGCAGGGCAGCCCTGTGAGGCCCGAAGTGCTGCTGCCACTGAGGAGCCACCGGAGGCGGGAAGGGCCTGGGACCCACCCTTCCCAGTGCATTCCGTGGTGCTCAGGGCCCCCGTGCGGCACTCCTACAGCGGCCGGCAGGCAGCCCACCCTCCAGGCCAGGCTGGGATTCAGGCAGCCCACCCTCCTGGAGGCCTGGTCCAGAGAGAGGCGCTGTGGGGAGCCTGGGGCAGCTCCCACAGCTCCAGCCAGCAATTCGAGGTCGCAGCTTCCCCCAGCCTGTCCTGGCCTACTGGCAGCTGCCCTCCGCACAGCCCTGTGCCAGGGTCAGACCACTGAGGGCTCCCGCCATTCAGCAGGGAATTCTGGGTTCCAGGTCCCCAAGTGTGCTCTGGGGTGGGGGTTAAGAGGTCACTGGGGGCCTGTAGACACCCTGGCTTCCCAGGGTGGCAGAGGAGCTGGGTCTCACATGGAGGGAACTGAAGAGCATTCTCAGGTGTGCTCCGCAGCCTGAATGGGAATGGATTCTGGCTGAAGCCAGCCTGACTCACTGTCATGGGAACCTCAGCTCCACTGGGCTCAGAGAGCAGGAGCCTCCCCCACTGCTGGGCCCAGGGAACCTCCCCTGTGGCCGCCGCTGGCCAGGCCTCCAGAGCCAGTCCGGTCTGGGCACCTTCCCACACCTCCTGTGCAGCCACACTCGCCTGTCCCTCCAGCTTCCAACGCGCTCACACGTCCCGGCCTTTTCTCACTCCAAAGCCGCCTGAGCCCTGGCTCCAGCTCCACCCTCCACTCCCATCCCCACCCCCGCCTCCGTGGTGTCCTGGGCGGGGCGGGGCGGGGAGGGCACCGGGCAGCCTCTTCAGCGCCACCGGGCAAGGGGGGCGGGGGCGGCAGAGGCGGCCCGCGGGGTGCGCACCTGGGCGCGCTGGCCAGACCCCAAGGCCTGAGTCTGCCCACGCCCAGGCGCCGGAGCGAGGCCCGCACACCCACGCCCGCCTCGGGCGGCCACCGCGGGGCCCGCTGGCTCCGGGCGGGAGCCCCGCTCCACCTGCGAGGGGGCTGGGGTCTGGGCGCCGCCCGCGGGCTGGGCTCCCGGCTCGGCCCGCCCCCCACGGGGAGGAGCGGGCTCTGGGGCGGGGCCGTCGGGCGGACAG
Source organism: Vespertilio murinus (assembly GCA_963924515.1). NCBI lineage: Eukaryota > Metazoa > Chordata > Mammalia > Chiroptera > Vespertilionidae > Vespertilio > Vespertilio murinus. The sequence continues at coordinate 108,104,471 of OZ004708.1, forward strand.
CCCGGAGCGGGGATGCGTCCGGCGTCCGGGACCCTCCGTGGCCGGGCGAGGCCTGGGGGCCATTCGGGGGACGCCGCGACCACCCCCGGGAACCGGACAGGTGAGCCAGGACCGGGCGCCGTCCGTCTCCGCGCCCTTTCCCCGGACAGGCGCCGCACCGCCCGGGGGGGTGGATCTACCGCCTGGGAGACCCCGCACAGCTGTCGGTGTGTGTGTGTGTGTGTGTGTGTGTGTGTTTGTGTGTATGAGTGTGTGAGAGTGTGAGTGTGTGTGTGTGTGTGTGTGAGTGTGTGTGTGAGTGTGTGAGTGTGTGTGTGAGTGTGTGAGTGTGTGTGTGTGTGTGTGTGTGAGTGTGTGTGTGAGTGTGTGTGTGAGTGTGAGAGTATGTGTGTGCACTTGTGCTCTGCCTAGGGGGGCACTGCCTAGATCAGGGGTGGGCAAACTTTTTGACTTGAGGGCCACAATGGGTTCTTAAACTGGACCGGAGGGCCGGAACAAAAGCAACCTGACCATGCTGGCACTCTCATCCTGGGCCGCTGGTGAAGGAGCGGAGGGGAGAGCAAGAGAACCCTCCGCTCTTTCGGCTCCGAGGGCCGGATAGAACAGCCAAATGAGCTGTAGTTTGCCCACGGCTGGCCTAGGGGGGAGTTCTGCCTAGGGGAGGGCTCTGCCTAGGGGGGAGCACTGCCTAGGGGGAGCACTACCTAGGGGAGCACTACCTAGGGGGGAGCTCTGCGTAAGGGACACACAGGGGGAGGCACAGAGAGGGAGACTAGCAGAGGGTGCATCTCCCCAACTCCCCAACCTCTCCATCCAGTGGGCATCCCAGGACCAAAGGCTGGCGGCGGGCATCCCAGGACCAATGACTGGTGGCGGGCTGCTTGAAGTCTGGCGGAGGCCACTCTCCTTGGTGCCCAGGTGCGCGCCCTTTCCCATGGGTGTGGGCGCCGACCTCGGGGCTGGGGAGTCAGCCATGTGAGGAGGTCGGAGCTGGGACCCGGCCAGGGAGGGTCCCAGGGCCACCGGCCGGGCTCAAGCGTGGGTCCCTGACGGAGCGAGGGCAGCGTTTGGCGTGGCGTTTGGTTTGGAGAATGCTCTGAGGAGGGCCCCCCTCTGTGCCCTGGTTCTGGGAGGAGCGCCCCTGAGGCTCCGATGCGGGCTTTGTTCATGAGGCGCCTCAGATCGCACCCTGGAATCAGGACTGGGCCGGCCTGCGCCCTCCGTGCCCACATTCACTAGGTGACACGGAGGGCGTGCACCTGCCGTCAGGAGGCGGCGTGGGGGTCCTCTCAGATTGGGAAACTGAGGCCCAGGGCATTCAGTCACCAGCGGAAACTCAGCCTGCCCTGCCTGGTGGGGGTATTTTGTTCGTCTGACGTCCGGGCGGTGATGCCCGGTGCTGTGCCCGGGGGGAGCACGGTGCGTGCTGAGGCGGGAGGGGTGAGGACAGAGCTGCGGGACTTGCCCAAGGTCAGCCTTGGAGGGCGCAGGGGCGGCCTTCGGAGGTTGGGTACAGAAGGCTGTTTGCAAGGATGCTCCTGGGGCGAGAGGCACCGTCCGCCCCGCCTCTGGCCACCAGCCCAGCCTCCCACCCAAGGAAGCCCTGGGGTCCCAACCCATGTCCCTCCCCTGAGACTGGAGGTCGGAAGCCCCCCTTTAACTTGGGGTGCATCAGCCTCCGTGCTAAGTGGTGGGCACTACCCCCCCAGGCTGTTCCGCTCTGGGCAATACTGTCCTTCCGCCCATCCCTGCCCCTGCCCGGTCTGGGGTGTGATGGGCACCTCCCCGCGGGGCTGGAGGGAGGGTCTTTGGAGCTGGCACTGCGAACACCGCGTGTTTCCCGCTGTCGGTAAGCTCTTCCTGGAAGTGCAACCAGGCGGAGTCAGGGTCGGATCTGTGTCCTTCCCTGGCGGCTGGTGAGGGGTGGGCGGGAGCTCAGCGTAGGGCTTACATGGGTGCTGCCTGGCTAACGGGTGCCCAGCCCTAGGAGAGCCCACCCTCCGCTGCCCGCAGGCCCAGCCTGCCCGGGCTCCAGCACTCCCTGTGGGCCACGCTGTCCAGGAGTGGGCCCCTGGGAGGAGGACGCAGAGTTCCAGCCGCAGGGAGGGGCCCCTCACCCGCACCTGGAGGGCCGTGGGGGGAGGCCTGTGGGGGAGGCCCATGGGGGGAGGGCCATGGGGGGAGTGCCCTGGGGGGAGGGCCATGGGGAGGACCGTGGGGGAGGGCCCGTAGTGGGAGGACCGGAGAGGAGGCAGCCGCAGGTAAGGGAGCTCTGGGCTCCCCTTGGCTTCTCTCCGCTCAGGGGGAGCATTGGGAGTCCAGAGCCTACCAGGGGTGGGCAAACTTTTTGACTCGAGGGCCACAATGGGTTCTTAAACTGGACTGGAGGGCTGGAACAAAAGCATGGATGGAGTGTTTGTGTGAACTAATATAAATTCAAAGTAAACATCATTACATAAAAGGTACAGGTCTTTTTGTTTTGTTTTTAATTCAATAGTTTTATTCACCGGATCCAGCCCTCGGGCCATAGTTTGCCCAGCCCTGGGCCCTAGGCACTCTCCCCAGAGGTGGGGTTCTCTCCCCGGAGGTGGGAGCCCTGTTCCCAGAGGTGGGGGGCGCTCTCCCCAAGGTGAGGGGCTTTGTCCCTGGAGATGGGGGCTGCTCTCCCCGGAGGTGGGGAGCCCTGTCCCCAGAGTTGGGGGGCTCTCTCCCCGAGGTGGGATGCAGTCCTCTTGGCTGGGAATGGGTCTAGTTCTGGGCTCTGGCCTCTGTGCCCACCCTCACTCACGTCTGCTCTCTCCACCGCTCAGTGACCACAGGGCAGCTTTGGCTTGCCTCTTGTTTGTATCAAATCCATCCCCTTTGTCTTCTCTGTCTCCTCACGGAGTTTTATGGTCACACAGTGAAAAGGAGTCACAAAGGGCCCAGGACGAACACAGCGAGGCTGAGGGGGAGCTGCTCCAGCCCGGGCGGGGGCGGGGGGCAGAGGGGCGTCCTGCTGCCTGGGGTGCGGGCGGACGCCTGGCGCCCCCAGATGAGCTGGGTGGGGAGCGAGGGGTGTCCCGGACAGCGGGTCTGGGAGGGTCTTCAGCAGAGAAGGGGGAGATGGGATTTGCTTCTTAGGTACCAAGTGTGGGGGGAGCTGTTGGGAGTCAGTGAGGGTGTCTGGGGGTCCAGGGGACCCCAGGCTGAGGAGGTGGTGCAGTGAGGGGTTGGGGGTTTGGCAGACAGTGGGCTGGGGAGCCAGCAGGGACGCCAGGACTGCAGGGGGAGGGGCAGTGAGGAAGCCCCCGGAGGCCCGGGGGCGTGTGAGTCCTCGAGAGCCGTGGGGGTGCTGTCCGCACGTCCAGGCCTCAGGAGGTCTGTGGGTCTGAACCTCTTGTTTGGAAAACGGGCTCAGCCCAGAGGAGTGTGGCTGAGCTTCCAGGCCCAGGGAGGGGGTGCGGGAGACCCCAGGGGCCAGGGTGGGGGAGCGGGTGGGGGATGTTTGGGAGCCATGGACTGGGGGTTGTGGTGTGGCCTGAAGCACCCTCCTAGGGAGCATTTCTGTGCTCCTGACTCTGCTGTAAGTTCTCCATGGGGTGGTCCCACTTATCCCATGACCCTGAGGGGGCAGGTCACCTCATTTTGCAGATGAAAAAATCGAGTCTGAGCCAGGTGAGGCTGGGTCCCAGACTTCCGGCCAGGAGGTGGTCGAACCAGGTCAGACTCAGTGGCAAGGGCCTGGGTGGGCTTTCTGAACACGGTTGAGCCTGGCCTCCCAGGAGGTGAGCCCATGGTTGAGGCTCACCCCCTCCTCCTCCTCACAGGGTCCTTTCCTTTTCCTGGGAAGACTGGTTCCAACAGCACAGTCTCTGAGGAGCAGGGCTGCCGCCTCTGTGGAGGCGCAGAGAAGGGAGGCCACCCTGCAGTGCCCTCCCCCCAACACCTCTGAGCGGCCCCGCCCCAGCTCCCCGAGGGGCTCGGGAGGGACTCCCTGGATGGGAACCGCCTGCAGCCACTGCGGGGCGCCAGCCTCTCCCCATGCCTGCAGCCCCTTTCTAAGCCCGCAGCGGTGTCCTCACTGGGCCGGGTCAGCTCCCACCCCAGCTGCACCCACAGGGGGTCACAGGCCACCCAGCAGGCAGGCCTGGGCTCCTGCCTCTGCTGCCATTTGTGACTTAGGTGCCATGGACTGGGGGTTCAGGGCGGGCGGTCAGCTGGCACCGGCTCAGAGGTTGGGGGGGCCTGGGCTGGGCCAGGGGGTGGGGGAGGGGCAGGACAGCCTCACTTGGGACCAGGCGAGTGCTGCACACCAGGTGGTCAGGGAAGGGCTTTGCCAGCATTTGTAACCACCTGCCCACGCCACCACCTTTGGCGCGTCTCCAGGCCTGTTCACCACACCTCCCACCACTCTGTTCCTCCCTTAAGGCTTCTGACTTTTCTGACCAAGTGCCAGCTGTGCAGGATTTATCCCTCCCTCCGGCCCCTCACCAGGCGTGGGTGCGGGCCTGGCTGCCGGCCACACTCCCCCGGGCTCTCACCTGCTGACCCCCTCCCCCGGCGGGTCCCGGAGGGCCACGTGGACTGGGAAGAAAGAAAGAAGGTGCTTGCAACTAAAAACCTTCAATCAAACAAAAAGGCAACCATTGGATGGGAAAATATATTTGCAAATGATACATTTGATGAGGGGATAATATCCAAAATATACAAGAAACTCGTACAACTCAGTAACAATAAACAATCTGACAAATGGGCAAAGGACCTGAATAGACACCTCTATAAAGAGGACCTGCAGATGGCAGTAGCCATGTGAGAAGTTAGCATCGCTGGTCATCAGAGATGCAAGTCAAAACCACAGACATGGCCTCACGCCTGCCAGGATGGCTCCATCAACAAATCAACAAACAGTGCTGGCAAGGATGTGAGAAAAGGGCACCGGTGTGTGTTGGTAAATTGGTGAAGCCACTACGGAAAACGGGATATTCCGCAAAAAACTAAAAATGGATATGCCATACAACTCAGCAATTCTTCTGGGTATTTATCTAAAGAAAATGAAAACACTAATTCAGAAAGCTGTCTGCACCTCCGTGCTCACTGCAGCATTACTTGTGACGGCCAAGTTATGGAAGCAGCCTAGGTTGTCATTGCTAGATGAATGGACGAAGAAGAGGTGGAATGTATATACAATGGAATATTTTATAGCAATAAAAAAGATTGAAATCTTGCCATTGGCAACAACATGGATGGATCTAGAGCAGGCCTGGGCAAACTATGGCCTGCAGGCCAGATCCAGCCCGTTCGGCTGTTCTATCCGGCCCTCAGAGCCGAAAGAGCAGAGGGTTCTCTTGCTCTCCCCTCCGCTCCTCCACCAGCAGCCCAAGATGAGAGTGCCAGCATGGTCAGGTTGCTTTTGTTCCGGCCCTCCGGTCCAGTTTAAGAACCCATTGTGGCCCTCGAGTCAAAAAGTTTGCCCAGCCTGATCTAGAGGGTATTATGCTAAATGCAATAAGTCAGAAAGACAAACACCATGTGAAAACTTATATGTGGAATCTAAAAACCAAGCAGAAACATAGGAAGGGGTGGGAGGAAGGGGGAGAGACTGCAGTCAATCACACTGTGATAAGATGGCACAGTGACGTGACCACTAGAATTAGTGGGGTGTTCAATTGTATCAAAATGCTAAATCACCATACCATCCATCTGGAACTAATATAACCAATATAAGGGTGTACCAACTATATTAAATGAATTTTCTTAAGTGTACACCAAACGGGGAACAGGTACTTAGTTACAGAAAAAATGGAAGTCACAGCTCTGAATGGAGGCCTGGGCAGGGGTGCCTGCCCGGCGATCGGGGGAAGGGCCACGTGCCTGCCTGTGGCCGCCCTGCCCACCTGCCCTGCCCCTAGCCCAGGTCCACCTCCTGGCCGGTAGGAACACACGTGTTCTGGCCCACGGATCCTGGGAAAGAAGGAGGGTGTCCTGGGTGAGGTTGCCCACCCGCTTTGGCCCTCATGGAGACACTGTGGTCAACTCAGAGCCAGACACTGGGCCGCCATGGCCATTGCCCTCTCAGCGCGGGGCCAGGGTCGGGGCCGACGAGGGTCCGTGGGGGGGGGGACATGTCTAGAGGGGCCCTGCCCTCCACCCCAGGGGAACCCTCCCCCTAAGCCAGCACCAATCTGGGGTGCTGTTTGTCTTTTTAATCTTGACCAAGCTAAGAGGCCAAAACTGTGTTTTAGGTTTCAAATGTGCATTTCTTTGACATCTATATTTACCCTGAGTGTTTGTAATAACTTATGGAGGTATGAATTACCATATGATTCACCCATTTAAATTGTACCTTTGATGTGTACAACTCACTGGCTTTTAGAATATTCACAATTTCAGGACATTGTCATCACCCCAGAAAACAGACACATATCCCTTAGCACAGTCAGCCCCCCACCCCCTCCAGCACCTGCTAATCTACTTCCTGTCTGTGGTTTGCCTTTTCTGGACATTTCCCAGAAACAGCAGTACAGTTTTGTGACTGGCTTCATACTGATCCTAATGTTTTGAAGGTTCCTCCACTTTGTAGCATGTCAGTGCTGCATTCCTTTTTAGTGTAAATAATATTCCGTTGAATGATGGTCGTACTTTAGTTGGTGGACATTTGGGTTATTTCTCCTCTTGGCTACTGGGCACAGTGCTGCTGTGAGCCTGTGCACAGGTGTGTGTGTGGACGTGTGTTTCTTCTGCTCAGGTTTCTAGGAGGGCGTCACTGTGACCTGTGGTGTGCGCCATGTAACTGCTGGGGAAATCGTCCCAGCAGCCCCCAGCCCCACCCCTGCTCTGGGCTCCTCGTGTCCCTGGTGCACCTGTCTTCTGTGTGCAGCCGCTGGCAGGGCTCCCTGGGCTTTTGTCTGCTGTCTCTGAAGCTAACAATGCTGGCTTCTTTATATGGGTATTGGCAGTCCTCAGTAAACCTGTAGAGAAATGTCTGTTCAGAGCTTTGGCCATTTTAAAATTGGGTGATTTGTGCCCTAACTGGTTTGGCTCAGTGGGTAGAGCATCGGCCTGTGGACTGAAAGGTCCCGGGTTCGATTCCAGTCAAGGGCATGTACCTTGGTTGCAGGCACATCCCTAGTAAGGGGTGTGAAAGAGGCAGCTGACTGATGATTCCCTCTCATCCATGTTTCTAACTCTCTATCCCTCTCTCTTCCTCTCTGTAAAAAAATCAATAAAATGTATTTATAAATAAATCAATAAATAAAATTGGGTGATTTGTGTTTTAATAATTCAGTTGTAATGATTTATACATTCTAGAGACAAGTCCTTTATCAGATACATGATTTGCAAATATTTGGTGCCACTCTGTAAACCTTTTCATTTTCTTGGTCATGTCCTTTGAAGTACAAATATTTTTAATTTTGCTGAAGTCCAGTTTATTTTTTCTTTTGTTGTTTGGCTATTGTCATCATATCTAAGAAACCATTGCCTAATCCGAGGTCAGGAAGACTTATCCCTATGCTTTCGTCTGAGAGTTTAAACTTTTGTCTTTGAATCATTTTCAGTTAATTTCTGTGAGGACAGGCCCAACTTTATTCTTTTGCATGTGGGTATTGTCCCAGCACGATTGTTGGAGACCGACCCTGCCCATCACATCGTCTTGGCACCCCTGTCCAAGACCGAGGGCCCGGGGTGGGTCTGTCCCACCCGCCATGTCTATCTCTGCAGGACCTGTACCAGCCCACAGCTCTGTGGTAAGTTCTAGAACAGGGAAGTGCGAGTCTCCCAGCTTTGTTCTTTCCGGTCTGGTCGTGTGTGGCTATTCTGAGGCTTTGTGTTCATTTCCTGGTGAATTTTAGGAGCAGCTTGTCAGTTTCTGCTCTGGGCGTGGACTCAGCAGAGCCAGCGCTGCCCTCTTCACAGCGAAGGCCTCTGACCCTGAGCATGTTGCAGTTCCATTTATTCCTTAGCAATGTTTTGTAGTTTTAAGAGTTTACATCTTGTGCTGTGTTTCTTAAGTTTATTTCTACAAATATAAGAAATACCAGAGGCCCGTTGCATGAAGAGATTCGTGCAATAGGTCTTCCTTCCCTGGCTCCCGGCACTGGGACCCAGGCCTTTGCTCTAGCTGGAGTCTGCGGTCTTTGTCTTCGCTATGGCAGTGCCGCTCCTTTAGATCCCCCGCCCCTGCCCTCCCTCTCCCTCTTTAGATCCTGCCCCGCCCAGCCACTCCACGCCTAGAGCAGCTATTTGGCTGCCATATTGTCTTTCTAATTTGCATATTTCTTCCTAATTGGCTGGAGGACGTAGCAGAGTGATGGTCAATTTGCATGTTTCTCTTTTATTAGTGTAGATCTTTTTCTCGATGCTCTTGTAAATGGAATGGGTGGGCCTGATTTGGGGGCACTCCAGCCCCTCCAGATGGCCGGTGTGCACTCTATCGGGAAAGCAAGTGTGCTGATAGGTTGGTGGTAGATTGAGAAAGAGTCCAGTTAAATTCTAAGATTTGGGGCCAAAGCCAGTAAAGAATAGAGGGTTTGTGGACATGGGGGCGGCCACAGGCAAGCTGGGAGGAGCACAAGAGTGGGGCTGGGTGTGTCAGGCCGGGCGGGCAGCAGGGTCTATGCAGGAGGCCCATCGAGCACCATCAGGACAGGCCGCCTCAGCTGGGGGACTGGCCTCTGTCCGACCCCTGCTCCGGCCTGGCCATGGGCCCAAAGACACCTCCTGCTCTGTGTCCACGGCATCCTCCAATCCCTGAGACGAACCACTCTGCCTTTCTGCCCAAGTCGGGGAGTCATGCTCGAAATCAGAACATTCTGGAAAAGCAGAAGGAAGAGCCTCTTGCACACGGGCTGGGAGGTCTGTGGGGCGCCCACAGCAGCTTCACTCCAGGCGGGACACAGCCCTCCGCCGGGCAGGGCAGGGCAGGGCAGGGCAGGGCAGGCGGCACCCGCGGCTGCCCCAATGTTTTTCTTTCTTTCACTCCATTGGGTCTCTCTGTCCTGTGAGGACGGCCTAGCTGGCACACCTCTCCTGAGGCACTGTCCCCACAGCCGGGCGGCGGCTCCCCGGCTCAGCGCTGTGAGCCAGCACCGGGGCAGAGGCCTGGCAGCCGGTTAGCAGCATGTGCTCTGGCGGCGTCCTCGGCTGCATACACACGCTCGCCACAACTCCGTCCAGGGTTGGATCTGTACCTCCAGCAAGGCCCAGAGCACTTTCCCATGCCTTTCTAACCGCCGTGGCTTCTCCTGTGACCTGCTGCCGAGCTGAGGGGGGAAAGCCTGGCACCATTTAAATCAGTGCTTCGGTTCCTGCAGAGCAAGCTTTCTGCAGCGGGTCGGCTGGCTCTCTCTGTGAAGTGCTTGCCCACTTTTTATTTGGATGTTTCACATTCATCCATGTGTGAGATCTCCATGAATAAGGGTGCTGAACCTTTGTCCTTATTCTCCAAATACCTTTTCCTAATTTTAATTTTTTAAAAATATTTTATTGATTTTTTTATAGAGAGGAAGGGAGAGGGATAGAGAGTTAGAAACATCTATGAGAAAGAAACATTGATCAGCTGCCTCCTGCACACCCCGTACTGAGGATGTGCCCACAACCAAGGTACATGCCCTTGACCGGAATCGAACCTGGGACCCCTCAGTCTGCAGGCCGACACTCTATCCACTGAGCCAAACTGCCTAGGGCTTTCCCTAATTTTTAAATCCGAGTTTATGTTTGTTTTTCAATATTTAGGGAGTAACCAAAGCTTTTGCTCTTCATGCTGCCCCTCCCCCTGCCCAGCCTGCCTTTGGAGCTGTGCTTGTGCTGAGACTCCGGGTGGGCCAGCTGTCTGTCTGTCAAGGTCGTTTCTCCCTAGTCTGGAGGGGCTGGTCCACTCCCAAAGCCGCTGAGGTAGGAGAAGCATTGCTAACATGGACTGTTTGCTAATGACACTCTACTCCTTTGCAGTTGGCTACACTTTTCTGGTTGGGCTCCTGTCAAGGCCAACCTGTTTACAGCTGGTCTGCAAATACTGTGCTACATTCTAATGTGTAGCAAGAATGGCATTGAGTGAGGACACCCAGACCTTGGGAACCTTGGCCCGTAACACTTGGATGATCCTTGTATCACTGCTTTCATTGTCTTTTGATGCGTGTTTTTTCTTTTTTTTTTTCTTCTGTGTGCCAAGCTTTGCACAAGCGTTTTATTTTTTAATTTTTCCCTATAACTATAAAATCTACCTTTTTAAATCCGCAGGTGTGTATTACATCTCTCTTTTTAAAGAAGCCCCCTGCTCAGAACTTTTTAACATTGGATTGTCTCCTTAAAAAAAAAAAAAAATGTTTTTCCCATCCCCCATTCCCATCCCACATGACCACCACCAGCCTGTGTGTAAAGGTCTGTTTCTGGTTTTTGTTTTATTTCTTATTTAAAAAAATATATTTTATTAATTTCTTTTTTACAGAGAGGAAAGAAGAGGTATAGAGAGTTAGAAACATCGATGAGAGAGAAACATCAATCAGCTGCCTCCTGCACACCACCCACTGGGGATGTGCCCGCAACCAAGGTACATGCCCTTGACTGGAATCGAACCTGGGACCCTTCATTCCACAGGCCAATGCTCTATCCACTGAGCCAAACTGGCTAGGGCAGTTTGTTTTATTTTTTAAATTCCACATATAAGTGAAATCACATAGTATTTAACTTCCTCTGTCTGCCTTATCACTTAGCACAATCCTCTCTAGACCCATCGGTGTTGTTGCCAGTGGCAGGATGTATTGTTTCTGTTGCTGAGCAAGGTCCCAGCACTGGGCCTCAGAACATGGAGCGTTTGCCTCAGGTGGGTCAGCTCTGCGTCAGCTCCCAGCCCTTGCTCTGCCTGCACTCCTGTCTGGGCTGGGTGACCCAGGGCTTCCCATGGCCACTGGGCAGCCATGCCCATCCCAGCCGAGGCTTCTGCAGAGCCTGCCTCCGCAACGGGGCTCATGCTGTCCCTCTCTCCCTAGGCACGTGCCCCCGCGTGCAGCTGCCCCAGGGGGGCGCCCTCCAAGTGCTCCTCGGAGACGGGGCCTCTGTGGGGACTGTCGTGGTGGTCCACTGCCCCTCAGGACACCAGATGGTGGGCTCCGGCCTCCTCACCTGCGCCTGGAAGGGGAGCGTCGCCGAGTGGTCTTCAGGGACCCCTGTGTGCACAGGTGAGGCCCCCTCTCTCAGCTGCCCAGACCCACTGCACCCCAGGAGGGCCTGGTGGTGTCTGCAGAGAAGGTGCCGTGGGTGCCACGCCCCGGCCGGGCCTCTGCGTGGGCTCCAGCACCGGTGACCCTGGTAGCTTCAGGCCTACAGTGTGGATTCAAGTCCCAGGAGCTGCTCCCGGCCCTAGGCCTGCCACGTTGAGGGCACCTTGCCCCCGTCTGAGAGAGCGCGCGTGCAGTCCTGCACTTGTTCGCTGATTCGGGCTCTGAGCATGCACGTGGCAAGCCCTAATGGAAGACTCCACGTGCCAAGAATTCTAGAACAGACAGGGAGGCAGGATGCCTCTGGCCCTGGAGCCCGTCGTGTGTGTGTGTGTGTGTGTGTGTGTGTGTGTGTGTGTGTGTGTCTATAGTGTGATACCCGCACAGCCGTCTTCAGAGGAGGCCACGTGTGTGTGTGAGGTAAAGGGCCCAGGACAGTTTGGAAAAGGCCACGTTAACTTAAAGGCTGAGGGACTCCTCAGAGCCTTTACAATGCTCTGTGTTGGCTGACTTTCGAGAAGGAGGGTATCTGTTAGGATTAGATTCCCAGAGTTACAAAACCCACAGTAACGGGAGATTCCTCTTGCCAGAGCCCCCAGATGGGCAGTCCTAGGCTCACATGGTGCCCACAGTGGGGACCCCTCTGTGTGTGGCTCTGTTGGGGTTGGCCTTGAGCCCAAGCTGCAGTGGGTGAGAGCCAGAGCGTCTCCCGTGCCTCGTGAACTCCTACACACGCTCCAAAGCCCTGTTCCACCACCACCTCCTTCTTGAGAGCAGTCTTCCCTGACAGCTCACTCCTACAGGGTTTGCACAGACCTTTGCCTTAGCAGCCGCTGCCCTGCCTCCCTGTGGCTTGGGCTCCTGAGGGTAGGGGGCACCTGCTGGGCCCCAGCGGCCGTGCCAGGAGCTGGCCCTGTCTCTTCCAGCTGTGACGCCCCACGAGACCTTCGGCTTCCGGGTGGCCGTGATCGCCTCCATCGTCAGCTGCGCCGTCATCCTGCTCATGTCCATGGCCTTCCTCACCTGCTGCCTCTTGAAGTGCGTGAAGAGGACCGAGCAGCGGCGCAGCCACAGGCACGGTGGCCCGGGCACCACCGTGGGAGGGAGGCTGTGGCCTGGAGCCCTGACTACCCCTGGAGCCAGGGGCCGGCCTGGCACCGCGCCGCGGCTGCCCGGCCACCATCCTTGTGGGCATCCAGGGCCTCGGCTCCCGGAGGGCTGCTCAGGAAGCCATGTTTGTACACGAGTCGTTTTCCCGGTGGAACAGTGTCCAGTGAATTAGTCTGCCCCAGACCCCACCCACTCCTCTCAGCCTCCTCAGTTGTCTGTGCTCACTGCTTCTTCCACGCCCTTTGCTACATCAGCTTTTCTGGTGGCCGATTTATGTTTTAAAATTGTGCTAGTCATTTATTTTGCCAGGACATAGTAGCCAGATCAGACATGCAAACACTTCTACCCTACTTTGCAATTATTTCTTTTTTTTTGCTTTAATGCTTTTATCGAAACTTTCCTTTTCACTTTGCTGCTGTCACTAACCTTAGGACCCATGGTGACTTACTGTCATATCTGGTAATAATAAGTAACAACAAAAGCAGAAAAACATGGAACTATTCACAGCACAATTTCCTGAGATGTTATAATGCAAGAGTTAGCAGTAAATGGACTCATACTAGAGTCTTTTCTTTGTTTGTCACATGAGAGTCACGTGACTGGCCATACAAGTATCAGCATGAAAGGGTTGTCGCATTGAGAATGAAATATTGTTCAACAACAGAGATGTTTTAAAATATATTTTTAATAACTTCAGAGAGGAAGGGAGAGGGAGAGAAACATTAATGATGAGAATCACTGATGCTGCCTCCTGTACGCCCCCTACTGGGAATCATGCCCTCAATCCAGATATATGCCTTGATTGGAATCGAACCCAGGACCCTTCAATCCACAGGCTGGCACTCCATCCAATGACCAAACCAGCTAGGGCGACAGCTGAGATCATTTCCTGTTAACAGCGGGAGGACTGGATTGTTTGCGGAGGGAGATGTGTGAGAACTGAGTTTGCCTGTAGTTCTCAGCATGCGGTGAAGTGTTTGTAACATAAGAGCTGCCACTGAACCTCTTTGGGAGGAGAGTTCAGGCACTCGATCCGTTCACTGCACTGAGCCAGGTCCGTGACACCTTGTCCAAGACTGTCCTGGCCTCCTCGCAGGCAGTGGTCTGGGTGTTCCGATGGCCCGAGCCCGTGGCCTCACCCTGTCCCCCCATCCTTCCCTGCAGAGCTGAGGGCCACAGACCTCAAGGCGCAGCCCAGTGGGCAGAGGCTCAGGGTGGTGGCCCGGGCACTGGCAGAGGCTGGGGGCGGGGGGCTGGGCACTGGCAGAGGCTGGGGGTGGTGGTGGCCTGGGCACTGGCAGAGGCTGGGGGTGGGGCCAGGCACTGGCAGAGGCTGGGGATGGGGCCAGGCACTGACCGCCTCTGTCTCCTCCACAGGGCGGCCCCTCTGTGGCTCCAGCTGCGTGGCGAGGACTTGGAGACGCTGCAGGCCGCCTACCTGGGCCTCCCGGGTGGGAAGAGCAGCGGCAGCAGCGCGGGGCCTGGAGGCCAGCCTGGCCTGCAGCAGGACCACCACAGCCTCACCATGTGGGCACCCGCCTGGCAGTGGGCAGGGATTGGGGGGGGCAGGTTGGTCCGGATAGGGCTGGAGAGCCGGGACCCGCGCTGGCTGCCCCTCCCGCTGTGCCGCTCCCAGGCTTCACACCCCGGCGGAGACAGGCTGCTGCAGGCCTTCCACCCTGGGCTGTGTCTGGAGAACCCGCACTTACCGAGAACCCGCACTTACCGAGAACCCGCACTTACCAAGAACCCGCACTTACTGAGAGAACCGGCACTTACCGAGAAGGGACGCTCCAGCACCTGAGTGTCCCTTCGCCAGCCCCCAAGCTGCGCCGGGTCCTGTGGGCTTGCTCTGTCCTCCCCCTACTCTGTCTCCCTTTCAGTGCGCGCGCGCACACACACACACACACACACACACACACACACACACACGTGCGCACAGGGCTCAGGGCTCTCTCACGCACCCTCGGTGACTCGGGGAGTTCGGTCTGGTGAATGTGGTCACGCTCTGCGCACCCTCAGGCCCACGTGGCGCAGCAGTGGGCTCCCGCCATTCGTCTTGGTGCCCATGCCCCGCAGAGCCCGAGCTCCACACTGTCGGGCTGGCCTTGGCTGCACTGTTTCCTGCGCAGGCGCCTGGTGCTGGGCAGGCCGGGCACCCTCATGCACACGCACACACATGTGCTGACGGGGATCCATGGCCGGCTGGTGAGAAAGGGGCTCTGCAAGGGGTCAGTGCTGGCCGGGACTCTTGCCTGCCTCAGCTCCTCCCCTCGGACTTACAAAGCGTGATCTTAGTTCTGTTGTTATTTGGGTTTTTTTCCTTCGAGGAATGAGGATGGGTTCTGTTTTCCCTTCTCATTTTATCTTGTGTCACCATGACCTCGAGGCTATTCTCTCTAAAGCTTTATTTTGGGGAAATGTCACAAATGCAGCTGCAGAGACAAGCAGAGACAATGCGTGGGTCTCCTGTCCTGGCTACTGTCTTCAGCAGTCACCATCCCCATCTCGCAGGGCGTGGGCTCCGCCCCTTCCCTGGGAGTCCCCCCCCTGACTGCGGGAGTAGGGTCGCTCCCCCGCAGGCTCCCTTCTCCCGTAGGGCGCTTTCCCTCAGAACCCCGGCGCCTGCCCGAGGCGTGTGCCTGTAGGACTACTCCCAACACGCGCCTCTGCGCAGGGAGGTCCTGGCAGTAGCCGCCCGCCCCGCTGAGACGCCTGAAGTGGGCAAGGCTGAGGGTGTGCGGCCGCTGTAGGTGCCTCTCTCTCTTGTCCCACTGCACAGCTGAGAAAGCAGGCGGGGGTGGGCCAGGCCACTGCCCTGGGTTGCAGGGACTCTAGGCCTTCCCCACGGAGGAGTTGATCCCCTTCCCACCTCGGGCCCCAGACCTGGGCCTGCCAGCTGGGGGCCATGCCGCTGGCTACCTCTGTGGGCCCTGAGCTCTGCTCCGATGGTCAGTGTTTGCGAGGTCCCCTCACCACTCAGGTTTGGGTCAATGTTGGTGCTTAGAGTTGTTTCTCTTTTTTGAAATGACTTTGGGGGGGATACTAGAAATAGACTGTTTAGGCCAAAGAGTCCCAATATTTTTATTGCCAAACTAGAGGCCCAGTGCATGAAATTCATGTGTGTGTGTGTGGGAGTGTCCCTCAGCCCGGCCTGCACCCTCTCCAATCTGGGATCCTTCCGGGGATGTCCTAAACCGGCAGTCAGACATCCCCCTCACAATCTAGGACTGCTGGCTCCTAACCACTCATCTGCCTGATTGATACCTAACTGCTCCCCTGCTGGCATGATCATCCCCAACTGCCTTCCCCGGCAGCCCTAAAGCCCCAACTACCTCCCCCTGTGTGGTTGAGGGGACTGGAGGACTCTGGCTGGATGAAGCCTGGGGCACTTGCTACCCCCCAATGGGACTGAGGGGATGGGGGGACTGGGTGCCTCCATCTTGTGGCTGTGGGCACTGCCA
Organism: Vespertilio murinus; assembly: GCA_963924515.1. NCBI lineage: Eukaryota > Metazoa > Chordata > Mammalia > Chiroptera > Vespertilionidae > Vespertilio > Vespertilio murinus. Next base: position 108,120,240 of record OZ004708.1, read on the forward strand.
TCTTGTGAGGGTGTGGCAGTCAATTAGCATATTCCCTCTTTGTTGGCTGTGAGTACTACCATCTTGTGAGGGCATGGTGGTCAATTATCATATCCCCTATTTATTAGGGTTCTTCAGGGACCCGGCACAGGTAGGTGGAGACATTTTCCCCTGGTGGACTGGCAGGGCTGCCTCGAGGGAGCCCCTCACATTCCGTCGCATTTCTTCATTGACCAGAACAAAGGGGTTTTCTCTGGCCCTTGCTTGCCGGCTGCACCCCTCCTGCGGTCATCTTCTTTTGCTTTGCTGGGAGCACTGTGCATGCTGAGAGTGTGGGATGGAAGTGAGCCTGACTCTGGCTGGCACAGTTCTTTCCTTTCGTGCTGATTACGTTGGGTGGTCCTGCTCATGCCTTTTCTTTCCGGGAGTCATATTCCCGTCAGGCCCGCGGGCGGACCCTTGGGGTTCACACTGACAGGTGGTCCTGGCTCAGCTGGGAAGGCCCAGCTGAGTGGCCAGTCTACACCTGCCCGGGTTGTGGGTTTCACCTACAGTCTATTTCTAGTATCACCCCATCGGGGGCACGCCTCGGGCTGCTGGGTCTCCCTGGGTGGGCGCTGCGGGTCAGGACCTGCCCACAGATGCCTGTCCGCAGACCTGGGCCTTGTTCCTCTCCTCTGACGCAGGCTCAGAGCCATGCGGGGACTGCGCGACCGCCTCCCCCGAGGGCGATGTGGGGGCCACTCAGAGTCAGCTCTAGTCAGGGCAGTTCAGGCAGGAAGTGGGAGGCGAGGCTGGGGGAGCATTGGGTCAGAGCGCCTCCCCGAGCTCTCCCTCGCCCCCCAGGGCCCGCCCTGAGCCCAGCTCATGGGGCCCAGGGAGGCAGCGCCTGTCAAGACTGCACAGCCTGGTGGAGGAGGCGAGGCCCCAGCCCGGCCTCTGGTCCCCGGCAGGGACCCTGATGGCAGCCCAGGGTCTGGGCCGTCCTAGCCAAGGCCCAGTGCCCTTCTCGGTTCTAGCACTAATGGGTGGTGCTTGTCATCAGCAAGGCGAGGCTTGCCCTGCTTTTACATCATGAAGACGCCGCGGGGGGTGGGGGCGGGCACGGTCGGCACTGTCCTCAGCTCCCGGTCCTAAGTGCAGGGTATGCACTGCTCTGATCCCATTTCAAGGAACTTGTCCAGAATCATGCACAGCTACTAAACATGAAGCTGTTTTAATTCAGCCTTCCTGGCTCCAAAGACCACGGATTTACCCCCAAGCTGTCTTTCCTCTCCACTAATTCATTAATGGATTCATTCAGGTATCCACGAAGCCAAGAGAATTTTGTAATTCCTACTGCTTCCAAGAGCTTTTCTGAGAATTGGCTGTGGGTGGGAACAGAGAGCCGGGAAGGCTTCTTGGAGGAGGTGGCACATGAAGTGAGCAGATGGGGGAGCCTGGGTTTCCGGGAAGGAGGGAGACTGCCCTGCAGGAGGAGCAGCCTGCAGAGGCCGGTGTCGGGAAGAAAGAGGAGCCAGGTGACATCTCAGGCCTGATCGGTCTGCGGACCGGGTGGTTGTGGGTCGGGGAGTAGAGGCCACAAGGGAACAGAAGCTGGAGAAGGCAGGTGGCCTGGGCCCCAGACCCCAGTCTCACCCACTGAATAGGTTGCCTTTCTGACCCAGCCTTGGGACCCCGCCCCACACTGTGGAAAAGGTCGGGAAGCAAGGTCCCTGAGGCCTGGGTCTCTCCTTGCGTCACTACAGCCGAGGGCCTGAGGCTCAAGGCAGGGCCTCTCCAGGAGGAGAGATGGGACTCCCCAACCTTGGGGTGATGGTCGGCTCCAGGCCCACTGAAGGCCATGGCCAGGGACCTGGGGGCCCAGCAGGGGGCAGTGTTGGGCCCACAGAGTCCTGGCTGGCTCCACAGCTCACTCCTCCTCTCTCTGCAGAGACCTCGGTGAGCACACCAGGGTGCTGGCTGCCGTGGCCCGCTGCGTGGACAAGGACGCCTGGCCCCCGGCAGTGCCGCCTGCTCAGCCTGGGCCCAGGGACAGAGCACAGCGAGCCCCAGGCAGACCCCGCCCGCCCCCGGCCCCTTGCTGCAGTGCCCAGACAGCCCCCGTCGAGCCGCCCTCCACGCCGGGGCCGCCCGGCCCCCGCAGCAGCTGGCCACCTGTGTTTCTATGTGTGTCCCGCTCGAGGCAGGCCAGTGAGGGGGCATCTGGTTTCGGGGTCCCCAGGCCTGGTGCTGAGCTGGGAGTGCCTGTGCCTGCAGCTCAGCGGCAGCCTGGGATCCAGCCGGCTCCTGGAGTCGCCTGAGGCGGCAGAGCGCTGAGCCCAGCCAGGCCTCCGAGGCTGGACGGACGGACGGAGGACACGGGCTCCGCAGGGCCAGGGGAGAGGCAGCCCAGCGCAGCTGCCCGCGGGCACTCCCTCCAGGGCCTGTCAGGCGGCGGGACCGTGTGAAAGTAAAGGTTCTCCTTCTGAAACCGCCCGGAGCCGCTGCCCAGTTCCTCCGCAAACATACACACAGCCTTCATCCCCGCCCGGCAGTGCCCAGCGGGGCGGCCCCGGGGCCTCTCCTGGGAGCCCTCTGCCCCCGTGGGGCCGTCAGCAGAGGAAGGTGCGGGGTGGAGGTCCCGGTGCTGCCCGGTGTCGCAGGGCCTGGGTGGTGGCACCTCCAGTGCCTCACACGGGCAATGGGCCCTCACGGGGAGAGGCTGCCAAAGCCCAGGAGGCTTCTGGGTCACTGCTGTCAGCACAGGCAGACCCGCTTTGGGGGGAGGGAGCACTGCCCGACGGAACCATCACAGTCCCTGACCCATCCTTGTCAAAGCGATTAGATACGGAGATGCCACGTCTCTTGCCCCCCAGCCCTGCTCCCAAAGGGGATGGCTGGAGGGAGCCCCCTCACAGATGACCCCCTCAACCAGAGCAGCACGGGGCCTGTCCTGGGGTCCCCGCAGGCTCCGCTCCGGCTTGTCCCGAGTGGCCAGCAAGGCCCCTCAGCCACGTGCACCATCCCTGGGCAGACGAGGCGGAAGCCCTGTTCTTGGCCCACAGGGGGACCTGAACGGGTCGCAGCCCCTCCCAGCTCAGCACAGCCAAGGTCGCACCGCTACACAGGCTCCCCGTGCCTCGTCCTCAGTGCTCAGCGGGCGCAGGCCCAGCAGCCCCCCGCCCCCGCCCCCAGCCCTCATGGGGAGGGAGGGGCGGGACCTGGGGTAGGAGGCCTGCCCTGGGGGCTGGGGAGACGCTGTTTGGTCCCTGGGTGCCTGCGCCTGGGCAGCTGGGCAGAGGACAGGGGGAGTGGGGTGAAGTGGCAAAAGAGGGAGGTCCATTCCCCTCAAGCTCCCGGGAGCTGGGAGGCCTCCGGACGCCCACAAAGGCTGCAGGGGCAGAGGCGGGGGACGGTGGTGCCCCGCGGGCAGGGTGCCGCCTGGACGCAGCCATTGCCGGAGGCCTGGGGCAGGTGGCCGCAGCAGTGCGGTGCTGGGCCCTGGGGTCTGGGGTCTCACTGGGTTGGGAGGGGCCCCACCGGGAGCGGGGGAGCTGTCTTCTACAAGCATTCCCAAGCACAGCAGCCTCACCAGCCACGGATACCCACGTGGGGTGGGGGGTGCAGCTGGTCCCAAATCACAGCTTGTCCTGGGGAGAGAAACCCCTTCTCTTCTCTTCTTGACCCCCCACCTCACACGGGCTGTGCACCCGCTGCCCCCTGCCTGCAGCACTGCCCTTGCCGGCCACAGGGCGCCCCTGCACCCCTTCTCAGCTGGAGACGGGTTCTGTGCTGCCGACAGCATGAGGCTCGGTGGTCAGGCTGTGAGGCAGCCCCTCGGGACAAAGCCACAGCCCTCGGCGCCTCTCCCTGGAGGCTGAACGCTCTGCCCGAGGTGCGGGCGAGGTGGCTTCTGGGAGGCCCTTGCTGGCCTGCGGACGGCTGCTCCCAGGCTCCTCACGGGCCTTTTCTTGGTTCATGTGCAGAGAGACCGGGAGGACGGAAGTGAGCTGGTGTCTTTCTTATGAGGACACTAACCCCTATGGGACCAGGGCCCCACCCTTAAGTCCTCATCCCCTAATTACTTCTTCAGAGGCCCATCTCCAAATGCAGCCACGTGGGCAGGTTGGGCTTCGGTTGTGTGGATTTGGGGGCACACAAACATTCGGTCCATGACAACCCCGTCTCCCTGCCCCCTCAAGGCTCAGCAGCCTCCTCTGCTCCTGCAGGCCCATGTGGCAGGCAGCTCTGCCCTTGGAGGGGGGCCGAATCCGCTTTGGCACATCCTGTGACAGGCCTGAGGGCATCTGCCTGCGCCTCAGACCCCAGTAAGACAGGCGGGAGCTCGAGGCACAGACAGCAAGGGTTTGTGTTTAGGACACGGCCCAGCCCAGGGACGGGGCTACTGCCCAAGACCTGGCTCCCGAGCTTCCAGGAAAATCGTTAGTCCTGGCGACTCAGGAGCAGGCCGGCCACCCAACCGTCAGTGCTGGGGCGGGCGTGATCAGAGCCGCTGGTGCTGCCTTTCGAGCTGGAGCTGAAACACACCCAGGCCTTGCTGTGATCTCGGGTTTGACTGGAACACGTTGAGTCCACGCTGACCGGAACCTCCTCGTCCGGCCTGGGCCTGCGGGAGTGGCCACAGGGAGGAGGAGGCAGGAGCCTGTGTGGCCGTTGGAATCAAAAGGAAAGAGGAGAAAAGGCTGCATCCAAGAAACGAAGGTCTACGGGCACACCTCCAGGTCTCTGGGAGGGGTGGGGGGAGCCTTGCAGGCAGCCCGGCAGACCAGGGCCTGGGCTGGAGGGACACAGCTCCTTGGTGGCTGCCTGGTGGCACTGCCCATGGCAGGAGGAACCCCCAGGGCCGGCGCAGCAGGGAAAGCAGCGCCAATGGGCCCTGGGCAGCGTCCTCAGGCCTGGTGCGGTGCCTCGGGGTGCAGCGGCTATGCCCTCGCTGCTGGGGCGCCCTCATCCGGAGAGGCCGAGCAGGGTCAGCCAGGGGACCCGGCCCTCCCTGCCCGGCAGCAGCCTCAGCGGCACAGGCCTCCGGCCTCCTCTGCAGCCGGTGCCTAATATCCCCTGACCCGCTCTGGGAGAGAGTCAGATAGTGCCGACTCTGGCTACACCACAGCTGCCACATTCTCCCATCTCTGCCGTTCCTGTCGGTTCTACGGGGCCCCCTCCCCCGAGCCCCCACCACAGCGGCTGGGACTCACCCAGAGCCTCCACGCCTCCATGCACCTGGAGCTCAGCTGGTGCTCAGCAGGAAGCCAGTGTCTTGTGCATCACCCCCTCCCCCCCCCCCCACACACACCCCATGGGGCAAGGGTATGTCCTAGGAATCAGGAAGCGGGTGCTCAGGGCTCCTCAGCCTGAGCCTGGACTGCCCATGGGCCAGGCAGATGGGGGCTGCGCTCAGCCTGCCCGAGAAGGTCTAGGGATGCCCCCTCGCCCCGTAGAACCCCCGGCCGCACTGGCCCTCAGACCCGCAGCCCCCCGCAGCAGTCCTTCAGCTCTGCCTCCGAGTCCACCTGGGAGCGGGCCCCCAGCCACACTCAGGCCGCCTCAGTCTCCTCTGCCTGGACCGGGGTAGGAGCCGCCTCCTGGCCTCCCTGCCTCCATGCTGGTCCCCATCCCGGATTCAGTTTCCACACAGCCATCAAAGGGTGCTTTTCTTTATTGTATAATATAAAATTTTAGCATCTTAATTATTTTCTCGTGTACAGTTCAGTGGCATTAAGTACATTCTCACTATTGTACAACCATTCCCACCATCCATTTCCAGAACTTGCTCAGCTTCTCAAACCCAAACTGTCCATTAAGCAGTACCTCCCTTTCTCTCCCCCTGCCGCCCCGTCCCGCCCCAGCTCTGCAGCCACCATTTCCTGTCTGCCCCTGAACCTGGCCGCTCTGGGAGCGCCTGGGACTGGAGCATAGGGGCTTTGTCCCTTTCTGGCTGCGTGATGTCACTGGGCATAATGTCCCTCAGGTGACCCTTGTGGCATGTGTCAGAATTTCCTTCCTCTTTAAAGGCTGAACATGTCTCACTGCATGGATATGCCGTGGCGTGGGCCCTGCTCGAGGCCCCGCTAAGCATGGGTCTCAGCGCAGTGCTCAAGGCCAAGATGCTTTTATGCTGGTGAAAGGTCGCCACAAGCCTTACTCTGCAAAGACGTGCCTTTCTGTAGCCAAAGGAAGATTGGTGTGACTATTGGCATGAAGCCTTCTTTGCCTAAGGAGCACTATACAGGCTCCTGACCAGCTAGTCTGAAGAGGCAAGTGAAGAGACTGAGCTGGAGAGACGGAGCTGAGAGCTGCCCGAGGGGAGGCTAAGAGCTCACAGAGCTCTCTGTAGCTGCCATGCGTACGGGCCAGTGCACTGCGCAGGGGAGACGGAGAAGCTGCTGAGCCAGAGCTCAGGCTGCCACGACGAGAGGCGGTGAGTCTGGGGGCAGCGTACGGCCGCTCAGGCACCAGCTGTGGAGACAGAGGTCGCTCATACTGTGCAGGGAAGGTGTCTGCAGGCCGGTGTCCGCTGCCTGCCGTATGGACCTTGCTGGAATGAATTGTCCTTGTCTGGCGGCTGTGTGGCCCCTGGCTTCTGCAGTGAGACTCATCCTACCTTCTCATGGCTCTGTCTGCCCCGCCGCTGAGAACTGACCATGTCTGTGAGCAGAGGATAAAGGAGGAGCGTGGACTAAGTGCCCACAGTCAGCACAGTGGGCAGGTTCAGGCAGGAGCCAGCCCTGGCGCAGTCGGGAAGAACTGAGAAGATACATGGACTCAGAGCAGCAGTGCCGAGCAGGCTCCGGGGGCTATCACACATGGGTTATCCCTTCTTTGTTGATGGATGCTTGTGCTGTTTCCACCTTGGCTGCTGTGAACAGTGGTGCTATGAACATGGGTGCCAAATATGTTTTTTAGACTGTGCTTTCAACTCTTGTGTAGACAGAGTTTAAAAACATAAATCAGAGCAGATCATCACGCCCTCCCTCGACCCCTAACTCTTGGACTATGGACTCCCAACTGCCTGGCCTGCATGATCCACCTCTTACCACCTGACTTGACCCCCATCGCTCTCCTCCCTCCCCCAGCTGTCCTGCATGGACAGAAAGATCATCCATGCCTGGGCTCTCATATGCGCGTTTCCTCGGGAATACTTCCCCAACTATCATGTGACTTGCTCCCCCACTTCAGCTAGGCCTCTGCCCCCAAATGAAGTGGCTCAAAAACAATAATCATTTATCATCTCAGTTTTCAGTGAGGCCTAGGGCTAATGTGGCTCCGGGGTCTCTGAGGTCAGACCAGCCAGGGCTGTGGTTTCATCTGAAGGTTTGACTGGGGCCAGGGATCCACTTCCACATGATTTACTCCCTCGTGGGTGCTGGCCAATGGCTGGGGGCCTCCTCCCCACATGGGACTCTCCTTATGACACAGGCAGGTGGCTGGCTCCCTAGAGCAAGTGGAGAGAAAGGCTGAAGCCACAGTAGGATTTGTGACCCAGCCTCCGAAGTCCCGACCATCACCTCTGCCCCATTTCACCAGTTGCATGGATCAGCCTGCCTTGCCATAGAGGAGTTTGCAGAAAAGTGTGACCCAGGGTATGACGATTGTGGAGCCGTCTCAGAGTCTGACTGAGGCCCACATGGCCCCTATCCTTGGGAGCTGATGTTCCAGTGGGGAGAGGGACAGCAAGAAGTGCCAGTGAGCCCTAACCGGTTTGGCTCAGTGAGCGATCTAACCAGTTTTGGCTCAGTGAGCCCTAACCAGTTTGGCTCAGTGAGCGTCAGCCTGCAGACTGAAAGGTCCCAGATTCAATTCCATTCAAGGGCATGTACCTTGGTTGTGGGCACATCCCCAGTAGGGGGTGTGAAAGAGGCAGCTGATCAATGTTTCTAACTCTATATCCCATTTGCATATAAATGGCTACCCCTTTTGATAGCCCAAGGGCAAGTTTACATGTGAACAAGTTCACTTCTCAGTTTCCCCAGGCAGAAAAAAAAAGTTAAAGTTAATTGCTGGATTTTGGAATTTGTTCTTAAAAATATAAAGGTTTATTAATGGGGAGCTGCAGGATTTTGACTTACAAGCTCTGAAGGTTTTGATATTTGGATATGCTTAAAGAATGTGGTTTCTTGTTCAAATTAAAAAATTTGTAATAAGAAGTAAAACACCACTGCTGAAACTCTGGAATCCAAAGGTGGCAGGAGAGGGCGAATCTATCTGCTCTCCTGCAATGAGATTACTCAATTTATTAAGCATGGGGGAAAAAATGTGTGGCCAAATATGTTGCTAAAACTTCTCCCAAAGTAAGCAGGATGTGGGGGAAGGGAGTGACACGTGGCAATCCAAGTTTAAATTTGCCTCGTTAAAAAAAAAAAAATCTAGAGGACAGAATTAAAGTTATGTCTTGTATTTTTCTTAGAAATGTGTTAATCTAGGACTTGCAAAGTAAGAAGGAAACCTTTAATTAGTTTAAGACTGAGTGCTCTGACACATAGCAAACCCCCAAGTGGCCACTGGGATTTCTTTTTCCCAGGGGTGCTTGCTCTCTGTCAGAGGGGAATCGGCCCACCTAACAAAATATCTGTATTTGAAAGTATGAAGTTGTAACTATTGTGGTAAAAAAAAGTTAAAGGCAGGGACCTAATTCTAAAATTGACTACTGTTTGTCTCAATTGGCCATTTAAGGTTGATGTGATTAATGATTACAGTACATTGTAAAATCTTTAGAAGAAATACCCTCAAGCAGAGGGGATTTTCAGAAAATTCAGGGAGTTTGAATGCAATGTAGGGGTCACCGCTCCCCCTACTAGCAGAAGGCAAGTGTCTTTAACCAGTAGAAACAGAGTGGACTGCCAGATGAAAACGCCTTGGTGGGAGTACCTCCTCCATCTGGGACCTGTGCCATGCTCCCTGCCTCTGCCCACCAGGCATCCATCCCTCTCCAGGGGTTGTTTTGAGTAGCGGTGGCAGGGACAAGGAGAAAAATTCCCCCGTGACCCTCTACCCCCCCCCCCCCATGAGACTGTTAGAGTTAATAATTATTTGTGTGGTTTAACCCCTGGAAACTGCTTGGACACTTTTCACCGATGTTCTGTTAGGGGGATTAGAGGTGTGGCTAGATCTGTATCTGTAGGAAAATGTGGCATTTTAAATTTCAAGCGGCTGGAGGCCTGGGAACAGGGTACTGACCTGCTCCCTCCTCCCTTGACTTTTCTATAAATTTGAGGCATGGTTTTGTATTTTTGAAGGATATAGGAAGAAGGTTTAAAAGTTAATTTGATAAAGATGTTTGTAAAGGTTGTAAAGAGAATGTCCTGACAGGTTAGCTAGGAGAGGCAAGCCTGTTAGTTTCCTGGTGGACACTGGGGCAGCCCATTCAGTCTTGACAGAGCCAATGGGACCCATACATCAGTCCAGGGAGCCTCCTTGGACATGAAAGAAGGACTGTGGACCTTGGAATGAACACAAACTGGGGGAATGCAGCTGCTGAACTGGACCAAAGTGGAACAATGGGCCTTTGAGAAGGCTCTCATCTCAGCACCTGCCCTAGCCTTGCCAGATGTCGCGAAGCCCTTCCACGTCTATGTGAGTAAGGTAAGGGGCATTGCCAAAGGGATTTTTTTTACTGAGACTCTAGGTCCTGGAAGAGACCTGTTGCCTAAGAGACTGGACCCTGTGGCAGCAGGGTGTCCAGAGTGACACCGGACAGTGGCCACCACAGCATTGCTGGTGAAGGAGGCAGATAAGCAGACTCTGGGCCAGGAGCTACACTGGCTGTCAGCCCTGCCAGCCTGCTTCAGGATGATGGTCCAGAGGATCCCATTCATGGCTGCATGGAGGTGACGTAGTGCTGCCATCATCACCAGACGAGGGACACTGTGCCATCCACAGAGAAAGAGGGTTACCAACTGCAGCTGGAAGGAATTGGATGAGCAGAAGCAAGCCACCAAAGGACCAGATGATTGGTGGACCCCCAATATGACAGACTGTTGGTCCCAGAGGCTCTAGGTCAGACGTTAGTTGCCCAGTGGCACCAGGTTACCCACTTAGGTATCACCAAGACTTTTGAGCTTCTGTGAGGCAGAGTTGCTAGAAGTACTGTCTGAGCAAAGGTAAATGCTAAACAAGGTAAGGGGGTCCCCCTGGAAATTCAGGTTCCAGGAAACTTCCCCAGGAGAGCATTGGTAGGTGGATTTCAGAGATTAAACCACCAGCATTAAGGTCTAGTTTTTGGTAGACACTCCAGATTAGACAGAAACTGCCTCCATAGTAGTCAAGAGATTACTCCAGGAGATTCGGGCTGCCAGTATAACAGCCCAACCTTTGTAGCCAAGGTATCTCAAAGTATAGCTCAAGCCTTAGGACAGGCATGAGCAGGACTCTGAGAAGGAGTTTAACTAAATGAGTCCTAGAATCGGTGAAAATTGGACCAACCCCCTGTCCTTTGCCCTCTTGTGGGCTAGGTGTAACCCTCTTGGGATGGTTTCCCCCTTTTTGAGATCATGTAACCATTCCCTTGCTCAAGTCCTTACAGGCTCTGCAGTTTGCTTGTTCCAGATGCACTGCCAGTGCTCACCGCAGACCCTGTACCCCAGGAACTCAGTGTGAGTAAAGAAATTCATTGCCCAAAGACTCAAAGGGACGCTACCCACGGCTGCTGAAGTAGACAGCACCCAGACTTGACTATATGACTCCCAGCTTCTGCATGGCCTGGATCCTGGCAAGTAGCCACCTCATCTGTGAGATCCCGAGCCTGAGATCCACGCAGGACAGGAGGAGAATTGATGCCCGCAAGAGGGGAACTGAACTTCATTGAGGACAATAATGATGGGAACTGTAGTACTAGGGTCTTGGTAACTGTATTTGTTGTTTATGCTAATTCTTACTCATGTTGTCAAGAATGTTTTTACTAGCCAGTGAGAAAGTCCAGGGCTAAGTAAGTCTAGATAACAGAACAACGAATGCCCTAAAGTAGGCTGAGTCAATGATTTGACTTATGCACATAAGACAAGGGGGGAATGAGAGGGCAGGGCGAGGCTAACTCCTGACTCCATTTTGTATTGTGGGGCAGGGCAGAACAGGGTGGAGCTATCCTCCATTTTGTGTAATGACCCTAGCCCTCACCCAACCAACCAGGGTCAGCCAAAGCAGTGACATCACCACCCTTATAAAACCCCTGGACTTGTCGAAGTTCGGTCTCTCTTCCACCATGCTGTCGGCATGAGTGGGACAGAGCCCATGCTAGCATGGAAGAGGCTCTTTTGTTTATTGCATCGGACTCGGCTCCCTGGTGGTCCTTGGGGATCACGAAGTCTGGGCATAACACTGCCCACGTTTCCTGTTTGCCATTTGACTTTGAGGGCCTGTTGGAGTGGAGGCTGGAGACAGACCTGAGCGGGGAACACCCTGAGAAACTCAGGGACGGCAAGTGCAGACCCCACGTTGCATGAGTGTTCCCTGGTGGTTTAAAGTTGAATTCCCTCTGGTGACAAAGTCTGAAGGACGCAGAGGAGGGTGGACACTGTTAGGCTGAGGGTCAGGCAGTGCCTCTGTGACCCAGGGACGGGGGAGCAGCCTCAGGTTGCATAGCCTCAGGCCATCTGGTCCCCTCCAGGAGTGAGATCCTCAGTCCTCAGCGGAGCAGGCGTGGCCCCAGGACCCCTCCCCTCCCACTGAGTGGCTGGGCTCCAGCCTAAGCTCTCACTTCTGTGGCAGTGGGAGGGGTGGGGAGCAAGCGAGGGGGAGGGTGCTGTGCCCCTCAGCCAGAGGGCAGTGCCTGGGGACCGCCCTCTGACCCCAGGGAGCTGCATATGCCCACCAGCCACCTGGAGTAGGGATCTCTACTGGCAGCCCAGCCACGCCCCTACTGGCTCTGAGTGCTCGTCAGGGGGCATGGCCTCTTGCTGTGAGCTCTGGGCCCTGGGTGACTCTGCACCTGGGAGCCCGTCCCCTCCACCACTCCACTACCCTTCCCCCATCTCAAGCCGCTGGGGAGGTGGGATGCTGGTTGCCTGGAAGGGGCCTGGGAGCCCCCACCCTCACTGTTCCCACTGTGTCCCCTGTCCATCCAGACCCCCTATGGCACTGACAGTACTCCTAAGCAGGGTGGGGCACGGCCAGCCCACGGCCATGTAAGGCCCAAGAAATCGTTGGGTCTGGTCCTGCCCAGGCAGCTGCAGGCGGGACTCAAAATTCAATGGATTGAGGAGCTTTCTTCATAGAAACCACATTTATATGAAGTGAATCCTAATAACTGTAAATTTTGAGGGACAAGCAAGGAACGTTAATTACAAGGTAGACAGGACACATACATGTACATGACAAGACAGACACATATGCCTACCGCTGGCTGCCTAGTGCATGACCCAGAGGGCAGTGAGCGCCGGGCAGCTGGAGAGTGCACGCTGGGAGAGTGCTAACACCGGTGATGATGCGATGCGATGCCATGACTCCTCGCGACGTGGATGACCTTGCCTCCGATGACTGACAGTGATGTTGTCAGCATCTTTATTGACACAGATCATGACTCCAATCCAACCTCTATCCACTCGTCCCTGATCAACAATCCTCAAAAAAACTGACTCTCAGAGGAAGATGACGAAAATTACAGTCTCCAAAAAAGACCTCAAGAATAGATGACACTGAAATGTGTGGTTTGGGGTATAGAGTCTTCCTTGCTCTACAAAGTTTCAAGAATAAACTTGTGGATTAACAGATTTCTTTTAATAAAAATGTAGTTTATTGGAAGCATACACAAATTCCATCTGGACAGGGTTGTCCCCAAAGGAACTCCTGGGGAGGAGCCCTCAAATGGGTAAGCCTGCGCTCGCTCTCTCTCTCTCTCTCTCTCTCTCTCTCTCTCTCTGTCTCTCTCTCTCTCTCAATGGGAAAAAAATTAACCTAAAATTAATCTGAAATCTACTGAGTCTCCTTGTCTCTGGGTTGATAAAGGCTGGAGCCCTTTGTCTGAACATGACCCTTTATAATTGGACTCCTCCTTAATCTAGGACCCCGGGTTTTCCTCAATGGCCACTCTGCTACACAGTATCCATTTCAAAGTCTAAAGCCCACCTGGTGGCGCCCCCCCCCCCCACACACACACTTACCTTGTCACATTGCTTTGTCCTGTGAAAGCATTCTGGCCTCTTGGAGCTAGTTCTGCCCTTCGCATTCCCATCTTCCCTGATCAGGTTGCATTTGCTTTGACCTCCCTATGGCTCTCCCTGCTGCTCAGGTCAGGGCTGCTTTTAATCTGCCTTATGTTTGCTGATTGCTCAGCCAGAGGCACCTCTGCCCTGGTTTGTGGCTGTTTAATGCTCAGGCCAGCAATGTCTCCATCCGCCCTGCACCCACTCTGTCTGCCCAGTTAAGCTAGCTAGCTAACCCTAATACGAATGTTGGAAGTGTTTAAAATGCAAAATGCAGGATTAGCCCGGCCACAATGGCTCAGTGGTTAACTATCAACCTATGAACCAGGAGGTCATGGTTTGATTCCCAATCAGGGCACATGCCCAGGTTGTGGGCTCAGTCCCCAATAGGAGGCAAGCAGGAGGCTGCCAATCAATGATTCTCCCTCATCATTGATGTTTCTATCTCTCTCTCCCTCTCCTTTCCTCTCTGAAATCAATAAAAATGTATATATTTTTAAAACCAATACCAAAAAAAAAAAAAAAAACACACACCAAAATGCAGAATTAGAACAGCCCTGGCTGGTTTGACTCAGTGGTTAGGGTGTTGGCCTTCGGACCAAAGGGTCAGTTTGTTCCTGGGAGTGTGTCTGTGTAGGATCCACTTACTCCATTGCCATTTTAAATCTGTGCAAGTAGTTCTTTCCAAAATGTACCATCGCAGAGTCCACTGCATTCCAGACTGACAGGCAAACCCGGGAAAGCGGCTTTGAGTAGCAATATCATCAATACCAGCTAACATCACAGGCCTCACCAAAGAGAAGCAGTTCTAGCCATCACATCAGGGGTGATTTCATTCAATGCTTGACAAATATAGCAAGCTATTTTTTAAGTTGATAATTTTATGGCCCACGATGATGCTGTCAATATCCAATGACTCTGAGCAGAAAAGGAATTGCCCAACCCTGTGAGATGAACTAAATGGTAAATGCTAGGAGCCCTGACACAGGGTGACAGACATGGGTAACCGAGCTCAGTCTGGGTTCTACTGTGCGCCAGAGGCCCGCTCCCGAGGTCCCTGCCAGGACTGCAGGGCTTTCCAAGGAGAGCAGGCTCAGGCTGGGCCTTCGGTGGAAGCCAGACCGGGGCACCCTCCGTATTTGGAGAGTGGGTGGCTCCCAGGTAGTGACCACCACGACTTGGCCAAGGGTTTGGGGTGTCCAGGAGAGATAACTGCACCCATTCTCTGGATACCCCAACTGCACAAACATCTGATGGTCAGTTCTAGTCCTGTTTTACTGGGACCACTGAAGCACAGATATGGAAGAAGACACGAGGATGTGGGGACCTGAGCATCTGTGCTGTCCAAGAAGTAAATACTAAGCTTAGGCTGACACTCCAAGTCCAGCCCAGCATCTCAAATGAAAGCACACATGCTTTCCCTTTCCCCACAGCTCTCCATTTTGTGGAGGGAGCCCTGTGCGTTCGCATTCTGTGGGCCTGGTGGCTTCCTGGAGTGGGCACAGAGCTGGACAGGCCAGGTCTGTGACAGAAAGGGAGTGGACTCTGGGGAAGGAGATATCTGTCCAAGGATATTTACAGACTGGAAAACTGAGTTTCAGGCAACTTAAATGACCTCCTAGTCAGGGTCACACTGATAGGCTGGTGGCCCCCTTTTGCAGATGGGGGCCCCAGAAAGGGGAGTACCCCACTCAAGTCCAACTTCTACCTCGGATGGGGCGTGGTCTCTGCGCAGGCACTGGCCTCTTTGGCTGGTCCCTTAGGGTGCTAGACATTCACCCACCTTTTGCTTCCAGTTGGTACCCCCAAGACCTGACATGACCTTAAGTCAGTTCCTCTCTCAAAATCTCAGTTCAAAAAAATATATTGGTTTAAATTGACTTTTAGAGAGAGAGGGAGAGAGAAAGAGGAAAACATTGAGGTGAGAGTAACATCCATCAGCGGCCTCCGGCACATCTCTACTGCCCTGGAGCCTGCAGCCCCGGCGGCGTGCGCTCTACCCTGGGAGGCCTAGCAGGGCGGCCGGGAGGGATGAGGGCCGCAGGGAGCCATCGGAGGGTATGGCGGGCTCCCAGAGGTGGCTTCGGGCTGGGGGCGTGGCTAGAGTAAGGGGCGGGGCAAAGGGCTTCGAGAATCTGTGCCTGCGGGCGAGGCTGCGGCTCGGGCTCCGGAGGCTTCAGGCTGCCGAGGGCGGGGTTCTGTGAAAGGCGGAGCCCGACCCGTGGGGGCGGGGCCCAGTGAGGGACGGTTCGGGGCGTGGGCGGCTACGCCGTCCTGGGGGCGGGGCTTAGAGGGAAGGCGGGGCTCGGAGCTTTGGGCGGGGACGAGGCCCAGAACCGCCCTGTTATCTGGGGGCGGGGCTAAGGCTCCGGCGGCCTCTTAGCTGACGCTAAGGCTCGGTGAGGGGCGGGGTTATGGGCCAGGGGCGTGGCCTAACGGGAATGCGGGGCCTCATGAGGGCGGGGTTAGGGTTGTGCGAGTGACGTCGCGACGCTGGGGGCGGGGCCTTCCGGGAAGGGCGGGCTTCCTGGGGCGGTGGGCGGAGGTCAGCGAGGGTAGCGGGCGGCAGCGGCGGCGGAAGGACAGGCGGCTGCTGGGGAGCAGGTCGGTGCCCGCCGGGGCACCTGTGCGGCCAGCATGACAGGTGAGCGTGGGCTGCGGTCGTGCCTGCAACCCCGGGACGGGCACGCGACTCCGGTGGTCTCCAGGGCCCGGCTGCCCCCAGGTCGCCCTGGGGGCCGCTCCCACGCCTTGCCCCAGTGACCTTGTCCCGCGTGCCTGTGACCACCTTCTTGCTCGGCGGCACTACGGGGACCGAGGGCGTGGTCAGGCCCTGGAGGGCTCGGCGGCCCAACGCCTATGCTCACCTGTGGCGAGGCGGTGCTGGGTGAGGATGCCCCTGACGGAGGGAGGTGAGGTTCTGGGTCCTGCTGTGCTTCCAGCAGGAGTGACAGACGCTCCTCCGGGCCTCCTACCTGGGCGGCAGTGCGCTGTGCTCTGGGCTGTGTGGGACCCAGAGACTGGCACCCCCTGCGCTGCACACCTGGCACAGGGACAGGTTGGGGAATTGGGGGCTAAGCCTCTAGCTACTACCCCCTTCTCCCCATACCTCTATGAACTGGAGCTCTCAACTCACTCCTGACCTAGCAAGTAGGGCCACACTGCTCTGTGGACCCTCCCTAGGCGGAGAAGCCCCAAGAGTGAGGGGCCATTGCAGACCCATGCAGAGTGGTCAAGGAATGTGGGGGCTCCCGGAAGTCACACCTGATCCCTGAGGGGCCCATCTTCTTCCTCATGGGACAGCAGTCACCTGGGGTGCACTAAGGGGTCAGGTAAGCCCAGAGGTCCCCGTCCTTTCCCCCCAGAACTGGAGTGGAGTTTCAGAATGGATCCTGCACACACAGGCTTCCTGGGCTGGAACCTGGTGACTTCCGGGATGCCCCAGTCTAGGCCAGAAGGGACCCAGCTGTTGCCTGCTCCTCCCTGACATTCCTGTTTCCTCCCTGACATTCCACAAGTAACCCTTGTTACTTGTGGCTGCCGTTTCTGAGCACCCAACATGCTCTTGACCCTGCAGTGGGGACTCGCCATCGGCACACCTGTGGGGACATGTGGACTATGTCTGTGTGGGTAAGGAGACAAGCTTAGATTAGGCAGAGGTCAAGTGCCCTCGGCAGAACCGGGACTAGAGCCGGGTCCTCCTCTGACCCCTCTCTCCCTGCCATCTCTGTGTGCTGGACTTGTAGGACCCTCTCCACACAGCCCTTCTGTTTGGGGATGGAAACTGAGGCCCCGAGAGCACAAGCCTGGAGCATCAAATGGGCAGCCCTGCCAGGCTGTGGCCTGTCTCTGTGGCCCATTGCCCTGTGTGCTGACAGGCCTACATGCTGGTTCCAGCCTCCGGGAGGGGCTGTGGAGTGAGTGTGTGGGGCCCTCTCGTCTGCACAGGGACTGCGATGTGCCTCAGCTGGTGCAGGCCGGTGGCTGTGGGGTCAGGCCCTGCCGTGTGGTGTGCTAGAGAATGACCAATCTCAGCTCAGCTCTTTGGTGCCCAAGGCCAGGTCGGACCCTGTGACAGGAGGGAATCCTGGGAGATTCCACTCGGGAGGAGAGGCTGAAGCCCCAGCATCTGAATGCATGGGGCAGGCCTGGGGGCGGGGGGCAGTGGGTTGAGCATTAGCAGGTGGAATTCCAGGGCAGGGTTCCCGGGCAGTGTGGGGCGGCCTGGGGCTGCCATGTGGGAAGGCTCCGGAGCCTGAGGGCCAGTGAGAGCAGTGGGGCGGGCTCCCACCAGACCACTGGTGCAGGCGGGTGTAATGGGTCTGTAGTCCTAGTGCCAGTTGGGCACGGAGGTGGGGCTTGGCAGAGGGAGCTGGCACAACCTGGCAGGTTTTGTGCCAGCGCATTTTCTTCCTTTATCCTGTAAAACCACCTGGCTGTGTGTCAGGACCCAGACCACAGTGGTTTCCTGTTCCGGTCCTTTCCGTGCCTCTGAGGCCGCCCCGGTGTGGTATGCTGCAGTCCACAGTGGCCACAGGGAGCAGCAGAGCCTGCGGCCTCGTCCCACGCCGTGGCCCCTGTGCAGGTGGTTCACAGGGACAGTGGACCCGCCTGGCTGTTGGCCCGGGGCTGCAGGAGCTGCTGCAGGCGCTGGCCTAGGCACCCGACCTGCGCCCGTTCCCCCCAGAGTGCCGGTGGCTGCGTGCCGGTGCAGCCGGCGCACAGGTGCACATGCTGGGCAGGACGGCCTGGGCCTGCCCTGTGGGCCTGCTGAGGAGTAGACGTGACACAGCTAACGGCACCGCTCATTCGTAGTCACTTAGTGGGGCAGAGATTCTGGGTGTCAAGAGGTGGTGGATCCACCTTGATCCATCATTCCCTCGCTGGCTGAGCTTTCCTTGCTGTGCCTCAGTTTCCCTGTCTGAAATCAGGGGAAGGGGGTGTGCTTGCACTGCTCCAACACGCACTCTGGCGGGGTCCTCAGCAACAGAGAAATCGGAGAGGCAGGAGCCGCTGGCCCTGGGCGCCCCTGGGCCGGCGGGTCCCGGCAGCCTATGCCGCTTGCTCACTGCGATGGGGCTGCTGGCGTCTGTGTTCAGGCAGACTTCGGGGCTGGGAGAATTTGGAAGCTAGGGTAAAAAGACCTAGTGTAAGCGGCATTGGGAGAGCGAGATGAGGAAGACAAATGATATGCTTCGTCAGTCCCACTGAGGGAAATGGGGAGGAGACCCACTTATTCCAACGTGGTGACCCCGTTTTAAAAATCACCTTTACTGGGAATAAATTTCTTATAAGTAAGTGATCGTTTTAGTGAATAATTAGATAGGTTTGGACAAGTGTGTGCACATGGAATGACCATGCGGCCGTCACACCACCGGAGTGTGTGCTCCTTCCCGCACCCGCCCTCCAAGGCCATCCGCCTGCTTTAAATTCAACTGGGGTTTCTCTGAATTACTAGCTTTGTTTTAGAGCAATTTTAGTTTATAGAAAATTGAGCCCCACCCCCACTTCAGTTCCCAGTGTTGTTGACATCCTGCATCAGAAGGTATATTTTTGGCACTTGCTAAACCAATTTCATAGATTAGTGCTAACTATAGTTTACGTGAGGTTCGCTCCTGTGTTGTACATTCTATGAGTTTTGAAAAATGTCAGATGGAGTTGCGAGGAGACCGAAGCAAGATGGCGGCCTAGGAAGTCTCCTGGGCCACCATCTCCTCAACAATTTGGAAAAAAACAACAGATAAAATCAAAAGGGATCGCACCAGACCCACAGGAAAGCTGGCGAAATGGGAAGGCTACAACTAGACACAAAGCAGGACGTGTGCCCCGGGTGAGCCGTGTGTCCCAGGGGGCCCTGTGCCCCGGGTGAGCCGTGAGTCCCAGGGGGCCGTGTGTCCCGGGTGAGCCCTGTGTCCCTAGGGAAGCAGTGGGACCCAGGGGGAGGGGCGGTGAGAACCAGAGGAGGAGTGTACTCTATTCGGGTGGACCTGAGACAGCCACCATAAAACAAGCAGATTGCCAAACGAGGAGCGGATTCTTTTCATGTGATCCTGAGATAGTCACCATAAAACAAGCAGATTGTCAAATGACAGCAGGGAGGGGAAGGAGACCTGGGGGGAGATAAGAGAACAACCAAAGAACTGGTATACATGAATACAACCAACGAACACAGAACTCTGGGGAGGAAGGGCATGAATGGGGGGAGGGGGGCGGCAATGGTAAGATATGTACACATATAATACCTTAATTAAAATAAATACATAAATAATTAAATAAATAAAAAGAAAAACAGTTGCCGCCGGGGGGGGAAAAAAAAAAGAAAAGAAAAATGTCAGATGTCCCGTGTTCACCATTGTCATTCCAAGCAGCATCACTGCCCTGAAACCCTTGGCTCCATTCCCTCGCCACTCCCTTCCCCTAACCTCTGGCAACCACCCATCTTTTACTGTCTCCCTGGTTTTGCATTTTCTGTTGGAATCATGCAGTGTGTAGTCTTTTCACTTGTAGAAATATGCATTTGTTCCTAATCTTTTCATGACTCCATCGGTATTTTTATCACTGAGTTATATTTCCTTGTATGGCTGAACCACAGTTTAAATAACCATTCACTTTTTTGGGGGTATACCACTTTAACAGCATTTCAGTGGCATTAAATACATTCCCACTGTTGTGAAACCATCACCACTGTCCATTTCTAGAACTTTTTTATTGAGCAGAAACTCTATCCCCAATAAACAGTAATGCCCCTTTCTGCCATGCCCGGCTCCTGAGGTTACTTTCTCTTTCTAGAATTTGCCTGTTCCGGGTATGTCACGTACATGGAGTCACACATGTTTGCCCTTTGGTGTCTGACTTTATACTTAGCATAATGTTCTCAGTGTCCACCCATAGCAGGCACCAGCATCTCCTTCCTTCTGAAGGCTAAATTATATAGGCCACATTCTGGTTACTCATTCCTCCACCAGTTGCTGCACCTTTTGGCTATTGTGAATAATGCTACTCTGAACATTGATGTTTATTCAAGTATCTGTTTGAGTTTTCTGGTTTTAATTATTTTTTCCTTTTTATTTATTTGTTGACTTTAGAGAGAGAAAGGGAGAAGGAAAGAGAATTGGTGGTTCCACTTTTTTAATGTAATCATTGTACTCTTGTGTGTGCCTGATTTGGGATCGGACCTGCAACCCTGGTGTACTGCGATGGCACTCTAACCAACTGAGCTGCCTGGCCAGGGCTAAATTCTTTTTAGTATGTACCTAGATGTGGAATTGCTTGATTATATGGCAGTTCTATGTTTAGCTTTTGATAAACTATCATACTCTTTTCCCACAGTGGCTGCACTATTGTACATGCCCACCAGCAATGCATGAGAACTCCAATTTTTATATCTTCATTCTCCATGTGTATATATCACACTTAATTCAGCAGCACACTAAAGGAGAATGCAAGGATAGTTTACCCTAATAAGTATGAACTGATATCTCATTGTGGTTTGATTTGCGTTTCTCTAATGCCTAATGATATGGGCAACTTTTCATGTGCTAAGTACCCACTTATAGTTATATCTTTGTAGAAATTCCTGTTCAAATACTATGCCCATTTTTTAATTGTATCATTTGTTGGGTTTTAGAAGTTCTTTATATGTTCTGAATATTATTCCCTTATTAGATATATGCTTTACAGATATTTTCTCCAATTCTGTGGGTTATCTTTTTCACTCTCTGTTTTTTTCCACTCAAAATACTATTTTTTTCTGGACTCTTCATTCTAGTACATTGATCTATATGTCTGTTGTCTGTCTTTATGCTACCATCACGCTATTTTGATTCTTGTAGCTTTTAAGTAAGTTTTGAAATTAGGAAGTGTGAGTCCTCCAACTTTGTTATTTTTCAGGATTGTTTTTGATATGAAGGTTCCTTGATATATGAATTCTAAGATGCTTTTTCTTTTTCCGCAAAAATCATCATTGGGATTTAGATGGGATTATATTGAATTTGCAGATCACTTTGGGTAGTATCTTCATCTTCACAATGTTAAGTCTTCCAATCTATGAACATGGGATATCTTTTATTTATTTCTTATTTCATTTCATTCAGCATTTTTTTTTTGTAATTTTCAGTGTACCAGTCTTTCACCTCATTGGTTAAACTTATTCCTTAGTGTTCTATTTTTTTGTTATGCTACTATAAATTGAATTGTGTTATTTTTTATTTTTCACTGTTAGTGTATAAAAAAGCTCAACTGGTTTTGTGTGTGTTGATTTTGTATCTTTCAACTTGATGTGAATATATTAGTTCTAACAGGTGTCTTTTTAAAAAAAACATTGGGGCCGAAACTGGTTTGGCTCAGTGGATAGAGCGTCGGTCTACGGACTGAAAGGTCCCGGGTTCCATTCCGGTCAAGGGCATGTACATTGGTTGCGGGCACATCCCCAGTAGGGGGTATGCAAGAGGCAGCTGGTCGATGTTTCTCTCTCATCGACATTTCTAGCTCTCTATCTCTCTCCCTTCCTCTCTGTAAAATATCAATAAAATATATTTATAAAAAAATAAAAAAACATTGGGGTTTTCTATATATAAGATCATGTCATCTGCAAACAGAGATAATTTTACTTCTTCCTTTCCAAATGAATGCCTTTCCCCCCCTTTTCTTGCCTAATTTCTCTGATGAGGACTTCTAGCACTACGTTGAATGAAAAATAGTGAGAGTGGGTATCCTTTTCTTATTTCTTATCTTAGAGGAAAAGCTTTAGTTTTTCACAATGCTGTAGACATTGCCTATA
The DNA here is from genome assembly GCA_963924515.1 of Vespertilio murinus. Classification (NCBI taxonomy): domain Eukaryota; kingdom Metazoa; phylum Chordata; class Mammalia; order Chiroptera; family Vespertilionidae; genus Vespertilio; species Vespertilio murinus. Next base: position 108,142,134 of record OZ004708.1, read on the forward strand.
TGACCTTTATTATATTGAGAAACTTCTTCTATTTCTAATGCATTGATTTTTTTTTAAATCCAGAAAGTGTATTAAATTTTGTCAAATTGTTTTTTGCATCACTTGAGATGATCTTTGGTTTTTCTTCTATTAATGTGATCTATTATAGTAATGGTTTTCATATGTTGAACCATTCTTGCATTCTTGGAATAAAAATTTTTTACAAATGTGTATATATATATATATTTTTTTCAAATATATATATATATATATATATATATATATATTTTAATTGATTTCAGAGAGGACATGAGAGGGAGAAGAGATGAGAACATCAATGATGAAAGAGGATCATTGATTGGCTGCCCCCTGCACACCTTCTCCTGGGGATTGACCTTCTGGTTCATAGGTTGATGCTCAACCACCGAGCCATGCCACCGGGCCTGGGATAAATTCTTTTAACATGCTGCTGAATTAAATTGGCTAGTATTTTGCTGAGGCTTTTACATCAGCATTCATAGGCAATATTGGTCTGTAGCTTCCTTGTAGTGTCTTTTTCTGGCTTTGGTATCAGAGAAAGGCTGGACTTTGCTACCAAAGCCAGAGTGGAGTATTCCTTCCTCTCCAGTTGTTTGGGAGAGTTTGAGAGGTATTGGTGCTAGTTCTTTATATGTTGGTGGGATTCACCAGTGAAACTGCTCCTGGGCTTTTACTTGCTGGAACAATTTTGATTACTGATTTAGTCTCCTTACTACTTATATGTCTATTCAGATTTTCTATTTTTTCATGAGTTAGCTTTGGTAGGTTGTGTGTTTAGGAATTTGTTCATTTCATCTAGGTTGTCCAAGTTGTTGTCATTCAGATGTTTATAGTGCTGTTCCCCCTCCCCACCTCCTGTAAAATTGGTAGTAAATTCTGATGTTAGTAATTTGAGTCTTTTTGTTGTTGTTGTTAGTTTGACTAAACATCTATCAATTTTGTTGATTTTCTTCAATGAACTAACTTAGGGTTTTGTTGATTTTTTACTATTTTTTCTCTATTTAATTTACCCTCACTAATATTTTTTTAAATATGTTTTAATTGATTTCAGAGAGCAGAGGGGAGAGGGAGAGAGAGAAAGAAACATAACGAGAGAGAATCATTGACCGGCTGCCTCCTGCACATCCCCTATTTGAGGATTGAGTCCGAAACCAGGCACGCGCCTTGACTGGAATCGAACTGTGATCTCCTGGCTCATAGGTCGATGCTCAAACAACTGAGCCGCACCGGCTGGCTGCACCCTAATCTTCATTATTTCCTTCCTCCTGCCTCTTTGGGTTTAGTTTGCTCTTTTTCTAATTTCCTGGAGTTAAGATATTTCTTTTAGCCGAAACCGGTTTGGCTCAGTGGATAGAGCGTCGGTCTGCAGACTGAGGTCCCGGGTTCGATTCCGGTCAAGGGCATGTGCATTGGTTGCGGGCACATCCCCGGTGGGGGGGGGGAGGAGTGCAAGAGGCAGCTGGTCGATGTTTCTCTCTCATCGACGTTTCTAGCTCTCTGTCTCTCTCCCTTCCTCTCTGTAAAATATCAATAAAATATATATTTAAAAAAAAATATTTCTTCTGTAAACGCCCCTCTCAGCGCTACCTTCGCTGCCTCCCTTACATTTTGGCACGCTGTGGGCGCGTTTCATTTGTTTCAAAGTGTTTCTAACTCCCCTTGACACTTCTTGATCTTTTGGTTATTTTATTTTCACACACTTATGAATTTTTCAGCGTTCTTTCTATTATTGATTTCTAGCTTTATTCCGTGTGATTAGAAAGATCCTTTGTGTAATTTCAGTATTTTTAAATCAATTAAGACTTGTTTTGTGGCCATACTTGTTTTGACATCTACCTTGGAGAATGTGCCACGTGGACTCGAGGAGAACGTATGTTCTATTTTGTGTGTTAGAATACTGTTTGTATATGTAAGAACTTTCTGCTCTGAACGATTTTGCTCAGTAGTCAGAGCAAAAGGGTCGTGGGTTCAGTCAGGGGCACATACTTCGGTTGCAGGTTCTCCAGCCCCAGAGGCAACCAATCCATGTGTCTCTCTCATGTCTGTTTCTCTCCCCACCCCCACCCCCAACCCCACCTCTCACTCTCTCTAGAAATCAATGGAAAAAATATCCTTGGGTGATGATAAAAAAAAAAAAAAAGAAGAAGAAGAAGAAGAAAAAAAAGAAACGTTCCAGGGTTTCAGGAACTGTGTGCCAAGAAGTGGGACAAAGACCAAATATATATTTCTTATAAATCATAACAGATGCACTTTGCCAGTCTCTGCTTTGATTGGACAGTTTATTTAGATGTAAAGCAATTACTGATGTAAATAACTGTTTCTGCCTTGGCTATTTCTTTTCTGTGTGTCTTGTAGCTCTTTTGTCCTTCAATGGCTGCCATCTTTTGTGTCTAATTGGCTTTTAAAGTGACAATACAGTGTGGCTGTTTTCTTTGTGGTTACCATGAGATCATGCATACCCTCCTAAACTTACAACAATCTGATTTGAATTGGTACCAACTTCACTCCAATCATATACAAACTCTCCTGTCCAGCTCTGCCCGCCCCAGCCCGTGCCCACCGGGGAACGGGACCAGCTGGCACAGGCCGGTAAGTGAGGTGGTGTGTCTGTCCAGGCAGCTGGCGCTCGGGGACTCAGCATCTTCCCTGGGGGACTCTGTGTGTCCTCTGCCAGCCTGTGCCCACCCTTGTCTTTAAAGGCTGTCGTTGAGAATGTCCTTGATGGAAAGAAGGTGCAGCAGTGATGTTTGAATGGTGATTCTGGAAGAAAAGACAAAAGAAGCAGCCTTCCCTGGCACCCTGGGCAGCATGCGGCCCGCTGCGGCAGGCTGGGGCGATGCCGTCTTCCTGTGACTCGGGGTCCTGTGGCCCTGCCTGCACCCCAAGCCTGTGCTCTGCCCAGGACATGAGCCTGTGAGCTGCGGGTTGGGTCTCACCCAGGCTGCCCAAGCCCTTCCCAGGCCTGGGTGGCTTGGTGGGGGCCGTGGGCAGCAGCTCTTAGCCCTGAGTTTGTTTTCAGAGAAGAGAGGGCAGAGGCTCCGTCCCGCACTCCGGACAGCCCTCACTGACCACCGCCCGTCTTCAGGCCGAGGGCCGGCAGGACAGGGAGGGCCGGCTGTCCTGAGGCCACGCAGGCTGGGAGTCAGCGTTGTCCCGGTGCTTATAGCGGGCGTGCCTCCCTGGCCTGGGCCTGCTGCGGGGTTCGTGCCGAGGCTGCACTTGGTGGTGGGCCACTGACTGAGGCCCTGTCTGTTTCAGAGCAGACCTACTGTGACCGGCTGGTGCAGGACACGCCTTTCCTGCTGGGCCCCGGGCGCCTGAGCGAGCAGCAGGTGGACAGGATCATCCTGCAGCTGAACCGCTATTGCCCCCAGATCCTCAGCAACAAGGACGCGGAAAAGGTGAGGGCCTCTTTGGGGCGACCTTGGACCCGGGGCTGGAAGTTCACAGCAGACATGTGACAACACGCCACAACGTGACAACGTCCCTGTGAGTGGGGAATGGGGGGAGCTTCTGAAAGGTCATATGGGAAGCATGTTAGATGTCGCCTGGCCCAGCTGTTGTGGACACTGGGTGAGAGAGGGTGATCTTGCCTGTTCTCCCTGCTCCTATGGCTCCATATGGGGCTGAGGTGGTGCCAGGATCAGCCAGGGCTTTGGGGTGCAGAGCCTGCCGCCCCGCTGGGTGACTGGGCTGCAGCTCCCTGCCTCAGCACAGGCACACGGGGCCTCTCCTGGCAGGGGTGGGTCCCGGCAGATCGCAGTGTGCAGGGACTGGTGCTGGCTGCTTCCTCCAGTCGTGGAAGTAGCCCCGGACGTGAAAACCGAGGAGCCCACATTTGCATTGTGCTGTCAAAATTAAAACCCTGATACATATTCACTGTAAAAACCATTTGAACAGTTTCCCATGTCTGTAGAGGGGGCGGGGGAAGGACGCTCAGGGCTACACTTACCTCCCCGTTGTGCCCGTGTAGAAAGGTATTTCGCCACTAGATGGCAGCACCAGGCCATCACCTCCCGCTCCTGGAGGTCAATGCCATGTCCCTGTCCACCAGCCTTTAGAAGCACACATTTCTCCATCAGACAATCAGAGGAGCCAATTCTTTTCTCCTTCAGCCTTTTTAAATGCGTGCATCACATTCCTGTAGACGAGGAACTGCTGAAGTTGAGCTGTCACTTCATCGATTCCCTCCACAGCCCTGCAGGCCGGCTCCGCACTCCCTTTTCACCAGGAGCAAGGAGTTCCCACAGGGCTCAGGGCTCCTGACCCTGGTCTCCCTGTCCCGGGAGTGCGGGACCAGCCGTGCTGTGACCGGGAGGCCCTGGTTCCGTCACCGTCTCCGCTGGGTGTTTGGAGCCCTGAGCCCTGGCCGGAGGCACCTCCCAGGAGAGAGCGGAGCCAGCGGGGAGGAGGGCTGGCGCGGCCCGGTTGACTGTCCTCTGTGTCTCTGCCAGTTCCGGAACCCCAGGGCGTCCCTGCGCATCCGGCTCTGTGACCTGCTGGGCCACCTGCAGCGGAGCAGCGAGCGGGACTGCCAGGAGTTCTACCGCGCCCTCTACATCCACGCGCAGCCCCTGCACGGCCGCCTGCCCAGCCGGCACACCGGGCGTAAGTGCACACCCAGGCCTTGGCCCTCGCCAGAGCCCTCCTGCCCGTCTCCTCTCTGGTCCCAGGCGGAGGGAGGGTGTCTGGCCACACAGATGTCTGTCTTCCTGTCTGGGTCTCTTTCTTTTGTGCCAGTTTTTACACAAAAGGTATCACCTGCCTCCTCCACCTGTAACCCATGCATTGTGGGCACCCTCCCCTTTCTGACCGCACGGGGTTGGGCCAGCCTGCGGGAACTGGCCCCGGCTGCTGCGCTGGGTCCCTGTGGCTGCTGGGCACAGGCCTGAGGCCCCCGCACCAGGCCTAGGAGGAGCGGCCACTGTCCGTGCTTAGGAGTCAGAGGCCCCAGGCGGGCTCACTGGGCCCTCTGCAGTGCCGCGGGCTGGCATCTGCCCCGGCGGGCCCGCAGCACTGGCTCTTGGCTCCTGGCTCAAGGGTGCCCTCGGGTGTCTGGCAGGAGAGAGCACCTGCTGGCGTGGGCATCATCAGACCTTTGACAGGCACGTCACGGTCATAAGGGAACAGTGACCCCCTTTATGACCCCCAGGGCCCCAGGAAACCCCCAAATATGCAGGGCCCCTTCCCCGGCGCCGACTCCACCAAGCGGGCCGAGGCCCAGTGGCAGCACAGCCTGGTCCAGCTCCGCCGGGGGCTGGGGCCCGGGGGCAAGGGACCTCGGCAGCCCCCTTGGCTTCCTGCGGCCAGCGGCCATATTCCTCTCTGGCCCCACCAACTATGCCCTCTGCTTCTGTTTCCAGAGAACTCAGAGTGCATGGACCTGGACTCGGGCACCGCCAGCCACGTGCTCAGCGACAGGGGTAATTGCCCCCCACCCCCAGGGCTCCCTCCACGGGGCTCCCTCCACCGAGGCTCCCTCCACCAGGGCTCCCCCCACCGGGACTCCCTCCACCAGGGCTCCCTCCACGGGGCTCCCTCCACCGGGGCTCCCTCCGGGCTCCCTCCACCGGGACTCCCTCCACCGGGACTCCCTCCACCAGGGCTCCCTCCACGGGGCTCCCTCCGGGCTCCCTCCACCGGGACTCCCCCCACCGGGGTTCCCCCCACCGGGACTCCCCCCACCAGGGCTCCCTCCATGGGACTCCCCCCACCGGGACTCCCCCCACCGGGGCTCCCCTCACCGGGGCTCCCCCCACCGGGACTCCACTCCCCCCACCGGGGCTCTCCCCACCGGGACTCCCCCCACCGGGACTCCCTCCACTGGGGCTCCCTCCACCGGGGCTCCCTCCGGGCTCCCTCCACCGGGACTCCCTCCACCGGGACTCCCCCCACCGGGACTCCCCCCACCAGGGCTCTCCCCACCGGGACTCCCCCCACCGGGACTCCCTCCACTGGGGCTCCCTCCACCGGGACTCCCCCCACCGGGACTCCCTCCACCGGGGCTCCCCTCCGCGGTGGGCTCTGGCGGTGTTGAGATTGATCCGGTGGGCAGATCCGGTGCCCAGCTGACCCAGCGTGGGTACTAGCCTGTCCCTCGTGGCCAAGGACTGCGCCCGCCTTAGAGGTACGAGAACCGCTCCCCTTGCTCCCCCAGGACCCGGGGCCTTCCTGGCCTGCCTCGGCCTGGCTGCCGGGCTGGCCCTCCTCGTCTACTGCTGCCCTCCAGGTGGGTGCTGCTTGTGGCCTGGCTCCGAGCCGGGGCACAGGGCGGGCTCAGCTCTGCAGGGGGGCCCGGCCGGCCCTCCGTGCCTCTGTCCCCCGCAGTGGGACAGTGGCCGGCTGAGGGGAACGGTGTGGGCCCCGTCCCTGCACTTGGCCCTCAGTGACCCCCTCCAGGGTCAGAGAACAAGGCCCCTGTGGGAGGAGGGGTGCATGAAGCAGGGTCAGGGGTCAGAAAGCCCTGCCTGCGTGGGGCTCAGGGGTCCCTCCAGTGTCATGGCCGTGACGGGGGGCAGAGGTCCCCATGGCGTCCCCGCCGCTGCTTGTGGCATGTTGAGATTGCTGAGGGCATGGGGTCAGCGCCTGGCCGGCCTCTCGGTGCTGCGACCGGCGTCCCCCTGAGGCCCCATGTGCTCCAGACCCCAAGGTGCCGCCCGCGGCCCGGCGCGTCCTGGGCTTCTCGCCGCTCATCATGGACAGACACGTCAGCCGCTTCCTGCTGGCCTTCCTGGCGGCTGAGCAGGGCGGCCTCTGACGACCAGCCCTCGCCCCTCCTCCCGCCTCCCCGCCGGCCGGCCTCACTTTCCTGAAGGCCGGCATCCACTCTCCGGTCCCTGCGAAAGCACCTCCTCTCGCCAGTGTCTGTGATTAAAGGTGGGAGTCCCCTCCCTTCTCAGGAGTGCTTCTGGGTGATCCTGACTGAGGCCCTGGTTCCCCGCCCGCCCGCCTGCAGGTCAAGCTCAGGCCCCCTGCTCTGCCCACCCAGACACCCACTGCCCTGCCATGTGCCCTGCTGCAGTCCCCCCCACACTCCCCACCGCCGCCTTCCACTGCTCCCCTGAGCTCCCACCGCCTCTCACCGCCGCCTGCACCGCCCCAGGCCCGGGGTAGGAGCGCACTCACCACCGGCCTGGGCACCGGCCTGGGCTGTGGGCCCTGCGGCCTGTGCCACCGGGCAGGAGCGAGGCCGAGGTGGAGGCTGGTCAGCCACGAAAGAGGACCTGGCACGTGGCTGCAGGCTGAGCCACATTTCTGCGCCCCGCCCCCCGTGACCTGTTCCCAGGAGACCCGCTTCCGGGGCCTGCTGGCCCCACGGGCACTGTGGGACAGCGCTCTTCATTCCCACCCACACGGAGGGGATGGCAGCTAGCAGTGGCTCAGAGCCTGCAAACTAGCAGGGGCAACCGGCTCCCTCTGACAGGTCGGGTCCGAGGCTTGGAGCTGAGCACCGCACAGAAGCCAAGAGCTCCACTTCCCTCCCGGGCGTGCAAGGCACAGGCACAGGCAGTCATACATGTAGGCCACATGCAAACGCACAGCTCTTCTGTACACGTGTACACACATGGAAAGCAAGGTGCAGGCCTTGGGTCCTCTTCTGATTGTCTCCCTCTTGCCAATCCCCTCCCCCCCCCCCCCCCCCATTGGGGGAAACAAGCATATTTGTCAACTCAGGGATCATGAGTTTGTGTTTTCCACGGATGTTTCCGGAGGCACGAGGCACAGAGGAACCAGCTCCAGGACATGGGTCTGCCCTCAGGAAGTGGGTGCAGGAGCCCTCCCCTGCCAGGTGGCCAGGACAGCGGCTGACCACTCGCCCCACCGCTCGAGCTGCAGAATGGGGCGTCTGTGCGTGGCACTTGGCTGCAGCTTCTCGGGCACACTGGGCAGCACTGCCCAGCCACGCTGCCCCTGCGCGTCCCCTCCCGTTGGCCGCCTCACTGGGCACGTGGCCCAGGCAGGTTTCGGTGGCAGCAAGAGCAGTTATTGCCCCCAGTGGGCAGATGGGTGAGGGGACGCCTCTGGGCCTGGCTCAGGGTCAGGGTGAAGGCCACAGTGAGCCTGCCGTCCCCTCCCCAATGGGAAGATGCGTGGCGCTTCAGCCCCACGTGAGCCATCTCCCATCGCCTCCGAGGCCCAGAGCGAGACGGGACTAGTGCCTGAGCCACTTCCACGGTGAGCTGGGCAGGGGTGAGCAGGTCCTCAGGCCCCTGCGCTCAGCCTGTCCATCTGTGGCTTCTCCCACCATGGCCCGGCAAGGTCCTGGTTCCTGGGTGAAGGTCTGCGGGCAGAAGCCGGGGTGTTCATGCTTTCCTGTGCCCTGAGACCCAGCTGAGGAAGGTGGCTGGGGAAGGTGACAGGCAGACAGCTGGGGAAGGTGACAGGCAGACAGCTGGGGAAGGTGACAGGCAGACAGCTGGGGAAGGTGACAGGCAGACAGCTGGGAAGGTGATGGGTAGACAACTGGGGAAGGTGACAAACAGGTGGTGAAGGTGATGGGCAGATAGCTGGGGAAGGTGATAGACAGCTGGGGAAGGTGACAGATAGCTCGGAAAGGTGACAAGGATGCGATGTCCATGTGAAGGTGACTGACAGAGATGGTAAGCGGCAGGGGGCAGAGGCCCCAGGGGGCAGGGGGCAGAGGCCCCAGGGGGCAGGGGCAGAGACCCCAGGGGGCAGGGGCAGAGACCCCAGGGGGCAGAGGCCCCAGGGGGCAGGGGCAGAGACCCCAGGGGGCAGAGGCCCCAGGGGGCAGGGGCAGAGGCCCCAGGGGACGGGAAGAGGCCCCAGGTGTCAGGAGAGGGCAGAGGCAGGAGGCAGAGGCTGCAGGGGGCATGGGGCAGACACCTGTCTGCAGGCTGCAGACAGAAATGAGAACTAGGTCTAAACTGCTCAAGCTGCGGACTCCATCACAGCAGTCTGGAAGGACGGAGGCAGGCCCGACAGACAAGGGGCCCAGCTGCCCCTCACCTCAGGCCCACAGGTTCCCTCCTGCATGAGGCGTGCTCAGTGCTGTCCCAGGGCTCGACTGCCTGGGAGCTGTGAGGCTGGGGTGCTTGTCTCTGGCTGGGCTGGACCACTTCCTGTGACTCCTGACTTTTCCTTTTATCCATGATCCCCCAGCCCTGCCCTCGAGGCCCCAGCCCACCCTGGAGCCCAGGCCACTTGGAGCTTCCTCAGTTCTCAGCCCGAGGGCCCTGCCCCAACGGGCCTGCCCACTGCCTGGAGCTGGTGGAGCCGGCCAGGCCTCCCTGGGCTGGGACGCGGGGAGGGAGAAAGGGGCCGCCGTGTCGAGGCCCAGCCAGGGCCCCGCTGCCCGCCCTCTTGTCAGTCAGCGCCCGTGACCAAGGGTGAGTGAAGCCTGCCTGGCACGGGAACCACAGGCCAGCCCTTCCTGTGGACGCGCCCGCATGACCCCACTGTCCCCAGCTTCCCACCGCCACACACTGGTGACGCACAGGCTGTGACCTCACCTCTGTGCCTGTGAACAAGCTGCCCCCTTGCCTGGAGCACTCCCTACTGTTCCCCAGCCCTCCCACTCCCCCTCCGGCCCAGCAAAGTGCCTTCTCCCAGGAAGCCCTGCCCACCGTCCACGTGCCACACGGCGTTCGTGCACAGACCACATGATCTGTCGGGAGCCTCAAAGCTCCTCTCGCCTGGCACCCCGTGGCCTGGAGCATCGTAGGCAGGCATCATCAGGGCCGACTGCTGGTCATAGAGCACGTGCAGCACAGGATGGTGTGCACAGGACGTGTCTGATAATGACGTAACTTTTACTGCTGGTATGTTCACTGTTCATACTTCTTACTAGAGGCCCGGCGCACGAAATTCTGTGTGGCTGCGGTCCCCAGGCCCAGCCTGCTGTCAGCCCATCTTCCCCTGCTGCCTGCAGCCGCCCCCCTCACCCCTTCACTGCCACCCACCCCTGGCTCCCCCTTCGCCATTGGGCGATCAGAGCTGGCCGGCCCGGGAAAGGGACCGAGAAGTGGTCAGTGCACCTCCTAGTGACTGGTCAAGTGGATGTTCTGGTCATTCTGCCCTTCGGGTCAATTTGCATATTACTCTTTTATTATATAGGGTTGTATGGGACCTCTGCCCTCTTTCTACTTATAAAAGAAAGTTTGCTGTAAACAATAAACCACGCTAAGCCGGCCGCAGCCTCATGCATCTCGTTTACCGTGTCTCGAGTGCATCATTTTCTCTGGCACTCGATTTATTCTCATGTTTTGTTCATTGTGGCCGCTCAGCAAGCAGGTCCACCGCCGATGCTGATGAGGGACACTGAGTGATACCTGGGAGGAAGGTAGAGATGACAAGCAAGGTTGCAAAGGTCGAGAGCCAGGCCACTGCTCGCCAGGTGGGATCACCTCAGCTGCGATCTGGAACAGGAGCAGAGACGGAGCTTGCAAGCATCTGCTCCCCGATGCCTTGGGAACACTCGGGGGTCTGCACTCACTCCCCCTGAGCAGGAGCGGGGCGTGCTGCTGCCAGGCGCTGGCGTCCGGAAGCTGATGGTAAAGGAAGGACCCGGAGCTCTGCCCTGTGGATGGAGCCACCCTTCCTGGAGGCGCAGGGAGCACTGGACGCAGGAGGCCGCAGCGCCAGGGCTGGCTTCTGGGAGCAGAGAACAGTCTGGACACCCGTGTGTCTGGTACTGTGAGACCCGCCTTCATGCCTGTCAGCGACACGCATGCCCGTGACCCGCAGAGTAGTGAGCCTCCTGGTGGCCGGCTCCTCCCCCAGGGGTCCCTCATGTCCAGACAGCGCCATGGGGGGGGGGGTGCTGTGTGGGGACACCCCATCAGGATATGCTCACTGTGGACGTGTACCCTGTCAGTGTGCTGCATCCCGACACCCCGGGGTTGGCACCCATACTATATAAGGAAAGTGAGGGAAGAAGTGAGAAAGAAAAGGAAGGGCGAGAAACACAAAAGAAAGACTGGAAGGAACCTGTAAACCCATTATCAAAAATAGGGAATATAGTCAATGTGTTGTAATGATGGTATGATGCCAGGTGGGTACTGGAAATATCGGGGAACACTTTGTAAAGTATATGATTGTCTAACCACTATTCTGTAACTATAATAGAAACCTGAAACCAATACAAAGTAATATTGAATGTAAAGAAATGAAAATTGGAGTGAAATTTTTATAAATTTCAAAGTTTAAATAAATGTTGTAAAGGAAGGAAGGAAGGGGGAGAATAAAAAATAGTGTTTTTCATTTTACTACTTTATTGTCTTTTCAGTACATGAAAAAGATAGTTGTCTTTGGTGCTTTTATACTTTTCTAAGTCGTCATCTCATTTTAATTTCCGGGCAACTTAAAGATAAGGTAATTATTCCCTCCACTATTCAAAGAAAGGAAATCTTGGTGTCTGGTCCCAATGATTCAATCGTCTAGCCCTTGTTGTAAAGCAGGGTTAGTGAAATTTTCTGTGCAGGGTCATATCTATACTAATAAAAGCCTTGGGGGTGATCAGGCTGGCAGAGGAGCAGTTAGGAGGCAATCAGGCAGGCAGGTTAGGAGCCAGTGGTCCTGGATTGTGAGTGGGATGTCCAACAGGATGGGGCCTAAGCCTTCAGTCTGACATTCTCTGAGGGTCCCAGATTGGAGAGGGTGCAGGCTAAGCGGAGACACCCTCCCCAGTGCACGAATTTCATGCTCCGGGCCTCTAGTAATAATAAAATAAAACAAACTGAGCAGACTGCCACTGACATAGTTCTGAGCCGAGGGGTAGAGTGGGGTCCCAGTGGCTCTGGCCCATGCTGGTACAAGCTGTTTGGCAAGCACTTTTTTTCAGAGCCCGAAATGCAACTGCATCTTGCACAACACGGGCTTTCCCTTGGCGAGGGGGTCGGAGGCTGCGGGCACTGGCCTCGCAGGCGCTGACACTTCTGGAATGGTTTGTTTCCGCTTCCACTGACTCAGCTCACAGGCAGCGCTCCAAGGGAGCCCCGCCCGCCATGCTTCCTTGTATCCACCCAAACTTTTGCATGAACCCCAGGCCATACTAGTCCTGGGTCAGGACCCTGCCAGACGGGCCCTGGACCTAATCTCACAGACAGGGCCCAGCTTGCAGGGCTCAGGAGATGAAGTGTTGGGTGGGCCTGTCCCGCCCTAGGCCTGCCCCTGGAGCCTGGGTTGGCTCCCCTGTATATCAGGGGCAAGAAGGGGACCCCTTTAGGGACTGGGGCCCTCCGTCAGCACTGGCCAGGGGGCAGCTGGGCGCCTCATCTCCTGCTGAGAGGACCCCAAGGGCAGGCTGCAGGGCCAGGGAGGTCCCTCCTCGGTCCCCTAGCCCCACCCTGTCCCTCTCCCCTCCATGTGGGCTGGGTCTTGAGTGTGGAAGGTGAGGGTGAAGGGCCCGGAGAGGGAGGCCTGCAGCGGGAGCCAGGCCTAGACGCCGCGGGTCAGCGGGCGTGAGTGGATCGGTGCGCTGGGTGCGTGAGGGCAGCCTCGGGCCCCTCCCGCCCTGAGCCAAGGAGATGCCTGCAGGGTGCCTGGGCCGCAGAGGCCCGCCCAGCTCTCTCTGGTTCTGAAGGAGCTGCTCCCTCACCCCACCCATCTGTCTGTCTTCAACGGCCTGGCATTTATGTCTGTTGATCTTTCACCTATCACCTATCACTTATGTATCCACTTCTCTTTTCTCTATTGATCAAGAATTCAATTATCTTCCTGTATCTATCCATCTATCACCTACCAATCAGCTCACCGATCATCTCTTGGTCCATTCGTCCATCATCCCCATCTTTTTCAGAAAGCAGGTTAAGCATACAGGCCCCTGCCCTGTCCCGCTCAGAACCCTCCACATGCGGCTCCCGCCCCCGCCCCTGCTCCAGGCTCCCCAAGGCCAGTGCAGGCCACAGGCAGGGCTCGTCCCTCTGCAAGGCCCTCTTGAGCCCTCCCCAAACCCCCTTCTCCCTGTTGTCCCTCCAGGACACCCCACACACATGCATGCGTCTGCTTGCTCCTTAGACCCCCTCATTCTCGTCCCCTGGGAGGACAGGGCTGAGCTTCAGGGAGAGGAGGGGAGGAGGGGAGTGTGAGGGTCCAGAAGGAGCCCAGAGTTGGCTCTGTTCTGCCCCCACTCTGGGCCTCAGCACACATGGATGGGTGAGAATGCTGTAGACACCTACTGAAGACCCACTGTGTGCCAGACACAGTCCATGGGTGGTGACACCCATGGGGAGACCCAGACCGACCAAGGTCCCTAAGTAGAAGCACAGGCATGAATGGGGCCACTTCACCCTCTGGCAGAACTCCTCTGCGTGGGGACGCGTGGGCAGGATGGTCTTAGGCCGGCATGGTGAGGGTGGACGGGGCTCAATGGCCAGGGGGACATGGTGGTCAGTGAGGCCAGCCCACAGCTCTAAAGGCCAAGTAAACCCAATGGCCCTCTGTGACAGTGACCAGTAGAGGGTCAAAGGCCTTGGGAGGACTACAGGGCTGGCCACTGCCCCAGGAGGTGGTGGCACATTCCAAGGTCCAAGACGGGGACATGTCTGGAGTGAGGGTCAGGGCTGGCGTGGCTGTTGAGGTTTGAGCCAGGGAGCTAGTGTGTTGGGAGGTGGGGGCCAGCATTGCCTGGTGGGGCACCTTGGGATGGGGCTGTCCCCAGTGCCCCCAGCACCCATGCGGGCCAGCCTGGCTTGGTGGAAAGTCCCCCATCTGGGCTGCCCCCAGCTGTGTCCAGGCAGACTTCCTGGTTCCGGCCGAAGAAGGAAACAAGCCATCAGCTGGCCATGTCTGAGGCGCTGCCATGGCTCCTGTGGCTGCGGGCCATAGGCCGCGCAGGAACAAGTGCCCTGACGCTCTCCTGGACACTGGATGGCCAGGAGCGGGGGTGAGGGATGCCACGGGGCCAGGTGGGGGGGGGGGGGGACAGACACAGCGGGGGGCCTGAGAGGGGATGGTAAGATGTGCTCAGAACGCAGCAGGCGCGAGAGGGAGTGGGGGCCACTCTGCCCTCGTGCTTCTCCTGGGCCTCATCCACAGGGGCCTCCTTCAGAAGCCCTCTCCCGGCCCCTGGCCCCCAAGCAGAGCTGCCCGGAGTCCCAGCACTCTCGGAACCCTTCAGCATTTCCTGTGCTCGCGCCTGGATGTCTCGCCCACGGCACTTCCGGTGATCACCCCTTGGTGCCAGGCTGACCTTCCGGCCCCACAGACCAGACCTGGGTGGGTGTGGGAGGGAGTGAAGACCACAGGGTCCCTGGCCCCACCAGGAGGTGGGGGAGCAGGGGTCCTGGTAGAGGAGATAAAGGGCAGAGTGAGCTCAGGCCCCGGCGGCCTTGGGGGTGAATGGAGGGAGCTGGGGGCTCCAGCCAGGTGAAGTGAGAGCCCTCGAGACAGGCCAGACCCCAGAGAGCACCGCTCTTGTTGGGGGTCTCAGTCCACCTGGCCCAGCCCTGCTCCCCGGCCCTCCTGACAGGGCAGTGCTGGCGCCACGTCGGATGGTCACGAGGGAGAGGACAGTCAGGGGCCAGGCGGAGGCCCCTGCAGCCGCCTGCCGCCCTTCCCCAGCCCGAGGCCCAGGCTGGGCTTCTGACCCCAAGTGCCCCCAAAGTTGATGTGGGACCAGCTACGCCTCCCCAACCCTGACATGGGCACCCCAGGCCCGTCGCCTTACAGATGTGCCACGGGCCCTGGGCCTGAGCGGGAGGGCAGGGCGGGGCGGGGGAGGGGGGGTTCGGCCGGAGCTGCAGCCCATGCAGGGCCCCGGCCTTCAGGGCAGTCCAGAGGTTGCACCTGAAGCTTCTTCAGTTTTCCGGTCCTCGCCAGAGGATGCGTGTTTATGGGTTTCAGAGAGGAAGAGAGGGAAAGCATCAATCAGTTCCTCCCGTACTCGCCCCAACTGGGGACTGAATCTGCACCCTGGGCAGTGCCCTGGCCCAGTCCAGCCGCAGCCTCGGCGTACTGGACGCGCTCGCTCACCACCCGAGCACCGCGACTGCATGAGGCGGCGGGTCAGCTTCTCACGGCCGCCCGCTGGCCACATCTGGGGCCCGCATAGACGGACAGTGGCCGCCGTGGCCTGGCCACGGCCTTGGGCCTGGCTGCGGGCTCTTCGCCGTTCTGTGAAAATGGGACTGGGCGCTGGGGACCGGGCTCTGGGCTCTGCCTGGAAACCAGGCCCCAGGGAGCCGCCCCAGCTCCGGCAGAGAAGGCCCTGCAGGTGTGAGCCGGCCAGGCCGCCGGGCGGAGGGAGCTGGCTGGGAGCGCACGGAGGAGCAATCGTTTTATTGGTCATCTGTGCTTAGAAAAGCGGGGCTGGGTGGGGAGGGCGGGGCCCGGGAGGCTGCTGGTCCAGGGTCCCAGGCAGGAAGGGCAGGGCCAGGGCTCCGTGGTGTGCTGGCCCCGAGGCATCTCCTCGTCCTTGTGGAAATGTCCCAAGACTCGGCTGGCCCTGGCCACCTTGGGCCTGCTGCGTGTCTGTGGCCACGGCCCTCCTTGGGGTCTAGTCCGCTCTGGCCTCGCTGCCCTGCTTCAGGGGAAGGAGCCACGGGTGGAGCAGGACTCACTGGCGAGTGTCCTCCAGCCCAGCCCCCTGCGGTTGGGCCCGGCAGCTTCTGGGGTCTGTGTGGCTGTGCGGCGTCGGCCAGGCATCTGCAAAGGGCAGAGAGTGGTGAGGGCTGCCAGGCGGGGCCCTGGCCATCCTGTGACCCTGCTTAGTGGTGTCCAGTGTCGGGGCCACTCCGACTCCAAAAAGGTCCCATTCTGACCTGGGCAAGCCTCAGTTTCCCCTCCGGAGTCCCTGAGGGCTGGAGGGCCTGGCCCTGGCACTCACTGACGGGGCCCGAGAACAGGGCCAGGGGGCCCCAGCCCTGGGACGGAGGCTCGGGGGGAGTCAGGGTCATGTGTGAGGTCACACTGGCCATTGATCCCTGGCCCGGCCACCATGCCAGCAGGGAGCATGCTGGCTTCCAGGCGCTGTGGGTTCCCCATGGGCGTCCCTGCTGGACAGAAAGCTGTCGTCAGCAGTCCACCCTTCCTCTGGGCAGCAGGCCCCACCGTCCTGTGGTGTGCAGCCTAGCGGGGTCCCGAGTGCCCTGCGTGTGGGCAGAGGAGGACGTGAGGCCGGGGCCCAGCTCGGGTCAGGGCCAGAGGGCCTGGGCAGGCTGTGCCGGGGAGCGCCCGCGGTCCTCACGCTCACCGAGCCTACTGCTGGGGCGCCAGGTCCGCCACAGGCCTCTGGACGCCGAAGGCCGTAATAAAGATGTTGACCACCACGATGATGAAGACAAGGCCGGTGGCCAGGTTGTTGAGGAAGTCCAGCTTGGCGTGCTTGGCCGGGTTGTTGAGGTCATACCTGACTGTGGGCGAGAGTGTGGGCGAGAGGGTGCGGACACTGCCCAGACCGCCCGCCGGGCCGCACGGCCGTCCATCAGACATGCCTGCTTCATGCACTGCTGACCGGGCCTGCCGGCTGGAAGCCCAGAGGGGCCTGGGCCTGCAGCCACAGGCCAGCACCTTTCTGAGTGTCCTGTGAGGGTCCTCACCTTCACATGACAGGCAGGGCAACTGAGGCAGGAGGTCCCAAGGCAGCCGGGAGGCGGAAGGCACTCCCGAGCCCCGCTGCCCCAGGCCTGACCGACCCGGGGCGGGGACCGCCGTGCGTGGCTGAAGGGACAGAGCCACGAGGGCTCTCTGGAGCTCACCCTGCTCACAGGGCCCCGGGGATCCCCGCCCGCAGGCACCGCCTCGTACCCAGGAAGATGAGCAGCACGCCCACGCTGATCTGCAGCACCAGGGAGATGGAGATGAGGGCCACCAGGGGTGCGAAGAAGCCGAAGCCGGGGCCCTGGTCGATGACGGCCTTCAGCTGCGAGGCGTTGGCCATGAGCAGGGCGATGTCCAGCATGCTCTCGGCCGCGCTCTTCTTGTTGGCGTAGTGGTTCACGTTGATGGGCCCGCGCCGGCCCCAGCGCGTGGGCTGTGAGGAGGGGCGGTCAGAGGGCAGCAGGGGGCAGGGGCGGCAGGCCCCCGCGGCTCCTCCCGGGACTGGCCGGAAAGTGGGGGCCCGGTGAGGCTTGAGAAGGAAGCCTAACAGAACAAGAGGTGGAGAGGGGGAGGAGCCCCCGCCAGACCCCCTGGAACCTGTCCCGGAGCAGAAAGGAAAAGGCACTCCGCACACCGGGCTGGGGGCTGCCCGCGACCGACTCGGAGGCTTCGCGTCCCGGCCCGCCCCCCGCACCCCTCCGCCCTCCTCCCCTCCTCCAGGTCTGGGTGGGGGTCCAGGGCAGAGGTGGCTTCTGGAGTGGGAACCAGATCCTTCACTGGCCCAGCCGGGATCTGGCTGCCCTGAGCGGCCTGGCATTCTCTGCTGCGTAGAATCTTCCTTAAGTTTCATTTAAAAGTTTAAGCCATGTAACTGCGACTTGGCTGACACGCCAAAAGCTGTGCACATTTCACACAGACGGTGCAGGGGGAGGCCAGTGCCCGCCCTGGCCTCCACAGCGGCCTGCCATGTGCACGGGTGTGTGAGCACACGCCGAGGCCGCCGCACAGGAGCTGCCCTGCCCCCTCCCGGCAGACCCCCGGCTGCTGCTGAGAACGGCCTGCCAAGCAGACCCCGTCACTCCCCGAGTCTCCACTCCAGTGGCCTGGAACTGCCCCACTGCCCCCCCCCACTCCCCGCCCTTTGTCCCCCCCCACCTCCCCCGCCAGGCCGCCTGCTGCCAAGCTGGACAGGCCTCCTGGGGCCAAAGGAGATCCTGTTTCTGGACTCAGGAGGCAGGGAGGGGGGAGGGGGGATGGGGGGCGAGTGCGGGAGGGCCCCGGGCTCAGCCCCTCCACCTGGCGCCTGGGGAGGGCAGCCTCCGGTCCAGAGCATCTTTGCGTTTACATTGAGTCCAGAATGACCAGCCGGAGGCAGGCGGATGGGCACACAGAGCCGGCGGCTCTGCTGCCTGCCCCACTTCCCTCCCGTGGCGGCTCTGAAGCAGTGAATCCACTGGGTTTGAAATTCCAGCCCCAAAGGCACAGGAAGGCGCCTCCGCAGCCCCGCCCGCCAGCCGGAAGCTCGCACGGCCATGGGCTGGGCCTCCCGCAGCCCCTGGGGGCCCCTCTCTGCCCCCCACGCCAGGTCTCCAGCTGCACTCACAGCGGGGGCCAGGCCTCCCGCCCACGCCTCTGCTCCCTCGCAGGGTCTGGGCCCACTGCTACGCCCACGGCCTGTGCCCCACAGCATGAGGCCACCCCTCACTCCACACCCAGCCCCTAAACCAAGAGGGCCAGGCTGGTCTCACTCAAAGCACCCCAGTGCTCACTCCAGTCTCCACGCC
Organism: Vespertilio murinus; assembly: GCA_963924515.1. Taxonomy (NCBI): domain Eukaryota; kingdom Metazoa; phylum Chordata; class Mammalia; order Chiroptera; family Vespertilionidae; genus Vespertilio; species Vespertilio murinus. Next base: position 108,160,436 of record OZ004708.1, read on the forward strand.
AGAGGAAAAGCCGGGTGCAGACTTACAAAGGGCTCCACCTCCTGTGGGCCAAGTACGTACACACAAGCTTATGCACACACTTCCACACACATCCACACACAAACACAATATGCACACACACATAAAACCAAACCAATACATAAACATAACACACACACGTGGACACATGTGTATTAACATGCATATACTAACATGCACACGTATACACATACAATACAGGCATGTGCATGCATAAATACTCACACATATGTACACGCCCATATGAACCGCTGCCTGCCTCCCCAGCTGCCAGGAGCCACCCTGGAGCCTCCTACCAAGACCTGGGCAACGCAGGGGACAAATGCCCTGTCAGTGCGCCCCTAGGCCCACAAGGACCCCCCAACCTCACCTGGGCCCAGGGCTGGTGACGCAGGGCTGTGGCCTGCTTCCCCTAAAAGCCAGGGAGTGCAGGTGGGCAGGGAGCTGTGTGCAGGCTGCCCACCCTCTGCCACAGGGTCTCGGGCACCTCTCCATAGAACACACTGCTGTGCGTCCTCCATCCAGCAGGAGGGGGACTGGGACTTGATTCGAACCAGGATTTGAACCCAGGTCTGAGGCACCCTGGCTGCCCAATTCTGGTCACAGTACGAGGGATGCTCCAGCCCACTCAGGCTTGAGTGGGGAGAGACAAGGGGGCTTCCCGAGCCTCCAGCCCCCACCCCTGCTCTCCCGGGAGACCAGGCAGGATGGCCGAGGCCCACCGAGGCCTGCAGAACCTGAGGGGCTGGTTACTGATCCGCCCATTGCACTGACTCCACGCTCCGTGGATCCATCCTGAGGACAGTGCAGAGCAAGGCCGCACGGGAGCCCCCTGTCCGCCCAGAGCCCGTCTCACCTCTCTGGGCGGCAGACCGAGGACCCCACCAATCCATGAGGCTCATCACCTGGCCCTCCCCCGCATCCCTGTCTGGTGCTGGTTCTCCCCGTCTGTAAACAGGCTGGCAGGATGGGATCAGGGTCCGAGGGGGGCCAACAGCGGAGGAGGGCTGTCCGGGAATGGAGCCCTAACTGGCTGGCTGTGCGGGCACCGCCTGCGGCCACACAGGCCCACACCATCGCCAAACGGTCCCATCAGCGGGCAAGAGGTCCTGACCTGCTCCAGGCAGGAAGTTTGGTGGCAGATGGAGGGGGTGTTTCCGGTGGCGCTGGCTGTGGGCTGGGCACACCCACTTCCTGTGGGCTCAGCACTGGCCTCCAGTGACCCTGCGGGCACGTCCACGTCACCTTTAGAAGGTGGCGAGGACCCTGTCAGCCCTGGAATCTGCCGGGAAAGCAGAAAGGAGAGGAGCAAAGTCCCGCACCTCGGGCTGTGCGGGCCCAGAGGGGCCGGAGCCTCGCTGTCCCGCCCTCCCCTGCTGTCCTCCGCTGGCGCCGGCCCAGCCGCCCAGCCCAGGCCCGGGGCACACAGAGCTGTAACAGCTGCTTTCACAACAACCCGACACGCACCGTCCCTCCGGCCACAGCAGAGTCGCGCTGCCTTAAAAAAACATTCCGGGTGGCCGGCGCCGGGCAGGTGGGCCTGCGTGCCGAGCAAAGGCCGGGGGCATCTCGGATCCCCCACTGCCCTGGCCCAGGGTGGCTGCCCACAGGTTACATGTCTGACTCCTCCGGGCCTGGCCACCTGGGCCTGAGCCACCCACCCCTTCACAGACGAGGGGGCTGAGCGGGTGGGCTCTGCCCCTGCCCATGGCTGCAGTACAGCCAGCCTTCCTGTTTGTTCCCCTGTGGCCAGGGGCACGCTGGGGACACAGCCCCCCCACCCCCCACCCCAAGAGGCCCTGCAGACACCCTGGTGCGCCCCTCCTCCCAGCAAACCCTTCTTCCCGCCCTCAGCCCTCAGCAGGAGCCTGAGGCTGACTCTAGCAGGGACGGAAGGGAGGGCCCAGGACCGGCAGGAGAGGAGGGGAGGATGCATGTCCCGTCTGGGCCCCCAGGAGAGGGCGTGGCGGGGAGGCGTGGCACTTCACACACAGCTCCGAGGTCCTCACCATGACCCTGAGGAGTACATGCTGCCACCATTTCACAGAGGAGAAACCGAGGCACAGTGCTGTGCCTTGAACACGAGGCCGGCCCTGAGGGGAGCTTTTAGAGGGTGGTGGAGCCTCAGGGCCACTCACTTGCCCTCTGCACCAGACACTACACCAGCCTCTTGGCCAGGGGGCCAGGCCTGCGGAGGAGTCAGACTGCGTGGCGGCCTGGCCTGAGGGCCTCGCTCTCCCTATGCTCTCTGCCTCAGGGGCCTCTCCACATCGGGGTGGGGACACACTGCACCCATCCATCCTCCAGGCCCCACTGCCATCACGCCAGCCCTGGGCTTCTGTCTGTCTGCTTACTGGATGCAGAGCCACCCCCTCCAGACCCAATGCAGTGCCCCTCCCCTCCAGACCCAATGCAGTGTCCCTCCCCCTCCAGACCCAAAGCAGTGCCCCTCCCCCCAGACAACAGGTCTTCAGGGAAGTGTGCAGCCAAGGCTGGGAGGTGAGCAAGACCCCTCCCTTCAAACCGACTTCCACCCGAGGGCCTGGGGTTACCTGCTGTACCTGCCACAGTCCCAGGACAGAATAGAGCCCAGGGAAGGGAGCGGTCCCCCCCCCAACACACACACACACACACACACAGCCCAGGCTATAAGGTTCCTCCAGGGCAGGGCCACTGTGCTCCCTCCTCACCTCCTTCCTCACCTCTAACCAGGACAGGCCCCTGGCCCCGGGCGGCAGGGGGGGCCCAGGAGGTTTGCTGTGGGGGGAGGAGAGAAACTATGGCTGTTTGGGACCTGGCTCCGCCGGGCATCCACGCCACCTGGGCCTCGCTGTGTCCTATCACCCCCTCCCCCCAGGCCCTACCCCGGGGGGGGGGGCAGAAACGGAAAGAATGTCAACCAGCCCCCCAGGCGATGCCCAGGGCAGCTTCACACCGGCTGGGGAGTGCGGGCCCCAAGTGGCCCAGGCCAACGCTTGGGCCCTGCCCAGCAGCAGAGGGGACCAGGGCAGGAGGGCACCAGCTCGGATGTGGGGGCACCACTGCCTTTGCTTGCCCCGCGGCCTTCCCCGCTGCGCCCCTGGCCGGGCAGGGCAGGGCTGCCCGGGCCGCGGGGTAGGGTGCAGGAGGAGGGCGGACACAGAGCCGCAGGTTCCCCGTCGAGGCCACGCGGACTGTGCGGTGACTGCGCCGCCGCTGGCCCGGGGCCCGGGCCCGGAGGCTGCGCGCCCCCCTCCCTCGACGCCTGGGCGCACGACTGCAGATAAGGCGGCCGAAGCTGGAGGCTGCGGGGAGGGAGGCCGGCCCGAGGCAGGATCCGGCACCCCTGGCGCCCGACGGCAGCCGGCCCGCGCCCCCGCCCACCTGCGGGGCGGCGAGACGGCGGGGGCGGGGGGGGGGGGGGACGCCCGCGGGGCTCACGGCGCCCGAGCCCAGGGAGGCGGCCCTTGGAGGCCGCGCGGGAGGCGGGGAGGGCTTACCCGGGCATCCGGGGCGCCGGGAGGGTCCGGCCGCAGGTCACCGTTGAGCTCGTACCCCTCGGGGACCGAGTCCATGGCGCGCACGGCCGCCGCCGCTTCGCCCCGAGCCTGAGGCCGCCGCTCCGCCGCGGAGTCCCGGCGCGCGGGAGTCCCGGGACCAGACCGCCGGCCCCGCCCTCCACGGCCCCCGCCCACCGGCCTGGTCCCGCCCCCGCGCCGGCACGCCGGCGGCTCCACCCTTTCCTGGATGGAGGAGTCGGGGAGGTTCGCCCTCCTCTGCGCCCCCGCCTGGGCAATTTCAGTCCGTAAAACCAGGCCGGGAACCCACGAAGGCGGCGCGCCCCGCGCTGTGCGCCCCAGGCCAGCCTCCACCCTCGGAGCCCTGCCTCCCGCCCGGGCGGCGGGACGCTAGGCCTCCCGCCCACTCGCCCGCCCCGCCACGGGACAGCTCGACTCCCGGCGGGAGGCAGGGCCCCTTGCTCCGGGATGGCACCGGGCGCCTGTCCAGTGGGTGGGGAGGGTCAGACCCGGGCTGCTGCCGCTGGGCCCTCCTACCCAGACCCTGACGGGCTCCCAGGCTCAACTGCCTTCACCCCTTCCGGGCAGGGAAGGGGTCCTCTTAGCACGCACCGGGGCATGGTCCCCCCTAAACTGCGGCTCAGAGCCGTTAGCGGCAGGCATCCAGGTGGTCAGAGCCTGCTGTGTCCTGCACCACGAGTGTCTCGGGGCTCAGCGGGAAGTTTGGGGTGCCTGGCCTCCCACCCTAAAGATGCTGTCCTGTGGGGCTCCCGACAGCTCTGCTTGGGGTCCCATGTCCCTGCGTGCAGGAGGCAAGAGACAGGAAAAGGCGCGGCGGGCAGTGGGCCACTGGGCATTGAGATCTGGGTATGTCACCTTACTCTGAAGGAGACACGTGTGCAGCTAGTGCACGCATGCAGACACCCCAAAGGGCTGCACACGCAGCGTTGGGCTGATGCACTTGCCCCTCTGAGGGGTGTGACCGGCCGTGCCCCCGGTTTGTAAAATGGGATGCCCTAAAGAGGTGCCCCCTGCACTCTGTTACTTTGAGCAGGCAGCCTCGACCCCTGGGCAGGTCCAGGGGTGCAGCTCAGGGCACCTCACCGCCCTCTCAGTGGCCCCTGGAGAAGCGTGGGTGTGGGGAGGAGGTGTGCCAATACCCACTGCTGTGTACTCGGCAGCTTCCTGTCCCTCCATCTCCGAGGGGCGGGAGTGGGGCGGGGATGAGAACGCTGGAGGTGGTGAGGCAGGCCTGTGCAAGGTCCTGGCCGGGAGGCTGGCTCTGCAGCTGCAGTTCTGCCCTCCTGGGCCGGGGCCTGGGTCCACCCACATGCCCACCGCCAGGGAGCAGCGTGCCTGGGGCAGCGGGTACTCCCTAGGAGCTGGTGGCTGCCCACGGGGCGCCCCGGGCACCATTACATAGCAGTGGGTGGGGCCCAGTGCTCTTCGCTCGGCCAGGTGCTTTCAGGAACCACAGCCCCACCAGGGGGTGGAGAGTGACGGGGAGGGCGGCCACCGGGGAAGGTGCTGGGCCATCACCCCGCTGGAAGGCGGGGGAAGAAGTGCTGCGTGTCACACAGGCAGCCGGGCCGAGCCTGGTGACAGGCCGGTGCATGTGGTGGGCACTGCAGACACATCGCCCCCTCGGCTCTTGCAGGACTTGACATGCCAGGGCCACATGGAAAGGAGCAGCTGTCCCTCAAAGGCTCTGAACCCCAGAAACAGTGGGTGCTGCGCTCCTTGCAGCCATCAACAGAGCAGGCTCGGTAGCGGCTGGCCCGGCAAGGGGTCCGGATTCACAGGCCGTCTGCTCGCCTTGTGCCCATCTCCCCCGCGTGGGCAGGCCCCCTCTACTGTCAGCCCTGGCACCGGTGCCAGCAGAGCCCCTTCCCCACAGTCAAGACAAAGGAGGCAGGGACAGCGCTCAGTCCATGTGACCCCCGACTTCGGTCCTCTTAGCACGTGGCCGGGCATGGTCCCCCCTAAACTTGGCTCAGAGCCGTTGGTGGCAGAGCCCGGGCAGGGGGTGGGCCCGAGCCCCGTCTGGCTGCGGGAGGCGCAGGTGTCAGAGCCGCTGTGAACCAGCCCACGGCCGCTGCGGCTGTGCTCGTGGGCGGCACTGCTGGACCCCGGGGCTCCGCTTCTCTCTCCCTGGGAGCAGGTGCCCCGAACCCGAGGGAGGAAACTGAGGCACAGCTGGGGAGAGGCCTGCAGGCCCAGCTCAGAACTCCTGGGGAGGGGGTGGCCCTGCAGCTTCGCATGCCTTTGGCTGCAAAAGGAGGCAGAGGGGAGGGGGGTTGTGACTCAGAGCCCGTCTCTCAATGGGGCGCCGAGCCCAGACCTCCCCAGTGCCCCTACCCGTCTCGGAGGGAGTAAGAAAGAAATCTGTCTTGTTTTGAGGGCGCTGTAATTTTTTTCCTGATGTCCACAGCTGAGCTCAATCCTATTTTTCATGTTATATTTTCATTAATAAATCATTGTTTTCTTTAAGTACAGAACACACGACAGGTTAAACACTTCCCCTACCCCTCAGTCCTGTGTGAAAAGTACATCCCACAGGCCAGCTCGAGTCCCTCTGAAGTCTCCTTCAAAAGCCCTCACTCCTGGTGCTCCCCTCCCGCCGCCTGCTCTCGCTCCATGGACTCCTGGTTACCTCGGCCTTTGCATGGCCCCTGCCCGGCCTCCCCTCGTCCCAGGACAGCAGACCCCTGTCTGCCGTGGCCCAGCCCTCACCGTGCCCTGGTGAGCACTGGTTTTTTTCCTGTGGGGCTGATCGTGCCCTCCTGGGGCCGGACACAAAGCCCAGGCACTGCTGACCCGTGCCCACCTGGCCCTCTGCCTGGGGCACGCCTGGCCACATCTCTGCTCAGCCGCCACCTCCCTCCGCGGTGGCGGGTGCGGCCTGTGCTCCGCAGACACAGCCACGCCGGAGCCACCGGCCCGGGTCTCGGCCAGACACCGAGAGTGGGTCAGTGGCCCAGGCGAGTGTGGGCCCGGGGCGAGTGGGCTGTGGTTTGGCGAGAGCGGGCGCTGGCAGGCCAGGCCTAGTCCGTGCCCCTTCCTCTTCCTGAGGCCACTGCCGGCTGTGGCCGTGCGGAGTCCTGTCCCCGGCGGGCGGAGGGCAGCCGGGCGGCTGTGCTCCCTGTAAGCTGGGTCTGAAGCTGCTGCGTGGACCGCTGCTCAGTGAGAACGGACCAGCCGGCATCTCCGCCTCCCCTGTCCAGGGCCACAGCCTCTTTGCTCGCAAGGCCTGGGTGCTGCCTCCTCCAGGGAGTCCCAGGTGCCCCTGAGGGCAACCTCTCTGTGCCCCCTGGGAGACCCCGCTCCCTGGGATTCAGGAGCTGTCTCCTGCACCCACCGGTCCAGGGTGCTCCCAGCCCGGCTGTGCGTTGCTGAGGCTCCAAGGGAGACCTGACCTCATGGCCGTGGCCGAGTGGGGACACTGCCACCCAGAGGCCGGCGGAGGCCTGGCTGCTGCTCACTTGGAGTGTGTGTCCCTGCTGCAGGTGGGGAGCTGGCTTCCTGAGCTGAGACGGAACACAGGCCTCCAGAGCCGCCCACCCTCCCAAAATGGGTGCTGAGAGCCCCCTGGAGGCCATGGAGAGGCCCGAGGGCACCTGGCTTTCCCTGGGTGTGGCCACCTCAGGTCCCAGGCCAGCACACTCCAGGGCCTGCGGGGAGCGAGGCTTCAGGCCTGGTGTGCATCTGAGTGGGGAGGGGACGGTGGAGGCCTCACCCAAGGGGGTGTCCTTGTCCTGCTCTGGTTGGCCAGTCTCAGCACCTGGGGGGACCGCTCACCAGCACCCCGCCCCTCCCCCGCTTCCATTTCTGCCACACCCAGGAGGGCGTTGCTCTGGGGACCTCACTCTGCGCCCTGAGGTGGGGACTAGGGTCAAGTCATGGGTTTGACTGGGGACCCACTTCTGGGCACGTGCTCCTTCCCACGCTGCCCTCCCTGCCCCTCGCCTCGCCCTCTGCTGTGGCAGGTCTGGGCGTGTCCGCGTGGCCCGCGTGGCTGCCCTCAGCGGCACTGTTTGCAGGTGTTTCACTGGCACAATCCGGGGCGGGCAGAGCTCCGGTGACTGGGCTCCTGCCCTGTCCCAGCTCACAGCTGAAGGCAAATCAGCGGCAGGTGCACGCACTGCCCGCCCGGGAAGGCGGAGGCAGAAAAGCAGCCCCGCACTTGGTTTGCTGAGACCTGCCGGGCGGCTGCTGGCTTCTGCCTCTCCGTCTGAAATGCTGGCTTCAACCGCCTCGGCTCCCATGTTTCCTCCCTCCCTCCCTGTCAGCTAAGACTGATCACACAATCTGGGAGCTGAGCAGCCTGCAGACTAGGGAGCGGGCATGGCCGACTGCAGGGGCTCGGGGGCTGAGCCTCAGGCTTCAGCTGCAGAGGCGAGGCAGGCCCGAAGCCGGCCGCTCGGTGGGGCCAGCTGCCTTGTAGCTCCTGGGCGGTGTCTGCTGTCTCTGGGCCGCTTCCCGAGCTCCACATCCCTGTCCGTGGCTCCAACAGCCCAGGGTCTGCAGGCTGGTGCTGCAGAGCCCAGAGCACATGCAGCGGCTCTCACTCAGGGCATCTCCCGAGTGACGGAACCCAGGCAACACAAAGGGGCTTCTATCCACTGGACGGCAGTCCCCGCTGCGCAGGGAGGATAGGCAGCATTTCAGGAGCCGCCCCTCCCCCCCTCCCCCCCCACTCCAGGGTTGGCCCTCCTGCTCTGCAGCTTTTCCAGCTCCTTCTCCAAGCCATTACTCACTCCGCCTGGCAGGGCCTCCCTGGTCCCTTTCCCGCAGAAACAGTGAGGAGAAAGTGGAGAGGGGGAGAGAGAGATGGATGAAGAGTGGGGGGTGGTGGAGGGACAAAGAGGGAGAGAGATGGGGGCTGGGAGAGACAGAGAGGGGTCGGGCCTGAGGGGTCGGAGAGAGCTAGAGAACAGAAACTTGGAAACGTAGGCTAGTCTTTGTCTCCCTGGGGTGCTCTGCCTCAGGGGTTCCCCCAGTGTGAACAGGTGAGTTTGTCTCCCCGACACCCTCTAGGTAAGGTGAGAGCAGGCTTCTCACTCTAGGACGTGACTTCCTGTCCTTGAAAATGCCTGTCCTTCCCTCCCAGCAGGTGCAGCGTGGCTATGCTGCTCTGTCTGCCCATAACATAACATCCCTCCAAAACGCACGATTAAGCAATGTTAACCCCACTCGACACCTATAGTAGCTAAACCTTTTAAAGTGTTCAAACCAATGTTACTAGTGCTTTGGGAAGGTTAAGTAGCTTGATTGCTAGTAATAGAGGCCTTCACTTTCACATCTATACCCTTGTCTGGCCTCCCTCAGTCACTGGGCCTGTCTCTGTGCCCAGTCAATTACAGCCAGGTGGCGTGAGGGATGTCAGAGGCTGGGTCACAAAGGACATGGCAGATGTGATGCGTTTGTTTGGGGGTCCATGATCGCCCCTCAGAGGGAGGCCCAGGTCACTGAGCGGCGGGTGGGCGGGCCTCTGTCTGTGGGGCGATTGATCCTGGGGCTCCCAGACTGTGAGAGGGCACAGGCCGAACTCAGGGACCCTCCCCCCCCCCCCCCCCCAGTGCAAGAATTTCATGCTCTGGGCTTCTAGTATAGAATATGTATCAAAAGGCTAAATTATCTATTTTTTCTGATCCAGATAATTTTGCTTCTGGGAATCTAAAGAAGCATTCTTTACTCTCAGAAAGCTTTCTGTACAATTCACCATGGTGTTGTGTGAAGTGATGAAAAGTCATAGGCAACTTACATACAGACGGCAGCACCTCCCTGTGAGAGCGCCGCGTGACCGTCCGAGCAGTGCTTGAGCAGAGCGCCTCCCGGCAAAGGGGATGAGTGCAATGATGCTCACACACTTCACGGGCCAGGAGCACGGAAAGCTGTGTCTCCTCTGGGCGATGGGAGGGGTCACTGTGGCTTGAGAAGCTTCTTCCAGTGGCACCGTTAAGCCTGCGGGTTCCCTCTCCATCCTTCTGTGTGTATATCCCTGCGTCATCCCACACCAAGGCAAAAAGGAAAGGAAGAGACTTAAACAGAGATGCCGGCATGCTGGGTCCCTCACCAGAGGTGGATGGACTGGCTCCCCGTCTTCTCCAGGCACCAGCTCCCCCCTCTTGGGAGCTTCCCAGGAGCAGGACAGGGGGTACAGGGGGCAGCACAGAGGATGCTCTGGAGCAGCATCAGGACGCTGGTCTTGTATCCATAGGAACCAGGTGGGTGCCACCGCTCGGTCCCAGTGATAGCCAGGCCGCCCACTCACTGGCCGCCTATGCCTCCTGACTCATACTGCGTGATACCAATGACCCTCCAGGTGCCCACACCCCTACACGCCCACCCATATAATGCCCACCCCTTTGATGCCCACACCACCTACATGCCAACCTATACAATGCCCACACCCTGATGCCCACACCCCCGTGATGTCCATGCCTCATGATGCCCACCCTCCATAATTCCCCTATTTCTCATGATGCCAACCCCATGATGCCCACCCCCATAATGCCCACACACCCATAATTCCCATCTCCATAATGCCAACTCCATGATGCCCACATCCTCCATGATGTCTATAACCCCATGATGCCCACATCCCCCATGATGCCCACATCCCCCATGATGTCCATAACCCCATGATGTCCATAACCCCATGATGTCCATATCCCCCATGATGTCCATATCCCCATGATGTCCATATCCCCATGATATCCATACTCCCATGATGTCCATGCCCCATGATGCCCATATCTCCATGATGCCCACACCCCCATAATGCCCACCCTCCATAATGCCCCTATTTCTCATGATGCCAACCCCATAATGCCCACAAACCCATAATTCCCACCTCCATAATGCCCACCCCCATAATGCCCACATCCCCCATGATGCCCACACCTTCCATAATGCCCACATCCCCCATGATGCCCACACCTCCCATTATGCCTCAGTTCCTATGTGAAAGGTTCTCCCCCTCCCAAACTGGTGGGCGGAGTTTGACACATGACCCCTTAGGGCTCCCCCCCTCCCAAACTGGTGGGTGGAGCTAACAACATGACTGACACCTGCCAAAGGGACATCTCCAAGACAGTGAGCCACCAATTAACGGGCCAAGGTGCCCTTGGGGCCCATCCTTTCCTGTTCCACCTGGGCCCAACCCCCTCCCTTTAAAAGGAACTCCAGACCGGCCACGTGCGTTCTTTGGAGGGGTACCTCCATTGGCCCGGTTGGGTTCCGATCTCCTGTCCCCTCTCCCCCTAATTCTGATCTTAACCTCGGCGATGGCTTCCGCCCATTACCGGGGAATAAACTCTCTTTAAAACTCCCTGTTGTTCCGTTTCCTGTTTCCTTTCAAACCTAACATGTTGGTGTGAAACCCGGCTGAGCCTTTGTGTGACCTTCCATGGCTCAGGAACCCTGCGTCTCTCCGGCACGGCAAGGTCAGCGTAAGTTTCCCGCCCCAATTAATCTAGAGTCGTTCCGGCAACCCTGTCCGTAATTCTCTGGAAATCGTGGCGCCACGTCAGGGATAGCCTCCGGGCTCAGAGCCCTTCCGGGAAATTCCCAGGGAATTTCCGAGTCAGAGAAAGCTGTGAAGACGTTTACTGCTTCCTACTGACTCTCTCCGGCCTTTTGGCCTCCTCCGGCCCCAGGGAGTAGTGGGGGGACGCCCCCATGAACCCTCGGGTCCCGGACTCTAGATTTCAAATTGGGCAAACTCGGGACTTAACATCCTCGCCTGACCTCAGTTCAGCCAGGAAGTCGCCTATGGGTTCCGAGCACCAAGCTCTCCCACTCTCTCTGCCTCTTCTGCTCTGACTTCTCCTATCCTCTCTGCTTTCGGACCCAGCCGCCCCTTCCCCTTCCCCTCCCCGCCGCTTCTCGCGGCCCCTGCCCGCCTCGCGGCTTCTGGGGCCGTCTGGCAACACCACCTGCGGCTCCTGCAGTGGCCGTACCACCGCACCGGCCGCCCCATCGCCACGCCGCGGCAGAGACTGACTCGCGCTCTGACTCGAGCACAAGCTTGGTCCCTGCGGGCCAGCTTCCCGGTGCGCGACTGAATGGTGCGAAAACGGGCTCGGTCCCGCCAGGACTACACAGGACACCGCCGCACTCCTGTTGTTCCGTTTCCTGTTTCCTTTCAAACCTAACACTATGCACGGTTGGCACCCGGGTCCTGAGTGGGCTTCTAGCTGTCCTCTGTTCTTGCCCGCCTTCCGTTCATTGCTTGCCGCCCTGTCGTCTCCCTCCGGAGACCGCCCGGGGCCGTCTGGGCTGAGCCTGGCAGAGGGACAAGCTGGCCTTTAGAGCGAAGTCTGTGGTTGGAGTTCCCCTGCACGGAAGAAGAGAACCAAGGAGGAACCGGTCTGCACAGAGCGCCTGGGCCTCAGGCCCACTTTCGCTTCCTTCTACCAGCACCCCCATGCAAGCCTTAGGTGTCAAACCCTGCTTTCCCCAAACACCCCCTTTCTGTGGTGAGACACCCAGTCATTTTCAGGCGACAGTAGCCTCCTGGGTACATGGGCTGGAACCGACTCCACCCTCCAGCTCATGGGCCCGCCCAGTGCTTTCACCCATGGCTATGAGGGTGCCCTGCTGCAGTGGGCGGTGCCCAGCTCCTTGCTGGCACAGGCCAGGCTCAGGCTCTAACGGAGATCAATGCCACCATCAGAACTCAGAGTGGGTGGCAGCCTGGTGGCGGCCTGGTGTGCCTGATGTTCCTGGGGCCCTGGGCCGGGCTCAGGACAAAGAGAGACAGGAACAGAAGTCTGGGGCCAGCTAGAACCGTGAGAAATGCCCCTCCTGCTCTGTGGCAGGATTGCTTTGTTCTGATCACAGAGGGCGCATTCTCACCTGGCTGTTGAGCTTCGAGCTGCAGGGCTGGGAGCTCCCTGGAAGGCGGCCCATCCCCCCCTCTGGGAGCTGCCTGCTACCTGGAAAGTGACCAACCTTGTTGCAGAAGCCAGAGGCGCCAGCCCTTGGAGGACCCCAGCCTTTGCACACCCACAGGCCTTTGCAAGTCTCCAGCCCCCAGGACCTGTACACTGCCATGTGACATCCATATGGTCCTCGTCCCGCCCCATGTAAGCAGCGGGCGACGGGGGAAGGGGGAGCACTGTGGGTGGCCTGCCGCTCTCCCATGCTGCCGGCAGGACTGGGATAAACGCTCACCCCATCTCTCTGAATCGGCTCACGTGGTGAAGGGCAGCACGGGCCCATTGATTGTCCGGCTGCAAGATGGCTGCTGTGACCTGCAAGAACCCAGCCCTGCAGGCACCTGAGGGCCCATCTGGTTCCGGTTCACAGATGGGACTTGGGCTGAGGGGACGGAAGAGAGAGAGGGGTGGATGGGGAGAGAGGGGAAGAAGTGGAGGGGGACAGAGGGAGAACAACCCAGGGAGCAGGGGTAGGCTGAGACTCCCCACTGTCCCCCAGACTCATGTCCAAGGCCTGGCTGCCCTGGAAGCTGCTTGCCACCGCCTCTGACATCGGGGAGGTGCACGGGGCCCCGAGCCTCCCACCAGAGACCACCGCCTGCAGCGACTGCTTGGGGGCCCCTGCAGTGTGACCCTGACCCCGGGTATGACAGACTCCTGAGCAATCCTGTGATAGACGGGTTCCCTGACCTGGGTGCTGCCACCCTGGGCCCACGCCCCACACAGCATGGGTCCTGACAGCTGCCCGCACTCCTGGCCGTGGGGAGGCCAGGAAGCAGCTATGGCTCGGTCTGCTGTGCGGTCAGCCTGGGCCCCTTGTGGGACTGAGGGCTCAGAAGCGCTTTTAAAAATTCCAGCCATATTTGGAAATGACAGCATTTATTTTTCTGCCTCATTCCTTCTTACGTTTTCCAGAAATAGCTTAGAAAACACCTGCACATTAGATGACCGCTCTCCGGCCTCCGCCCTGGAGGGGCCTCCAGAGCAGCCCCGGCCGTGGTCACGGACAGCAGGCCGGGCAGTGATGCCCTTCACTCCAAGGCTGGGGCAGCAGGGAAACAATTAAGGCAGCAGGAGATGGTTTTAAGGCAATATGGCAAATTGCGGCAGCAGACGAGTGTCTCCCACTCCGCTCTGCAGCCTGGCCTGGGAGAGGTGGCCACAGCACGCACCAAACCCTCAGAACCACCAGGGGGCACGGTCAGAGTGACTTCTGATGTTAACGTCCTTCGCTAGGAATGGGTGGGCTGCACATGAGAGAACAGCCCATCACTGATCAGATCGGCAGCGGCTGCCTCGCTCAGAGGCTTGATGTTTTCTGAGCAGCAGCTCAGGGATGCTCTGAGCTCCTTGGGGCTGCTGCCCTGCGTCACAGCACGGCTGCCACAGTGCCAGGCCTCGCACCTGTGCCTCCGGGAGAGACAGGAGGAGCCTACTAGCCGTCTCAGCTGCCTCCCAACCTGGAGGCAAAGTCCAGAATTTCCTCAGCAGACTTCCCTTCAGGTCTGAGCCGCCCTAGTTGCAAGGGAGGCTGGAAAATGGAATAGAATTGGGTCAGTCCTGACCTGTCACTTTTTCGGAGCGATAGTCTTAACCTATTACTCGGTCAGGCCCTAAGGGCAGAGATTGCCACCCAATCCTTATTGGGTTTTAATAACGGAACCACCAACTTTTATTTGGATTACTGTTAATCAAGACCACATCTCCCCGCCGTCTACAGCAAGGTATTCCAGGAGACTGGGTGGTGTCTGGTGAGATGTAATGAAATGGCACACACAGTGACTAGACAAGGGAAAGCAGGAGGGGTTCCGGGCCTGCTCCTGAGGGCCCAGCGCCAGACAGGAGGCAGTATGTGAGGACATTGGGCAGTGTGTGAGGAAAGGAGGAAGTGTGTGAGGTCAGGAGGCAGTGTGTGAGGACATTGGGCAGTGTGTGAGGACAGGAGGCAGTGTGTGAGGACAGGAGGCAGTGTGTGAGGACATTGGGCAGTGTGTGAGGAAAGGAGGAAGTGTGTGAGGTCAGGAGGCAGTGTGTGAGGACATTAGGCAGTGTTTGAGGACAGGAGGTAGTGTGTGAGGACAAGAGGCAGAATGTGAGGACATTGGGAATTGTGTGAGAACAGAAGGCAGTGTGTGAGGACAGGAGGCAGTGTGTGAGGACAGGAGGCAGTGTGTGAGGACATTGGGCAGTGTGTGAGGACATTGGGCAGTGTGTGAGGACAGGAGGCAGTGTGTGAGGACAGGAGGCAGTGTGTGAGGACATTGGGCAGTGTGTGAGGAAAGGAGGAAGTGTGTGAGGTCAGGAGGCAGTGTGTGAGGACATTAGGCAGTGTTTGAGGACAGGAGGCAGTGTGTGAGGACAAGAGGCAGAATGTGAGGACATTGGGAATTGTGTGAGAACAGAAGGCAGTGTGTGAGGACAGGAGGCTGTGTGTGAGGACAGGAGGCAGTGTGTGAGGACAGGAGGCAGTGTGTGAGGACATTGGGCAGTGTGTGAGGACAGGAGGCAGTGTGTGAGGACAGGAGGCAGTGTGTGAGGACATTGGGCAGTGTGTGAGGACAGGAGGCAGTGTGTGAGGACAGGAGGCAGTGTGTGAGGACATTGGGCAGTATGTGAGGACATTGGAATGTGTGAGGACATTGGCCAGTGTGTGAGTACAGGCAGCAGTGTGGGAGGACAGGAGGCAGGATCTGAGGATATGAGGCAGTGTATGAACACAGGGGGAAGTGTGAGAGGACATTGGTCAGTGTGTGAAGTCAGGAGGCAGTGTGTGAGGACAGGAGGCCATGTCTGAGGACAGGAGGCAGTGTGTGATTACAGGGGACAGTGTGTGAGGAGAGGGGGCACTGTGTGAGGAGAGAGGGCAAGCTGTAAGGACAGGAGGCATGGTGTGAGGACAGGAGGCGGGGTATGAGGATAGGAGGCAGTGTGTGAGGACAGGAGGCGGGGTATGAGGATAGGAGGCAGTGTGTGAGGACAGGAGGCGGGGTATGAGGATAGGAGGCAGTGTGTGAGGAGAGGGGATGGGCTGTTAGCAGAGGAGGCAGTGTGTGATTACAGGGGGCAGTTTGTTAGTAGAGAGGGCAGTGTGTGAGGAGAGGGGCAGGCTGTGAGGACTCGGGGTAGGGTGTGAGGACAGGAGGCAGTGTGAGGACAGGAGGCAGTGTGTGATTACAGGGGGCAGTGTGTGAGGAGAGGGGGCAGGCTGTGAGGACAGAGCCATTGTGAGGACAGGTGGGAGTGTATGAACATAGGAGGAAGTGTGTGAGGGCATTGGACAGTGTTTGAGGACAATAGGCAGGGTGTAGGACAGGAGGCAGTGTGTGAGGACAGGTGGCAGGGCCGAGGACAGATGGGAGCTATGGTGGCATGCAGAGCCACAGGAGGAGGGAACCTGGCGTCTGAAGATCGCAGTAGTGACCCTTCTTCTCTGCTGTTTAATTCTGTTCCTGGGGGAGCTTCAGACTGATATTTATTGACTTAAAAACAGAAAGGCCTTTTAAAGTGAGAGGCAGCCTTGTCTGGTTTGACTAAGTGAGTTGTCAGCCTGTGGTCTGAAGGGTCCCAGGTTACAATCCAGTTGGGGGCACATGCCTGGGTTAGCGACTCAATCTCCAGTGCATGCAGGAGACAGCCGATCGATGATTCTCTCTCATCGTTGATGTTTCTATTTCTCTCTCCTTTCGTCTATGAAATCAATAAAAGTACATATAAAAATCATAAAGTGAGAGGCAAACAAGCAGGTGAGATTTATAGGAATAGCTATTCAGAAGTCACTGATCCAGGCAGAAATCATATGTGTCGGAGTCCAGGCAGGGTGCTTATGGGAAAGGTGAGGGGCAGGGCGCACCAGGAATAAGGCCTCTGTCGCTGCAGGTAACATAACAGAGTGATGCTGGTTCTAACTCGGCTTTTAAATGTTTTTATATATGTTTTTATTTATTTCAGAGAGGAAGGGACAGGGAGAGAGAGATAGAAACATCAGTGATGAGAGGATCATTGACTAGCTATCTCCTGCACGCCCTCTACTGGGGATGGAGCCCGCAAACCTGGCCTTGTGCACTTGACTGAAATCAAACCCGGGACCCCTCAGTCCATAGGCTGACGCTCTAGCCACTGAGCAAAACCAGCTAGTGCCCATCTCTAATTTTGAATCCAGGGTCATAATATCCACCCTCTTGTTACCTTTGGGGAAAAAAAAGACCCTCAAATCCCCCCCCCCACCACCACCACCAAAAAAAAAATCAAAACCAAAAACCTGTCCTCCGGTTATTTTGCAGTTTCAAATCCTCAAGGGCTGAGGAGGAAGACGTGCCAGGCAGTTCCTCTGGAATGGCAGCTCCGGCTCCGTTTGTTCTTTTTGACACTTTCCCATCCATCACCTCCGCACACTGGGGCTCTGTTCTTCAGCACGGAGGGAGGGAGCAGGGGTGCGAGCGCAGGGAGGCCCAGACTTGAGTGGAACCCTGAGGGGGCCTGATGTGGCAGGATCTCCCTTTTCCAAGTCCCACACGGAAAGAGAGATGAACGAACTGGTTCTAAGGGGAGGCGGCCAGGGATTGAGAAATATTAGAAATAAAGAGAGAAGACACAGAGATAGATTTTAAGCTGGGAGCTGGGAGGGCTGCCGCCCTCCTCTGCTGGAGAGGCAGACTGACCACCTCCTGAGCCACGCAACACATATATTTATACTCCGATCTAACAAGGAGGATTCACAGAAAAACAAGGAGCCTGGGAGGGTCCAGGGCCCACCCACTCCTTCCTCCTGGACAAACACAAGCCAGGAACTAAGAACATCTCTGCACTCCCAGGGCAGGAGTGAAACTGACATGATTCTGCCAATATCCTAGGCCCAGTCAGCAACAACCTAAAGAACGTCCAGGTATCTTCCCATTTGGCCCTCTACATCTCACCCTTTTTTTAAAAATTTAAACATTAAGAATAAAACTCTAAATTAAAACAATTGTAAATGCCAATGCAAAATGAAACTACATACATGTTATCATTTTCAAAACTTGAATGTCAAGAGCAAAACTCTGGCTATTAAATAATAACAAAACAATTTCAATTCAAAACAACAATATGAGAAATCAGAACTATGGACATATTAGCTACCAAATGAAAGAAAGTCTCTTGCTGCTGGTGTATATTTAGTCAGAGTCCTTGGACTTGGCTGCGCAAGACTTTGCAGAAGACTGGAAGCTAGCAGATGCTTACATGAGCAGGTACATGGTTGAAGAAGTAGCTTCCACTTCAGTCTTTAACTTCTTCGGATGACTCCATGTTGGCACCACAGTCCCTTGTGTAACTTTCAGTTTTCTTCTCCTTCCGCTTTGCTGTCAACAGGCAACTCTCAGTCCTTCCTTGCCCTTGGTCCTGGGCAACCTGCAGCAATGCACAGGTGCTGACTGCTACAATGGCAAGGCATCTTCACTATCTTTATTAGTGGACTATTTCTCCTCTGTTCTTGTGAGTTCCTACTTATTCTGTGGCTGGAACAGCCCTATCAGGTCCTCTCTGGGATCCGTTGTTGCAAGAATCCATAAAGTCTTGGAGTTTCCTGGAAATATAAACATATTCTCGACCAAAGGTTAATTAAGAAATCTTTTCTATAAATTAGACTTGGGATCCTTTTGATTTTTGTCCAAATGATTTTCCTTTGGCTATTTTGATACTGTAAGATTTTTTTTTATAGGTGCCTTGTTACCATCATTTATAAATGAAAATTTTTCAAAGTAAAAATTTTTTGTCTAGATGTAAATTACTTACAGAATATTTTTCCTTACATGGTATTGTTCCACTACCCCCCCCCCCTTTTAATTTAATTATTAGGAGGCTTTTGGAAATTTTTTTATAATGCAGTTTTGATAACTTTTAATTCTTGTACAAAAATATGACTGCTTTAAGGTTAATTGCATGTTAAGCAATTTTACCATGAAATGAACTACCAATAGAAACTTTGGTTAATATTTTAGGAACAGTTTTTTGTACAATTAGATTTTCTTGAATATTCACTTATTTCAGTTAGCCAATTAAAATTAATCTGAAACTTGATTATTTTACTGTCAAATTTAAATCTTAATGGAAAGGATTATTTGAATCCTTGAGAAAAGCCCTGAGCATTCCTAAATTTAGGCTGGATTTAGATATAGGACAGCTGCAATGAGCCAATTCTCTGTTGCCTGAGTCCCATTCTAAGCTGGATAAGTCTCTGTTGCCTGGGTCCCGATCTGAGATGGGCATGGGAAGCACGAAGCAGCCATGGGGCAGGAGACCTCCCTCAGAAGGGGCGAAGGTTCAAGCCCCTGCAATTTTTTTTGGGGGGGGTGAGGATCTGTGCCCCACCTCTGTTGACCCCTAAGTTCCTTCCTGATGGCCCCTATGCGACTGTGCCTGTCTTAGGTTGTTCCTCCCTTGAGGAATCTTACCCGTCATTGGCTAACCAGCCATCCTCCAGGCCAAGCAGGGTGATGTGAGGTTCAGTTCTGTCTCCTTGGTAGCCTATGCCCCTATGGCCTCCATTCCCAGTACCTGCCTTAGGATCCCCTCGCCTGCTGGCGGGGTCCTGGCATCAATCACATACCTTGGGGAACCCAGGTTTCTTCTCCATGGAGGGTCCAGCTTATGCCACTGGGCGAGAGACACCAGCTACCAGCCCTCTACAGAACCCTATCCCATGGTTACTAAACCTTTCCCTTGTCAGCATCTCTCTGTGCAGCGTGAGTCCCTCTCCTCGGGGTGTGTTGCCCTCTCATGGGCCCAGGGGTCCCTCACACAGATGCCGGATGTGACGTCCTGTGGGGCGGGTGGGGTGGACAGGGGAGACCTGACATCCAGGTGAGTGCTGAGTGGTACCCACACACGGAGAAAGAACTCATCCCGAGGGCCGCTCGCTGCACCTGACCACTGCATGCAGAGCTGGCATGCATGTGAAGACCGAGGCCCTCAGGCCCTCAGCCACACCCTCCCCGGGCAGAGGCCAGGCTGTCTGCTCTCCTCCCCAGATTCCTGTGCCTGTCCTAGAACCACAAGTCATTTGTTCACTCAGAAATCACTCGCTAAGTCTGGCTTCTCTACTCCCTGCTGGGACCGCGGGCAGCAGGGCCCTGCCTGGCTGTGGGAAGTGAGGTCACCCAGCTGCCAGGACATGCAAGCAGAGGCCAGTGCGTGGATTTCTGGTTCATGCACATTTAGTTCTGAAGCCCCCGGCAGGCCGTTTTCAAAGACGCTGTGCCACTTGTCACAGCAAAGCACTGCCCCAGCTGCTCCGTTCCTCCCGACCCGGGACACTTAGTGTTCCAAATGTCAGCCAGCACCAAGCCGCGGCCCCGGCACAGAGGCAGGGAGATGGGAGAGCAAGGCAGGCTGCTCTGGGCTCCGGGCATCAGGTTTGACAGCACTGTGCCGTCAGGGTGGTCTCTGCAGCCCAGTGGGGCTCCAGCGGGTCCCGGAAAGCAGCTCCACTGGGGACCGGTGGGCAGTGTGTGCCCTTCGAGGACAGGGAGGGAGGGGGGGGAGCCTTTGATGGCCAAGGTCCAGCTCGTGGGTCCAACATCATCTGTGTCCCTCGATCCTCTCCCCATTCCGCCCCTGGGGGCCAGCTCCTCGAACCCATGTCCCTTCCACAGCCTGAGGCTCGCCGGGCAGCTGGGAAGCAGAGCCCTGCACAGCCGAGCACATGTGAGATTAAGGCGGTGACTCCCACGCCATCCCTGTTCCACGGATTCCCTGCGCCCTCGGCGTGGGCTGGATCCTGCAGGCATTCACCTGAGTCCTCCCAGGACCTAACACAGATGGTGCACAGCAGACGGTGGTCTGAATGCACAGGGCTCTCTGGGTCAGGTGGGGCCAAGCCGCTCTGTTTGGAGGACAGCTCTCTGCGGGGAGGGACAGGCCCTGCGGGTGGATCTGGTCAGGGCACTGACCTGTGCTCTGCCATCCTCCAGGCCAAGGGAGGATGTGGCCAAAGGTTTACCAGGGCCGTGGTCAGCAAAATGCAGTTCGCGAGCCACATGCGGCTCTTTGGCTCCACGGCCTGGGCAAGTCTGTTTTGAAGAAGTAGCGTTAGAAGAAGTTTAAGTTTAAAAAATTTGCCTCAAAAGATAGTTCAGTTGTCATGCTGTCGATATTTGGCTCTATGGACTGATGGGTTTGCTGACCGCTGTCCCAAGGGAAACAGAACGTGCCCCCTAGCCCCAAGGAGATGGAGGCTGCTGCCTTTGGAACCAACCGGCCTGTGCAGACGTTGTCACTTTAATTTGCCGCAGGGAGCCGTCGTCCAGGCGTGGAGGTGGGCTGGTGCAGGGCTGCTAGACTAGGCTCCCCTTCTCCCTCTGCATTGCTGTTATTGCTGACACTGCAACAGATGTGCCCATCTTCCCCTCCTTCACCCAGGCCTTCGCCACCTATTGTCTGTGTCCATGGGCCATGAAAAGTTCATACAAATTCTTTGGTTGATCTCCTCCCGCTCTCCTCACCCTTCTCCCCCGCTGAGATCTGTCAGGCTGTTCTATGTATCCATGCCTCTGGACCTATATTGTTTGTCAGTTTATTTTGTTACTAGAGGTCCAGTGCATGAATTTGTGCACCAGTGGGATCCCTTGGCCTGGCCTTCAGGATCGGGCCAAAACTGGCTCTCTGACATCCCCATCCCCCAAGAGATCCCAGATTGGGAGAGGCGACCAGGTGAGGAACCCCCAGTGCACGATTGGGGCCGGGGAGGTTAGCCAGCTGGGGAAGGATCACGGGAGGGCTCCAGCGTATGTCCAGCCCATTTAGCTCAGTCCTAATCGGCCAGACACCAGCAGCAAGCTAATCTATCAGTTGAAGCATCTGCCCCTGCTGGTCAGTGCATGTCATAGTGAGGGGTTGAGTGGCCTTAGCATATCATTAGCATATTATGCTTTGATTGGTTGAATGGATGACCGGAAGACTGGACACTTAGCATTTTAGGCTTTTATTATATAGAATTTAGAGTCCACATATAAGCGAGATCATGTGACACTGGTCTTTCTCTGACTGACTTATTTCACTTAGAATAATACTCTCCAGGTCCCTCCATGCTGTCTCAAAGGGTAAGAGATTCTTCTTTTTCACAGCTGCACAGTATTCCATAGTATAAATGTACCACAGCTTTTTACCCACTTGTCTGTTGATGGGCACTTGGGTTGTTTCCAGATCTTAGCTATGGTAAACTGTGCTGCTATGAACATAGGGGTGCATGCATGCTTTCTGATTGGTGCTTCAGGTTTCTTAGGCTATATTCCTAGAAGTGGGATCACTGGGTCAAATGGCAGTTCCATATTTAGTTTCCTGAGAAAACTCCATACTCTTTTCCATAGGGGCTGCACCAGTCTGCATTCTCACTAGCAGTGTATAAGGTTTCCTTTTCTCCACATCCTCCAGCACTTGTCAACTGTTGGTTTGTTGATGGTAGCCATTCTGACAGGTGTGAGGTGGTACTTCATTGTAATTTAATATGCATCTCTCTGATGATCAGTGACTTTGAGCATGTTTTCATAAGTCTCTTGGCCTTCTGTATGCCCTCTTTGGAGAAGTATCTATTTAGGTATTTTACCCATTTAAAATTGGAATGTTTCTTTCTGGTGTTGACTTGCAAGAGTTCTCTACATATTTGGAGATTCACCCTTTATCAGATCTTCTTCCACATGATGGATTTCCTTTTCCTTTTGCTGATGGTTTCTTTTGCTGTGCAGAATCTATATCTATATTTCTATCTATCTATACACACACACACACACACACACACACACACACACACACAGTTTTTTTGGTTAATTCCCACCTGAGGATATTTTTCCTATTGATTTTTTTTGAGAGAGAGAGAGAGAGTAAAGGGAGGCAAAGAGAGAAGAGAGAGAAGAGGGAGCTCCCCTCCCTTCTACGATGCAGAACCCAAGTATGTGCTCTTGACCCAGAATCAAACCCATGACCTTCTGGTGTACAGGCTGATGCTCTAACCACTGCACACCAGCCAAGGCATGCAGAAGCTTTTTAGTCTGATGAAATCCCATTTGTTCATTTTATCATGTTTACCTTTCAGTCAGAGACATGTTGACAAACATGTTTACCATTACTCTAAGACAGTGGTTGCCAACCGGTGGTCCACAGACCACTAGGTACAAAAGGTTTGTGACCGCTGCTCTACAAGCTGTCCGAGGCTTTGCTGCCTATGTTTGCTTCTAGGATTATTATGGATTCACAACTTACATTTAAGTTTTTCATCCACTTTGAGTTTATTCTTGCATATGGTATAAGTTGGTGGTCTAGTTTCATTTTTTTGGACATAACTGTCTAATTTTCTGAAAAGCATTTAATAAAGAGACTGTTTTGTACTCCAATGTATGGTCTTGCCTCCTTTGTCAAATATTAATTTGGCCATAAAGGTGTGGCTTGATTTCTGAATTTTCTGTTCTACTCCACTGATGTATATGCCTGTTCTTGTGCCAGCACCAGGCTGTTTTGAGTACATTGGCTTTGTAGTATAGTATGATATCCAGTATTGTGATCCCTTCTACTTTGTTCTTCTTTCTCAAGATTGCTGAGGCTATTTGGGGGTCATTTTTGGTTCCATATAAACTTTTGGAGTATTTGTTCTAGATCTGTGAAGTATGCTGTTGGTATTTTAATAGGGATTGCATTAAATCTATAGATTGCTTTGGGTAGTATGGACATTTTAATGATGTTGATTCTACCAATCCATGAACACAGTATGTGCTTCCACTTTTTTGTATATTCTTCTATCTCTTTTTTTAGTGACCTATAGTTTTCCAAGCACAGGTCTTTTATCTCCATGGTTAAGTTTATTTCTAAGTACTCTATTTTATGTTTTGTAGCAATGGTAAATGGAATTGTTTTCTTGGGTTCTCTTCCTGAGAGTTCATTATTAGTGTATAAAAATGCCACCAATATCTGGATATTAATTTTGTATCCTGCTACTTTGCTAAATTCATGTATTAAATCTAGTAGTTTTTTGGTGGGTTTTTATGTATAGTATCATGTCAACTGCAAATAATGAATTTTACTTCCTCCTTTCCAATTTGGATGCCTTTTATCTCTTTTTCTTGTTTGATCGCTGTGGCTAGGACTTCCAGCGCTGTGCTGAATAAGAGAGGTGAAAGCGGGCATCCCTGTCTTGTTCCTGTTCTTAAAAGAAACACTTTCAGTTTTTGCCTACTGCACGGACAAGTCACTGTGCTTCCTGGGCAAGCCTCGTCCTTGCCACATGCTGTCCACAGGCCCGCGGAGGCTGCTCCGGCCCGTCCCTGCGGCCAGTCAGGCTGGGGCCGAGCCCCAGCACCGGCGGGCAGGCGGGGAACCTGCTCCTGAGCCAGCACGTGCCGCCCAGCGAGAGCCACCAAAGGCCCTGGCAGGCACACCCCAATGCGCCGGTACCTGCTGGCCACAACAGGTAATCCTGAAGGTAGGGAGGTGAGGCTAAGAAAAGACAGACACAAAAAAGCAGGGATCAGGAGGACTCCAGCTGCATACTGAAGCTGAAGCCCCGTTTTATTTTGCAGTTTCATTTTTATACAGCACAGTCAGGCAGCAAGCCAAGCCTTTGGCAACACTCCCAAACAGTTCTTTTTTCTCAAGGTAACATCACCCTGTTCTTGACCCTTTCTCTTATCTGTAGGAAAATATTTACTGAGAACGTCTGCAGCAAACTGAACACATCTGCTATTTGCAGCTGCTATTAATAAAGCTTTTGTGGAGTTCTCAGCGCATCCGTACTAGGGTTCCATGAAGGGTACACTGTCCTCAGCTCACCTTTAGGCAAGGAGGCCTCGCTCCTTTCTGAGGAGAGCAAGTCAAAAGACCCTTGTCTTTAACTTAGCTCTACAACTAATCCAGGTGCAAGTTTTACAGCTCCCAACACCAATGACCCCATCTTACCCTATGGTCATACGCATGGCCACCTACCCCAGCTCCTCACTGCCCAAGCCCGGAGCTAATCCCTCTAGGGCAGCCCAGCTGAGGGGTGCAGGGCTGCCTGCCAGGACCTGGGGTCCTGCCAATAGTCCAAGAACACTTTGTCCTTCCCTAGATGGGAGAATTCAGCTCCAATTTTTTGTAAATGCCACTGATGTTAGAGCTTACTTTCCCTTAAGCCAATAAGTGGAGCTCTTTTACAAATTAATTTTGGCAATACCCTCTGGAGGCAGAAAAACACCATATGCACAAAGCATATATCCATAGACATACATGAACATACAACCAGACACAAACAGAGACCCCATAGCTTTATTCCATGGCCATGGCCCTGGACGAATGGCTTGATGAGGCTGTGAACTATATTTTGGGTAAGGGAGTTTCCCTAATGGCCTATGCTTTATTTTATTACTAGAGGCCTGGCACATGAAATTCATGCACGGGTGGGCGGGGAGGGGGTGTCCCTTAGCCCAGCCTGCACCCTCTCCAATCTGGGACCAAAACGGGCAGTCAGACATCCCTCTCAATCCAGGTCAGCTGGATCCTAACCACTCACCTGCCTGCCTGCCTGATTGCCCCTAGCCACTTCTGCCTGCCAGCCTGATCACCCCCTAACTGCTCCCCTACAGGCCTTGTCTCCCTCAACTGCTCTCCCTTGCTGACCTGATTGCCCCTAACTGCCTTCCCCTGCTGGCCTAGTCACCCACAACTGCCCTCCCCTGCCAATCATCCATGGTGGCCATCTTGTGACAACATGAGGGCATCGTGCAAGGGTGCGAGGGCGTGAGGGCCACCTAGGCTTTTATTAGTATAGATTCTTTCTTTTTTTTTTTTTTAACTAATGGCCCAGTGCATGGAATTGTGCACATTGAAAGGAAATTAATTAGAAGAAATATTTTTAATATTGTTATTTGCCCTTGTTCTCTAATAGAAGTGTCAACCAAATTCACAATTGACAATGACAGATAGAAACACAGGCATGCGATTGGCACCAGTGAGAGCTTTATGTGTATCGCACATGCTCAAGTCAACTTAGCCTTTTATAGATAGAGAATAAATTTGGTTAATTAGACCTGCTTTCTGATGTAGCTAAACTTTTTCTAGCCCAGAAAAGCACCCTAACTTCTCTTTCAGGTAATTGTCAGCAGCACAGCAGTAAATATCAACATGAAGCAGGTTATTATTGTAGATCACGTGGGGAGAACAAAGGGTGAAATATTGAACTGCAGCAGTGTTTGACTATATTCTAAGCAGTGAGAAAACCTGAAGTCATTGTCAAGGTCCACAATTTCTTACTTCTTTTCAGTTGGGTCAAGTTTCTAAGCTTTCTAAATCTCCATTTTCTGGCCAATGAAAAGAAAATAGGATTCCACTGAGTCTCCAATCTACCTACTCCAGGACTTCTGTGAGGATCAAATGAGATGAGGCATGGAAAACGTTTCACAGACATTTGGCTATTAAGCACGTTGTGCTCCTGGGCTGAAGAAACTCCAAGGATGCTAGTCACTAGGGAGAGGAAGCTGGGCGTTGCTATGTGACGTCATTACCTGATGCCCACAGCCTCCATTTCTGGGCTGGGCTGGGCTGTGGGCCGCATTTTGCACCAGGGGGTCTTGGCAGCATTGGCTGTGATTTGGTGGGCTGTCCTTCAGGGTGGTGGCGGGGCCTGTGTCCCACTTGGGGGAAGTGGGTGTTGCTTTGTGGGTGCCAGGTCCGAGGTGCTGTTTCTTTGTAAATGGTCAGTGTGTGTGTGTCACGGCAGCTCCTGTGTTGACCATCTGCCCCCTGGTGGTCAGTGCGCTTCATAGTGACTGGTTGGACAGTTGGGAGGACACTTAGCATATTAACATTTTATATCTATAGCTATGTTGTAGCATTTATTTTAGAGGTAGAGGAGGGGGAGAGAGAGAAACATCGACGTGAGAAGCCTGGTCAGGTTGTGCTCTAAAGCCTCTCCCTTTCTCCTCTCAGCGCAGGCACTCGGGGCAGTATTTCTGTTATCTCCCGGAGGTTGCCATTTCAAAAACATGGTAAGATTTACAACCTCAAGCGACAGAGAAAGCATACACGTTTTCTCCTGGGAGTTTTGGAGTGTATTTCTCTACTATCAGAAGACTAGTAAGTGCTCTTTAACATCTCCCTTCACACTGGGGGCTGAGTGGCTCCATGCGTTTTACTGTCAGGCACACCCCACGCCCTTTGCTCTCCTTACTCTCCCAGGGATCCCTTCTCCTCGTGTCTTGGTCCTGCTCTATCTCAGTGCCTGGACCTACCTCTGTGGCAACAGGTGTGCTCCGGCTTTGTAACCCGCCACTCTGCCACCTTCCCTGCCAGTCCTGGAGCTGGCAGAGGGGGGGCCACCTCATGTCTGTCTCTATTCTCAGCTCTTCGTTCAACTTTCTTATTTGAGTTGCAGCCACAGCGGCAGCTACTGTGTGCAGCTCTCCACATTTGCGCACCCGTGTTCTGGGGTATCCTTGTCCTCAGGCAGAGCCCACAGCATCTGACCCAGGGCCCACCCCACGGAGGGGGCGACGGCCAGCCACAAGCCCTGAGTGCTGTTCCCATGCCACCTGGCCTGTGATTACCTTCCAGGTGCCTTCCTTTTAAAAATACACATATACTTATTGATCTCAGAGAGGAAGGGAGAGAAGAATGACAAGAATCATGGATCGGCTGCTTCCTGCACATCCCCAACTGGAGACCAAGCCAGCAACCTTGGCATGTGCCCTGACCAGGAATCAAACCTCGACCTCCTGGTTCATAGGTCAACACTCAGCCACTGAGCCACACTGGCTGGGTGCCATGTACCTTCTTGATATCGGTTTCGAGCTGTAGTCCTGTGCCTACATCCTGAAGCCCTGAGCTCGCCACCGTGTGCCTGACTACCAGGCCCGCGGAGCCTGCACCCTGGTGGCTGTGGACCAGCTTGGCCGCGGGCACCCGCAGCCTTCCTTGGTGGCTGGTGGACACCAGCACCCCCAATCGCAGCCTCGGCCCTCCCCACCAGTCCTCTCAGTCTGGGGCCCTGGGCTTCCTCTTGGCTCTCTGCACCAAACGCCCGCTCAGGTCCCCGCCTTGAACTGGACACAGAGAGGCCCTCTGAGAAGGTCTGTGACCGACCGGAGATGACATGGTTACATACTTCACCATCCCAACCATTCTTAGTGCAAAGCTCAGCAGCACGAAGTGTATTCACATGTGCAACAGGCCTCTAGCCAACGGGACTCTGCCCCCGAGAAGCACTAACTCCTCACCCTGCGCCAGTTTGGCACCACATCCTGATCTCTGTCTCTGTAGTTTTCCCATGTCCCCAAGGCTCCCCGTGTTGTAGCATGTGTCAGACATCCTTCTTCCCTGAGTCTGAATCACAATGTGGTTCGTATGCACAGACCACACAGCCCTGGGACTGTGCTGAGGAGTGCTGCTCTGGGTGCGAGCAGGAGCCGCACTGCGATGCCTGCGGCCGGGCGGCATCCACCTGCCCGGGCTGTGCTCTGTGCTCAGACAGGGGCAGGAGGCCAGGAAGGCCAGGTGGGAAGGCTTGGGAACCCCCAAAGCTGCACCAGCCCTTGGAGCTTAGAAGACAGACTACCTGAGCCACACCTGTGCTGCCCTGCCTGCACACACTCTTTCTCACACACACACATGCATATACTCACACACTCTCACTCATATACACATGCACACGCTTGCACACACACACATGCACATACACACTCTCACTCATATACACATGTACCCACTCTATTCATACATACATACACACACTCTCACACACATGCACATACTCACACACTCTTGCTCATACACACATACACATGCACACACTCTCACTCATATACACATGTACATGCTCACACACTAGCACTCATGCACACATGCACATGCTTGCACACACTACCATTCATACATGCGTGCACATGCTCTCCCCCACACCCCTTCGCTCTCAGTTGACCATCATCTACTTTTACAAGGGCTCAGACCCGCGCTGGCCGCCGATGCTCTATGCGTGCACCTCGGGCCTCCAGGGACACAGCACCAATCCCTCTGCTCCTGGACATCCTGGGACTCTCCCTTCCCCGCTGCTCCTCCTCTGCCGCCCGAAGAGCAGCCGCTCAGGAAAGGCAGACTCACTCTAACGTCCACCGGAGGAAACTCACTCCAGTGGCAGACAGAATGTGTGGTCGGAAGAGCATGGGCTGGACTGGTCGGCGTGGAAGGTGGTGCCAGCATCGGCAGGCAGAGCCGCGGCCGGAGCGGCAGGCTGAGGCAGGGGCGGGGCTTCGTGTTCCCGGCCAGTCCTTCCCAGGCTCACAGTCCTGGCTCATTCCACCCACCTCAGCCAGAGCCGCTGACTGGGAGCTAGGGCAGGTACTTTGTTTCTGTTTATTTTAAATTAATTTCTTTTTAAATGTAAGTCTAGTTGACATACAATACTATATTAGCTTCAGGTGTATAGTGTGGTGATTTGGCATTTTGATACCTTACAATTCATCACCCCACTAATTCTAGCGATCACCGTCACTGTGCAAACTTATCACAGTGTGATTGACTGTAGTCCCTCTCCCTCCCCACCCTCCCCATCCTCCTGTCCCTCCCTCTGGTAAGCACCCTGTGGTCCGTTTCTGTGAGCCTGCTTTGTTTTGCTGTTAGAGTCCACACATAAGTGAAACCATATGGCTTTTGTCTTTCTGGCTTATTTCACTTAGCATGACACCCTCGGCCCATCCGTGTTCTGCAGACGGCAAGGTTTCGTTCTTTTTATTGCTGATAAGACTCCTTGAATGTATGTAGCACGTATATTCATTCATTCATCTATTGATGGGCACCAGGTTGCTTCCATATCTTGCTGTTTTTAATAATCCTGCAGTGAACACAGGGGGTGTACATATCTTTTTCCCCCAAATATATTTTTATTGATTTCAGAGAGGAAGGGAGAGGGAGAGAGAAATAGAAACATCAATGATGAGAGAGAATCATTGATCAGCTGTCTCCTGCCTACTGAAGATGGAGCCTGCAACCTGGGCACATGCCCTGACTGGGAATGGAGCCAGGACCTCCTGGTTCATAGGTGACACCCAACCACTGAGCCACACGGACCAGGCCATATCTTTTAAAATTAGTGTTTTGAGTTTCTTTGGGTGTATACCCAGGAGTGGAATTGCTGGGCCGTAGGCAGTTCTATTGCTTCCATTTGTGAGGAACCTCCATACTGTTCTCCACAGTGGCTGCACCAGTCTGCACTCCCACCAGCAGTGCACCAGGGCTCCCTTTTTCCGCATCCTCACCAGCACTTGTTGTTTATTGACCTTTTATAGTAGCCATTCTGACAGGTGTGAGGTGGTATCTCATTGTGTTTGTTTGTCTTTTAAATTTATCTTTATTGTTGAAAATTCCTTGGGTTTTAATTAGCATCTCTGATGATTAGAAATGTTGAGCATCTTTTCATGTCTCTTGACAATCTGTCCTTTTTGGAGAAGTGCTTATTCATATCTTCCGCCCAATTTTTGATCAGATTGTTTTGGTTTTTTTGTTTGTTTGTTTGTTTTGCTATTGATCTGTATGATTTCCTTATATATTTTGATATTAACTTCTTTTAAAAAATATATTTTATTGATTTTTTACAGAGAGGAAGGGAGAGGGATAGAGAGTTAGAAACATCGATGAGAGGGAACCATCAATCAGCTGCCTCTTGCACACCCCCTACTGGGGATGTGCCCGCAACCAAGGTACATGCCCTTGACCGGAATTGAACCTGGGAACTTTCAGTCCGCAGACCGACGCTCTATCCACTGAGCCAAACCGGTTTTGGCTGATATTAATTTCTTATTGGATGTATCATTAAAAAATATCTTCTCCCATTCAGCAGGTTGTCTTTTGTTTTGTTGATGGTTTCATTCACTGTACAGAAGCTTTTTAATTTGATAAAGTCTCATTTTAAAAAAAATAAATCTTTATTATTCATATTATTACAAATGTTCCTCATTCCCCGCCCCCTCCATTGCTCCCCTCCACCAAGTTTCCATCCCACCCTCTGCCCTTTCCCCATCCTCCATTGTCCTCATCCATAGGTGCAGTTTATGTTCAGTCTCTTCCCACCTCCCTCCCCTTTTCCCCGAGAATCATTAGTCCACTCCCCTTCCATACCTCTGATTCTATTATATTCACCAGTTGATATTGTTCATCATGATTTTTACTTCCCTTGGTTTTTAGATTCACTTGATAGTTGTTGTTATAATTTTTATCTTTATTTTCTTCCTCTTCCTAAAGAACCCCTTTTAGCAATTCATATAATTCTGGCTTGGCAGTGATGAACTCCTTTAGCTTAAATTTATTTGTGAAGCTCTTTATCTGGCCTTCGATTTTGAGTGATAGCTTTGCTGGGTAGAATATTTTTGGCTGTAGGTTCTTGCTAGTCATCACCTTGAATATTTCTTGCCATTCCCGTCTGGCCTGCATGGTTTCTGTTGAGACATCAGCTGACAGTCGTATGGGTGCTCCTTTATAGGTAATTATCTGCTTTTGTCTTGCTGATTTTAATATTCTCTCTTTGTCTTTTGCTCTTGGAATTTTAATTATGATGTGTCTTGGAGTGGTCCTCTTTGGATTCCTTTTGTTTGGGGTTCTGTGTGCTTCCTGGACTTGTAAGTCTTTCTTTCCCCAGGTGGGGGAAGTTTTCTGTCACTGTTTCTTTCAATATGTTTTCGGTATCTTGCTCTCTGTCATCTTCTGGGACGCCCATAATTCTGATGTTGGTATGCTTGAAGTTGTCCCAGAGGTTTCTTATACTATCTTCAACTTTTTGGATTCTCTTGTCTTCTTGCTTCTGCAGAGGATGTCCTCTGGCTCTTTGTGTTCCAAATCTTTGACTTGATTCTTGCAATCTTCCATCCTGTTTTTAGGACTCTGTATAATATTTTTTATTTCAGAGAATGTATTCTTTATTTCCAGTTGATCCTTTATCATTTTCTTGTGGATCCTTTATTATTTCTAGTTGATCCCTTTTCATATCTTCATAGGTCTCATTTATTTTATCGGCCTTTTCTGGGAGATTCTTGAACAACCCTATAAGCGTGGTTTTGAACTCTATATCCAGTCACATTTGTCCTCCATTTCTTTCATTTGTGATCTGTTTCCTTGTCTCGGCATTTTCGCTGCTTCCCTGAGTTGGTAATTTGGGAGGATCAGCTGTGTCTTCCAGGAGTCAGCCATATTATACTAGACTTGGAAACCTGCAAAAGCTTCTGTGTTCAGCTTGGATGGGGCGGAGTTTCAGGGTGGAGGCTACAGCCTTGACTTCCAGTTAGCCATGCCCTCTGAGGTTCCTGAGTCTCAATGTGCCTCAGTGTCCTTTGGTATTCGCTGCAAGCACCTCTGAGAGAAAGGCGCCTTAGAGTTTTGCTCACTACCAGACAGTCTAGTCTCTCCCCCAATGAGCCCAAAACTGGGGTTCAGTGCAGTTGGAAGTGGGGTTAAGAGCAATCCGGAGCTTATGTCTCCTTCCCGCTAGGGCAATCCCAAGGCTCAATCAACCCTCTGTCCTCTGTGCGCACAATGTGCGCAACTCGGGGGCTCTGCCTTTCTCCACTCCCCTGAGCTTCCTCCTTACAGCCCAGATTCCCTCTGTATGAGGCTGGGGCCCAAGGGTCTCGCCCAGGACTGGGGTTCAGTGCAGTCAGAACTGGGGCTCAGCACAGTCCGGAGCTTTTATCTCCTTCCCGCTAAGGACCGCCAGCCAGGCACTCAGCCACCCCCTCCTTTCTGGCTCTGTCCTCTCCCTACGTGTGCACCGTGTCTCTGTACCTTAGGCTTTTACAGCTCTTTTGATTTTCCTTCTGGTTTTCTCTTTCCTTCTAGTTGTAGAATTTCCAGTGAGTCAACTTTCCTGTAGTTCTGGATAATGTCCACTTTATATTTAGTTGTATTTTTTGAGATTGTTGTGTGAGGCTGCAGTTAGGCGTTTATCTCTGCCGCCATCTTGGTTTTTTTCTTGTTTTTTAATTTTTACTTTTGTTTCCCTTGCCTGAGAAGACATATCCAAAAAGATATTACTCAGGCTAATATGAAATAGTTTACTACCTATGTTTTCTTCTAGGGGTTTTAGGGTTTCAGCTCTTAAATTTAAGTCTTTAATTCATTTTGAGTTTATTTTTGTATATGATGTAAGCGAGTGGTCCAGTTTAATTTTTTTTTTTTGCTTGTATCTGTCCAGTTTTCCTAACTCTACTGTTGAATAGACTATCTTTTCCCCATTTATGTTCTTGCCTCCTTTCTCATAGATTAATTGACCATATAGGGTGGGTTTATTTCTGGGGTTTCTGTTCTGTTCCGTTGAACCAGGTGTCTGCTTTTGTGCCAGTGTCAGGCTGTTTTTATTATTATTATATTACAAGGACCATAACTCTCACTTTGTTCTTTCTCAAAATTGTTTTGTCTATTTGTGATTTTTTGTAATTCCATATAAATTTTACTATTATTTGTCTTAATTCTGAAAAGAATATCATTGGTATTTTGATAAGGATTGCATTGAATTTGTAAGTTTATTGGGTGATATGGTCATTTATCAATATTAGCTGTTCCAGTCCATGAGCCAATTACTTTATACGCTATGTCACCTATGACAAGTGTGCCTGTGAGTGACACAAGCTTCAGAGCACCAGTGGCTTAAGCAAGAAGATGTTCCTTCTTATACGTCGAGGATGCCTGAGCCAAGCAGGAGGGCTGTGGTGGCAGGCATCATGCAGCCAGAGCCCAGCTCAGCCGTGGGTAAACTATGGAACCTCGGGCTGGATCTGGCCCAGTTCGGCTGTTCTATCCGGTCCACGGAGCCAAAAGAGGGGAGGGTTCTCTTGCTCTCCCCTCTGCTCCTTCACCAGCAGCCCAAGATGAGAGTGCCAGCATGGTCATGTTGCTTTTGTTCCGGCCCTCCGGTCCAGTTTAAGAACCCCCTTGTGGCCCTCAAGTCAAAAAGTTTGCCCACCCCTGGGCTAGAGAGAGGTCCCAGGCCAGGTTGTCGTCCCAGACGCTGTGCTCAGTCCAGTTTAAGAACCCATTGTGGCCGAAACTGGTTTGGCTCAGTGGTAGAGCATCGGTCTGCAGACTGAAGGGTCCCGGGTTCGATTCCGGTCAAGGGCATGTACATTGGTTGTGGGCACATCCCCAGTGGGGGGTGTGCAAGAAGCAGCTGGTCGATGTTTCTCTCTCATCGACGTTTCTGGCTCTCTATCTCTCTCCCTTCCTCTCTGTAAAATATCAATAAAATATTTTTTTTAAAAAAAGAACCCATTGTGGCCCTCGAGTCAAAAAGTTTGCCCACTCCTGGCCCAGCTTCTCCTATCTTCCTGCTCTGCCATTCTCCACACGCTCTGACTCGCACTCTCAGACAGCTCCGTGAACTTCAGCACCGTGCTGGCATCCCAGCCAGTGGGAAAAGGCAGAGGAAAAGGAGTGCACCCCACACTCTAAGACACTTCTCAGCAGTTCCTGGACTCGTTCACTCACATCTATGGCCAGAGCTCATCCACGTGGCCATGTCAGGGCACAAGGGAAATGGGAGGTGGACTTTCTGTTCTAGGCACCAGTGTTCCCCAGTGTTCCAGGGCTTCTCTGACGGAGGAAGAAGGGAATGGACAGTGGAGGGCACTAGCCATCTCTGCTACACATACCTCATTCTAATAAGTTACAATGAGCCCTGAAGTTTGCTCTGGCCAGTGTAGCTCAGGTGGTTGAGCATCAACCTATGCATTAAAGGGTCTCAGGTTCGATTCCTGCTGAGGGCACATGCCCAGCTGTGGGCTCCATCTCTGGTAGAGATTGTGCAGGAGGCAGCCGATTGATGTTTCTCTTTCTCCATCTTCCTTCCTCTCTTTCTAAAAATAAATAATGAAAATAATTCTTTACACACTAGAGGCCTGGTGCGAAAAATTCATCCCATCAGCCCAGCCTGCACCCTCTCCAATTTGAGACCTCTTGGGGGATGTCTGACTCCCGGTTTAGGCCCAATACCAGAGATCAGGCCTAAACCGGCAGTCGGACACCCCTCTCACAATCCTGGACTGCTGGCTCCTAATTGCTCACCTCTCTGCCTGCCTAGTCACCCCCAACTGCCCCCCCATCCTGGTCGCCCCTAACTGCCCCCTCCCACTGGCCTGCTTGCCTCTTACTGCCCCCACCCCCCGCCGGCCTGGTTGCTCCAACTGTCCCCCTCTGCAGGCCTGGTTGCCCCTAAATGCCCCCTCTCCGCCAGCTTGATCACTCCCAACTGCTCCCCTGCTGGCATGGTTGCCCCCAACTACACCCCCCTACTGGCCTGGTCACCCCAAGCAGCCTGCTGTTCAGTTGTTTGGTCATCTCTCACTAACCCCCATGCCAACCTGGTCACCCCTCACAGCCTGCTGTTCAGTTGTTTGATAGCCCCTCACTAACTCCCTTGCCGACATGATCTCCCCATGCAGTCTGCTTGTTCAGGCGTTTGGTTACCCCTCACTACCCCTCCCCCCCGCCAGCCTGGTCATAGGCAGCCATCTTATAAGGGTGCGAGGGTCAATTTGCACATTACCTCTTTATTATATAGGATTTTTGTTAAGTAGCCTAATCACAGTATGAAATTTAAAATGGCATGTGGTGAAACCTGTCCCTCCCTCTCCTGCCCCTAGAGGGCAGCAGAGGGTATCTGGGCCAGCAGTTTTCAAAGCCGGTCCTCGGGCTGGCCCAGCATCCGAGGGGATTTTAAAATGCAGGTTCCTAGGCCATGGTCCTCTCTGTGGGTGAGGCCAGGCATCCGTATTTCAGCTCGCCCTGGGGGTTTCTGAGTCAGCTACAGTCTGAGGGCCCATCCTGGGACCTCCTGCCTCCGGAAGCACTGCTGATGCTCACAGGCTTGCTGCTGAGTCACTCAGGACCACAGACAGCTCCTCCGAGCCTAGGGGGTGGTGGGGGGAACCGGTGCAGTCACCTGCCTCTCACCCACTGATTGTGCTCTGATCTTGACCTGGGTGCCCATCCCCATAGCCAGTGCTGACACTGCTCATTCTTTTCATTTTTAAAAAATATATTTTTATTGATATTTTACAGAGAGGAAGGGAGATAGATAGAGAGCTAGAAACGTCGATGAGAGAGAAACATCGACCAGCCGCCTCCTGCATACCCCCCACCGAGGATGCACCCGCAACCAATGCACATGCCCCTAACCGGAATCGAACCCGGGACCCCTCAGTCCACAGACCAATGCTCTACCACTGAGCCAAACCGGCTTCGGCCATTCTTTTCATTTTTAACCTAATTTTTGAACAGTCTTATTCAAGTGACTCAAACATTTTAAGAAGGCCTCTCCTGCATGCCTGCCCCCACGGCGCGGTGGCCCCACACCCAGGACACCACTGCCTTTGGGTCTGTGTTTTCTCTGGGGCCCGGGCTCACTCCACTATGGCACCGCCTGTAAGTCTGTCCCACTGGAACTGTGCGCTCGCGGGGCTCAGCCGGTCTGGGTGGGGCGTGTCTTACAAATGTTTGTTGAATGAATGGATGAGTCAGCCTGTCCCTGCAGCCACCCCCTTAGCTCTGGACCTCAGGCACTCACTGCTCTTTCTTGAGCCCCAGGGTCCTTTTCTGGAGCAAGATGGGGACCTCTCAGCTCTGGGGACACCTTGAGAGCAGCCGCGGGACCAGGAGCAGACAACACCCTCTTCTCCTTCTCACAGAGGAACAGCAGCCTTGGGTACTGGTTAGCATTCCAAGCTCCAGGAATCCAATTGACCTCACAGCGGATGATGACGCTCCCACGATGTGCCAGGCGCCGGCCAGCAGGGGGCGCAGCACATCCGGGCTGGGGAAAGGCCTGCCCTCAGGGGAGCAAGCCTGAGCGGGCCCTGGACTAGGCCGGAGAGTGTGGAGAATTTACTTAACGATTATATTGCGCACAAACAGCCAAGGGAAAAGCAGACTTCCTCAAAACTAAACACTTCTGTGCATCAAAGACACCATCCAGGGGCCGCAAAGACCACCCACAGAATGAGAGAAAATATTTGCAAATCATGGGTCTGATCAGGGGCTAGTGTCTAGAATATACAGAGAACCGCTGAAACTCAAGAGCAAATGTACAAGCAACTGGATTAAAAAACGGGCAAAGGGCTTGAATAGATATTTCTCTCAAGTTACACAAACAGCCAATAACCATATGAGATCACCTTGCCTCCCACCCATTAGCAAGGTCAGGACCTCAGACGCGGAGAGTAAGTGCTGGCAGGTGCGCGAAGAGGGGCTTTGCCGTGCGTCTTGAGGGCTGCAGGGCGGAGGACAGTCTGCTGGCTGCAATGGCCAGAGTGACCACACTCGCCCCTCCACA
Source organism: Vespertilio murinus (assembly GCA_963924515.1). Classification (NCBI taxonomy): domain Eukaryota; kingdom Metazoa; phylum Chordata; class Mammalia; order Chiroptera; family Vespertilionidae; genus Vespertilio; species Vespertilio murinus. Next base: position 108,197,194 of record OZ004708.1, read on the forward strand.
CACACATATGCACAGGGAGTTCACTGCAGCCCAGAGCGGAAGTGCTCAGATGTCCATCATTGGCTGGTCTGCAGCCATCAAAGGAATGGAGCTCGGCCCCGGCCTCTGCCCAGAGGAACGAGGAAGCAGACACACGGCCACCTGGGACGATCTTGTTCATACGAAATGTCTTGAGTGGCACATCTGGAGACAGAGGTGGGCAAGTGGCCATCAGGGTCGGGAGGAGGGGAAGTGGGGTGTGGCTGCTTGATGAGGGCTTTCCACCAGCTTTCCCAAACTTTATTTTAAAATATTTCTTTTCAGTCCTCACCTGAGGATGTGTTTGTTTTAAAGAGAGAAACATCCATTGGTTGACTCCCATACACACCCTGCCCAGACTGAACCTGCAGGCTTTGGTGTGTGGGACGATGCTCCGATACTTTATCAGATAAAGAAACAGTGCTGGAAATCTCTAGGAGATAGTCGTCAGTTTTGGGGACTGCACCCATGGCAACCTGGCCTTTGATTTCCAGACACACGCCGGAGCGCGCTGAGCAGGTGCGGGCGGAGCCCTGCCCTGCCCCTGCTCTCCCTCTGCGTCCCATGGGCTGTGGCTTCCCTCCCTTGTCTGTAGCTCCCTGAGCACAGCAGTCGCAGGCCTGGAGCCGCTACATTGAGCTGTGGCTCCTGTGTCACCGCCAAGACCCCATGGTGGCCAGCAGCAGGCCAGCCCTCCTGCCCACCTCCCCAGCGCCCGCACAGGGAGACTCCTCGGCCCGCGCCCCCGGTGGGGCTCCTGAGAGCTGTGCTGACCATGAGGGAGCAAGAGGAGCGCCAGCCTCAGTCAGGATTATGCACAGCCAGCCCATCGGGACCCTGCGATTGCCGCTGCACCGCCAGCACGTCTGTCCTCAGGGCCCTCCTGTTCCCAGCTCTTCCTCCACTCTGGTCTGAGGCGCAGTGCCTGGGCTGAGAGGACAGCAGCCTGCGTCTGCCAGCACGGCCGGGACGCTTCTTAACCCCCTCTGTCTCCTCTGCTGGTCTGGCCGCCCGTTGAACCTTATGTTCTAAATTCTGCTTCCTCTTTGAAGTGGAGCAGCAGGACGCAGCTCAGGCCACCACGCCTGGAGCGGCCCGGGTGGGCACGCAAGCCCACGAATGTGCTACCCCCGGAGGGCGAGCTCACAGACTCAGTGTGAGCACGTCTGCGCGCCCTTCCCCACTGCTCAACGGTCTGCCCATTTCCAGACATTTTCGCTCTCTGCTGAATTCATGTTCTTGTTAATGTCTTCCTGTGATTGGGGGGGGGGGGGTGATGAAAAATTGCATGTTGCAAACAAGAGAGGTCTGGGGCATGCAGGCGGAGGTGGGCGCTCACTGCTCTGACACTGCTGTGTGTCCTGTTCCTGGACGGGGTCCCGGCCCAGGTGGGTGTGCTGGGGCGGCCGGTAGTGTGTGTGTGTGTGTGTGTGTGTGTGTGTGTGTAAAATGTCTTATTTCATCTTTGTTTCTGAAGGATTGTTACTGTGTGTGTATAAAATGTCTTATTTCATGTTCACTTCTGAAGGGTTGTTACTGTGTATGTGTATAAAATGTCTTATTTCATGTGCTTTCTGAAGGATTGTTATTGTGTGTGTGTGTGTAAAATGTCTTATTTCATGTTCATTTCTGAAGGATTGTTACTGTGTGTGTGTGTTTAAGTGTGTGTGTGTGTAAGAGTGTGTAAAATGTCTTATTTTGTCTTTGTTTCTGAAGGATTGTTACTGTGTGTGTATAAAATGTCTTATTTCATGTTCACTCTGAATGATTGTTACTGTGTGTGTGTAAAATGTCTTATTTCATGTTCATTTCTGAAGGATTGTTACTGTGTGTGTGTGTGTGTGTAAAATGTCTTATTTCATGTCATTTCTGAAGGATTATTACTGTGTGTGTGTGTAAAATGTCTTATTCCATGTTCATTTCTGAAGGATTGTTACTGTGTGTGTGTGTAAAATGTCTTATTTCATGTCATTTCTGAAGGATTATTACTGTGTGTGTGTGTAAAATGTCTTATTCCATATTCATTTCTGAAGGATTGTTACTGTGTGTGTGTGTGTGTGTGTGTGTGTGTGTGTGTAGAATGTCTCATTCCATGTTCATTTCTGAGGGATTGCTACTGGAAAGGGACCTGCCCAGGCGGGTGAGCTGGGGCGGCCGGGAGGGTGTGGGAAAGGTTTCACAACAGGATCCAGGTGACTGTGAGGGACGTTTATTACAGCTGGGACAGTGAGACAAGAAAGGGCTGGCACAGCAGCAGCAGCCGGAGAACCAGGCTGGGCTGCCTTAGGGCCCTGGGAAGGCAGAGGAAAGGGGGCCTTGGGAAGGGGTTCAGGGGTGAGCCTGGGACGAGCCCCGTGGGGTCCGTTAGGGTGAGGAGGTGCAGCCTGTGGGGGAAGCGGAGGGGGAAGGGAATTGGGGGGCTGCTCTGAGAGGAGACAGTCTGGGTCCTTTGTCTCACAGGGAGGGAGCCTGAGGGGAGGGCTCAGGGGAGGTTCCAGCAGAATATCATCAGCTTTCCAGGTGCTCCTCCAGGGTCCTGGTCTCCCCTGATTGGTCAGTGCCGGGGCCGGGGGCTGTCAGTCATCGCAGCTGGTCCTGGTGCCGCCCCCCTGGTTCTGCCTCTTTTCTGGGCCTGGAGCTGAAATTCAGCTGAAGCCTGGATGTTACCTGTGGGGAGAGGACCTTGTGTGTCTGCTGTAAACCGCTGTCAGTGTGTTCCGCTCTCTGCCTCAGTTTCCCTGTTCTGCCAGTCCAGGGCCCTGACACCGTGACACAGGAGGGGCGCAGGACTAGCCTGAGTATCTGCGAGGCTTTGTGCTCCCAGCATCAGCGGTCAGGCCCTGGGTGGGCTCACTGGAAATCACCCTAAAGTTGAAACAGTACCTCAGAGAAGATTAACTTATTCAATTAAGTAACTGAGAAGGTGGGACCAACTCCTGACTCCATTTTGTGTAACTGGACCCTAGCCCTAACCCAACCAATCAGGGTCAGCCAAAGTAGTGACATCACCACTCCTATAAAACCCATTGATATGTTAAATTCTCTCTCTCTCCTTCCAAGCTGTTGCTGGTGTAAGTGGGATGAAGCTCGGACTAGTCCGAAATAAATACAGGCTTTCTACAATTGCATCGATTTGGCTCCCTGATAGTCCTTGGGGATCATGACACTTGAGCACAACATAACAAGTGCCCCAGCCATGGTCTGAGACTAAGGCTTGGCTTGGTGGGGTCCCTGAAAGGAGGTGGGCTCTGGCCCCACCCATCCAGCTCCCACTGTTGGGGCCCTGTTGGGGGGAGCCGGGTTGGAAGCCGAGGGTGGGCTCTGTAAGGTCCCAGCTGAGAGGTTTGCGATGCAGAAGCAAGACAGGGAGTCCAGGACATTAAAAGGGGGGAGGTTTTAATCTGCTCTCCCGGGTGAAGCTCGGTGAAGCTCGCTGGTCCGAGGGTGGGCCAGGGAGCCAAAAAGTGGCATAGGTACTTCTTTTATACAGCTGTTTCATGAGGGAAGGGCAGAGGGCATGAGAGGTGTGGAATTCCTGCCTCCAGCTAGCCAGCTATCTTTGTCACCATCCACCTTGCAGTTGCTTGCATGCTCTGGGCTTCCCCCCTGCCTGGACCTAACATTCCAGCCTTTTGGTGATAGGGGGCACTTAAATTTCCCTGACTATTTCCTGCTGACCAGGGTCGAGGGGGGGGTGTTAAAGGCCAGGATCAGGCAGAGGCAGATCTGAGGGTAGCCTAGTGTAGGGATGGAGCAGGAGCTGATTTACAGTCACCCGAGACATTTCAGCGATCTGAGAGCAGATGAATTTGAGGAGGCAGGGAGCTAGGGAAAAAAGACACAGATTAGAATTAGGGGCCTATCAGGGGTAGGATCCAGGTAGCTAAAGGGCTTTGGAGCCAGCCAAAAAGAGAGTTGTCCCGCAAGTATCTTGCATGCAATTCTTCGCTCAGCCTAGTCAGGGTCTGCATGTTCTGTTCCACCACTCCGGACTCGTTGGTGTAGTAGCAGCATTCTTCTTGAAGGAACATGCAGGTTCCTCCTCCTTCCGAAGTAAGAAGGTCTAGGGCCTTCGGTTCTGCAGGACTATTTGGGCTCCCGATGTTACTTGTTGCTGCAGGGAAGCTAAGGAGGTAGTGGTAGACTCTAGGGCTATCTGGAGTCTGCCATTGAAATCCTGAGCAGAGATCATGCTGTTACCCAGCCCCTCCCCACCCCCACCTCAGCGAGGCCTGTTGAGGCAGCGATACTTACCCCCAACATGACAGGGAGGAAGGCAGCCTGGCGGGCCCAGGGGTGGCATGACTAGGAATGAGTGGGTTATAGGGCTATTGTCAGGAGACATGGAAGGGGCCCGGTGGCCAGTGGGCAGTGGATTTGCCATCAATTCCCACAACCAAGATCATGGAAGGGAACAGTGGCCCAGAAAAAGAGGGCAGAACAGAAAAGGTAGCCCCCGTATCAATCAAAAAGGAGATCTGCTTACCTCTACCTGGAGCTTTACCCGGGGCTCAGACAGAGTGATGGGGGTGGTGGAGTCGAGGCTTCTTCAGTTGGCCAGTCCCAGCATGGCCAGCGGCAGGTCATGACCTGGAAAGACGGCCCCTCCACGCTGAGACGCAGAGGGCCCGTCACTTTTCCAAGAGCAATCACTCTTCCAGTGGCCGCTTTGACAGCAAGCCGGGCAGGGCTTGGCTGGAGCCCAGGGCTGTGGGCATTGTTTAGCCCAGTGGCCTTTGTTCTTGCACTTGAAGCATCCTCCAGGTGGCACTAGTCCTTTCGTGGCACCCCCATCACGCACAGTCCCCTAGGACCATGTGCGGCTGCCGGCCTTAGGGCTGCTACCAAGGCTTGAGTTTGCAGATTCGCCTTTTGTCGAAGGCGGGCCTCCCGACATGACTCTGCCTGCTCCTCACGGGCTTTGAAAACCTTAAATGCCATATTCACCAGATCCCGGACAGGAGTCTGAGGGCCATCCTCTGCATTTTTCAACTTTTTCGAATATCTGGGGCTGACTGCGAAATGAAGTGAGTGGCTAGAACAGTTGCTCCGGCCGGGGACCCAGGATCCAGGCGAGTATATAAGGTCAGAGCCTCAGTGAAGGCCCTAGGAAGGCGCCAGCTAGCCAGCTAACTTTGTCACCTTGCAGATGCTTGCATCGGCTCTGGGCTTTTCCCCTGCCTCGACCTAACAGACTTCCTGGCTGAGACCTGATTGGGGGAGGAGGGGGAGGGGAGCGATGATGGTGGTGACTCCAGGGCAACAGCAGCGGGGCGGGGCCGTGGCTGGTGGTGGCTTCCTTGCCTCCCAGGGAACTGATGATGGCTGAGACCAACGCAGACCCTGGGCTTGGATCTTCCCTCAGCCCTGGGAGTGAGCTCGCAGCCTGTTACTGTGCCCCAGGAGGCGGCACCCACACCGTCCGGGGCTAGCGTGGGGGCAGCGCTGGTCGTGGTCACGGGCTGAGCCGTCCAGGCAGGGCGGGCAGGGCGGGCTGGGCGGCGGCTCCCGCGAGGAAGAGGCGGGGAAATTAACCCCCTTTAACACGGTGTGAGAAATGCTCGCCTGCCCATTCACATAACGGACTCGGAGACAGAAGCGTGGCAAAACCAAGGCTCTTTCCAATCCGTTTGGAGGGGTGTCCGGTTGTGCAGCCTGTTTACCTCTGAGGTGCGGGGGCCTCCCCAGCTCCTCCCGGGCGGAGAGCTGTGGGCTCACTGTTTGCCCCTCCGGGGCATTGGGAATCGGGCAGAGGCTTTTCTCGCCGCCTCCACCTGCCCATCCAGCTGAGGCAGGTGCCCCGGGTCCCACACGGTGCCGGCCAGGTGCCCAGGTCTTTGTGCCTGCACCCTCTTTCCTCCTCCCTCCATCCTGTGTGCCCGGGGATAGTCAGCAGCCGCTTCCGTTACACGCTGCTGTGCTGCGGGGTCCGGAGGCCATTCCCGCAGGGGAGACCACGCTCGTCCCGGTAAAGCCCCGTGCCTGTCCGGGCGAGGTGCCTGGCTCGGCGGTCACTGGTACAAGCTCTCCTGAGGACCATGTGGCAAAGCCTGCCAGTTACAAATGCACCACCTGCCCCGCAGCTGGCTGCGGTGTGGGCAGCCGCCCGGAGCGGAGCGAGCACTCTGACACACACTGTGTGGGCGGCACAGTGTTTCTGAGGCCGTTCTCTGTCAGTCCTCGCTGGAGGAGGTGTTTCCCCTCCCAGCCCCTTTTTTAAAGGAAATGAGGGAGAGAGACACCTGTCAGTTACCCCACCTCTGGGCGTGGCCAGCCAGCCGGGGAAGTGAGGGACTGCCAGGTCCTCCTGCTGGACTGGATTGGTCCAACTTTGCATTTTCGTAGCTCCGAGGGAACAACACGAGGCCAAATCTTTGCTTTTCTCAGGGTGGATTCCAAATGGGTTCCGAGCCAAAACTGGTGTGGCTCAGTGGATAGAGCGTCGGCCTGAGGACTGAATGATCCCAGGTTGATTTCTGTCAAAAGCATGTACCTTGGTTGCGGGCACATCCCCAGTAGGGGGAGTGCAGGAGGCAGCTGATCAGTTTCTCTCTCATCAGTGTTTCTAACTCTCTCTCTCCTTTCTTCTCTATAAAAAAATCGATTATATATATATATATATATATATATATATATATATGTATATATATATATATATATATATATATATATATATATATATATATTTTTAAATGGGCTCCGTGAGTAGAAGCAAGCATGACTCTCACTGCCAGTGCTGCTCACTCTGCGGCTCAGGCCTCTCAGTAAAACAGGCTGGCTAATCGCTCCTGGAGACAGTAGAGCAGAGCCCTTTAACACAGCGCCTCATGGTGTGACCCCCAGCCATAACATTATTTTCATTGCTACTTTGTAACTATAAATTATTTTCATTGCTACTTCGTAACTATAATTTTGCTACTGTTATGAATCATAATGTAAATATCTGTGTTTTCCCACTGTCTTAGGAGACCTGCCAGCGGTTCTCAGCTGTGAATGGAGAGAGGTTGAGAACTGCTGTAGAGCCTAATCCCATTGGAAAACAGAGATTTACATTACGATTCATAACAGTAGCAACATTACAGTTACGAAGTAGCAACAACAATGATTTTATATTGGGGTCACACAGCATGAGGAGCTGTGTTAAAGGGCCGTGGCATCGGAAAGGTGGGGGACCGCTGGGCTAATGGCACGGATTCAGACTGCGAGCCCCCGGCAACGTCTGCTCTCCCCGTCAGGATGACGTTCACAGAGCGCTCCTCGGCTGGACGGGCTTCGGCACCCACAGCCCCGGTGCGTGCCCTGCCGTGCGCCAGCGGCCAGCTCCCTTCCCGCTCCAGGACTGGTTTCTCTGTCAGTTAAAAGACCTGTTTTGCTGGCCAGTGTTTGCACTGGCCTCCACCCTCAGCTTCAGGCCACAGACCCCTGCCACCTCACCCCAGCCCCTCCTCCTCAGGAACCTAACCCGGGCAGCACGTGAGCCACCCCCGTTCCCTATCTTGTCAACGGCCAGACTCTGCTCTGGCCTGGCCTCTCCTGACCACGTGGCTCAGGCCGCCCGGGGTGTGGTCCCTGTCACCGGGACCTGCTTCCCTGGTCTCTGTGTCTCCTGGAGCGGTCACACCTTCGCTCCCTCCCGGGCCAGCTGGGCCAGCGCGCCGGAGGCCTGGCAGTTAGGCGCTGTGCCATGTCTCGCGGGCACCTCTTTAGCCTGAACCAGCAGGCGCTGCCAGGGGCAGGCACGCAATTGCACTGAGCAGCGAGGCCCCCACAGGCAGGAGAGCTGCAGGCCGGTGGAGCGAGCCCTCCGCAGGCAGTGGCTGAGAGAGGGTGCTGCACCGGAGCCCCCAGAACCCACGGAGTACAGCACGGAAAGGGGTGGGGAGCGACCCTCCTGGTCAGAACCTACCTAGGCTGTGGTAGGCTCTGCTGCGGGACCCCAGCCACATCCACTGGCTGGCTGCCAAGATTTGTGGCCACCCGGCTCCTCATGCGCCTTCCGTCTGCTATCCACACAAGCCCGCACCCCTCCCGGGGGCTCTGCGGTGCCAGCACACGGCCATGACCTCCAAAGCTCCGGCCCGGGAAATGAGGGCTGGCCAGCTCTCCTGGGTCAGGGCAGTCCTTCTCTCGTGGCGGGTCCCACCAGCAAGGCGGCGGGCACTGAGGCCGGAGCTGGCCGGAGCCCAGGAGGCAGTGCTCAGTCCTGCTTAAGCCCTTGGGAGGTGGAGCCCACTGCTACGCGGTGACTGATCAGAAACGGAAGTTCAGAGAAAGGGAAAGTAACCGGTCAAAGGTCACAGCCAGGGGGCAGCGCCAAGATGTGACCGGACCGTGCCTCCAGACTCACCCTGCTCTCCACTGACCCTGTTATCTCACCGAGATCCCCTTTCCCAAGGACAGCGCCAGCAGGTGGGAGCGGCTGCCTCCTGGCCCAAGTGCAGGAAAATGCACAAAAGTAGGAGCACCCATGCTGACATTTTGGGGCATCTCCTTCTGCTCCTTCTCCTGTGCACTTTGCACTGTCTCTCGTTATAAAACTCCACATGCAGCTTCTGAAGGGCCTCACCACACATGATTATCTAGGAACTGGAAGCCTGGTGCATGACATTCGTGTCCTGAGGGAGGTGTCCCTCAGCCCGGCCTGCGCCCTCTAGCAGTCTGGGACCCCTTGGTGGACATCCCCTGAGGGGTCCTTAGTGCTAAGGTGGAGGTGGAAGAGGCTCCAGCCGCTGCCACTGCGCTCACCAGCCGTGAGCCCAGCTTCTGGCTGAGCGGCGCTCCCCCTGTGGGACCACACTGACCACCAGGGGCAGCTCCTGTGTTGAGCGTCTGCCCCCTGGAGGTCAGTACACATCATAGTGACTGGTCATTCCGCTGTTCAGTTGATTTGCACGTTAGGGTTTTATTACAGTATATAGGATAGCATAATTCACTGAGCCATATTCTAATTACTGAATGTTTACACCATTCATACTTATTACAAACAACCTTCCAGTGAACATCTGTAGGCACCACAGGCTGCAGAGCTGGTCCCTTCCTCGTATAACCTCCAAAAGGAGACGCCGATGTCAAGGGCAGGAACACTGTTTGGACTTTGCTCCCACTCTGACCTGCTTTCCAGGAAGCTGATGCTTGTCTGCCCAGGGAATTGCTCGAAGGCAGCAGACAAGACGGGGTGGTGACATGAACTATCAGGGCAAGAAGAGGACTTCGCCTACGGTCCAGGGCCTCGGAGGCCGTGGCCGCCCTGGAGAGCAGGGCATGGGCATGCTGGGCCCAGATCAACTAGAACTGAGGGAGGTCCTGACGCCATGGAGCCCAAAGAGGAGCAGTTTAGAAGCACAGAAGGGAGCTGAAGTTGACACTGGGCCCAGCAGAGAGAGGGTTCTTCTCATAGGGGGCTCCACACCATGGCAGCGCCAGGGGCCGGCATGAGTGAGCACATGGGCCTCTGGGGCCCAGAAAGAAGCTTGCACTGGGCTGGGGGCACTGAGGAGCCTGAGGTGTGAAAGGGTGGGTCTGTGGAGGGGGCGCTGCCATGCACTCACTACGCACACAGTGTGACCAGAGCGGGGCCAAGAGGGCGCTGGGTGCTGTGTGCCCTGCACCCCGAAGGCTGATGTGATCGAAAAACAGTAAGAGACACCTTCCTTCCACTCAGACTCCTCCAGCCCCTCCACGGCCACCATGGCCTGCATGGGTGCAGCGCTGGTGTGCAGTCACAGACCAGCCTGGCCAAGGACCTACCCGGGAGTTTTCAAAGGCCCAGAGGCAGGGGCTGCCATGGAGGTCTGAAGAAGGTGGTCAGCAGTGGCCGGAGGTTGAGTGGCAGCTCATGGTCAGCTGGGGGAGGGGGAGCTGGCCCATCATGTCCAGGCTGCAGGTTGAGCTCAGCTCAGTCTGGTGGCCTTTCTGCTACTTCTCTTCCTACAGGGCCACCTCTAAAACATTGTGGGGTGAACAAGAGAATTCCTACAAAGACACAGCTAGGTGCTGGGCATGTACCATGTACCTAGTAGTGCTGGCATCATCATTATTATTTTTATTTTAGCTGCTCGACTTACTTGGGGATCCATACCACCCTTTGGGATCAGCAACCTGTTCCCACTCTGGAAGGACAGCAGTTTCTCGAGATCCTTGGGCCAAATTCCCGGGGCTTTAAGGAGAAATAAAAATGTGGAAAATGCGAACCAAGATGATGGCATAGGTAAACACAGGTACTTGCTGCCTCCCACAACCACATCAAAATTACAACTAAAGTACAGAACCACCATCATCCAGAACCACCTAAAGTCTTACAACTAGAGAAGTAAAGAAAAGCACATCAAGGCTGGCAGGAGGGATGGAGAGGCGGAATAGGCTGGTCCGACACCCCTCTGTGCGGTTTTTTTTTTAATCAGGTGGTATATCTCCAAGGCCTCCCATGAGAAGCAAGGGGTTCCAGCCCCACACCAACCCCCCAGCCCAGGGTTCCAGAGCTGCAAAGAGAAGTCCCCATAACTTTGGGCTGTAAAAACCAGTGGGGAGTGTGGCTGAGTGACAGGGAGGCTGCTGGAGACCCAGTTGCTCCTCTTAAAGAGCCTGAGCATGAACTTACATGGTCTTGCTTCCTCTGAGCTCCAACACTGGGCAGCGGCTTTGGGGGAATCCAGGAGCATATGGGAAGGAACCGGACTGTCTGGTATTGGGGCAGGAAATTGGGGGAGGCTTTCTCCCAGACAGGGGTGTTCCTGTACTGAGACCTTCCCCATCCCAGAGCTGACTGGCAACCATATCTGAGTTCTCATCAGTGTGGCCCACACCATCCACTCTGCGCTGGTGATTCCCCGAGACTCCACCCCATCCAATTTGCAGCCCGCCCAAGCTGTTGTCAGCAGCTTTTCCTTATGAATGGCCTGTCCTGGCTCAGGTTTCAGATTTCACTAAAATCTCTTAAACAAGCAGCACCTGGAGTCAGTATGCCCCAAATCTATCATTAAGAAGGCCAAGACCTGGCACTAGCCTGCATTACTTCACAGCTGTGCCTCGCTTGGGCACTTTCAAGCCCAATACAAGTAGCAGCCTTCTTCAGCTCTCTGTGTAGCTCCCATCAGGTGGCCCCAGGCAGTGGCTGAGTTTGCACCTCCCAGGAGGCCCCAAGCCCAGTGCACCCAGTGGACAGTTTAAAACCATACCAGATTAACAACTCTACACATCCACGAGTGAGACACTCAAGGGGCAGACTCCAGGACCAAAGTCCCGTTGAAGGAGGTCCTGCTCCACAGGAGTGTCTCCTACCCAGCAGCTCTCCCACCGTAGTCTCAGCTGGTCCTCATAGACAATTGGCCTGGAGGTCAATTCCTCCCAGTGATGCCAACAGCAATCAAGGTTCAACTACAACAAGATTTAGAGTGCCCAGCTCAGGTGACTGGGGAGGCTGAACCACTGGGCTCTACAGGACACCTACCACACGAGGCCACTCTACCAATTCCAGGAGACTAGAAGCTCTACCTAATACATAGAAACAAACACATGGAAGCAACCAAAATGCAGAAACAAAGAAACATGTCATAAATGCAAGAAATGGAAGCAAGCAAACTACTGGATACAGAGTTCAAAACAATGTTTATAAGATTACTTAAGGATCTTCAGGAGAGCTTCAAGGGATTCAAAGAGAGCTTCAAGGGACTTAGTGCGACTTAGTGAGACTATATATATATATATATATATATATATATATATACCAGTTATAAATTAAGCATACAGTAACTGAAATAAAGAATAATTTACAGGGATTCAACAGTAGAGTAGATGATTCTAAGAATCAAATCAACAATTTGGAATACGTGGAAGCAAAATCACCCAATCAGAAAGAGCAAAAAGAAAAAAAATAACCAAAATATGAAGATAGTATAAGGAGCCTCTGGGACAACTTCAAGCATACCAACATTAGCATCATGGGGGTACCAGAAGGAAAATAGAGAGAGCAAGATATTGAGAACCTACTTGAAGAAATAATGACAGAAAACTTCCCCTACCTGGTGAAAGAAATAGACTTATAAGTCCAGGAATAAGAGTCCCAAATAAGAGGATCCCAAAGAGGCTCACACCAAGACACATCATAATTAAAATGCCAAAGGTAAAGGACAAAGAGAGAATCTTAAAAGCAGCAACAGAAAAAGTTAGTTATATACAAGGGAGGGCCCATATGACTGTCAGCTTATTTCTCAACAGAAACTTTGCAGGCCAGAGGGAGTGGCAAGAAATATTCAAAGTCATGAAAAGCATGGACCTATAACCACAATTGCTCCACCCAGCAAAACTATCATTTAGAATTGAAGGTCAGATAAAGAACTTCACAGACAAGAAAACCAGTATTACATGAAATGTTGAAAAGTATTCATTAAGAAGAGGAAGAAGGAAACTGGCAGTCGGACATCCCTCTCGCAATCCAGGACCACTGGCTCCTAACCACTCACCTGCCTGCCTGCCTAATGCCCCCAACAGTCCTCCCCTGCTGGCCTGGTCACCCCCAATGGCCCTCCCCTGCTGGCCTGGTCACCCTCAATGGATCACCCCAATTCTCCTCACCTGCTGGCCTGATCTCACCCCCCAACTGCCCTCCTCTGCTGTCCTGGTCACACCCCAACTGCCCTCCCCCATGGGCCTGGTTGCCCCTAACATCCCTCCCCCCCAACCCCACCCCGGCCCTGGCTGCCTCAGCAGGATGTGGGAGGAGATGTCAAACACCTGTGCATCATAGGGCTGCTGAGGGCTAAAGCCCTGTGCTCTGGACCACACAAAACAGGAGGTATGACTTTGCATCTGGTGGGAATCTAATTGAGTAAAATTAAATAATAACTATGCATAAGAGGAAAGGTTCAAACTGCAGTTCACTTATTTGATTGCAGCCTGCTAAGAATCTCCTGAGGAGACAGCTGTTGCCAACACATATGCCGCTGCAGGAGGTGCCCTGGCGTCACACTTGGATAGCAACACAAGGACCACCGAAAAAATTTATTTCCACTTTTTCTGTCTTATAAATTTTCTACAATGTGGACATGCTTTTAAAAAATCAGTATGTCTATCCATCAATGAACATTTTAAGAAAATATTTTCTTCTTGATTTCAGAGAGAGGAAGGAAGAGGGAGATAGAAACATCAATGATGAGAGAGAATCCTTGATTGGCTGCCTCCTACTTGCCCCCTACTGGGGATCGAGCCCACAACTCAGGTATGTGCCCTGACCAGGAATCCAACTGTGGCCTTCTAGTTCATGGGTCAACACTCAACCACTGAGCCACACTGGTCAGGCCCATTCACTGATTTAAGAAACAAAGTACGGCCACCTGCTGCCACCCGGATGAGCTGTCAGTCACGCTGAGTGGGAGAGCCAGTCACCAAAGGCACCATGGCAAGGCCCCCTCAGCAGAGTCCAGCAGAGCTGGGCCCAGAGAGACAGAAAGCGCCTGCTGGTGCCTGGGCTGACAGGGTGCGAGGGAGCGACTGGGGTGGGGGTGGGTGTGGGTGTTCCGGGGAGTGATGAAATGCTCTGGAATTAGAGAGTGGTGATGGGGTACAACTCTGGAGATACTAAAAACCACTGAATTGTACACTTGACAACAGTATTTTCTGTGGAATGTGACTTATGCCTCAATAAAGCTGTTATTTAAAAAATCAACATGTTTTTAAATTTGGGAGTAAAGAAAGTGTTACATCAGCATATTAATTATGAAGAAGAATAAAATAAAGATGGACCACTGGTGTCTGTGAGGTCCCGTCCGGTGGGGTCGGAGTGGAAGGGCCAGACAGACGCCCTCCAAGCCATACAGAGGCCACACAACCCCTGCGCGTGCTTCCCTGACTGCACCCTTCCCTTGGACCCTGAAAGGCCTCCTCTGCGGGTCCCTGTCCTCCTAGGGCACTCCTGCCACCCACTCTGCTCTCCAGAGCTCCCTGCTGTCCTGCCTGGCACCAGTGGTCCAGTGGCCCCTGCTGGCGAGGCGCTGCCTCCCCGTGCGGTGGCCTGTGCGGGCTCCAGGAGGCTGTGCTTGGTCTGCCCACTAGGCTGTTCTGCTGCCTGAGCTCGCTGAGGAAGTGCCTGACACCAGGCTCCAGCCTCCCGCTCTGGGGTGCCCCAGCGGAGTGAGCAGAGGCAGACGGTGGGGTCTGGCCTCGGCCCTCCCTGCCTCCTGAGTGAACTTGTGTCGACACTGACCGCACCTCTGCATCGCTGCTCATGGCCATATGTCCCTCTCACAGATGACCAAACTGTCAACGTGGTTCTGTTGCCTGCTGGGTTCTGGCCCTGGAAGTGCCCATCTTACTGATTAGGCTGGGCACCAGGGCAGCCTGGACTTGGGGTGACTTGGGGCTCTTGGCACTGGAGTCTAGGTAGCCGGCTAAAAGCTCTTGCTAGTGGGAGGGTCACTGTGGCTAGCTCTGTGGCCTTGAACAAGCTACTTAAAATCGAAGAGTCTCTGGGCTGGGCCTCAACACATTCATCTGTGACGGGGAGAGAATCAAGCCATTTGGCCAGCCAGCCACCGAGATGGCTGCTCCAGGCACAGAGAGAGGTGCTGTCATCACCAGCCGGGCAGATCCTTTGCGGAGCGTTTCCCACCGGTTTGGCTCGTTCCAGCCTAAGTCAACTGTAAAGCAGACGGGCAGTGTCAGAGCCAGGGACAGAGGCTCGGCGGTGTCAGGAGACTTGGCCAAGGACACACAGGGATCCTGGCAAAGTTCTGGTCCCACAGTCTGTCTGAGGAAGGCTTCCCCTTCCTGGCCTAGGATCTGTACAGAGCCCAGCCAAGGTTTCTTGCAAAGGGAACTGACTCTTTCACCGGTAGCTTAGCCACGGACTCTGTGGTCATGGTCAGCAGAGGAGGCATGCTGCCGCCCCGGAGGCGTGTGAGCAGGGCCCGAAGCCAGCCCGGGGCCGAGCACACAGTACACACCGCACCCAGGCCGAGCTGCTCGGCGATGTGGGAGCACTACTGCCGCACTTTGCACACCTGCCGCTGTGGATGGGCCGGGCCCACAGGCCTGTGTGAACGGCCAGCCAGCTCCTCCGTCACCACGGGACCGGGGAGGCAGAGCGGGGGCCGGGCGTGGGTGTCTGCATGTCCCGGGCTCCCCTTAGGAAGGCGAGGCCCGCCTACGCCAGGTTGGCTCTCCAGAGCCTCGAGGACTTGGAGAAGCTGGCACTCTTCCAAATGGGAGAAACCAGGTCAGGCCGGTTCTTCAAGGGGATCCTGGGCTCTGCACGCAGGACGGGCTGGTCTGTGGCCCCGCAGGGAAGACCTTCACCCCCCCCCCCCCTCCTCTGCCTGGAAGACCGGCTCCGGGGGAGGCCGCTCAGGTCCCCACACAGGGTGTCCTGGGGCAGAGCTGGGTCTGCTGCGGGCCCGTCCTCATGTGGACTCTGAGCTTGACGCCTGTCCCACGAGTGAAGACTGAACCCTGCATTTGGCAGGTGTGAGCCAAATGCCCAGCCCAGTGCCAGCACTCCGTGGAACCACAGCTCCCTGGGGGGAGTCCTGATCGTGGCATCTGTCCATTTCCATGGTGTAGTTTCTCCCAGTTTTGCCACGTGTCACTGACCAGTTGGAAAGAGGTGCCAGCCTTCCCAGGTGGTGTCTGTGGCTCCAGCCCCACCGGCACCTGCAGGACCTGGGAAAGTCCCGCTGCTCTGGAAAGCAGCTGGCACCCCCCTACCCCCCCTGAGGGCCGCTGTCACCGAGTGCCTTTGTGCCGCGGGCTCCCGGCCCAGCAGCCACAGGTACACCACCTGTTTGAAAGTTTGTGTGCTTAGCAGTGTGCCAGGCCAGGGGGCAGGGATCAACACGAGAACATCCTGGCATCTCCCCTGGCAGCTGCCTCCCCTTGCCTCTCTTTCCTGCTCTGGAAGTGGGCCAAGGGCTACACACCACAGGCTTATGGACGGAGGAGGGGAGAGGTGTGAGCTCAGGGCCTGCGCCCAGTGGGGCTGGGGAACCGGCAGTGTAGTCTGTGCCGTAGGCCATTTCCCTGAAGGGGCTCCAGAGAAGGGCATGTCGGTGGGGTGGGCGTCCAGAGGAGGAAGGGTGAGGGAGGATCTGCAAAGAGGGGACGGTGCCATTTAAAAGAGGCGTGAGACCTAGACCGGGTCCTCTGCAAGGCTCTCCTGCCCTACCCCCCACAGGGCAGCTCAGCCTGTTTAGGAGCTCTGGGGCTTAGAGCAGATGATCTCGGCCTTTGGGGTCTCGGTTGTTCAATTGCAGAAGGGGATTATGAGGACAGCACTCACCCTCCCGGCGAGGTGGTGAGGTCCTGGCGGGCCCTATGAAGTGAGAGGGGCGCCCACCCTCCGCAGGCATGGGTGGGGTGGCGTAGGCATCTCCCTGAGGTCTTCCTAAGGGCGGGGACCCGGGCGCTGGTCCTTCGCCTTCCGGCCTGCCCATGCTGCCCAGGCTCAGGGCTCCGCGGCTGGCACGCCTACGGCGCTAGGTGAGGAGGGGAGCCTGTGCCTCTTCTGGAGACGCGGGCTCCCCGCGGCCGGCAGTCGCGAGAGGCAGTCCAAACGCCCGCGGGCCGGGGTCGCCAGGGTGGGCGCTGCGGTGCTGCAGCCCCGGCCGGAGCCGCCCGCAGGTGGCGGCAGTCGGCGGCCAGGTGGGCGTGCCCGCCCCGCCCCGCGCCGCGCCGCCCCGCCTCCCGCGCGCCGGGTCTGAGCGGAGCCGGTGCGGAGCGAAGCCGCGCGGAACCCGAGCTGCACGCTCCGCGCCCGCCCGCCGCTGAAGCTCCAGGGAGCGCGTCACCGCGGGACCCGAGAGCCGGGAGCGACCGGCCCGAAGCGCGGCCTTGCCCGCCCGGCCGCGGCATGGACGGCGCCCGCTCGCCCTGTGAGTGCGGAGCCCCCGCCGCCTCCTTTGTGCGCGCGCCGCGCCGCGCAGCCCCCTCCCCGCGCGCTCCCCGGCGCCCCCGGCCAGGCCCTTTGTGGAGCCGCCGGGCGCCGGTCCTCCCTGCGCCCCCCTCACCTCCCGGCCCCCCGCTCTGAGCCCGCGGCCGGGGCCAGCCCCTCAGGCCCCTTCCCCCGGCCTGCGGGCACGGCCTCCTCCCCGACCCGGCCGCTCACGCCGCAGCCCCTCCGCGGGGCCAGCCCCGAGCGCCTCCGCCGCCGGGCGCAGGGCGGGCGGGCCCTCGAGGCGCGGTCTCCCCGCGGCCGGGACAGGTGCGGGCCCGCTGACGCGGCTGTGTCCTTGCCGGCAGAGAGATGGACGGTGATGGCCGCCTAGACGCCCGCGGAGCGCCGGGGAAGGCCGGGCGCGGCGCAGGGCCCGCGGGCATGGCGGAGCCGACGGCGGTGCCCAGGGAGAGGGCGGCGCGGCCCGGGCCGCAGCGCTTCCTGCGACGCAGCGTGGTGGAGTCGGACCAGGAGGAGCCGCCGGGCCTGGAGGCCGCCGAGGCGCCCGGCGCGCAGCCCCCGCAGCCCCTGCAGCGCCGGGTGCTGCTGCTCTGCAAGACGCGCCGCCTCATCGCCGAGCGTGCCCGCGGCCGCCCTGCAGCCCCCGCGCCCGCCGCGCCCGCCGCGCCCGCCGCGCCGCCCTGCGCTCCCTGCGCCCCCAGCGCCCCCAGCGCCCCCAGCGCCCCCAGCGCCCCCGGCCCCGAGCCCACGGGAGCGCAGGACCCCGGCCCGGACGCGGTGCCGGCCCCCGCCCCGGACGGGCCACGAGAGGAGGCGGCAGCGGCAAGGAAGGAGGACGCCGGGCCGCTGCCTGAGGCCAGGCCGGAGCCCGCTCCTGCCCGCCGGGATGAGCCCGAGGAGGAGGAGGACGATGAGGATGACCTCAAGGCCGTGGCCACCTCCCTGGACGGCCGCTTCCTCAAGTTTGACATCGAGCTGGGCCGCGGCTCCTTCAAGACGGTGTACAAGGGGCTGGACACGGAGACCTGGGTGGAGGTGGCCTGGTGCGAGCTGCAGGTGCGTGGTGGGCCATATGTCCCCCTCTGGTACCGGCCCCTAAGCGGCTCACCTTTGTGTGTGCCCGGCGGGGGGCCGGGGGCGGGGTGCTCTGTGCGGTACCGGTGGGGGATGGAGGTGGGATCGCCTGGTGTGTGGCTTCCGGGTGTGTCTCACCGCCTCTCCTTCCTCGGAGCTGGGGGCTGCACCGACCCGGGCTGTGGGTCCCGTGTCCTTGCGGAAATAGTGTCAGGGCTGCCCGGCTGTCCTGGGCGTGGGAACTCCGAGCTCCTCTGCAATGAGCACTTCCATGTCTTGCAAGGAGTAGGTGCCCTGGCCTGGGCTCCTAAGGGGCCGCTTCTGAGCCAGGCCTGTTTAGGGTGGGCCCGTGGTCCAGGGCTGCTGGACAAGGTCTGGAATTGCTGTGAGTGGCTTCTTGGAGCTCCCAAAGCCCATTTGTTCACCAGTGGGTGCATGATGTCTTAAAACTAAATCATGCTAAAGGCAGATGGGTGGCTTTTTTTTTTTTTTTTTGCAAAGGCTTTGGGCATGCATTTTTCATAACCTTGCCCTTGTGCTGGCTGTGTCAGTCCTGGCCCTGGAAGATTATATAAACCGTAACCCGAGCTGCCCTGGGCGCTGTGGAAGCTGGGGCCATGCCTGTCACAGTGGGTGTTTACTGCCCTCTGTCTTGTGGGGGCAGCTGTCCAGCATGAGGCGGCCTCAGTGGTGTAAGCCGACCCAGCGCCCGTAAAGCTAGCCGGGCCTTCCAGGTTTGACGCAGGCCGCCTGCCTTTGGTTGCTCTGTCCTCCAGGCTCTGGCTGTGTGTGTGTGTGTGTGTGTGTGTGTGTAAGAGAGAGAGAGAGAGGAGGAGGTGGGGGCGGAGAGCGCACGCACGCTGGGCTAGTTGGTGGTGCTGACTTGTCCTCAGCCTTTTTCCTGAGACAAAGGATCAGGGCCGCCCTCCTGAGGGAAGCCCCTTGGTCCTGCTGTGGAAATGCAGGCGTGTCCCAGGGTGTCCTTGGGTGGCAGAGCTGCCCTCTCCTTCGCAGCCCTGCCGAGAGGTGCCCGGGCCTGTGTGTGCTGGAGATGGCACGGGAGTGGGCATCACTGCTCACAAGAATGCAGAGAAGAGCAAAGATCGGAGAGGGAAGATGGGGGTAAGAGGTGGGGGCAGGGGAGGTGGCTTCCTGGTTCTAGAGGGTAGCTGTGCAGTCCCACCGCCGAGCGACCAGGCCTCTGGCGTGGCAGTGGGCACCCCGGTGCTCCACGGTAATGCCCAGGCAGGAGGCAGCAGCACTGGCGAGGCCGCAGCAGTGGAGCACAGGGGTCTGGCCGAGGCATTGTAGGTGCTGAGACCCTGGGCGGGATGAGGAGGCTGTCCACTCATCTCCTTTACAGTGGTCTGCCTCTGGCCTGAGCAGAGCTCGCAGTGGAGCCTGCCTGTCCGGGGCCTGGACGTGGGTGGTGGAGGAAAGGCTGGAGGCAGAGGGAGAGGGATCGGCTGAGGACCGGCTCCTCACCGCCCAGAGGCTGCTGTCCCCCATTTTACTGAGGACCCCCACGGAGGCCAGCAGCGAGGACACAGGTGGGGAGGGAGCTGGCAGCATCGTGGGAGGAGGCCCAGCCTGGTGCTGTCCACTTAGGGCTGGAGAAGAGTGTGGAGGGAGGTGCCAGCTGAGGCCCCAGCGCCGCTGTGCATGGGGGCACCGTGTGGACGTGTGGTGTCAGGCTCCCTCCCGTGGAGGGTGGGTCGCCTAGAGCACCGCCTTCAGCGCAGGAGCTTTATCCGGAGGCTCCCTCGCCCCCAGGCCTGGCCTTGTCTCAGGACCCTGGCCTGCAGCATTGGATACCCGAAGCCTCACCCTCAGAGTCTGTTTAATCCTCTCTCCCTCTGCACGTGGGGCGTTGGCACCTCTTGGTACCCGTGGGGAACTGAGACCGTGTCACCTGCTTGCTGGGTCTGGGTTCCTGCCTGGGGAAGCCGTGCGTTTCTGGGTCTGGAGGCATGAGTGGAGGACCTCAGCTCGCCGTGGCGTCGGTGTGGTGGAAGGGCTTTGCCGGGGCCAGTGTGGCGGCTCCTGAACTCTCTGCACGTCCAGGAGGACACCGGTTTCTCGGGAAGCCATTTTAAAGTATCACGCCTGTCTCTTTTCTTTCAAATGAACGTTTGTTCCTGGCTTTGGAACATATTACGCTAGTGATGTAGGAAGTGCCAGCATGCCAGAATCGCTGCCCTCGCCCCGGCTCCGGTTCCCACACTCCTGTCCTTTGGCCGCGCCGGCCCCACAGACGCCTCCTGTCATGGTGCTCGGGGAGGCGGGCTGGCCCTGCTCTGAGCGGGGGGCAGTCTGGAGCACTGGGCCCCGCTGCTCAGGTCACTGCACCTCTGAGCCTGGGGAGACCTGAGGAGAGGAAACGAAGCCAGCCCAGACCGGCCGAGGCGGGAGCCTAGCGGGAGGCGCCCAGCCCACCCGCCTCTCCCAGGTCTCCCTCAGGGACCCGGGACCCAGGCCTAGGCCCGTGCACCTCCTCCCACGGAGGCTCTGAGCTGCTGTTGCAGGACTGGGCACAGCCTCCTGGCGGTCCCAACCCAGAGCCTTTGCCTCCCACCGGGTGTCCGGGTTCACGGCCAGCATGGGGTCGTTCTGCCTCCTGGGGCATCCGTCCTTTGACCTTCACCCAAGCACTGTAGTGCCCCTTCAGGTGCCAGAGGCCGAACCCCCCTCCTCAGGCCCTGGGTCTCCCCTGTTCTCTCATGAAGCCACCCTGCAGCTGCCGGAGGTGGCTGGCTCCCGGGGCGGACTGGCCTGGGTTCAGGCTAGGGAGCAGCTTGCAAACGTGGGGACCATAGGACCTGGTAATGGTGACCTGCTGGTGTCCCCTTGATGGGCCACAGCGGCTCCGTGTTCCCCACCTCCTGTGCCTGTTCCCCTGTCTGTGCCTCAGATGTGGGAGACGCGCCTGGGGACGTGCTGCATGTGGCCATGCCGATGGCACCGGTCCACTCCCTAGTGTCGGATGGCCAGCTGCCGTCCCTGTGGCCATGGCTCTCCTGTGGCCGTGGCTCTCCTGTGGCCGTGGCTCCCCTCTGGCCATGGATTCTGCACTGCGCTGGCCGAGCTCAGGCGCCCTCCTGCCATGCACCCTCCTCTTTAATAGACAGGCCGCGTCCACCCCCCCCCCCCCTCACCAGCAGCCTGGCCAAGGTGGGGAGGTCCCTCCCCAATCCCTCCCGCTTTCCCAAGAGCCCTCAGCAGCTGATGGGAGGGGGTGTTCCGAAGGGATGGTACACCCGGGCAGCAGGACCTGAGAAGGCTGTAGTTTGCAGGTGGCTGCCCTCGTTGGTATTTTTATCAAGCTCCCAAGAGCTTAGTTTTTTGCGAGAGCTGTGTTGGGAGGTCAGTTGGATGCCAGCACTGAGCTTGTTTTTTCCCAGTGAAGCCACACACCACGGTTCTGGTTTGGTTGGTGAGAGGTTGGTACCAGCCACCTGGAGGCCAGGGCAGGCCGTGGTGCCCCTGCCCACGTGGTGCTGGGGAGAGGGATGTGGTCTATGAAGATGGACAGACCTGATAACGGACCAAAACCCATGATGGGGTCACCATCATGGGCACATTGGGCATTCTAGGCTCCTTCCCTGTTGGAAGTAAGCGCTCCCGAGACCGGCTGTGTGCCCTCTGGGTGTCCTTGGAGGCCCTGCTGTGTGGGTATCAGCTGAGCCTTATTCAGGGCCAAATCCTGAAGGACTTGGGTGCAGACAGCCTCACGCCTGGGGAGGGCACCTCCCACCCTGTGCCATTTCTCGGTGGTGGTTGGAGGCTTACTCTGAAGTGGGTGAGCATTGCTGGTGGATTGTGGGTCCAGACATGATGGTGGTGAGTAAAATAATTGCTAAGAGGAGAGGGAGCAGATGTTCCAGAAGTTTCTGGCACCAGGCCTATGCTCAGAGCTCCATGGTGCAGTATGGCTTATTGGCTCAGATGTATGGCATTGTTGAGTGTGTGCTCTGGTTTCAGCTGGGGTACCACCATGAGCAGGGCCCACCATGGAGAGGCGCCCGTGAGAAGCTGCAGGAACGGGGTGGGGCTGTGTGGGGAGAGTCTGCCCTGCGGTCCAGGCCAGTGGGCTGCCATGGGCTTGCCTGCGGGTGCCGCTCACCTTGATGGCGGCCTGGACTGGCGGCCTCTGTGATTTTGGGCATCTTGTGAGGCCAGAGCTGGTGATGCCCAAGGTGAGGCAACGACTCCAGTGTCACTGGTGCGGAGAGCTGGGCCGGGCCCAGCAGAGGTGTGGCCACCTGCCGGGTCTCCTTCACGGTCCCCCTCGGCTGCGTGGCAGGCGGGTGCTGGCATCTGCCTGTGGGGGCTGTAGGGGTGTTCAGGAGCCCCGTAACTAGGCACACAAACACCCTAGGAGCAGGAGGCCTGCTACGTGCAGACTCCAGCCCCACAGCTCCCCTTGGGCGCCTCAGTTTACCTGTCTGCAGTGAGGGCAGTGCCGGCCAGGCTTGAGGGTGTGGAGACTGGAGAGTGTGCTGAACAAAGGCAGGCACTGTGCTTCCTTCGAGGACACAGTTTTGAGGAGCACAGGTGGGAGGGAGAGCCAGCTGATCTGGAGGGGCCAGGCCTGCCTGTCACTCCCCACTGGTGCGGGCCATCCTGCACTGCCGACGAGGAGAGGATGTGTGGAGGCAGCATCTGGGATCCCCAGGAAGTGGGTGGGGATCTGCCTGGACCAGAGGCTGCAGAGGTGGAGGTGCTGTGGGCCGGTAGAGAGGCCCCAGCGAGATCAGATCGGAACAGAAGCACAGCCCATGGGACGGAGTGATCTGAGTGTTTTTCTGCTTTACCAAGTTTTCAAATCTGGCTCTGTTCCTGGGTGGGTTGAGTTCTAAGATTGCCCAGAAGACTATTTCTACACCTAATTATGCCAGCATTTTAATAATACAAAGATTTTTGGAAAAGAATGAAATAAAAGCTCAAGACTGTGTATTGGTGACAGAATAGTAAATAGACCCCATTGGGGAAGACCAGAGAGCCCAGAACGGACGGACCCACCTGAGAGTCAGCTGCCCTTCAGGGGGCATGCCGGGCGGGAGCAGCTGGCCACCCTCGTGCAGAAAGGGTGTGTATGCAGAATGTCCTCCTTCACAAAAATTAGCTCGTAATGGATCAGATCTCCCTGGAAAACTCAGAGCTCCAAAACTTTAGAAGGTAGCAGCAGGAAATTTAGGTGGCCGTTGGCGTGGAGATGACTTTTTGGATACAACACCAGAAGTAAGATGCGAGAAAGAAAAACTAAGTTGAATTTGATTAAAATGGAAAACTGCTCTGCAGAGCCACTAAGGGAGAACAGAAAGACAAAACACAGACTAGGGGTAGGTCTTTGCCAAACATAGACCTGATAACGGACCGCTACCCAGAACATACAAAGAACTTAAAACCCAAAATAAGAACGCACAGTTTGATTAAAAAACGGGCCAAAGACCTTAAGACACCTCATTAAACAAGATACTCAGATAGCAACTGGACACGAAAAGGTGCGCAACGTCACATACTGTTAGGCCCATTAGGACGGGGAAGCCAGAGCCCTGGCAGCCCGGCTAGCCGGACGCGGGCCCGGAGCTGCGTGCTGGCGGGAACGCAGATGGCACGGCCAAGGTGGAGGCGGCGTGGACGTTCCTTACATAACCCCGCAGCCCCAGCAGTCACGCTCCTTGGCGTTCGCCCAGAGGGCCTGGAAACGCTGTCAGGATGTTTACAGCACTGGATTCACAGCCGCCTGAACTTGGATGAAGCCAGGCGTCCTCGGCAGTGTCGGATACACAGACTGCGGTCCGAGCAGACCGGGATATTCTGTGATTTTAAAAGCTGTCAAGCCACGGAAGGATGGATGAACCTCCATGCACATGCTGAGGAGAGAAGCTGTCTGAGGCCACCTGCAGCTATGACATCCTGGAAAAGGCAGAGCTGTGGAGACGCGGTGGTTAGGGTTCGGGTGGCCCTGAAAATACACTGTGTGCTCAGGTAATGGTAGATGCGTGTCCTTGTACATAGTCCGAACCCACAGACTGATGTATAAATCCACAGACTGTGAATTTAAGTTAATAATAACGTACTGGTATTGGCAATCAGTTCTAGCAAATGTGCCACATAAATTCGAGAGGTTACTAATAGAAGAGGCTGTGTGTGTGAGAGAGAGAGAATTCATGAAAACTGTACTTTCTGCTCAGTCTTTCCATAAACCTAAAACTTCTCTGAAAAAATAGTTGTTAATTAAAAAACAGTATAACAGCTACATTAAAGAAGTTTGCAGAAATGAAAAAAAGCCACTCATAATCCAAGTGAATATAACTTATTTTTGCGTATTACCTGGAGCTTGTTCATGTACAAACATCTTTTTTATAAATACAGCTGCAACTGCAGGGTGTCATAGCTTTTAAAATTGTTATTTTTTTTGGCTCTAGAGCATCTGCTCCCAGGGTGTTGGGGTGTTGGTGCTGGTGGGCCAGGGAAGGTGCCCTCACACCCATCTCGCCTACAGCAGGGTGCTGTCCCAGGTTCAGGAGGGAGGCCTCCATGGTGGCTCTGGAGATGAAAGGAAGCCTTGAGCCCTGCCGAGACATGGCAGAGGAGCCGGGGGGCGGGGGGTGCATGCTGGGTGAGGGATTTGGTGCCTCCTAGTCCTGGTGGTCTGTCAGGGGCTGTGCTTGTGGGCAGAAGGTCCGAGCTGGCCATCAGCTGGCCATGGGCGGGCACCGGAGGGGAGGGCGGGAGGAAGCTCTGAGCACATTGGAGGCTCCAGGCCTCCCCAGTGAGGGGATCACAGGAAGCTTGTGGAGCAGAGGCGGCTGGCACGGACTGCCCTGGCCGTGGTCTTTCAGTCCACAGGCTGCTGCCGAAAGACGTGGGAGTGCGCTGGGCAGGCTGCTGTGTGGACGCCGGCCGTGCGGTGCGGGGTGGTGTGGGAGGCGCCCCTCCACCTCGTCCTCTGTGCTCCCCTGGGACAGGACGGCCCTGGGGAGAGGGGTGCCTCGGGAGGCAGCTCCCCTGTTCTAGGCTAACAGGCTTGCCGTGGCCCTGTTGCGTGCTGGGGTCTAGATGTGGAAATCAGCCCTGGCCCGGCCCCTGCTTGTCTCCGACGGAGGACCGTCCGCCCTCCCATGCCCACTCTCCCCTCGGCCGCTCGCTCCCCTGGCTGGGCCTGCTCGGAGCCCGTGTGCTGGGACAGCCTCAGCTACCAGCCAGTGGCTGCGCAGCGCAGAGCTTCGGTGGCGCTAAAACTTGCAGATGGCCGCTGGAGACCCTGGCAGTGTACGCAGGCACAGACGGCTGGTTTGTCCTGCTCTCAGGCCTAGGCTGCCTCGCGAGGAATCTCAGCCGCATCTCAAAGCAGGGAGTGAGGGCCTGGGTAGGTGTGGGTGTCACACTTCAGCCTGCAAAGGAGATGTTGGCTGGAATCCTCTCTGTCTCTCTGGCTAGAAGGGGGTGGCAGGGGTTCGGGGAAAGCAGGAAGGTGCAGGCAGGTTCTGTTCTGTTCGCTGGGGCTGGGCTCAGCGGGTGTTGCTGGGAGGGCGGGCTGACCTGCCGTCTGTTTTGGGTTCCTCGTACCCCCCAGGCCCTGCAGGTGTCTGCTCTCCGAGGCTGCGACATCCGCTTCTGGGTCCCCCGGCCTGCCCCTCCATCTCCAGGCTGTGCCCGGGGCTCCCTCCCATCCGGGGACCCCACCTCCCGCTCTCCTCTTCCCTCCTCGGAGCCTTCTTCTCTCCAGCAACCCAGTTTTTATTTCTCAGCCAACTTTTTGTTTAGAAAAACGTAGGAAAGTTGTGTTACCAGTTTTTAAGAGCTTGCCACACCTGTTTTCTCTTTCTGCATGTGCTTTATTCTAGCCCATTTACACCTCGCCCTGACACCCAGCAGCAGCTCCTATAGGAACGGGGCGTTTGCCCACAAACACAGCTGCCATCCAAGGAGGGGCAGCAGCGGTGTCTGGCGTGGCCTGTGCCCATGTGCTCGGCATTTCCGCCTGGACCCAGGACAGGTCGGTGATGGGGTGTTGCTTCTGGCTCTCATGTCATTGTTTTAAACAAAAGGTATTTTAATTGATTTCAGAGAGGAACGGAGAGGGAGAGAGATAGAAACATCAATGATGGGAATCCTTAATTGGCTGCTTCCTGCACGCCCCCAACTCGGAATCCAACCGTGACCTCCTGGTTCATAGGTTGACACTCAGCCCCTGAGCCAGGCCGGCGAGCTCATGTCAGTTTTAATCTATAACAGCCCCGCCCCCCTAATCATTATGTTTGTACTTTTTGCAGCTTGCCTTGGCTGCACAGCCATCGGGGATGATCCTGTGGGAACCATCCAGGATTGGGGGAGACAGATCAGACCATGCTGGTCTCTCCTGATGGGCGGTCGGGAGGAGCTGGGACCTGACCCAGCCGAGCAGGCTGCTCTAGGAGGCTGCTGCAGATGTGGGCCTCCTGGGACGCCTGCTCCCGCCTGCCTGCGCTGTGCACCTGCCCAGGATCCACCTGCATTAGCTGCACGTGGTGCCGGTTGCACCCTGAGCTCCTGGTGCTGGCAGCGGTGTGGACTTCTGCAGGAGAGTGGACCCCGACCTCTGGGGGCCATCCCCAGGCCTTGCTCCCGTGCGGGGCTTTTGCCCACCCACACCCCTGTCATCCTGGAAGGTGAGGGCCAGGTCCCCGGGTGCCAGCGCTGGGCCCCAGTGAGCGGGACTGTCGGGATGGAGGCCGTGGCGGGCAGGGGGTGGGGAGGCCACTTCACGAGGGATGTTTCCAGCTCCTTAAGTTCTTTGGAATGTGGCAGACGTGACAGATGCTGAAACCCGAAAACCTTTCCTTTTGTGGGACCCTGGGAGCTCCCTTCTCATTGCTAGAAGGACACTGCCTAGTCCACCGGTCATTTGGTGAAGCCAGTGAAGTCTATGAGAAGCTGCCGAGTCTCCTGAGCAGCCTCTTCACTTGGTGCCGGCCGTGTCTGTGCTCATGGTTTTGGTTTTCTTGCAAAGTCATGTTCATTGTGAGCCCACTGCAGGGGTGAGTGAGGCCACCAGCCTCCCTTGTCCCTGGTGGAGGCTGATGGGGGCGGCGAATTCAGGGGGGGCTCAGCGCTAGCCCCGCCCCTGCAGCTGGACCCAGCCACCAGCGCTGTCGAGGCCTGACTCCTTTCTCGAGACGAGGGTGTCTCCTCAGTGCCCGTGGCCAGGGCCTGGCCCCCGGGGAGCAGGGCTGTGTGCTGTGTCTCAGGCCAGAAAGTCATCTGCCACGTTGGCCAGACAAACCACTGACACCTGCCTGGACAGGCTCAGGGATTTCTCCTTTTCATTGAAGGGGTGCAGCAGGAGAGGGAGTTCATTTTTGGAAGAATCATTGCAAACTGGAAGGCAAAGGAGAGAAGATGGGAGCAGGGTGGGTGCAGTGCTGGGCGTCCCCTGGGTCTGTTGGGGCTCCGTGTGCTTGGGTTTGGGGGAAACCTGTGTACACATCAGGACTGACCTGCTGGGACTTAAGAGAGTTGGGGGTCGGTGCAGGGTCCCCTCCTCGCCCGAACGACGCCTAGAGGAGCCCCTTTCTCCATCCTCCAGGGTGTCATGGGCTCCGGGAGCAGGCACCTGGGATGTGGGGTGGGGTGGCCACAGGCGTAGGCAGAGGCCAGTTCTAGGGGCCCTGTGGAATGATCTGGGCTGTGGCATGTCCTTGGCCCTGGGGGCACAGCACCCTGACCCTGGCTGCACACCGTGACCTGAGCTGTGCTAGCTAGCATTTGCTTCGGGATGGTTTGACCCCGACGGCATGCAGGGCTTGGTTGTCACTGGGCTCTTTTGGGGCAAAGGCTGCCTCATGGGGCTGTCTTCCTGTGAACTCACAGGCGCGTTCTGAGCAGAGGGACAGCCCCTGGGACTGGTGCGGGGGGCTCCGGGGGGACTCCGGGCACAGGCATGGAGGCTGCTGTGGGGTCGGGTGGGCGCCCGGCAGACCCACACCTGCACCCCCTGGGGGCGGGGCTGCTCATGCTGGGAGGGGCCTGTCCCGGGGAAGGGCAGGGCGGTGCTGTGGGGAGGGCAGCCGAGGGCTGTTTTGACCGCGAGGTGATGGCAGTGCCACCAGTGATCTGGAATCGTGCGGAGTAGGGCAGAGATCCTGGGCACCCCGGGCCCTGCTCCTCGGGCTCCGGCTGTGGGTGGGGTTTTCTGCCCGGAGATGCCAGTGGACCCGCCGACCCCACTGCTCGCATCTCCGGGGCTTGGGCCTTGTCTGCTCCTCACCTCGTCAGCAGCTCCTGGCCTTCCCGGCACTGCGGCCGTGGAGCTGCGCAAGGCTGCACAGATGCTCCCATTGGCCACCGGCGAGAAGGAGGCTCGAAAGGAGGCCAGAAAGTGAGCTAACTCCAACGAAGAGAATAGGCCGAGGGAGGGGACGTGGCAAAACCCACTAAAAGCAGATGAAAGGAAGCGAGAGTTTTCTTTAAAAGAAGTGGATAAATGGTATTTAATAAAAATAAGATCCTGTCTGCCGGTGTGGCTCAGTGGTTGAGCATTGACCTAGGAACCAGGAGGTCAGGTTTGATTCCTGGTCAGAGCACAAGCCCAGGTCTCGGGCCTGATCCCCAGTAGGGGGCGTGCAGGAGGCAGCTGACAGATGATTCTCTCATCATTGATGCTTCTCTCCCCCTCTCCCTTGTCTCTGAGGTCAATGAAAAGGCTGAAGGACAGAGGCGTG
Organism: Vespertilio murinus; assembly: GCA_963924515.1. Classification (NCBI taxonomy): domain Eukaryota; kingdom Metazoa; phylum Chordata; class Mammalia; order Chiroptera; family Vespertilionidae; genus Vespertilio; species Vespertilio murinus. The sequence goes on from OZ004708.1 coordinate 108,225,877, forward strand.
CACTTTGCTGTCGTAGAGCGAGGCTGCTGGGGCCTCAGGTGGGTGGCTGCGCCCTCGCAGGGAGGCGGGCTGCTCTCTGTCCCGGGGGCCCTGAGCTCCTGCTTCCTGCACGTGGGTCGTGAGTGTGGCCTTTCCTGCCGCTGTGCACGTCGAGGTGGGACTTGGCCGGCTGAGCAGTGGGCACTCAGTCCTGTGGCCGCCGTGTGGACCTCCACCATCTTGTCCAGTCTTGTCCATCGCCTGTTGTCGGGCTTTGGCAGTTTCCACTCTGGCATCCTAGCAGAGGGCGGGTGCGAGGCGCACGGGCTCGGGGCGTCCCGGCCCTCGGCACCCAGAGCTGTGTCTGCGTCCTAGTAGCTAGGTGGTGCAGCAGCCTGTAGGGCCCGTGTCTAGGTGACAGGGACGTGGACCCGCCCCACAGGCCCCGCCGGACCCCCGCCCTCACGGTGCCCGGACAGGTGCTGGCTGGTCCCGCTCAGGCCTGGTGGGCCTGGAGTGGCGCCCGCCTCCGTGAGGATGCGATGAGGGGATGATAAGACACAAAGGCTGCTCTGTTCTGGAGGGTGAGCTGGGCCCCTGGAGCTCTTTCCGGACGTTTCTGAGACAGGCCTTTTGTGAGGAGCAGGGCGGGCCTTCCAGGCCTGGCAAGGTGGACAGTCAGCCCGCCGGCTGCCCCTCGTTCCTGGGGGGGCACACCCTCAGGCTCACATGGGGACAAACCCTCGCCCCGGTCTTGGGAGGCCTCAGAGGAGCCAGGGGTCTAGGTCTGGTGTGGGCGCCTGACAGTACAGTACAGGGGCCAGTGCCAGTGGACTGGTGGGCCGTGGTGGGCTCGGTTGGGCTGCTACAGGTATGCTGTGTGGTCTTGCTCGCGTGGCCTGTGTGTGGCAGCCGTGGCGCTGAACCTGGCTTCCCGCCCACGGGCTGCTGCATGGGCAGGCGTGAGGGCCGTGGTGTCCCAGGTTGCTTGTCAGGTTAGAGGCCTGCCTGCCCGGGGTGCTTCCGTGGGAATGGGGAGCCCTTGGAGGCCCGGGGTGCTGGCGGCGTGGCTCGGGTGCTGGCGGCGTGGCTCGGGTGCTGGCGGCGTGGCTCGGGTGCTGGCGGCGTGGCTCGGGGTGCTGGTGGCGTGGCCCGGGCCCTGTCGGGCAGCAGAGGCTTCCTCCTGAGACAGGGCAGGGACCGGGAAGGCGGATGTTATGGCTGATGGCCTTTCAACAAAAGGCTTCTGTCGTGTTTGTCTTTGGGAAGGAACATGCGGAGGGCGGGCAGCGCAGGTGCCGTTCGGCGGAGGCTGTTGGGCCGGTTTGGGAAGACTGCGTGTCGTTAGGAATGGCTCTGCTGACAGCACAGACCTCCGCACGCTCCCAGTCCTCGCCAGCCTGCGCAGACCCCCTTGTTGAGTTCTGCCTCAGCCCCGGGCTGTGGGGCCTGGGCGCTGGCTGGAGTCAGTCGGCTGCCTTGGCTGGTGCCCCTGGAGCTCAGAGCCCTGATTGTGGTGGAGGCACTGTCTGGGCTGTGAGCATCTTTGGGGATGTGTCCGCTGGGGCGTGAAAGCTGGACTGGGGTACCAGCAGGGGGTTGGGGTGTGGCCCAGGGAAAGGTGTGGCAGCCAGGAGGGGACGCAGGCCGGCCCACTGGACAAGGGCCTGGGTGGGCAGTGGCAGAGGGCTGTGGTAGCCGGGGATGCAGACGGCGTGGCCACTCAGACCTTCCTTCTTCACTTACAGAAGGAAAAGAAAAAATAAAAGAGATGGCGGCACTGCCTAGACATATGGTGTGAAGCCTGCTGCTGCCTGGCCCTGGGGAGGCTGGCAGGGAGCCTGGGAGCAGCTGCCGTGGCCAGGCCCAGGGCCCGGGGGGTGGCCAGGCGCAGGGCCGGGCGATGGAGGCGCCCGTGGCCATGTGCCGCTGGGGGCACTGCAGGCACAGTTGCCTTGAGGACCATGAGGGGAAGATGACCTGGGTTGCACGGTGGGCCTGGTCTTTTAGGAGGGCACGGGGTGTGGGGGAGACGTGGTTGTTGTCTAGAATGACGGTACTGTCTAGAAACTGGCCAACAGGCCTGCTCCCCACAGAGCCCTAGGAGGCACCACTGCTGACATGCCTCCTCAGGCTGCTCTGGCCACAGGAAAGGGGCTGGGGAGTGACAGGCTGAGAGGCTGCCTGTGCTAGGGCACTGGGCGCCGTGGGCAAGGCTAGCTTTGAGCCAGACATTGGTGGCAACTGGCATGGCCTCCAGGTCAGGTTTCTGGGACAGGGGGCCGGGTGGGGTGTGTCCGGGTAAGTGCTGGAGAGGAGGACTCACCTGAGGCCTCGGGGTGTATTAACCTCAGGCCTGGTTAGTGCTACGAGGCCATTGCGGGCCTTGGAGGAGGGTATGGAAACAGCAGCAGGGCCTGGGCGCTGTGTGGGAGGTGCCAGGAGCATTAGCTCAGAGGTGGCAGGTCCGGCTCACCGGCCTGGCCCGGGTGGCGGGCGGAAGGCAGCCTCCGAAGGCTGCACGTGCCGGAGAACACACCAGGCTCCGGGAGCAGCCGCTCCCAGGGAAGGGAGGGCCTGAGCACGCTGCGTGCAGCCCCGGCAGGTGTGGCAGGGCCGGCCTGGGCAGGAGGACTTGGTTCTGTCCTGAAAGTTCCCGCGAGGCCTGGCCTCGGGTTGGGGAGAGGGGCGCACAGACCCTGCCCACCGTCGCAGAGCCCTGTGTGCCGGGGCTGCGGTGCGGTGGCAGGAGGGGAGGGGGTCTGGGTCCCGGGGCTCCTCCTCGGCGCCATCGCCCTGCGTGGAGGGCCCACCGCAGAGAGAGCCTGCGGAGCTGGCGTTAGAGGGGAGGTGGAGAATGGAGCGTGTCTGACCGCGGCGCTCACATCAGCGTGGGTTCATGCTGGTGGGAGATGCGTTCCTCCTGTACGAGTGTTAGTGCTCTGCCCCCTCCAGAGCTATGTGCAGTCAGCGCTCCGGGAGAGGCCAGCCGCCTCTCCCGCTCACAGACAGTCTCTCCTGCTCCGCCAACACTTCCTGTGCTGCCCCGTCTGTCCTCCTTCCCCATCCCTGCTCTGCCCCGCCTGTCTGTGCCCCCCGAACCCCCTCCGTGTCATATCTCTACCCACGTCTCAGCCATCCTCCCCATCTCTGGCCCCTTCCCCAGTCTTTGCCTCAGGTCTGTCCTTCTCCCCTGTCTGCCTCTCCCTCCACCTTTGGTCTATGCATCTCTTTTTCCTCCCCCATTTCTGTCCCCTCTCCCTCACCTGTCTCGGCTGTCCCCACCCCCCTGCTGGCTAGAGCCCGTATCCATAGCAACCACTGCTGTTGTGGAAGCTGGCATTGCTCCTCGCCCCATGGGGAGGTATTTTTGGCACCACAGAATTTATTTTATCTTTGGTGTTGTCTCCTGTTTTTTGAGTGAGCACAGGAAGAGCGCAGGGCAGCGTGCAAGGAAGCCTTTGCTCTAGGGGTGCCTTGCCTGCGTCCCCCCTCTCTGTGAGTTCCTTAGATGTGCCCCTCCCCCAGGGCCGCCGACAGGGCGGAGGCACCGACTACTCTGTGTGGCATCTGGGGCAGCAGACGATGTGGGTCACGGGTTGCTGTGGGTTTGGTCAGTGGCAGGGTCCCGAGCGGGAGTCTGGCAGGGGGCCCTGCTCAGCCACTGAGCCCGAGCTGGTGGCCAGGACACAGCTCACCGCAGCACCCAGGCCACGGAGACCCGCGTGGAGCCTCACGTGCACCAGGCAGTCCCGCCCCCGCTGTGGTGTGACCGACGACACAGGGTCCTGCCTCCGTGGCCCACGGGCATGGTGTCCGTCACGCCTTCTCCTACCCTGTGGGCCCCTTTCTTCAGGTGCCAGGGCTGCCTCTCCCACTTATTCTTGTCCTGGCAGCTAGGAGCAGCCGTGCTAGCCGTTGTTTGCACCTGCTGTGACCCGCCTCACCCCTCGTCAGGGTGCCACCGGGATGTCCAGAAGACGCTGTCTGGCTCGGCACACCTGGGCGTTGGCTGGGAGCAGGTGAACTCCTGGGTGTCCTTCATTGGAGCACCAGGGAGGAGGCAGCCACTTGGCAGGGCCAGGGGGTGGTTGTGCCGAGGAGTGGGTGCCGGGACGTGCTCAGGGGAACAGGAAGTTCAGCTTGTGCAGCTCCGGTCCTCACAGCCGCCCCTCGTTTTTTGGGGAAGGCTGTGAAGGCAGCTGAGTGCCAGTCCCTAGGGGTTGCCAAGCACCGTGCCCTGCCCTCTCTTCACCTGCTGGGGTGACGGCCTCTCGTAGGGGTCCGTAGGGCTGCCCAGAGTGCCTGTGCCTGGCGTGGCGCCCCATAGGTCACGCCTGGTGCGTCCACGTGGGCTGAGGGCCAGAACCCTAGCGCTGCTATTTCTGACGTCAGCTTGGCCCTTCCAATAGGCCAGGGAGTGGGGACAAGGACTGACAAACCTCGTCCCACCCCAAGTACCACCAGGAGTCTCCCATGTTTACCTTTTCTTTTAAAAAAATTAAAAATATATTTTTAAACTAGAGGCCCGATGCACGGAATCCGTGCAAGAGCAGGCCTTTTTCCCCCTGGCTGCTGGGACCCAGGACCCGGGCTTCCCTCGCAGCCCCTGCTTCGTCCGTGAGGACGTCTGGTCAAATTAGCATGTTACGCTTTTTATTATTATAGATTATTTCAGAGAGGAAGGGCGAGGGAGAGGAAGAGAAACATCCATGATGAGAGAGAATCATCGATTGGCCGCCTCCTGCACACCCTCACTGGGGATCTAGTCTGAAACCGGGCCCAGGCCCCGACGGGGAGCCGAACCACGACCTCCTGCTCCTAGGTGGACGCTGAGCCACGCGGCCGGGCCGTGTTTGTCTTTTTCTCACGCCCTCAGACGTGGACCGCCCCCTTAACACTTGGGGGGCCCCTGCCCATTCTCGGCAGCTCTGAGACGGGCTCTGCCACGCAGCACCATCCCGGCCAGCACCCTCTGACCGCGCGCGGAGCCTGGGGCGCAGGGGCGGAGGCTGTGGGTGTAAGTATTGGGATCTGTATCCAGTGAGCATGTTTGTGTAAACCCGAAGCCACCTACAGAACAGGCACCGCAGGTGGCACTGAGGCCGCGGGGGCTGCGACCTCTGCGGGAGAGCCCGGCCACGGTGCTGCCGGGCCAGCCGGCGCGTGGCCGTGCGCCTTCTGCTGCAGAGACTGGGCTCACCGGGCAGGGAGGTCCCCCACCCCTGCCCTGAGCCCCCTCGCCGTTCCGGACGCCGCCGAGCCACCCTGCAGGCGCCCCGGGATCGCTCTTCCTTGTGATGGTAACTCGCGTCCAGACACCGCAGCGAGGCTTCAGAGGGCTCCCCGAGCCCGAGGGTGCGGTGGATGCGAGACAGACGAGGGTACCCCTCTTGACTTGGCTCCTGAGGAATCTTGAAGACAGGCAAGGGAGCGGGTGTACAGGGCAGAGCGCCCCTCCTCCCACCGTCAGCAGTGCTCCGTGCATCCTCAGGCCCATCCTCAAGCCGGGGCTGCAGGCACCCCCTCCCCCCTCGTCACCGGGAGATGGGAGGGCCAGGCGGCTGGGAGAGGCGCCTCCTGCCTTGACATCAGCCCATGCTGCGCTGGCCCCCGGAAGGAGGGTCCTTGTGTCTGGCGAGGAAGCCGATGGGGCCAGTGCAGGTCTTGAGCTGGAGCGTCGTGGGTGCCTGTGGGTTCAGCGGGCACAGAGGGCACAGGGGATGGAGGAGGGGCTTTGTGCTCATGGAGGGAAGCTGCTCTGGGGTGAGGTGCCCTGTGAGGGGTGGAGGGGGAGAGGGTACCTCCTGCCTGGGACTGAGCTGGGTAGCTGCAAGGGCAAGACTGCTGCCTCCGAGGGCCCTGCTGTGGTGAGCTGAGGGCGGGCACTCTCCTTGTGGGCAGAGGGCCCAGGTCCCTTCAAACCTCCTGGCCCAGGGGGATGTGTGCTGCACACTGCCCGAGACCCACTGGCCCCCACAGTGCAGTTTCACCTGCGCCAGCCTCGCTCGGGGTGTCTGCAGCCAGGACCCAGGTCCACGTCCTTGGGCAGCTGAGCAGGGGACAGGCAGGCAGACCCTAGGTCTGGAGGTCCCTCTGTATGGGGGTGCTGCTGATTGGGGACAGGCCCGAGGCCTGGGAGCCCAGTATATTGTATCCCTTTCTGTTTGTGCAGGGATAGGACAGATGTGCCCTGTCCTTCTGTGGTGATTGGTTTGCAGTGTTTCCCAAACTTTTGACATATGTGTACCCCTTCTATAATTTTCATAACGTTGAGTACCCCTCGTCAAAAAAAAAATGGACGTGTTTTAATAACAATCAAAATATATTTATTATTTATTTTTTGGTACATATACAAAATAATAAATGAAAAATAAAATTATTAATAATAAAATATAAATAAAAGTTATATTATAAATAATATTTATTTGCACACCGGACCATCTCACACCTCACAAGACTGTCTTGACTTGACTCATGAGAACGTAGAATTGGGTGCAGCTAAACACGGTGCAGTGCATATCCCCACCAAACTCCAGTGCAACGCGTACCCCCGCCAAACTTCCCGTGCCCCTGCGGGTCCGCGTACCACGCTTTGGGAAACACTGGTTTAGGGGGTACACGGATGCATGAGGGTGTGATGGGATTCCCTGGGGGACAGCCCCCAGGAGGCCATCTTCCTGGGGCTGAGGCGGCGGTGGGGGCTCAGCAGATGCAGCCCCTCACTGTCCGGTGGACATGAGGTAGGGGCCGCGCTGCCATTTGTAAGTCTTCCTTGGTTGCTGGTAGGCACTCCTCTGCCTCTTCCGGATGTGCTGCTTGGAAGATGTGGACAGGAAAGAATAAATGGGAATCACCCCGATCTTACAGAAAAAAGGGAGCGGTCAACCATAGCTGACAGCCTGCGTGTGTGACATGTGTGATTCATGTGAGGCGTGTGGCACATGGCACAGTGCTCTATGTGTGACATGGGCTTTTAGGTCGGGCCTTGGCGACATGCTGGCTTCTTCTTGCTGTTGTGCAGCCACCAGCCCCTGGCTTATCTTAGGAATCCGTCTCACTTTCATTCCTTTATTCACTTGCTCCTTACTTCATTCACACCTTTGTTTGCTAATTTGCTCTCATCTGTCAGTGGGGAGGGGGGGGGGGCTCCCCATACCCTGCAGGGGCCTACGGAGGAAAGGGGTTTCCTTCCCTGCTGCACCAGCTGCTGGGAGGTGCGGTCAGGAGCACTGGCGTGGGTGGTAGAGCTGCTTCCAGCGCTGTGCTTGGGGCAGCGGGCCTGCCTGGTGTGCTCACAGCACAGGTGCCAGCAGGCCAGTGATCAGAGGGCCGGCCCCTTTCTGTCACTTTGTCTGACAGAGACCTGCTTGCTTCAGTCAGGCCCCGTATCGTCCCCTCCCTTGGGGTCCCCTAGGGTTTGGGACACTCAGCCCCCCGCACATCTAGAGGCAGGAAGAGCCAGGCTGGCTGGTGGTCACACCTGACCTGCACTTGGGGCGTTGAGCCTCCCTGAGCCTTAGCTTCCTCTTTGTAAATGGGCAGCATGCACGTGCGAGGCTTTTGAGGGTGAGCCCCAGGGGCAGAGGTCTTGTCTCGGGGCCATCTTTGTGGGCCTGGCATGTGGCTGCTCAGTAGGTCATGGCCATTACATGTTTGCCCGAGGGAGAGAGATGAGGATGTTGAGGAGGGAGCATTCCTCCCCGCCTCCCACGCCAGCTCTCCCAACCTTGAGCGCACATGGTGCCATACCTCAGTGGCCCTGGGCCTTGGGCTTTTGCATCTGTTGGCGAAGAGCCACCACGGCGGAGGGGGAGAGCCCCTGTGGGTGCCAGACAGCCTCTGTCGGTCTCCACAGGGAGACGCGGAGGCTTGACCATCCCCGGGAGCAAACATACCTCCAGGAAGGGTGCCCTGCGCATGGCTCTGTGTTGGACAGGGCTTCTGTCCTGCTTGTAGGGAAGGACAAACATGCATCTTCCCGTGGATGGTCCGGGCAGCGAGGTGGCTGTGCCGCTGCCTGGGCACTCCTGGGAGGCCTCTGCGGTGAGGCGTGCAGCCGCAGAGGGTAGCACGGGGGGTGGCAGAGCAGGGTCCCTGGCTGGCATGCTCGTTTCACTGTGCATTTGTAGTTTTTGGTCATTATTTCATTGTGTACTGTGTGTCCACATGGCAGTGATTTTAACAACTGAGGTGTGGTCTCAGACGTGTCTGCCCAGTGATGGACGGACCATTCCTGGAGCTCCAGGCTTTGGGCAGGTTAGAGCTTGTACTTAGAAAGCTTGTTAGCATTCTTTTACAGTTTTCTTAATGGTCCCACTAGAGGTTACAGCATTGATGATTAAAGTCTGATATAAACTCACAGGTCTTATATCATGAGTAGTTTATGAACTCTTTCTACTCTTATCCCCTCTGCCTGCCTTTTGTGATTCTGTGTCCAAGACTTTCTTTGTGTTTTCAGTTTTCAGGAGGTTTTTTTGTTTTTTATTGTAATGTGGCTTGGTGTGGGTGTGATTTTTTGTTTTGTTATTGTTATTGTTTTTTTTGTATTTAACTTGCTTGAGTTTATAACACATCTTGAATTTCAGTTTTGCAAAACTTTGGAGCATTATTTTAAATATTGCATTTGTTCCATTCTTTATGCCCTCTTCTTCCAAAAATCCATTTATGGATTGGACTTTTTCACTGTGTTCTGTAAGTTTTTTTAATCTTCTTGCCCATGTTTTCCATCCATTTGTCTCTCCATGTTTCACTTTGTATATTTTCTACTGACATGTCTTCCAGTTTGCTGATCCTGTGTTCAGCTATATCTAATCTTCTGTTAAACCCATATATTGAGTTTCTTAGTTCTAGCTTTCATTTGATTCTTTAAAAGATTTTTAAAAGTTTTTATTGATTTCAGGGAGAGAGAGAGAAACATTGATTGGCTGCCTCCTGCATGCCCCCGACTGAGGATTGAACCACAACCTGGGCATGTGCCCTGACTGGAATAAAACCCGGGTTGTGGTTCAATCCCCAGTAGGGGGCATGCAGGAAGCAGCCAATCAATGTTTCTCTCCCTCTCCCTGAAATCAATAAAAACTTTTAAAAACTCAATATATATATTGTCATAAGAACCTTGCTAATTTGGGATTCCCCAGCCTTTGGGCAGATGCTTTTGACTGCCCCCCCCCAAAAAAAAAAAAAAAAAAGTTGACCTGGGGGTGTGGGATATTGACTGTCCTGCCCCACCTCTTCCTACAAGCATGATCCTCTGCCCATGGTGTGTTCACATCTGTCTTTAGGGGTCCCCAGGGCCTGGGGTGGGGTGGCCCTTCCTGGCAGTCAGACATGTGGTGTGGTCAGCTGCAGGAGTGGCCACTGCCCAGCCTTCGTTTGCGGTGCTTCTGGACCACCTTGGGTGATTGCTGATGTTCTTGCTGGGGGTTCCGGGTCCTGGTCGTTCCAGGGGGAGTGGCCAGTGCACATGCTCTTGCTGGCTCTCGCCTGCGTTTCACACTTGATAGCCTGCTGCTCCGGCCACTGGGGTTAGAGCTGATGTGGGAAACCCTCCGTGATGCCCGGTTCTGTGTGGTGTCTGCTGCCCTGGCCTCGAGGTTCCCTCATCCCTCCCGAGAGGCCTTGAAGAAATCGGCTCCGCTGTGACTCTGTGCCTGCCCGGGATCGCCTTGCGTCTGGCTCAGGGCTGCAGTGGCCCACGTGCGGCCTGTGGGCCTCCCAGTCTGCTCCTGCCCCTGGGGGTGCTCGTGGCTATGGCTGTGTCTGAACAAACGCTCCCCACCCCACACTGCCAGCTCATAGACTGGGCAGCCTCCCACCCCACTCTTGCTCCACCTCAGCCCGTCCCTGCTCCGTGGCTTCCAGCAATGCCCTGTCTGTGCCCATGGTGAGGGGTTGGGCAGGCGGAGGTGGGAGGCCCTGCAGGTTGACCACGGCCCATGGCTCGGTGGGGGTGGAGAGAGACCTCATCCCCGATGTCCAGCACAGAGGGCCGATCCCAAACTGTCCTGTGTACTCACACCAGGGGTGGGGTCTCTCTGGTCGTCAGGCAGGGCACACACACCCCGCCCCCCCACTATGCATCTCACTTCATGGCCGACCCTGCCCAGACCCATGGAGGCCTGGGATGGGTCACCGTGGACGGGCTGACAGCCGCACTGTGTTCACGGGCCTGGGGAGGCCCTGACGGTGCTTCCTGGTGGTTGGGGACACACTCAGATTGCGTGTGGACAGCTCTGCGTCGGGTCTAATCTCCCTCACCCGCCTGCGGGCTGATGTGACGGGAGCCCCGGTGAGAGGCAGCTGGCCTGGACTCATTCTGGCAACGAGAAGGTGTGTGTGGTGGTGTGTGACGCAGCTGGGAGAGGTGCATGTTCAGTCACATTTGTTATCTGTTCGGTAACTCATCCAGAAGACGCTGACCATCAGGGCTGTGTGGCCATAGGAATAAATGGAAATTGCAGTAAGCACTGTCTTGTAGCAGAAACGTGTGGCGGGTGGTCGATTCGACTTTCAGGAAAACTGTTCCATTAGGTCTGCGGGTGGAAATGTGGGTCTGGACCATTGTTTCTTTCACGTGTTTGCAGAACAGCCAGAGAGACTATCAGATGCCCTGGGGATGTTTCAGAGCATTAAAGTAATGCCAACATTTACCGAATGCTGGAGGTGGCTCCTTTATAACTACACAGACCATGACGGAGAGTCTGATCCAGCTGCCATGTGCACAGCCTCCTACAGAGGGCAGGTGGCCAGCCCACCGCTGCCTCACGGGGACTCTACCTTTTGAGGGAAGAACAGGGGTCTGTGACCCCTGGTTTTCATTATTTTTAAGAATATTTCTATTTATTAAATGTGTTTTTATTGATTTCAGAGAGAGAGAGGAAGGGAGAGGGAGAGAGAGAGAGAGAAACATCAGTGATGAGAGAGAATCATTGATTGGCTGCCTGCTGCACGCCCTCTCCTGGGGATTGAGTTTGCAACCTGGGCATGTGCCCTGATGGGGAATAGAACCATTACTTCCCAGTTCATGGGTCGATGCTCAACCCCAGAGCCACATTGACTGGGCCCAGCATGGCTTTTAAAAGAGCAGAGGCCCCCTGAAGACACAGGTTTGGAGGGATCTGTGCACCTTCCCTCTCTAAAGGCAGTGTTCATAAATGCTGTGAGGCCCGGACAGCATTCGGCTGTCCTCTGGGAATGGTAACGTCTTTGCTCTGGGACAGGAGGCTGTGAGTGTTGGAGTGCCTTGCCCTCCCTGAGCTGCCTGTTCACAAGATTTTACCCTCAGCCCCTGCCCAGCGGGCTCTTCCTCAGGCCTGCTGGGGTGAGGGGGAGAAACAGGAGTGGGAAGAGGCATGTCTTCAGTAGCAGTGGCCAGAGGACTCCTGAGGACCACTTGTTTGGGTGACACTGCCTTTATTTTAAATGTGAATTAGAAGAAAGAAAAAGCTGCACCATAAGAGGGCAAGATGGTGTCCTAGGTTAACCTGGGTGCTCGCCTCCTCCCACAGCCACATTAAAGTCACTAGTACAACTCGACTACAGAACCACCTGAAAGCCGGCTGAATGGAAGCCCTACAACCAGAGAATTAAAGAAGAAAGCACATTGAAGACTGGCAGGAGGGGTGGAATGGGTTAGTCGGACACCCACCTGGCTATTTTATTTTAATCTGGAAGGGTATCTTGGTGGTGGAGATCCTCCATGAGGACCAAGGGGCCCCAATCCCACACCAGATCCATTAGCCCAGAGTTCTAGTACCGGGAAGAGGTGTAAAAACCAGTGGGGATTGTGGCTGAGTGACAGGGAGGCTGCTGATGGACTTACTCAGACTTACTGCCTCTGAGCTCCATGCGGGGGCAGAAACTTGAAAAGAACCAGGGACATATGGGAGGAACTAAGTTGTTGGCCTCAGGGCAAGAGCTGTGGGGGCAGCTTTCTCTTGGACCATAGTGCTGGCAAAGGCAATTGCTCCTTTGCTGAGCTCTCCCAACCACAACCACCAACCACAGGCAGGTGCCATATCAGAGTCTCCATCAACCTGGCTCACACTGTTTGCCCTGCCCTGGTGATTCTGAGACCCTGCCCCTCCCAAATTTGCAGGCCCACCAAGCTGTTTCCAGTGTTTTTTTCTATATGAATGGCCTGTCCTGGCTCAGGCTTCAGATTTTCCTAAAATCTCTCCAACAAGCAGCAGCTGGCCTCAGCACGCACATACCTCTCAATAAGTAGCTCTGGGCCCAGCACTAGCAGCAGCCAGCCTTGGTTCACAGCTTGGCCTCTCCTGGGCACCTCCAAGCCCAACACAAGTAGCAACCATCTGCAGATTGCTTTGTAGCTCATGCTGGGTGATCAGAGCCAGTGCACCCATGGTCAGCTTCAGAGCATTCCAGATTGCAACTCTACACATACACAAGTGACACACTCAAGGAGTGAACACTGAAGCAAGTACTACTCCATAGAATCAGCTCCTGCATAACAGCTCCTCCTCTGTCACAAACCGGTCCTCACAGCCGATTGGGCTAGAGGTCAGTTCCTCCTGGTGATGCCAATAGCAGTTAAGCCCAACTACAACAAGACTGTATACATAGCCCACACAGGGTGTGCCTAGAGTGCCCAGCTCAGGTGCCTGGGGAGGCTGAGCCACTGGGCCCTATAGGACATCTACCACACAAGGCCACTCCACCAGTTCCAGAAGACATAGCAGCTCTTCCTAATACATAGAAACTCACACAGGGAAGCAGCCAAAATGTGGAGACAAAGAAATATCTCACCAATCAAAGAAAAGAATAAAACTCCAGAAAAAGAACTAAGTGACATGGAAGCAAGCAAACTATCAGATACAGAGTTTAAAACAATGGTTACTTACTGAGAACTTCAAGAAACTTAGTGAAAACATCAACAACATAAAAAAGGACTGGTCAGAAATGAAGGAGGCCCTAACTGAAATGAAGAATAACTTACAGGGAGTCAGCAGTAGAGTAGAATCCGAGAATCAAATCAGCGATTTGGAATAGGAGGAAGCAGAAATCACCCAATCAGAAGAGCAACTAGAAAAAAGATTCCAAAATTATGAAGATAGTGTAAGGAGCCTCTGGAGCAACTTTAAACATACCAACATTCCCATATGGAGGTGCCAGAAGGAGAAGAGAGGGAGCAAGAAATCACTGGGGTGTACACCTAAAACCAGTATAATATTGTATGGTAACTAAAATTGAAAAATAAAAAATGACTTAAAAAAACCAAAAAGCATATACCACTCACCTGTGATTTCACATATTTTATTGCTCAGATGAGATAGGAAAGCACTTGGGTTTAAAATAAGTGAACTTATTTTTAAAACGGCAGTAAATATTGGAAGATACAAGTCACAGCCCGAAAGTGTGAGATATCACTCTCTCTGCTTTGGTGGCCCTGGTGGGAGCTGGGGCCAGGACAGCCCACATCGGGCTGCCAGCCTACAGCTGGCCCCTGAGGACATAAACCACAGGTGGCCTGCTCTCCCCGACCTCACACCTGCTAAGGGATACTTCCTCCCGGGATACCTGCCCTGCCTTCCACCCAGGCCCTGGGAACTTCTCCCTGGCCCAGGGGTGTCCCTGGCGGGTGCTGCCACCTTTCCCTCACCCGGCTTTTAGGCATGGTGTAATTGCATGTTTATCTGTTTTCTTGGCTATTGCCTGCTCCTAGCCCAGAGCCTCAAAGACAATCTGGTAACTGAGTTGGGCCAGTGGACACCCACCGGGAGCAGGGATCTTGAAGGATCAAGCTGTGCCCTCTCTGCCGAGTCAGCCCTGTCCCTAGAGCCCCATTCCTGGGCCAGCCGACCCTGCCCCTGCAGCTGCATGGTCTGAGCTGACTTGGCACCCAGAGTCCCATCCTGGGTTGACTTCCTTGTATAAGCGATGGTTCTCTTTAAGCTTTTCTGGTTTGATTTATGATGTAATGGGGCTAGAGCAACTGTGGGCAAACCAGTTCGACTGTTCTATCCGGCCCGCGGAGCCGAAAGAGCGGAGGGTTCTCTTGCTCTCCCCTTCGCTCCTTCAGGCAGCCCAAGATGAGAGTGCCAGCATGGTCAGGTTACTTTTGTTCTGGCCCTCCGGTCCAGTTTAAGAACCCATTGTGGCCCTCGAGTCAAAAAGGTTGCCCACCCCTGGGCTAGAGAGAGGTCCCAGGCCAGGTTGTCGTCCCAGACGCTGTGCTCATTCTGGACTCTCTCCTCCTTGCTGCTGCTTATTCCTCTGCCCTGTGTGTGTGTGGGTCCCACATCCTGGCTGGACTTAGGGTCCCTAGGCAGCTCTGTCCTCATGGGGTTGGTTGGGCTTTGCCTAGCTGGAAGGAGAAGGCCACAGGACCTGGCCACGAGTGGAGGGTGGCCTCTGGGTCTGAGGACTGAGCCTCACAGCGGGAATGTTGGGGCGGGGCTGGCGCCTCCTGAGCCGCACAGGAGGCCCTTCGTGCTCAGGGCTGCCATTCCAGGCCAGCTTGGCCCCCTGACCCGAGCACCCCACTCACCTCGCTGCCTGCGCTCTGAGGCTGATGCTGGAGACAAAGTGACATTTGCAACTATCTTGGCGTTCTTCCTGTGGAGACGGGAGCCAGCATTGTCCAGAATGTTTTCTCCTTCCAATCTGATTGGCTCTCTCTATCTTTGGGGGAATAGGAGCCTCTAATCCCGGCAGTATCAGGGCCTGTTGGCGGGAGGCTGGTCTGAAGCTGGTCTGTCTGGGGGCGTGAACCGCCCCATAGCAAGGCCTGTGAGCAGCTGAGCACCTTTCCCCACTGCACCTGAGGAGCAACCTGGCTGCTGGATCTGAGGGGCCCAGGGAGCAGGAGCTTCCCTCCTGCCCTGGGTTGTGACCACAGCCGTTCCAGAAGCCAGGGAATGCGTCCATCCCACAGCAGTGACAATGCCAGCTGCCCAGGGGCTCTGCGTCTGGAGGCCCTGATGGCATGGCGATCAGCAGAGTCAATGACTTGGGCCAGCTTGGGGGGGGGTAATTAAATGGGGGAGACACTGAGCAGCACTCTGAGGACCTGCCAACTGACCTTTTAAATTATCAAGCAGTGTGTCACTAGGTAAAAATAGCCTGGTGGCTTAGAACCTACACTAAAGTCTGTTTCTCCTGCTTCTCCCCCACCCACTCTCTGAGAGGCTTCCACATCATACCCATGTCCTTGTCACCACTGGCCTGTGTTGGTCACGGAACGAGCCTAGCATGTCCTGGGCACCTTCCTCCCTCATCGTTGTCAGTTATGCTATTTATATAGCACACATCTGAGACCACGATGAAATCTTTTCCTTTGCTACTGGCTAGTGCTGAAATATTGGCAAAAACAGTTTCTTTGGTAAGCAAGTCTGAGTTTCCTGGAGAATCTGTGGGCAGGCCTTTGGAAGGATTGACACTGAAATGTCATTGTCCTGAGCCAGCTGCCCTACAGGGGTGGTGCAGGGGTGCCCCATGGCCACGTCCGGCGGAGGGCACAGCCCCATGGCTATGTTCGGTGGTGGGCATAGTTTGCCACGCTCACTCCTTTGTGTGTGCGGAAGGAGAGTTACCTTTGAGTTCTCCAGCATCTGAGAGTCAGACCTGGTTGGGGATAGAGTTCCACATCAGAATTAGCACTTTGAGGAGGCTGCCTCATTGGCTGTGCCCTTGATTGCTGATGAGACGTGCCCACCTTCCACCCCCCGCAAAAAAAGAAAAAAGGAAAATTAAACCTCACAAACCCTCCTAGGTGGGCAGGGCTTGCTCTCAGCCCTCAGGGGTCTGGATTTTGCTGGAACTGGTCTGGTGGGTCTTTTTTCCATTTATTCTAAACAAGAGGCCTGGTGCATGAAATTTGTGCACGGTTAGAGTCCCTAGGCCTAGCTGGTGATCAGGGCCAATCGAGCCTTCTGGCTGCTGACTGAGGCCTCCCTTCCCCAGCTACTTCCTTTATTCTGTGCCACCCCCTGGCGGTCAGCACATCTCATAGCGAGCATTCAAACTCCCGAGGGGACAATTTGCATATTAGGTGCATGTGTGCGTGCACACACACACACACACACACACACACACACACACTAGGGGCCCAGTGCACGAATTCGTGCATCTTGGAAGGAACTGTGGGCTATGAGGCAGCAGTGGGCACAGCATGGGTCTCAGCCCATCCTCCATGCCCCCGCCTGGCTCCTCCCACTGCGGCCCCAGTCCCCTGTCTGCCAGCAGCCCCACTCCTGGCAGCGGGTGTGAGTAGGGCCTGCGCCAGGAGGGACTGCAGTGCATGGGAGTTTTCAGGAACTACTAGAGGCTCGCCCCGACAACAGTGAATGGTGCTCTGCATTGGTCTGGTGCCCCTCTCACCTGCTCCACCATCTCACTGCAGCTGATACCCACCTTGTTCTGCACTGCCGCCTGCTGCCAACACCCACCGTGTTCCGTGTGTGTCCCCTGGTGGTCAGTGCACGTCATAGTGACCAGTTGTTCTGCCGTTCGGTCTGTTTGCATATTGGCATTTTATTTTATAGGATGGTTCAGCTTTCAGTTCAGGAAAATGCTATTTCTTCATCTCCTTCTCCTTCCTGATTTCCTCTCCTTCCCTCTGAACTCCTGGTCCATGTTGTCAGAACTCTCAGCTGGGTCTCCGTGTTTTGATGTTTTTCTTCTATTTCTCACATTTGGTTTTGGATGTTTTCTCTTTATTTTTTTGACACTTGGGAAGGTGGGCAATAACTGACATGTAATAAAACACATTGTAAGTGTACAAGCAGGTGTCCATATTGGGTGTCTGCACCCCGTTACCTGCCCCTGCCCCTGAAAGGCAAGCGCTGCTCTGGTTTCTACCCCACAGTTCTGCCTCTTCTGGAATTTGGGGTTGTGAGTGGAGCGGCTCTGAACCCTGTATGCCTGAATTGCATGGCTGCCTGGTCGGGTGTGACTGGGCCTAGAGCTGGTGTGAAGCTGCCAAGGCTTCTTTGAGGCTTATGCCACCTGCACTTCCACAGCCTGTGCCAGAGGGCTAGGCTCACCACCACCCAGGGCTGGAATGATCCTTCCTGGAATGACTGCAGATGGCAGGAGTGGGATCTTGTGATTGTAGCTGGATTTTCCTGATGACTCAGGATGCCAAGCACCTTTTCATACGCATCTTTTGTGACATGTATCCATTGCTCTCGTTGTTGTTGAGTTATAGTGGGACCGTAATAAACCTAGTTATGAATGAAGAAAGAAGCAAAGGGAAGGCTAAATATCATAGCCATTTGTTCAGCTTTCCCAGGGAGCCACTGGCCAGGGCAGAATAGACACATGACAGGAAAGTCTGGGTGAAACAGGGAGGGTACTGGCCGTCAGTCACTCCTGGGGACAGGTCATTGGCCAGAATGGGTGTGGCTGCTGCACAGGTGGGAAGATTGGAGAGACTTAGTCTCCTAAACAAAGGAGTCCCCCCCTCTTGCCTTCCTGTGCTCCTGGCTCCTCAGGGGCCTGCGCTCCTGCGCTCCTGCATTCCCCTCGTGGTCCACAGCCACGTGGATCCACACACTATGGACTGCTGGACTGCACTGAGCCTGAGGCTAACGTGGACCCAGTCCTGCATGGAACAGGTGCTCTGCACACGGGCTCTGCTTTTAGTTCTGAATCCACAGTCTCATATCATCCAGGACTGGATTAAGGGAAATGGGTCTTTAGAAACCCAAGGATTCGATTCCACACAAATAAAAATCATCCATCCTCCCCTGTCAGTCACAGAAAATTACTTTTCTTGAGATATCATAGGACACGACTCCCAGTACTCAGTGGGGAAAGGGAAACCTCACTTCTGATAACAGCAAGAGTTCATATGAGTCCCATGTCAAATACTTGTTTGGGGAATAGTTTCTCTCAGTCTGTGGCTTGACTTGTATTTTCTTAAATATTTGATGAGTCAAACATATTTCCATGTTATTATCTAGATTAAAGTTGACTTTTTGACTTGAAGACAATTATGCTAAGTGAATAAGCCAATTTGAGGAAGACAGATATCACATGATCTCACTTATTTGTGGAATCTAATGGACAGAATGAATTGGCCAACAAAACAAGACCCGAAGCTTGGAACAGACTGACATACCTCCATATGGGGGTAGCGGGTGGGGGAAGCTAGGAGAGATAAATCAAAGAAATTATATACTTACTAGAGGCCCAGTGCATGAAATTCATGCACGGTGTATGTGCACCTCAGTCCAGCCTGAACCCTCTCCAATCAGGGATCCCTCTCAAATCAAGGACTGCTGGCTCCGCTCGCCTGCCTACCTGCCTGATTGCCCCCTTACCACTCCTGCCAGCCTGATCAACGCATAACTGCTTCCCTGCAGATCTGATTGCCCCTAACTGCCCTCCCCTGCTGGCCTGGTCACCCCTAACTGCCATCTCCTGCCAGCCTGGTCAACCCCAACTTCCCTCCCCTGCTGTACTCTCCCCTGCCAGCTCAATTGCCCCTAACTGCTCCCCCTGCTGGCCTGGTCACCCCTAATTGTTCTCCCCTACAGACCTGGTCTCCCCCAACTGCCTTCCCCTGCAGGCCTGATTGCCCACATCTGCCCTCCCTAGCTGGCCATCTTGTGGCAGCCATCTTGTGTCCGTCCACTAGGGGGTGGCCATCTTTGACCACATGGGGGCGGCCATCTTGTGTGTTGGAGTGATGGTCAATTTGCATATTACCTCTATTGTATAGGCTATGCATCAGCCATGGACATGGGGAGTACGGTGGTAAAGACCTGGGGGTGGGTAGGGGCTGAGCAGAGTGTGTAAGGGGGAAAGAATGGGAGACATCTGTAATACTGCCAACAATGAAAGAAAATAAAAGTTGATTTTTGTATTTAATGTTTCATTGGGTTACAGAATATCTTATTTTTAAATCATTGAGCTTTAATTTTCAAGAGCTCTTGATTGTTCCTTTCTAAAAAACTACTTTATTTATCTTTTAAAAAATATATTGATCTCAGAGAGTATGTGAGAGGGAGAGAGAGAGAGAGAAATCAATGATGAGAGAGAATCATTGATTGGCTGCCTCCTACACACTTCCTACTGGGGATCAAGCCCACAACCCAAGTGTGTGCCCTTCACCAGAATCAAATTTGGAATTTTTCAGTATACAAGCTGATGCTCTAATCACGTAGTAAACCTGCTGGAGCTATTTATCTTTTCTTTCTAAAAAAATGTTATTGTTGAGGGTGTTACAGATGCCCACCTCTTCTCCCCTTTGTCCCCCTCCACCTAGTTCCCGCCCCTCCCCAGGTGTCATCACCCCACTGCCTGTGTCCATAGGTAATTCACATATGCCCACTAGAGGCCTGGTGCATGAATTTATGCACAGGTGGGATTCCTTGTCCTGGCTGGCGACTGGGACTGATTGGAGAGAGGGGGGACAGCTGGATGGGGGGAGTAGCTGTAGGAGGTTGGCTAGCTGGGAGGAGGGAGGGACCGAGGGAGGTTGGCCGGCCAGCTTGGGGAGGGGGACCTTAGGAGGTTGGCCATCTGTGGGAGGTTGCCTGTGGGAGTGCACTGACCACCCAAGGGCAGCTTCTGCATTGAGTGTCTGCCCACTGGTGGTCAGTGTGCATCATAGCAACTGGTCCTTCGGTTGCTTAGGCTTTTATATATGGAAAGGCTTTCAGATAGATAAGATCATTAGTTAATCTCTCCCCACCCCCACTGCCTCTGAGATTCATCAGTTTGTTCCATGTTTCCATGCCTCTGGTTCTATTTTATTCACCAGTTTATTTTGTTCATTAGATTTCTTATTTGTTTATTTTTATTTTTAGATTCAATTATTAAGAGCTATGTATTTATTGCCATTTTATTGTTCTTATTTTTACCTCTTCCTCCTCCTTTCTTCTTTTTTCTTCTTATCCTCCTCCTCTTCTTCTCCACCACCACCACCACCACCCATTAACGTTTCATGTAATACTGGTTTGGTGGTGATGAACTACTTTAGTTGTTTTTGTTTGTTTGTTTGTTTTTTTATCTGTAAAGCTCTTTATCTGACCTTCATCTAAATGATATCTTTGCTGGGTTGAATAATCTTGATTATAGGTCCTTGCTTTTCATTACTTTTAATATTTCTTGCCACTCCCGTCTGGCCTACAAAGTTTCTGTTGAGAAGTCAGATGACAATCTTATGGGAGTTCCCTTGTAGGTAACTAACAACTTTTCTCTTTCTGCTTTTAAGAGTCTCTTTTTGTCTTTAACCCTTGGCATTTTATTTATTTATTTATTTTCTTTTCTGTTTTTATTCATTTTTTTATCTTTTTAAAAATTTATTAAGGTATTATATGTGTACATAGCTTACCATTGCCCCCCCCTCCCATTCATGCCCTCCCTCCCCAGAGTTCTGTGTTCGTTGGTTGTACTTATATGCATGCATACCAGTCCTTCAGTTGTTCTCTTATATCCCCCCAGGTCTCCTTCCCCTCCCCACTGTCATTTGACAATCTGCTTGTTTTATGGTGACTATCTCAGGACCACACGAATAGAATCCGCTCCTCCCCTGGTTCACACTGCCCCCCCCCCCAGTCTCACTGCTTCCCTGGGGCACACGGCTCTCCCAGGACACCCGGTCCCCCTGGGGCACACGGCTCACCCGGGGAACATGGCCCCTCTGGGGTGCTGGGGTCACGAACTGGAGGCGCCACGCTAGCTCTTTGCTAGCATGGTGGGCGGGCTAGGACGGCTGCGGGTGGGGAAACCGCACTCCAAGGAGTCTCAGCGGAACGGCTGCTGACGCGGAGGCCAAGCTCTGAAGCCGCCCACTCCCTGGGCCCGGGGTGGAGTGAGCTCTGTTCTCGGTGGGCTTCCCTCACTCACGGCAGCTGCGGCGGGTGTGGAGGAGGCAGTGGCTTTTGTGGTTCAATTTCCACTGCATTTTTAAAAATTTTTTTTATTAAATTATTATATGTGTACATATATTACCTTGCCCCCCCCCCCCCAAAAAAAAACATTCCCTCCCTCCCCAGAGTTTTGTGTCCATTAGTTATACTTATATGCATGTGTACAAGTCCTTCGGTTGATCTCTTATTTCCCTCATATTTCCCTCCCCTCCCTGCTGTAATTAGACAGTCTGCTTGTTGCTTTACTGTCGCTATATTTAACTTATGGTTCATCAGTTTATAATGTTCTTTATTATTCATAAATGAGTGAGGTCATGTGGTGTTTCTCTTTCATTGACTGGCTTATTTCACTCAGCATGATATTCTCCAATTCCATCCAGGTTGCTGCAAATGATGAGAATTCCTTCTTTTTTATGGCAGCATAGTATTCCATTGTGTAGATGTACCGTAGTTTTTTTATCCAATCATCTGCTGATGGACACCTAGGCTGTTTCCAAATCCTAGCTATTGTAAATTGTGCTGCTATGAACATAGGGGTGCATATATCCTTTCTGATTGGTGCTCCTATTTTCTTGGGATATATTCCTAGGAGTGGGATTACTGGGTCAAATGGGAGTTCCATTTTCAGTTTTTTGAGGAAACTCCATACTGTTCTCCACAGTGGTTGTACCAGTCTGCAATCCCACCAGCAGTGCACGAGGGTTCCTTTTTCTCCACAACCTCGCCAACACTTATCATTTGTTGATTTGTTAATGTTGGCCATTCTGACAGGTGTGAGATGGTATTGCATTGTTGTTTTGATTTGCATCTCTCCACTGTATTTTTAAAATCCACATGGTGGCAGCAGCACCCCTCCTTGGGGTCCTGGCAGAGGCTCCAGCTCGGCCCTGTGGCAGTAGGCCTGACGACGAAGGGCTCGTTGGGGCCGCGAATGGAAGGCGCCGTGCCATCTCCTCACCAGCAAGGCGGGCGGGCGGGGACGGCTGCAGGCAGGCTGAAATGGCTGCGAGCGGGGAGACCACGCTCAAAGGTGTCTCGTTCGGGGTGGAAGCGGAACAGCTGCAGATGCAGAGGCTAAGTTCTGAAGCCGCCCACTCCCTGGGCCCAGGGCAGAGTGAGCTGTTCTCAGTGGGCTTCCCTCATTCGCGGTGGCGGTGGGTAAGGCAGCGACAGTCGTTCCCTCAGCTCAATTTCCACTGTAGTTTTAAAATCCACATGGCGGCAGTGGGCCATTGTGGCAATGGGCCATTGCGTCACCTGCACAGTGGGCGGGCTGGGACGGCTGCGGGCTGAGATGGTTACGGGTGGGGAGACTGCGCTCAAAGGCGTCTTGTTCCGGGCAGGACCGAAGGCGCGGCGGACGCCTGGCATCGGCTCCCCAACCCTTGGCATTTTAAGTATGATGTGTCTTGGTGTGGGCCTCTTTGGGTTCCTCTTATTTGGGACACTCTGTGCTTCCTGGACTTGTGAGTCTATTTCTTTCACCAGGTGGCAGAGGTTTACTGTCATTATTTCTTCAAATAGGTTTTTAATATCTTGCTCTCTCTCTTCTTCTGGCACCTCCATAATTCTGATGTTGGTATGCTTGAAGTTGTCCCAGAGTCTTCTTACACTACCTTCATATTTTTTAATTGGGTTGTCAGTTTTTGCTCTTCTGAGTGATTTTTGCTTCCTCATATTCCAAATTGTTGATTTTATTCTCGGAATCATTTACTCTATTGTTGAATCCCTGTAAATTATTTTTTAAAATATATTTTATTGATTTTTTACAGATAGGAAGGGAGAGAGATAGAGAGCTAGAAACATCGATGAGAGAGAGACATCAACCAGCTGCCTCCTGCACATCCCCTACTGGAGATGTGCCCACAACCAAGGTACATGCCCTTGATTGGAATCGAACCTGGGACCCTTCAGTCCGCAGGCCGACGCTCTATCCAGTGAGCCAAACCGGTTTCGGCTCTGTGAATTATTTTTTATTTCAGTGAATGTATGCTTAATTTCTGACCAATCTTTCCTCATGTCTTTGACATTCTCAGTAAGATCCTTGAAACTCTCACTAAGTCCCTTGAAGCTCTCTTTGAATCCCTTGAAGCTCTCCTGAAGATCCTTAAGTAACTTATACTCATGGTTTCAAACTCTGTATCCAGTAGTTTGCTTGCTTCCATTTCCTTCATTTGTAACACATTTCTTTGTCTCCGCATTTTGGCTGCTTCCCTATGTTTGTTTCTATGTATTAGGTAGAGCTTCTAGTCTCCTGGAATTGGTAGGGTGACCTTGTGTGGTAGGGCCTAGTGTTTAGCCTCCCTGGTCACCTGAGCTGGGCACTCTGGGTGCAACCCTGTGTGGGTTTAGAGTAGTCTTGTAGTTGAACCTCTATTGCTGTTGGCCTGAAGGTCAATTGGCTGAGGACCAGTTGGGGCTACAGTGGAAGAGCGGCTGTATAGGGGGCACCCATATGGAGTAGGACTTGCTTCAATGGGGCTTTGATGCTCGCTGAGTCTGCTCCCTTTGTGCATCGCTTGTGGATGTGTAGAGTTGTAGACTGGTGTGGTCTTGGTGTGGTCTGAAGTTGTCCACCCAGGGCACTGGCTCTAGGGCCTCCCAGGAAGTGAAAAGTTAGCCACTGCCTGGGGCCACCTGGCAACAGATACAGAAAGGTCTACTAAGGCTGCTACTTGTATTGGGCTTGTAAGTGCCCTGACGAGGCCCAGCTGTGAAGCAAGGCAGCCTAGTGCTAGTGTTGAGTCTTGGACCTCTTACTGATAGGTTTGGGGCACATTTACACCAGCTACTGCCTGTTTGAGAGATTTTAGCAAAATCTGAGGCCTGAGCCAGGACAGGCCATTCATATGGAAAAACCACTGCAAACAGCTTGGGTGGGCTGCAGATTGGATGGGGCAGGGTCTCAGAATCCCCAGGGCAGAGTGAACAGTGTGCTCCAGGCTGATGGAGACTCAGATATGACTGCCAGTCAGCTCCGTGACACAGGAGGTCCCAGCACAGGAACAATGACCCTTGTGAGCTCCCTGATCTGGGAGAAAGCTGCCCCTGAGTTCCTGCTCCAATAACAGTCTAGTTCCTCCCCGTATGTCCATGGGTCCCCCAAGCCACCTGGTGCTGGAGCTCAGAAGGTGTGATTCCATGCAAGTCCGTGCACCTGGCCTGTAAAGAGGAACACCTGGTCTCCGGCAGCCTCCAATCCCTGCTGGTTTTTACAGCCCAGAGTTACAGGGACTTATGTTCTGAGCTCTGGAACCCCAGACTGTGTGTCTGGTGTGGGGCTGGGACCCCTTGCTCCTCATGGGAGGCCTCTGCAGCCGAGATCTCCCTCAGGATTTAAAAACACCACAGGTGGTGCTGGACTTCCACCCCGCCCACCAGCCTCAATGTGCATTCTTTGCTTCTTTAGTTGCAGGGCTTCCATTCAACCCAATCTCAGGCGGTTCTGAATGAGGTGGTTCTGTCTTTTAGTTGTAATTTTGATGTGGTTCTCCGAGAATTTCGATGGCTCCTTTTCAGTAGAAGCTTGCTCTCATTGATGTGTCAGCCTCTTGGAGCTTAGAGGGCATGCATGAGCTAGATGTTCTCGAAGTTGTCTTTGTTTCCTCCCGGTATTCCTTTGCTCTGTGGTGCTACTGCTGGCTGGTCCCCCTTTGCGTGGAGAAGCTGAAGGGGTTTGTGGGGAAGGGTTCCTGATGCTCAGAGCACTGCTTGGGATAGAACCCCATAACCCGATGACCCAGTCCCTCCTGCCTCCTCTCTGGGTTGGAATCTTTATGCCGTTGGGCTTTTTTGGAAATATCCCAGGAGTCCAGGCCTGTGTTTCCTTTCAGCTCTGCTTTCTCCCACCTCTTCTGTTTCCTGCAACCCCAAAGCTCCCGTCCCACCCACAGCTGTGTTTGTTTCCGGGCGTGTGCTGCCAGGCTCTGGCCCATCAGATGGGACAGAGGCGACATTGGGGCGAGTGGGAGAAGGTTCTGGGCCCGGGTGGGGCTGATCTGTGAGGAGAAGGTAGACACAGGAAGCTGCTGGGACGACGAGGCAGGGCCTGAGCGGTGGCAGGTGTGGGGTCAGGTGTAGCCTTGGCTTGGGGTGCTGGAGTGTGTTCCCATGGGCCACGGGTGTGGATGTCGAGGTCCCAGGCCCCACAGTGTGTGCTGTCCCAGGCAGCGCCTGCCTTTCGCAGCACTAGATCCCGGGGCCGGGGCGGCCCCCCGCATGCCTAGGAGGGAGCGTTGGCACTGCAGCCGCTGGAGGGCTTGGCCTCTGCAGAGCTTGTTTCTTTTTTAATCCTCACCCAAGGATGTGTCTTCCATTGAATCTAGGGAGAGAGAGAAACAGCGGCGTGAGAGAGGAACATCCAGTGGTTGCCTCTGTGTGTGCCCCAACTAGAAACTGAACCCGCAACCCATGAATTGAACTTGTGACCCTTCAGTGCATTGGACAACACTAACCAACTGAGCCACCCCCACCAGGGTAGAGATCTTTCTGATGAGCTAGGGGCTCCTCCTCAGGGTGGGGTGGGCCCTCCCCCTCCCCCTCCCCCTCTGCCACCTCCCCTCTCCTCCTTTTCCTCTCCCCCTCCCCTCCCCCTCCTCCTTTCCTTCTCCCCCTCCTTTCCCTCTTCCCCTCCCCTCCCCTCCTCTTCCCTCTCCTTCTCCCCCTCCTTTTCCTCTCCTCCTCCCCTCCTCTTCCCTCTCATTCTCCCCCTCCTTTCCTCTCCCCCTCCCCTCCCTCTTCCCTTCCCTTTCCCTTCCATTCCTCTTCCCCTCCACTCTTTCTCCCTTTCCTCTCCCTCTCCCCCTCCCCTCCCCTCCCCTCCATTCCCCTTCCCCTCCACTCCTCTTTTTCCTTTCCCTCTCCCCCTCTCTCCCTCTCCTCCCCCTCCCCTCTTTGTGCTCCCTGAGCAAAAGGAAATGAGGGAGTGACCCCTGGGGTCACCAGGCTGTGAAGAGCGGTGCCACGCCTTGCTCAGCTGTGCCTGTCTCTCTAGGACCGGAAGCTCACCAAGCTGGAGCGGCAGAGGTTCAAGGAGGAGGCCGAGATGCTCAAGGGCCTGCAGCACCCCAACATCGTGCGCTTCTACGACTTCTGGGAGTCCAGCGTCAAGGGGAAGCGCTGCATCGTGCTGGTGACCGAGCTGATGACCTCGGGGACGCTCAAGACGTGAGTGCGCCCGAGGGCTTCCCTGCCGCGGGCCTCAGGGCGAGCTGGGCCGGGGCGGCCACGGCCTGTCTCCCAGGATGCCTGTGGGTGCCAGATGCGCCCCCGCAGCGGGAAGCCCTTTCACGCACGGCCACGCCCTCCCTGCAGGTACCTGAAGCGGTTCAAGGTGATGAAGCCCAAGGTGCTGCGCAGCTGGTGCCGGCAGATCCTGAAGGGGCTGCTGTTCCTGCACACCCGCACGCCGCCCATCATCCACCGCGACCTCAAGTGCGACAACATCTTCATCACCGGGCCCACCGGCTCCGTCAAGATCGGCGACCTGGGCCTGGCGACCCTCAAGAGAGCGTCCTTTGCCAAGAGCGTGATAGGTACGCTCAGCTCTCCCAGGCTGCCACCCTCTGCCCTCAGCCAGGCTGTGGTTCCCGGGCCTGCTGGGCTGTGGGTCAGGTGGTGAGGCTGCTGGTGCCTGTGGGCGATGCACTCAGGAGCAGGAAAGGGGGGCAGCCTCTGCAGGTGGGGATCCTCTCCCCCCGTTCCCCCCCCCCCCCCCCCCGCATGTGAGGGGCCGAGGTGTGTTTGGGGCCTGAAGTGAACAAGAGCTGGGGGGGAGGGGGGGGGCGGGTCTGGGCTTCACTGGGGCTGGTTTGCTGCTGTGTGTGCCTCTGCCTTCCTCTCCCTCCTCTGAGCACCCCTCTGCAGCCTTTCTGGCCGGAGCCCGCAGGGGAAGGGAGAAGGAGAGGAAGAAATACTGGTGGGCTGCCCCTGCACGCCCCCTGCTGGGGACCAAGCCCGCAGCCCCAGGCATTGCCCTGACTGGGAATCAAACCTGCCACCTTTTGGTTTATGGGATGATGCCCAACCACTGAGCCACAGAGGCCAGGGCCCCAGCTACAGTCGGGGGTGGGAGAACAGGGGCGTCTGGTATCTGAGTGTGGCCAGAGTGAGGTCCTGGCAAGCAGGGGTACTCTTTTTTTTTTTTTTAAATAAAGCATAGTTTGCTATAGAAAGCAATTCATCCTTATTTTATTTTATTTTTAAAATATATTTTATTGATATTTTACAGAGAGGAAGGGAGAGAGATAGAGAGCCAGAAATGTCAATGAGAGAGAAACATCGGCCAGCTGCCTCTTGCACACCCCCTACCGGGGATGTGCCCACAACCAATGTACATGCCCTTGGCCGGAATTGAACCCGGGACCTTTCAGTCTGCAGACAGACGCTCTACCACTGAGCCAAACTGACCTCGGCAAGGGGTGCTCTTTGTCCATGGGTCTTGGCCCCAGGCAGTGGGCCCTCCTGGCTTTGCCAGGAGAGAGCTTGGAGGGACTTTGGGCAGCTCTTTATGGGGTTCAGACATCTGGGACACGCTCACCGCTGCAGGGCCTCCACGCCACACCACTAGACAGCTGTGCAATCAATCCTCAGCTGATCTGAGAGAGAGAGCTGTGTAAATGGAGACAAATCAGCGTGGAAACTTTATGAAACCTAAACTGCAAGAAGTTGTGACTTGGGTGAAGAATTCATGGGAGAAAATCACTGACAGTTGCATTGCAAATGCACTGCCAGCAGGCTACCTTGACAAGAAGTACTCATTTAGCCAAAACCGGTTTGGCTCAGTGGTAGAGCGTCTGTCTGCGGACTGAAAGGTCCCAGGTTCAATTCCAGTCTCTTGGTGTGCCAAGAGGCAGCTGGTCGATGTTCCTCTCTCATCGACGTTTCTAGCTCTCTATCTCTCTCCCTTCCTCTCTGTAAAATATCAATAAAATATATATTAAAAAAACAAAACAAACAAACAAAAAACTTGGACTTCAGGAAACCTTCCGTCATCAGCGGGAAGGATTTGGTTCGCATCAAGGGCAGCCTCCCTGAAGAGGATGCCCCTTGGTGGTTCGTGTGACAGGTGCTCCGGGGGACTTGCTCTCACAAAGAGAGTGTGATTATTAGAGCAAACATTGTTATAGGAAAATTGAAGCCCTAGAAAACCGCTGTGATCACAGCTGCCAGGTGAGTCCGTCTGTGCTCACGGCCGCGCACCAGGGGGTCAGTGTGTGCACACGCGTGTATTGTGTGTACTTTACTCTGCCTCTGGTGAGTCTTTACGGCCTTAAAATTCAGAGTGAATGTTGTTTGAAAACCGGTGTGCTTAGAACGCATGAGCAGTCTCCATCTGGTACCTGCCCCCCCCCCCCCGGGGCGGCCCCGTGCCGCCCCAGCCGGGTCTGCTGCCCACGCTCTGCTGTGGGCCGTGCCTGTCGGGCTGTTGGGGCTTTCCTGGTTGCTGCCACTTCAGCAGCTCTGTGCTGGCACGGCGCTGTCTGTTCTGGTCCCCGGCCTGGAGGGGACGGGGCTGTGCTCTGCCCAAGAGACACCCAGCATTGCCCCGCTCTGAGGGCTGTCCAGCCAGAACCAGGCGGGTCCCGGGCGGGAACCTCTGTCTACAGAGCAGTCCTGTTGGAATCCGGTTCCGGGACCTGCTGCGCGGCGGGTGGAGGGGGCGGGCTCTGGCCGCTGGCCGCTGACCCTGCACCTCTTGCTCCCGGCACAGGCACCCCCGAGTTCATGGCACCAGAGATGTACGAGGAGCACTACGATGAGTCGGTGGACGTGTACGCCTTCGGGATGTGCATGCTGGAGATGGCCACCTCGGAGTACCCCTACTCTGAGTGCCAGAATGCCGCTCAGATCTACCGGAAGGTCACCTGCGTGAGTGCCTGCTGGGGGGCTCCCTGGTGAAGTCACAACTGCTGTGAGAGGAGGCGCTGTGTCACGGATGGGAGCCAGGAGGGGCACAGGCCTCCGGGCTGCAGGGGGCAGCCGCAGGAACAGTGCCGGGGCTGCCGGGGCCTCAGCGCTGCAAGGCTGGAGCCCTCCTCTGGGCCGCGTGTGTGTCTTCTGGTGTGTCCCAGGATTTTATCGAGATCACCCCTTTCTCCCTGTGCAGCCCTCTGCCTGCGGGAGCCCCGGGGGTGTGGCTAAGGCAGCGCCGCGGGCACGGCTGTCCCGGGCCCTGGTCTGTCCTATCTGCACCTGCACCTCTGGGTGGGCACCCCCAGACAGCACTCCCCACCGGGGCTCCTGGCTTCTGCAGAGGAGCCTGGTCCTTGCACAACAGGCACAGCCCACTGCACTCCCCAGCTCTCCTTTGGTTCGCAGTTCTGAGTCAGTGACACCTGTGAGCTCCGAGCCCCTCCTGCGTGCTGCTCGGGCCTCGAGGCAGAGGCAGGAGAGCAGGGCTCAGGGAGGCCCTGGGGTGGTCAGAACCCACGGCTGGTGTGCGCCCCCTGTGCTGCTGGCAGGAGAAGCTGTGGGCATTCCTCCGGGGTGGCGGGGCTGAGAGCAGGTTCCCGGCCAGACCTGCGTGCTGGCTCTGGGTGGGAGGAGTCGCCTGGAGACCCGCGTTCTGGCCCACCTTCTGGCCTGGGGTGACGGACAGAGCCCGAGGGTGTGCCCCTGGCCGCCTGGCTCAACAGCAGCCCCACTGCCCTGTCAGGCCCGGGTCCCGAGGCGCCGTGCACATGTTGTTTGGGAAGCAGGGCACAGCCAGGCTGCCTGTCCCCCAGGAAGCAGCGGGAGCGAATTTCCCAACCCTCAGTGCGTCCTCGGGCCAGTGGCACCGGCGCTTCTGCCACCGGCTCACTCTTGGTGCGCCCACACTCGCCCGGGATCCGCGGGTCCCTGTGCCCTCGGCTGTCCGCTCCCCGGCTTCGTGCGACGAGCCCAGACACGCGCCCTCCAGAACTGTGCCTGATCTTCTGGTGCAGTCTCTGCCGGCTCTAGGGGCACTGGTGCTGGTGCTCAGAGATGTAAGTGACAGTGTGCCCCGCCTGTGGAGGTCCTCGCACCCGCCCACAGGGCCCGCCCTCCCCCCGGCAGCCGAGAGCCCTCTTCGCTTCTGAAGCCCAGGATCCCGTATCAGACTCGCCCGCGTCCAACACAGCACGACCCCACTGGCTACGGTGTGGTCCCCCGCAGGGTCCGGTTTGGTGGGTGCAGGGCCTCCCCTGGCCTGCGGAGTTGCTGGGGTCCTGCATTTAAAAAAATATATATATTTTATTGATTTTACACAGAGGAATTGAGAGGGATAGAGAGTTAGAAACATCGATGAGAGAACCATCCATCAGCTGCCTCTTGCACACTCCCCACTGGGGATGTGCCCGCAACCAAGGTGCATGCCCTTGACCAGAATCGAACCTGGGACCTTTTAGTCCGCAGGCTGACACTCTATCCACTGAGCCAAACTGGTTTCGGGTGGGGTCCTGCATTTTCCCGTCTGCCCTGGCCTGTCCTCCCTCGTTGTGGGGATGTGTGCCCCATTCTGTACAGAAAAAGGACACGGGACAGGCCTGCGGAGGTGGGTCTTGCTGAAGGAGAGAGAACAGGATGGCTGAGCCCTCAGTGTGTTTACATGTTTAACCACCGGGTATCGCTCAGAAAGCCCAGCGCCCCAGCGGACGACAAATAAACCCTGCGTTCTGGCCCTTCCCTTGCAACAGTGTTTGCGGTTCTGCTCGCCCCCTGGCTAGGGCTCTGGTCCGTGTGGATGCTTGTCCCCACCGTGGCACCCCTGCCTCAAGGTCACTTGGCCGGGTCGCTGGCCACAGCCCTGGGTGGTGGAACTGCTTGGCATAGTCGTCTGCAAAAGCCTGAGCTCCGGGCCTGGAAATCAGCCCTGCGGTGCCTCCGAGGGCCAGGTCTCAGCGACCCTTCGTCAGCCGCCACCGCCAGCCGCAGTACCTACAGATCGTGCCCTCGGCTCTCAGGCGAGGGTCTGGGAGAAAGGCCGGCCTGTGCGGGGCATTTCCTCCTCCGGCCTCTGAGACCCGAGGGCAGATCCACTGGTCCCACCTCCTCCACGGGCCAAAGTGGGCGTGGGTCCCCAGTCTGCCTTCCCCCGCTCACGCCCACTGGCCCCCCCACCTGAAGCCGGTGCACTTCCTGCCTGGGCTTTGGGGTCCGTGTGAGGAGTGGGACCCCGAAGGGTGACTCTTCTCCTCCTCGCAGGGCATCAAGCCGGCCAGCTTTGAGAAAGTGCAGGACCCCGAGATCAAGGAGATCATCGGGGAGTGCATCTGCAAAAACAAAGAGGAGAGGTGAGTCCCAGTGGCACTTCTCCCGGAAACCCTTCCACCTGGCTGCAGAGAGCTTCAGCACCGGCTCCGGTGCCAGCCCGCCCGCGGGTGGTCAGTGGGACACCCTAGAACACACTCCTGGACTTTGGGGATTGTCCTGGAGCCCCCTTTCCTCCTTTGCTGGGAGCTTCCTGCCCACCAATGGCCTCTCTCTGCCCCTTGCCTTTTCTCTGTTGTCTCTGGTGGATTCGCCCGTTCCCGACTTAAAGAACACTCCTGTGCCTGACCTCCCCGTGCCTTCCCGTGGCCGGCCTCCCCGTGCCTGACCTCCTCATGCCCGGCCTTCCCGTGCCTCCCTGTGCCTGGCCTCCCCCTGCCTAGCCTCCCTGTACCTCCCCGTACCTGGCCTTCCCGTGCCCGGCCTCCCCATGCCTGGCCTTCCTGTGCCTTCCCGAGCCCAGCCTCCCCGTGCCTCCCCATGGTGGGCCTCCCTATGCCTCTCCATGCCCTGCCTCCCCGTGCTGGGCCTCCCCGTGCTGGGCTTCCCCGTGCCCGGCCTCCCTGTGCCTGGCCTCCCCATGCCTCCCGGTGCCCAGCCTCCCTGTGCGACTTGTCTTGCCTGGAGCCTGTCCCTCAGGCACGCTTTCTTCTCGCCATCAGAGAAGAGCCCCAATGTGCCCAGTGAGACGTGTTCAGGGGCGGTCTTGTCCCCAGGAGGTGGGGCGTGCACTGTAAGCCGCTCTGTGCCCCTGGGGGCAGAGCAGTCCAGCAGGTGGGACAGACGGACGGTCCAGAGAGCGAGGCCTCCCCAGCAGGTGTGCCCTCACTGTCCCTCCAGGTACGAGATCAAGGACCTGCTCAGCCACGCCTTCTTCGCAGAGGACACGGGCGTGAGGGTGGAGCTGGCTGAGGAGGACCACGGCAGGAAATCCACCATTGCCCTGAGGCTCTGGGTGGAGGACCCCAAGAAACTGAAGGGCAAGCCCAAGGACAACGGGGCCATAGAGTTTACCTTCGACCTGGAGAAGGAGACGCCGGACGATGTGGCTCAGGAGATGGTAAAGTGTTTGGAGTTTGGAGGGTGGCAATGAGCAGTGGAGGGTGGTGGTGGGGGGCGGAGGGTGGAGGGTGGCGGGCTGTGGAATTGTGGGCACATCCTGAGAGCCTGTGGTGTCCCAGGTTAGAACAAAGCCAGAGGGTGTTGCGTGGAGGCGCAGGAAATGGGAGCGCTGCGTGTCTGTGAGGGACGGCGGGTCGGCTGCCCGCTGCCCAGAAGTGGGACGTGGCTCCGACACGGGTGTCAGGAAAGGCCTTGCTCGGACGGACCAGACTCTTGCCGACTCTTCGTAAACATGGGCTCTGAGTTTGGGTCTGAGTTACGTTGTGTTTTGAGCCACGTTTGGCCCAGGAGGCGGGCGGGAGCAGGCGGGCGTGCTCAGGGTAGCGGAGAGGGGACGGGTACCGTGAGAAACTGATGAGACCGACTTTTCCTGGAGAAACGGGCAGAGTGAGAGCCAGCTGGTCCCTGCAGAGGGCACGGGCCTGGCCAGCTCTGTCCTAGTAGACCGAGCCCGCCTTCTCCAAATGTCACTGAATGTCCACGTCTGTCGGAAGTGCAGAAGCCACAGGTGCGTCCAGAGAGCTGCCCCGCTGGACTCCAGGGGTTTGGGGAGCAGGAAGGGGCCGGGCGGAGCCGCCCGGGAGAGTGCAGCTTCCCGCTGGCCCAGGCCCTGCTCCCAGGAGGAGCCAGGCCACCGCGCACGCGAGTGCGGAGCCACGGCCGAGGTGGTTGGTGGACTCGCGGGCCCAGGTGTGGTGTGGTGAGGGAGCAGCAGCCAGCGGGGCACGGAGTGGGCACTGCGTGACCACCTTCCCCCGGCCAGGCCTGCGCCCTGCATTGCGCACTTGCAGTGGGTGTGTGTCCTGTTGGTGGCCTGGCTCCCGGGTCAGGACCAGCCGGCCCCTTCCCAGCCGCCAGTCACCAGCAGACACGTGTGCGCATGGGTGGAAGGGTCTCCGTCGTGCGGGGGGCTGGCCCTGCATGTGCTGAGCGGCACGTGGACATAATCCCCTGCACGGCATGCGGATGCGCAGTCCTCGCTGCCAGCTCCTCACACTCGGCTGAGTTAAAGCACAAACAAGTGCCGCGCCCGCAGCGTGGGGTGGGGTCTGTGCAGTGTCCTGAGGGATTCGGGCTGGGGACCTGGCCACGCTGCACTGCCCTCAGCACGCGTTGACCGGGGGCAGGAAGGGGGCCTCCGAGGAGATCGGGTGCGCCCTGGGACGGCCGTGGGGCACAAGCGCCTCTGGGCTCTGAGTTTGCGGCTGTGGCCAGGGACTGGGAGGCGCAGGCGGCCAGCAGTGCACCCTCTGCGTCAGCGTGGGCACCCAGGGACCCTCCTGCACCGGAGGGATTCGCTTCAGGGAGCCACACCGGTCCAGTGTGCAGGGCCTAGACCGCAGGGGTCCTGGCAGAGGGTCCCCCGGCCGCCCTCCCAGTGCTGCCTGACCCTCAGCCTACCGCCTCCTTCTGCTCAGGGCTCTGGACCCCGCTGCTCTCTCTGATCTGCCCACCTCCCTGGAGGACGCTTCCCACCCGGGCTGCCTGCCCTCCTGCAGCCCAGCCGCCCCCAGGCCCGACTCACCCGTCCCTCACTCCTCAGCTGGCGGCCCTCACTCGCGGGTCCCAGGAGGCCCGGGGCCAGCTTCTCCTCCCTCTGCCCCTCCCCCATCGCCCTCAGAAGAGCTTTCCATGTGGAGCACTCTCCCTGCAGCCAGTCCACGCAGCAGGCACGTCCCGTGCTCAGGTCCAGGCCAAACCAGAACAGCGTGTCCCCATGCTCTGCGTGAGCGCGGGCGGATGGGGGAGTGATTGTGCTGACCCGAAGCGCTTCCTGGGGGTGCCCGCACCCGGCCCTGCGGCTCCTGCGGCTCCTGCCACCCGTGCTGGTGCTGGTCCTGAGGCTGTTGGCCGTTCTCACCTCCCCACCCCCTAAAGCCCAGAGCTGGCACCAGGTCCGGAGAGGCCCAGCCTCCCAGCCAGCCTGGGCTGGCTCCCCGCAGGCTTCCTCAGCACAGACCTCCCGAGGCAGAGTACCTCCACAGAGAGCAGCTGGGAACAGAGCCCTGAGAGGAGGAGTAGGCTGTAGGCTGAGGGGCAGGCAGCACGGGAAGGGCCACGGGGGACCCTCTGCCAGGACCCCTGCGGTCCCATCAGAGAATTAGATGGCCAGTTGTTATAGATGGAAGGGAACTCACAAGGAAACTCAGCAAGAGCACAGGGTGACCCCGCACTGGGGAGCTGCTTTGTTCTAGGGCCAAGGTCAGTGAGCACTGGGGGAGGTCGGTGAGCACTGGGGTGAGGTCGGTGAGCACTGGGGGAGGTCGGTGAGCACTGGGCCTGAGGTCGGTGAGCACTGGGGTGAGGTCAGTGAGCACTGGGGTGAGGTCAGTGAGCACTGGGGGAGGTTGGTGAGCACTGGGTGAGGTCGGTGAGCACTGGGGGGGGAGGTTGGTGAGCACTGGGGGGGGAGGTCGGTGAGCACTGGGGTGAGGTCAGTGAGCACTGGGGGAGGTCGGTGAGCACTGGGCCTGAGGTCGGTGAGCACTGGGGGTGAGGTCGGTGAGCACTGGGCCTGAGGTCGGTGAGCACTGGGGGTGAGGTCGGTGAGCACTGGGCCTGAGGTCGGTGAGCACTGGGGGAGGTCGGTGAGCACTGGGCCTGAGGTCGGTGAGCACTGGGCCTGAGGTCAGTGAGCACTGGGGGTGAGGTCGGTGAGCACTGGGGGTGAGGTCGGTGAGCACTGGGCCTGAGGTCGGTGAGCACTGGGCCTGAGGTCAGTGAGCACTGGGGGTGAGGTCGGTGAGCACTGGGGGAGGTCGGTGAGCACTGGGCCTGAGGTCGGTGAGCACTGGGCCTGAGGTCAGTGAGCACTGGGGGTGAGGTCGGTGAGCACTGGGCCTGAGGTTGGTGAGCACTGGGCCTGAGGTCGGTGAGCACTGGGGTGAGGTCAGTGAGCACTGGGGGAGGTCGGTGAGCACTGGGCCTGAGGTCGGTGAGCACTGGGGGTGAGGTCGGTGAGCACTGGGCCTGAGGTCGGTGAGCACTGGGCCTGAGGTTGGTGAGCACTGGGCCTGAGGTTGGTGAGCACTGGGGGAGGTCGGTGAGCACTGGGGCTGAGGTTGGTGAGCACTGGGGTGAGATCGGTGAGCACTGGGGCTGAGGTCTGAGCACTGGGGGAGGGGAGAGATTCCAGCACCTGCTGTGGTTGTGACAAGGCCTCTCAGGGTGGGAGGAGCAGGGAGGACAGCTCTGCTCCCTCTAAATTCACCCTGTTCCCTCCCAGCAGGTCCTCAGGCAGGGACATGGGGAGGGGGCGTGAATCAGAAAGACGATGCGGGGGCTGAGAGAAGGCGGGTCTCTGATTTGGAGGTTCCCCTGAGTGGCCCCGGGCAGGGGGTGGGAGCCTAGCACAGGGGGTTCTCCAGGGTATGTGCCAGCCTTCTTCTGTCTCACCTCGGGATAATGGGCTTTTGGGGTGACATACGAGGCTGGGAAACAGAAGCGAGCCTGGAGAGCTGTGTGTGGGGAGGCGCGGCATCGGCGTGCAGCGGGAAAGTGGGTCACGGCAGAAATAGAAGTGGCAGCAGAGCCAGGCAGCCTCTCAGGGCCTCCGGTCAGGCGGCTGTGCCCTGGCCGCTGCTCTCACCGCTGAGCCTGGGGGGGAGGGGGCACGCTGGGGTCGTGGTTCACCCCTCAGAGTCGTCTCCTGAATGGGGGAGTCATCACAGACTTCCCAGAGGGTTGCAAGCATGTGCCCAAGCACCGTGACGACATCGCCGCTGGGCAGCCTGCTCCCCGCGGACTCGGACGGCTCGGGCTGCCCAGCTCCTGGCGGTCAGAGCCAAGTGCAGCCCCTGCGCGCCTGCGGACTCCCGTGGTGGCGTGGCGGGGCCTGCAGGGCAGCCTGACGAAGGCTGTCCTGTGGGAGGTTCTGTGGAAGTACGCAGAGGTGTCTGTGTACTGGCATTTTTTTCTGTTTCTGTGGGCGCAGCGTGGCTTTACTCAGTGGGCCACTGCTCCGTGGGCGGGAGAGAAACCCTCGCTGTGCAACGAATGCCCCTACTCCCCTGTGCACACCCCTCTCCCCATTCTCTGAGGTTGGGCTCCAGGGGTGGCTTAGCAGGCAGCTTGGGGTCAGGGCCCCTTGTGGGGTGTGGCTAGGGCTGACCCAGGCTGAGGCGAACAGGGCTGAGGAGACCGGTTCACTGGCGGGGGGAGCTGTCTCCAGCCAGGGAGGTGGTTCCACAGGCCTGTTCATGACGTGGCTCCCAGGAGCCGGTGGCCCGGGAGGGAGGGAGACAGACTCTGAGGCTGAGAGACAAAAGAGAGAGGCAGAGACAGGTACTGAGATGGACGCAGGCAAGAGACCGGCAGGAGAGGGACAGGCAGACGGAATGCCCGCATGGGCCCCCTTTTGTTCCCTCTGACGCAGGGACACGTCCGCTGCCGCCCGCACACCCGTGCCCCTTGGGTGTCCGCGTGTGGACACGCCCTTTAGCCCCATGGTGGCGCAGGCCAGCAGACGCTCAGAGTGTCCAGAGGCCGGCACGGGCACCGGCTTCCTGCGCCCCCTGCCCGCACATCCTCCCTTCCTGCAGAGGGTTGTCCAGCCCGCCCTCCTCCCACTGCCCTGGGCCCGGCGTGGGCTGTCCCTGCCCGCACACCTGTGGCCATCTGCGTGCGTGTCTCTAGGCCTGGAAACGGGCCGCCACACTCGGCAGTGCCGCGGGCTCCTCTGGCTCTCTGTTCCACACGGGGGTCCACGGCTTCCCTCTTGTGTGGTTTGACCGTGGATCTCCTTGGAGAGAGCGGTGTTTCCCGGGAGCCTCGGCTCCCCAGCACCCCATGGGGTGCGCCGGTCCCCGAGGGCCGCCAGGCATGATACCCTCCGCCCTGGTCTCCCGCTCAGAGCTGCGCCACTTGGGGAATGCCGAGGACAGCGCTGGCCTCGGGTCCTCGCTGCTGCCCGAGAACAGGCATCGGCCAGCACCCCATCCTGGTTGGGCCGCCTGCGGGGCGGGGTGGGGGGGACCAGACAGCCTCAGGGCTCAGACAGTAGGCTGCTTCCTTTCCTCCAGCTCAAGCCAGTGAGGTCCCGAGGGTCACACCCCTGTGGTGGAGTCGGCACGGAGGCCATGTCCTCATGGGATGCTGAGAGCATCCCTGAAGGATGGGAGAGGGGCCTGTGGAGGGGCTTTGTGCTGAGACCCCATGACGGGGCAGTGGCAGTGCAGGTGGAGGACAGGCTGGGCAGAGGGTTGTGCGGGAGGGGAGGGGGAATGGTCCCAGTAACGGCAGGGGTCCCTTTGCAGATCGAGTCTGGGTTCTTCCACGAGAGCGACGTGAAGATCGTGGCCAAGTCCATTCGAGACCGTGTGGCGTTGATCCAGTGGCGGCGGGAGAGGATCTGGCCGGTGCTGCAGCCCCAGGAGCGGCAGGACCCAGGCAGCCCTGACGCGGCCAGGCCTCCGCCCGCGCCCCTGCAGGTCCAGGTGACCTACCACGCACCGGCGGGGCCGCCGGAGCCCGAGGAGCCCGAGGTGGACCAGCACCTCCTGCCCCCCGCGCTGCCTGCCAGCGCCACCTCCCTGGCCTGTGAGTGCTGCTCCCCGTCCCCCGGGTCTCCTGCGGGTGTGGGGGGCACCCCTGGCTCTTCCCTGGTGCTGCACAGAGCTCTCTGCCAGCTCCCAGGACAGGCGGGCACAGACGTGCAGGTCTCCAGAGCCTCCGGCCCGCCTGTGGGTGTAGCACTCCAGGGACTCCTCACCCTGGAGGGCAGGGGCGGCAGCGTGGGGCCCTGGGCTCAGCCCGGGTGACGTCTGCTCGGGACAGGTTATCCCAGGGCTGCCGGGCTGAAGGTGTAGTGGCCGTGCTGTGTGGCCTTTGTCCTTAGGAGTGTCTGCCCAGGTGACCTGCCCTATAGTGTCGAACCTTGAGGCCATGTGTTCCTGGTGGGGGTGGTATGTTCGTGCCTGGCTCCTCCTCAGACCTTTGGACCAGAGCAGCTTCTGCTGCCTTGCCCTCCGCTCCCACGCCGCAGCGGCGGCCTCCCTGCCCGGAGGAGCTTGGAGCGGGGCAGCGCGTGACCGCTGTGAGGCTGTGTGAGTGGGAGGTGGAGCAGCCTGTGTGACGGACCTGATAGGCACCTTCACTTCCCAGTCACACACGCTGGTGCTCAGAGGAGCTGAGCTAAACGCGGGGGCTGCTGTCACTTTGAGGCAGTTTGCTTACTGTTTGCTTCCTTTCCAACCTCCTTAAGTTTGTTTTGGAGAATAAAACTGTTATAGCATCATACTCCATTTTCTTATAACCCAAAAAGTCAATTGGCGTGCATAAACTTTGGAGGAAAAAGCGCGCACACCACAGATGTAACCGCCAGCTGGCCGGGGTCTACGACGGGAACGAGAGCTTGCCTTGTCGCATCCGAAGAGGATGCTCTGGAGCCAGGGAGTGCCTCCCTGGGCCACTGATGCCAGCAACGCCAGAGAGAGCCTCACGTGCAGTTACGCCGCAGCACACGCCTCACACCACAGCACCCTGCACACTCAGCACCTCACTCGGTCAGAGTGGGCAGCCACGCACAGCCGTGCCCCTGGCTGCGGCGCCCATGGACAGACGGCTGGACAGACAGGGGCCCCGGGCAGTACACCCGGAGAAAGGACCGCGTCCTAGGCAGCAATTGGCAGCACGTGCCCTCCGTGCGGGGAGGTCAGAGCTGCTGCCTGAGGCTTGTCGGTCTCTTCACGTCCTCTGTGCGGCTCTCCCGTCTGTCTTCCTCTGTCTCTCTCTGTCTCTCTTGTGAATTCCCTTTCTTTCTGTCTCTTCGCCTGTCTGTCTGTCTCTCTCTCTGTATGAGTGGAATGACTGCCCGTACCTCAGAAGCCAGAGCCACTTGTCCGGCTGCTTTTGTACACTGCTGCCTCAGCGCTCTCACGTCTTCCTGGTTAAAACAAGCCCTCATCAGTCCTGGGAGGAACTGTTTATACAGAGGTGAAACGATGCCCCTTTTTCTGTATTTGTTTAAATGGTGGCACCCATCTGAACAGTGACCCGCTATAGAGCAGCTTGGGGTACATCAGTGGCAAATGGTGACGTCTGTGTAGCTTTGGAACCTGGAAGCAAGCCTGGATGTCACTCCAATAGTTGTTGAACCTTTGGCCAGAAGAGCTGTGGGCCATGTGGGCCCTGTCTGCTCCCTTCACAAGCCCCCAGCTGTGGCAGCCCCACCCACTGGCCATGTCCGGGCCATGTGGGGCTGATTGCAGGAGAGGCTGCAGAGCCTCTGGGCCCCTCTCACTCCCCTGTGGGGTGAGGGCCTTATCAGCCCTGTTTGCCAACCAAGTTAGGCCCGGCCTGTGCCTCGGGGCCGGGTTTGGACCCAGATCTGCGGCTCCAGATTCCGCCACTGCAGGTGAAGATGGTCAGCGTCTTGGAGCCTCTCCATCATGAGACACAGGTGGCAGCTGGCCGGAGGCTTCTGATGCGGACATTCCGGCCTCCCCAGAACCGCGCCCTTGCAGGGCTGGACGAGGCTCACTTCCAGGCCGGCGGGCCAGCCTGCCTGAAGCCCATCTAAGCCAGGCGGGAGCAGCTGCCCGGCTGTGAGGACCGCGCGGTGCCCTGGGATGTGCGGGGCCTCAGGCTGTGTGGGTGGGCTGCCAGGGCCGTTTCTGGGTGCAGTTAGCTCCTTACAGCTCTGCCGTTGGTTATGTAACGTGATGCACATTCGTTACTTACACCACCTGGAAGCAAAGTCTGTCTCCCAGAAGAAAGCACCCGGACGAGCTGGGTGCACGTGTGTGAGCCCATATCGGCCTCCCTGGGCCTGTGTGGGGTATCGTGGGGGTGCCGTTTGGGGGCCT
Organism: Vespertilio murinus; assembly: GCA_963924515.1. Classification (NCBI taxonomy): domain Eukaryota; kingdom Metazoa; phylum Chordata; class Mammalia; order Chiroptera; family Vespertilionidae; genus Vespertilio; species Vespertilio murinus. The sequence goes on from OZ004708.1 coordinate 108,265,862, forward strand.
ACTCTGAGCTGTGCTTTTGTCATCCCCAGCGGACAGCACGTTCGACAGTGGCCAGGGCTCCACCGTGTACTCGGACTCACAGAGCAGCCAGCAGAGCGTGGTGCTGGGCTCGCTGGCAGACGCAGCCCCACTCACCGCCCAGAAGGTGTGCAGTGCCCCCGTGAGTGTGAGCGTGAGCGAGGGGCTCGCCCTGCCGCACAGCCTGCCCTCGCTGGGGGCCTACCCGCAGCCCGCCATGGTGAGTCAGCTTGGCCCTGTCCCCACGGCCCTGCACGTGGCCTGGAGCCAGGGATGGGTCCTCCGCTGTGCGGCCATGTCCGCAGGAGGTCCGTCCTTGTGGGAGGTGCAGGCTGCAGGCTGGAGGGAGACAGAGAAAACAGCCCGGGACACCTGTGGGAGGCATGGAGGTGCCAGAGTTCTGAGACACGTTTTCAGTGCCGTTTGAGGAGCGGGATTGAAAGGTTCGTGCGTGTGAGGAATCATTTGTAAGCCTCCCAGGTGGATGGAAGTGGCTGGGTAAAGACTCACATTTGGCATTTATTTTTCAGCCAGAGACCCAGTGCATGAATTGTGCATTGGTGGGGTCCCAGGCCTGGCCAGCAATTGAGGCTGATTGGGGCCAGCCGGCCCAGGGGAAGGACCGCAGGAGGTTGACCAGTAGTGGAGGTTGCTGTGGAAGTGCACTGACCACCAGGGGCGGCTCCTGCATTGAGCATCTGCCCTCTGCTGGTCAGTGCGCATCTTAGCGGCCTGTTGACTGGTTGTTCGGTCGCTCAGATTTTTATGTTCATAGATGTTAATTTTAATGCCAAAGAAAGCAAAGTAGGCAGACAAGTTGCCTTTGAGGCAGGTGGTGCAGTAGGGTCCAGTGGAGACTTAGGGCCCCTGGGCTGAGGAGTGGTCAGGGCCAGGCCTGCCTGGAGCTCGGTCCCGGGCTCTCCCTCTTTCTCCGCACCTCCCAGTGGTCCCACCTCGCTTCCTTCACTGTCCTCCGGGCTCAGAAGCTGCTCTGGACAAGCAGTCGGCATTTGCTGGGCAGAGCCCAGGCTCCTTGGCCACTTGCATTGATGGTTTGCTCATTTCATGAAATGAGGTGAAGTACAGTTAGACATCAGCGGCACGAACAGCTCCGTGGGGAGGTGGGGGTGGGGGCACAGTTACTCGGAGTGTGTGTCTTGGCTTTGGGCTTGCCCGGGGGAAGCTGAGCCGCTTCTCCAGGTGCAGGGTCAGGCTTCTGGCTCCCGGCTGCCCGGTGGGCAGCCCCTGCCTGCCCAGCTCCTGCCTGCAGAGGGGGAAGGCCGAGCTGGGTGTGACCAGAGTGCATCCTGCCATGTCCTGCCTGTTTATGCAGAAACAGCTTGGATGGAGGGTGGGTGGGGGTCCCCAGTGTCCGTGGTCTCCTGGGGAAGGCGATGGTGGTGAAGGAGAGCAGGGCGGAGGGGTCAGGCCTCCCAAGCCTGCGTGGGCCCCGGTGAGTGCACAGTAGGCTTGTCCGCCCGTGCTGCTGTCGCACCTTCACTGTGGAAGGCGGACACGCCAGGAACAGGCTGCAGGTGGCAGATGACTATCCGGTGACTCACCCAGAAGCCCCGTGACGGGACAGTTCTCACTTCCCCACTGTTTTGAAGTAAATCCCAGATAGAAAGATATTTTGTCCATAAACATTTCAGCCTGTACCTGCAGGGTCAAGACTTCTGAAAACAACCCACTTGCAGTGAACACATTAGCAGCAGTTTTGACTGGCCCCCCACGGCCGTGCTTGGGCTCTGGCTCCCCATCCCCTCTCTGCTGGAGACCCCACTCTGCAGAGGCCCAGGTTGCAGGCTGGCTGTCTGCCTTCATGTTTCCGTGTTGTGTGCATGTGTACACATGTGCGTGTTACAGTCAGGAAGCAGATGCATTTTACTTTTCCGCACTGTTGTCACAACAAGCATTTCTCCACAATTCTCCAAAGTCCTTGTAATGGTCTTTTCTCACGATTGCATCATATTCTGTGGCGCTAATGTTCTAGAACATTCCTTGGTTAGGAGTTGTGACCATTTTTGCCTTAAGGCTGCCACACATTGCTTCTGTGAGTCATGTTCCTAGGCAAACCATCCCTCGCAGGTGATGGGCATAGGGAGTGAGTGTGATCCCCGCGTCTGCCACGCTCGTGGCGGGGCGGAGTCTTCAGGCAGCCGCTGAGTGTGCCCCGTGCTCTCTGCAGCCTGGCCTGCCGGCGGGCTCCATCCCACCCTCCACCCGCGCTCCGCTCCCACCGCAGCCAGCCGTGAGCTTCGCCCCTGTGCTGACTGGCCCAGGCCAGCCCATGCCCTCGGGCCTCCAGGTGAGTGTGGGCAGCCCCTCCCTCCTATGGCTGCTGTTGGTGCCTCAATCTCCCCTGACAATCAGCCTTGACTGTCCTGGGCCAGGGTGTTCATGGGAGTGGGGGGGGGGGAGGGTGTCTCTTGTGTTTGTGGAATTTAAGTTCCATAGCCCATAGCACTGGGAGGGGCCTCATGCACACACAGCAGTCTGTTCAGATCTGCATGTCCTGGGCCCCTGCTGTGTGTGTAAGTATGTGTGGGGATATGCATGTGTGTGTGCACACTCACTGAATATCTGTCATGTCCGAGCACCTGATGCAGCTCAGTGGAACGCTGCGTAAGAGACGCCCCTCTCCCTCCAGCCTCCGCTAGCCCAGCCGGCACCCCTGCCACAGGTCCTGGCCCCCCAGGTCCTGGCCCCACAGCCCGTGCGCCCTCTACAGCCGGTGCCCGCTCATCTGCCACCGTACCTGGCTTCAACCTCCCAGGTGGCCCCGGCCCAGCCCACGCCCATCCAGATGCCACCCGTGCCTCTGCAGCCACTCACTCACGTCCCCCCACAGGTACCGCCCCTCTCCGGCCCCGCCCTCCTGCTGACCGTGGGTGGGCGCTGGCGCATGACTGTGGTGCGGGGTGCCATTGCCAGGCTCGTGCCAGTGATGGTCATAGGGTTGTGATGGACGTGCCACTTCTTCTTCTTTTTTTTTTAAATATATATTTTATTGATATTTTACAGAGAGGAAAGGAGAGAGATAGAGAGCTAGAAATGTCGATGAGAAAGAAACATCGACCAGCTGCCTCTTGCACAACCCCTACCGGGGATGCGCCTGCAACCAATGTACATGCCCTTGACCGGAATCGAACCCAAGACCTTTCAGTCCGCAGACCGACGCTCTACCACTGAGCCAAACCGGTTTCGGCGACGTGCCACTTCTTGGGGAAGCATGAGAGCCCCCGAGCTTCCCACAGCACAGGCTCCTCAGGTGGTCGTTGGTTTCCCTTCCCGCCCAGTTAGCTGCCCCTCGCTTGGTGGTGGCCGAGGCATGAGTTGCTTTTCAAATGCACAGAGGTCGGCTGCACCTCGTCCCTGCCTTCGAGCTGCCCTCGAGCTGCCCGGGCCTGTGTACTTGTGACAAGCGTGTGCGTGTGACACACGTGTGCTGCCACCAGAACGGCTTTCTCTTCGGGGCAGCGACTGCCAGTCCTTTCACCTCATGGCACACAGACTGGTTCCTAAAACTCGGCAGCACTCTGAAACGTGTTTTCTGCCAGTCTGCCAAAGCAGGTTGAGTTTGGATTCAGTCACAGCAGACAGTGGTTGGGTTGGCTGCTGCTGTTTCCTTATCTGACGACCTCAGGGAGAGGTCGGCGCTGCAGTCAGACCCTGTGTGCTCGGCATTCCCATGCACGCCGGGGGAGGAGCGCTGAGTGTGAAGTGCGGACCCAGGGTCAGGTGCTGGGTGCCTTGGACCAGAAGGTTTGGGCGCTCCCACGGTGGGGACACCCGACCTCCCCAGTCCTGTTGGCAAAGCCGACGGGGCACTCTGAGATATGCCCGGCATCCTCGGCACCACCCGCGGCCCCTCCACGGTGGGGCCATAGGGGGCTCCCCAGGCCACCCCACCTTCTGTCCTTGCTTCCCTGGTGGACGGTGCCACGCACCTGTTTCCACTGAACTGGGCTTCCTTTGGGTTCCCTTGGCGGCAGCTGCACAGAAGTGTCTCGGGCAGAACCTGGTTGCACGGCGCTGTCCGGGCTGAGCCTCCCGGGGGCCGCGCCCAGGGCCGACACGCTCCCTCTCTTTCAGATGCCCCCACCTCCCGTCATCCCGCCCATGGCTCCGCTGGCCACCATGGACAGCCTCCCCGCCGCGCTCCCCGACCTGCCGGCAGCCAGTGGGCCCGCGGGGCCGCCTCCCTCTCAGTATTTCTCTCCTGCCGTCATCCTGCCCAGCCTTCCTCTCAGCGCCGCCGGCCCCCTGCCCGCACCCCCAGCCCTGCCTCTGCCGACGGTCAAGCTTCCCCATGCCGCCGGGACACCCCTGGCGGTGCCGTGCCAGACCATTGTGCCAAATGTGGCGGCCACTGCCACTGCCATTCCTCTGCTGGCCGTGGCCTCCCAGGGCGTGGCTGCGCTGTCCATCCACCCGGCCGTGGCCCAGCTCCCGGCCCAGCCCGTGTACCAGGCGGCCTTCCCGCAGATGGTGCCCGGTGACGTCCCGCCCTCTCCTCTCCACACGGCGCAGGCTGTGCAGGCAGCCCCTCTGCAGCCGGCACCCCCCATGCTGCCGCAGCCCCGCCCGCCGAGCGTCACCCACCTTCCTGAGCCGGCCGCTGTCCCCCGGGCGGGGAGCCAGGTAACCGCCTGCCAGGAGGGCCCGCTGCCCCGTGGTGCCCAAGCTGCGAGGGCCTGAGGTCTGCTCTTCTTGGCCCGTGGCTGGAGAGCGGGGCCCAGTGGGGGCGGGCCAGCAGGCAGCGCTGCCCGCAGGCTTGGCTCGCATCCTAGGCCTGCCGCTGCCTCCCACTCCCAGCACCTGTCCGAGCCCAAGGTTCCACGGCCGGGGCAGTAGCTGCTTGTGGGGTCCCAACCTTGCTGTGCCCGGCACCTGACCTCACCTACTGGGTCTGAGGGTGCTGGGAGGCTTACACTGTCCATCTTGTCACCTGTCAAAACGAGGTAGGTTAATGAGCGAGCCCATGTCAGCGGGGAGATGGGGACCGGGTTCGGGGATCTGTCAGTTGGGGTCCAGGCAGTGGCTCCTGGCTCCAGGGTGGACGTGGCAGACCAGGATGATGTCCCGGGTCAGGAAGGGATCTGGCCGGTGCACATGGACAGAGAAGGGGTGCAGACGCACCTGCGGGCTGGGTGAGCCTCTGAGTGGCTCTGCTCCCTGCCCACCCGTGTTTTAGAGTCAGGGCTTGGTCCCTCCTCTGAGGAGAGGAGTGGGGTGGAGCATCTTCCTGGGCACTCTCACTTGGTGCCCTCCCTCCTGGTGCCTTCCACCTGGCCCTAACCTCACACCTGTGCCGTGGGCACCATGCTGTCCTTTTAAAACTTGGGCTCCTGTCCGCTGAAGGGGGCGGACGCTCCTTTTGACCTGCCGGGAAGGTCACCGCGCAGCGTGGGTGCCGGGCCCGCTCACGCACGCTCCGGTCCGCTGAGCGCTGTCCTGAGTCACACAGACTCCTGGGTGCGCTTCTCGCGGTCTGAGCCCAGAGGGGCTGGCACCTGGAGGAGGAAGGTGGCTTCTCTGGACACAGATGGCCTTGTTTAAACACGCCAGCAGCCGGCGCCTGGCCCTGGGCAGCTCTTGGCTCCGAGTAGCATCCACTCACGGGACAAGGCCGTGTGGGGAGAGGCGGGGCCTGCCCGGCACATGGTGGCACTGCTCTTGCTCAGTTTTAGCGAGGGCGGGCCAGCTGCCCCACCTTCCCTGTGGCCAAGCGGTCTCGTGCTGGCAGGCCCAGCGGGGTCCGTGCCGTTCTTTCCACTGAGAGCTTTTAGAGGGAACAGTGGGGAGTCAGGCTCAGCTCCCAGGTCACCCTGAGGGAGGCCAAGGTCCAGGGCTTCTCCCTCGGAGGCAGGAGGCAGGAGGCAGGGCAGCGTTCGGTCCAAGCCCTCAGTAAACGTGCAAAAGGGAAGTGTGGATCTAGGTTGGAGTTTACACAGTGAGGACGCAGAGCGCCTCCATTGGTTTCTTCTGAGCCCGAGTACAGTGTTCTCAGGCCAGGGCTCGCCTGGGCAGGAGTGAGTGCCTTAGAGAGGGAACTCGAGACCCACCTGGACAGGGAGGCGCCTGCTGTGGCCGGCTGCGGGCCCGGACGGCAGTGCCACTCCAACTTGTGTGCCTTCTGTGCTCACAGATCCTGGTTGGCCACCAGCCTCCGTACGCTGTGGATGTCACCACCCAGGCCCCCCCGGGGCCCACTCCTGCCGCCGTCCTCTCCCCGCCCGTGCCGGAAGGGCTGCCCCCCGCTGCTCCCGAGCGCCTGCTGCAGCTCCCCAGCTCGCAGGCCCCCGCGCCAATGGCTGTGACTCCGAGCTTGCCTGTCCAGGCCACTGCGCTGCCCCCCGCCAACCTGCCCCTGACCAGCGGGCCTGGGCTCTCCAGCCTCAGCTCAGCGGTCCAGCTGACCATGGACGTGGCTCCCGAGGTGTGTGGGCCGGGCCTCCCACACGGCACCTTGATGCCTGGCTGTGCCCCGGTCTCAGCCCCAGACGTGGGGAGGTGGGATGTGCGCGCTGGGACACAGTGCTGCTCACCGGCCTCTGCTGTCCCAGGTGCCCGTTTCCTCAGCTGCATTCCAGGTGGAAGGTGTGGGTTCTTTACCAGCCCCGGGGCGGTGTGCTTCCTGTGGGTGGCCAGAGTGGGTTAGTATGCTGGGGAAGGGGAGGTCCCTGCTTTCAGAGATCAGCCTGGCTCCAACGAGGTGAAGCCCTCACGCCGCTGCCTCTGCCGCCTGCTGCTCGGTCAGGAGGGGTCGGGTGGCGGCTGGCGGGCGGCGCTGCGGGAGCCACTGACCCTTCCTCCTCGTGTTTATTTCAGGAGCAGGCCTCCCATGATGCGCAGCCTGGCCTGCAGAGCTGTGAGAGGTACGGCCGGCTGGCCCGCGGCCACATCATGGGGACCTGCCTGCCCGGCCCCTCACGTGGCAGGGCTTGACATCAGTGGGGCCTCCCTGACTGCTGGGGCCCCCAGGAGCCTCTGGGTCTTGGCCCGCTCCTGCAGGAGTTGGGCTGTCCGGTGGCCCGGGCTGTTCCTGGTCCTGGCTGGTCTGTGTGCGAGGGTTTCCAGGTGCTGGTGGGGTGAGACTGGGAGGGCAGGCCCACACCCTGTCCCCCGTGGCTCCTAGGCATGGGCATATGGAGTGTGGATTACAGGAAATGACCCTCTGTCCCACCCTCTCTGTAGGTCAGCACCAACCTCACTGCTCTGCAAGTTCTCCTCAAACTTGTAGCAAACCACATGGTGGGCATGTTTCTGTTGCTTTTGCACAGATGGGGAAACTGAGGCACGGGAGAGGAGTGTTTGTGAATTTTGTTGTTTGATAGGGCAGAAAGCCGAGAGGGCCAAGGTCCCAGGTCAGAAAGCCCCATGTCCCCCGCCACCTTGGTGCTGCCCAGGGTGGCAGGAGGGCCCTGTGCCAGGGTGCCCCGGGGGGCTGGCTGGCTGCAGCCCTCAGGTGGTCTAGCTGAGCTTCCTGCGTGAGCCACTGTGCAGTCGTTTTCGGGGGTGAGTAACCCTGGTTTTCCGACAGCTACGGAGGGTCTGACGCCCCTTCTGGAAGGGAGCTGAGTGACAGCGGTGATGGCACCTTCGGAGCAGGGAGGCTGGAAGGCAAGCCGGCCCGAAAACACCACCGCAGGTCCACACGCACGCGCTCCCGCCCGGAGAGGCTCAGCCGGCCCCGGCTGACCATCCTGAATGTGAGGAGGCAGCGGGGAGGGCGGCGGGAGCTCCCACCTGGTCTGCGGTGTGCAACCCCGGCCTCACCGCCCTGGGCCCCGGGTGTGCAACACCTGGCTTCACTGTTCTGGACCTGCAGGTGTGCAACACAGGTGACAAGATGGTGGAGTGCCAGCTGGAGACGCACAACCACAAGATGGTAACATTCAAGTTCGACCTGGATGGGGACGCACCTGATGAGATCGCCACCTACATGGTACGTAGTGTCTGCCAGGTGATTGGGTCGGCGGCATTGCCCCTGGGTTGGCCAGGCTGCCTCCTCCAGGCCCTTTGGGCACTGGGCTGCCAGCCTTCCCTGTCCTGCAGCTTCAGCAGTGGCTGCCGGGTCTGGGTCTCCATGGGCTGCTGCTCAAGCCTCGGCTTCTCTTGCTGAACGGTGCAGCCCTGAGCTGAGACCAGGCCATCGCCGCTTCTGCTCCCAGTTTAGTGCAGAACAGAAACCGAGCGGGTCACTTGGTAGAGATCTGCAGGCCTGTTCCGAGTCCCCACGGGCGGGCCGCGTGTGCCGTTGCAGGTGGAGCACGACTTCATCCTCCAGGCCGAGCGAGAGGCGTTCATCGAGCAGATGAAGGATGTCATGGACAAGGCGGAGGACATGCTCAGTGAGGACACGGACGCGGACCACGGCTCCGACCCGGGGGCAAGCCCGCCGCCCCTCAGCACCAGCAGCCTGGGTGCTGGGGAGGTGAGCTGGGGCTGTCCCGGGAGGGCGGGCCTGCGGGACCACTCCAGGCCCTGCAGGCAGCAGCCACCGCCTTCCTGCCGGAGAGCCCGTGGGCAGCGTGGGGCGAGGTGGAGGTGCCCGGCGCCGAGGCCGCGTGCTCAGTCTGCGGCTACTGACCGCCGCCTTCCCCTCCCTCAGGAGAACGGCCAGTCCCGAGCCAGCGCCCCGGTGTATCAGCAGAACGGTATGTGCGTCCTGGGCCCAGACTCATTGTCCTTCTTCCTCCCAGCGGTGCTACTAGAGCACCACGGAGCATGTCTGGGGAGCTCGGCGTCACACGGGTTTGTTGGACCGTGTAGAGACCTCGCCCCCATGTCCTCCCTGTCTCGCCCAGGTGTTGAGAGGGTGGCATAGATTCCCCGCTGCCTGCTGGCCTCCTGCTGACCGCGCCCCTTCAGTGATGGTCCCTTGGGTGTCCTGGGAACTAAGCCGGCGTTGGGGTGCTCGTTGGGGCCCCGGGCTGCCAGGAGGAGCCGGGCGTGGCTGCACGGCCCTCCGTGGTGAGACAGTTCCCAGGGTGCCTCGTGGCAGTGGGCCTGCAGCGAGAGTCCCCTGGAGAACCGTGCTAACTCTCACAGCTGCCCTTGTCCCGCCTGCAGTCCTGCACACGGGGAAGAGGTGGTTCATCATCTGTCCCGTGGCCGAACACCCAGCTGCAGACGCCCCCGAATCTTCGCCCCCCCTTCCTCTGAGCTCCGTGCAGCCAGAAGCCAGCCCAGGTAGGACAGTCGCCAGCCGCCTGCAGGGCCCGCTCCTCCCCGGCTCGGCCCTGCACGGTCCACTCTGCTTGGCTTAGCGTCAGTGCTGTGGGCCCCGCATCACCCCAAGCCCAGAACCGTCCTCAAGGAACCACTTCACTGGTGTCTTTCTGTGCGGTGTCTGTCTGTCTGATCTCTTCGCCTTATTCATTCACCCAGCCCGCCAGCTCCCTCCCCGCTGACAGCCGTCCGTCTGTCCTCTGTGCGTCTGCTCCTGTTGTGCTTGTTTATTTTGTTCATTAGGTTCCCACACGTGAGATTGTGTGGTGCGTGTGTTCCTCTGACTGACCTATTTCACTGAGCATGACACTCCCCGGTCCCTCCATGCCATGCCGAAGGCCGAGGAGTGTCCCATGTGTGCTGTGCCACACTTCTTACACACTTACCGCCGAGGCCCGGGCTGCTCCCAGGCCGTGGCTGTTGTAAATGACACTGTGATGAACATAGGGCTGTGTGCATTCTGTCATTAGTGTTTCTGGTTTCTTTGGATATATTCCTGATATTGAGTCACTGGGTCATAAAGCAGTTCCATTTTAAATTTTTTGAGGAAACTCCATACTGTTCTCCACAGTGGCCGCACCAGTCTGCGTTCCCACCAGCAGTGCACGAGGGCTCCCTTTTCCCACATCCTCGCCAGCATTGGTCATTTGTTGATCTTAGCCATTCTGACAGGTGTGAGATGGTACCACATTGTCGTTTTAATTTTCATCTCTCTGATGATCAGTGACTTTGAGCATTTTTTCATATGACTCATGCTATCTGTCCTCTTTGGAGAAGTGTCTATTCATGTCCTGTGCTGACTTTTAGTTGGATTGTTTGTTTGTTTTTTGGTGTTGAGTTGTAAAAGTACTTAATAAATTTTGGATATTAACCTTTCATTAGATTTATTATTAACAAATGTGTTATCTCATTCAGTGGTTGTCTTCATTTTGTTGCTGGTTTCTTTCACTGTGCAAAAACTTTATTTTTTAAATGTCACTCTACTTTTTTTAAAAACTACATTTTTATTGATTTTAGGGAGAGTGAGAGAAAGATACAAAATCAATGAAGAGAGAGAATCACCCATCGGCTGCCTCCTGCTTCTCCTCTACTGGAAATTGAGCCTGCAGCTCGGACATGTGTCCTGACCTGGAATTGAACCTTGACCTCCTGGTTGATGAGTTGACACTCACCCACTGGGCCACACTGGCTTGGCTGCAAAACTTTTTATTCTTATGCAGTACCATTTCTATATTTTTTTATTTTGTTTCCCTGACCTAAGGCAATATATCAGAAAATATATTGCTATGAGAAATGTCCAAGATTTAACTGTGCGTGTTTTTCCCCCCAGGATTTTTAATCATTTTGAATCTTACATTCAAGTCTTTAATCCATCTTGAGTTTATTCTTGTGAATGGTGTAAGTTGGCGGGCTAGTTTCATTATTTGCATGTATCTGTCCAGTTTTCCCAGCACCATTTATTGAAGAGACTGTCTTTACCCCATTATATGCACTTGCTTCCTTTGTCAGGTATTGATTGACCATAAGCTGTGGGTTTATTTCCGGCTCTCTATTTGGTCCCATTGATCTCTGTGCTTGTGTTTTATGCCCAGGTAGCATGATTCCTCCAACTTTGTTCTTCTTTTCTCAGGAGTTCTGTTGTTATTTGGGGTCTTTTGTGGTTCCATACACACTTGCTGTTTTCTTTTTTAAAAAATTATATTTATCGTTGAAAGTATTACAGATGTCTCCTCTTTTCCCATTGACCTGCCCAGGCCTTCACCATTTGCACTTAGTGTTATGACAGGAGTTGTGTTGGATTTGTGGATTGTTTTGGGTAGTATGGACATTTTAATGATGCTAATTCTTTCTATCTATAAATACTATGTGTGCTTCCATTTATTTGTATCTCCCTTAATTCCTTTAGTGTCTTAATAATTTTCTGAGTATAGGGATTTTTACCTCCTTGGTTAAATATATTCCTTTTTTTTTTAAAAAAAAATGCAATTGTAAACATAGTTTTTTCTTAGTTTCCCTTTCTGATAGTTCATTTTATATATATATATATATATATATATATATATATATATATATATATTACCCTAATATGCAAATAAACCGAACAGCGGAACAACTGAACAACTGGTCACTATGATGTTCGCTGACCACCAGGGGGTGCATGTGGATCATGGCAGGCGTTGGCCACAGCGGGATGGTGGAGCAAGTGGGGGGGGGGGGGGTGTGCCAGACCAAGGCGGGGTGCCGGTCGCTGTCATCGGGGCGAGCCTCTGGTGGTTACTGAGAATTCTTTGCTCCCGGGCACCATGGTTCCACTGACACTCACACCTGCTGCTGGGACCGACCCTTTTGTGCTTGCACCTAATGCCGGCTCCCAGTGCCATCACTGGGTGTGAGCAGCAGCTGCCGGCCCCAATCGCCCTTCGGGGTTTCTCCATCTCTCCCCTCCCCTCCCCGCTCCTGAGGGGCCATAGATAAGCAGCAGCCGCCACTTGCTGTCACAGTAGGTGCGAGTAGGGCTGGGCAAGCGGGGCTGCTGGCAGATGGAGTGGGGGCCTTGGCGGGAGGGGCTGGCGGGTGCGGAGGATGGGCTGAGACCCGCCCTTGTGCCCACTGCAGCCTCTCAGGCCCACAGTTCCTTTCAGGGCGGATGAATTTGAGCACTGGGCCTCTAGTTAGTGTATAAAAAGGCACCTGACTTCTGAGTATACATTTTGTTCCCTGCTACTTTACTGAGTTCATGTATCAGTTCTCATAGTTTTTGGTAGAACCTTTAGGGCTCCCTATATATATACACAGTTTCTTGTGTGTCATCTACAGAGAGTGTAGATAACAGCTCATTTTCCTCCTTTCCAATCTGGATGCCTTTATTTCTTCTTCTTGTCTGTTTGCTGTGGCTAGGACAGGGGTGGGCAAACTTTTTGACTCGAGGGCCACAATGGGTTCTTAAACTGGACCAGAGGGCCAGAACAAAAGCAACCTGACCATGCTGGCACTCTCATCTTGGGCTGCTGGTGAAGGAGTGGAAGGGAGAGCAAGAGAACCCTCCACTCTTTTGGCTCCGCGGGCCAAATAGAACAGCCAAATGGGCCGGATCCGGCCCAAGGGCCATAGTTTGTCCACGGCTGGGCTAGGACTTCCAGTGCTGTGTTGAATAAGAGGACATCCTTTTCTTATTCATGATCTTAAGGGAAACGCTTTTAGTTTTTGCCCATTAAATCTGATTTTGGCTGTCAGTTTGTATACATGGCCTTTATCATGTTGAGGTATGATCCATCTATTCCCACTTGTCTGGGAGTTGTTGTTTTTTCTTTTTATAAATGGATACTGGATTTTATCAAATGCTTTTTCTGCATATGTTGACATAGTCATGTGATTGTTATCCTTCTGTCTATTTATGTGATGTATCACAGTTATTTATTTACAAATGTGGATGCAAGTACCCACTTTGCAGCCCCCAAGTAAATCCCCCTTGGTCCTGGTGTGTGGTATTTTTAATTTATTGCTGGGTCCAATTTGCCAATATTCTGTTGAGAATTTTAGCATCTATGCTAATCAGGGAGATTGGCCTATGATTTTTACTAGTGTCCTCAACTGCAATGGAATTGGGGTCATGCTGACCTGGTGAAATGAGGCTGGGAGTCGCCCTCCTCTTGAGTTTGTTGAATAGTTTGAGAAGGACAGGTTTTAGCTCTTCTTTGACTGTTTGGTTAAATTCACTTATAAAGCCATCCAGTGGAGGACTTTGTTTGTTGGCAGTTTTTTGGTTACTGCTTTGATTTCATTATTTGTAGTCAGTCTGTTCAGGTCTCTTTTTCTTTTTTTTAATATAGTTTTATTGATTTCTAAGAGGAAGGGAGAGGGAGAGAGGGAAGGAAGCATTGATGATGAGAGAGAATCATTGATTGTCTGCCTCCTGCATGCCCCCCACTGGGGATGGAGCCTACAACCTGGGCCTGTACCCTGACGGAATTGAACCATGACCCCCTGGTTCACAGGTGTATGCTCAACCACTGGTCACCACGGCAGGGCTTCTGTTTCTTCTCGATTCAGTTTTGAAAGATGACATGGTTCTTGGAATTTATCCATTTCATCTAGATTTTTCAGTTCATTGGCATATAGCTTTTTATAATATTTTCTTACAGTCTTGATTTTCTTGTTAGTTGTTACTTCTCTTTCATTTCTGATTTTATTTATTTGGGTCCTCTCTCTCTTTTCCTTGATGGGTCTTGTTAAAAATTTGTTCATTTTGTTTATCATTTCAGAGAGCAGCCTTTGGTTTCATTGTTCTTTGTACTATTTTTTTAGACTCTATTGTTTATTTCTGCTTTTATCTTTATTTATTCTAATCAATTTGGGCTTTGTTTCTTCTTTTTGTAGTTTATTTAAGAATAAAGTTAGATTGTTTACTTGAGATTTTTCTTATTCTTTGAGGTAGGACTATACTCTTCTGAACTTTCAGGACTGCTTTGTTGTGTTATACAGATTTTGGGTTGTTGTGGGCTCATTTTCATTTGTTTCAAGGTATCTTTTGATTTCTTTCTTAATAATGGCCTCAGAGAGCAAGAGCAGTGATCCTGATGATTCAGACATACTGGATAGAAGCTGCAAATTGCTTTCTTCAAGTGAAAAGGTGAAAGATCATATGGTTAGGTTGCTAAAGTCTGTAGTAAGGACAAATTTTCTATCTGTGAAGCTGAAGAAGGAAAAAGAAATTAGTGCTAGTTTGCTGGGAGCACATTCATATAACTTTTCTAACTTTTATTACAGTATATTGCTTTTGTTAATTCTCACCTGAGGATATTTTTCCATTGATTTTTTTTTTTTCTTTTAGAAGGGAGAGGGAGAGACAAAGAGAAACTGATGTGAGAGAGACACATCAACTGGTTGCCTCCCACATATGCCCTGACCAGGGCCAGAGATCAAGCCTGCACTTGAGGCATGTGTCCTTGACTAGAATCAAACTCAGGACCCTTCAGTCCATGGGCTGATGCTCTATCCACTGAGCCAAACTGGCTAGGGCCAGTATGCTGTTTTAATTGTTCTATTTTATTATGCTGATTTTTAAAAATATGCGTTTTATTGATTTTTTACAGAGAGGAAGAGAGAGGGATAGAGAGTTCGAAACATCAATGCTAGAAAACATCGAACAGCTGCCTCCTGCACATCCCCAGTACGCAACCAAGGTACATGCCCTTGACCGGAATTGAACCCGAGACCTTTCTATCCACTGAGCCAAACCGGTTTCGGCATGCTGTTGTTTTTTTTATCTCTTGCTGCACTTAATTATAAATTAAGTTTTAACAGATACGTTACGTATAGGAAAAAACAGAGTATATCTAGGGTTTGGTACTGTCGGCAATTCCAGGCATCCCCTGGGATCTGGCAGTTTGTTCCATGCAGTGGAACTACTGTGCATTTAAGAATAATATCTGTTAATCATTTTAAATGTTTTACCATCTGTTCCCAGCGACTTCCATTGTGTCTTTGAAGATTTCCTCCCAAAGTGAACAAGTCAGCCTGCTAAGCCCTAACGTAGCCGCAGACAGGCTGGGGAAGGCCTGGCCGCCCAGCCGAGGGCCAAGGAGGAGCAGCACTGCCCACAGGGGCTCTGTATTAGAAGAAGACGTGTTCGCGTGGTGCTTTTCATTTTGATAGAGCCCAGCCGTGGGCAAACTACGGCCTGCGGGCCGAATCCGGCCAGTTCAGCTGTTCTTTTTTTTAATATATTTTATGATTTTTTACAGAGAGGAAGAGAGAGGGATAGAGAATTAGGAACATTGATGAGAATCATCGATCAGCTGCCTCTTGCACACCCCCTACTGGGGATGTGCCCGCAACCAAGGTACATGCCCTTGACCTGAATCGAACCTGGGACCTTTCAGTCCCCAGGCCGGCGCTCTATCCACTGAGCCAAACCGGTTTTGGCCCATTCAGCTGTTCTATCTGACCTACGGAGCTGAAAGAGCGAAGGGTTCTCTTGCTCTCCCCTCTGCTCTTTCACCAGCAGCCCAAGATGAGAGTGCCAGCATGATTAAGTTGCTTTTGTTCCGGCCCTCTGGTCCAGCTTAAGAACCCATTGTGGCCCTCGAGTCAAAAAATTTGCCCACCTTTGATATAGCCAGTTCATTGGGGGAAGAAAAGCCCTTAAACAGTAAATCTAATCTCAGTATGGTTTAGTGATTAAAGGACATGCCAGCAGTTAAACTCTAGTCCTTCATCTATGTACCAACCTCGGGAAACCTTCCAGAGCCAGTTTCTTTATAAATAAACGAAAAGGGAGGTGGTCACCCCCAGGGATGGCAGATCTATTGATTTGGATCAACTGTTCACTGAGGATGGCCAAGCAAGTTGGGTGAAATGTAAAGCTCACCGTGAAGGCGTCTGGGAAATCTGCAGACGGTGGAGAATGATCCGTGGGGTGCAGAGAGAATGGAGACCGGCCTTGCGCCAGCGTTGGTCTGTTCCCTGGGCGTTTTCTGTCCTTGCAGGATGGCTGAGAGGCTGAGCACTGGCGCTTCCCAGCTTAGGGGAAAGGGGCCCAGAACTCACGGCCAGGAGGCTGGCCCTGCCTGGAGCACTGGGTGGAAAAGCAGGGACCACGGGAATGAGGCAGAGAGAAGGGCTGCTTCTGAGCATGGTACCCTCGTGAAGGTGATTTCAGAATGCCGTGTGCTCAGGCAGAAGCACAGAGGTTCTTTTTATGCAAAGGTGACACCATTCTGGACCCAGTATTTGGCACATCATAAAAAGTAACAGGGAAGAAAGTCCTGGTTCTGGATTAGACGGTGAATACACATCTCATCACCCCTTTCCTCCATGAACCTAAGTATATACCCGAGCCCTTCGATGCAGGGCACAGATCTTTGCAGACTCAGGAAATCCGTAGCAGAGGCAGGATGGGGAAGCTCTCAGAATTCCAAGTCCCATAGAGCTAGTGGCAAGCTTACTGTTTCCCCTCTGGTGCCTCCTGACCTTGGCTCAGGGGGCGTGAAGATGCGGGTGAGCTCGGGGTGCAGAGGGAGAAGCTCGGGGTGAGGCCCTCGGCTTTCACTCACAGACTGAATGGGTACTTCTCAAGCTCTGGGAGAGGCGTGGGGTCCCTCTTGTCTCTCCTTCCCTCTCCTCTCTTCTCCTCAACTCACAGGAAGTTCTGAGGGGCAGCACTAGGCAGCAGGAGGCAAACCATGGGAGGGGAGAGCCTTCCTCTCCATTGGGTGGAGCTGGAGCTCAAGGAGTTCATTACTTTGTTTCTCTCTGACCTCCTGCCACTGAGTCCTGCTTCTCACACTGTGGGAGTGGATGGTTTCTCTCCAGAGGTCTGTAAAGGGAGTTCCAGGGAACCGGGAAGTACCAGGGCAACTATGGAAGGAGGAGCTTGGGAAAGCAGCTTGATAAGGCGCATGCATGGTTCTGACCCACATTAGCAGACACAGAACTTTGAGAACTGAGCTGGTAGATGGACTCTCACTGTGGTCCTAAACTGGCCCCTGGGTGATACACACGTTTCGGGTCAGATTAGTGCAACAGAGACACAGATAACTGAACTGACTGTGTAGGCACAGCTCATAGAAGGCCGGTTGCAACTTGCAGCTTAAACCTAGCCGGGTCAATTGCCTGCTAAAGTAAAAATAACATTTTCGTAGGATTTAAACAGACGTAGAATCTCATAATATTATGCAAAATCCAGCCTAATCCAACCGAATCAATGCAATCCAAAAGTATTTGTCAAGTGAAGAACCATAGAAATGTCAACTTGCATGGAAAAAGACAACTATCACATGATAATGGCAAGATAACATAGATGATGTAATGATCTGACTAACAAAGGCTTCAAAGCAACTATTATAAATTGCTTGAACAAGCAAATATAAACATTCTGGAAACAAATGTAAAATAAAAAGTATCAACAAAGAAGTAAAAGATACGAAGAAGAGACCAATGGAAATTGTAAAACTAGAAATTAGAATACCCAAACCTATCCCATCAGAATTTAGAAAAAGATCCCCCCAAAATGAACAGAACTTGTGGAACAAGTTAAGAAAAAAAGGTGTAACATTTGTGTCATCAAAGCCCCAGAAGGAGAGGAGAAAAATGAAGTGCTGAGAAAATAATGAAAATAATGCTGAAAATTTCCTAAATTTGGTGAAAGACATAAATCTACAGATTCAAGGAGTTGAGTGAATTTTACTACTAATAAGATTAACCCAAATAAATCCATATCTGGACACATTGTAAACTGCTGAAAACGGAAGACAACAAAAACATTGTGAAAGCAGCCAGAGAAAAAACGGGGCTTTGCTTTTAGGGGAATGGTCATTCAGATGACTTGGAGCCATGGAGTCCAGGAGGAAGTGGTGCTGTATTTCTAAAGTGTTGTAAGAATCAACCCAGAATGCGGTGTGTGGGGAAACTGGAGTTTGAGTTTCAGGACAGCTGGAGTTTGAGGAGTGGAGAGCTCTGTCCACATTGAACGACAGTGGGAAAGAGACCCCTGAGAAGATAAGGGGGTGGAGTGCCACCAGCAGGATGGCAGAGTAGGCGATGCCGGCCCTCATCTGCCCATTAACAACAATTAACCACCCGTCTATATGAGGGCACATCCCTGCTCGGGACTGAGAGTCCAATAAAAACCTGTGGGAACATGGTAGAACAAAAACAAAGAATAATTGCACAGAAAGGCCTGCTGGGGATATGGCTTTAGCTGAGCTATTGGGAGACAGCTAGGAAGAAAGAGGGCTGGTATCTATCAGTCACATGGTCTGCTCTGAGAGGACCCATCATCCTCTGCTGCTGTGGGGCTCTGCAGCCCCCAGGACAGCTCGGGGCTCCATACAGCTTTCAGAGCAGAGGACCCCACATTGTGACTTGGCCTGGAGCCCACTGGCCTGCTTTGCAGAAGACATTGGCAGCTTTCGCTGTCAAGGTAAGCAACAGCCATTGCTGCCACGGACCCTCCAGGGAGGGAGATGCTGTTGCATTTCCCCCCAAATGCAATGCTGTGCTACCCTGGGATCAGGCCTGCCAGTGCCTTCCCCGCCCCATGCATACCCCAGATCCCAGAGCTCTGGCTGTGTTGGGCACACACTGCTTTAGTCCCCAGCTCCACGGTAGCTCTGTTCTCGTGTGCCCCAGACACTGGAGGCCCTGCTGTGGTGAACTAGCCAGCACCCAGAACTGGAGTTGCCATCACTCTGTGAGCATCTGCACTTTCAGACTTCTGCTTTGCTTCTGCACCATGGGGCCTACACACCAGATACCAGTGCGACCGCTACCATGAGAGTGCCCACTGCTGGACCTGATGCCAAGGGTGTAGTCTAAGGTGACCAGACGTCCCGCTTTTGGCGGACAGTCCCCATTTTTAACAATTTGTCCCCCGTCCTGCAGCGTTTTTAAAAAGTCCTGATTTTAAAACGCTGCAGGACGCAGGACAAATTGTTAAAAATCGGGACTGTCCCACCAAAAGCGGGACCTCTGGTCACCTTACCTTAGCGACAACATCCCCCTGGGAGAGAGAGAGCAGAAGGTGCCCAGCAGCTTTCACCACTGAAGTTGGCCAGTGCTGACCCAGCTGGCGGAGCCTCACAGAGCCATAGCCGGAGCCACCACGTCCCATCTGGCGTCCTTGCACCTACTTGCAAGTGAAGATCTTTCCCCAGCAGATCAGGCTCTGATGACTAGGAGGGATGACGGCGCTGTCAGATGCAGTGTCAGCACAGGCTACAGGAGGCTCGGAAAAGCAAGGACCCATGGCACCACCAAATAAGCAACAGTTTTCAATAAGTGACCCCCAAAGAATTAAAGATCCATGAATTGCCAAAAAAATCAGCAAAATATATTTTAAGGAAGTTTGGTGACCTTCAAGAGACAATTCAATAAAATCAGGAAAAACAGTATATAAACAAAATGAGAAGTGCAATAGAGAAATAGAAATAATAAGAACCAAACAGAAATTCTGAAGTTGAAGACAGCAAATGAAAGAAAAATGCAATAGAGAGCATCAAATCTCATGATCATAGTGTATGATTCTTTTAATGTGCTGTTGAGTTTACAATGCTCCGTCAACAAAACGAAAGGCAGCTGCGGGTGGGAGGACGTATTCGCGTCATACATCTGGTAAGAGGTCAGGAGCGAAAATCTGTAAGGGCCTCACAGCTCAAGAAAAAGGAATAGCCAGCAATGCAATGGAGAACGAGCAGCGCCCAGACAGTCCACCCAGAGGCGCACAGAGGCCGGGGGAAGGCTGGCGTCGTTGGTCAGCGGGGAAGTGCAGTGCGGACATGTGCCGCGCCTCACCTGGGGCCTGTGAGGATGGCTTCGTTAACAATGAGCCCTGGCCAGTTTGGCTCAGTGGATAGAGCATTGGCCTTTGGATCAAAGGGTCCTGGGTTCGATTACAGTCAAGGGCATGTACCTTGGTTGCAGGCTCCTCCCCGGCGGGGCCCTGGTCAGGGCTGGTGCAGGAGGCAGCCAATCGATGGTTTCTCTCACATCAGTGTTTCTCTCAGTCCCTCCGTCTCCCCCCTCCCTAAAAGTCAGCGGGAACATACCCTTGGGTGAGGATTTAAAAGGCAGTAGATGGCGAGCTGGAGGACGTGGGGGAAGGGAGCCTGCCCAGGCGGTGAGGATGTACATCGGTGCAGCAGCACGGAGGCTCCCAGAAAGCAGCGCTGTCTAACCCAGCAGTCCCCCCGTGCGGCCCAGGAGAGGGACCCTGTCCCTCACCTGTGTGCTCACTGCAGCAAGACTGGGAACGGGTGAGCACTGGTGTCCGAGGAAATTCGTCAGCCCGGAGAAGGAAGTCCTGCCGCTGTGACAGTGGAGGGACACGGGGTCATTGTCCACAGGAAATAGGCCGGAGAAAGACAAGCACTGCATGGCTCAGTTATGTGTGCAAGTGGGGGGAGGGGGCAAAAGTAAAGTTGAACTTGGAACCAATGAGAGAAATGGTGGTTGTCAGAGGTACAGTTTGAAGGAGAAGCATTTGACCATCTCAGTAAATGGAGGAAAACATTTAATCAAATTCAACATTCACTCATGGCTTTGTTATGTGTTATAGGACATACACCTTCATTTAAATGTCAAACAAACTCAAAACAGAGCCCTTCTGTGTCATGCCCACGGAGAGGCAGGCAGCGGGGAGAGGGTCAGCGTGCTGGCCTGGGGTTTGGGTGCTGTCTGCAGTGAGTCCTGCGTCCTGTGTGCGCTGAGCTGTGTGGACGGGAGCTTCGGGAGGAGGACTGCGGAGACAGCAGCGTCTCCCCTGGTTTCCCTGGCTGTCATGTAAGGCAAAGCGATTCTTGCCCAAATCCCAGCAGTTTTTACTAAGCTCCTCAGTTTGTTGTATGCCTTCAGTTTATTCCAGAATCCTGAAATAATTGTTATTTTGCAATAAGTATTTTGTTCTGTTTATAGTTGTTTGGGGGGGGGGGGAGAGCGAGGATTTTCCAGTCTTCTTACCCACCAATCCTGGAACTCAGTCATTTAATTTTTACGTGAGTTGGTTTTTTTCTGAGCTACTGTTTTCATGTTTATGGGTCTGTGTTCTCTGCCCAGGGTTGCATGACAAGGTATTCCAAACTAGGTGACCTCACACGACAGAAGTCTGTTCTCACGGCTCAGAAGCTGGAAGACTGAGTTGAGGAGCCAGTGGTGCCGGCTCCCAAAGGCTGTGGGGTCTGCCGGTGCCGCCAGCCTGTGGCTGTACCTCCCCCCGTCTCCCCCCCCCCCCCCCCCCGCCCGCGCCTCTGGTCCCAGGCTCTCCTCCTGTCTTCATCTTCCCTGTGTGTGTCCGTTAGTGCTTTAAATAACAGGGACAGAGAATTTTTACTTTAAAATGATAGCAACTTCTTCCTTGGTGCTGTGCCGAGCGCTTTCTCTCTGAAAGATCAATGTAAGTTACTCTCAGCACCCTCCTGGAGGTCCTGGGTAGTCCTGTGCGGAGGTGAGGGGAAAGGAAGGATGGAGGGAGAGGAGAAGGGGAGAAAGCAGCAGCAAAAGGAAGGAAAAGCCACAGGATTGAGGGAGCCTAGGCCTGCCTCACTCGGTGCCACCTGAATTCTGTGGCTGGGACAGCGTCACTGGGACCTCCGCTCTGCAGCCACGTCCAGGAGAGTGCCCTGTCCGCTTCCGTAGCTCTCTAAGGAGGGGTCCTGGTGGTCATACAGAAGCTAATTTTCATTTGAAGAAAATGCTATTCATTTCAAAACAAGGTTTTTAAAGCAACGTTTTACTTGGAGTTGGTACCAACCTAAGGCATCCTTTCTTCTATCGCCTGTCCAATATCGACTACTCTTTAAGGCAGTGGTTCTCATCCTCCCCAATGCCGTGTCCCTTTAATACAGCGCCTCATGTGGTGGTGACCCCAGCCATAACATTACTTTCGTTGCTACTTCCTAACTAATGTTGCTACTGCTATGAATAGTAATATAAATATCTGTGTTTTCCGACCCACAGGTTGAGAACCACTAGCAGGTCTCCTAAGACCATCGGAAAACACAGATATTTACATTGTGATTCATTAACAGTAACAAATTTACAGTGAAATAAGCAACGAAAGTAATGTTATGGCTGGGGGTCACCACCACACAAGGAGCTGTATTAAAGGGCCGCGGCATCGGGAAAGTTGGAACCACTGCTGAGCAGAAATAAGTGCATGATTCCCGCCGGGTAGTCAGATGCTCAGGGCTGAATGGCGATTCTTATTTCTTAATGTAACTCAGTGTTGGTGTACATAAAAGGGGATGGATGTTCCTTAGTAACATTACCACTTTTTATCAAAAATTTGGAAGGAATAAGATAACTTATCTTATTCTAAGAAGCCCTGGCTATAACATTTATTGTATTGGGGCAAATTATAATTCAAGGCACATGCTTGTTAAAACGTTTTCTATTTGGAAGTTGATGCATCAGAGGAACGGAGAGGAGCCCAGGTGTGGGTGCTGCCGGGCGTGCAGGGACGTTTGGGCGGCAGGGGCCAGGTGACCAGGACCCACGGGCGGGCACAGGCGCCTCTTCTGTGTCTTCCAGACCCAGCTCCCTGCAGAGACCAGCCGTCCTGGAAGGAAAGGCCCGGCACCCCAGCCGGGGTGCAGCCTCCGAAGCCCCCGGGTCCCAGGGACACCACCGCGGGCACACAAGCCCCTGCAGTGCCATCCTCCCCTCCTGTGACTGCTGTGCCCCAGGACATGGCTGCACCAGCCGCCGGCTTCAGGCCAGAGCCGGCAAGGGGGGCTGCCGTGCAGGCGGGGGTCCCGGTGACTTCTCAGGGGATGGCCAGTGAATGTGATGCACCCCAGCCACTGGCACAGACTCAGGATGCCCAGCTTGCTGCAGGGCCCCCGGATGTGGCCCCGGGGCCCTGTGCCTCCCCTCCAGAGGCCCCTTATCACCCCGCAGGCCTCCGGGAGCCCGCCCCAGACAAGGAGGCCGACACCCAGACGGATACCCCACCAGCTCCGGCCCCTGTGCCCAGTGCCTCCGGCGAGACCCCTCAGCCTGCCCCGGGCCCGTCCCTCCCTCCTCTCCCCAATGCGGTGGGGGCTGTCAGCCTGGCTGCCCCCCAGCTCCCAAGCTCTCCCCTGGGGCCCAGCACCCTCCCCCAGCCACTGTCGGCCTTGGAGTCGGACGGGGAAGGGCCGCCTCCCAGGGTGGACTTCGTGGACAGCACCATCAAGAGCCTAGATGAGAAGCTGCGGACTCTGCTCTACCAGGAGCACGTGCCCACCTCCGCCTCGGCCGGGACCCCGGTGGAGACGGGAGACCGAGACTTCACCCTGGAGCCCCCGAGAGGAGACCTGCCCTGCACAGAGACCTCCGAGGGGGACCTGGCCCTGCCGCCCCAGCTGGTGGTGAGTGCCGGCCCGACATAGGTGCCCTCCTGGTCAGGGTCTGTGCGGGGGTAGGGCCAGCTCTGGTCTGGCCGCGCAGCACTGCCCCCCTCCAGCCGGCCTCCTGCTCTGAGGCCCACCTCTGAGCCCGACATGCCCTGGGCGTTTTGCAACCACCAGCCAGTCTGGGCCGCAGGGTGTGAGTGTGCGAGCTGGGACCTGCTGGCCAGTGTGGAGCGCCTGGGCCGGCCTGCCTCCCACCTGGCAGAGACAGCGGGGCGGGAGAGCGTCACAGTTAGCTGCAGGGGTGGCAGCCATGAGGCTCCCGCTCCTTCCTCTCTGTTTCCTCCTGCAGCTGGATCAGCCCGGACTGGCGCCTGGGCCGGCAGCTGCGCCGGAGCAGACCAGAGCCCCGCCAGGGACAGGTGATGAGCCAGTCGCCGGCCGCCCCAGGACGGTGCACACCCCTCACCCCCCCTCCCCTCCCCCCCCAGCACCTCACATGGGACCAGACAGGGCAGAACCCGCCTTGGGGCCTTAGCGCGTGCTCATGCGCCTGAGAGAGGCCATGTCTGTGGGCAGGGCAGGCCCTCCTCCGCCTGCGGTGTCAGCCTGTCAGCGCAGCCGGCTCCCTCCAGCCAGGCCCCCGCACATCAGCTCGCTCTGCCCAGTCATCCGCTCCGCACAGTAGCTCTGGGAATGCAGCTCAGCAATAGCAGGCTGTGTCCCACTCTGTAGTGGGCACAGGCAGCCTGGCATGGCATTCCCGGACACAAGCAGCCGGGTACAGCTGGATCTGCACCTTCCAGGGCCGCATGAGACCCATCCATTACCAGACCCATCAGGGAGACAGGTGACACCATTGGTGGTTGAGGCGGCAGGGAGAGAGACAGGTGACACCATCGGTGGTAGAGATGGCAGAGAGAGGTGACACCTTCGGTGGTAGAGGCGGCCCAGACTCAGGATGCCCAGCTTGCTGCAAGGCTCCCTGCACCTCCCCTCTAGATGGGAGCCTGCCTCAGCCAAGGAGGCCGACACCCGGATGGCTGCCCTGCCAGCTCCGGTCCCTGTTCCCAGTGCCTCCGGCGAGACCCCTCAGCCTGCCCCAGGCCGTCCCTCCCTCCTCTCCCCAATGGGGGCAGGTGACATCAGATAAGTGGAGGGCCTGCTGAGACCCAGGGGATTGGGCTGACACCTCTCTCCCAGGCTCCAGGGTGCCCCCTGTGAAGGCGGGAGGTTGGGACAGCTGCTCGCTGTAGCCCCTTCCCTCCCACGTGCCCTCCCTGTCACCCGGCCTGAGCCGGAATGATGGTGTCCCTGTCCCAGCAGCACCTGTGAGCGGCCCGCGGGGCCCCGAGGGAGGCCAGGCAGCCTCGGGCTCACCGGCAGCAGCCAGGGCCCCTCAGGTAGGTGGTTCTCCGCGGGACCGGGAGGGCTCGGCCGGAGGTGGAATCTGCTCTTTGCTGGTTTGTGTGGCATCGTTTCTTTTCTGTTTCCCAGGATGCCCCCGCATCCACCATCCCTGCACATCTGGAGCCCGCAGACCGGAGCGGCCAGGCCAGCGCCCCCCAGCCCCCTGG
This sequence comes from Vespertilio murinus, assembly GCA_963924515.1. NCBI lineage: Eukaryota > Metazoa > Chordata > Mammalia > Chiroptera > Vespertilionidae > Vespertilio > Vespertilio murinus. Next base: position 108,290,523 of record OZ004708.1, read on the forward strand.
TGCTCCGGCCTCAGGGTCCCCTCTGAAGCAGCCGGGGCAGCGGGACAGCAGCTCTCCAGCCAGAACCGTGGGCCGGTTCTCGGTGGTCAGCACCCAGGACGAGTGGAGCCTGGGCTCCCCCCACAGCCTGCGGTACTCGGCCCCGCCCGACGTGTACCTGGAGGAGGGGCCGGGCAGCCCCGGCGTGAAGCTGGCCCTGCGGCGGGTGCAGACGGCCTCCGCCCTCGAGGTCTGCCAGGAGCCCCCGTCCAGCGACTCCGGGGAAGAGCGCGCGCCCAGCAGGCCGCAGCCGGGCCCCCTGCCCCGCAGCAGCGGCAGCTCGGCCGGCGACTTCGTGAGGAAGGCCGCAGCCCTCCTGCACAGGTCGGCGGGCGCTGGCCCCCCGGGCCCCGAGGCCCCGCGCAGGGCGGGCGTGAAGGTCCCCACCATCAGCGTGACCTCCTTCCACTCCCAGTCGTCCTACATCAGCAGCGACAACGACTCGGAGCCCGAGGACGCGGACATCAGGAAGGAGCTGCAGAGTCTGCGAGAGAAGTAGGCCCCGTGGGCGTGGGCGTGGGCAGGCGCCGAGGCCCAGGCTGTGCCATGCAGGGGGCCTGGGTGCCGGGCAGCGATGGCTGCTGTGCTGGCCCCGGGCTGGGGGTGGTGCCTCTTCACCCCCACGGCAGCCCCTCCTGTGGTCTCAGCAGGACAGCGGGTGTAGCCCAGACCAGGCCCCTCACGCTGCCTCTGCAGTGCGGCCACTGCCTGGTCAGGCCCCAGCCAGCTGCCCCTGCCTCCTGGGCAGGAGGACCCCACGTGGTGGGAGAGGCTGGCGTCCTGGACAGAAGGCTGAGGGCAGAGCCCTCTGGGTGGACCCAGGAGCCTGGCCAGCCTCTCCTGCTCCTCCCTCTGGGTGTGTGGGCAGGGCTGTGCCTGCCGGGAGGGGGTGGGCAGGAGAGCTTGCCTGCCCTGCCCTTACCCCTGACCCCCGATTCCCGAACCCCACCCCTTGAAGGGCCAGCCCCCCCTACCCCTCATCCCAGCTCTGGGCACCCCATCCTTGTTGCTCGCCACCTGGGTGCCTTGTGTTGGACCCCTGGGCACTCCGTGGGGATACAGGTGCCGCCTCCCCACCTGCATTGGCAGTTCTTAGGACCCCTGGAGCCCCATAATCCAAGAGGCCCACTTTGGGCAGGAGTTTCAGGGTGCGGGTCTCCCTCAAGTCCTGAATCAGACGCTCCGGCTCCAGGCATCTCTCCCCACTCCAGCCAGCTTCCCCTGAAACTTCACACTCTGTGAATCTCATCGGATGCAATAGCACTTTTCTGTTTAGAGAACTGTTTTTCTAAAACAAAGCTGGCAGGCAAAATTAGAACTTCTTTTCCTTCTGCCTCGCCACGAAAACACCTCTTTCCCCGCTGCACACCACGGGGTGGGCGCGGCTGCCACAGCCAGCGCTGCACTGTCTCAGCAGAGGCTTCCCCTTGCGGCCTGCAGGTCCGCTCTGCCCTGGGCGGGGCCGAGCTGGGCCCTGGCAGGTCCACTCTGCCCGGGGTGGGGCCCGAGCTGGGAGCCCTGGCAGGTGTCTCCACTCGCCCCGAGGGCCCTCTGCGAGGGCCCTCTGCGATGCCCCTGGCGCTGGCTCCCGGCAGGGAGGAGGAAACAGCTGGTAAGTGAGGCCCCACCCAGTGCCGAGTGCTGGCGTTCCCGTTCTCACCTGTGGTTGTAAGCATAAATGTGTGACGTGTCCGTACCCAGCCTCTCCCCCAAACCAGAAATAACCCCCGAGTCCGAGCCTGGAGGGACACGTGTCTGCAGCTGGTCAGCCTGTGACTCCTACGGGCTGACGTGTAAACAAAAACGTTTGGATAAATGCCGCTCCTCTGAGAGCCGCACTGCCCATGCCTGCAGGCGGCCTGCCCCACGCTCCCATCCGCCTCGGGCCCGAGGCCACCCAGCGCTCCTCTGCCCCCTGCAGGCACCTGCGGGAGATCTCAGAGCTGCAGAGCCAGCAGAAGCGCGAGATCGAAGCCCTGTACCGCCGCCTGGGCAGGCCCCTGCCCCCCAACCTGGGGCTCCTGCACACGGCCCCGCCCGCCGGCCGCCGGAGGAAGGCCAACAGGAGCAAGCTGAAGGCTGGGCGGCTGCTGACCCCACTGGTGCAGCAGCTCAAGGTCGTGGCCTCCAGCACAGGTCGGCCCTGTGCCTGTTGGGGGCTGGGCTGGGTGCTGGGCAGGTGGAGGCAGGCACCAAACCTGGAAGGGGGCTTCTCCACCCCTCACGCGAGCGGGACCACGGGGCTGTGGCCAGAGGAAAGGACCGAGCAGCAGGTCTGCTCTGCTCAGGAGCTACAGGAGGGAGCGGGCTCGGGCTCTCCAGGGCTGGGGCTAATCTTCTCCATGGGCTCGGGGAGAGGAGGGTGGTGAGGCCCCAGCCCTTGCCCTCAACCCCTAGCACTGAGGTGCCCACGGATCCCGAGCCCTTGCACCCTGGGGTGGAGACCCAGTGAGTTGAAATGCTCAGTCGCACCAGATGGGAAGCGGCCACAAGCCCTCCCTCTGGATGTCACGGGGCACCGGCAGGGTGTGGGCATAGGTGCAGAGCCGCAGGCCATGCCTGCCTGGGGCGGACGGGACTCAGTGGTGAGGAGCAGGCTTGCCGGCCGAGCGGCCAGGGCTGCGGAGCTGCCGTGTCCTTCCCACGGTCTGCACAAGGCAAGCCTGTCTCGGTGCTGTCCGCGGAGGAGGCTGGTCATTTCTTCAGTCCTCCCAACACCCACGTGGGTCACCAGCCACGTGCCATCCTGCAGGCCTCTGTGTCCCCCAAGGTCACCCAGCAACGAGCAGAGGGCTGGCACCCTGTGTGGGCCGGGCTGGCCTTGCGCCTCATGGCCCTGTCCCTTCTCCCCACCCAGGTCACTTGTCAGACTGCAGCCGCGCCCCTCTGGCCCAGGACCCCGCCAGGGCCGGGGCAGGGCCCGCCGCAGCGGCAGACTCCGGCGGGAAGGCAGTGCAGACCCAGCAGCCTTGCTCCGTGCGGGCCTCCTTGTCCGCAGACATCTGCTCCGGCTTAGCCAGTGACGGGGGCGGAGCCCACGGCCCAGGTGATTCCCAGCTTGCCCGCCGCTGAGCATGTGCCAGCCACGCAGGGCGTGTGGTGTAGCGGGGACTGAGCTGTGGCCAAGGCTGCCGACAGCTTCGGAAAGGTGATCCCAGAGGCAGCCTCTGGATGAAGAGTGGGTGGCCACCTTCAGTCTTGCTTTAAGCGGCTCAGAGGGAGGCGTGCTTGGCTAGAGCAACTTGGGGAAGGACCCCTGAGGTCAGACGTGGCATCTGCTGTGTGGTTTGTGCCGGGTGCCAGGCACGGCCCGCTCTGCCCTGCCCGTTCCCTGCTAAACATGGGTCCAGAAGGGCCGCGGGGGGCCAGGGCGCAGCTCTGGAGCTGGGAGTCGGGCCTTGAGGTGGAATGGCGTGGACACAGCAGCTGTGCAATGAGGCACTTCTCCCATGCCATCTCTGCAGAGGCGTGGGGACCGCAGCCACATCGGCCCCTGCCCTGCCCCGCACGCGCTCCTGGGTCTGCCTCTCTCCGCTCCAGCGCTTCCTCCTTCCCATTCCGTGGTCAATGGCTGCGGTCCTCGGGGCTGGGCAAGTGCAGCCGTGGATGCTAAGTGGCGAGGCTGGTGTGGCTGGTGGTGCAGGCGCAGCCCGAGACTGTACTTGATGCCTGTCTCTGTTCTCTTCCCTCTATATTCACTTGCAGGCTGGACGGTTTTCCACCCAACGTCTGAGAGAGTGGCCCATAAGTCTAGTAGCAAACCTCGCGCTCGATTCCTCAGTGGACCTGTGTCTGTGTCCATCTGTCTGTATTTGTTCTTTTGTATTTTATCACCTCCCGGCCCTTGGTTCTCCCTCCCCGCTCCCTGTCTCCATCACCTCCATATGCTTTATAGGATGCCTCCCCGACGCCATTGAGCTCATTGATTTAATATTGAAACGGAGCCTTGGCCACACCCGTCTAGCCCAGAGAGCACGGTGCATGCTCGCGGCTCCTGCCGGCACCGGTGGCACGTGCAGCGGCCCGCCCGGCCCAGGCCGCGCTGCACTTCTCGTCACCTTGTATTCTTGTGACGTCGGACGCATTTTTATTTTTCTGTGGCGATTGTGGCAAACACACACACCCACTGACCCAGTTCCAGCCTTCTCTCCATGCATGACGTGCTTCACACGTGTCTGGACTTTGAAGACATGCATGTGAGGGAGATAGTGCTGGCAGGTCACCGTAAAAGGCCATGTCACAACATGCAGAACCCCCTGCCCTGCATGCGGACATGCTGAGCGCGCACGCCAGCTGGGACACCCAGCCCCTCCCCTCTGCTGCCCCAGAACCTTCCGGGCCCCGGGAGAGCTGGCCCTAGCCCCTCCGAGGTCTCTAGCTCCTGCACTGCACCGGGTGGCTCCCCCTGGCCTCGGGGCTATCGAGGCAGCCGGCTGTGCAGCCCACAGCCCCGTGACAGCACTCAGTCCCAGCCGCCCACACCCCGGTGCCCTCCTGGGACCGGACGTGTGCCCAGGAATGGGGTACCCACTCAGGGCTCTCCCAAATTGTTTCTTATCCCTCAGATGGATTGGCAAGGGAATCAAAAGCTGTGGGCCTCTAGATTTTTGTTTTTAACAGACAAATTAAGCTTTTTGCCAATTGGAGTGGACATGCTGTTTGGGCGTGTGGCCTTTTGCTTGTACAATAAGATACGTTGTGCTTGCTGGGCCTGAGGCCACGCCCACGGAGGCACTCACCCCTCAGAGGGCTCGGCTCCTCCTGGCAGCAGGCGGGGGAAAAGTGGGGACAGGGAGAAGGGCCCAGGACAGATGCTGGCTCTGCGTGGGGTGCGCGGGCTGCTGGGTAGCTGCCGGGTCATGTGGGGGCCCGCTCTCCGGCACTCCTCTGCCGCGGCGCGGGAGCTGCGGTGTGAGCACGTGGGTCCCCGGTATCTCCTGGCAGAGGGCGGCTTGGTCCCTGTGGGAGGGCCACTGCGCAGGGGGGAGTCCATGCGAGCAGGTTCCCCAGGGCCACGCCAGCCTCGGGCCATCACCACGCCCTGCAGAGCCCCTTGGTTCTGCTTTTAGGGTTTTCTTTTTTTCCCACTACAACTTGTTGTTCCAACATAAAAGAAAAACTTGAGGCTGAGCAGGGACTGGAGACTAGGTTTTGCTGCTGCGCTGGCCCGGAGGGGAGGTGTGTGAGGCACAGGCGGTGATGACAGACGGGCCTGGCCTGGCCCGGTGGGGGTTTCAGGTGGCCCCCGCTGCCGCTGGCCTGCTCCCTTAGCTGCTGTGAGGGCGATGATCCTGCTGTTTGCATAGCTCAGCCCGGTTTCAGGCCATGAAGTGGACCCCTGGCTCTGAGGCTCTGTCTGGACTTGAGGACATGCTGTGGGCTTCTAGATTGTTGTTTTGAGGAGCGTGCGGCCTGCACTGGGCCCTCTTGTCGGGGGCGTGAAGCCTTGAGCTCCCCAGCTGCTCTGCTGGGGCTGTAGCACCCAGGACCTCTCCCTTCGGTGCTGGCACCCGCCCTCAGCTCCTGGAGCTCCTGTCTGGGTGCCAGGTGACCCAGGGGCCCACGACGGGGAAGGACATTGGTTTGGCAGCTGAGAGGTTGGCCACGGGGAGGTGGAGCAGAGCTGGAGTCTGGGTGTGAGCCTCCCTGAGCCGGAGGGAAGCAGAGTAGTTTTGGTTCTTCCCCTGGAAGGAACAGGAGACGAGTCTTTGGAAAAGTCAGCTCTGTGTGAAGTTCAGACGCTCCCTAGACTCAGAGATGAGGGAGATGGCGATGCGTGGTGGCTCTGCAGAGCTGTGGGCAGTGCCAGGCGCTGGGAGGCAGTGCTTACGGGAGAGGCAGCCAGGCCTGGGCTGGGCCAAGAGCAAGCAAGGTGGGCACGGCCTCAGCAGCTCCAGTGGGCGGGTGCCCGGGGCAGGCAACCCTGCTGACTCCCTGCTGCTCACCCAGCAGGGTTGCGGAGAGATGGCGTCCTCCTGTCCTGTTGTCAGCCTTGAGCCCCTCCTCCCCAGAGGCAGGGCTCCGTCCGAGGGGACATCATGTGCTCCGGGCCTTTGGCTCGTGCCCGGTGTCCAGGCTGCAGCGAGGGTGTCTCTGGGCCCCGAAGCCCCTGTGCAGACCCGAGGCCCGCCTTAGCCACGTGTTCCCTCCCGCCCTCCGTGCAGACCTGCTGCGGGGGGTGTGGAGAGGCCCGGGACCAAGGAGGAGAGCCTCCATGCAGCCTGCACCTCGCGAATCGGTGAGGGCCGCCCGCAGGCTGCCCCTGTGCTTGGGCCTGTGTGTTCTAGACAGGCTGCCGCCAGGCCCTGCTCCACAGCCAGTTGGGACTTGCCTCAGCTGGGAGGTTGGTGGCTCAGTCCACAGACACCCAGGGCAGTGCACGACCTGGTGTTCCTCTGCCAGACCTGGGGTGCACAACCCCTGGGCGACGTGCCTCAGCAGGCGGTGGGGAGCCCCAGGGCGGCCCTCGAAAGCACTTGAGCTTATAAACCTCCCTCCTGCCCGTTTATAAGCAGCCCCCTCAGGCACCGCAAGTGGGCGGCACCGCCTGGGCCAGCCAGAGGCCGGGGAGATGCAGGCCGGCGCCCAGCAGGCTGGCTGTCCACGCCAGGAGCAGCCCCGTGCCTATGCCTGTGCCTGTGCCGGGGCGAGCGGGGCGGCGGCGGGCCACCTGGCACCCCCGCTGCCACGAGCCAACCATACGGCCGCAGCAGGAGAGCGGTCCCGCGTGGACCTTCCCTGTGCTCTGGGCCTGGAGGGTGGCTCCTCTCACCGGGGCCTTGGCTGAGGACGGAGTCCTGCAGGGACACCCCTCTCCACAGGACACTAGGGTGGGGCTGGTCTGCTTTTCACCCTGACACCCCGAGGCCTCCTCGGGTTCCCCCTGGGGCTCCTGGCGCCTCGCTGCTGCCGAAGCCTTGCGGGCGGAGCCAGGCGCACCACAGTGCAGTGTGGGTTATGTGAGCAGCCAGGGCGGGCAGGCGCAGGCCAGGGCCAGGCTGAGCGCCAGGCTGTGGGTGCCAGCACCCGGTGGCCGCTCTGCCCCAGCCCCGCAGTGTGAGCGCAGCCCTGGCGATGAGCTGATGGTGTTGGAAGTCCCTCAGAGGTGAGGCCTGTCTGGTGTGGGGTGGGGCCTGCGTGGCTCCACCCTGAGCACAGTGCCAGGTGGCTGCTGGCCCTGGGTTCCCGGGGAGGTCCCTGGGCTTCCACTGCAGGCCTCCAGGGGTATGAGCCGGCACCTGGCTGCAGGTGGCCATCACAGGAGGACAGAGCCAGCCCTGCCCCAGAACGGTGGCCCGGCGGCCGCTCAGAACTCATTGGAGACCTGGCTGGTGTTGAGGCCGTGTTCTGGGTCACGTTGGGGCCTGGTGCAGTCTAGGTGCTAGCCTCCCCTCCCCCCCCAAGAACATGATGGGGCGTATGCAGACAGGCTGGGGTGGCTGTGCGCCCTGCAGCCCCGAGGGTGTGCACAGGCCCTTCAAGGCTCCCCCGGGCGGAGGGTGTGGGTGCTGCTTTTCTGTGCTCGTTAGAGATGCGGGATGAAGGGGAGCCCAGCGTGCTGTGCTGCCCTCGCTCAGGGGTGCGTGGCTGGCCTCCAGGGCATGTGCCAGGGCCTGTTGCCGTGAGGGCCGTGGGCAGGAGCCAGACCCTCCCTGTGCAGCCTTGCTGAGTGACCTTGGGGATGCTTGAGCCCCTGCTGTCCCACCCGAGCTCCTGACTCCTGAGTCCCTCCCGCTCTCCGCTCTCCGGCTGGGCACTGTCAGGGCCGACGTGGAGGTCAGCATGTGCCGTCTGCTGGCACAGACAGGCCCTGCAGCTGTGGTGGGCCGCCTGCCTGCTGGTAGGAGGTACCAGATGAGACCCAGTGGGAGAGAATTGCCCTGCCTCTCCCACCCGGACAGGCCCGTCTGCCTCCTCCCGCTGGCCTCAGCCCGCAAAGCAATGTGTCTTTTTGCACTTGGAAAGCCCCATGGCCTGAGGGCCGGCCACTCAGAGCCGCTCTCACCTGGCGCGGCCAAGGCCTCCCAGAGCCCTCCCTTAGAGCCGAGTGGTGAGCGCGGCCCTTTTCTTGAGTTGGTTTCTTTTTCTTTTCTTTTTGGTGATGTGTTTCTAGAGATGCACACTCTTCTCTCTGGACGTGGGCTTGGCCTGCACCTCCGCTCTCAGCGAGCTCGCGAGCTGCACTCCGAGCCAGGGGCACCCTGAGCCCGAGGCCGTCCTGCCGCTCGGCCTGCCGGCCCTGCTCCTCTGCGCACGCGACGACTCGCTTAGAGTGGCTTGTCCCGTGCTGCCGTCCGGCCTAACCCTGTGGTCTGTGTCGTTCTCTCTCCCTTGCAGGGTCTGCCTTGAAGCGTCTCTGTCTAGGCAAAGAGCACAGCAGTCGTAATTATCAGTTTTTCACTCGTCCGCTCTCCATCGCATGGGCTTTCTGTAGCTAGTGCCCCAAGGCTTCTGCGGCCGCCTGCAACCCAGGGCCGGCGGGCGGCGGGCGTGGGCCTGCACTGTGCCCGCCCTCCGGGGGCACCGCTCACCACTGCCTGGCGGGGTGGCCCCCGGCGGTGCCCCTTTGAGTTTCCGTGGGTCTGAGTGTGCATTCCGGCCAGTTCACCTCTAACAGCTGGCCTCCGGACACACATGTACCCATTGCTGATTGGCTCCTTTTCCAAAACCTAGGAAGGCGTGTTCCTGTGAGGTGCTCAGGACAGTGCCAGAGGAGGGGGCGGGGCAGAGCGGGACCACCTGCCTGGCCGCCTGCCACTCATCTCCTGCCTTTTTAAAATATATATATACTTTTTATTTTCTGGCTGAAACATTCATGTAGACATAGCTCACGTGTGTAGCATCTCATTACTAACGCTCAACTGTTGTGTCTGCTTTTTTGTTGCTAGCCACTGAAGTACACTACACTTTGCAATAGCTTGTTTGAAGAGATGGTCATTAGGTTATTTTTAAATGCAAAATTTAAAAGAGTGGCTGATTCAAAATTGCCAACCAGAAATCCTATGTTGAAGAAAGGGAGGGGCACCATTTTTTAAAGTGAAACATGTGTTTTGGTCGTATAAAACACACCTTTTAGTGACGTGGGCCGGGCCCTGCCTTTGCCAGCTCTGAGACATAGCCGGGCCCCACAGCCTTACTCGTGCTCCAGCGGAGGGCAGCCTCAGGCAGTGCCCCGATGGCGGGCCCACTGCAGGCGCGAGGCTCTAGGTCTGTGCCCTTTATAGCACCGCCCAGTGTTCTGGTGAGGAGAGGTGCAATTTCTGTGTCTTAAATTCAAACACCACGCCGCTTGGTCACAGCAGTGCCAGCGACCCGCCCACACAGAGCTGTGTGCCCAGCGTAGCCCCTCAGCGTCCTCACGTCGGATCTGCGCGTGCTGGCCCACGGTTGCCTCCCTTCTGCGCCAGGAGGTTCCTTCCGAGCTCTCCCGGGTCTGGCAGCACAGAGTGGATGCTGCAGCGGCCCTGGCCCCCCTTGGCGGAGGAGGGGTGGCGCCCAGGCCCCATGGCCTGCGAAGTGCTCGCCCACAGCGGGCACATGGGTTCCTAATCAGACCATCTCCTGAAGCAAGGTGTTGCCTGGCCTGCGCGAGACCACTGAGCGATGCAGCCACCCGTGGCTGTGGTGAGGCCGCCAACCTGCCTTGTGCCTCCCCAGGGTCCTCCACCAGCAGCCTGGCCCCAGGCCCCGAGCCTGGTCCCCCCGCTGCCCCGCACGCCCAGACGCAGGTGAACAACAGCAACAACAAGAAGGGCACCTTCACGGACGACCTGCACAGGCTGGTGGACCAGTGGGCCAGCCAGGCGGCGGGGGTCCCACCGCTGAAGCCCTCGCTGAACCAGCTGAAGCAGACGCAGAAGCTGCAGGACATGGAGGCGGCAGCCGGCTGGCCCCCGGCCTCTGGCGAGGTTCGGGCTGTAAGTGGGGTACGGCAGGGTCAAAGGGCAGCATGGGAGCCGGGCTGTGACCTCAGGTGTCAGCAGAGCAGCGGCTCAGCCTGGCATGGGTCCATGTAGGTGGTGCCCCAGGTCTGGTGACCTCAGGCTAGAGATGTAGGGGGCCTGCAGACTGCCGTCAGGGCACCCCTCGTTGGGCCCGGGAGCAGGTGGGCAGGAGCCAGGAGCTGCTGTCTGACCGTGTGGGGCTATGCGTCTGCACCCTGCGGAGGGCGCCCTGGTTCAGTGTTCCGGAGGGGTTTATGAGAGGTGTGCTCTTCCTAAGTGTTTGTGACATTTGCGGATGAGGCCGTCTGGTCGCCAAGTTCTTTTCTGAGTGTGGAAGGTCCTCCTGTAACCTTTTATTTTGAGAAATGTCCAGCACCTGGGGCAGATCAGCGTTCTGCAGGGCGCTCGTGGTGCCTCGGTCTGCACACCACGGTTGGTCTTTGCTGTTTTATCCCAGGCCTCCGTCCCATGAGGGTAAGGTTTCGCTAATTGATTCCATTCCTTTTATAGTTTTACAACCATGTGGAGTTTCTCTTTCTGTTAAACTTGCTTTTCTAGCAATTGGTACTTTTCTAATTTATCCGCGTTTTCATGGTAATTGTCATTAAAGTCCATGGCCTCTCCCACGGTCTGCAGCGAGGCAGCCGGGCACCCTGTAGGGTCTGTGAACGGCATTTGCCTTTTCAAGCAGCTCTTCTTGGCTCTGATATTCTTCTTTTTTTAAAATAAATCTTTATTACTCAGATTATTACAATTGTTTCTCCTTTTTCTCCCCCAAAGCTCTCTACCACCCAGTTCCTTTCCCACCCTCTGCCCTTACCCCTTCTCCCCCAAATTGTCTTCATCCATTGGTTATACGATTTCAATCCAGTCTCTCACTGCTTCCCCACCCCCTTATCCTCCTGATAATTATCAGTCCACTCCCCTTATTTGCCCCTGATTCTACTATATTCACCACTTTATTCTGTTCCTCAGATTTTTTTTCCCCTTCTCTTTTCCTTTTTTCCGTATATGAATTTTAAGTGGGACACTCTCTCTCATTTGTTTTTGTAGGGAAATACAACAGAGTGTTCTGTAGCTAATGGCTGCAGACTGTCCAAATGCCTCAGGACCACACGAATAGAATCCGCTCCTCCTCCGGTTCACACGGCCCCCTCCCTCTGGGTCCCACTGCTTCCCCGGGGCTCACGGCTCTTCCGGTGTACATGGCTCCCCAGGTTCCACCCCCCCTGGGCACACGGCTCCCCTGGGCACACGGCCCCCCTGGGGCACATGGCTCACCCGGGGCACACGGCTCACCTGGGGCACACGGCTCTCCTGGGGCACATGGCTCACCCAGGGCACACAGCTCACCCGGGGCACATGGGTTCCCCAGGACCCATCACTCACGGTGGGCGGGCTGGGTCGGCTGCAGGCGCAGAGGCCAGGCTGAGATGGCTGCGGGTGGAGAGACCGTGCTCCAAGGCGTCTCGTTCTGGGAGGAGGCAGAAGGTACGGCTGAGGCCCGGCATCGGTTCCCTTGCTCCCACGGCGGGCAGGCCAGGACAGTTGTGGACAAGGAGGCCATGCTCCAAAGGAGCCCACTCCCTGGGCCCAGGGCGGAGCGAGCTCTGCTTTCGGTGGGCTTCCCTCACTCGTGGCGGCAGCGGCGGTGGCGGCGGTGGCGGCTCCGGTTTCACCGTGGTTTTAAACTCCACATGGCGGCAGCGGCGGTTTTCTTTGTCTCTAGTTGTAGCCATCCCATTCCACCAGCTTTCCTATGGGGCTGATGTGATCCCTTTCGATTTTAGCTGTTGTTTTTTTCCAAATTGTTGATGAGGCGGCAGCTTAGGAAACTACCTAGGCCACCATCTTGTTTCGGTTCCCCCGCTTCTCTCTGATATTCTTTATTGTGTGTTTCAGGGAGCTCTTCCTTTTAGTCTTTCTTTCCTTCTGTCTGTGGGTTGCCATTTTTGTACAGAAAGTTTCTTGCGATGTGCAATTCCTGTTTCCTTAGAGCACAGGCTTTACGCTGCGGAATCCCCAAGTTTCTGTTATGTAGCATTTTCTTTGCCCTTAAGTTCAAAATATTTGCAATTTCCACTGTGATTTTAAATACTATAATTATTAACTTCCTCGTGATCTTTGTAGTGACCATTTGTTTATTTTCTGTTGTTTGTTTTTGTTTTGTTCTTTTGTCTAATTGAACCGATGAGAACAAACTCTGAGTTTTCAGTTTGTTAAACATTGCTGTCGGCTGTCTGACCCAGGCTGTCAGGCTCGTCCCCGCTGCACGGTGGACGGAGGCCCGCCCTTCCCCCCTCCCACGGCCCTCCCAGCCTGAGCCCCGCTCACTTCTCTCCTGGTGCTGCAGCATGTGCTGGAGGCACCTCCACTGGTCTGACTCCTCGTGTTGTTCTGCCTGACTCTGCAGCAAAGTTGAGCCCCTCACGGTGGCCCCAAGCCCTGCGGAGCCCACACCTGGACTGGCGTCCACTCCACCCTGGCCCCACACGGCTCAGCCTGGGCCACGCCTCAGCCTCCCACAGCTGCTATCTTGCTGCCCTGACAGCTGAGATTCTCACCAATGGCTTTGCTTGTTGGTGGTTTATTATTTTTGTGGTAAATCTAAGTAACAGAATTTACCAATTTAATCTGTTGAGTGTGGTTCCGTAGCATTCAGAACATTCACAATGTTATACAGCCCTCACCCTGTCCATATCTAGACCGTGTTCACTGTCCCAGGCTGAGGGGCATATCAGACTGCCTGCTCCGGGCCTGGCTGCCCCCCGGAACTCCTCTGCGTCCTGCTCCCATGGGCGTGGCACGGCTGGCGCCTCCTGGAAGTGCAGTCACATAGCCTTTGCCCTTTCCTCCGGCTTTCTGCACTTCGTGTTTTCAAACTCTGACCTTTCTGTGGATGATTGAAGAACTTCCTTGAATCCACGTCTTTGCGCCGATTGGGGCGTCACAACTGTCGGTGGGCTCCACTGTTGTGGGCTTTTCAGGCCTCAGGTAAGATCCTCTTGTCTTTGTGAGATGGCAGAGTTTTCCTTCTGAGCCCGTAGGTCCGGGAGAAGTTCCCACTGCAGAGTGGGCTGCCTGGTCAGGAAATCCTGTTCAGCAGACTCTCTTTATCTTCTCCTCGCACTTTGTATTTTCAAGGTGCATTTGTGTGGTAGCATGTTTTAGAACTTCATTCTTTCCCCCCTGATCTTTAAAGATTGTGGTAAAATACATATAACAAAATTTTCTATCTTAATCATTTTAAGTGCAAGTTCATCGGCATTAAGTACATTAACATTGTTGTTCAACCATCACCACCATCCATCTCCAGAATTGGTTTATCTTGCACCACTGAAATTCTGTGCCATTGAAAATACCTCCCTATAGAAGCCCTGCCCCCAGCCACCACCCGCTGCCTTCTGTCTTTATGACTGACTACTCTAGGTCCAGTCCCCGTCAGAGTGGAATCAGACAGTATTTGTCATTTTATACCTGGCTCATTTTATCTTGCATAATGCTTTCAAGGTTCACCTATATTGTAGTCTGTGGCAGAATGTCCTTCCTTCTAAGGCTGGATAAGATTCCATATACCACCTCTTGTTTATTCACTGGTCCACCCATGGGCACTTGGGTTGCTTCTACTGTTTAGCTGTTCTGAATGCTGCTATGAACGTGTTTGAAATGCTGCTGTGAGTTCTTTCAATCCATATACCCAGCAGTGGAATCACTAGATCACATGGTAATTCTATTTTTAATTTTTTGAGGAATTGCCAAATTGTTTTTCACGGCAGTTGAACCATTTTATGTTCCCACCATCAATACACAGAGGTTTCAGTTTCTCCTCATTTTTGTCAATACTTTCTATTGTTGTCTTCTTTTTAAAACAGTAGCCATCCTAATGGGTATGAGGTGTAGTATCTCATTATAGCTTTAATTTGCATTTCTGTAGTGATTAATGATATTGAAATGTTTTCATGTGCTTATTGGCCTATTGTATGTCTTCTTTGGAAAAATAATTCAAGTCCTTTACCCTTTTTAAAATAGCATTGCTTTATTGTTGTTGAGTTTTAGGAGTTCTGTATTCTGGATATTAATACCTTACCAGACATGTGGTTTGCAAATATTTTGTGTCATTGTGTGGGTTGCTTTTTTACTCTATGGATAGTGCCTTTTGATGCACAAAAGTTTTTAATTTTCATGAAGACCAACTTAACTATTTTTTTCTTTTGTTGCCTCTGTCTTTGGTGTCATAGCCAAGAAATCATTGCCAAATCCGATGTCTTGAAGACTTCCCTATGATTCCTTCTAGGAGTTTAATAATTTTAGCTCTTATGTTTATCCCTTTAATCCATTCTTTTGCATGTAGATGTCCAGTTTTCCTACAATATTTCCTTTCTCCATTGAATGGACTTGGCACCCTTGCTAAAAGTCACTTGACCAAATGTCTCTATTCTATTCCATTGGTCTATATGTCTGTCCTTTTGCTAATATCATACTTTATGTAGCTTTATGGTAAGTTTTGAAACCAGGAAGTGTAAGTCCTCCAACTTTGTGTTTCTTTTTCAAGATTGTTTTGGTTATTAGCCATCCCTCAGGGATCCTAATGGTGTGTGTGTGTGTGTGTGTGTGTGTGTGTGTGTGAGCACGTACACACGCATGCTTTTAGGGACTATTTTTTATATTTTTTTAAAATTCCATTGAGACTTTAATAGTGATTGCATTGAACCTGTATATCACTTTGGGTAGTATTAACATATTAACAATACTAAGTCTTTTAATCCATAAACATTGCATGCCTTATTTCTGTCTTAATTTTTTTTGCATTGTTTTTTTTTTTTAGTTTTCAGTGTTTTACTCTTTCATCTCCTTATATTTACACCTAAGTATTCTATTCTTATTTATACTACTGTGAATATATTGCTTTCTTAATTTATTTTTTAGGTTATTCATTATTCATGCATGGAAATACAACTGATTTTATACCCTGAAACTTTGCTAAATTTATGAATTTCTTCTAACACCCTATTGGGGATGTGCCCGCAACCAAGGTACATGCCCTTGACTGGAATCGAACCTGGGACCTTTTAGTCCGCAGGCCAACGCTCTATCCACTGAGCCAAACCAGTTTTGGCTGATGAAGGTTTTTATTCATTCTATCAATCTCTGCTTATTAATTGGAGAGTTTACTACACTTATATTTAAAGTAATTATGGGTAAGGAAGGACCTCTGCTATTTATTTATTTTCTATATGTCTTACATGTTTTTATTCCTCAGTTTATCCATTATTGCTTTTAAAAATATATTTGAACTCAGCCAGTGTGTCTCAGTGGTTGAGCATTGACCTATGAACCAGGAGGTTCAATTCCTGGTCAGGGTCTTTGCCCAGTTTGCAGCTCATTCCCCAGTAGGGGGTGTGCAGGAGGCAGCACATTGATGATTCTCTCTCATTATTGATGTTTCTATCTCTCTCTACCTCTCCCTTCCTCTCTGAAGTTTTGATAAAGTTAGTTCTGACCAGCTTCTTATCATTCTTTCAGTGCTTCTGTGGAAAGATGAAAGTTTGGAGCTACCTACTCTTCTATTTTGCTGACATCACTCTTAATAAGTTTCTCTGTTTGTGTATATTCTGTCTATTACAATGTATTTGATTGTTCTTTATAGTGCATAATTTTGATTCCCTTTCTCTTTACCTTAGAGGATTATAATTAATATGTTAAATTGATAACAATCTAGTTTGAATAATACCAACTCTTATAAATAGTATATAAATACTCTGCTCCTCCATATTTCCATCCTACCCTTTTTGTATTGTTTTTGTCACAGATTGAATTTTTTAAAATATATTTTTATTGATTTCAGAAAGGAAGGAAGAGGGAGAAAGAGATAGAAACATCAATGATGAGAAAGAATCATTGATCAGCTGTCTCCTTTACACCCTGCACTGGGGATTGAACCTGCAACCCAGGCATGTGCCCTTGACCAGCATCAAACCTGGGACCCATCAATCCATAGGCCGACACTCTATCCACTAAGTCATACTGGCTAGGGCTGAATTTTTGAATGTTTTGTGCCTATTAACATATATTTATAATTATTATTTATTGCATTTGCCTTTTAAGTTATACATGGGAAACAAGGAATTAAAACAAAAGTCCAATATATTCACCTGTGTAGTTAATTTCCTTTTTCTTCATAGGGCTCTGAGTTACCGCCCATTATCCCTTCATTTCAGCCTTAAGAACTACCTTCAGCATTTATTGTGGGGCAGATTTTTTAGAAGCAACCTCTTTAGTTTTTGTTTATCTAAGAGCCTTAATTTCTCCTTCATTCTTGAAGGATTATGTCATTAGATGTAGAATTCTTGGTTGACAGTCTTTTCTTTCTGTTCTTCAAGTATTTCTACTGCCGATCTCTCTTTCTTCTCCATCTTAGATGCTCATAATGCAATAAGTTGGATCGCTTAGTAATATCCCACGATACCTTAGGCTCTATACACTTTTCTTCATTCTTTTTCTGCTTCCCACACTCCTTAATTTCAATTATATGGTTTCATGTATGTGATCTCTGCCTGCTCTGTCTGCTTTTGGTTCCCTCCACTAGAATTTTAAATTTCAGTTCTTGTATTTTAGCTCACATACTTCTGTTTGGTTCCTTTTATAACTTCTGTCTCTATTGATATTCTCATGTTGTTCATCTATCATTTTCCTGGTTTCCTGTTTGTCTATGGTTTCCTTTAGCTCTGTCAGCATATTTAAGATAGCTGATTTGCCCTACCTGTTTGGTCTGATAATAGAGTGTTGGCCCTCAGACTGAAGGGTCTTGGGTTCAATTCTGGTCAAGAGCACAGAGTTTGGTTGCAGGTTTGGTCCTTGGCCCTGGTTTGGACGTGTGCAGGAGGCAATCAATCGATGTGTCTGTCTCACATCAGTATTTCTCTCTGTCTCTCCCCCTCCTTCCACTCTCTAAAAATCGGTGAAAAATTTATCCTTGGGTGAGGATTAACAACAACAACAAAGACAGCTGATTTAAAATCTTTATTTAGTAAGTCCAAAATCTAGACTTCTTCAGGGGTGGTTTCTGCTAATTATTTTTCCCTTTGTATGAGTCGTGCTTTTCTAATTGTTTGCATGTTTTGTGATTTCATATTGAAAACAGGACATTTGAGTTTTTAAGTAGTAACTCTGAAAATCACATTCTCATTTCCCCCAGTACTTGCTGGCTTTATTTGTTGAAGACTTAGCTTGTGTTTAGCCTTTGTTTTGACTAAGATTTTCTTTAACACCAGGAGCTTAATTTGCCTAAGCTTTTACTTCTTACTTCCATTGAGACTAATAATGAAGACCTAAGGTCTGCTCAGGTCTTTTCTGTACAGTATCTTGCTCTGGGCATGCACATGGCTTTCTAGATTCCCTAGTACACAACACTTTTGAATAACCTAATATCCCAAAGAAACTCTCTTGCATGCTTTCCTGTCCTGACTGTAGGCAGCCTGTCTATGTCTCAGTCATGATCTTTGGCTCTGAGCAATTGTGGATGTTTTGATTGTCTTGCAATGGTTTTAACCATACACGCCATTTTATGCCCTGATAGACATTTGGTCAGACAGATATGCAAACCTTGTGTCAGCCCTTCGGGTGGCCTCCAGACAGATTAGGACAGATATACAAACAAAATGATTTGTGAATAAGATCTCTGTCCCCTCCACAACCATGGGCCAGGGTTCCACACTGGGAATGTAGCCTACCTTCAAGATAGCTCTAAAGCCAGGGAGGGAATGGGCCAAGGACCAGTAAAATACCACAGTGCTTTCCTAATTTTAAAATTTTGCCCTTTTCTTTACTTGCCTTTTGCTTCTACTTGATTGCTATAAACCTTTAGCTATTTTCTGAAGTTTTGATAAAGTTAGTTCTGACAGTTTCTGGTCATTCTTTCAGTGCTTCCGTGGAAAGATGAAAGTTCGGAGCTACCTACTCTTCTATTTTGCTGACATCACTCTTAATAAGTTTCTCTGTGTTTGTGTATATTCTACCCATTACTGAAAAAGGAATTTTTAAATTTACCATCATGGTCATGGGTTTGTGTATTTCTTATTGTAGTTCTTTTGGTTTTTGCTGTATATTTTTTGAAGCTATGTTATTAAGTATATTCAAATTTACATTTATCATGTCTGACTTGTGAGTTGAACTTTTAATATTACCAAGTATTTCTATTATGATTTTAAAAATATATTTTTATTGCCCTAGCTGGTTTGGCTCAGTGGATAGAGCATCAGCCTGGGGTTCAGTTCTGGCCAAGGGCTCGTGCCCAGGTTGTGGGCTTGATCCCCAGTAGGGAGCATGCAGGAGGCAGCCAATCAATCTTTCTTTCTCATCATTGATATTTCTATCTCTCTTTCCCTCTCCTTTCCCCTCTAAAATCAATAAAAATATTTTAATATATTTTTATTTATTTCAGAGAGGAAGGGAGAGGGAGAGAGAGAGAGAGAGAAACATTAATGATGAGAAACCAAGATGGTGGCATAGGTAAATACCTAAATTGCTGCCTCGCACAACAATTTCAAAATTACAACTAAAAGACAAAACGTCTATCATCCAGAACCACAGGAAAGCTGGCTGAGTGGAGATTCTACAATTAGAAGGAAAGAGCAAAGAGCATTGAGATGTGCACAAGTGCTGAAAAGCTGAGGTATAGAGGCACACAAATTGGGCTGGCGGTGGGCAACTGGGTGCTTTTTGCAACACAAAGGGAGATAAGCTCCCAATTACTCTAAACTCCAGTTCGTGGGGAAATGCTGGGGATGCAAACCCCTACAAGGAGAAGCTGGACTGTCTGCCATCTGGTCAGAAAATGAG
Source organism: Vespertilio murinus (assembly GCA_963924515.1). NCBI lineage: Eukaryota > Metazoa > Chordata > Mammalia > Chiroptera > Vespertilionidae > Vespertilio > Vespertilio murinus. Next base: position 108,309,344 of record OZ004708.1, read on the forward strand.
GGTGACTTTCTTGCAGAGGTGCGCCCAGCAATCATTGTTTACTGCGCTGGGCTGCGGGACGCAGAGATGTGGAAACTCGGAGTCCCAGAGGTGGCTGACTGACAATCATTGCTGCTTGCCACACCCTAGCCTAGGGATTCCCTGAGATCCCACCCTGCACAATCTACACCGACCCCCCCCCCAAAGCTGCAAGCAGCGGTTTTTGCATAAAAATGGCCTGCCCTACCGCAGCTTAACCTAACAAACTTCAGCTCTGGTCAGACAGCTCAAAAATCTCCAAACCCCAAGCAAAGAGGAGAAAACTGTAGTTCCCGCTGTAGCTCCTGCTGGGTGGCCTCAGACAGTAGCTGAACTACAACCTATTGGAGATCCAGAATCCAGTGTACCTAGTGGTCAGTGTGAGACACCAGATTTCAACTCCTCACATACATAATGACACATTCGGGAGGTGGACTCAGTGAGCACCAAAGCTCCACTGAAACAAGGCCTGCAACCATAAGCATGTCTCCAGCACAGCAGTTCTTCCATTATAGACACAGCAGGTCCTCACAGCCAATTGGCCTGGAGGTCACTTCCTCTCAATGACACCAACAACAATCAAGAGTTAACTACAAACTGACAAAGAAATAGATCCATATACATGGAATCATGCCACAGACTGAGGATTCTCAAAGGGAAGGGGATGGGTGGGGGACAGGTGGAGGGAGTGGAGGAGGGAAAGAGATCAACCAAAGAATTTACATGTATATGTGCATAACCCATGGACACAGAAAATAGTAGGGCCTGGGGAGGGGCTAGGAGTGGGTGTCATTGGGGGAAAAAAGTATAACATCTGTAATATTTTCAACAATAAAGATAAATTTTTAAAAAAAGTTAACTACAACAAGGCTATACACACAGTCCACAAAGGGGTGCACCAAGAATGTCCACCTCAGGTAACTGGGAGGCCAACCCATTGGGCTATATAGGACACCTAGCACACAAAGCCCCCCATACCAACTCAGGGAAGCAGCAAAAATGTGGAGACAAAGAAACATCACAAATGAAAGAAATGAAGGAAAACAAATGACTAGATATAGAGTTTAAAACCACAGTTATAAGGTTTTTCAAGAATTTCCTAGAAAAGGCCAATTTAACACAAGACCTTCAAAGATATGAAAAAGGACCAACTAGAAATTAAACATACTGACTGTAATAAATAGATTATACAGAGACACAACAGCAGACTAGAGGAATGCAAGAATCTAGTAAAATATTTGAAATATAAAGAAGCAAAAAACACTCAACCAGGAAAACAAGAAGAAAAAAGAATCCAAAAATTTGAAGATAGTAGAAGAAGCCTCTGGGACGACTTCAAGCATACCAACATCAGAATTATGGAGGTGCCAGAAAAAGAGAGAGAACAAGATACTGAAAACCTATTTAAAGAAATAATGACTGAAAACTTCCCCCACCTGGTGAAAGAAATAGACTTACAAGTTCAGGAAACCCACAGAACCCCAAACAAAAGGAATCCAAAGAGGACCACACCAAGACACATCATAATTAAAATGCCAAGAGCAAAAGACAGAGAGAGAATATTAAAAGCAGCAAGAGAAAAACAGTTAATTACCTACAAGGGAGCACCTGTATGATTGTCAGCTGATTTCTGAACAGAAACTATGCAGGCCAGATAGGAGTGGCAAGAAATAGTCAAAGTGATGAATAGCAAGAACCTACAACCAAGATTACCCAGCAAAGCTATCATTCAGAATTGAAGGTCAGATAAAGAGCTTCACAGATAAGAAAAAGCTTAAGGATTTCATCAACACCAAAACAATATTATATGAAATGCTGAAAGGTATTCTTTAAGAAGAGGAAAAAGAAGAAAAAAAGTAAAGATAAAAATTATGAACAAGAAATACATACCTGTCAACAAGTGAATCTAAAAATCAAGTGATGAATTAAAAATCTGTGGAACAGAATAAACTTGTGAATATAATAGAATCGGGCATAGAATGGGAGGGGATTGATAATTCTCAGGAGGAAAGGGGTGTAGGGGGTACGGGAAGGACTAGACAAAAATCGTACACCTATGGACGGGGACAATTGGGGAGAGGTAATGGCAGAGGGTGAGTGGGAACTGGGTGGAGGGGAGCTATTGGGGGGGGGAGGAGAAACAAATGTAATCTGAACAATAAAGATTTATTAAATTTTTTTTAAAAAAAGGAAACATCAATGATGAGAATCATTGATAGGCTGTCTTCAGCATGCTCCCTACTGGGATTGAACCACAGCCTGGGCATGTGACTGGGAATCGAACTGTCACCTCCTGATTCATGGGTCAGCACTCAACCACTGAGGCACACCAGCTGTGCTCTATTATGATTTTTGTCTTTAAATGTACTTTGTCTGAAATTGCTTTAATTGTACTAGGTTGTGTTGGATTATTATTTACATTGTGCATGATTTCCCATTTTTTACTTTCAGTCTTTATACCCTTATATTTTAGATGTAGCTCTTATAAACAACACATAATTTGGGTCTGTTTATTTTTTGTCTTTAAATTATTTTGTTTATTTCCATTTAATGTAAATTATGAAAATCTATCTTCTTACCCATTTTCTAGACATTACAAAGACCATAAAACACTTTAACTGCATTTACTTCCTTCCTGGCACTTATTGTTTAAATTATATATGGCCTTTCAATCCCATAACATAGTTTTTTACACAGTTAGTATTCATCTATTTCCATGTTTACCAATTGTGCCATTTCATTCCTTCTTGCCTCTGATCTTCCATATGGAGTCATCCAGAAGATCCTTTATGTGTACAAATGACTATCTTTTCAGTTTGGGTCTAAAAATGTCTTTATTTCATTAGCATTCTTGGAGGATATTTTTAATAAACGATTCATGTTGACATTTTCATTCCATTGTTATTTAGCTACACTTGTTTTTGGTGGAAGTAGGCTGCCAATCTGTGTTGCTCCTTTGAAGATAATAAATTCTTTTTCTTCTGGTTTCTAATAGTTTAATTTTCAGATTTATTACTTATGTGGTGCCCAAGAATATAAATTTTTATCCTGCTTAGACTTCATGGCTCCAGGGCTTGATTTCTTTGTCAAGTTTTATTTCCCCTTATCCTAATTATCTGTGCCCATGCTGCTCCTGCTGCACTCTGCCACTCCTCCTCTCATCCTCACTTGTTTTATTTATTTATTTGAGAAGAAGGGAGAGCGGGAGAGAGAAAGAGAAACATTGGTGTGAGAGCAAAATATCAATTGGCTACATCCTGCACTGGCCCTGCAAGAGATTGAACCCAGTCGGGGCATGAACCCTGACCAGGAATTGAACCGGAAACCTTTTGGTGCCACACCGGCCAGGGCCACATGGGAGGTGTTTTACTCTATCCTTGGCCTCTTACATGTTTTCTCTTCTTTTGTCTCTTGATACTTTATTCTGGATATTTTTACAGTCTCCAGTTATCTGTTCAAGTTCTTAGTCTCTTTTCTCCTCTACTTAGTATTTATAGTTTTCTGTTCACCTAGTAATGCCTTGTCTTTTTGTGTGACTTTTGTAAGAAGTGTGTGGGGGGTAGTACATTTGAAAAATTATCTGTAAAAGGAATTTGAAGCCTTAGAAGTTTTTGTTTTGTTTGCCTTTGGGCACCTTCATACCTTCTTTTTGGCTGTCTTGTGTAAAGTTCCTGGGAACTTTACTGCCTAAAAGTTGAAGTAACTCTTTATTACTGACTTATTGGAGTTCTCTGTATGTCCTCCACCATGTACAGTGGACCCTGGAACAGCGCCAGGGTGGAGGGTGCCGACACCCATGAAGCTGAGAATCCCTATGTAACGTCGTCAGCCTCGCATGTGTGGGCGGCACTGCGCCGGAGATGGCCTCCAGCTGGCCTCGGACAGCACGGCCTGAGCTGCTCAGTAGTTGCTGAGGTGTGGGTTGTTCTGCCGGTCTGTGGCTTGTCTGTTTTCTTAATGGGAGAGTGAAAGGCAGGCCTTTTGATTTTGTTAAGGTCTGGTTTATAAAATTATTTATGTTCAGTAATATTTCTGTGTTACTTAAGGAATATGTATCTCTTATTGCAGCCAGGCCTGAAGCACCTCAGATCAGCGGGGTTGTGATTGGAGGTGGGGTCAGGGTCCCCGTACACATCTCTGGTGTACCCCATGCTCCTTGCTGCAGCCGTGCAGGTCCGTGTTCCGAGGCCGCTGTCTTGGCCCAGAGCCACTCTCTCATCCCAGGGCCAGTCTGCTTCCTGCTCATCGCTGTGGCTTCCTGTCGTTTAACATCTGACTGTGTAAGGCCTCCAGCATTGACCTTCCTCAAGAATTCCTTGATTTTTTTCAGGTTCTTAATATTTCCATATATGTTTTAGAAAAAGCCCATCAATTTCTACAAAAGAGCCTGCTGGGATTTTAACTGGGATTGTATTGGTGGTTCCTTTTGTTTGTTTAACTGGGTGAGATTTGACATGTTAACGGTATTGAGTGTTCCTATGAACTTGACATATCTGTTCATTTATGTCTTTTTTATTTTCTCTCAGCAAAGTTTCGTAGGGTTCGGTGTAAAGTTGTTATACATATGTCATTGATGCATCCCTAGGGAGTAGCTGGCTTGGAATGCCAGTTGTAAATTGTATTGTTTTAAAATTTTATTCTGTGGTGTATGTTAGTATAGAAATGCAGTAGAGTTCTGTATCTTGTAACCTGCAGTCTTGCTAAATTTACTTGTTAGTTCTAGAAATTGTTCACTCTTTAAGATGTTCTTCATACACAATCTTGTTATCTATGAATAAAGCTGGTTCTGCTTTTTCTCCAGACTGTGCCTCCACTCTTTCCCTTGTGCCTTGGCCGGGACTTCCCACACGTGGGCTCTGGGGGAAGAGCATTTGTATCTCACCTTGGCCCTGGGGAAAGGGGCAGGGGCTGCAGGTTCTGCAGGTCCCTCATGGACTCAGCTGCGGGCTCTCCTGAAGGGATGGGCTCCTTGGCACCTCCCTGCTTCTGCTGCTGTCCCTCCAGGTGTGGTGGGGGAACCACAGCATTGCGTTCCCGGGCAAACTCAGTAGTTGGTGAGACTTTATATTTTTTAGTTACTGGATTCTATCTGCCAACTCTTTGGCTGGGGGATTTGAGGTTTTCGGCCTCTGTTCTTGCTGTAGCTCCTGAGGTTTCCACATCAGAGCATGCTGGCCTCAATGACCTCTCTGTTCACTGGCCCAACCCCCCCCCCTCCCTGGGGCGTGGAGAGCAGGGGGCTGCCCAGCCATTGGCTGGCAGGCTCTGGGCACTGTTCCTCCCAGCTCCTGTGGCCACTCTGTAATGCACTGACCAGTCAAGTAGGAGGCCTTGGGTTGGGGTGTGTGGTCTTTCGTGATGCCCTAAGGCAGTGGTTGGCAAACTGTGGCTCGCAAAACACATGTGGCTCCTTGGCCCCTTGAGTTTTTAGCAGAGGCCAGCTTAGGAGGACCCTAATTAAGTTAATAACAACATACCTACCTATATAATTTAAGTTTAAAAAATGTGGTTCTCCAAAGAAATTTCAATCGTTGTACTGTTGACTGAGTTTGCTGACCACTGCCCTTGGGGATCTGGCCTCTGCAGCGGCTCTGGCTATGGACACCTGGGAGCTGGCCTGAGGAGGCCAGGCTGCAGGTTGGAAGGGTGTAGAAAGGTGGCCTCTGCTTCCGCCTCACTGTCACTCTGGTGCCCGCCGTCAGGAGGCGCCTTGGCAGGTCTTGGGACACTGGCCCCTGAGGATGCAGACACTGTGGGCCCCGGGCCGCTCGAGGCCCCTGACTCAGCCCCGTGCCCTCCCTTCTTGTCTTGTAGATGAACACACCTCGAGCAGCAGTGGGGACACCATTTTTGGCCCTGGCCTCCGGCCCTCTACCCACCACGGTCATTCCTGGAACTGCCCTGGCCCTGCCTATGCCCATGCCAGGTACTGAGATCTCGGGCCTCTCCTGCCCACCCTGTGCACTGCCTCGGGGCCAGTACGAAAGCCCGCTCCCAGCTCCTGTGTCCTGGGGTCCCTGGGCCACCCAGGCTGGCAGCTGGAGCTCTACCTGGGGGCCAGGCTTGGGCACAGCGGGTGGGCCCATGCTCCCCGAGTTCCTGTGGCCACCTGTGGTCAGCATGCCAGGCCCCAGGCCATGGATCCTGTAGCTCTGTCCGGCCACTTGCCAGACGGGATGTGCTGGATTGAATGCCCTCAGGAGCCAGGCTGTGGCTTGGCCTGTTGGTCCTGCCCCCTGCCCGAGGTGCCTGGGGAAGGGCCTGCTGCAAACCCCACTCACCCCCAAGGTTCCCATGGCCACCCTCACCTCTGTATCCCCTTCCTGTGCTTGAATCGATGCTTAAGTGCGTTGTAGCCGCCCGCAGGACACAGTGCCTTGGACTCTGCTTTCCCGTGGGCTGACGGAGAGGGATGTTTAAAGAACCATGTATTGGAAAAGGTGTATTCATTTCCAATGGGTTGTGTGTTGATTTCTTATTTCCCATTTTAAGTTGCAGAGAGATATCAGTGGTTTACAAATCGGAAGCTGCAGTCTGACCTTTAGCTTCTGTAAGTGGTTTATTTTTTAAAATTAAACTAGAGACCTTGACTCTGAAGTGTTATGCCCAGATTTCGTGATCCCTAAGGACCACCAGGGAGCCGAGTCCAATGCAATAAACAAAAGAGCCTCTTCCATGCTAGCATGGGCTCTGTCCCACTCATGCCAACAGCATGGTGGAAGAGAGGCCGAACTTCGACAAGTCCAGGGGTTTTATAAGGGTGGTGATGTCACTGCTTTGGCTGACCCTGATCGGTTGGGTGAGGGCTAGGGTCATTACACAAAATGGAGGATAGCTCCGTCCTGTCCTGCCCTGCTCCACAATACAAAATGGAGTCAGTAGCTAGCCTCGCCCTGCCCTGCCCTCTCAGTCCCCCCTTGTCTTATGTGCATAAGTCAAATCATTGACTCAGCCTACTTTAAGGCATTCATTGTTCTGCTATCTAGTCTTACTTAGCCCTGGACTTTTTCACTGGCTATTAAAAACATTCTTGACAACATGAGTAAGAATCAGCATAAACAACAAATACAGTTACCAAGACTCTACTACCACAGTTCCCATCAGTATTGTCCTCACTGAAGTCCAGTTCCCCTCCTGCAGGCATCAAGTCTCCTCCTGGCCTGCGTGGAGCCCAGGCTGGGGATCTCATAGGTGAGGCCGCTAGTTGCCAGGATCCAGGCCATGCAGGATCTAGGAGTCATATAGTTAGGTCTGGATGCCATCTACTTCTACAGCCATGGGTATGCTCAGGATAACAGTGTAGCATCCCTTTGGGTCTTTGGGCAGTGAATTTCTTTACCCACACTGAGTTCCTGGGCTACAGGGTCTGCAGTGGGCACTGGTAGTGCATCTGGAAAAGCAAACTGCAGAGCCTGTAAGGACTTGAGCAAGGGAATGGTTACATGATCTCAAAACGGGGGGAAACCATCCCAGTAGGGGTACACCTGGCCCACAAGAGGGCAAAGGACAGGGGGTTGGTCCAATTTTCACTGATTCTAGGACACATTTAGCTAAACTCCTTTTCAGAGTCCTGCTCATGCCTGTCCTCAGTCTTGAGCTATACTGGCAGCCTGAATCTAGGTATAATCTCCTGGAGCAATTTCCTCACCACTATAGAGGCAGTTCCTTTCCAGTGGGGTATACTTTAACCTAATCTGAAGTGTCTACAAAAACTAGACCTTAATGCTGGTGGTTTAATCTCTGAAATCCACCTACCAATGCTCTCCTGGGGAAGTTTCCTGGAACCCGAATTTCCAGGGGGACCCCCTTACCTTGTTTAGCATTTACCTTTGCTCAGACAGTACTTCTAGCAACTCTGCCCCACAGAAGCTCAGAAGTCTTGGTGACACCTAAGTGGGTAACTTGGTGTCACTGGGCAACTAATGTCTGACCTAGAGCCTCTGGGACCAACAGTCTGTCATCCTGAGGGTCCACCAATCATCTGGTCCTTCGGTGGCTTGCTTCTGTTCATCCAATTCCTTTCGGCTGCAGTTGGTAACCCTCTTTCTCTCATCTGGTGATGATGGCAGCACTGCATCACCTCCATGCAGCCACGAATGGGCTCCTCTGGACCATCACCCTGAAGCAGGCCAGCAGGGCTGATGGCCAGTGTAGCTCCTGGCCCAGAGTCTGCTTATCTGCCTCCTTCACCAGCAATGCTGTGGTGGTCACTGCCCAGTGGCACACTGGCCACCCTGCTACCACAGGGTCCAGTCTCTTAGGCAACAGGTGTCTTCCAGGGACCTAGAGTCTGAGTGAAAATCCCTTTGGCAATGCCCCTTACCTCACATAGAGTTGGAAGGGCTTCACGACATCTGGCAAGGCTAGGGCAGGTGCTGAGACGAGAGCCTTCTCAAAGGCCCATTCCAATTCAGCAGCTGCGTTTCCCCAGTTCGTGTTCATTCCAAGGTCCACAGTCCTTTGATGTCAAAGGAGGCTCTCTGGACTGATGTACGGGTCCCATCGGCTCTCTCAAGACTGAATGGGCTGCCCCAGTGTCCACCAGGAAACTAACAGGCTTGCCTCTCCTAGCTAACCTGTCAGGACATTCTCTTTACAACCTTTACAAAAATCTTTATCAAATTAACTTTCAAACCTTCTTTCTATATCCTTCAAAAATACATAACCATACCTCAAATTTTATAGAAAAGGCAAGGGAGGAGGGAGCAGGTCAGTACCCTGTTCCCAGGCCTCCAGCCGCTTGAAATTTAAAATGCCACATTTTTCCTTCGGATACAGATCTAGCCGAACCTCTAAGCCCCCTAACAGAACATCGGTGAAAAGTGTCCAAGCAGTTTCCAGGGGTTAAATCACACAAATAATTATTAAACTTGTCCTTGCGCTATCAAAAGGCGTATCCATTCAAATGCAAATGAACACATTCTTTAAAGATAGCTGCTGGCTGGAATTGGATTACCTGTTCTGGGTGGGAAGGGCGTGTTCACCCCTTCCTCCATTAAAAATAAGGTGTAGCTTTAAACCCTCTTCATGGCAAGAGACCTTAAACTTTCAGAACTTTAAATTTTTCAGGTAGCAAATCAAATACTTAGCATTTCCCAAATCAATAATACTTTTACATTTTAAAAGCAATTCTCTAGACTTCATGTGCCAGAAACCAATTATCTCACTAATAGAAATAGGCTGGTCAACCTTTAAGCTCTGAAAGGTCAGAGCCAACCACTCCCTATCTAATTGAGACAATGGCAACTGAGGCAACTTTCCCATCTTATAATCATGCAAATCCTTACTGATATGATAAACTTGTTATCTACTTCCTGCTGGTTACTTGACTCAGGGCAAGAATTTCAAAAGGGCTACTTAAAATGCCTTGGGAAACTAGCTTTAATTTATCTCCCAGTTCATCTCCACCATCTTTAAAGTTCATTCTGTACACATAAAAGAGTTTAAGCATCGCCCAAAACTATGTGCACTCGTTTTGAACTGGCCTTTTCGCTTTACATAAGCACAGAAATCCCTGTTTCATAAAAACATTCTTGGGGGGTAGCTTCCATATTGCATCTCCACATGTCTCCCCGACCCCCTACCTCCTGCCTGCTCTGGGGGAGTCAACAAATTACAAACAAGAGCAAACTGAAACCCTTACTTATACAAACATACAAACAAAGAACACAGAAACAGACAGAGGGCTCCTGAGAACAGTCTTCCAACTCCATGGAAGCAAAACCAAATGACGGCCTCACGCTGACCAGTGGCTCTCCGACATTGAAAGCTGGCCACTCACTAGAACAACAAGTTTGCCATTGGCCCTTCTGAACCTCCACAACACAGAAAATCACAACCAACAAGAAGGCGCCCAACATCAACGTTTCAACTTAAAACCAAACCTAGGAGAGGTCTATTTCTCTCCCGCCTCTGAGATGTCAGCTCACGCCGCTCTCCCGCATGTGAGGGGCCCTCTAGGAGAGGATTCCACGTCTCTCCTGCCTGTGAGGGGCTCTCCCTGGAGGTCGGAACGTCTTCCGAATCCTCCGGCCTGTGGTCTTCCAGCAATGCGTCCATCTAGACCTCTTCAGGCACTACCAACACGAGGGATTTCCTCATCCCTCCACTGCGCTAACACAAGCACACAGACACACAACACACCACAGCCAGTGAGGCTCTCTGGATCGGAGTCCCTCAGGGTCTTGGGGATCCCAAACGAGCCCCCAAATGTTATGCCCAGACTTCGTAATCCCCAAGAACCACCAGGGAGCCGAGTCCGATGCAATAAACAAAATATCCTCTTCCATGCTAGCATGGGCTCTGTCCCACTCATGCCAACAGCATGGCGGAAGAGAGAGGCCAAACTTTGACAAGTCCAGGGGTTTTATAAGGGTGGTGATGTCACTGCTTTGGCTGACCCTGATTGGTTGGGTGAGGGCTAGGGTCATTACACAAAATGGAGGATAGCTCCGCCCTGTTCTGCCCTGCCCCACAATACATAATGGAGTCAGGAGTTAGCCTCTCCCTGCCCTGCCCTCTCAGAAGAATTGCAAACAGTGGGGAGCTAGCTCTGCTTCCTGCACGCAGGAGGCCTCTCAGGCACAAACGTGGCACAGCCAGGGCTGCGGGCTCTGGGCCATGTGTTTGTCTCCCGGAAGGACTGTGTTTGTGTTGGGCTGTGTGGAAGCTGCTGCAAAGTGCTAGGTGAGCAGACAAGCCTCAGGCCACAGCCAGGCAGGGCCGCGGTGAGGGGGGAGGTGAGGGTGAGTCTGCTTCTGGGAGCTGCTCCTTCCCACAGACACAGCTTCCCCTTGGCTTGGACCGCCCCTCCTGCTTGCCCTCCTTCCTTTCTTAAGGCCTGGGACCGCCTGCTTCCCCCTCTGTGGCCTGCTCTACCCCTACCCCAACGCCGTGGTCCCAGACTGCTCTCCAGACTCCACGGCTGCCCAGCCAGAGGCCGGGGACTCCTCCCCTAACAGAGACATCAATGGGACTGGCCAGAGCAGCGGGAGCCTGGTGGGAGCTGGAGGCCGGCCATCACCGGCCACTGCCCAGAGGCGTGGGGCTGTGTAGCTGTGACTGCAGGCGCTGCTCTCCGCGGGGTCCTCACCACACGGTCACTGATTTAGGTTTCAGTTCCTTACTCCATCAGTTTGTTCGAATTGACTTGTCAGGCCGCGCGGTGCTTTTTTCTCTGCGAGGTACCCTGGTCTCTTGCTGAGTTTTGTGTCTAAAGCCCCACCCGCGTCCTCCAGCCACCGTATTCTGGAGTGTTGGCGCTCGGCCTGGTGCAGGCAGGGTCCGTGGCACAGAACCCCTAGAGACTATACGTGAAGGAGCCGAATAAACATGTTTGTTGGAAATAGTGTGAAACAACATCTTCCTGTGTGTCCACATGGAAGCCAAGCTGCGAGCCTGGAGGTCAGGAGGCAGCCGCCGGGAAGGCGGTGGCAGCGGCACCATCGCTGTGGAGTCAGGCTCGGGAGGCCTGTGTGGGTCCTGTGGGCTCGGTTGCTGCTCCGCCCACGGTACTCCTGGCCCCAGGATGGCGGCCTCCTCATTCCCCCCACTCGGCCTGAGCTGCTTGCAGATGGTCACCCCAGCGGCGTCCCCTCTCTGTCCACCATGGCTGTTTCCAAGAGCTGGATTGGCTGGCCCTGCAGATGCATGTTGGGGAGCTGGGGGAGGACAGGCGTCAGACTCTAGGCCAGGGGTGGGCAAACTTTTTGACTCGAGGGCCACCATGGGTTCTTAAACTGGACCGGAGGGCCGGAACAAAAGCAACCTGACCTTGCTGGCACTCTCATCTTGGGCTGCTGGCAAAGGAGCGGAGGGGAGAGCAAGAGAACCCTCCGCTCTTTCGGCTCCACGGGCAAGATAGAACAGCCGAATGGGCCGGATCTGGCGTATGGGCCGTAGTTTGCCAGGCTGCTCTAGGCCTTGTGAGAGGAAGGTTCGGGGTGGGGTCACCCAGGTCATGGAGATGCATCTGCTGTGCCATAGGCGCTGGGTTTGGGAAGGCTCCTCCTCCTTACCGGCCCCTTTTCACTCCCCTGTGGGACTCAGCACGTTTTTCTGGTCTTTTGCTCTGTGGCCTGGGCCCCACCCTCACAAGCTGGGGTCACAGTGCCTTCTGTCCACCCGACGAGTTGGCCGCCCAGTCTCAGGCCTCACTCCCACTCGAGCTGCCCTGCAGTCAGGTCTAGGGCCTCTGCCCAGAGTGGGGACCCCAGCTGCTTGGTGCCTCAGCTCACGGCAGCCTTGGGCGGAGGCCAGGAGCTCATGGTGCTGTGCCGCTGAGCCAGAGGCTGTGGTCCCTGCCAGCCCCGGTGTGGCTGGGACCTGGCCGGCTCGCACAGCCACTCTGTGTGCAGGCGGCGGGCGCAGGGCAGGCTCAGGCGGGCCTCCAGGGAGCGTCGGCCAGTAATGAGTGCGGTGGTTTTGTTTTCTAGATTCTGAGAGTGAGAAGCCCAGCTGAGCCCAGGCGGGCTGACCCACCCGACGCCAGGCCCAGGTCGTCGTGCAGAGAAGGCGAGTCCGTGCCTCGTGTCCACACACTGTTTTGTAATCACTTTCTAAGCATTTTTTTATTCACAATTGGAAACACAGATGTAATGCAAGAATAAAAAATATTTTGGGGGAAAAAGGACTTTGGTTTTTCAAACTCTCCTTTCCAGTGGCCCCGAGGGGCAGGCAGGCGGCTGAGGCCGCCGCAAGGGGGGCGCAGGGAAGCCTGGGGCCACGCAGGGCGTCGGGGCGTCGGGGCGCCTGGCAAGGGCTCCGGTGGTGACGCTTTGCAGCGTCCCCGGTTAGTTCCAGGTGCTCACACCCAGCGGTGGCCGAGAGGTCAGAGGGCGACATGCCGCTGCGCCAGCCTCAGCCCTGGGGCCAGGGACCTGGCGTCTGCAGGTATCTCCCCTTCGGGCCCAGGGCAACGCCTTTCCTCTGGGTCCCTGGAGGCTGAGTAGGTGCTCACCTCGGGGAATGGCCTGACCTGCGGGACGGCCACCTCTGCACCCACAGCTCCATCCATTCCGCCAGCCTTGGCTCTCCTGCTGGGGCACAGGGTGGGTGCCCCCCACCCGCACACACTGGCATGGCCATCCCAGCGGCCTGAACGCTCTTCGCCCTGAGTCCACAGTGCAGGTGTGCTGTCCCCATGTGGGCCCTGGGGCACGCTGAGAACAGGGGGCCCCGTGTGTCAGTCTACAGGGGACAGGGTGGAACCAGCCTGGCCTGGAACGCTCTTGCTGGTGCCAGGGCCTGCATAGGACACGGCCCCTGCTAGGGTAGGAACTGCACCCTTGTTTCCCCTGGTTTCTGGGTAGCAACTGAGTTCTTGCTTAGGAAGGAATGGGGTGTTGCTGCTGGAGCCCCAGGTGCTGTGAGATACTGCAGCTGTGGCAGGTGTCCCCAGAGCCACTGACCTTCCTCACAAGATGCCAGCTGGGCCTTGCTCCAGTCCAGCTGCCAGGAGAGGTAAGCGGGTGGTCTCTGCCTCCTGCAGCTTCCCAGAGCTTATGGGCGCAGCGGGCTGCCCACTGTCCCTCCCAGTGGACCTGCCGTCTGGGCCGCGCCGTGCTGGGGCGCCGGCCCCGCTCCGTCGGCGATAAGCGAGGCACGCGTGCAGCAGATGAGACACAGTCCTGGGCTTTGCTGTCCTGTTTGTTCTCCCGCCGTCTGTGGCTCATGTTACTGGGTTTCTCTCCGTTTACCTTTTTGAACAGCATTTATTTAATTCAGTCTTTTTAAGCAAGTAGCATACAGGTGCTAATGGTAAAAATGGGTAAGCTAGTAGCTAACAGTAAACGGTAAGGAGAGTACAGGAGCTGATGGTAGAAGCTGCATGGGCAGGGGGACCCGTCACACCCCACGCCTCGGAGAGTGTGCCCAGCAGCCCTCAGCGCCGCCCGTCTGCCCGCCACGCTGGGAGCGTTGGCTTGGGTCCCCTCAAACGGACGTGGCCCCTGAAGTTCGGCACTGCTAGTGACCAGGCCAGTGACAGGACAGTCAGGCCACCACCCGGGCAGTGGATCCTGTGCACTCAGCAAAGCTCAGGTAAGCCCAGTCCCTGGCAGTTTCCATCAGGGGGTTTCTGAAGGCAGAGACAAGGCAGGGGAGGAGGGTGACGCTGAACGATGAGCTGTGCAGGCCTCCGAGTTTTCCTGGGTCTCATTTGTTCAGTTTCTGATGTTGCCTTGTCTGGTCTCACTGGCCAGTGACCTAACCAGGTTGAGGAACTTAAATTCTGCAAAATATCCCATAATTGTGCATCTTTAAAGCAAAAGGCAGAAATTAAAAGTTGTGTCGTCATTGCCATGGGGTAAGCCGCCATTTTTTTATGCTTAGCTTGCTGCATTGTGCTGTTCTCTCGGCAAAGTTAGCTTCAAACATGCCTCCTAGGACTGGCTGTACAGGCAGGTCTGTGAGCATGACGCGCATCACTCATAAACTCTGGCCATGTTTTCTTAATTTCTGACTACGCCATGTCACAGCCAAAGCAATGAAACACTTAGCCCAGATGATGGGGCTCAGTGGTTGAGTGTCAACCTATGAACCAGGAGGTCACGGTTCAATTCCTGGTCAGGACACATTTGGGGATTAAACCATTTGATTTAAAAGTGTACTATGAAGCTACAGAGATCAGGATTGTGTGATAATGGCATTAAGATAGCTTAGTAAATCAATGGAACACAATAACATTTATTTGGACACCTGATTTTCAACAAAAGCACAAAGGCAATGCAGTGAAGAGAGGATTGTCTTTTTAGCAGCTGGTGTTGGAACAATGGCTATCCCTGTGCAGAGACATACAACTGGCCTGTACTTCTCCAGCTATAACAATCAAGGCAAAATGGACAACGACCCAAATATAAAACATAAAAATGTAAAAGTTTTAGAAAAAAAATATCTTTATGACCTTGAGCTAGGCAAAGATCTAGATACAATACCCAAAGCACAATACATTTAAAAAGAAATGCTCATGAATTAGAGTTCATCAAAATTAAATGTTTCTGTTCAAACACAGTTAATAGACTTGAGAGACAAGCCATAGACTGATACCTGATAAAGAACTTGCATAAAAAATTCTAAAACTGCCATAGCTCAATTCTCCGAAATGAGCGGAGGACTTGGAGATACTTCACCAAAGAGAAGACACGGCTGGCAGAGAGCAGTGAACAGCCCTCCCGTCCTCAGCATCACCAGCACCGGCCAGATCGTCAGGGATGCGGCCGCTTCCAGAAAGGCCAGCTTCTGGCAAAGGCCC
Source organism: Vespertilio murinus (assembly GCA_963924515.1). Taxonomy (NCBI): domain Eukaryota; kingdom Metazoa; phylum Chordata; class Mammalia; order Chiroptera; family Vespertilionidae; genus Vespertilio; species Vespertilio murinus. The sequence continues at coordinate 108,324,612 of OZ004708.1, forward strand.
GCTTCTGGAAAGGCTGAGTGCGCTTCTGGGCCTGGTGGTGCGGGGCTGCCTTCGCTGCCAGCAGTGGGAGTGCTCACCGGTTCCAGCCCTCGAGGAAGCCGTGGGCGTTTCTCACAGAGCTCACCATGTGTTCACCGTGACCGATTCCCGCGCCTGGGCATTCACCTGAAACGAGAGCAGGCCACTGAGGCTCGTGTGTGAGCATCATGGCTGCTTTGGCAGAGTCGGGAGCACAGGAATGGACCCAGCTGTTCGTCGCAGGGGGCAGTGGACTCATCGTGCTCTCCTTACGTCGATGGTTGGCGACGGGGAAGAGTGTGCCCAGCACAATGGCTACATCTCAAGTGTGTGCCACGTGAAGACACCGCCAAACAGGAGTGCCACCTGGATGTATGACCATGGGTGATGACGTTACTGGAGGGGGGAGGGGGCCTCGTCCTCTCCTCCTGCTCCTGGGAGCGAAATTCCTGTGATATCCCAGGAAAGAGACTGGCTGAGACAAGCGCGGGAGGATGAGTAATTTTATTTGTGGAATCAGATCCATGCCTGTCCAAGGCCCCTCTCCCTCAGCCCCGCCATAGAGGATGCGTAGCTGGGACTTCAGTTGAGCTCTAATCAGAGCCAGTGTCCAGTTTCCTTCCCATATCGGAACTGAGTCCAGTCTAGCATGAGGCTGGCTCAGCCTGTGTTTCCCGCTCTGATCCACTGCATGTGGTCACACAGATGGACACGGAGAGCCAAGAGCCACGCAAGCAGCAAGAGAGGCAACAAGCACGAGAGTTCCTTTGTTGGATGAGGTAGTCATGCATTTCCTATGTGTGGTGGCCACACCCATCTGGCTAATGCTCTCTGCTCCTAGGTGTGAGGGAGAGGCACCTCCCCTCTCCCGCCAACATCACCACACACGCATCTATCTCGCTTTGTTGATCGCTCTCCCCGTGCTCTGTGGGGAACTGGCTGATAGTTCCCTGGGGAGTGCAGAATTGCAGCTTCTTGATGAAGCTGCACAAATGACAGGCCTATAGTGTGCGCCTTGTCTCTGCTCCTTTCCTATGCATACTAACAAAAGCCTTGGTCACCCTTGGGCACAATGTTGTCACAAGACAGCCACCACACGATAGCACCAAGCACGGCGGAGGTGGGGCGGGTGGCTGCGCTGCATGATGAGTCCTGGGGGTTCCAAGGCTCCGTGCAGTGCGGAGGAGGCCAGCCCTGACATCTCCTACACCTCACACAGAGGCAGCAGTCCCAGGAGAGGAAGGGGGTTGCAGCAAGGGAGGGCAGTTGTGGGTGACTGGGCCTCCAGGGGAGGTCAGTGGGGAGGGACAAAGCCTGCAGGGGAGGGCAGTTTGGGGGGACCAGGCCTGTAGGGGAGGGTAGTTGGGGGGACCAGGCCACCAGGGGAGGGCAGTTGGGGGTGACCAGGCCAGCAGGGGAGAGTAGTTTGGGGCAATTGGACTGTCAGGGGTGTGGTTAGGGGGTGATAAGGCTGGCAGGCAGGCAAGCTGTTGGGAGCCAGCAGTTCTGGATTGTGAGAGGGATCCCAGGTTGGAGAGGGTGCAGGCTGGGCTGAGGGACACCCCCCATGCACAAATGTCATGCACTGGGCCTCTAGTAAAGTATAATAAACTAGAAAGTCACACTCAGAAGCAAAACACGTGTGGAGACTGTGGGCTGTGAGGAGACCCCGGGAAGGCAGAGAGAAGGATCTGTGGGATACCGCAGGAGTTGGGTCGCTACCAAGGTGCCCAGGCTTCCAGGTGGAGGGACCTGGGCTGGGCTGGGCTGGGCTGGGCTGGGCTGGGCAAAGGGAGCACAATAGTTCCGGAGGGATGACCCCTTCCCATCTCATTTCCTTTGGGGCCCAGTATAAAGGCAAGAATGCCTACCTCCCCCTGGGTGGGGTGGGTCAGCAGGGAGACCAGGCTGTGGGAAATGCTGCTCAGTCCTAAGAGAGGTCCAGAGTAGAGTCCAGCAGGAACGAGCAGCCCTGCTTCTTGCTGTCTCTGAGGACAGTGAGGCTAATGGCACAGACCCCAGCCTTCCCAAACAGGCTTTCCCAAAAGGTGACAGGCAGCAGACGAGGACTCCCAACCACAAGCTTGAGCGCATATTCAAATGTGCATTTAAGAGAGAGGGAACAATACAAGAACTTGCATCAGAGAAAATCCAGTTACATGAACAAGACTAGGATTTAAAACAAACATAATGAAAATTCCCAGTGACACAGAGAAAGGGGCTTCATCTATGAAATGCAGACAGAAAATAAAACCCACAAGATGAGAACAAGTTGAGTTAGAAGCATTAGAGATAAAAATATATGACTGGTGGAATTTAAAAATAACTTGATAACAAAAGAAGAAAGTGAAAAAAAATGCAGTCCTATTACAAAAAGATACATATTTTATCATATTGTTGAATTTTGGAAGGAATACAGCAGATTAGGGAAAGACAAGGATTAGGTTAGTGAGTTACAAAAAGATACATATTTTATCATATTGTTGGATTTTCTCTTAGACACACTTTCTAACAAAAACATCAGGATTACCTAGATACACACACACACACACACACACACACACACACACACACACTAGGGGCCCAGTGCACGAAATTCATGCACAGTTGGGGTTGTGTGTCCCTCAGCCCAGAAAAGTAGTTAGTTACCTACAAGGGAATGCCCATACTATTGTCAGCTTATTTTTCAACAGAAACTATACAGGCCAGAAGGGAGTGGAAAGAAATATTCAAAGTGATGAATAGCAAGAACCTATAGCCAAAAATACTCTACCCAGCAAAGCTATCATTTAAAATTGAAGGTCAGGAGAGATGCAAAACAACAAACGACAAATGTTGGCGAGGTTGTGGAGAAAAAGGAACCCTCGTGCACTGCTGGTGGGATTGCAGGTTGGTGCAACCACTGTGGAGATCGGTATGGAGCTTCCTCAAAAAACTGAAAATGGAACTCCCATTTGACCCAGTAATCCCACTACTAGGAATATACCCTAAGAAACCAGAAACACCAATCAGAAAGGATATATGCACCCCTATGTTCATAGCAGCACAATTTACAATAGCTAGGATTTGGAAACAGCCTAGGTGCCCGTCAGCAGATGAATGGATCAGCAAACTATGGTACATCTACACCATGGAATACTATGCAGCCATAAAAAGGAAGGACTTTTCATCATTTGCAGTAACCTGGATGGAATTGGAAAGCATCATGCTGAGTGAAATAAGGCAGTCATGAAAGAGAAACACCACATGACTTCACTCATTTATGGATATTAAAGATCATTATAAACTAATGAATAGAAAGATAGATATAGAGACAGTAAAACAACAAGCAGACTGTCAAATGACAGCGGAGGAGGGGGGTAGGGAGATCTGGGGGAGATAGGGGATCAACCGAAGGACTGGTATGCATACATAAAAGTACAACCAATGGACATAGAACTCTGGGGAGGGAGGGCATATATGGGGGGGGGGCAATGGTAAGCTATGTACACATAATACCTTAATAAATTTAAAAAAAATAAAAATAAATAAAATTGAAGGTCAGATAAAGAGCTTCACCAACAAGAAAGTAAAGGAATTCATCACCACCAAACCAGTATTATAAGAAATGCTGAAGGTTATTTTAAAGAAGAGGAAGAAGAAGAAAAAGATAAAGATAAAAAATATGAACAATAAAATAGCAACAAATACATACCTATCAACAATTGAATCTAAAAATAAAAATAACTGAATAAGACATCTAATGAATAGAATATACTGGTGAAGAAAATAGAATCAGAGACATGGAAATGGAACAGACTGATGATTCTCAGAGTGGAGGGGGTTGAGGAACTAGGAAGAGATTAAACAAAGATCTATGTGCCTATGTGCATTGCCTATGGACACAGACGAAGACCTGGGTTGGGGCAGAAGCCAGGTGGAAGGAAACAATGGGAGGAAAAAAGAAGGACATCTGTAATAATTTCAACAATAAAGATTAAAAGATAATACATGTATCAGACATAGAGTTCAGAAAAATTATGGTAAAGATGCTCAAAAGCATGAGAAAAGATATAGTAACTAGGAAGAATGACACAGCACTAATAAAGAACACATTGGAAGGAATACAGCAGATTAGGGAAAGTCAAGGATCAGATTAGTGAATTAGAAAATAGGGTAGACTGGGTGAAATAAACCAGCCAATGAAAGAGAAACACCACATGACTTCACTCATTTATGGATATTAAAGAACATTATAAACTAATGAATAGAAAGATAGATATAGAGACAGTAAAACAACAAGCAGACTGTCAAATGACAGCGGGAGAGGGGGGTAGGGAGATCTGGGGGAGATAAGAGATCAACTGGTATGCATGCATATAAGTACAACCAATGGACACACAACTCTGGGGAGGGAGGGCATGTATGGGGGGGGCAATGATAAGCTATGTACACATATAATACCTTAATAAATTTTAAAAAAAGAAAAGAAAATAGGGTAGATAGTGCACACTCCCTTGCAGGAACACACCTGTGTCCTCCCTCCTCCTCTCAGACACATTAGCATTAGCATCTTCACTCACAAGCTCCAAGAGCCCTTCCTTGATGTCTATAACTTGTTTCCTAAAACCATTGATTCTAGGAATTTCTTTTTCTACCTCTGTGATTTAGCCAATAAATGTTATCTTATTTTTAAAAAGATAGGGTAGAAAAAATAATCAGAGATTCTAAAAGAAAAAACAATAACAAAAAAGCCAGGAGCACAGCTTAAGGGAGCTGTGGGACAACATGAGACATAACAGTATTTGCATAATAATGAGAAGAAAGTGAGCAAAGGATAGAGAATGATTTGAAGAAATAATGGCAGAAAACTTCCCTACCCTGGTGAAGGAAAGGGTCACACAAGACCAGGAGGCACAGAGTCTCAAGCAACAAGAACCCAAGCAGGCTCATACCCTGACACATCATAATTAAAATGCCAAAAATTAAAGACAAAGAATTTTAAAGACAGTAACAGAAAAAGCAAGTTGTTACCTACAAAGGAGCTCCATAGGCTGTGAACTGATTCCTCATTAGAAATTTTACAGGCCAGAAGGGAATGGCATGAAGTATTCAAAGTAATGGAAAGCAAAGATCTGAAACCAAGATTACTATATCCAGAAATGCTATCCTTTAAAATAGTTGGTGAAATATAGAGCTTCTCAGCACAAAAAAAAGGGGGGGGGGGGCTAAAGAAGTCTATCACCACAAAACCAGCACTACAAGAAATTCTAAAGGGACTGCTATAGTGAGAAAAAGAAAGAGAAACATAAGCATACAGAATCAAAATGGCAATAAATAACTACCTATCAATAATAACCTTAAATATAAATGGTTTAAATGTTTCAATTAAAAGACATAGAGTAGCTGAATGGATACAAAAACATGACCCAACTATATGCTGCCTGCAAGAAAACCACCTTAGAACAAAAGACTCTTAGGGAAGTGAAGGCAAAAAATTTCCATTCAAATGAAAACAAAACAAAAAGCTGGGATAGCAATACTTATATCTGACAAAATAGACCTCAAAGGCCATCACGAGAGACAAAAAAAACATATATAACACTAAAGGGATTGATCCAACAACAGGATATAACCCTGGTAAACATATGCACATAATATAGGAGCATTTAATAAGCATTTTATAAGTATATAAAAAAAAAACTTTTAGAGGACGTTAAGGGAAAGATCAACAATGAAATAGGCACAGTATGGGACTTTAACACCTCACTGACTTCACTGGGTAGATCTTTCAGAAAAAAAAATTACTAAGGAAACAGAGACCCTAAATAGGACACACTGGATCAGATGGATTTAATTGACATTTATAGAGCATTTCAACCCAAGATGCAAAATATACATACTTCTCAAGTGCACATAGATCATTTACAAAGGAAGACCACATGTGAGGACACAAAACAAGTCTCTACAAATTCAATCAGATTAAAATTATATCACGTATCTGCTGAGATATCAGTGGAATGAAATTAGAAATCACCTACAACCCTAGCAGGTTTGGCTCAGTGGATAGAGCATCAGCCTGCAGACTGAAGGATCCCATGTTCAATTCCGGTCAAGGGCATGTACCTTCATTGTGTGCACATCCCCAGTAGGAGGTGTGCAAGAGGCAGCTGGCCAATGATTCTCACTGATGTTTCTAACTCTCTGTCCCTCTCCCTTCTCTGTAAAAATCAATAAAATATATATTTTTAAATGAAATCAACTATAGTAAAAACCCTCAAAAATATTCAAACACATGGAGGCTAAATAGCATGTTGTTAAACAATGAATGGGTTACCAATGAGATCAAGAAAAAAATAAAAAACTTCCTGGAAACAACTGAAAATGAACACACAACAACCCCAAATCTCTGGGACACAGCAAAAGCAGTCCTGAGAGGAAAGTTCATAGCTTACCTCTAAAACAAGAAAAATTAATAATAAATGATTTAACACTACAACTTAAAGAATTAGAGAACAATATGATAATCCCATAGTAAGAAGAAGGAAGGCAATAATAAAGGTTAGAGCAGAAATAAATAATATAGAGACTAAAAAAAATACAAAAAAATCAATGAATCTAAGAGTTGTTTCTTTGAAAAGATAAATAAGATTGATGAACTGTTAGTCAGATTCATTAAGAAACATAGAGAAATGGCCCAAATAAAATCAGAAACAAAAGTGGTAAAGTTACAATTGACACCACAGAATTACAAAGAATTGTGAGAAAATATATGCCAACAAACAGGACAATGTGGATGAAATGGATACATTTTCTAGAAAAATACAATCTTCCAAAACTCAACCAGAAAACCTGAATAGGCCAATAACAGCTGATGCAGTAGAAGCAGTAAGCAAATCACTCCCAGCAAACAAAGCTCTGCTCAGGATGGCTTCACAGGGGGATTTAACAAACATTCAAAGAAGTAACATCTATTCTCCTCAAACTATTCCAAAAAATTCAAAAGGAACACTTCCAATCTTTGTTTATGAGGCCAGCATTATCTTAATTCCAAAACCAGATAAAGACATTATAAAGAAAGAGAATTACAGGCCAACATCCCTGATAAACATACTCTAAAATCCTCAACAAAATATTAGCAAATTGGATCTAGTAATATATTAAAAATATCTACACCATGTGCCATGTGGGATTTATTCCAGGGTGCAAGGCTGGTACAATGTTTGCAAATCACATGACCATATCAATAGACTTAGAAAAAGCATTCAACGAAATCAACATCCTTTTTTTGATAAAAACTCTGCAAAGTGGGAATAGAGGGACAATACCTCAACATAATAATTCCATATATAACAAATCTATAGTGAACATCATACTCAATGGGCAAAAACTAAAACTACTTCCCCTAAAAACAGAACAAGATAGGAATGTCCACTTTCACCACTCATATTCAACATTAGAGGCCCAGTGCATGGCATCTGTTTGGGGGGGGGGGGGGGAGGGGCAGGGAAGGAGAGGGAGTATCCCTCAGCCCAGCCTGCACCTTTTCTAATCTGGGACTCCTCAAGGGATGTCTGACTGCCTGTTTAGGCCTGATCCACTGGGATCGGGATCAGGCCTAAACAGGCAATTGGACATCCCTTTCACAATCCAGGACTGCTGGCTTCCAACTACTCACTGCCTGCCTTCCTGATTGCCCCTAACTGTTTCTGCCTGCCAGCCTGATCACCCCCTAACCACTCCCCTGCCAGCCTGATCGACACCAAACTGCTCCCCTGCCAGCCTGATTGCCCCGAACTGCCCTCCCCTGCCGGCCTGGTCACCCCTAACTGCCCTCCCCTGCCAGCCTGGTCCCTCCCAACAGTCTTCCCCTGCAGGCCTGGTTGCCCCCAACTGCCCTCCTCTCCAGCCCAGTCACCCCCAACTGCCTTCCCTGTAGACCTGCTCCCCCCAAATTACACTCCCCTGTGGGCCTGGTCCACCCCGACTGTCCTCCCCTGCAGGCCAGGTCCCCCTGCAACTGCCCTCCCCTGCAGGCCTGTTTGCCCCCAACTATGCTCTTCTGCCAGCCCAGTGACCCCTAACTGCCCTCCCCTGCTGGCCTGATCACCCACAACTGCCTTCCCCTGCCAGCTATCTTGTGCCCACATGGGAGTGGCCATCTTTGACCACATGGGGGCACCAACTGTGTGTGTTGGAGTGATGGTCAATTTGCATATTACATCTTTATTAAATAGTGTCCCGGTACATAGATTTGTGCACATTGAAATGAAATTAATTAGAAGAAATATTTTAATATCGCTATTTGCCCTTTCTCTAAAATAGAAGTGTCAACCAAATTCATGATTGACAATGACAGATAGAAACACACATGTGAAATTGGCACCAGAAAGAACTTTATATATATACTAGTTGATAAAGTTGCTTAATTAAACCTGCTTTCTGATGTTGCTAAACTTTTTACTGCCCAGTGAAGCACCCCAACTTCTTTTTCAGGTAATTGTCAGCAGCACAGCAGTAAATAGCAACATGAAACTGATTATTATTGTAGATCATGCAGGGAGAACAAAGGATAAAATATTTAACTGCAGCAGTGTTTGACTATATTCTGCGCAGTGAGAAAACCTGAAGTCATTTTCAAGGTCCACCATTTCTTACTTCTTTTCAGTCGGGTCAAGTTTCTAAACTTTCTAAATCTCCGTTTTCCAGGAAAAGAAAATAGGATTCTACCAAGTCTCCTATTTACCTACTCAGGGACTTCTGTGAGGATCAAATGAGATGAGGCACAGGAAAATGCTTCACAGACATTTGGTTAAGTTGTAAAATGTTTGCACCTCGCTATAAGGCCAGTCGGGTTCCTGGGTTGAAGAAACTCCAAGGAGACTAGTCGCTAGGGAGAGGAAGTAAGGCGTTGCTACATGATGTTATTGCCCTGTGCCCAAAGTGACTGTTTCCAGGCTGGACTGGGCTGTGGTCTGCATTTTGTGCCATGGAGTCTTGGCAGTGTTGGCTGTGATTTGGTGGGGTGTTGTTTCAGTGTGGTAGTGGGGCCTGCATCCCACTTAGGGGAAGCTGAGTGTTGGTTTGCCAGTGCCAGGTCCATGGTGCCCTTTATTTTTAAATGGCCAGTGCACGTTAGAGCAGCTATGCCCCTTGGTGATCAGTGGTCGGACAGATGGACACTTACCCTTTTATATAGAGAGATAGTACTGGAAGTCCCAGCCACAAGCAATCAGAAAAGAAGACATAAAAGGCATCCAAATTGGAAAGGAGGAAGTAAAACTCTCATTATTTGTAGCTGACATGATTTGTACATAGAAAACCCTAAAGACTTCACCAAAAAACCCACACAACTTAACAAAAGGAAGATAAACAATCCAATAAAAAAAATGGGCAAACGTAGCAGGATACAGAAATCAACACCCAAAAATGGCTTTTTTATATGCCAATAATGAATTCTCAGAAAGAGAAACTAAACAATTTCATTTATCATTGCAACTGAAAAAGGAAGATATGTAGGGATAAGCTTAATAAAAAAGGTAAAAGACTTGTATTTGGAAAACTAAATAGATACTTCTCCAAAGCGGACATACAACAGCCAAGAGACAGGAAAAAATGCTCAAGGTCACTGATCATCAGAGAGATGCAAATTAAAATGACAATGAGATATCATCTTACACCTGCGAGAATGGCTACCATCAACAAATGACAGGTCTGGTAAGTATGTGGAGAAAAAGGAATCCTAGCACGCTGCTGGTGGGAATGCAGACTGGTACAACCATTATAGAAAACTGTATGGAGTTTCCTCAAAAGAATTAAAAATGGAACTGCCATTTGACCCAATGATCCCATTTATAGGAACATATCCTAAGAATCCCTAAGCACCAATCAGAAAGAATGTACGTACCCCTATGTTCATAGCAGCAGAATTCACAATAGCTAAGATCTGGAAACAGCCAAAGTTCCCATCAGTAGATGAGTAGATAAGAAAACTGTGCTACATTTACACTATGGAGTACTGTGCAGCAGTAAAAAGAAGGCTCTCTTACCCTTTGAGACAACATGGAGGGATCTGGAGCATATTATGCTGAATGAAATAAGTCAGTCAGCAAAAGACAAGTATCACATGGTCTTACTCATATGTAGAATTAAATGAACAAAATAAACTGATGAACAAAATAGATCCAGAGACATAGAAGCATAGAACAGACTTTGGGGGAGGATGGGTGGGTGGGAAGTGATCCACCAAAGGACTTGTATGCATGTATGCATAATCCATGGACACAGACAACAGGGTGGTGAAGGTCTGGAGGGGTCAGGGGCAGGCTGGAGGAGGTCAATGGGGGGAAAATGTGGACATATGTAATACTTTGAACAATAAAGTTTTAAACAAAACAAAAAACCAAGAAGGAGAAAAATTGGCGGTCTTTGAGTAGGCAGATATGTCCTACACTTTGTCCTTGAGCAGATACAAGATGAAACTAAATAGAAAAACATCCACCCAGAATTGATGAATTAGACACAGCTGGTGAGACAATTCATGGCCAGAAAGGACAGAGGACACCTGGAGAACAGTAGGATCAGGGATCTGGGATGGAGAGAGATTGGGGTCCACTGGGCTGAGAGGGTCAGAAGGAGGCCACAATGCACCAAGTCCAAGTTCCTTGGGGACAGGCATAACATCCATCTGTGAAAAGGAAGTCCACAGGGCTGCTGGTGGCTGAGGAATCTGGATCTAAGTCCACAGCCACGAGAGGCTGCACCCAGAAAGACAGCTTGAACAATTGCTTGAGCCATGCAGGTTTGGAGGAAGAGAAACTCACAGCTGCATGGTTGTTTTTCCTCTCTTTTGTCTTTGCTCTTATTTACTTAACCCAATACATAGGACCTCTCAATTGCAAACACTCATGTGAGGCTGCAATGCAGGTGGAGGTATAGATTTGTGCAGTCTGGGGAGATGCTGTGGAGGAAAGTGGGTCAAGGAGAGATGACCAGGAATTTGGCAGTGAAACATTCATGATCTTCCTAACCTAAGCATGCATTTTTCTCCTAAAGAGCCATCCTCTCCCAGCAGCATCAAGATAGCTAATGCAGCCACACCCAGACTATAACTGGAGCTGTACAAAGGGAAACCAAGACACTGAATAGCCCCAAAGAGCCCTCTGGGACTGGGTTGAAGAGAGGCCATTCCATCCTGGAAAGCCATGCAGCATTCCCCCCCATTCCCCCCCCCACCCCCCCACCCCCCCCCACCCCCGCCTCCTAAAGCCCTGTCAGAAGCAGACCTTGAGAGATTAAGATTGACAGCAGACTGACAGGCAGAACAGGCAGATTGGTCCCATCTACTTTTACCCAAGGCTGTGGAGACAGAGGAGAAGAGGATATCTTGTAACTTCACAGTGCTGACTAACTAACAGGAAACTGAGAAGTGGCAGTGAGAACAGCAGAGTGGGGTCTTAAGCCAGCCCCCATGGGACATTAAAACTTGACTGAAGTGAATGACACTTCACTTTGATTATTTTTTATCTTTTAGTAAAAGCTTTTTATGTATTTTTAAATTCTTTTTATCTTTTATTTTTTTGTATTATTTTTCTTAATTCTATTTTTATTGTTACTTTATTTTTAATTTTTCCCACCCTTTTCTTCCTTACTTCTCCCCTTTCATCCTGTTTTCTCTTTTCCCTGCTTTATTTTTTCTCATTCCTTCCTCTTTATTCCATGTTAAATATTGTTCTTTATCTGCTTTATTGTTGTGTTATTATTATTGTAGTCTGTTGGCTAATTTCCTCTCCACTGCTCCAAGTCCATACACCTTTCTCTTTTCTTTTTCTATGCTAGTCAATTTTTTATGCTTTTGTTTTCCTCTCCTCTTTTGTGCTCTACATCTTCTAGTTTTTAATTAGTTTCACTCACTAAACTCAATCCTATCTGCTCTCTCCTCTATTCTTCTTTTCCAAAAATAAATGAATAAATATATAAATTAAATTTGTTTTGTTTTATCTATTCATTACTTATTTTTCTTTTCTTCTTACCTACTCATTCTCTTTGTACCTCCACTATCTGAACCATGGTCCTTCCCCAATTCATTCAACTCCTTAACCTTGCTTTCTGTATATAAGCTCTGCCTCTACAGATTATATCCCACACACACACTTTTTTTCTGGCTGTTTGTTATTTGCATGTTTTGTTTTATTTGTTTGTTTTGTGGTGTTTTCCCATATGTTTTTTTCTTCTTTTTCTTTTCTCTATTACCTTTTTTCCTTTTCTTGATATCACTTTTGCTCTCTTTCTCTCCCCTAATTCATTTTTCTCTTGTGGTCACTTTTATTGGGGTTATTGGTGTCCTGAGTACATTCGTTTTGTTTTTTGGGGGAGCAAGTCTTGTTGAGTTGTATTTTGTGATGTTCACTCAATGTGGTAGAGAGCAAGCCACATAAGCAGACACCCTGAGAGGAGACTCCATTCATAAATGTGACACTAACACTTACGACCCAACTACATAAAGAGAACCCAAATATCCCAAGTAGAGGGCATCTCTAGAATACCCAGCCCAGAAGACCAGAGAGATTGCACTCCTGGGTCCCACAAAGCATCTATTACAGAAGACAAACAAACAATCAACTGCCACTTCATAATACTAAAGGGATCGATACAATAAGAGAATATAACTCTGGTAAACATACATGCACTCAATACAGGAGCACCCAAATACATTTTTAAAAGCCAGCTTGTGGAAGCTATCAAGGGCAGGGATTGATAGCAATAGAATCATAGTAGGGAACTTTAATACCCCATTGACATCACTGGATAAATCTCTAGACAAAAAAAAAATAGCACTAGATCAGGTGGACTTAATTGGCATCAGAACATTTCACCCCAAAGCTACAGAATATACATTCTTCTCAAGTGCACACAGGATATTTTCCAAGATAGACCACATCTTGGACATAGGTAAAGTCTCTTCAAATTCAAGAAGTTAGAAATCATATCAAGCATCTTCTCAGATCACAATGGCATAAAATTAGAAATCAATGACAATAACAACAATGAAAAAAATCAAACACTAAATAGCATGCTATTAATAATGATTGGGTTACCAACGAGATGAAAGAAGAAACAAAAAGCATCCAGGAAACAAATGACAATGAAAACATGACAATCCAAAGTCTATAGGACACAGTGAAAGCAGTCCTGAGAGGGAAGTTCATCCCTCTACAGGCCTACCTCAAAAAATAAGAAAAAATGGTAATGTTTCTCTCTCATAGATGTTTCTAACTATCTCTTTAATTTCTTCTCTGTAAAAAATCAATAAAATATATATTTTTTAAAATTATCTAACCTGCCGAGACCAGTTTGGCTCAGTGGATAGAGCGTCGGCCTGCGGACTGAAAGGTCCCTGGTTCGATTCTGGTCAAGGGCATGTACCTTGGTTGCGGGCACATCCCCGTGGGGAGTGAGCAAGAGGCAGCTGGTCGACGTATCTCTCTCATCGACGTTTCTAACTCTCTATCCCTCTCAATTCATCTCTCTGTAAAATCAATAAAATAAAAAAATAAATAAATAAATAAATAAAATAAAATTATCTAACCTTGCAACTTAAAGAATTAGAAAAAGAGCAGCTAGAAAAGGCCAGAGTAAGCAGAAGGAAGGAAATAATGAAGATCAGAGTGGAAATAAATGACAAAGAAGTGAAAAAATAAATAAAAAATACAAAAGATCAATAAAATCAAGAACTGGTTCTTTGAAAGAATAAATAAGATTGATGAACCTCTGACCAGGCTCATCAAGAAACAAAGAGAGAGGACCCAAATAAATATATTCAGAAATGAAAGAGGTGAAGTAACAACCAACCTCATAGACATACAAAGGATTAGAAAAACATACTACAAACAACTCTACTCCAACAAACTTGACAACCTAGATGAAACTGACATATTCTTAGAATAATACAATGTTCCAAAACTCATTCAGGACAAATCAAAAAACCTGAACAGGCCAATAACTATGGAGTAAATTGAAACAGCAATCAAAAAATGTCCAGCAAACATATGGCTTCACAGGGGAGCTTTACCAAACATTAAAAGAACCAAAACCTATCCTCCTCAGACTAGTCCAAAAAATGCAAGAGGCAAGAACGCTTCCAAGCTTGGTACTGAGTTGCATTTGTTACTTGTAAACAGTTCGATCCTTTTGTGTCTGGTCATTAAGATGTGTTAAGTGAAATGAGAGCAGGCTCAGTTTAGGGTTGCATTGTGCTGACCAAGATCTGATCATCCCTGAACCCTCAGTCTAAGGGAGCACATCAGTGTGGCCAGCATCCTCTGCCAGTGCCTGGCACCCTTTGCCAGCACCCAGCACCCTCTGCCAGCTCCCAGCACCCTCTGCCAGTGCCCAGCACCCTCTGCCAGTGCCCAGCACCCTCTGCCAGTGCCCAGAACCCTTTGCCAGCACCCTTTGCCAGCTCCCAGCACCCTCTGCCAGTGCCCAGCACCCTCTGCCAGTGCCCAGCACCCTCTGCAAGTGCCCAGAACCCTTTGCCAGCACCCTCTGCCAGCTCCCAGCACCATCTGACAGTTCCCAGCACCCTCTTCTAGCACCCAGCACCCTCTTCCAGCACCCAGCACCCTCTTCCAGCACCCAGCACCCTCTGCCAGCTCCCAGCACCCTCTGCAAGTGCCCAGAACCCTCTGCCAGTGCCATGTTTTCTTGTTGGGACTTCAACTAAGATTCTTCACAACAACCCTGAGCACAACCAAGATCAGAACACAGGGCTATTTCTTTTTTCCAGCATCTATTTGACACATAGTAGACATTACATGTATAAGTTATATATCTCCATATCAACAATTTGTCTCTAGTCATATCTATGTGAAAGTCTACTATGACATTTAATATAGCAACACTTGCCTATTTGTGCTTATTCTTTTTAATTCATTAAAAAGCAGTATTACTTTTCTAGAGATGCCAGTACATATTAGCACAGACTATGTGCTTAAGCAACAGAAATTTATTTTCTTGAGTTCTGGAGGCCAGAAGTTTAAGATCAAGGTGTCAGTAAGTTTGGTTTCTTCGGAGGCCTGAATCTTTGGCTTGCAAATGGTTGCCTCTTTTTTAAATAGAAATATATTTGGCATATAACACTGTTGATTTGATAATTTATATATACTATATAATAAAGAGGTAATATGCAAATTGACCCTCATGCCCTCACAAGATGGCTGCCTACAACCGGGTCGGCAGGGGGATTAGTGAGGGATGACCAAATAACTGAACAAGCAGGTTGCATGGGACAACCAGGCTGGCAGGGGAGGGCAGTAAGAGGTGACCAGGCCAGCGGAGGGTGGGGGCAGTTAGGGGTGACCAGGCCAGAAGGGTGGGGCAGTTAGGGGCAATCATGCCAGCAGGGAGGGTGCATTTGGGGGTGACCTGGCCAGCAGAGGGGGGCAGTAAAAGGGGCAACCAGGCTGACAAGGGGGGCATTGAGGGGTGATCAGGCTGGCGGGGGGAGGGGCAGTTAGGGGTGACCAGGCAGGCAGGCAGGCAGGTGAGCGATTAGGAACCAGCTGTCCAGGATTGTCAAAGGAATGTCTGCCTGCCAGTTTAGGCTCAATCCCCGGGGTCTCCAAGGGGTTCTGGATTGGAGAGTGCAGGCTGGGATAAGACTCTTCCCCCACCCCCCATACATGAATTTCATGCACTGGGCCTCTAGTTATAATATAATTGGCATTGTAGTGACAATTAGCATCTTTATAATGTCACATAATCATTTCTTTTTGGTGGCTGGTATAATTAATATCTAGTTTTTAAACAACTTTGATAACTATATTACACTTGAGGCCTAGTGCAGGAAAAGTCATGCACTCGGGGGTGGGAGGGTAGATCCCTCAGCCCGGCCTGCCCCCTCTCACATTCCAAGAGCCCTTAGGGGATATCCTACTGACAGCCTAGCCCTGCTCCCTGCTAAGCCACAGTCTGGCCTCCCTCTGCAGGAGGCCACCAGGCTGATCAGGGGAAGGCACCACCCCCATCACCCCACTGCTGCTGCCATAGCCAGCCACCACAGCCCTCGCATCCGCCAAGGTATTTTCATCGACATGGACTCTAGTCCCTTCACCACAAAAAAAATGAAAACTTTCTTTAGGCATTTTCAAGATGTCTCTTTCATAGGATATGACATTTCTTTCTTTCTTTTTTATCCTCTCTGAGGATATTTTCCCATTGATTTTTATTTTATTTTATTTTTTAAATATATTTTATTGATTTTTTTATAGAGAGGAAGAGAGAGGGATAGAGAGTTAGAAACATTGATGAGAGAGAATCATCCATCAGCTGCCTCTTGCACACCCCCTACTGGGGATGTGCCCACAACCAAGATACATGCCCTTCACTGGAATCGAACCTGGGACCTTTCAGTCCACAGGCCAACGCTCTATCCACTGAGCCAAACCAGTTTTGGCTCTCATTGATTTTTAGAGAGCATGGAATAGAGAGGGAAAGACAAAGAGAAACATCAGTGTGAGAGGGACACATCAATTGGATGCCTCCCACATGAGCCTTGACTTGGGCCCATGGTGTAGCAGCTACAGGGGCTGTTGATCAGGCCCTGCCTCTCTCTCCAGGCCTCACAGCAGCTGCAGCTGCTGCTGATCAGGCCCTCCCCTGGCGCAGGCACACTGAGGCCCCTGCCATGGCCCCGCCCACTGACACTGCAAGTCCCCACCCACAGCACCTGTTGTGCTCACAGCCTGCTGATTGGTCATTATGGTGACAATGTCCTGGATAATTTGCATATTCCTCCATCATTACTATAGATTATTGCTGTCCATATTTACTATACTGTGCTTTAGGTACCCAGGATTCTATTTTATGGTTTTTTTCTTACTGTGTCTTCCTATGGTTTTTTCTCTGTGTAAGTTCATCCCCTGTTTCTCCCTACATCCAAGCCATCTCTTCTTATAAGGATACCAGTTGGATCGGATTAGAGTGGACCCTAAAAGCCTTATTTTAATTTAATTACCTCTTTGAAGGCCCTAAAAGTTGCAGTAAATTAATTTATTAATAAAAAATAATAAAAAACTTAAAATAAATTTAGTGGGTGTGACCTGCAACCCAGGACCCGGTTTGGGGAATAACATGGTCCCAGTCAGTCCCACTGTGAAATGAGTTTTTACGAAGGTCCTCTTGGTGGCTCTGTCCTCAGACAATATGCCATTTATAAAGGGTTTTGTGAAGTGCCAGCCAGCAGCCACAGAGGAGGTGGTCAGTGCTGCTGTGCTGGCAGGCACTTGATCTTTCCCTTGGTGCTTTGCCCAGGCCTCCCACAGATCCGTGGGTGGTGTGACCATCCACACCAAACACTCAAGAGCAAAACAAATCTGAGTCTCAGGCTGGGGAGCTGAGTTGGGAGTGGCAGTGCCTTTGCAGACTCACCCAGATTGTAAATCAACGAAGCCCAGTGCACGGAATTCGTGCACAGGCAGGGTCCCCAGCAGCTGCCAGCCGCCAACCGGGCCTCTCTTTCCCAGCTGGGGCCTTCCTTAATTCTGCACCATCCTCTGGTGGTCAGCACATGTCATAGCGAGAGATCGAACCTCTGGTTGGTCGAACTCCCAAGGGGACGCTTTACATATTAGGTTTTCATATAGAGAGATATGCTGTCCTATTGGCGAAAGAGCAGACAAGTGTCAATGAAACAGAGCAGAGAGCCAGAAATAGACCCTTGTAAATAAAGTCAACTAATCTTTGGCAAAGGAGCACGGGCACTACAATGGACAAAGATAGTCTCTCAACAAATGGGGCTGGCAGAAGCGGGCATCCACATACAAATAATGAATTAAGACACCTTACACCCTTCACTAAAGTAACTCAAAATGGATTGAAGACTTAAATGTAAACTGCAAAACTATGAACTCCTAAAAGAAAACAGGAGAAAACCTAGATGACCTTCACTATTATGATGACTTTTTAGATACAACACCAAAGGTACAATTTATGAAAGAATGGGCTTCACTAAAACTAAAAGCTTCTGCAAAAGACAGTCACAGAATCAAAAGACAAGCCAAAGACAGTTAGAAAGTATCTTCAAAAACACATCTGATATATTTGTTATGGCAATGACTTTTTATTTTTTTTATTTATTTTTTTTTAATTTAAATTTTATTTTATTAAGGTATTTTCTGTGTACATAGTTTACCATTGCCCCCCCTCCCCTCCCATTTATGCCCTCCCTCCCCAGAGTTCTGTGTTCATTGGTTGTACTTATGTTCATGCATACCAGTCCCTTGGTTGTTCTCCTATCTCCCCCCAGGTCTCCTTCCCCTCCCCGCTGTCATTTGGCAATCTGCTTGTTTTATGGTGACTATCTCAGGACCAAATGAATAGAGTCCGCTCCTCCTCTGGTTTTCACCGCCCCTTCCCCTGGGTCCCACTGCTTCCCCTGGGACACACGGCTCGCCCGGGGCACACTGTACCCTGGGACACTCGGCTCACCCGGGGCACTCGGCCCCCTGGGACACACGTCTGACCCGGGACACCCTTCCCCTTTGGGGGGTACGGCTTACCCGGGGCACATGGCCCTCTGTGACACTCGGCTCACCCGGGGCACTCGGCCACCTGGGACACTCGGCTCACCCGGGGCACTCGGCCCCCTGGGACACTCGGCTCACCCAGGGCACTCGGCCCCCTGGGACACTCGGCTCACCCGGGGCACTCGGCCCCTCTAGGGCGTTGGGGTCGCATATTGGAGGCGCCGCGCTAGCTCCTTGCTAGCATGGGGGGTAGGCTGGGACAGCTGCAGTTGGGCTGAGATGGTTGCAGGCGGGGGGACCCCCTTCAAAGGTGTCTCGTTCGGTGTGGGAGCGGAGCAACTGCAGACATGAAGGCTAAGTTCTGAGTTCGCCCACTCCCTGAGCCCAAGGCGTGGTGAGCTCTGTTCTTGGTGGATTTCCTTTATTCTCGGCGGCAGTGGCGGGTGGCGGTGCCCGGTGCAATATTGACGGTCGCTCCTGTGGTTCAATTACCACTGTAGTTTTAAAGTTCACATGGTGGTGGTGGTGAGAGCTTCGGCTTGGCCATGTGGTATCGGAGGATGGGCTCGCCTGGGTGGGTAATGGAAGGCACCGTGCCATTTCCTCACCAGCACGCTCCATTTCCCTCCCAGCATGGTGGGTGTGCTGGGAAGATTGTGGGCGGGCTGTGATGACTGCATGGGGAGGATCCGCCCTCAATGGTGTCCTCTTTGTTGCGGATGTGGAGCTTCTTTGGATGCAGAGGCTAATTTCTGAAGCCACACTCTCTACGAGCCCGGTGTGTAGTGAGCTCTGATTTCGGTGGATTCCCATTCTTGGGGGCAGCGGTGGGTGCGGCAGCGATGGTAGCTCCTGTGGCTCAATTTCCCCTGTAGTTTTAAAATCTGCCTGGTGGTAGTGTCTGATGCTTTGGCCTGGCCATGTGGCAGTGGAGAGAGGATTCTCCAGGTCTGCCAATGGAAGGCGCAGCGCCAGCACAGGGCGCGCGAAGGCCTGGCAGAGCAGGCCGAGGTCGGTGGCGGAGAGTCCCCGCGATGTCTTTGTCTTTCAGACTTAGTGGAACGCTTCCCCTGAGCCAGGACAAGCAGCACCACCACCACAAATATTGGCCAGCTCAGTGCTGCCCCTCTACAGGTGACAGTAGGGGCATCCTCACCTCGGTAGGCCTTTGCTCTTGGAGGTCTTAACCAGTGGAAGGCAGCACGGTACAGAACTGCCCCACCTTCTCAGTCCTCCGCGGCAATGACTTTTTAGATACAACACTAAAAGCATGGCTCACGAAAGAAATAATGGATAAACTGGGCTTCAATAAATTAAAAACTTTTATTCTGTGAAAGGCAATGTCAGAGAATGAGACAAATTGTAAAGAAAATATTCTTAAACACGCATCTGATAAAGAATAGCAATCCAAAATATACAAATAATTCTTTTTATTAAAATATAGTTAACATACAATATTATAGCAGTTCCAGGCATAAAACATTGCTGTTCAACCTTTATATACTTAACACAGTGATCAGCATGATAAGTCTAGTAACATTAGCTACCATCAAAGTTATATTAATGACTAAATTCCCTCTGGTATACATTATATCCCTGATACTTATCTGTGATAATAAAAGCATAATACACTAATTAGACCAGACAGCTGAATGACTTTCTGGATGAAGCCAGGCCTGCGAGGGCTGAGGCAGCTGCCGCGGCTGCGAGGGCCCTTGCACAAAAATCATGCATTGGGCCTCTAGTTTATTTTATAACTGGAAATCTGTACCTCTTATTCCCTTTTATTCCCCCTCACCCCCCACTTACTCCCTCTGCCCTAGGGAATCATCATTTTGTTCTCTATATCTATGAGTCTGTTTCTGTTTTTTTTTTTTATATTCCACATTTAAGTGAAATCATATGGTATTTATCTTTCTCTGTTTGACATACTTAATTTAGCATAATACCCTCTAAGTTCATCCAGGTTGTTGCAAATGTTAAACTTTCATTCTTTTTGATGGCTGAGTAATATATACCACTGCTTTATCCATTCTTCTATTGACAGACATTTAGGGTGTTTTCATAGCTTGGCTATGGTAAATGATGCGATGGACATATTTGAATTGGTGTTCTCATTTTCTTTTAATAAACACCCAGGGGTGGAATGGCTCATGTGGTAGTTCTAGTTTTAATTTTTGAGGAACCTCCATACTGCTTTCTGCAGTGGCTGCACCAATTCCCACTAATAGTGCATGAGGGCGCCCTTTTCTCCACATCCTTGCTAACACTTGTAATTTGTTGTCTTTTTTTTATAATAGCCCATATGAAAAGTGGGAACTAGTATTTCATTGTGGTTTTGATTTGCATTTCTCTAATGTCTAGCTTCTTTTCATCTGCTGTTGGCCATCTGTATAAATTCCTTGGAAGAAGTTCTACTCAGGTTTATGCCCATGTTTTAATCAGATTGTTTTTATAATGTTGAGCTGTGTGAGTTCTTTATATATTATATAGGATATAGTTCTTATCCTATATAATAAAGAGGTAATATGCAAATTAACCATGACTCCAACACAAGATAGCCGCCCCATGTAGACACAGGATGCCCACCACAAGATGGCCAGCAGGGGAGGGCAGTTGGAAAGGACCAGGTCTGTAAGGGAGGGCAGTTGTGGGCAATCAGGCCAGCAGGAGAGAGAAGTTGGGAGGAAGGGACCAACCCTGCAAGGGAGGGCAGTTGGGGGTGATCAGGCCTGCATGAGAAGGCAGTTGGAGGGAACCGAGGCCTGTAGGGGTGGGCAGATGAGGCAACCAGGCTGGCAGGGGAGGGCAATTGTGGGGGACCAGGCCTGCAGGGGAAGGCAGTTGGGGGAACCAGGCATGCCGGGGTGGGGGAACAGTAATGGGGGACCAGACCTGCAGGGGAGGGCAGTTGGGGGTGACCAGTCCAGCAGGGAAGGGAAGTTGAGGGGGATCAGCCCTGCAGGGAAGGGCAGTTGGGGGTGACTGGACTGACAAGGGAGGGAAGTTAAGGGTGACCAGACCAGCAGGAGAGGGCAGTTGGGGGCAATCAGGCCAGCAGAGGAGGGAAATTAGGAGCGACCAGGCTGGCAAGGGAGGGACGTTGGGGGCAACGTGGGCAGAGAAGGGCAGTTAGGGGCAATCAGGCTGGCAGGGAAGCAGTTAGGTGTTGAACAGGCTGGCAGGCAAAAGCAGTTAGGGGCAACGAGGCAGGCAAGCAGGGGGGTGGTTGGGAGCTAGCAGTCCTGGATTGTGAAAGGAATCCTATATTGGAGAGGGTGCAGGCTGGGCTATAGGATTACCCTGCCTCCCTCCGTGCATGATTTTCGTGCACCAGGCCTCTAGTTAGATATCATGTACAAATATCTTCTCTCATTCAGTGGGTTGCCTTTTCATATCATTGACAGTTTCCTTCCCTATGCAAAACTTTTTGGTTTTAAGTAATTTAAATATATATATATATATATATATATATATATATATATATATATAATTGATTTTTTACAGAGAGGAAGGGAGAGGGATAGAGAGTTAGAAACATTGATGAGAGAGAATCATCGATCAGCTGCCTCTTGCACAACCCCCACCGGGGATGTGCCCGCAACCAAGGTACATGCCCTTGACTGGAATCGAATCCGGGACCCTTCAGTCCGCAGGCCGACACTCTATCCACTGAGCTAAACCAGTTTCTAAGGTTTTAAGTAATTTTTTAAGTTTAGTTTTGCTTTTGCTACTCTTGCCCAAGGAGGCATATCCACCTTTTTTTTTTTTTTTCTAAAGCCAATTTCAAAGAGTTTAATGCCTCTTTTCCTCTAGGAGTTCTTACTTTTATGCTTTTGGGTTTTACATTCAATTCTATAATCCATTTTGAGTTTAATATATAGTATAAGAAAGTGGTCCAGCTTTATTTTTCTTTTGGTATGTAGGGGTCCAGTTTTCCCAACACCATTTATTAAAGAGACTGCTTTCCCCCATTGTACATTCTTGTCTTCTTTATCATATATTATGTTACCATAGGCATGGATTTTTTTTTCTGTGCTCTCTATTTCATTCTATTGATCTATTTGTCTGTTTTTGTGCTAGTACTATACTCTTTAGAATACTATAGCTTTGTAATACAGTTTGGAATCTTTGTTCTACTCTCTAAAGATTGCTTTGGCTATTCAAAGTTTTCTATGGTTTCTTGTAAATTTTAGGATTATTTGCTCTACTAGAGCAAATGCCCTTGGTATTTTGAAAGGGATTGCATTGAATCTATAGTTTGCTTTGGGTAGTATGAACATTTTAACAACATTAATTCTTCTAATGCATAAGCAAAGTTTATCCTTCCATTTATTTGTTTGTCATCATTTTTCCCCCAGCACAGTCTTATAGATTTTAGAGTACATGACTTCCTTGGTTAAATATATTTGTAGGTATGTAAATTTTTAATGCTATTGTAAATGTTATTATTTTTTAAATATATATTTTTTATTGATTTCAGAGAGGAAGGGAGAGATAGAAACATCAATGATGAGAGAGAATCATTGAACAGCTGCCTCCTGCACACCCCACACTGGGGATCAAGCCTGCAACCCAGGCATGTGCCCTGACTGGGAATTGAATCATGACCTCCTGGTTCATATGTTGATGCTCAACTATGGAGCCATACCAGCCGGGAGTAAACATTATTTTTTTTATTTCACTTTCTGGTAGTTCACTGTTGATGTATAAACATGTAATCCATTTCTGAATATTAGTTTTGTATCCTGCAAATTCACTGAATTTATTTATTAGTTCTAATAGATTTTTGGTAGAGTCTTTAGGGATTTTTATATATGTCATCTGCAAATAGTGACAGTTTTACTTTTTCCTTTCCATTTTGATTACACTTCAATTTTTTTCCGTGTCTAACTGAAGTGCATAGGGCTTTGAATAAAAGGGTAAAAAATAGACAACCTTGTCTTGTTCCTGATCTTATATGTTGCTAGCTATGGGTTTGTCATATATGGTCTTTATTATACTAAGGAATGTTCCCTCTATGCTCATTTTGCTGAGTTTTATTATAATTGGATTTGGGGTTTTGTCAAATGGTTTTTCTGCATCTATTAATATGTTATTATGATTTTTATCCTTCACTTTGTTGATGTGGTGTATCATGTTAATTGATTTGTAGATATTGAACCATCCTTGTCCCACTTGATCATGGTGTGTGATCCTTTTAGTGTATTATTATTTTTAAATATATATATTTTATTGATTTTTTTTTTACAGAGAGGAAAAGAGAGGGATAGTTAGAAACATCAATGAGAGAGAATCATTGATCAGCTGCCTCTTGCACACCTCCTACTGGGGATGTGCCCACAACCAAAGTACATACCCTTCACCAGAATTGAACCTGGGACCTTTCAGTGTGCAGGTTCTATCCACTGAGCCAAACCAGTTTCGGCCTTTCAATGTATTATTGAATTTATTTGCTAATATTTTGTTGGGAATTTATGCATCTATGTTCATTAGGGATATTGGCCTGTAATTTTATTTTGTTGTTGTGTTTTTGTCTGGTTTTAGTATCAGAGTAATGCTGGTCTCATAGAGTGTATTTAAAAGTGTTCCTTTAGAAGAGTGTGTATTCTGCTGCTTTTGGACGGAATGTTCTAGTCATATTTATTAAGTCCACTTGGTCTAAAGTGCCATTTAAAAATATTTTTATTGATTTCAGAGGGATAGAAACATCAATGATGAGAGAATCATTGATTGGCTGCCTCCTGCTCGCCCATTACTGGGGATCGAGCACACACCCTGTTCCTGTGCCCTGACCACAAATCAAACTGTGACCTCCTGGTTTATAGGTTGATGCTCAACTGCTGAGCCACACTGGCCAGGCATATGTGCCACTTAAGGCCAATGTTTCCTTATTGATATTTTGTCTGAATGATCTTTTTATTGATGTAAGTGGGGTATTAAAGGTCCCTACTAATATTTCATTGTTTTCCATTTCTTCCTTTAGGTCCATGAATATTTGGTTTCACTTATGTTGGATGCATATATATTTATAAAAATTATATCTTCTTATTGGATTGACCTATTTATTTTCCTATATAATAAAAGCCTAATATGCTAAGTGTTCCTGTCCTTCAGTTGGCCATTCAACCAATCAAAGAGTAATATGCTAATGATATGCTATGGCTGCTCAACTTCTCGCTATGACATACACTGACCACCAGGGGGCAGAAAGTTGACTGGGTTGACCAGTCACTGACATGGACTGATCACCAGGGGGCAGATGCTTTGACTGGTAGGTTAGCTTGCTTTTGGGGTCTTGCCAATTATGGCTGGACACACCCTGGAGCTCTCCCGTGGTCCATGCGTAGCTGGCCAATCGCTCACATCTCTCCCCAACCTTAATCATGCACCAATGGGGTCCATTGGCCTGGCCTTCACCCTCTCACAATCCAGGCTGAAAGACCTCCTAAGTTCACAAATATTGTGTCTAGTCTGTAATGATCTTCATCTTTTATTTATAGTTTTTGTTTTGAAGTTTATTGTTTCTGTTATACAAGTATAGTTCCACCAGCTTTTATTTATTTTTTATTTTTTTAAACATATTTTATTGATTTTTTGCAAAGAGGAAAAGAGAGGATTAGAGAGCTAGAAACATCAATGAAAGAGAATCATCGATCAGCCACCTCCTGCACACCCCCTACTGGGGATGTGCCTGCAACCAAGGTACATGCCCTTGACAGGATCTGAACCTGGTACCTTTCAGTCTGCAGGCCGATGCTCTGTCCACTGAGCCAAACCGGTTTCGGCCAGCTTTTATTTTATTATAATTTTTTTGTTTCCATTTGCATGGAATCTCTTTTTTTCATCCCTTAACTTTCAAACCACGTGTGTTCTTACTTCTGAATTATGTTTCTTATAGGCAGCATACAGATAAGTCTTGTCATATTTATCCCTTTAACAATTCTATTTTTTTTACTTGAATATTTAGTCCATTTACATTTAGTGTAATTATTGATAGGTAAATAATTTTTGCTATTTTATTAATTTTTATGGATGTTTTTATAGTTCCTTTCTGTCCTTTCTTTTTCTCTTTCTCTCTTCAGTGGTTAATGGTTTTCATTAATATGTTTACTACAAGTTTTTCCTTTGTGTTTTCTGTGAAGTTCACATGGTATCCTATGCATATAATAGTCCAATTTAAGAAACTTAAATTTAAATACATTTAAAAAATTTGCATTTTTTGTCCATTTCCATATTTTATATTTTTATGGCACTTTTTATTTCTTTTCATTTATTATTTGTTATATCATCTCAATTAATTATTTTAATTTTAATTAATTTTACTATTGTTTTTAACTCTTATATGAAAATGTAGTTGGAATACAATATTATATTAGCTTAAGGTGCACAACATAGTAATTTGATATTTATATACCTTATGATCTGATCACCACACTAAGTCTGGTTATCACAATATTACTGACTATATTCCCTTTCACATTATTTAAAATCTCCCTCCTGCCTTCCCCAATGTAACAATTAGCTTGTTATTTGTTTCCATAAGTCTGTATTTGTTTTATTTGTTTGCTTTTTTATTAAATTCCACATATAAGTGAAATCCTATTGTCTTTCTGACTTAATTTTTTTAGCATAGTACCTTCTACATCCATCTATGTTGTCACAAATGATTTCATTCTTTTTTGTGGCTAAATAGTATTTCATTGTATATATGTACCACATCTTCTTTATCCTTTCATCTATCAATGAACACCTAGATTGTTTCCAGAATTGTGAGTATAAGAGAACATACTAGGATATCTTTTCAAATTAGTGGTTTTTAAAAATTTTTCTTCAGATAAATACTCAGGAGTGGAATTATTGGGTCATGTGGTAATTGAAAGGTTATCCCCCCACCCAAACTGGTGGGTGGAGTTTAACACATGACCGGTGAAGGTTCTCCTCCCTCCCAAACTGGTGGGTGGAGCTAACACATGACTGGCACCTGCCACAGAGACATCTCCAAGACATTGAACCACCAATCAACATGGGCCAGAGTGCCCTTAGGGCACACCCCTTCCTGTTCCACCCTGGGCCCAACCCCCTCCCTTTCCGTCCTTTAAAAGGGACCCCAGGAAAGACACGTGCTGCTGTTGCTGATCCGCCATCAGCCTGGCTGGGTCCGGTCCCCTGCCCCCCACCCCTTCCAATTCTGATCTCTTTACCTCCGTGATGGGTTCTGCCCATTACCGGGAATAAACTTTACTTTAAAATTCCCTGTTGTTCTGTTTCCTGTTTCCTTTCAAACCTAACAGTAATTATATTTTTAACTTTTGAGGAACCTCCATCTATTTTCAATAATGATTGTATCAATATCAAATCCCACCAGTAGTATATGAGGATTCCCTGTCTCCCATATCCTCTTCAACAAATGTTTGTTGAATTTTTATAATAACCTTCTGACAAGTTTGAGATGATATCTCACTGTGGTTTTGATTTTTATTTCCCTGATGATTACTGATGTTGAGTATTTTTTCAAGTGTTTGTCAGCCATTTGTACATCCTTTTTGGAAAAATCTCTATTTAGGTTGTCTGCCCATTGTGTGTGTGTGTGTGTGTGTGTGTGTGTGTGTGTGTGTGTTTTAAAAATATATTTCTATTGATTTCAAAGAGAGGAAGTGTGAGTGTCCCCCCCACATCTCACGTGGTTCATGGTTCTGGTTCTAGAAGAGGCTTCACACAAATGAAAGAGACTAGAAAATATAAAATTGGGAATTGGAGGCCAGTTGGGAGCCCAGCTCAAGAGAAAGAATTCCACTTTGCTCTGACCTCGAATCCCTTTTATTCAGGTTTCATGATATACCCATAGCCCTTAGGCAGGCAATTCCAATAATAGCCAATCAGCAAGGATTTACATAAAACTAAAATGTGTAAGTTGCTTCAGCTGCCATTGTCTCAACTAAACAGTGGGTGCAGAGCTCAAGGTCTCCAGTCTTAGGGTTCCTTGTCCACACCTCTCTGCTGGTGAGGACAGTGAGCAGCTCCCAACATCTCCCCTTTCTTTTCTTTGTAAATCTTGCATGGTGAATGCGACCTGAAGGGTTCAAGTCCTCTTAAGACTCATCATTCCGCATCTGCAGACTAGAAATAAACATATGAGAACAAAAATTAGATAAGCAATTGCGGTTATGCTGAGAGGCAAATGCAAGGACATCCCGTAGAAGGGATTAAATTCTTTCGTGTCCTTTTTAAATTGCTGCCAGACATTCAAAGAATTAGTTTGTAAGTTTGCTTGAGATAATTGTAATTCTAAAATATCTAGAGTTATGTTACCTTTGTCTCCAAGCACCAAGAAGATGATTTTTTATTTATTCCCAAGGATGCAAGATACTGTTATAGGTAACAGGTAACACAAACCTGAGAAAAATTATAATGACATTGTAAGGACATTCTTTGCTCTAGGGCCTAGAGCATTGGTCAGCAAACTGTGGCTTTCTAGCCACATGCAGCTCTTTGGCCCCTTGAGTGTGGCTTTTCCACAAAATACCACAGCCTGGTCAAGTCTATTTTGAAGAAGTGTCATTGGAAGAATTTTAAGTTAAAAAAATTGGCTCTCAAAAGAAATTTCAATTGTTGTACTGTTGATATTTGGCTTTGTTGACGAATGAGATTGCTGACCACTACTCTAGGTCATGGATTTTATCACCCATCCACAAGACTATAGACCTTAATGCCGTCAATTCAATTTCAAACTGTCTGTCAATTCTTTTTTGTATAGACAAGGTCTTAGTTACATTTTCTGCACCTCTCCCAGGAGCAAGCAGTGATAGTAGACGTATTTGGGCTTTTGCCTCCCCTCCTTTGGTGTCCATGCAACCCAAAAGTCTCTCTTTAATTTTACACACAAAGGAGTAGTGGTTTGGTTCTGTGTCATACAAAAGAGAAGCTGGGTGGTGACACCTGTGTAATTATACTTTGCCCATATACTTCCTTGCCCCACCCTTGGTCCTCCTGGATGACCAAGGTGTTTGGTATTATTAGTGATGACATTAGGCGGGGGATCAGCCCATGTAAAGGGTCTTATCCATGGAGGGTCAGGAACATAAGTCCAAAATACTTCTCCATTTGCCCCAGGTAATATTACCGCACAGCTGATTACTGCTAGCAGGGCAAGAAAGACATTCTCAGGCATTCTTGGGGTCCTGGTCTCCTCACAAATTTGATCAGCTTGTTGTACCATTTTTTTTTACCATGACCCCCAGGAGATCTCTGGGTTGTTTGTTGTCCAGCTCGTTCTTCTCCTGCTCCTCATCTTCAGTGGATTGCTTGGAGTCGCTGCTCTCTGTGGCTGAAGTAGTTGATTGTCTGCAGCTGCATGGTATGGCTCCAGGTGCTAGGTCCTCTCTTGGATCCCTGTTGCAGTTTAATATTTCTAGCAGGGATCCACATGGGTTTGGAAAAATTCCCTGGAAATATACAAGCATACCCTCTGCCAAAGGTTAATAATGGATCAGATCCCTTCCATAAACCAGATTTGGGATCTTCCATTTAACCATTTTCCTTTGTTTTATTCTGACACCAGTGTAACTCCATAGGTGTCTTGCCAACAGCATCACAAGTGAAAAAATTTAAAGTAATTAAGGCTAGGTGAAGCCTACCCACAGGTGATTTCTCTATAATACCTCCTTTTTGTTTTTCAAGTTGGGATTTTAGCCACTGATGCTGTTGTTCAATAATGGCCTGATGGGAATTATATGGTATTCTTGTAATGTACTGAATTTTCCACCTTTTGCAAAATTCCTGGAAATGACAGATTGTGTAAACAAGCCCATTATCAGTTTTAATAATTTTTGGAATTCCTATGATGTCAAAAGCAGCTAGGCAATTATTAATAACTTGTTTTTGCCATTTCTCCTAGATGCAGTTGCCCATATGACTTTTGAAAAGGTGTCTACAGAGACATGTAATGCCCTAAGGTACCAAAGGAAATATAATGTGTTACATCCATTTGCCAGATATGATCTTTAGCAAACCTTTAGAGTTGGCTCCTGTGATAGGCCCTTGAGGTAGATGTAACATGCAAGTGGGACATTCCTTAATAATCTGTTTGCCTTTGCCAAGTGATTGAGAATTGTTTGGACTGCTGTCTCATTTTGGCAGGCCGATGTAAAAGCTGATGAGATTCTAAGGCTTCTTTTAATAAAGCAACCAGGTGATCAGCCTATGCATTTCCTTTTTTTAAAGGACCAAGTAAGACACTATGAGCCCTGATGTGAGTGATAATAAAAAAGATATTGTCTCTGTTGTACAATCTGCTGAATTTGTTTAAATAGTAAAAATAAACTTTGGTCACTGAGCCATTTCAACCGAGCAGTTTCAATTCTATTCACTAGGTTCGCAGCGTAAAAAGAATCAGAGACGATATTAAGAGGCTCTTGGAAATCCTGCAATGCAGCCTTAATAGCTTCTAGTTCAATTCTTTGTACAGAAGTATGACTGGTCAGTATGACTTGGTCTGAATTCATTGTATGATGGGCAACTTTCCCAATAGATGATCCATCAGTAAAAACAGTTAAAGCTCCAGGAATAGGTTCCTGCCTAGTATTTTTTGGTATAGTAATGGAGGTATTATATAAAAATTATAGTAATTTACCTTTTAATAGGTAACAACTAAGTTCCCCTGAATATTCACTTAACCCAGTTTGCCAATTTATATCAGTCTGAAATAACATTTCTAATTGCTTCCCAGTGAGGGGGAGGTAGATCCACTGGGATTCTTCCCCTCTAAGCTGTTTATAATACTTTCTAATTTGAAATATTAACTGATGCAATAGTTCTACATATGTAACCACCCTAAGTTAGTGGTTAGCAAACTGTGGCTCACGAGCCACATGCAGCTCTTTGGCCCCTTAAGTGTACCTCTTGCACAAAATACCACATGCGGGCGCACATGTACAGTGTGATTGAAACTTGGCCCACGCACAAAAGTCGGTTTTTTGGTGCTCAAAAGAAATTTAAATTGTTGTGCTGTGGATATTTGGCTCTGTTGACCTGAGTTTGCCAACCATTGCGCTAGGTGGACCCACTCAATAATTGCAGGAGAATTTTTATTTTGAAGGATGACTCCAGTGGGACTATTTGCAGTGGTGTTAATTTGTCCCAATAAAGGTAATTCGGGCTGTACCCATGCTACTTGAGCTGAGGAAATTGCCTGCTCAATTCTTAGCAACTCATTCCTAGCTTCATCTGTTAATGTTTGGGGAGAGAAAAGATTTGAGTCATTAAATAAATTTGTCATTTCTCCAGTAGAGATCTTCAGATAAGGTCTTAACCTGTTAATGCCCCCTAATAATTTCTGAAAGTCATTTAAAGTTTTAAGACAATATTTTCTTATTTCCATCTTCTGAGTCCTAATGCATTGGTTTTCAATTATGGTTCCCTGATATTGGAAAGGCGTTTCTTTCTGTACCTTCTCTGCAGCAATTCTTAAGCCCCATTTAGGGAGCTCCTCTTCTAATTGGGAAAACATGGCAAAGTCTGCTCTTCCTGTGGGCTTGCTAAGAGCAAGTCATCCATGTAATGAATAATGTAACATTGGGAGTATTTGTCCCTTAAAGGCTGAACAGCTTGAGCCACATATTTTTGACACAAAGTAGGGCTGTTGGCCATTCCTTGAGGTAAAACCTTCCATTTATATATTTTCATGGGTTCTATATTATTAATAGATGGCACTGAAAATGCAAATCTCTGTTTATCTTGAGGTGCCAAGGGAGTGGGGAAAAACAATATTTAATATCTACTATTATAAGAGACCAATCTAAAGGAATTGGTGAAGGCACTGGGAGTCCAGTTGCAAAGCTCCCATGGTATCCATAGTAGCATTAACTGCTCTAAGATCATGTAACAATCACCATTTTCCTGTTGCTTTTTTGGGGATTGTAAATATAGACGTATTCCAGGGACTATTGGAAGGTTCTATGTGGCCAGCCTCTATTTGATCTTGTATTAATTCGTGAATATGACTTAATTTCTCCTTGGTTAAAGGCCACTTTAACTAAGTGGCCTTTAATCCACTCATACAGGTCTATCATCCTCCCTTGTATAGGATCAGCATGAGGGTGAGGAGACTGAGCAGTGACCACTCCTTAAAAAATTGATATCCTAATCCTTGTCTTCCTGGGTTTCCTTTGGCTTGAATGGGCTCTTTAATTCCCTGATCATTTTTTCCTAAGCCTTGACCAGTCTGATATCCCATCTGAGTCATTAACTGCTGTCCTTTGCCAGTAATAAAATACATGCCTGCAAACCTTCTAAGACATCCCGGCCCCATAAGTTGACTGCAATTCCAAAGATGATGTAAGGCTGAAACCATCCTATCTATCCTTCCTCATCTTGCCACCTTAACACTGCAGCACTACGTTGTGTGTTATCAGTAACTCCCACCCCCCAACTGAGTCCATAGCTCCTGCCGTGGACCTACTTTTTGCCAAACATTCAAGATCTAATGTACTTTCTTCAGGAAACCAAGGGTTATGTTCTATAACATCAAACAAAATCTGTAAGAGAATACCCTCTAAAACTTTAATTCCTTAAGTATGTAAACCAAAAGTTTATAATAAAGTTTACTTTATAACCTAATTCTGGCCCATTAGCTTGGATGAAAAGACGTTCCCACCCTACTTACAGATCGCAACTTCTGCAGCTGGCTGTGGGCTTTGAGTGTGGTGAATTTCCCTCACATATACAATGAATTCTCCCCAACTTTTCAGTGTATTTTTCCCTGCATTTTCCGTATATTCTTCCTTTTCTCCACTCTATAACAAGTAAACAGAAAATTAGCAAGGATTTGGAAGAAATTAACATCATCAACCTACTGGATCTAATGTTTATACTAGTAGAACTTTCCACCCAACAAAAGCAGAATTCACTTAAAATACACATGGAATATTCAATCTGTGAACCAGGAGGTCATAGTTCAATTCCCTAGTCAGGGCACATACCCAGGTTGTGGGCTTGATTCCCAGAGTGGGGCATGCAGGAGGCAGCCAATCAATGATTCTCTCTCATCATTGATGTTTCTATCTCTCCCTCTCTGAAATCAATAAAAATAAATTTTTTTTTAAAAAGAGGGATCATATCCTAGGTCATAAAACAAACCTAAACAAATTTAAAATAATGAAATTGTTGTGTTCTCCGACCATAATGAAACTAAACTAAAAATCAATTTAAAAATATAACTTTGTTTAAATCTCCAAATACTTAGCAACTAAAACCACACTGCTAAATAATCCATGTGCCAAAGAGGAAGTCTCAAGGTAAATTTGAAAATACTTTGAACTGAATGAAATGACAATGTAGCACAACAAAATTTGTGGAAAATAGCTAGAGCACTAAAAAAAATATCTATAGATTTTACTGCTCATATTAGAAAAGATGGAAAATCTCAAATCAACAATCTTACATTTTTATTTTTTAATTGATTTTTATTAATTATGGTATCACATAATTGTCCTTATCCCCCCATTCCCATCCCAAACCCCTCCCCACATATTCCCCTACCCCCCTATTGTCCATGGTGCATGCACACAAGTCCTTTGGTTGATCTCCTCCCCCTACCCCCACCCTCCCCTACTTTCCCTCTGAGGTTCGAGAGTCTGATCACTGCTTCTCTCTTTCTGGGTCTATCTTTGTTCACCAGTCTATGTTGTTCATTATTTCGTCTAGATGTGTGAGGTCATGTGATCCAAGAAATACCCTTATAAAAACCTAAACTGCGATAAGCCTTAATGGTTATCCTGAGAGGCAAATGAATCAGTCTGTAGTGAGTTCCTTTCTGGGCCAGCAGTTCTTTTGAGTCTCAGTTTCAATGTAAAACAGTTCCTTATGTGTACATGTCTGCCATGATATTTCAGATCTGGTTGGTGGACAAATGGTGGTAATGCAGGTCCGACCATCTCTTGTTTGATCGTGGGTATCCTTCAGCAACAGGCAGCCGCTGTCTGTTGGTATGGTGAGGCGTCCTCAGCATCTTCCATCTCTGAATTGTCTCTTCTGTCTTCATGGCTGGAGCACTTCTGTCTATTCCTCTCTGTTACTGGATTCCAGGTGGTCTCAGAGTTGTTTTCTGAAACTATACAAACATATTCTCGACCAAAAGTTAATACAGAGATATTCTCTTTAAATTTGACTTGGGATTCTTTTTCATCCCCACCCCACTCCCCCAAATAATTTTCCTCTTGCTTATTTTGACTCCATGTGTGTATTTTTATGGATATCTTGCTGTTAGCGTTTCAAATAAAGGTTAATTTTCTTAAGTACAAAAAAAGTTTTTAGATGTAAATTATTCTCAGTATATTTTTCCTTACATGATATTCTTCCACTGTCACCCCCTTTTTTACTTTAGATAATTGGAGACTTCTGGAGATTTTATTGTTAGTCTTGATATCTTTTACATTTTAATTATTTGCGCTACACTATGATTGCATTAGGTTCATAACATGTTGTGCAATTTTACCATGAGGCGCTCTGCCAATAAGAATTTTTGTTAATACTATAGGAACAGCATTTTGTACAGTACACTCAGTTTGTCTAGAATATTAATTTACTTCTATTAGCCACATTGATTTTCTCTGAGAAATTGGGTACTATTCATATGTCAGACTCAACACTCTAGCAACTATCTTATTTACCCTGTGTGTATTAGTGGAATTGATTGTTTGGCTTCTTGAGAAGGGCCTGAGCATTCCAGCTATTAGGCTGGACTTGGAAATTAGAAAACCACTTGCCCCCACCATGGGTACAAGGCCTCTCAAACAAGTCTTGTTGCAGTGAAATGGCAGCTGCTGTCAGCCACGTCTCTGTTACATGGGTCCCAATTTGAGCTGTGCATGGGAAGTGAAGCAGCCATGGGGGAAGGAGACCTCCCTCAGAATGGGAGAATGTTCAGGCGCCTGCCAGGTTGCAGGAGGGGTGGTAAGGGTCTGTGCCCCACCTCCGTTGCTCCCCAAGTTCTCTCCTGATGGCCCCTCTGTGACTGTGCCTGTCTTAGGTTGTTCCTTCCTTGAGGAATCTTACCCGTCTCTGGCTAACCAGCCATCCTCCGGGGCCAAGCAGGGTAATGTGAGGTTTAGTTCTGTCTCCTTGGTGACCTATGCCCCATAGGCTCCACACCCAGCACCTGCCTCGGGAACCCCTCACCTGCTGGCAAGGTCCGGGCGTTGATCTCATATTTTTGGGACTCCATGTTTCTTCTCCAGAGAGGGCCTAGCTCCCCCCACTGGGCGGGTGGGACATATGTGGTGCCAGCCACGTTGGTGCTTCAGCCTTGGCATGAACTAAAAGGTCAGGCAACAGTTGTGGGCATCTGGACCATGAGAAAAGGTTCATTTTTGGCCAAAAGGGCAAGACAGGCCAATATAGAATGCTCAGGTGCCTTCTCAGGAGGCCCTCTGCATAGTGGAAGGGATGAGGTCCTTTCATGTAGTTTTTAAATTGCTGTCAGACATTCAAAGGATTGGTTTGTATGTTTTGGGGGGATAATTGTACAATATGCTGTTGTAATTCTAAAATATCTATAGCTGTGTTGCTTTTGTCTCCAACCGCCAACAAAGTGTGTGTGTGTGTGTGTGTGTGTGTGTGTGTGTGTGTGTATTAATAAAATAAATCATTCTTTATTGATAGTCCTTGATGGGAGATACTATTATAGGTAATGGGGATAACCCAAATCTGGGAACAATTATAATGACCTTGTAGAATAATATCATGTAAGGATATTCTTTGCTCTAGGTCATGGAAATTCCATTTTAAACTGGTTGTCAATTTCTTTTTGCTTAGGCAAGGTTTTTATTTCATTTTCTACACCTTTCCCAGGAGGAAGTAGTGATGGTCCCTTCCTTTGGTGTCCTCACAAGCCAGAAACTTCTATTTAATTTTACACACAAAGGAGCAGTAGCTTAATTTTGTGTCCTACGAAAGGGGAGCTGGGTGGTGCGCTCTATGTAGTTATATTTCCTTGTCCCACCAGTAGTCCTCCTGGATGACTAAGGTGTTTGGTATCATCAGTGACTACTTTGGGCAGGAGGATCAACCCAGGTAAGGGCTCCCACCCATGCAGGATTAGGAACATAGGTCCAGAAATACTTACCCAATAGCCCCAGGTTATATTACCGTACAGCTGATGCCTGCTAGCCTGGCGGTAAAGGCGTTCTCAGGAGTTCTTGGGGTTCTGGTTACCTCACACTTCTCTCTCTCTCTCTCTCTCTCTCTCTCTCTCTCTCTCTCTCTCTTATAATAATATTATTATTATTGTTTTACATATGTGTTCTTATCCCTCCCTTATCCCCCACCCTCCACCTATACTCCACCCCCATTTATCTGTGGCCATTGATGAGGCTCATAAGTATGCCCACATGTCTCTTGGTTGATTTCTCCCCCTTACTCCCAGCGATCCCCTCCTTCTCTGGTGTTTGGGGTTCTGATCAATGTTACTCAGTCTCTGGGTCTGTTCTTATTCATCAGTCTTTGCCATTCACTATATTCCATAAGTGAGTGATATCATGTGATGTTTATCTTTCTCTGCCTGGCTTATTTCACTTAGCATAATGGACTCCATCTCCCTCCAAGTTGCTGCAAATGGTAGGAAGTCTTTCTTTTTTAGCGCAGCATAGTATTCCATTGAGTAGATGTACCACAGTTTTTTAATCCATTCATCTGCTGATGGGCATTTCGGCTGTTTCCAAATCTTAGCTATGGTGAATTGTGCTGCTATAAACATAGGGGTGCATATATCCTTTCTGATCCGTGTTTCCATTTTCTTGGGATATATTCCTAGGAGTGGAATCATTGGGTCAAATGGGAGTTCCATTTTTAGTTTTTTGAGGAAACGCCATACTGTTCTCCACAGTGGCTGCACCAGTCTGCATTCCCACCAGCAGTGTAAAAGAGTTCCTTTTCCTCCGCATCCTCGCCAACACTTGTCGTTTGCTGTTTTGTTGATGATAGCCATTCTGACTGGTGTAAAATGGTACCACATTGTTGTTTTGATTTGCATCTCTCTGATGATTAATGACTTTGAGCATGTTTTCATATGTCTCTTGGCCTTCCTTCTGTCTTCTTTAGAAAAGTGTCTATTTAGCTCAGTTGCCCATTTTTTAATTGGGTTGTTTATATTCTTTTTGTTAAGTTGTATGAGTTCTCTGTAAATTTTGGAGATTAAACCCTTATCAGTGATATCGTTGGCAAATATGTTCTCCCATGCAGTGGGGTTTCTTGTTGTTTTACTGATGGTTTCCTTTGCTGTGAAAAAGCTTTTTATTTTGATGTAGTCCCATTTGTTTATTTTATTTTTAGCTTCCATTGCCTTAGGAGCAGTATCAGTGAAGAAGTTCTTTCGGCATATGTCTGAGATTTTCCTGCCTGTGGATTCCTCTAGTATTTTTATGGTTTCCCGTCTTATGTTTAAGTCCTGTGTCCACTTTGAGTTTATTTTTGTGTATGGTGTAAGTTGGAGGTCTAGTTTCATTCTTTTGCATGTATCTGTCCAATTTTCCCAGCACCATTTGTTGAAGAGACTGTCTTGTCTCCATTGTATATTCATGCCTCCTTTGTCAAATATTAATTGAGCATAGTGGCTTGGGTCAATATCTGGATTCTCTATTCTATTCCATTGGTCTATATGTCTGTTCTTGTGCCAGTACCAGGCTGTTTTGAGAACAGTGGCTTTGTAATACAGCTTGAAGTCTGGTACAGAGATCCCTCCTACTTGATTCTTCTTTCTCAGGATTGCTGTGGCTATTCGGGGTCTTTTTTTATTCCAGATAAATTTTTGGAGACTTCTTTCTTGGTCTGTGAAATATGCTGTTGATATTTTAATGGAGAGTGCATTAAATCTATAGATTGCTTTGGGTAGTATGGACATTTTGATGATGTTGATTCTACCAATCCATTAACATGGTATGTTCTTCCATCTGTTTACATCTTCCTCTATCTCTTTTTTCAGTGTCGTGTAGTTTTCAGCATATAGGTCTTTTACCTCCTTAGTTAAGTTTATTCCTAGGTATCTTAATTTTTTTGGTGCGATGGTAAATGGGATTGCTTTTTTGGTCTCTGTTTCTGTAAATTCACTGTTGGTATATAGCAATGTCATAGATTTCCTGGCATTAATTTTGTATCCTGCTACATTGCCAAATTCATTTATTAAGTCTAATAATTTTTTATGGACTCTTTAGGGTTTTCTATGTATAGTATCATGTCATCTGCAAATAAGGACAGTTTTACTTCTTATTTTCCAATTTGGATGCCTTTTATTTCTTCTTCTTGTCTGATCGCTATAGCTAGTACTTCCAGCACTATGTTGAACAGGAGTGGTGAGAGTGGGCATCCCTGTCTTGTTCCTGTTCTTAGAGGGAATGGTTTTAGTTTTTGCCCATTGAGTATGATGTTGGCTGTGGGTTTGTCATAAATGGCTTTTATTATGTTGAGATATGAACCTTCTATCCCTACCTTACTGAGAGTTTTTATCAAGAAAGGGTGTTGGATTTTGTCAAATGCTTTTTCTGCATCAATGGATATAACTATGTGATTTTTATCTCTCAATTTGTTTATGTGATGTATCACATTTATTGATTTGCGGATATTGTACCATCCTTGCATCCCTGGTATAAATCCTACTTGATCATGGTGTATGATCTTTCTGATGTACTGCTGGATCCGATTTGCTAGAATTTTGTTGAGGATTTTGGCATCTATGTTCATGAGGGATATTGGTCTGTAATTCTCTTTCATTGTGTTGTCTTTATCTGGTTTTGGTATTAGGGTGATTCTGGCTTCATAGAAGGAGCTTGGAAGTGTTCCTTCTTCTTGAATTTTCTGGAGTAGTCTGAGGAGGATAGGTTTTAGTTCTTCCTTGAATGTTCGGTAAAACTCTCCTGTGAAGCCATCTGGCCCCGGGCTTTTGTTTGCTGGAAGCTTTTTGATGACTGCTTCAATTTCATCCATAGTTATCTGCCTATTGAGATTTTTAGTATCTTCTTGATTAAGTTTTGGAATGTTGTATTTTTCTAGGAATGTGTCCATTTCCTCCAAGTTGTCCAGTTTATTAGAATAGAGTTGCTCATAGTATTTTTTAACAATCCTTTGTATTTCATCTGGGTCTATTGTTATTTCACCTCTTTCATTTCTGATTTTGTTTATTTGGGTCCCCTCTCTTTGCTTTTTGGTGAGCCTGGCTAGTGGTTCATCAATCTTGTTTATCCTTTCAAAGAACCAGCTCTTGGTTTTATTGATCTTTTGTATTGTTTCTTTGGTCTCTATGTCATTCATTTCTGCTCTGATCTTTATTATTTCCTTCCTTCTGTTCACTGTGGGTTTTTCTTGTTGCTGTCTTTCTAACTCTTTGAGTTGTTGAGTTAGATTATTTATTAACACTTTTTGTTGTTTTTTGAGGTATGCCTGTATAGCTATAAATTTTCCTCTCAGTACTGCTTTCATTGTATCCCATAGTATTGATATTGTTGTGTTTTTATTGTCATTAGTCTCCAGGAATTTTTTAATTCCTTCTTTGATCTCATTGTTTACCCAATCATTGTTTAATAGCATGTTATTCAACCTCCAAGTGTTTAAATTTTGGGGGGTGTTTTTCTTATAGTTTATTTCTAATATTA
This sequence comes from Vespertilio murinus, assembly GCA_963924515.1. NCBI lineage: Eukaryota > Metazoa > Chordata > Mammalia > Chiroptera > Vespertilionidae > Vespertilio > Vespertilio murinus. The sequence continues at coordinate 108,363,775 of OZ004708.1, forward strand.
TGCCATTGTGGTCTGAGAAAATGCTTGGTATGATTTCAATCTTTTTGAATTTGGGGAGACTTTGTTTGTGACCCAAAATGTGGTCTATTTTTGAAAATGTCCCATGTGCACTTGAGAAGAATGTATATTCTGTGGCTTTTGGGTGAAATGTTCTGAAGATATCAATTAAGTCCATCTGATCTAGTGAGTCATTCAGAATTGCTGTTTCTTTGCTGATTTTTTGTTTAGTTGATTTATCCATTGATGTTAGTGGCATATTAAAGTCTCCTACTATGATTGTGTTGTTGTCGATTTCTCCCTTGATATCTTCCAGGAGATTTTTTATGTATTTGGGTGCTCCTACATTGGGTGCATATATGTTTATTAGGGTTATATCTTCTTGTTGTATCGATCCCTTTATTATTATGAAGTGGCCTTCTTTATCTTTTGTTATGGCCTTTACTTTGAGGTCTATTTTGTCAGAAATAAGTACTGCTACCCCAGCTTTTTTTTTCATTTCCAGTTGCCTGAAATATGTTTTTCCATCCCTTCACTTTCAATCTATATGAGTCCTTTTTTCTGAGGTGGGTCTCTTGTAGAAAGCATATATATGGGTCATGTTTTTTTATCCATTCAGCCACTCGATGTCTTTTGAGTGGAGCATTTAGTCCGTTTACATTTAAGGTTATTATTGAAATGAAATTGTTTGTAGCCATTTTTATTTTTTGAGACTGTTCCTTCTTAACATTTTATTTTACACCAGCCCTTTTAGCATTTCTTGCATTGCTGGCTTGGTCGTGATAAACTCCCTTAGCATTTTTTTGTCTGTGACACTCCTTATTTGCCCTTCAATTTTGAATGATAACATTGCTGGATAGAGTATTCTTGGATTTAGTCCCTTGGTTTGCATCACTTTGTAGATTTCTTTCCATTCTTTTCTGGCCTGATGTGTTTCTGTTGATAAATCATTTGATAATCTAATGGGGGTTCCCTTGTATGTAACTTTCTGTCTCTCTCTTGAAGCCTTTAAGATTCTCTCTTTGTCCTGAATATTTGCCATAGTAATTATGATGTGTCTTGGTGTGGGTCTATTCGGGTTCATTCTGTTTGGGACTCTCTGGGCTTGTATGACTTTTTTCTTTGTTACCTCAGGGAAGTTTTCTGACATTATTTCTTCAAATATTTCTTCTAAACCTTGTTCTTCCTTTTGTTCTGGCACCCCTATTATTCTTATGTTGCTTCATTTCATGTTGTCCCATAGCTCCCTTAGGCTTTCCTCCTGTCTTTTAAGTTTTTTCTCCAATTGCAATTTAACTTGGCTGTGTTTTGCTTCCCTGTCTTCTAGTTCACTAATTCGGTCCTCTGCTTCTCCTAGTCTACTGTTGAAGCTTCCCATGGTGTTTTTTATTGCATCTATATCATTCTTCATTTCTTCTTGATTTTTCCATAAGTTGTTGATTTTTTCATCCATTTCTTCTTGTTTCTTGCATATGGTGTTAATTTTTTCTTCCATCCGATTTAAGACCTCCATGATCCTTATTCTGAATTCTTTTTCTGGCATATTGCAGGCTTCTGTGTCACTTAGCTGTCTTTCTAGTGTTTCCTCATTTTCCTTCCTTTGGTGAGATCTTTGCTTACCCATTTTTGGTCTTACTGACTGATCTAGATGTCGAGCTTTGCAGGGGCTACTCCTTGGGTGTCAATAGCTTCTCTATCTGCAGTTTCTCTATGGCAGTAGCTACAGTTAGCTGCAGTTCCTCTGGTGGGTGCTGTTCGCAGCAATGGTGCCTCCTCTGGTTTGTGGGGGAAGTTGCTCGTATAGCTTCTGTTCCTTGGGCGGTGTTGGGCTGATTATGAGGTTGCTATGGATCTGGATGCTCCCTCAGCTGCTGCTCCCTGGGCCAACAAGACTCAACACCGAGGGAACTAAACACAGATGTACTCACGACACCAAAAACCCCAGTATAAGTGACCCCCTGAGAAAAGAGATATTGGACAGCGAAAAGAGAGCACAAATGCTATAGAGGAGAGAGGAAGATATATGGAATAAAAGACAGAAGAATAAGAGGATTGAAGCAGAATTTGTAGAGGCTAAACTTATATAGTGAAAATAAGATTGAGAATTGGATTACTATGGGGAAGGCCTCAATTTAGTATTAAGGAAGTAGAAAGGGAATAATTGGATGAAAGGAAAGAGAATTTAAAAAATGGTAAATTTACATAAAGAAATTAACTTCAAAAATGGTATAAAAAATTAAAAATAGCAAATAAAAAATAGTGATGAGAAATAAGGTGGACAGATATAAAAGAAAAGTAACAGACCTGAACCAGAAAACAAAGAAGAAAAGAAGAAAAAAATGCAGAAAGGGAGAAAGAAAGAAAGAAAGAAAAATAGAAAAAAGGAAGGAAGGAAGGAAAAAGGAAAGGAAAAAAAGGAAAAATAAAAATAAAAGTGGGGGGAAAAAAGTAGAGTGTCTTCTTTTGGCTGGGTTATGATTCGGTTTGTATTGTTCTATCAGTTTCCTGGTTGCTATATCCTCAGGGATTTTTCAGATTCCTTGTTTTACTCAATGTGTGATCGGGGTGTGTTTACGTTGGTTGCCTGGAGACTGGAGGGCGGGGCTGTCTCTGGGGAGAAAATGGCGACTGTGCTTACTGAGATGACTCAGCACCAGGTCTGTGACCACCTCCCCCAGATCACCCACTCTTCCCCAATTCCACAAGCCCACACCCTCTCCTGCATCTCAGCCACGGGTAAGTGTATCTCAAAGGTCCTGCGAACCAGGTTTAGTGGGAGGAGGCACAGGCACCAGCGTGAGGAGGGATTGCGTTTCTAAGAGCTTCTCTCTTGTCGGCACTGTGAGATCCAGTTTACCTTTCAGAGTTTGCTCAGATCTAAATCCAGACACTTAGGATCAGAATCCCCGACCTCCCTAAGTCCCTTGGTCCCCCTCCCTTTTATTTTCTCACAGAAATGCTTAGCCTGTCCTCAGGGACGTGGCCCAGCACCCTGTAGATTCCCCCCTGCCTCTGGTCACTGAGGCTCCACAGATTCTCCCGCTTTGATCTTTGATTTTACCTTACTTCAGGAACTTCTGCCCTTCCTGGGTGTAAACTATCTCACCAGCTGCGTCTCCTTGCCAAATTTGGGCTGAATTCCACTCGTTTCAGCTGCTCCCTCCACCCACTCTGGGACTAGGCTCTGGACGCGTCCTTCCACTACGCCGCCATCCAACAATCTTACATTTTTAATCTTAAAATATAAAAAAGAGAAAAGAAGGTTAAAGTGAGTGGGGAAAAAGAACCAGTAAAGATGAAAACAGAGAGCAGTGAAACTGAAGACAGAAAAACAATAAAGAAAATCAATAAAACCCAAAACTGGTTCTCTAATAAAGATTAATAAATTTGATAAGCCAAAGTGACAAAGAAAAAGAGTATGCAAATTACCAGTATCAGAAGTTAAAAATAGTGACATCATCTCAGACCCCACAGACATTAAAAGGATAATAAGAGAATACTACAAACAGTGCTATTCACATAAATTAAACTTAGATAAAATGTTCCAATTCTTTGAAAGCCAAAAACTATCCCAAAGCTCACTCAACAAGAAACAGACAAGGTGAACACTCCTATATATAACAAGGAAATTCAGCTTAGTAGTATAGTTAAAAACCTTTCCCAAAAAGAAACTACAGGCCCAGATAGTTTAACTGGTAAATTCTATCAAGTATTTAATGAGAAAATAAACCTTTATAAATTAACTAGAGGTCTGGTGCATGAATTTGTACACAGGTGGAGTCCCTTGGGGTGGCCTGCAGAGATTGGGCCCCAGTTTGTGCCCCTGGCCTTGCAATCCCGCAGCCCCACAGTCCCAAAGCCCTGCCTGGTACCCCGCTATGGCCTGGCGCCACCCCCTCACCTGCTCCACCATCCCGTCTGTGGGTCGATCAATCAGGGCCAGGGCCCTGCCCAGCTCCCTCAATGCCTGGGAGCCAGGCAGCGGCCCCATCCCTCGCTGCCAACGCTGGTTTCTATCTGCGGGGTGATTGGGCCCCCCCTTGAACCTGCTTTGGCCTGGCACCACCTGCTCACTTGCTCCACACTCATTGGGGCCCATCGGGGCCAGCAGTGCCTCTACTGTCGCCCGCTGCCAATGCCACATCACTGACGCCCGCCATGTTCCACACCACCCCTTGTTGAGTCAGCACACATCATAGTGAGTGGTTGAACCACCGGAGGGAATGACCACCCGAGGGAACAATTTGCATATTAGGCTTTTATTATATAGGATGAATGGTGCTAAAACCATTGGGCAGGCATATGAAATGATTTAAATTTTTATATCAGTACCATATCCTGAAAAAATGCAGGGTAACTAGAACTCTCATACATTGTTGGTGAAAATGCAAAAGGATGTAACCACTCTGGGAAAAAAAAAAAACAACTTGGCAAGTTCAAGAAGTTAAATGTACATGCAATATTTGACCCAACAATTCCAATCCCATTTATTCACTCTTGGCAAATAAAAACATGTTGAAACAAAAACCTGTACATAGTTGTTTATAGCAACTCTTCATGTATCATCAAAAGCTGCCAACTACCCAAATAGCATTTAATGGGTGATTCAATTAACTCTGACACATCCATACAATTAAATATTACTCAGAAATAAAAGAACAAAGTATTACTACATGCATCTTTATTAAAGCTGAAGAACATTATACTAAGGGCAAAAAGCCAAACTCAGAATATTACATACTATATGCTTTCATTTATACAGTTATCTATACATGTATTTAAGCACATACAAATGTATATCCAAAGGAAAGTCAACTTACTGTATGTAAAAATTTTAAGTAATAAAAATTAAAATAAATAATGCAAGTAAAGTGGTAACAAAAATACCCTCACAGGATTATTCAAAAACTGCCCAGGTGATACTGTGTCTTTTGTGCTGGTGCTTCTCTGAATTCCTATAACTTTTCCCCTACAGCTGTGGGTAAGCTTGGAATCATTGCCCTTTGGCACATTTCTGGTTTGATGAGTCTCCTAAATGGTCACTGGGGGATAACATTTTCATGTTCCCTTTAGGTCTGACCCAGTATCCTATATTTTGACTGCTCTGAAAAATCACCAATTTCAAGAAAAAGAAGAAATAAAGTATATACCAGGGTTTTGGCTGGTGACTCAGCTGTGAAAGAATTCACAACTGAGAAAAGAGATAGATGCAGAGAGGAAGATTATTTTACTTTCCCTGAGGAAAAAGGGCCATTGCACTGATAATCAATTCAAGGGCAAAAAACAAAAAGTGGCTTCCCCTTTTAAAGGGAACTGGCTGCTGTTGCTGGGTGACAAGGAAGGAAGGGGAACTGGGGGCTAATGTTGAGTTTGTCTGCTTTTCAGGAGACAGTACAGGCAGATGTCCTAGGGAGGTGTCTTGTCAATACTTATCCAGAGCCTGTAGGACGTGCTTAAAGCAAAATGTATGAGGAGCCCACCAAAAGAGGCCTGTTTGAAGGGGAGGGGAGAAAGGAACTCCCTTCTCTATCTAGAGAAGGTGTGGTGAACCCTTGTTCTGCCAAAGGCCATTTGGATATTTATAACCTCATTTACTCAATGTAATTCACTTAATATAAAGCTATGTTACTATGAAAAGAGCTCCTAGGTTATTAAATTTCAGGTCCCTCCTGGGTTGCCCTGGCAAGGCCAGACCAAATGATTTTGTGGGCTTTATGTGGTCAGCAGGCAGGACATTGTCCCCTGAACTAGAGACTCCTTGGTGTAAATTATCCCCGAGTTTTGAAAACAGCAGGGAGGAGTTGGATGCAAGAATATAGCCTTGAAAGTAGCTTTTTTTGTCTTGCAGTTTGAACAGAAACAATGTTTGAATTAGGGGAGCTAACAATCTTGGGGTTTAATTACCAGGTGCTTTTCATAAATTGTGGAAGGCCACAACAAATAAAAAGAAAGGACTTTTTTTTTTTTTAAATCCTAACATAGTGAAGCTACCACATTTCGCATAACTATCATCAGCCTCCAGAAGGGCTAATCCCTCAGTTGAGGTATTGAGTTCTCTCAGAGCCTTCTGCTACAGCTGCCTGTGCCAGAAAGTCTGAAGTGACCTGACTCTATATACAATGGAGGCTCATTTCTCCTGATCAGGCAGGGAATAAAAAGCAAGAGACCGGCACTATCAGGAGAATTTTTCAGACAAGTTTCTTTAATTTTCCACTCTATATTAAATACTAATAAGATATATGGCGTTTCCTTCCTTGACTGATTTCACAAAAAGAGTCACCACTCACTCCTCCTGCTCCTCCTGAAATAGGCAGACATATATCCACACAGCTCCAGGCACTTGGAGGCCGTGTCCCTGCCTCCTTCTCATGACTGAGATGACTGACAGTAATGCTGTCTGATTCTAACTCATACTTTCTCATCTGGCACTGAGAGGGGAACCACTGCTCTGAGAAATATCACAAGTAGGAATCATGAAGACACTGATGGCAAAGAGCAGACACAGACTTCACCAGGCTTCCTGTGCTCTTATTCCCTCCCTAGTAATGAATATAAGTTGCCTCTTGGGAAGAAAATAGTCCCACCTCATGGTATTCCCAAGTGACAGATGATCAGATCTTTCTTTTCCACAATAAACAAAAAAATTTTACAGTACAAATGGCCACAAAATAGTATTTCTGTCCTGAAAAACTGTATTTTCTAAGGGTTCACTTCACACCAGGAAGGTTGAGTTTCCTTAATAGAATCCCAAATCCTGTTGGTGTAGTGGTGGCCACATTGGGATACAGCCCTGGTCCTAGTCCCTGAGCATTCAGCAGGCCCCCATGCATATGCCCTTTCCATCTCTCCTCCTCCTAAGGCCTTTCCCCAACCTACACTTTTGTTTTCAGCTTCCCCTGAATTTATATTTACCCTTGCTTGAGTTTGTTGAGTTTGCTTTTCAGGAGTCAGTCCAGGCATCCTACTAGTTTTTGCATCCTAGTTTCCTCCAGCCTTCTCCTCCACACCCACAGTCCTACCAGTCCTCCTTACCCACCCTCTGCTCCATTTTTTCAGTTTCCCCTCCATCCCTTCTCTTCTCTGATATTCTCTTTTTTTGGTCCTTCCCACTCACTTGTTCATTGATCAAAAATTTTTATTGAGAGAGAGATAATAACAAGTGTTGGCATGGATGTGGAGAAATGTAATCTCATACACTGCTGCTGGTACTGTCTAATGATACAGTTGCTTTGGGAAAAGCTCTTGCAGAAGAGGATTCAAGAAGGTGGTAAAGTAGGAAGCACCAGGAATCTGTCTTCCCACCTAGACAACAATTGCACTTGCAGAAAGTTTCTGATGACAGATTTTGGAAATCTGGTGTCTTGCAACTTCCCCAGAAAGCCAATTTCAGCTGATAACACAGTAGCAATTACACACACCTCACCCTCATCCATGTGGTAGGCAGCTGTGAATGTGTTCCTAGAGCAGCCTACACATAGCTTGCAGGTTAGTTCATCTCCAAGAAAAGAAGCCTGGGAATGAGCAGTTGGGATCCAAGGTTCTTCTGTGTTTCCATTGCACCAACCTCAACGTGTGGCTCCTAAAGTCCCTCTAGGTTGCAAGATGGCTGCATTGCCTACTGAACATAAGCACAGCTCTATTCAGTTTCTCCAAAGAGTTCAAGACTCCGTGGTCACATTTTGGAAATAAGAAAGTGGAGTGAGGTTCAAAGCTGACCAGCCAGTTTGAAGCAGAGTCAGGACAGGAACCCAGGTCTCCAGCTCCCCCATCCAGACCACATGTGTCTTCCTTGTGTTACGGACAGGGGTCCTGGTTAGCTCAGCCATAATGGACCTTACACAGGCTGCACACAGAGGGAGGCAGCATGGTCCAGGTAGCTCTGCCATGTCTGCACTCACAGTGGGTTTATTCCTCCACTTGTACAGAAGTGGCGAGGCACTGAGAGAATTCTGGAAGGATGATAGAGTAGGAAGCACCAGAAAACCAAATCCCACCTAGATACCAATTATACAGCAGAATCTCTGTGATGTAGCTGTTTTAGAAATCTGGGGTCTCCTGAAGGGCTGCAGTTTCCAGGGGAAGGTTTGGATGGCAGGTTACAGTGGGTTTTGGTTAGTTTCAACCCTCAGCACAATGTAAACTCCCTATTTATTTATCCCAAGTCCTGTGGTGGGCAGCTGTGCCTGGGTTCCTGAGTGCCTTGCACACAGCTTACAGAAAGTAGGCGGGCAAAAGGACCATCCTCCAGATTTTATGAATCCCTGCTCTCATCACTGATTGATGCTTCTGATCTCAGGGGTGTAAACAAAGAAGCAGTGCTTATTGTTATTGCACCTTCTCCCATTTTCTTTTTTGTTAATAATCACCTGAGGATATTTTTTCCTTTTGTATGTGTGTGTGTTGTTGTTGTTTTGTTGTTTTTAAAGAGAGTAGAGAAGGGAAGGAGGGAGGAGGAATAAAGAGAGAATCATCAATGTGAGAGAGACACATTGACTGGTTGCCTCCTGCACACACACGGGCAAGGACTGGGGATTGAACCTGCAAGCCCAGGTATGTACCCTTGACCGGAAATTGAACCCATGACCCTTTGGTAAGCAGATCAGTGCTCCAACCACTGAGCAATACCAGCCATGGCCCTTCTCCCATTTTTTCAAGCTCATTCCCATTAAGCTGAATTCACTTCCAGGAGATTTAAAGAGCCAGGGCCTTTTTTCTCTTTCATTTTTCTCTTTTTTCCTTTTTGGGGTGAGAGATTAAAGACTACGACATTCAAAAGCAACTTCTTATTTGGGGGAAATTAGAAAATCACTGTGTATTTCATAGGCTCAGAAAAGAACATAGGCTCAGAAAAGAACAAGAAAATATTAAGCTCCATCAGGCTGATACTTGGCACAGAGACAGCCTATAATAAAAATACTCACACACACACATGCACATAAAAAAACAAAAGAAAGAAACAGAAAACCCTGTGGAAGAGGGAGAATCTAATTTTTAGGATTACCACATTATTAGATGCAAAAGTCCAGTTTTCAACAACAACAAAAAAATTACAAGGCATATAAAGAACAGGAAAGTATGATTCATTCAAAGGGAAAAAATAAGCCACCAGAAACTGTCCCTGAGAAAGATCAGATGGTGGATCAACGAAACAAAGACTTTAAAACAACTGTCTTAAAAATACTCAAAGAATTCAGGGAAGGTGTGGATAAAGTCAAGACAATAATGTATGAACAAAGTGGAAATTTATCAATAAAGAGATAGAAAACCTTAAAAATAACCAAAAGGAAAGATCTAAAGCTGAAGATTGTAATGATTGACACATACAAAAATCACTAGAGGAATTCAAAGGCAGATATGAGCAGGCAGAAAAAAAGAATCAGTGAATTTGAAGTTAGGACAATTGAGATGATTGAGTTTAAGGAACATAAAGAAAAATAAATAAGCAAACAAAGCCTAAGGACCTGTGGAAACCTATCAAAACACCAACATATCCATTGTGGGAGTCCTAGAAAGGAGAAGGGGAGATTATTTCAAGAAATAGTGGCTAAAAATTTTCCAAGTCTGATGAAAGAAATGAATACAAATGAAATTAAAGTTCTGTGATTGGATCCAGTGCATTATCTCATAAAATTGAAGGGTAAGTTCTCCAATAAGATAAGTGAAAGCAAAGTTTATTGAGAGGTAGACAGACTCACTCTAGCAGGGAGAGGACCCAAGTGGGTTGCTGCAGAAACTCTCTGTCTAGGAGGTAGATGTGTGCCCTGAATTCTGCCTTAGCAACATCCTTTGGATTGTTATTTCATATGTCTCACTGCCTTGTGGTTGGTTATCTGCAAGCTGCCCGCCCTAGCAACATCCATACTTTCTAAAGCTCAAGTTCCCTCTGGCTGGATGGGCCTGATTGAGGACTGCCAAGTCAGGTCCAAGATGACATCACTGTGTTTTCCCTTTCAACTAGGTTCAGCTATAGGTCACTTTGTTTTTGCAGCTGGGTTCAGCTCTTTATTCTGCTTCCCCTTTCATGGTCCTATCCCCAACTATCTAGCCCTCTTCCATCTCCTCACAAGCATCCAAGAAACTCAATAAACTCAAACTAATGATGAATCAAAGAGATCCACATAAAGAAATATTATAACCAATTTTTTGAAAGCCAAGGTCAAAGAAGTAATCTTGAAAGCAGCAAAAGAGAAGGAATTTGTCACATGCAAGAGATCCTCATTAAGATTATCAAAAGATTTTTTATCTGAAGTCTTGAAGGCCAGAAGATAATGGGCTGACATATTCAAAGTGCTAAAAGAAAAAACTGTCAATGAAGAATCCTATATTCAGCAAAATTGTCCATCCTAAGTGAGAGAGAAATCTCAACATTCCAGTAAGTAAAATATAAAGTTTTTTGTTACCACTAGATCTTTCCTGTAAAAAATTCTGAAGACAGTTCTGTACTTTGAAATGAAAGGACTTGAGACAAAGATTTAAAGCTGCAAGAAGAAATAAAGTTTCAGTAAAGGTAAATACTTAGGTGATATAAGAATTAGTATTATTCTAACAACAGTTTCTAACTACACTTTGTTTCATACCTGATTTAAGATATTAATACACTTAAAAAATTTTATGATTGTAGCTCCAATTTTTCACAATTTCAGAAATGAATGAACTTTAAAAACAATCTTTATTTTATATTATTGGAATGCAATGTATTAAGATGTAATTTTATGATGTCAATAACTGAATGATGTAGGGGCAGAGCTGTAAAGGTGCAGAGTTGTATGTTATTGTAGTTAAGATGGTATAAATTCAAATTGCAGTGTTATACTTTCAGAGTGTTAAATGTAATCCCCATTGTAACCACACGCCAAAAAAAAAATCATTAAAACAGGGGAGTAATGGAGTGTCCATTGATAGATGAATGTGTAAACAAAATATGGTATATGCACACAATGGAATACTGTTCAAACTTAAAAAGGAAAGGAATTCTGACACATGCTACACCATGCATGAATCTTGAGGACACTATGCTGAGTAAATAACCAGTCACAAAAAAAAAAAAAAAAACACCAGTAGATTCCGCTGCCGTGAGAGAATTGGAGCAGTCAGGTTCGTGGAGAGGGAGAGTGGAATGTGGTTGCCGGGCTAGGGGCTTGGTAGCAGGAGTATGTGATAGGGACAGAGTCTCAGTGCTGCAAGATGAAGCATTCTGGAGGACGGATGGCCACTGAACAGCACATGGAGGGTGGTCAAGATGGCAATCTGCAGTGTGTTTTCCCACAACAGAGAGGGAGAGTGGCCGAGGTCCTGACCCAGGGGTGTGGGTGAGGGACTGCGAGGACATCAGAGTGCAGACTAGGGTCAGGTGTCTGCGCCCAGCCCAGGCCACCACACACTCCCGGGGCCCCACATTGAACACTTTGATGGAACCTCACAGTCGCTCTGAAAAACGGCTTTAATTCCCCCATATTTATTTATTTTTAAAAAATATTTTTATTAAATTATTATTTGTGTACATATATTACCATTGCCCCCCCCCCCATACATGGCCTCCCTCCGTAGAGTTTTGTGTGCATTAGTTGTACTTATATGCATGTATACAAGTCCTTCGGTTGATCTCTTATCTCCCCCAGATCTCCCTACCCCTGCTGTAATTTGACAGTCTGCTTGTTGCTTTACTGTCTCTATATCTATCTTTTGGTTAATCAGTTTATAATGTTCTTTATTATTCATAAATGAGTGAGGTCATGTGGTGTTTCTCTTTCATTGACTAACTTATTTCACTCAGCATGATGTTCTCCAATTCCATCCAGGTGCTGAAAATGATAAGAATTCCCTCTTTTTTATGTCAGCATAGTATTCCATTGTGTAGATGTTTTTTGATCCAATCATCTGCTGATGGGCACCTAGGCTGTTTTCAAATCTTAGCTATTGTAAATTGTGCTGCTATGAACATGGGGGTGCATATATCCTTTCTCATTGGTGTTTCTAGTTTCTTGGGATATATTCCTAGGAGTGGGATTACTGGGTCAAATGGGAGTTCCATTTTCAGTTTTTTGAGGAAGCTCCATACTGTTCTCCACAGTGGTTGCAACAGTCTGAATTTCCACCAGCAGTGCATGAGGGTTCCTTTTTCTCCACAACCTCGCCAACACTTGTCATTTGTTGATTTGTTGATGTTGGCCATTCTGACAGGTGTGAGATGGTACCGCATTGCTGTTTTGATTTGCATCTCTCGAATAATTAGTGACTTTGAGCATGTTTTCATGTGCCTCTTAGCCTTCCTTCTGTCTTCTTTTGAGAAGATTCTATTTAGGTCCATTGCCCATTTTTTAATTGGCTCATTAATCTTCCTTTTATTAACTTGTATAAACTGCCTGTAGATGTTGCAGATTAAACCTTTATCAGTGATAACACTTGCAAATATGTTCTCCCATACAGTGGGCTTTCTTGTTGTTTTGTTGATGCTTTCTTTTGCTGTGAAAAAGCTTGTTATTTTGATGTAGTCCCATTTGTTCATTTTCTCTTTAGCTTCCATTGCCCTAGAGGCAGTATCAGTGAAGAAGTTCTTTTGGCATATGTCTGAGATTTTGCTGCCTGTGGGTGTCTCTAGTACTTTTATGGTTTCCCTTCTTATGTTTAAGTCCCATATCCATTTTGAGTTTATTTTTGTGTATGGTGTAAGTTGGTGATCTAGTTTCATTCTTTTGCATGTATCTGTCCAATTTTCCCAACACCATTTATTGAAGAGACTGTCTTGACTCCATTGTATATTTGTGCCTCCTTTGTCAAATATTAATTGAGCATAGTGATTTGGATTGATATCTGGATTCTCTATTCCATTCCATTGATATATATGTTTGTTCTTGTGCCAGTACCAGGCTGTTTTGAGATACAAGCCTATAATACAGCTTGAAATCTGGTAGAGATCCCTCCTACTTTACTCTTCTTTCTCAGTATTGCTATAGCTATTTGGGGTCTTTTATTGTTCCAAATGAATTTTTGGAGAGTTCTTTCTAGATCAGTGAAATATGCCATTGGTATTTTAATGAGGAGTGCATTGAACCTATAAATTCCTTTGGGAGGTATGGACATTTTAATGATGTTGATTCTACCAATCCATGAACATGGTATGTTCTTCCATCTCTTTACATCTTCCTCTATCTCTTTTTTCAGTGTTGTTTAGTTTTCAGCATATAGGTCTTTTACCTCCTTAGTTAAGTTTATTCCTAGGTATCTTAATTTTTTTGGTGCGATGGTAAATGGGATTGCTTTTTTGGTCTCTGTTTCTGTAAATTCACTGTTGGTATATAGCAATGTCATAGATTTCCTGGCATTAATTTTGTATCCTGCTACATTGCCAAATTCATTTATTAAATCCATTAGTTTTTTTAATGGAGTCTTTTGGGTTTTTTATGTACAATATCATGTCATCTACAAATAGGGACAACTTTACTTCTTCTTTTCCAATTTGGATGCCTTTTATTTCTTTTCTTGTCTAATTGCAAAGGCTAGTAGTTCCAGTACTATGTCAAACAGGAGTGGTGAGAGTGGGCATCCCTGTCTTGTTCCTGTTCTTAAGAGGGAATGGCTTCAGTTTTTGCCCATTGAGTATGATGTTGGCTGTGGGTTTATCATATATAGCTTTTATTATGCTGAGGTATGGTCCTTGTACTCCCACCTTGTTGAGAGTTTTTATCTGGAAAGGGTGTTGGATTTTATCAAATGCTTTTTCTGCATCAATAGATATGACTATGTGATTTTTATCTCTCAGTTTGTTTATGTGATGTATCATGTTTATTGATTTGCAGATATTGTACCATAATTGCAGTCCCGGGATAAATCCTACTTGGTCATGATGTGTGATCTTTCTTATGTACTGCTGGATCCGATTTGCTAGAATTTTGTTGAGGATTTTGACATCTATGTTCATTAGGGATACTGGCCTGTAATTCTTTTTCATTGAGTTGTCTTTATCTGGTTTTGGTATTAGGATGATGCTGGCTTCATAGAAGGAGTTTGGAAGTGTTCCTTCCTCTTGAAGTTTTTGGAATAGTCTCAGGAGGATAGGTTTTAGTTCTTCCTTGAATGTTTGGTAAAACTCTCCTGTGAAGCCATCTGGCCCTGGGCTTTTGTTTGCTGGAAGCTTTTTGATGACTGTTTCAATTTCTTCCCAAGTCACTGGTCTATTGAGAGTTTTAGATTCTTCCTGATTGAGTTTTGGGAGGTTGTATTTTTCTAGGAATATGTCCGAAATTTCCTCCAGGTTGTCCAGTTTGTTGGAATAGAGTTGTTCGTAGTATTTTGTAACAATCCTTTGTATTTCAGTGGGGTCTGTTGTTATTTCACCTCTTTCATTTCTGATTTTGTTTATTTGGGTACTCTCTCTTTGTTTCTTGGTTAGCCTGGGTAGAGGTTCATCAATCTTGTTTATCCTTTCAAAGAACCAGCTCTTGGTTTTGTTGATCTTATGTATTGTTTCTTTGGTCTCTATGTCATTTATCTCCACTCTGATTTTTATTATTTCTTTCCTTCTGCTTATACTGGGCTTTTCTTGTTGCTCTTTTTCTAACTCTTTGAGTTGTAGAGTTAGATAATTTGTTAACATTTTTTCTTGTTTTTTTGCAATAGGCTTGTGGAGATATGAACTTCCCTCTCAAAACTGCTTTTGCTGTGTCCCATAGATTTTGGATTGTTGTGTTTTCATTGTCATTTGTTGCCATGATGTTTTTAATTTCTTCCTTGATTTCTCTGGTAAACCAGTCCTTGTTCAATAGCATGCTATTTAGTCTCCATGTATTTTATTTCTTTGGATTATTTTTATTGTAGTTGATTTCCAATTTTATGCCACTATGATCTGAGAAGATACTTGATATGATTTCTATCTTTTTGAATTTGAAGAGACTTTGACTATGTCCCAACATGTGGTCTACCTTTGAAAACGACCCGTCTGCACTTGAGAAAAATGTATATTCTGTGGCATTGGGGTGAAATGTTCTGAAGATGTCGATTAATTACATCTGGTCTAGTGCATCGTTTAGGATTGATGTTTCTTTGGTGATTTTTTTTTGTTTAGAAGATTTTTCCAAAGGTGACAGGGGGGTATTAAAGTCTCCTACTATGATTGTATTGCTATTAATCTCTCCCTTAATGTCCTCCAGCAGTTTTTTTTTAAAATGTATTTGGGTGCTCCTGTATTGGGTGCATATATGTTTACCAGGGTTATTTCTTCTTGTTGGATTGCTTCCCTAGTATTATGAAGTGGCCTTCATTATCTTTTGTTATGTCCTTCACTTTGAGATCTAAATTGTCAGATATAAGTATTGCTACCCCAGCTTTCTTTTCATTTCCATTCACCAGGAAAACTTTTTTCTATCCATTCACCCTCAGTCTGTGTGCATCTTTTTTTCTGAAGTGGGTTTCTTGTAGACAACAGATATATGGGTCTTGTTTACTCATCCAATCTGTTACCCTATGTCTTCTTTTAAAATTTTAATTTATTAAGGTATTATTTGTGTACATAGCTTACCATTGCCCCTACCCACCTTCCATTTATGCCCTCCCTCCCCAGAGTTCTGTGTTCGTTGGTTATACTTATATGTATGCATACCAGTCCTTCGTTGTTCAATTATCTCCCCCCACGTCTCCTTCCCCTCCCCTCTGTAATTTGACAATCTACTTGGTTTATGGTGACTATCTCAGGACCACACGAATAGAATCCGCTCCTCCTCTGGTTCACACCACCCCTCCCTCCCGGTCCCACTGCTTCCCTGGGGCACATGGCTCTCCTGGGGTACATGTCTCCCCCAGGGCACACGGCTACCCTATGTATTTTGATTGGAGCATTTAATCCACTTACATTTAAAGTTATTGTTGATAGGTACTTATTTAACGCCATTTTTATTCTATACTCTTGTGTTCCTTCTTCACTTCCTATTTCTTTATTTTTATAGTAGACCCTTTAGCATTTCTTGTTTGGTGGAGATAAATTCCTTTAGTCTTTTTTTTCTATGAAGCTCCTGATTTCTCCTTCCATTTTGATTGATAGCCTTGCTGGGTACAGTATTCTTGGATTAAGACCCTTCCTTTGCATGACTTTGTATATTTTATCCCATTCCCTTCTGGCCTGATGAGTTTCTGTTGATAAATCAGTTGCTATTCTGATGGGGGTTCCTTTATATGTAACTTTCTGTCTCTCTCTGGCTGCTTTTAAGATTCTTGCTTTGTCGCTGGTGTTTGCCAATTTAATTATAATGTGCCTTGGCGTCGGCCTTTTGGGATTCATTTTGCTTGGGACTCTGCGAGCATCTTGGATTTTTGTGGGTTTTTTTCTTCTCTAGTTCAGGAAAGTTTTCTGTCATTATTTCTTTGTTTGTATTGTCCCAAAGCTCCAGTAGGCTCTCCTCCTGCTTTTTAATTTTTTTTTTCTAGAAGCTTCTCTAATTGGGTCTTTTTTTCCCATCTTGTCATCTAGCTCACTGATGCGGTCCTCTGCTTCTTCTAGTCTACTCTTGATGCTTTCTATTGAGTTCTTCATAGTAGCGATGTCATTTTTCATTTCTTCTTGGTTCATCTTGATTTCCTCTTGGTTCTTCATTTCTTCTTGGTTCTTACTCATATTGTCAAATTTGTCTTCCATTCTTTTTAGCCATCTTATGATCATTGCTCTGAATTCTTGTTCTGGTAGGTTGCTTGCCTCTAACTCGTTTACTTCCTTTTCTGGTGATGCCTGCTTTTCTTTCATTTGTGGGCTTTTTCTTTGTCTCCCATGGTCTCTCTTTTCAGGATGTCTGGTTATGTAGATCTCTCTCTCTCTCTCTCTCTCTCTCTCTCCTGCGTTGATTTAAAGGCACAAAATACAACATAGCCAGGTACAACACACAAGGCACTGAACAGAAATGTATTTGTGATATTAATAACCTCCAATAAAGGTGACCACTAGGGAAAGATTAGGGGATAGGAGAGAAAGAAGAAGAGTAAAAGAGAAGAGGGAGGGAGAAAAAGAAAAATATAGGAAAAACTAGAAAAAAAGGATTGTTAAAATGAAATTGGGAAACATGGAGAAGAGAGAGAGAGAGAAAGAGAGAGAGAGAGAGAGGAGACTAAGAGAGAAAAGGGGAACAAACTATATATATGAAGAGAGAATTTCAATAGAACAACCACTAACCCCAGCAAATGCTGGCAACAGTACCTGGAGAATAATACAAACTATAACACCCACTAATATCCAGCAAAGGAAGAAAAAACAGAAGGAAAAAAACACACAAAGCAAATTAAAAAATACCAAGCAACAGCAACAACAAAAGAATAAGCAAAATAATCTCACTAAAAACATAAAAATACAATATAATCAACATTCACATAAACAGCATCAAAAGGATAGAGAGGAAAACAAATTTTTTTTTGCTAGTTAATACAGCTCTGAGAGGGGTGTGTATGCACTTGGCACAGAGGATTGGAAATTAGATATATAAGTAGGGTAGAAATTTTTGCAGGGGGAGACAGAAAGAGTATGGGAAATTTAAAGCAGGATAGGGTTAAGATATCCATAGACAGGATAGCAAAAGGGGAAAGGTTAGGAAGAGAGTAATGGTGTAAAGGTCATGTTGAGATAGGGTTAAACAATGCTAAAGGAGAAATGAAAATATAATGAAGAACCCTAATTCCAATGTAAAATAAAGAGAAAATAAAATGGCACTTTAAAAAAGAAAAAGGAAACAAAAAGGTTAAAATAGCAGTAGTAATACTGATTGAACCTAAAAATGTAATAATTAAAAAGGTAAAATCAAGTGAGGAAAAAATTCGTTTCTTAAGTAAAAGATGCAAAAAATCAAAATAAAATAAAAATAAAAAAAATTAGCAAAAAATGTGTGTAGTTGTGAAGGCCATTCGCTTCTTCCATTATTCTGTTTGGCCCACCTGTTTCTCAGTCCAGACAGTATTGCAGTTCCCTGCATTCCGCTGCACCTCAGTGTTGTAAGCTAGTCCTTAATTTTAAGATGGCAATTTCTTAGTTTCTTGTGGGTTTTTTTTTTTTTTTAATAAAACTAGTAATAAACACAGTTTGTACTCCAGCTCCTAGGTGGCAGTGTTTCTGGATTGATGTCCCCATCTTTTTGGCTGCTCTAGCCTTCTTTTTCTATCCAACTCAATAATGATTTGCCTCGGAGCTGAATCCTGGATGGTTTCTCCCCACTCTGCTTCTCAGCTTCCAGAAAAGCAGTTTCCCCCTGCCGTCTCTCAGGGCCAGACAATCTGGGTGGCCTCTCCTTTGTAATCAGAAGTAAAGGGTTGCATGGGAGCCGGCCTTGGTGTGCGATGGGCCAGTCTGTGCGCACTTACAAACAGACAGTATACCTTTCCAACTCCTATGTTCTCCCTCTGTGTCAGATCAGAATGGGTTGCTCCCTAGAGAATCCCACTATTAGCAACCTTGAGGATCCCCGTCCACTCTCTTGAATCACGCCAGACCCAACAGCGGGGGGGGGGGGGGGGGGGGGGGGGGGCTTTTGTGGACACAGATTTCTTCGGTCCCAGCACGCATGCTTTTGTCTCTGCCATTGCGGTGGCCGCAGCTTCTGCTGCCACAGCTTCTGCAGCTGCAGCCTCCGCTGCAGGGACCCAGACACCCCACGTTATCCCCCGCAAAATCCATCCTTTCTGTGAAATCCGTGTGTCCACACCGACCGGGCCCCACAGCTGCTCAGTGGTCTCCACAGTTGTGGTTTTTTCAGTTCTCAGATAAGATCCCCAGTTGCAGCTCTGATGTGGATGTGAGAGGCAGCACATACAAGTGTTTACCTATGCCGCCATCTTCCCAGAATCTATAACCACGCTGTTACTTCTTGGGGTGGAGTTTTCATTTGTATACATGGTATGTGCTTCAAAAGTTTGTTCTAGTTCCTATTTTTATCACCTGGTCTTCATTTGGGGTTTTTTTTATTTTTCAATTACAGTTACATTCAATATTAAATTAGTTTCAGGTGCATGGCATAATGTTTCCACATGTATGTAACTTAGAACATGACCTCTGTTTCTTGGTTTTAAAGCTATGCTGATGTTGCTGTGTGTGTGCATGTGAGTGTATGCTATTTTTAGTCTCTATGTGGTATGTATCTGTTCTATCCAGGACCCCGAGAGGGAGACCTGGGTGTGAGTTCCTCTCAGGATGTGGGTACACCTGGCTCCCCTGTGAGGGGGCCCCCAGGAGCCCTGGGAGTGCAGTGGGATGCGGGGTGGGGTGACAGGGAAGCTGGTGATGGCGTGCGGTGAAGGTGGCTTCTTCTGTGGCACTCTGGCCTGCCCTGAATGTGGGCAAACTGGCTCCAGCTGCCATAGGAAGCTCCTGGCAAGGAGGTAGGCACAGGTGCTGGCTCAGAAATGCTAAGTGCTGAGACGTGTGGGGTGGGGGAGAGGCACCGGCATTGCTACAGCAGTGTTCCCCATTGCTCATCTCCCTCTGACAGACCTTAGCCTTCTCATACACACGTAGTGTGTTGAATAGCCTCGCCTGCACCCCCTTCTGACCTTGTGTGAGAGGGTTTCCAGAACATGAGTCCAGGAGTGGATTCTTGTGGGGAAGAGAGACATGTGCTGAGTTTTGCCAGCGCAACCAGACTCAGGGCCGCAGTGCGTGGGCTCCAGACGCCACAGGAACTATTCCCAGCCTATCCCCCAGGGTGTCTCCCCCACCCACGTGCCACCACCACACATGATCAGTCTGTTTCTCATCCTGTGACTCAGGGAGGTGGGAAGTGGTATCCTATTCTGATTATGAGTTAAATTTTTACATTTATTAACTACTAGAGGCCAGATTCACGAAATTCATGCAGGGGTCTCGGTCCTCACAGCCCCAGTTGGTCCAGAAGGTCGCCCGGAAGGATGTCTGGAAGGTCATTTGGCTGTCCTGTCTAATTAGCATAGTACGCTTTGATTATTATAGATTCAGATATTTGCAGGAGAAAGGAAATACTGGCTCCTTCTCCCACACTATATGCCAAATAAATTGCAGATAATATCATTAAAAGTTCCCATCATAAAACAGTGACTATTTGAAGTGACAGATGTTAACTAAACTGGCTCTGGTGATCGTTGCACAATAAATACAAATAACGCATCATTATGCTGTAGACCTGGAACTAATACAATGTTATGCTTCAATTATATCGCAATAAAACTGAGGGGAAATGTAAGTTGGAAGAAGGCACACACAAGACACAAACTCAAGGGCCAAAAACAGGAGCTATGTATGGCATGCTTGACTACAATAAATTTGTAATTGTGAAAGGATACTAAAAAAAGCATTTTTAAAAATGATACAGTGCCTGTCTGCGTGGCCATCAACAATAAGTCAACAGCCCTAGCCAGTTTGGCTCAATGGATAGAGTGTTGGCCTGTGGACTGAGGGGTCCCGAGTTCAATTCTCATCAGGGCACATGCCTGGATTTCGGGCTTGATCCCCAGTGGGGGGCATGGAAGAAGCAGCCAATCAATGATTCTCTATCTTCCCCTTCTATCTCTCTCCCCCTCTCCCTCTCTAAATTCAATAAAATATTTTTAAAAAATAAGTCAACAAACAACACGTGCTGACAAGGATGTGGAGAAAGGCACACTCGTGCACTATTGGGGGCTGACAGGATCGCAGACTGGTGCAGCCACTGTGGACGACAGCGTGGCGTTTTCTCAAAAACTTAACAATGGAACTGCCTACCCACTGGGTCCACTTTTGGGTATACAGCTGAAGAAATCCAAAACACTAATCTGAAAGATACACACACCTATGTTCATTGGAGTGTTACTTATAACAGTCAAGTATGGAAGCCACCTAAGTGTCCATCAGTAGACAAGTGGATTAAAAAAGCAGAGAAACCTATATACAATGGACTATTACTCAGCCACAAAAAAGAATGAAATCTTACTATTTGTGACAGAATGGATGGACCTAGAAGGTTTTATGCTAAGTGAAATGTCAGTCAGAGAAAGAAATACCATAAGATCTCACTTACGTGTGGAATCTAAAGAACAATATAACAAACAGAGACAGGCTCGGATACGGAGAACAAACTGGCAGTTGCCAGAGGGAGGAAGGTAGGGGGGTGGGTGAACACAGGGAGAGGACCAATGAGTGCTCATCGGCATACAAAGTGCAGGGAGACAGAGCACAGTGCACAGTCAGTGACCCTGCAACAGCCATGGCAGGACCGGACTTACCAGGGTCACCTCATGAATTTATGTAATTGTTTTTTCACTATGATGTACACCTTAAACTAATATAAAATATTGAATGCCAACTGTAATTGGAAAGTAAAAAGTGATGAATAGAGAAAAACAATGCACTGCATCATGTATAAAATGAGATATTCAAAAACATAAAATTATGTAAGAACATAATAACCCTCTGGGAAGGTGGGCAAAAGGTAGGCACAGACTGAGCTGAAGAAGTTCTACAAGAGGCTAAGACGGCACACTCCACTCCCTCGCACTCGGGGTGCCTGTCACCCCACTTAGCAGCATTTCTACAGCATCTGATGGGTGCTGGGCATTTGCCAGTCCTGTGGGTGGCAGGATAGACGCAGAGAGACTTGCCCAAGGCACCTGACCCTCAGGTTCAGCCGGAGCTGCACACAGGCTGCAGCAGCAGCAGCTCTCCTGCATGCGCCCGTCTCCCCTGCGGGTGAGCTGAGTTCAAGGACAAGGTACCTTTGCTCACGCCCCTGGCGATTGCTAAGTCTCCCCACATCCATCAAGAGTCTACCTCCGCAGTCCGAGGACAGCAGCCTGGCCTGGATGTGGTGGGTTCCTGATTGAACCTTTGGACATCAGAAGCCTGAGCTGCTGTTACAGCTGATTGCCGGTGTGCTCCCGAGTTCCGATTCAGGGTGAGTGGGCTCAAGCATCAGGGTCCCACGGACAGACAACAGTGTGATGAAGGCCATGGAGGGGGAGAGGGGGAGGGGGTGGGGGAGGGGGCAAAGTGGGTGTAAATGGGAAACTTCTGCAATAGTATAAACATTAACATTTCTGATAGAACAAGCCAGGGGTGCAGATGCTGAGTATGAGAAAGACAAGGTTTCCATGACTGCTCGTTTCCTCGGGCTTCCCTGGCACAGCGCCACGGGCCGGCAGCTTCACCCCCGGCACGTGCCCAGGCGCTGGGGCTCAGTGACCGGGAGCGGGGAGGGCGGCTGCTTTCTCCCCGCCCTGTCCCGGCTTCAGACGGCACCTCCTCCCGTGTCCTCACTCGGTCTCCTGTGCGGGCCTGTGCCCAGGTCCTCTGTCAGCTCCGCACACACTGTTGTGTTGGAAATTCAGCGAGCTGAACAGCAGACTCTGTAAGTTAAGAGCTGAATTTGGAGTCTTTATTTCAAATGCCCGGGCGGTGAGAGGGCTCATGCCTCTCCAAACCTCACGAGCCTTGATAAGCTCAGGGGATCGCTTATAAAGGCAAAAAACACCTGCTGGCTAGTCTCCCAAATGAGGATCAGACTTCCGGCCTTTCTCCGGCTCTGCAAAAAGCCCTTGTGCTGAGCTGGGGCCGTGAGACCACATCGCAAGGCCTGGCCTGGCGCCAGGGGGTTGTGCATGTTCATGGTTTACGGCTCTCTGAAATGGGGTGGTACTTAGGTAAACAGGTTTTGCAGGACCAGATCATTAAAGAAGGGGCAGTGACTAGACTATTGGCTGATAAGAATGTATTGCTAGCAGGACAGGGAATGGGGTGGGAACCAGGTGGAGGGGAGCTATGGGGGGGGGGGAGAGAGGAACAACTGTAATAATCTGAACAATAAAGATTTATTTTTAAAAAAAGAAGAAGAAGCCAAAACCGGTTTGGCTCAGTGGTAGAGCATCGGTCTGCGGACTGAAGGGTCCTGGGTTCGATTCCGGTCAAGGGCATGTACAATGGTTGCGGGCACATCCCCGGTGGGGGTTGTGCAAGAGGCAGCTGGTCGATGTTTCTCTCTCATCGACGTTTCTAGCTCTCTATCTCTCTCCCTTCCTCTCTGTAAAATATCAATAAAATATATTTTTTTTAAAAAAAAGAAGAAGAAAGAGGAGGAGGAGGAGGAGGAGGAGGAGGAGGAGGAGAAGAAGAAGAAGAAGAAGAAGAAGAAGAAGAAGAAGAAGAAGAAGAAGAAGAAGAACCCATGCAGCCATCACAGCCCGCCCACAATCTTCCCAGCACACCCACCATGCTGGGAGGGAGATGGAGCGCGCTGGTGAGGAAATGGCATGGCGCCTTCCATTAGCCGCCCAGGCGAGCCCTTCCTCCAATGCCGCATGGCCGAGCCGAAGCTCTCGCCACCACAGCCATGTGAACTTTAAAACTACAGTGGTAATTGAACCACAGGAGTGACCGTCACTGCTGCACCTGGCACCGCCACCCGCCACTGCCGCTGCAAATAAAGGAAATCCACCGAGAACAGAGCTCACCACACCTTGGGCTCAGGGAGTGGGCGACCTCAGAACTTAGCCTCCATGTCTGCAGCTGCTCCGCTCCCACACCGAACAAGAAACCTTGGAAGGTGGTCCCCCCGCCTGCAACCATCTCAGCCAAACTGCAGCTGTCCCAGCCTGCCCGCCATGCTAGCAAAGAGCTAGTGCGGCGCCTCCAATATGCGACCCCAACACCCTAGAGGGGCCGTGTGCTCCGGGTGAGCCGAGTGTCCCAGGGGGCTGTGTGCCCCAGGAGAGCCGTACCCCCCAAAGGGGAAGGGTGTCCCGGGTGAGCAGTGTGTCCCAGGGGGCCGAGTGCCCTGGGTGAGCCAAGTGTCCCAGGGGGCCGAGTGCCCCGGGTGAGACAAGTGTCCCAGGGGGCCCAGTTCCCCGGGTGAGACAAGTGTCCCAGGGGGCCGAGTGTCCCGGGTGAGCCGTGTGTCCCAGGGGGCTGTGTGCCCCGGGTGAGCCGTACCCCCCCAAAGGGGAAGGGTGTCCCGGGTGAGCCGAGTGTCCCAGGGGGCCGTGTGCCCCGGGTGAGCCGTACCCCCCCCAAAGGGGAAGGGTGTCCCCGGTGAGCCGTGTGTCCCAGGGGGCCGTGTGCCCCGGGTGAGCTGTGTGTCCCAAGGGGCCTTATGCCCCGGGTGAGCCGAGTGTCCCAGGGGGCCAAGAGCCCCGGGTGAGCCGTGTGTCCCAGGGGGCCGTGTGCCCCGGGTGAGCCGTGTGTCCCAGGGGGCCGAGTGCCCCGGGTGAGCCGTGTGTCCCAGGGTGCAGAGGGACCCAGTGGAAGAGGCGGTGAAAACCAGAGGAGGAGCAGACTCTATTCATATGGTCCTGAGATAGTCACCATAAAACAAGCAGACTGCCAAATGAGGAGCGGATTCTATTCATGGGGTCCTGAGATGGTCACCATAAAACAAGCAGATTGTCAAATGACAGCGGGGAGGGGAAGGAGACCTGGGGGGAGATAGGAGAACAACCGAGGGACTGGTATGCATGAACATAAGTACAACCAACGAACACAGAAATCTGGGGAGGGAGGGCATAAATGGGAGGTGTCGGGGGGGGCAATGGTAAGCTATATACACAGATAATACCTTAATAAAATATTTAAAAGAAGAAGAAGAAGAAGAAGAAGAAGAAGAAGAAGAAGAAGAAGAAAAAGAATGTATTTCTAGCCTCCCCCCTCCAAAAAAACAGTCTTACTTTCCTCATCATTCGAGCAAGCATGCTTACCAGAAGCCAGAAATAGCAAGGTTACTTCCTGGAACTAACAGAACAAAGGACCATGTGTGATTATAGGAAAGTTTTAAATGGCGGTTGTTACAAAATGGAGGTATGGGACCAAGATGGAGTGCCTACGTTCAGATGGAGGGCGAGGGACAGGAAGGAGTCAGTCCTTTCAAGGCCCATTGTTCAACACAAGTCAGCCTGGAGTGGGCTCACCAATGACCTCACTCTAACTTGGTTACCTCTTTGAAGGCCTTTCTCCAAACACAATCACATTCCGAGGGACTGGGTTTAGGATTTCAACATGTGCATTTTGGAGGACATAAGTCAGCCCTCACAGTGACCGCATCCAGGACTCTTGACCAGGTCTTGGATTTTTTTCTACTCGTGTGGCCAGGACTCTTTTCCCTATCCATACTTGGGTTACCAAAAGAAAAATTTCAGAAAGCTTTTGGGAATAGCAATTAATTCCAACACTACTTATTGTTCTTGACTGTATAATTTATGCCCACCTCGACTTTCTCCCTCACTGATGTCTCCCACCACCAAATACAATCTCCACGGAGGCAGCTTCCTTTCCTATTGCATTCCCAGGACCTCACACAGTGCCCGGCATGCAGTGAGTGGTCACAAATATATACCAGACGGATAAAGAAATGACTCCCCCTCCCCAATGTCATCCACAGGGCATGCCCATCTCTCTCTCTCTCTCTCTCTCTCTCTCTCTCTCTCTCTCTCACACACACACACACACACACACACACACACAAACACTCCTCTAATGCATATAACATATACCCAATTTTCCAATGTGACTCATTTCTTGCAAAATCTTCTTGTGTAGCTTTTATCTGTGAAAAGAAAGCTCTCCAAATGCTCATTGTTCAGATACTGATGAGGAACTGTCCTAAGACATCTTTAACTTTAAAACACACATCACAGAGCCTCTCGCCCTTGTCTTGTCTCATGGCCTCTGCACTGCTCAGCTTGTCTTCTTCCAGCTCCCTTCATCTGGGCATTTTCATCCACTCTTTAGAAGCACCTATCAGAGCTAAAATCTTACGGGCCTGTTGATAACACTAATTATTTGTGAAAGATATATGTGAGTATATTCATAAGAATGGCTGTAAATGCTTTAAGACCCAGGAATACAGGAACCAAGATGGTGACATAGGTAAACACCTGTACTTGTTGCCTCTCACAACCAAATCAAAATTACAACTAAAAGACAGAACAACTATCATCCAGAACCACAAGTAAGTGCCTGAATGGAAGTTCTACAACTAAAGAGGTAAAGAAGAAAGCGCATTGAGACTGGTAGGAGGTGCGGAAGCGTGGAACCAGTTGGCATCTGGGTGTGTGCTGCTTTTTCAATTGGGAAGGAGACACACACTCCCGCTTGCTCTGAACTCCAGTTCAGGGTAGGGGATGGGGGAGGAGGTGCGCTAGGGGACCCAGACACGTATGGGGAGAAACTGGACTGTCTGGCATCTGGGCAGGAATGCAAGGGCAGCTGTCTTTCCGATGGAGGTTCCTGCAGTGGTCATTGATCCTGAGCAGGGAACTCTCCACTGCAGGGCTGACTGGCAGCCATTGCTATTTGCTCTACCCTGGTGATTCCCTGAGACCCCACCCCACCCAAGCTGTGTGCAGCAGCTCTTGCATATAAATGGCTTGCCCTTAATCAGCCTAAAACCTGCCTAACAGGCAGCAGCTGGGTCAGGGAGCTCCAAAGCAATCAATCCGGCAGTAGCAACCTGACTTGATATACAGCTGGGCCTCATCTGTGCACTTCCAAACCCATACAAAGAGGACGAATCTGCAGATCTCTCTGTAGCTCTTACTGGGTGAATCCAGGCAGTGGCTGACTTTGCACCTCCTTGGAGATCCAAGAGCCAGTGTACCCAGTGGTCAGTGTGAGATCATACAGGATTACAACTCTTCACATCCATAAGTGACACACTCAAAGGGCAGACTCAGTGAGCACCAAAGTCCCACTGAAGCAAGTTCTGTCCCATAAGGGTGTCTCCTACACAGCAGTCCTTCCACTGTAGACACAGCTGGTCCTCACAGAGAATTAGCCTGGAGTTCAATTCCTCCCATTGACATCAACAGCAATCAAGGTTCAACTACAACAAGATTGTGCACACTACCCACAAAGGGGTGCACCAAGAATGTCTACCTCAGGTGACTAGGGAGACTTACCACACAAGGCCACTCTATCAACTCAAGGACACTTAGCAGCTACTCAATACATAGAAACAAAAACAGGGAAGCAGCCAAAATGTGGAGACAAAGAAATATATCACAAATGAAAGAAATGGATGAAAGCAAAATACTGGCAATAGAGTTTAAAACTACAATTATAAAGTTACTCAAGAATATTCTAGAAACCTCCAAGGAACTTAGTGAGACCTTCAAGTCTCTTAGTGAGAATGAAAAAAAAAAAAAAAAAAGGAAAAGGAAAACGACCAGTCAGAAATTAAGCATGCACTGACTTAAATAAAGAATAATATACAGAGATTCAACAATAGACTAGAGGATCCCAAGAATCAAGTCAAAGATTTGAAGTACAAGGAAGAAAAAAAAAACCACCCACCCAGAAGAGCAAAAAGAATACGAAAATATGAACATAGTGTAAGAAGCCTCTGGGAAAACTTCAAGCATACCAACATACAAATTATGGGGTTGCCAGAAGCAGAGAGAGAGAGAGCAAGCTATTGAAAACCTATTTGAAGAAATAATGACAGAAAACTTCCCCCACCTGGTGAAAAAAAATACACTTACAAGTCCAGGAAATGCATAGAGAACCCCAAACAAGAGGAATTCAAAGAGGAATTACCCGGGGCACAATGTGCACACCAAGATACATCATAATTAAAATGCCAAGGGCAATCAACAAAGAGAGAATCTTAAAATCAGCAAGAGAAAAACAGTTAGTTACCTACAAGGGAGTACCCACACGATTGTCTCTGATTTCTCAACAGACACTATGCAGGCTAGAAAAGAGTGGCAAGAAATATTCAAAGTGATGAATAGCAAGCAACCAAGATTACTCTACTCAGCAAAGCTATCATTCAGAATTGAAGGTCAGATAAAGAGCTTCACAGATAAGAAAAAGCTAAAGGAGTTCATCACCACCAAACCAGTATTATACGAAATGCCAAGAGGTATTCTTTAAGAAGAGGAAGAAGAAGAAAAAGGTAAAATACTTACCTGGCAGGGGAGATACCATGATCACGAAGGTGGTTTTCCCAGGGCTAGGCTTATCCATTGCACTCTGAATGTGCTGACCCCTGCGATTTCCCAAATGTGCAAAACTCGATTGCATAATTTGTAGTAGTGGGGGACTGCGTTCACATTCTCCCCTGAAAAAAAAAGGTAAAGATAAAAAAATTATGAACAATAAAGTGACAACAAATACATATTTAACAACAAGTGAATCTAAAAGTCAAATGAATAAAAAAACCTGATGAACAGAACAAATTGGTGAATGTAATAGAATCAGGGACATAGAAAGGGGGTAGCCTGACAATTCTCATAGGGAAGGGGAGTGAGGGGTTCGGGAAGATATTGGACAAAGAGTTTACACCTGTGGACAAGGACAGTGGTGGGTTGGCCAGAGCCTGGGATGGTGTGGGAATCAGGTGGAGGGGAGCTATGGGGAGAAAAAAAGAGGAACATCTGTAACAATCTGAACAATAAAGATTTTTTTTAAAGACCCAGGAATATACACACCAAACGATACAAGTTTCCCTGACCACGTAGGTCAGTTGCTTAGAGCATCATTTCAGTCCTCCGGAGTATCAGGTTCAATCACTAGTCAAGGCACATGCAGGAGCAGTAAATGAATGCTTAAGTCAGGTTCAATCACTAGTCAAGGCACATGCAGGAGCAGTAAATGAATGCTTAAGTGGGTGGAACAACAAATAGATGTGCCTCTCTCTCTCTCTCTCTCTCTGTGTGTGTGTGTGTGTGTGTGTGTGTGTGTGTGTGTGTGTGCCTCAAAATCAATCAATAAAAATGTTTCATGCTAAAACCGGTTTGGCTCAGGGGATAGAGCGTAGGTTTGTGGACTCAAGGGTCCCAGGTTCGATTCCAGTCAAGGGCATGTACCTTGGTTGGGGGCACATCCCCAGTAGGGGGTGTGCAAGAGGCAGCTGATCGATGATTTTCTCTCATTGATGTTTCTAACTCTCTATCCCTCTCTCTTCCTCTCTGTAAAAAATCAATAAAATATATATATTTTTAAAAATTCCTTGAGTTTTTAATAATAAAAATCCATTCAGCTATTACTTGTACAGTAAAAACATAACCAGACCTTTGGGGTTTTCAGTCCAGCAAGCAAGGAGCTTTGAAGTCATGACTCTATCCTCACAAGTAAAAGCTGGACAAATTGAAAATCAGAAATTCCTCACCATCTGAGGAGGAAGGTCACAGAGGCGACCACAGTCCCCCAGATTGGAGAGTCGATCTGGTGTCACTGGAGCAGACACCTCTGTGGGAATTGGTGCTTGGTGCTGGGCACAAAAACCTGAACTGAAACTTATGAATTAGTAGAGACACTGAGTGGACCAGTTAGAGCTAAAAGCTCCAGGAGCTCCAGGCTGGGGTTGGGCTTGGGAGGGGACTTTCATGCTTTTGTGAATTTTACCTCCACAAACTGCACCAGGCTCTCCCAGTAAAGATCAGAGGAAAAGTTCCTCCTGCTTCTGATAGGAAGAGGAGAAAACTGACAGCAATGAAATAAGCCTGTTCTTTTAATTTTTAATATATTTTTATTGATTTCAGAGAGGAAGGGAGAGGGAGAGAGATAGAAACATCAATGATGAGAAAGAATCATGGATCGGCTGCCTCCTGCACGCCCCCTACTGGGGATCAAGCCCACAACCCAGGTATGTGCCCTTGACCAGAATTGAATGCAGGACCCTTCAGTTCACAAGCTAATGTTCTATCCACTGGGCTAAACTGGCTAGGGCAGTGATCGGCAAACTGCGGCTTGAGAGCCACATGCGGCTCTTTGGCCCCTTGAGTGTGACTCTTCCACAAAATACCACATGCAGGCACACACATACAGTGTGAATGAAACTTTGTTGCCTGCCAAAACCGGTTTGGCTCAGTGGATAGAGCGTCGGCCTGCAGACTGAAAGGTCCCGGGTTCGATTCCGGCCAAGGGCATGTACATTGGTTGCAGCCACATCCCCAGTAGGGGGTGTGCAAGAGGCAGCTGGTTGATGTTTCTCTCTCATCGAAGTTTCTAGCTCTCTATCTCTCTCCCTTCCTCTCTGTAAAATATCAATAAAATATATATATATTTTTTTTAAAGAAAGAAAGAAAGAAAGAAACTTGGTGTCCCATGCGCAGATATCAGTTTTCGGCTCTCCAAAGAAATGTCAGTCATTGTGCTGTTGATATTTGGCTCTGATGACGAATGAGTTTGCCGATCATGGGGCTAGGGCACACTCTGTGCTTAAGAAGGCCTCCTCTCGCTCCAGGGAGGTAGATAAAAGGTAAAGATAAAAAAATTATGAACAATAAAGTGACAACAAATACATATTTAACAACAAGTGAATCTAAAAGTCAAATGAATAAAAAAACCTGATGAACAGAACAAACTGGTGAATGTAATAGAATCAGGGACATAGAAAGGGGGTGGCCTTTCCATTGCACTCTGAATGTGCTGACCCCTTAATTAAGAGAATTAACCTGAGCCTAATCTCTGGGGGTTTACTGAGCCTAAGATCCTCTGGGTGAGCTCCACAGCCAGTGTAGGCCCCCTGTGTCATCTAAGAGTCGGGGAGACTGAGAAGAGCTGGTGCAGTCACAGGCCAGGACACAGCTCACCACGCCTGGGGCCTGATCCCAGGACCACAGAAGACTTCCCCTCCCCGCTCACTACCACAATTCCACAGACCTACTTACTGGGCTTCTTTTTACTAAGTGCATCATGCCTAGCTACAAAGAAAAAAATGGCAACCCACACTAAAGGGGGGAAAAGAAAGAAAAGAAAAAGCACACTTGAAGAGACAGCGCAAGCATCAGAAACAGACTCAGATATAGTGGGAATTTTTGAATTATCTAGTTGGAATTTAAAACAGCTGTGATTAATATGCCAAGAGATTTAATGGAAAAAGTAGACAACAATAGTAAGCGTTGTAAGCAGAGAGATGGAAATTCTAAGAATAAAAAAAATATATCAGAGTTCAAAAATATTCTATATAATAAAAGGGTAATATGCAAATTGACCCTAAAGACAGACGACCACTAGACGGGTCACTATGAGGTGCACCGACCACCTCTGGGTCCCTTCCCTGGCCGGCAGGCTGCGATCGCCTGATGGCGGATAGGGAATGGGGATGGGTGGCAGGGGATGTGGGTGGTGCCAGGACAAGGGCCCTGCACTGATGGCCACACCACACACAGAGGGCGACCCACAGTTCGGGTGGGGCCTGTGAGCAGGTGGGAACAGCTGACCTCTCAGTCCCTTCCCCCAGCCTGATCTCCTGGTGGTGAAAGGGGAACTGGGGGTGGATGGCGTTGGTTAGGTTGGTCGGCTGGCTGTGGGCAGCTGGGGAAGATGGTCCTGATCGCAGGCCGGGCCTAAGGACTGTACCCATGCACAAAGTTTGTATGCTGGGCCTCTAGTCTATAATAATCTGCAGGGACCTGATGTGGCGAGGATCTCCCTTTTCCGAGTCCCACACTGAAAGAGAGATGAACGAACCGGTTCTAAGTAGAGGAGGCCAGGGATTGAGAAATAATAGAAATAGTTGGACACAACAAGATGGCGGCAGAGGTAAAAGCCTAACTGCAGCCACACTCAACAATTTCAAAAAATACAACTAAAATATAGAGTGGACACTATCCAGAACAACAGGAAAATTGACTGACTGGGAATTCTACAACTAGAAGGAAAGAGAAAACCAGAAGGAAAACCAGAGGAGCTGTAAAAGCCTAAGGTACGGAGGCACGGTGTGCGCACCTGGAGAGGACGGAGCCGGAGAGGAGGGGCGGCTGAGTGCCTGGCTGGCGTTCCCTAGCGGGAAGGAGATAAAAGCTCCGGACTGTGCTGAACCCCAACTCCGACTGCACTGAACCCCAGTTCTGGGTGAGACCCTGGGGTCCAGGCTCATACAGAGGGAAACTGGGCTGTAAGGCGGAAGCTCAGTGGAGCGGCAGCGAAAAGCAGAGCCCTGGAGTCGCGCACATTGCACACAGAGGAGGGACTGTTCGCTGAGCTGCTGAATTGCCCCAGCAGGAAGGACTCAAAAGCTCAGGACTGTGCTGAGCCCCAGTTCTGACTGCACTGAACCCCAGTCCTGGGCAAGACCCTCGGGCTCCAGCCTCATACAGGGGGAATCTGGGCTGTAAGATAGAAGCTTAGGGGGGCGGCGAAAAGCAGATCCCCTGAGTCGCACACATTACGCGCACAGAGGACAGACTGTTGTTTGGGCCGCGAGATTGCCCTAGCGGGAAGGAGACATAGGCTCCAGACTGTTCTTAACCCCACTTCCAACTGCTCTGAACCCCAGTTGTGGGCTTGTTGGGGGAGAGACTACACTGTCTGGTAGCGGGCGAAGCTCTAAGGCGCCTTTCTCTCAGAGGTGCTTGCAGCTAGTACCAAAGGACACTGAGGAACACTGAGACTCAGGAACCTCAGAGGGCGGGGCTAACCGGAAGCCAAGGCTATAGGCTCCACCCTGAAACTCCGCCCCATCCAAGCTGAAATCAGAGAGGTTTTTGCAGGTTTCCAAGTCTAGTGGAATAAGGTTGTCTCCTGGCATAGACACAGCTGATCCTCCCAACCTACCAACTCAGGGAAGCAGCGAAAATGCCGAAACGAGGAAACAGATCACAAACGAAAGAAATGGAGGACAAAAAGCGACTGGATATAGAGTTCAAAGCCACGCTTATAAGGTTGTTCAACAATCTCTTAGAAAAGGCGGATAAAATAAATGAGACCTATGAGGATATGAAAAGGGATCAACTAGAAATAAAGAATACATTCTCTGAAATAAAAAATATTATACAGAGTCCTAAAAACAGATTGGAAGATTGCAAGAATCAAGTCCAATATTTGGAACACAAAGAGCCAGAGGACACTCCTCCGCAGAAGCAAGAAGACAAGAGAATCCAGAAAGTTGAAGATGGTGTGAGAAACCTCTGGGACAACTTCAAGCGAACCAACATCAGAATTATGGGCATCCCAGAAGATGACAGAGAGCAAGATACCGAAAACATATTGAAAGAAATAGTGACAGAAAACTTCCCCCACCTGGGGAAAGAAATAGACTTACACGTACAGGAAGCACACAGAACCCCAAATAAAAGGAATCCAAAGAGGACCACACCAAGACACATCATAATTAAAATTCCAAGAGCTAAAGACAAAGAGAGAATATTAAAAGCAGCAAGACAAAAGCAGGTAGTTACCTATAAAGGGGCACCCATACGACTGTCAGCTGATTTCCATGTAGGCCAGACGGGAATGGCAAGAAATATTCAAGGTGATGAATAACAAGAACCTACAGCCAAAAATACTCTACCCAGCAAAGCTATCACTCAGAATCGAAGGCCAGATAAAGAGCTTCACAAATAAATTTAAGCTAAAGGAATTCATCACTACCAAGCCAGAATTATATGAATTGCTGAAAGGGGTTCTTTAGGAAGAGGAAGAAAATAAAGATAAAAATATGAACAAACACGTAACTATCAACAAGTGAGTCTAAAAACCAAGGGAAGTAAAAATCATGATGAACAATATTAACTGGTGAATATAATAGAATCAGAGGTATGGAAGGGGAGTGGACTGATGATTCTTGGGGAAATGGGGAGTGGAGCGGGGCGGGAAGAGACTGAACATAAACTGCACCTATGGATGAGGACAATGGGGGATGGGGAAAAGGTAGAAAATTGAATGGAAACTTGGTGTAGGGGAGCAATTGGGGGGGGGGGATGAGGAACATATGTAATAATATGAACAATAAAGATTTAGTTTAAAAAATAAAATAAAATAAAATAAAATAAAATGAAAAAAAAAGAGAAATAATAGAAATAAAGAGAGAAGACACAGAGATAGATTTTAAGCTGGGAGCTGGGAGGGCCACTGCTCTCCTCTGCTGGAGAGGCAGAGGATGACCTCCTGAGCCACGCAGCACATCTATTTATTCTCCAATCCACCAAGGGGGTTTCACAGGAAAACAAGGAGCCTGGGAGGGCCCAGGTCCCACCCACTCCTTCCTCCTGGATAAACACAATCCAGGAACTAAGAACATCTCCTCACTCCCAGGACGGGAGTGCAACTGACATGACTCCGCCAATATCCCGGGCCCAGTCAGCAACAATCGAAAGTATGTCCAGGTGTCTTCCCAGGTGGCCCTCTACAATAATCTATCTATATAAAAGGTTAATATGCTAAGTGTCTGCTGGGTAATGACATCACATAGCAACTCCCAGCTTCCTCTCCCTAGTGACAACTAGCCTCCTTGCAGTTTCTTCAGCCCAGGAACACAGCTTGCTTTATAGGAAACACTTTACACTCTAACCAAATGTCTGTGAAGCGTTTTCCCATGCATCCTCTCATTTGATCCTCACAGAAGTCCTGGAGTAAGTAGACAGGAGACTTGGTGGAATCCTATTTTCTTTTCATTAGCCAGATAACAGAGATTTAGAAAGTTTAGAAATGTGTCTGAACTGAAAAAAAGTAAGAAATGGTGGACCTTGAAAATGACTTAGGGTTTTCTCAGTGTGCAGAATAGTCAAACACTGCTGCAGTTCAATATTTCACCCTTTGTTCTCCTTGCGTGCTCTATAATAATAACCTGCTTCATGTTGATATTTACTGCTGTGCTGCTGACAATTACCTGAAAGAGAAGTTGGGATGCTTTACTGGGCTAGAAAAAGTTTAGCAACATCAGAAAGCAGATCTAATTAAGCAAGTTTATTCTCTATCTATACAAGACTAATTTGACTTGAGCATTTGCAATACATATAAAGCTCTCACTGGCACCAATCGCATGCCTGTGTTTCTGTCTGTCATTGTTAATCGTGAATTTGGTTGACACTTCTATTATAGAGCAAGGGCAAATAACAATATTAAAATATTTCTTCTAATTAATTTCCTTTTAATGTGCATGAATCCATGCACTGGGCCACTAGTGAAAACATCATGCAAATTGGCTGAATGGCTGAATGGCAGAATGACCATCTGGACGATCATCAGGACAACCTTCCAGGTGGCCACACGATGACACGCACTGGCGCCAGGCCAGCCAACGCCGGTGCCATGTGATTGGTCAAGGGGCCCCACCATTGCTCCACAATTGTCCCGCAGAGGGAGACCCAGGCCACCCTCTGCCTGAAAATCTATGGGGGGAGGGAGGTGTCTCTGTGATCGATCGCCCTAAAGAGGGAGGCCTAGGCAACCCAGCTGGCAGCACTGTGGTGGGTGGGTGGGAACTCCCTCTGCGTGGTGATCGATCACCCCACAGAGGGAGGCTCAGGCCAGCCAAGCAATCACACCCCACACCTGTTTCTCACAGAGGGAGGCGACCAGGTGACCAATTGTGGGGGGAAGGGGAAGCGGGGCAATAACTCATAGATGGCAAGCAGTGGCAGCAGTGGGGGAAGGGGGACAGTTGCTGGCAGGCATCCAGGGGAAGAAAAGCTCCAATAGGCCCTGATATCTGGCCAGGCCTAGGGACCCTACACAAGAGGTTCCAGATTGTGAGAGGATGCAGGCTGGGCTGAGCCCTCTCCATCCCCAATGCATGAATTTCTTGCACTAGGCCTCTAGTATAACATAAATGAAGAATCCCTTTGATGGGCTCAATAGTACTGGGCATGGCTCAGGAAAGAATCTCTGAGCTTGAGAATTCTCAATAGAAACTTCCAAAACCAAAAAGCAAAGAGAAAAGAAGACTGAGCTGAAATCGCTTTGGCTCAGTGGATAGAGCATTGGCCTGCAGACTGAAAGGTCCCAGGTTCAATTCCCATTAAGGGCATGTACCTTAGTTGCAGGCACATCTCCAGTAGGGGGTGTGCAAGAGGCATCTGGTGATCGGTGTTTCTCTCTCATCAATGTTTCTAACTCTATCCCTCTCTCTTGCTCTCTGTAAAAATCAATAAAATATATTTTTTAAAAAGAAGACAAAAAATAGAAAAGAATATTCATAAGCTACAAAAGGTGTGCCATACATGTAATGGGACTACCAGAAGGAGAAGAAGGGGAGAGAGGAACAGAAGTTGTTGCCGGGAGGTGGGGGTGGGGAGGAAGTAGCTGGCCTATATAGGGGCAGGGGTACATGGGAGCTCTCTGTACTTTCTGATTAATTTTTCTGTGAACCTAAGACTGCCCCAAAAAATGGTTTGTTATTTTTCACAACCCACTAATAACAGCCATGAGCAACATTGTTCTGTGATTATTTCTATGTTTGATTACATTGCTCTTTTTCCTTACAATGTTTCAGGCATGTTAGTAAATTTCTAACCACCTGCTCATTCCTTCTGGGATTCTGAAAGGTCTTAAAACTCCTATGTCAACAACACTGGTTTGGATGGGAAAACTCTTTACTCTCCTGAACACGCAGCTCCGGGTTTGAATCCACATGAGCATGAAGGGAACAGTGCTAAGATGCATAGCCTTGAAACGTCTTAAACATGCAGGCGTGCAATGAGCAATCCAGCGCCCAGGCACGCAGAAAGGAGGTCAGGAGGCTGCCTAACCCGTCCCACGCCCAGCGGGTCCGGAATGTTTGCCTCCGGAAACCCTGCTTCATTCTAATCAGGTTACTCCTGGAAACACTGAACACTCCTGCTCTCCCTGGTCTGTCACCATTTCCCTCCAACCAGATGACTCTGCGTTTGGCGGTAACGTTGCCAGCACCTGAGCACTCACCGGTGTGGAAAGAAGGAGGAGTGGTTGTTCATTTCCTCAAGCTGAGATATAAAATAAAACTGACTGCTGGAAAGCTCGAGGTTAAGACCCGAGAGAGTTTCATGTTGAAAATCTGATTGAATCCAACTCACTTCGGGTGAAGGAAGGACTTTGGGCTCCACCTGGGAGGGGCTGTGCCTGCATTTTTAGGGCACTTTGTACAGGATGGAAACCAAGCCAGCTTCCCAAATTAGGTAAATGTCAGGTGGGGGTACTGATAGGAACCCCGAGGGATGTGGAGTCGGTTCACCGAGTGGAGTGGCTCCACGCTGAGCGCCTACCAGTTGGACCAACATGCTGCATCATGATGAGCAAAGCCCTGCCCTCTTCCCACTGGGCCGCCTACCTGTCTCCCAGGCCACCTCAGTTCACGTCAGCCCATCCTCAGGCTCACCCAGGGCACAGGTGACTGTGCAGCCACAGCGTGGGTCAGGCGCAGGGAATCTTAGCGAGCCCCCTGATGTACAGACCAAGAGAGGACTAAGGTCAAGAGAGTGAGTGGCTGTCGCCAGGCTGGTGGGCACCAGTTCGGGTCTGTCAGCTGAGTGGCACTCCTGCTGTGAGTGCACTGACCATCAGGGGGAAGCTCCTGCACTGAGTGTCTGCCCCCTGGAGGTCAGTGTGTGTCACAGTGACTGGTCATTCCGGTTGTTCTGGCTATTCAGTTGTTGGGTTGCTTAGGCTTTTACATAAATAGATGTCTTAGGTCACTTTCTCCCACTTTTTCCTATGTGCTTCTTTCTGGAACTTAAGTATTTGACTCTTGCAATTCCTATCGATTCTCTTATTTCTGTACCTTTGTCCCTATTTTGTATCCTTTGCTTTTCTGTTCCACTTTTGCGAGATCCCTTTATGACAATATCTCTTCAGAGAGGCCCTCACTGGATACTCTCTGTAACCCTTTGTCTCTAAATGCACTTTCCTTTCTTCATGACATTAAATCACATGTCTAGATACCTGCATGGCCATGCCCCTTGTTTATAAGGTTGAATAACAGACTAATCATAACTAAAAAGTGAACTATTGAGCATTTCTTTATCTGTCGTCCCTAAGAAAGGGCTCAATAAATATATGTTGATGGACAAATGAGTGAAAAAATGAATTCCACATCTAGAATTCTCAGTAATTAACATTCCTACCAGCCTCGTCCTCTCCATGCCTCAGGCAATCTCCTCAGAGTGTTTTAACACGCACCTTCTTTCTGAGTGCAACTGTCTCACTCTTGTTTTGGTTTGCATTTTCCTAATTACCTATGATACTGAGCAACTTTCCATGTGCCTGTTGACCATTTGTATATTTTCTTTGAATAAATGTCTATTTAAATTATTTTCTCCATTTTAATTGTATTATTTCGGTTATTATTGTTGTATCTGCTTTGAACTTACAGCATGTGTTATAATTATAGAACTTTCTTCAGTTTTGGGTTGTTTTATTTTTTAAGTTGGAGACAGCAGTGGGTGGCCCCACAGGGTGCCAATTCCTGGGAATGTCCTGGTAGCAGATGGACAAGTGCCAGGTGGTTCCAGAAAAGTCTATGTATTAGCTCCTGAGGCACGCCACCTAATGGTCCACTCTTGCACCAGGCATATCCCCTCTCCTCTCTTCACTTCTTCTCCAGCACTTACTCCCTGAGGTGGTGCTGAGAGACTAGGTGCTGGCTTGCGATGGTGAAGTTGGTTACATCTAGAAGGCTGCATTGAGCGACAGTCCTGTTGAATGAATAGGCGTGGAGCTGAGGGGAAGGGTCTGGGCTGATGATGCCTAAGGATGCCTCACTCACTAACTATGGATGAGAGGTTTCCCCTCAGACCCTGGGACCCTGAGGTTGGAACAAGGCTGTGGAAAGATAAGGTGCCTCGGTGGGTTGCCTGACTCAGAAAAGAAATACTTTCTGAGAGCAGACCAAGGACAGGACATGCTTTGATTTGGTGGCTGTGCCAGGACCCTGACCTCCTCCTGGAGTTTGCCTCATTCTCCACTCTGGGGAAAGGGCTGAGCTGGGTGTGACATCATAGATTAGCCACCTCGTTATTGATCTTGAGCTCCTGAAGGCTGGACGGCAGACCCTCCCCTCCCCTTTCACTGTCACACTTGCAGCTCACAGCTGCACGCAACTATCTGCTCCCTCCTGTGTATATAACCAGCCCACTGGCAAGGAGGTCAGAGCAGAGTTTCCAGGGTGACCGACCGCTCTCCCACACTGCCGGAATTATTGGAATAAATGCTCATGTTTGATTCCACCCTGCCTCTGCTTAATTTGGCAGATGGCCTAGGACCGATTGTTTCAAACTCACTATGAGATGCCATTTTATACCCACATAGAATACTTATAACCAAAAAGAGAGATGGTAACAAATGTTGGTGAAGATGTGGAGAAATTGGGACCAACATACATTGCTTGTAGGGATGTAAGATGCTGCTGCAGCTTTGAAACATAGTTTGGCAGTTCCTCAAAATCCTGAGCACAGAGTTAACCTCAGACTCAGCACCTGCACTCCTAGGTAGGTGCCCAAGGGAAATAAAACAGATATCCACACAAAGACTGCAACAAGGCCATCACAGCATTACTCCTTATGCTCCAAAAGTGGAAATAACTCCCCTGTCTCACTAAACCTCACCTATTACCACCCCTGGAACATGGCCATGGAAATCCACCATTAGGTCTCTCTCCTACCTTTATGGTAGAGGAAGACAGGAGGAGTGGTGGTTGAATATGTGTCCAGTGAGCCAAATGAATGGCCACATTCACCAAGAACAAAATACAGGCTACAGTATTTATTTATTTATTTATTTATTTTCCCATTGAGTTTTAGGAAGAGTGGAATGGAGGAGAGAAAGGGAGAGACAGAGAGAGAAACATGGATGTGAGAGAGACACAGCAATAGGTCGCCTCCTGCACATGTCCCAACCAGTGCCAGGGATCGAGCCTGCAACCAAAATACTGGAATTGAACTTTGGTCCATGGGCCAATGCTCCAACCACTGAGCAAATGGCCAGTGCAGAGCTACAGTGTATTTAAACAATATGGAATAATACCAAGAATACTCAAAACAACTTTCAAAACTAAACAGTAAATAACAAGCAACCCAATCAATAAAGGAGCAAGTGACATGAACAGACATGTCACCGGAGGTGACAGAGAGACCTTGGCTATCTTTATTTGGTAATTCAAATAAAAACTGTGATGCTCACAGGCCAGAATGAGCAGGGAGAAAGTGGGACAACACCACGGGTGCAGGCAACACGGATGCTGTTTGTGAGGGTGCAAACAGTCACAGCCACCATGGAGCACAGTCTGGCAGTTTCTTGTGAAACTAAACTTACCCACATGACCCACCAGTTGCACTCCTAGGAATGTATCCCAGAGATATGAAAGTTGATATTCACACCAAAAACTACACAGATGTTCATCGCAGCTTCATTCCCAATAGCCTCAAACTGGAACCCACGCAAGCGCCCTTCCACATGGGAGTGCTCTGACAAGCCGTCGCACACCCACAGCATGAAACACAACTCGGAAATGAAAAAGAGAATAACTACTGATACATGAAACCTCCAAATCATTGGGGAAATGTGCTGAATTACTCTTATTTGTCCACTTCTTTTATCTCGTATATCCTCACCTCAGGAAAACAGCACTGTTGAGTGTCTGTTTCATCTTATGGAGAACATCAATCTTAGGGCACAGTTTTGAGGGCTCCTGATTTTGGCCCATAGCTCTTTGACATGACCTATGAATCATGTGGAATTTAAAAAGCCAATTCCTGAGGGGTCTCCTATTGTCTGACTCGAATTATATAACACTAGTGGCCAGTACATGGATTCATGCACATTGAAAGGAAATTAATTAGAAGGTGGCTGGTGGGGTGGGACTGGGTAGATGGGCTGGAGACACTCTGGAGCCAACCTCCCATGGTCCATCCCCAGTTGGCTGCACCTGAGGTGGCACTGTGGCTTGAAGGGCATCTGTGAAGTGAGCAGGGTCCCTCTGGCAGGTGGGGTCCCTTGGCCTGGCATGCAGGGATTGGGCCGAAACTCAAAACTGGCTTTTCCGACAACCCCCAAGGGGTCCCACATTTTGAGAGGGTGGTTTTTGGGTGACACACTCCGGAATTTGTCTCCCTCCTCTCTGGTTCCAGGTGCGTCACCAGAGAACCACAACTGCCAAGTCACCACAGCTCAGCAGCTCCTGTGTTTAGCGCATGTACCATGGTGATCAGTGTGCATCATAACTACTGGTCCAAATGAGCGAATGGTTGCTTAGGCTTTTATATATATAGATTCTGAAAATGCAAAGCTATAGAAATGGGGATTAGTGGGCATCGGGGGCTGGGGACTGAGGGGAAGAAGGGAAGTGGATGTGGCTACCAAAGGCTGGTGAGGGCTCTTGGTGGGAAGGACATGGTTTTGGGTCTTAGGGGTATCAATGTCAATATCCCTGTTGTAATATTGTACTACAGTTTTACAAGATGTTATCATTGGGGGAAACTGGGCAAAGGGCATATGAGATATCTCTGTATTATTTCTTATAAGCCCAGATGAATTTACATATATCTCAAAATAAGTAATTTAATATTTAAAAGCCATATTGTATTTTAATAGGCACAAACAAACAGATGAATGGAATAAAATATAGACTCCATATATAAACTCTATTGGGTTTAGTTCCTACAAGCAAACCATGAGATAAGAATTTGTGTGAGGAGAAACCAAGATGGCGGCATAGGTAAACGCCTAACTTCAGCCTCACTCAACAATTTCAAAAAATACAACTAAAATATAAAGTGGACATTATCCAGAAATACAGGGAAGTTGACTGACTGGAAATTCTACAACTAGAAGGAAAGATAAAACCAGAAGGAAAATCAGAGGAGCTGTAAACGCCTAAGGTACAAAGACACGGTGTGCGCGTGGGGTGAGGACAGAGCCAGAGAGGAGGGGTGGCTGAGTGCCTGGCTGGTGTTCCATAGCAGGAAGGAGATAAAAGCTCCAGCTGTGCTGCACCCCAGTTCCGAGTGCACTGAACCCCAGTTCTGGGCGAGACCCTGGGGTCCCAGGCTCATATAGAGGGAATCTGGGCTGAAAGGCAGAAACTCAGGGGAGTGGCAAAAGTCAGAGCCCCCAAGTCATGCACATTTCGCGCAGAGGACAGACTGTTGACTGAGCTGCTAGATTGTCCTAGTGGGAAGGAGACAAAAGCTCCGGACTGTGCTGAGCCCCAGTTCCAACTGCACTGAACCCCAGTTCTGGGCAAAATCCTCGGGCCCCAGGCTCATACAGAGGGAACCTGGGCTGTAAGACAGAAGCTCAGGGGAGTGGTGATAGGCAGAGCCCCCGAGTCTCGCACATTTTGCACAGAGGACAGACTGTTGATTGAGCCACTGGATTGCCCTAGCGGGAAGGAGACATAAGCTCCGGACTGCTCTTAACCCCACTTTCAACTGCACTAAACCCCAGTTCCAGGCTCATTGGGGGAAAGACTAGACCAGGGGTGGGCAAACTTTTTGACTCGAGGGCCACAATGGGTTCTTAAACTGGACCAGAGGGCCGGAACAAAAGCAACCTGACCATGCTGGCACTCTCATCTTGGGCTGCTGGTGAAGGAGTGGAGGGGAGAGCAAGAGAACCCTCCACTCTTTTGGCTCCGCGGGCCGGATAGAACAGCCAAACGGGCCGGATCCGGCCTTCGGGCCATAGTTTGCCCACAGCTGCCCTAGACTCCAGGGCTATGTATGGTTAGGGTTAGGTTTAGGGCTACATTAGGGTTAGGGCCAGGGTTCTAGTTAGGTTAGAGTTCAGATTAGAGATAGGGATAGGGTTAGGGTTAGGATTAGGGCTAGGGCTAGGACTAGGATTAGGGTTAGAGTTAGGTTAGGCTGGGCTTGGAATAGGTGTAGGTTTAGGTTTCAGGTTTGTTTTAGGATTAGTGTTAGTGTTAGGGTAAATTTTATGGTTAGGGCTAGGGTTAGGTTTACTGCTAGGGTTATGGTTAGGATAGGGCCTGGGTTAGGGTTAGGGTTATGGTTAATATTTGGGCTATGACTCGGGTTACTGTTATTGTTACGTTTAGGGTTAGAGTGAGTGTTATGATGATGTCTAGGTCTTGGGTTATGATTAGGGTTAGGGTCAGTGTTAAGATTAGGGCTAGTTTTAGAATTAGGTTTAGGGTTAGGGCTAGGGTTATATTAGGTTTCAGGGCTGTTTTGGTTTAGGTTTAGTGCTGGGGTTAGGTTAGGGTTAGGGCTAGCATTAGGATTAGCATTAAGATTAGGGCTATGGCCGAAACTGGTTTGGCTCAGTCGATAGAGCATTGGCCTGCAGACTGAAGGGTCCTGGGTTTGATTCCGGTCAAGGGCATGTCCCTTGGTTGCGGGCATATCCCCAGTAGCGGGTGTGCAGGAGGTGGCTGGTCAATGACTCTCTCTCATCGATGTTTCTGACTCTCTATCCCTCTCTCTTCCTCTCTGTAAAAAATCAATAAAATATATCTAAAAAAAAAGATTAGGGCTATGTTTGTTTTTAGGGTTAGTGTTAGGCTTAAGGCTATAGCTAAAACTAGGGTTAGTGTTTAGGGCTACTTATGAGTAGGGCTTGCGCTAAGGTTAATGTTAAGGATAGGGTCAATGTTATAGTTAGGCCTAGGGGAAGGGTTAGGATTAGGGTTAGGTTTAGGGCTATGTTTAGGGTTAGGGTTAGGGCTAGCATTAGGGTTAGGGTCATTGTTATATGGGTTAAGTTTAGGGATAGGGTTAGTGTAAGGTTTATGGCTAGGGTTTGGGTTTGAGTTAAGGTTAAGATTATGGTAGGGCTTGGGTTATGGTTAGGTTTAGGGCTATGGTTAGGATAAAGGTTAGAGCCAGGTTAGGGTTATATTTAAGGTTAAGATGAGGGCTAGTCCTAGGATTAGGGTTAGGTTTAGGGCTAGGGCTACAGTTAGGGTTATTATTAATATTAGGGCTATGTAAGGAGCGGCTATAGGGTTAAGCCTTGGATTGACCTGTGGCAGAGCCACAAACAAGTCCCAGCCTGGAGGGCAGAGCCCTCTTAGCATAATTAAGCTTGACTTTATGCTGCTCCCTAGATCCTTCCTGGGTAGCTAATGGGCTGTGAGAGGTACAGCAAGTTCTGCCAAAACAAGTGAAACTCACAAGAACATTGTAACTGCGGTGACCACTACCATTTTACCTCTGGCTATAAAATAAAGGCTCAGCTGGCCAGCTGGATCCTTCTCTGTGGGCTCATCCGGGCACAGGAGATCCACCTAGACCCAGCTTATTCTCGTTTGTCTGTCTTTTCTTTAATCCTTCACTGCCCCTCCTCAAGCTTGCCGAACCCTTGGCTGTGCTGCCATGGCACAAGGATAGGGACAGGATTAAGATTAAAATTAAGGTTAGAGACCCGCTGTGCTGGTGAGGAGCCGGCACGGTGCCTTCCGTTAGCTGCCCCAGCGAGTCCTCCCTCAGCTGCCGCATGGCCGAGCCGAAGCTCCCGCCACTGCCACCATGTGAACTTTAAAACTACAGTGGAAATTGAACCACAGGAGCGACCGTCGCTGCC
This sequence comes from Vespertilio murinus, assembly GCA_963924515.1. Lineage (NCBI taxonomy): Eukaryota > Metazoa > Chordata > Mammalia > Chiroptera > Vespertilionidae > Vespertilio > Vespertilio murinus. The sequence goes on from OZ004708.1 coordinate 108,407,912, forward strand.
CACCAGCCACCGCCACCCGCCACCGCCGCCGCGAATAAAGGAAATCCACCGAGAACAGAGCTCACTACGCCCTGGGCTCAGGGAGTGGGTGGCCTCAGACCTTAGCCTCTGCGTCGGCAGCTGCTCCCCTTCTGCACTGAACAAGACACCTTTGAGGGCAGTCTACCCGCCTGCAGGCATCTCAGCCCGCCTGCAACTGTCCCAGCCTGCCCGCCGTGCTAGCAAGAAGCTAGAGCGGCCCCTCCACTACGCGACCCCAGTGCCCCAGAGGGGCTGTGTGCCCTGGGTGAGTCATATGTCCCAGGGGGCCATGTGCCCCAGGTGAGCCATGTCCCCCAAAGGGGCAGGGTGTCCTGGGTGAGCTGTATGTCCCAGGGGGCCGTGTGCCCCGGGTGAGCTGTGTGTCTCAGGGAGCCCTGTGCCCCAGGTGAGCCGTGTGTCCCAGGGAGCCGTGTGCACCGGGAGAGCCATGTGTCCCAGGGGAAACAGTGGGACCCAGGGGAAGGGGCAGTGAGAACCAGAGGAGGAGCGGACTCTATTCCTGTGGTCCTGAGATAGTACCATAAAACAAGCAGACTGCCAAATGACAGCAGGGAGGGGAAGGAGATGGGGGGAGATAAGAGAACAACGGAAGGACTGGTATGCATGAATATAAGTACAACCAACGAACACAGAACTCTGTGGAGGGAGGGCATGAATGGGAGGGGGGGGGCAATGGTAAGATATGTACACATATAATACCTTAATAAAAAAAATGGAAAAGAAAAAAAAATTAAGGTTAGAGTTTAGGTTAGGACTACGTCTGGGTCCTTAGATTCACATTGGAATCACTTGGAGAGTTAGGGTTAGGGCTAGGGCTAAGCTAGGGCTAGAATTAGTATTAGCTTTTATGGATTAGGTTTAGGGTTATAGCTGGGCTTAAAGTTTTGGTTAGTGTTATGTCTAGGGTTAGGCATAGGGTTAATATTAGTGTGAGGGGTATTGTTATGGTTAGTGTTAGGGCTAGGACTAGGGTTAAAGCTAGGGCTAGGACACGTGTTAATAGGGTTAGGGTTAGGGTCTTGCTACGTTTAGGGTTAAGTGAGGGCCAGGGCTAGGGTTAGGGTTAGTGTTAGAATTAGGGCTAGGGATAGGACTTGTGTTAGGCTTAGGGCTATGGCTAAGGTGAGGGATAGTGTTAGAGTCAGCTTCTGGTTCCTTGTCTCCACAATGGAATCTTCTGGTGAGGTAACCTTTGGGTTAGGGGTAGGGATAGAATTATGGTTAAGGCTAGGTTAGTGTCAGAATTAGGGCTAGGTTTTAGGGTTGGGTTAAGTTTAGGGTTTGGGTTGAGGTGAGGCCTAGAGTTAGGGTTAGCATTATGGTTAGTGTTAGTGTTAAGATTAGCCCTAGGGTTAGGGCTAGGTTTAGGGCTAGGGTTATGATTTGGGCTACAGCTAGTGTTAAGGTTAGGTTTACGATTAGGGTTTGGGTTTGGGCTTGGGTTAGGGTTAGGTTTAGGACTAGGTTTAGGGTTAGGGTTAGGACCAAGGTTAGGGTTAGGGTTAGGCTCGGGTTCATGTTAAGGTTATTTTAATATTAGGGTTAGGGTTAGGACTAGGGCTAGGATGAGGGTGAGGTGGAGGATGAGGGCAAGAGTGAGGGTGAGGGTTATTGTTTACAATAAAAAAAAGTGCTATAATATGAACCTGACATCTTTGAAGGGGTGAGAGGGCATGTCAGGCCTTATAAACATGGTGACAGAAAGTAACCACAAGGTGGTTAGTCTAGTCCCAGGCATTTATCCTTCTTCTTTTTTTAAAAAAATATATTTTTTTTATTGTTTTTTTACAGAGAGGAAGGGAGAGGGATAGAGAGTTAAAAACATTAATGAGAGGAAAACATCAATAGGCTTCCTCCTGCACACCCCCTACTGGGGATGTGCCCACAACCAAGGTACATGCCCTTGACCGGAGTCGAACCTGGGGCTTTTCAGTCCATAGGCCAATGTTCTATCAACTGAGCCAAACTGGTTAGGGACATTTATCCTTCTTGATAATGATTAATTTTTAGCTTATGTGAGTCTTGCCTATTCTCTTTTCATTTGGAATTACAAATGTTTGAAATTTCAGTAACTTTCTTTTCTAGAACCCTAGATGGCACAATCATCAGCACAAGAGCACAAGATTTCTCATTGTTACCTTGTTGCCTGCATACCATCTCTATTTATTAACTAGAGGCCTGGTGCACAAAATTTGTGCTCTGAGATGGGTGTGTCCTTTATCCCAGCCTGCACCCTCTCCAATCTGGGACCTCTTGGGGGATGTCTGACTACCGGTTTAGCCCCATAACTGCTCCTGTGCTGGCCCAATCACCCTCAACTACCTTCTCCTGCTGGCCATCTTTTGACAACATGGGTGCAGCCATCTTGTGATGATGTGGGGGCAGCCATCTTGTGACTACAGGGGTGGCCATCTTGTGACACAGTCATGAGGGTCAATTTGCATATTACTTCTTTATTATATAGGATTATTTAGGATGCTGATTGTTAACTCCCTTCACCTACCAATGTAAAAGTATGTGTCTCTCCATTTTACTTTTTTAAAAATATTTTTTTATTGATATCAGAGAGGAAGGAAGAGAGAGTGAGAGATAGAAACATCAATGATGAGAGAGGATCATTGATTGGCTGCCTTCTGCAAGCCCCCCACTGGGGATGGAGCCCACAACGTGGGCATGTGCCCTGACCTGGAATTAAACCTGGGGTCCTTCAGTCTGCAAGCTGACCCTCTAACCACTGAGCCAACTTCCTAGGGCTCCATTTTATGTTTGACCCGATCCTAGATTTTTAAAAATATATATATTTTTATTGATTTTTTACAGAGAGGAAGAGAGAGGGATAGAGAGTTAGAAACATTGATTAGGTGCCTCTTGCACACCCCTACTGGGGATGTGCCCACAACCAAGGTACATACCCTTGACCGGAATCGAACCTGGGAACTTTCAGTCCACAGGCAGACGCTCTATCCACTGAGCCAAACCGGTTTTGGCCAATCCTAGAGATTAACTGTCCTCCTTTCTCCAACCTTAGTCATCTACAGCCAGTGAATTTCACCTAACCTTTTTCAATCTCCTTTGATTCCAATTTATAAAATGAGCTGCAAAACAGCCCTTCTCTGGAACATTTTATCAATCTTCAAAATTTTGGCTCATAAAATTTTTTTGTATGTTGGACTTCCTTTCGTCGGACACCAAAGACACTGGAAGGTTCCACCCTACTTCCTCATGACACCCAGTCAGTACCATGGAAGAGTTAGCTATTTTAGTTCATATTTCTGTATTTTGAATGATCATACATTCTGGGATTGCTTATGTAATTTAAAAGTAAAGATCATGGTTTCCAATCAGATTAGTAACACTCCTAGCGCTCAAATGCACACCGAGGGCAAGGGCTGTGTATTTAATCTAAAGTGGGACAGTCCTGATTTTTTTTTTTTGATTTTTTTTAAATTTTATTTTATTAAGGTATTTTCTGTGTACATAGTTTACCATTGCCCCCCCTCACCTCCCATTTATACCCTCCCTCCCCAGAGTTCTGTGTTCATTGGTTGTACTTATGTTCATTCATACCAGTCCCTCGGTTGTTCTCCTATCTCCCCCCAGGTCTCCTTCCCCTCCCCCCTGTCATTTGACAATCTGCTTGTTTTATGGTGACTATCTCTGGACCCCATGAATAAAATATGCTCCTCATTTGGCAGTCTGCTTGTTTTATGGTGACTATCTCAGGACCATATGAATAGAGTCTGCTCCTCCTCTGGTTTTCACCGCCCCTTCCCCTGGGTCCCACTGCTTCCCCTGGGACACACGGCTCGCCCGGGGCACACTGCACCCTGGGACACTCGGCTCACCCGGGGCACTCGGCCCCATGAGACACTCGGCTCACCCGGGACACCCTTCCCCTTTGGGGGGTACGGCTTACCCGGAGCACATGGCCCCCTGGGACACTCGGCTCACCCGGGGCACTCGGGCCCCTGGGACACTCGGCTCACCCGGGGCTCTCGGCCCCCTGGGACACTCGGCTCACCCGGGGCACTCGGCCCCCTGGGACACTCGGCTCACCCGGGGCACTCGGCCCCCTGGGACACACGGCTCACCCGGGACACCCTTCCCCTTTGGGGGGTACGGCTTACCCGGGGCACATGGCCCCCTGGGACACTCGGCTCACCCGGGGCACTCGGCCCCCTGGGACACTCGGCTCACCCGGGGCACTCGGCCCCCTGGGACACTCGGCTCACCCGGGGCACTCGGCCCCCTGGGACACTCGGCTCACCCGGGGCACTCGGCCCCCTGGGACACTCGGCTCACCCGGGGCACTCGGCCCCCTGGGACACTCGGCTCACCCGGGGCACTCGGCCCCCTGGGACACTCGGCTCACCCGGGGCACTCGGCCCCCTGGGACACTCGGCTCACCCGGGGCACTCGGCCCCTCTAGGGTGTTGGAGTCGCATACTGGAGGCGCTGTGCCAGCTCCTTGCTAGCATGGGGGGCAGGCTGGGACAGCTGCAGTTGGTCTGAGATGGTTTCAGGTGGGGGGACCACCCCCAAAGGTGTCTCGTTCTGTGTGGGAGCGGAGCAGCTGCAGACATGGAGGCTAAGTTCTGAGGTCGCCCACTCCCTGAGCCCAAGGCGTGGTGAGCTCTGTTCTTGGTGGATTTCCTTTATTCGCGGCAGCAGTGGCGGGTGGCGGTGCCAGGTGAAATATTGAAGGTCGCTCCTGTGGTTCAATTACCACTGTAGTTTTAAAGTTCACATGGCGGTGGTGGTGAGAGCTTCGGTTTGGCCATGTGGCATCACAGGATGGGCTCGCCTGGGTGGGTAATGGAAGGCACTGTGCCATTTCCTCACCAGCGCCCTCCATTTCCCTCCCAGCATGGTGGGTGTACTGGGAAGATTGTGGGCGGGCTGTGATGGCTACATGGGGAGAGTCCGCCCTCAATGGTGTCCTCTTTGTCGTGAATGTGGAGCTTCTTTGGATGCAGAGGCTAATTTCTGAAGCCACACTCTCTATGAGCCCAGTGTGTAGTGAGCTCTGATTTTGGTGGATTCCCATTCTTGGGGGCGGCGGCGGGTGCGGCAGCGATGGCAGTGCCTGTGGCTCAATTTCCCCTGCAGTTTTAAAATCCGCGTGGTGGTAGTGTCTGATGCCCTGGCCTGGCCATGCGGCAGCGGAGAGAGGACTCTCCGGGTCTTCCAATGGGAGGTGCAGCACCAGCACAGTGCGTGTGAAGGCCTGGCAGAGCAGGCCGCGGGCGGTGGCGGAGAGTCCCCGCGATGTCCCAGTCTTTCAAACTTAGTGGAACGCTTCCCCTGAGCCAGGACAAGCAGCACCACCACAAATATTGGCCAGCTCAGCGCTGCCCCTCCACAGGTGACAGTAGGGGCATCCTCACCTCGGTAGGCCCTCGCTCTCGGAGGTCTCAACCAGTGGAAGGCAGCACGGCACAGAACTGCCCCACCTTCTCAGTCCTCCACTCCCGCTCCTCTCTAGCACTGCGGGCCGGGCTGGGAGGTCGCGCTCACGGGCTTCTCGTCCAGGCAGGAGCCAAAGGCGCGGCGAAAGCGCAGCAGCAGTGGAGGTGGCGGAGGCGTAGGCCCCCATCAGCTCCCGTAGTGGCGGCAGGGCTGGCCCACTCCCTGGGCCCCAGGGCGGGGCGAGGTCTGGCTTCCCTCATTTCCGGTGTCAGTGGCAGGTTCAGTTTTGCTGCAGTTTTAAACTCCACATGGCGGCGGCGGCGCCCTGCTTGGTTTGTAATTGTAGTCTTCCCACTTCTGGGCTGGTTGTGGACGGGGAGACGCTGCGCGATTTCTTCGCCTGCACAGTAAGCGCGGGGGCTGGGCCGGCGGGGAGATACTACACCATCTCTTCGCCCGCCCGGCGGCGAGTGCGGGGGGCCGAGCCCAGGCGCCCGCTCCTCTCCAGCACTGCGGGTGGGCTGGGAGGTCGCGCTCACGGGCTTCTCGTCCAGGCAAGAGCCGAAGGCGCTGCGGTGGCGGCGGCGTAGGCCCCCATCAGCTCCCGTGGCAGCCGGCGGGGCTGGCCCACTCCCTGGGCCCCGGGGCAGAGCGAGGTCTGGCTTCCCTCATTCCCGGTGGCAGCGGCTCCGGCAGGTTCAGTTTCACTGTAGTTTTATACTCCACATGGCAGCAGCGACGTCCTGCTTTGTATCTAGTTGTAGCCTTCCCATTTCGCCAGCTTTCCTGTGGGTCTGGTGCGATCCCTTTCGGTTTTATCCGTTGTTTTTTTCTAAATTGTTGAGGAGATGGCGGCCCAGGAGACTTCCTGGGCCGCAATCTTGCTTCGTCTTCGACAGTCCTGATTTTTAACAATTTGTCCCGGCATTTTAAAAAAGTCCCGATTTTTGGAAAGAATACACGACAAGCTAGGGAATATACAGTTTTCGGCAGCCATGTGGCTAGTTAGCCAGGATATGAATTTTATATTATTTTTGTTAATTTTATAATGTCAAACTTTAATAATAAATAATTGTTGAGAACTGCTTATCGAGAACTGCTTATCAAAGTTTGCATTGTTGATCAGTTGTAAGAAATGTGGAATACACGCTGTCCTTACCAGTAACTAATGCTGCGAATGAACACGTTATTTCTATGGTAAATAAAGTGTGGGAGGAGAAACCAAGATGGTGGCATAGGAAAACGCCTAACTGCAGCCTCACTCAACAATTTCAAAAAATACAACTAAAATATAAAGTGGACATTATCCAGAAATACAGGGAAGTTGACTGACTGGAAATTCTACAACTAGAAGGAAAGAGAAAACCAGAAGGAAAATCAGAGGAGCTGTAAATGCATAAGGCACAGAGACATGGTGCACGCGTGGGGAGAGGACGGAGCCGGAGAGGAGGGGCGGCTGAGTGCCTGGCTGGCGTTCCCTAGCGGGAAGGAGACAAAAGCTCTGGACTATGCTGCACCCCAGTTCCGACTGCACTGAACCCCAGTTCTGGGCGAGACCCTGGGGTCCCAGGCTCATACAGAGGGAATCTGGGCTGAAAGGCAGAAGCTCAGGGAAGTGGCAAAAGGCAGCATCCCGGAGTCGCGCACATTGCACGCAGAGGACAGACTGTTGATTGAGCCGCTGGATTGCCCTGGCCGGAAGGAGACATAAGCTCCGGACTGCTCTTAACCCCACTTCCGACTGCACTGAACCCCAGTTTCGGGCTCATTGGGGGAGAGACTAGACTGTCTGGTAGCAGGCGAAACTCTAGGGCACCTTTCTCTCAGAGGTGCTTGCAGCAAGTACCAAAGCACACTGAGGAACACTGAGATTCAGGAACCTCATAGGGTGGGGCTAATGGGAAGCCAAAGCTATAGGCTCCACCCTGAAACTCCACCCCATCCAAGCTGAGCACAGAGGCTTTTGCAGTTTTCCAAGTTTAGTTGAATAAGGCTGTCTCCTGGCATAGACACAGCTGATCCTCCCACCCAACCAATTCAGGGAAGCAGCGAAAATGCCAAGACAAGGAAACAGATCACAAACAAAGAAATGGAACACAAAAAGCGACTGGATATAGAGTTCAAAACCACGGTTATAAGGTTTTTCAAGAATTTCCTAGAAAAGGCCAATAAAATAAACAAGACCTATGAGGATATGAAAAGGGATCAACTAGAAATAAAGAATACATTGTCTGAAATAAAAAATATTATACAGAGTCCTAAAAACATAATGGAAGATTGCAAGAATCAAGTCAAAGATTTGGAACACAAAGAGCCAGAAGACACTCCTCTGCAGAAGTAAGAAGACAAGAGAATCCAGAAAGTTGAAGATAGTGTAAGAAGCCTTTCAGACAACTTCAAGTGAACCAACATCAGAATTATGGGCGTCCCAGAAGATGACCGAGAGCAAGATACCAAAAACATATTGAAAGAAATAGTGACATGGATGAGGACAACAGTGGGGGGAGGGGGTAAGGGCAGAGGGTGGGGTGGGAATCAGGTGGAAGGGAGCTATGGGGGAGAAAAAGGAGAAACAATTGTAATAATCTGAGCAATAAAGATTTATTAAAAAAAAAAAAAAGAAAGAAAGAAATAGTGACAGAAAACTTCCCCCACCTGGGGAAAGAAATACTTACAAGGAAGCACACAGAACCCCAAACAAAAGGAATCCAAAGAGGACCACACCAAGACACATCATAATTAAAATTCCAAGAGCAAAAGAAAAAGAGAGAATATTAAAAGCAGCAAGAGAAAAGCAGGTAGTTACCTACAAAGGAGCACTCATACGATTGTCAGCTGATGTCTCAACAGAAACAATGCAGGCCATACGGGAATGGCAAGAAATATTCCAGGTGATAAATAACAAGAACCTACAGCCAAAAATATTCTACCCAACAAAGCTATCACTCAGAATCAAAGGCCAGATAAAGAGCTTCACAAATAAAATAAAAAAAAGCTAAAGGAGTTCATCACCACCAAACCAGAATTATATTAATTGCTGAAGGGGGTTCTTTAGGAAGAGGCAGAAAATAAAGATAAAAATTATGAACAACAAATATGTAACTATCAACAAGTGAATCTAAAAACTAAGGGAAGTAAAAAACATCATGAACAATATTAACTGGTGAATATAATACAATCAGAGGTATGGAAGGGGAGTGGACTGATGATTCTCGGAGAAAAGGGGAGTGGGGGGTGCAGGAAGAGACTGAACATAAACTGTGCACCTATGGACGAGGACAATGGTGGGTGGGGAAAGGGCAGAGGGTGGGGTGGTAACCTGGTGGAGGGGAGTAATGGAGGGGGGAAAAATGAGGAACATTCGTAATAATATGAACAATAAAGATTTATTTAAAAAAATAAAGTGTGGCCATCAGAAAAATCACAATTAAGTGTTGAGACGTTGAAAGCCATTTTATGTGTGAAATATAATTTAACAAATTCTTGTGAAAAATTTCATGACCTTTTAAATGACAGCAATCTAACTAAAAAAAAATTCACTCAAATGAGAAATATGCGAAAGAATAAAGTAATACTATACATTTTTTATTTATTACATTTGTAAATTGTATTCACATTGACATTTTCAAAAATATATTATAATACTATTTTTGCGTTCTATGAAAATTTTTGTTGCTCCATATAGACCAAATTTTTAATCAAGACCGCCTCCCCCCCGCCCCCTCCCCCATGGTGTCCCGCTTTATCAATGTTAAAATCTGGTCACCTTGATTTAATCCTTCCGCCCAGATAGCCCAGCGAGGGGCGTGGCACCGAGAGGCCATTGGAACCGGGTTCCAAGAAGCGGCGTGCGGCCCTCCCGAAGCCCCCGGAGCAGGCTCCAGTGGCCCGCGAGAGGCCAGCCCCGCCCAACAGTGCGCACGCGCGAGAGGCGGTGCCCAGCCTCGTCCGCCCCGCCCAGACGCTGACGTCACTGGTGGGCGCCGCGCAGTTTGATGTCCCTGAGCCCCGCCTTCAGGAAGGAAGCCGGAGCGGCTGAGGATGGCGACTACCGCGGAGCAGTGGGTCCTGGTGGAGATGGTACAGGCGCTCTACGAGGTGAGCGCGGCTGGCTGTCCGAGTGCCCGCGACCCTCCCGGCACGGACAGTGGCGGCGCGTGTGGGCAGTGGCCAGCGGCCTGGGCGGGACTGACGCGGCCTCGCCGGGCCGTGGCGTCCTGGCTGGAAGGGCTGGTGGGCGCACACGGTCCAGCAGCGGACAGAGGCGAGGGGCCGGCCGGCCGGCGCGGGGCCTAGGGCCCTGGTTTGCGCTCCGGGACCGCTCGGTCCTGTCGGGGCTGGGCCGGAAGACGTGGGAGGGCCCGGGGAGAGGCGTCCTCCGAGGCCGAGGTGGCTCCTGGTGAGCGGAAGGGCGCAGTCTGGGAGGTCCCTGGGAAGTCAGGTCCTGGTGACTGCGGAGCAGGAAAAGGGGGGGAGAATTGTGATAAGTTGAAGTTTGTTTTTATCGGGATGTGAGGTTAGAAAAGAAGCCGAATGATTTAGGATTTAGGAATATGAAATGCACGTAGTTTGTCATTCTTATACGTCTAATTTTCTCTCGTAAATAGACAAGGCTAGCTATTTCACAAAATGTCAGTCTTAGAGAATGTTTGTTCATTTGACTTATATTTAGCCGAACTTCACCGCAGTGCCCAATAGAACTGTTTCTTAACCATACGTGCCCATTAGACTCTTGAACTGTGTCTAGTGCGACTGAGGAACTAAATTTGTTCAGTTAATTTAGATGTGTCATTAAATAGTTACCTGGTGACTTAGTGGCCCTGATTTTGGGTAACACAGATCAAGACGCTGGGACTAGTGCCATGATCAAACAGGCAAACATGCAGAGCTCAGAGATATTTAAAGTGAATCTCAGTTTTCCTTTGACAATTGTTTGGAGCTTAACAGTACTGCTTAGTGACATGGGTGATGATGGTGTCTTCCATGGCAAGGCTCATCAGGCCTTGATGAAAAGCAGTTGACAACAGATGTGGCATAATTGATGTCCAACATTAGATTCAAGAGCTACTAGAATTTAATGTTTATTTTTGTATAAATGAATAATTTTTTGTTTTCTATTTTTGCTCACTTCTTGAAAATTGCATAACTGACCATGAGTGACACTAAGGAGAAGTCTCCCTGAATGTAACATTTCTAGGAAAGGAAGCTGCACTTGTGGATTTTATTAATTCACTAGACAATTAGTATCTCAGTTTTTCTTAGTATGCTTTCTTTGTGGAGTGGGATGTTTAGTGACTTGGGCAGATCTTTGCCTACTAGAATCCAATTGCTGAGGAAACCAAATGGATATTTAGACTAGAGTTCTATTCTTAAGAGAATTATATTCTTGGGGGATTTGCATATTTAAAAAATATTTTATTGATATTTTACACAGAGGAAGGGAGAGAGATAGAGAGCTAGAAACATCGATGAGAGAGAAACATCGACCAGCTGCCTCTTGCACACCCCTTACCGGGGATGTGCCTGTAACCAATGTACATGTCCTTGGCCGGAATCGAACCCGGGACCCTTCAGTCCGCAGACCGACACTCTACCACTGAGCCAAACCGGTTTCGGAGAATTTGCATATTTTTAAAAATCGTCTTAAAGAGAGATTTCTCTTCTTGCTCCCAATTTCTGTATACTTGGTATGTAGAATTTGAGGACTCTTGTGGAGTGCACCCAAAAAAGAAATAATATTGTGTGTATGTGTACCAAAATCTATAATTTGAAAGTTATTTGTACATTGACCTGAAAATTTACAAACAAAATTTTTAGCAGTTTTCCGATCTCCACATTCTGAAAATTTTTAAACGATGATGATTCATCATCACTTGTTTCTAATGTTTGAAAATAATTTTTGTTTACATTTATAAATACTTTTAAATTTTCCAGTGACAAACTATGGGAGTGGAGCATCCTGTAACTGCCTGGGGTTTAGTTGATATGTGGTCTCTTCCATGTGCACTGTGTGTGCCTAGTTGGACAGCAGTTAGAAGTCACCTTGAGCTTTTTCCTGAAAGAAGGATGACATGGATAATTTCATTAAGATATCTTTATGCCAAAACTGGTTTGGCTCAGTGGATAGAGTGTCGGCCTGTGGACTGAAAGGTCCCAGGTTCAATTCCGGTCAAGGGCATATACCTTGGTTGTAGGCACATCCCAGTGGAGGGAGTGCTAGAGGCAGCTGATCAATGATTCTCTCTCATCAATGTTTCTCTCTGTCCCTCTCTCTTCCTCTCTGTAAAAAATCAATAAAATATATATTTTTAAAAATGATATCTTTATGCCTGTTCATATGGAAAATACTAAAAATTGGGGGGAACCACAATAGAAAAAGACCTCCCTTCACGCATTTATAAAGTGTTTTTTATTCTGCCATGTTGGAAGATGAATTTAAAGGGACTATCAGAAGAATACAAAAAAAATGTAGTAAGATGTGCAGCACTGTGGAAACTGATTTCCAAATAATTTTGTTACCTCACATGGTAGAAGTGGTTAAAGAGGGTTGTGAAGCTGTGATATGTTTGTTACAGTCATTTCCCAGGTAAAAATATAAATTACCTCTAGGATCTCATAATTGATGTTGTTTGACATGTTGGGATTCTGTGTCAGATTTATTTTAAAGAGTTTTTTTTCTAACGATATTTTAAAGCTACAATACTAGAGATTTTTTTTATGTGTAGAAGAAATTGCCTGTTAGAAATGGGAAAAGCAATGAGTAGAAATGAAGGAACTTTGAAAGTAAATTTTAAAAAGTAACAGGTTAAAGGTCATAGGGGCAGTGTTTGTAGGTGCATTACATTTTATACACAGGTTTTACAAGTGTTCATTTCACTTCTGTTCTTTATTCATTCTTAGGCTCCTGCTTACCATCTTATTTTAGAAGGAATTCTAATACTCTGGATAATCAGACTTCTCTTCTCTAAAACTTACAAATTACAGGAACGATCTGATCTTACAGTCAAGGTAAGAAATGAAATCTCTATTTAATTATCTGGTGTATGATGATAGCTGCTACATCTTTCCCGAAAGGACTGTGGTGAAGTGTTTCCTGCACTGTAAGACAATCGGGGATGGAATACGGGACAGGCAAACTGGGGGAGCCACGTGCCTCCCCGGAGGCGTAGCCTGTTACAGACTTCTTTGCTCACTAGGGACAAGCCTTAAGAGTAGGTGAGGAAGGGGAAGCGCAGGTAGCTACTGGATTTGCCATTTCCAAAGGCAGGGTTACATGAGTTGTCGGGAAAAGCCCCCATTTTTGAAGTCTGAATGTTTTCCCTGTGGTCATTGTAAAGAAAAGTGAGTTGGAAAGAATCCTCTTCATCCCCCACTTCACCTCCCCACCCAAATTGAATTTGATGTGTTCTGAGAGGTAAGGGACCCAGCGCAAGCCCAAGCCAGGCGAACTTTAGAAAGCAGAGTGCCTACCGGAGGAACTGTGGCGCTGCCCGTGCAGTCGTGGTGGGGGACAGGGCAGGAGCACTTGGTGACTCTGCCTCCGTGTGGGGAGGAGGAACAGTTTGATCGCAGTATAGTTTTTGTCACTTGGATTGTTGCGTGGGAGGCAGGGATTGGGAGAGATGTTTCCCCACAAAAGTCTGAAAGTTTGGTTCGCAGGAGGCATTGAGTGCAGTGCAAAGATGAAGCACTGGGCCTTTCTCTACTTCTGGCCCTCCCCGGAGGAAATGCAGGGGAGTGGGACTGCCACAGTGATGTGCAGTTGCTGCCCTGGTTTTTCTGACCAGCTATTGCTGTCCTGATCATTCATATCAAAACTGTCCCCTGGGGAACATGCAGCATATGTTTTTAGGGCAGAATGTTCTGGCAGCCGGGGTAAAGCAGAATAAAGAGATGTCTCATTGCCTGGTTGTAATCCTTACTATGCCAGTGCACATTGGAACCCCTATTTGGAGGAATATCCTAAACTTGACCACAGATCTCTCCCTTTCCTCTGCCCCTTTTAATGAATATTTTGTGGGATTTTCATGCCACACAAGGAACACTCTTCTGATAGCCCTGCAGTAAGTCTGGGCTCTGCAGGCCAGAAGTCCTTTCCATGCCTTTCCCTTGGTATTTAGGAACTTCGTGTGGATGACTAAGTGGCTGTGAAACAGTTTTCTAGCCCAACTTTTAAAGGGTTTGATGAATCCAAATATTCTTAGTTTTATTTTTATTTATTTATTTTTTAAAATATATTTTATTGATATTTTACAGTGAGGAAGGGAGAGAGATAGAAAGCTAGAAACATTGATGAAAGAGAAACATCTACCAGCTGCCTCTTGCACACCCCCTACCGGGGATGTGCCTGCAACCAAGGTACATGTCCTTGACCAGAATCGAACCCAGGACCTTTCAGTCCGCAGACCGACGCTCTACCACTGAGCCAAACCGGTTTCGGCCAAATATTCTTACTTTTAGTTTAAACATATCAATCCACACATCTACACATTAAAAAAGAGAGAGAGTGATAGGTGAACATCTATAATAATGAAAGCATGATATGCTAATTAGATCAGATGTCCTTCCGGATGACCTTTCTGACAAAGCTGGGGCTGTGAGGGAAGCCCAGGTCCTGGGTGCCCGGGGGAAGCCGGTGCCAGCATCTGGGGGAAGGAAGGCCTACTTTTGCACACATTTCGTGCATCGGGCCTCTAGTAGTTTTAGAAAAATCCTCTGAAAGCAGACTTAGCTGGATCAGAATTTGGCAATCACTGGCATTGGACCCTCCCAGCAGTGGGAGGTAGAAGCTGAGTGCTGTGAGTGAGAAGTGTCCTTCTCACTTGGATAGACCTACAGAGGGTTTGAATGCAGGGCGTGCTGAGTGCATTCTCACATCTCTGCACACAACAAGGGGACAGTGTGTGTTGCATGTATTACATGGGCCTGCTGTTTTCTTCTAGGAGGTCATTGGCAGAAACAGGAGACATTTATTGGTTGATTATTCAGCCAGTATTTTTGAGTGCCTGGAAATCAGGAGAATATGCTTTTGGTCTTGCTCTGGAGTTGCCTAACAGGGAGAAAACACACACAGTATTATTGGAAGTTTGAGACCAGAACTAATGGGAGAGGGTCTGTTTGGGAGGCAAAGATCGCCGTGGCCACCATGTTAATTTAGGGGCCTCTTCTCATCCTGTACATCCAGACACATTTTCACAATTACTTTTTTTTTTCTGATTCAAAAAAGGATAAGAGACACAAAATACTTATAATGCATAAAGTAACAGATACAAGGAGTAAAGTAGCTTTTTGTGAGAAATTTCAAACAAAATCCCATTACAGTAATTACAATTTTTCGCCCTGTATTTTAGCTACACCTGAATTCCTGTAGGAACAGTGCTTGGTGATCTGGTTGGTCCCTTCCCATGAAAGCCACCTCCACAGCACTTCTGGTGTGGCTTTCTGTCTTGTCTTGGGATAGAGGCTGATCTGAACTAACAGAAATGCTTCTCACCTTCGTATTGTATACTTTCTTTTTGTTTTACAATCAGTATAAGTTGTACTTTGTGTGGTGAAAAATTTTGACTATAGAAATAAGGTGTTCTTAAAATTTTTAGTCATCCACAAAACTACTTGGAAAAAAAAGTATGATGTGAGGAGGTTAAGTGCCCAAAACTCAAAAGTGATTCTGTTTCTTTTCTAATGACAACTAGACCTCGGTTCTAGCAGTGTGTTCATTATGAGGGTCCCATTATAACAAACAGTGTAGATACTGCTGGAGTCACCATCCAGTAGCTAGCACTGTGCTGTTTTAACACCTTTTCGCTTGTAGGAAAAAGAAGAATTGATAGAAGAGTGGCAACCAGAACCTCTCGTTCCTCCTATCTCAAAAGACCATCCTGCTCTCAACTACAACATTGTTTCAGGGTAAATCACTTTATTACTGTTTCTGTGGGTAAGCTCAGCAAAGTATACAGTAGTTTAATGCTATTCCTTTTTTACCTGAAATAAATCATTTAGAAACATCTCCAGATCAGAAACTACCTGCTTTAATTCCCAATATAAAACTTTCTTTTAGGAATGCTATGGACATTTTTTGTAGTCTCCAGTTTGGGCATTACAGTTTGTCCCTTTTTCTAAAAAAAGACATTTTTCAAAGTAATACACGCACATGATAGTATGTAAAGTGGTCAGACACACTTAAAATGAAAAGCAGCACTCCCTCTTCCCACCTGGTTTGCTTCTGATCTTAGGGCTGCTGCAGGTTTCCTCCGTAATAAGCTATTAACTGTGCTGGCACCACTACTGCTAGGCTAACGGTGGAAAGCACCCATAGACTCACAGCATGAATTATGAAACTTCAGCTCACTTATCCTACCTCTCTTCTTGCTTCCAGTGTCTGATCTGTTTTTATATTAATTCTTCTGTTGAGTATCTTTGCTTTTTGTATGTGCTTTTCTAAATTATTTAAAAATATAGACACATGTATTAATCATCCAGAATTAATAGGCATTTTGCTATCTTGAAATATATTTTTAAAAAGAAAGAGCATTACAAATATAGCTAAAGAAACTTTCCCATCTATCACTTACTCTTGCCTCCCATACAGTATCACCACTATCTTGAAGTTGGTGGGTATTTTACTGTTTTACTTTAGAATGATTGTTTTATGTGTTTTTATTGTATGTGTAGTACTTTCTCAATATCTGGTGATCCTTAGCATCTTTTTTTTTCAATATATAGAATGTCTCATTGTAATTAATAGCATGATATAAATAGTCTACAAAAACCATGCACACAAAAACATGATATTTTTGTTATTGATAAGTTTAGAGTTTTCAATGCAATACCTCTTTACATTCAATACTGAGTTGACACAAGAGTAAGTGAATTTACTTAACTTGGATAATTTTTTTAAAATTTAATAACAGCCTTATTGCAATATCCATATACCATTAAATTCACCCTTTTAAGGTAAACTATTAAGTGGGTTTTAGTATATTCACAGAGTTATACAACTATTGCCACCATCCAACTTCAGAATTTTCATCACCCCAAAAGGGAATTCCATACCCATTAGCATTTATTCCCCATTCCCTCTACTCCTCAGCCCCTTGCAACTACTAATTTACTTTCTCTATGGATTTGCCCATTCTGGGCATTTTATATCAAAGGAACCTCTCAGTATGTGGCCTTTTGTATCTGCCTTCTTTCCTGGAACCTAATGTTTTCAGGGCTCATCCATGTTGTGTCATGTGTCAGTGTTTCATTCATCTTTATGGATAAAGCGCATCCCATTCAGGACAGATCACATGGTGTTTACACATTCTCAGTTGGTGGACATTTGAGTTGTTTCACTTGGGAGTACATGAAAAAAGAAAATACATATCAATATACATGTTTATGTTTCCCACCACTAGTATATGAGAACTCCACTTTCTCCACATCCTGGCCAACCCTTATTTTCTGTCTTTAATTATAGCCTTCCTAGTAGGTGGGAAGTAGTATACCAAATGTCTTTTCATGTGGCTATTGGCCATTTTCATATGTCTTCTTTGGGGAATAGTCTACTCAGTTATTGGTCTTTTTATCATTGAGTTATAAGAGTTCTTTATATATTTGGGATACTAGGCCCTTATCAAATATATGACTTGTAAATATGTTCTCCCATTCTCTAGGTTTTTGTATCTATTCTCTTCTAGTGTACTTTGAAGCACAAATGTTTTTAATTTTTTAAAGATATGTTTTAATTGATTTCAGAGAGGAAGGGAGAGGTAGAGAGAGATAGAAACATCAATGATAAAAGAATCATTAATTGGCTGTCTCCTGCATGCCTCCTACTGGGATTCAAGCCTGCAACCCAGGAATGTGCCCTGACTGGGAATTGAATCCTGACCGGGAATCAATTCATAGGTCGATGGTCAACCACTGGGCCACAGTGGCCCGACAAATGTTTTTTTTTTTTTTTTAAATGAAGTCCAGTTTATCTCTTTATACTCTTGCTGCTTGTGTTTTTGTGTTATATCTAAAGATCCTTTGCCCCGGCCAACATTATGAAGATTTCCTCCTTTGTGTTTTTTTTAAGAGTTTATAGTTTTTGCTTTTAAATTAGGTCAGTGATTCATTTGAGTTACTTTTAAAAGTGAGGCAGGGGTTCATCTCCATTCTGTTACATGTATATACCCAGTTGTCCCAGCACCATTTGTTGAAAAGACTATTCTTTCCCTTGAATTGTCTTGGCACTCTGATGAAAATCCATTCTTTTTTTTTTTTTTTTTTTATATTTTATTGATATTTCACAGAGAGAAAGGGAGAGAGATAGAGAGCCAGAAACATCGATGAGAGAGAAACACCGACCAGCTGCCTCTTGCACACCCCCTACTGGGGATGTGCCCGCAACCAAGGTACATGCCCTTGACCGGAATCGAACCCTGGACCTTTCAGTCCGCAGACCGACGCTCTACCACTGAGCCAGACCGGTGTCGGCTGAAAATCCATTCTTAAGACTGAGGCACTGAAAGGCTAATTCGAAGCCCTGTGTCAATGGGCTGGGCTTCCTGATAGATAGTGGGTATCACTTTTAATTGAGGGTAATCAGACAAGGACCTGTCCATTGATTTGAGGGGATCCCAGAGTCAGTATTTTCTGCTTTTCCTCTCTTTGAATTTCACCGCAAAGGAGTACTCCCATGTGTTGGGATGGGGGTGGGGTGGTCTTAGGGGTGCCCCTTATAAGCCTGATTTCCAGCCCTCTGGGAGCTGAGTTGGAGGATGGAGGAGGGCTTAGTGTCCCATTTTTATTTTGGTAAATTTATACTGATTCTGTTTTCGAAGTGGCACTGACCCCTCACTGGTCCTTAGGAATTTTAGTTTATATTCAGCATTTCCAGAGTAAATCTCCCGCCTTCCTGCAGGACCAGAAGGGGACCTAAGGAAATGACTCCTTATGAAGGGTTCCAAGCGGGGCTCCTGAGTCCCCCACCTGTTCCCCCCTCTCCCAGGAAGCTCTGCCCCAGCCTGGGAGCGTTTTCAGGTCTGCTGCACCTTTCCCTGCCAGCGCCCTCATGCTCAGCTTTCTATCGGGTCTCTTTGTTTTACCAAATACAACTTACCCTTCTGCTCTCTAGTTTCGCACATTTTGTTACTGTCATCGCCTTTGCCTGCTTTTGGTAAGGTCAAATATTTTAGACTTTTGTAGGCATTTTTGTGAATGGATAGGCTTTTCTATTAGGAAGTAATCCTTATGTTCCTAAAATAAGCCTACTTAAGGATGAATGTGATTTTTATAAACTGCAAGACTTGTTTTGCTAATATTTGGAATTTTTTAATGTCTATGTTGACAAATGAGTTTAGTCTCTTATCTTCTTTTCCTTTACTGTGCTGGTCCAGTTTTGGTATCAAAGATATATGTTAGTCTTATTTTCCTAGCACAACAGTATGAATTTCATATGTATGTATTTCTGATGAGCACAGATTTTTAATCATGATTTCTTTGTCTTCAGTGGGTTTGTAAAGCTATTCAGATTTCCTTCTTAAGTTTTGTTTACCATCATTTAGTCATTGTCCATTTCTTGAGTTTTCAGATGTTTTGGCATGAATAGTTTGTAGGTTTCTTCTGGGCATATATATAAACAATGTATTCATAACACTTTATTATACATACTCTAGAGGCCCTGTGCACAGGACAGGGGAGGTTCCCTCAGCCTGGTCTGCTCCCTCTTATAGTCCTGGACCCCTCAGGGGATGTCCCTGTGCTGGCAGTCAGACATTCCCCGAGGGGTCTTTAGCGCTGCTGCAGAGGTGGGAGGGGCTCCAGCTGTGGGGCCAGCTCCCCCTGTGGGAGTGCACTGACCACCAGAGGGCAGCTTCTACATTGAGCGTCTGCCCCCTAGTGGCCAGTGTGACTGGTTGTTCCACCATTTGATCGATTTGCATATTAGGGTTTTATTATATAGGATAGAGAATGACACATCTGTGGTGCTCATGTCTCCACTGTGAGCATCATGTGTCTCCTTCCTCACTCATTCTCCAGAGGTTTACTTCTGGTTTGTTTACTCTGTGGCACGTCTTTCTTGGAGACACAGGCTACCCCTTTGCTCAGCTCCAGTCTTGTCAGCACCCACCCGAGGCAGTGGTCTTGTTTGCTTCGTTCTCTTCTTCCTTTGTCCCTGGTGTCTGCCTCCAACTCTCCTCTTCCCTGAGACCCCACTGTAATACTTTATCACTCTTTCTTTCTTTCTTTCTTTCTTTCTTTCTTTCTTATTATTATATATTTTTTTCCAATTTTTTTATTAAGGTATTATATGTGTACATATCTTAGCATTGCCCCCCCCCCTCCCATTCATGCCCTCCCTCCACAGGGTTCTGTGTTTGTTGGTTGTACATGCCTACTATTCATGCCTACTAGTCCTTCGGTTGTTCTCTTATCTCCCCCCAGGTCTCCTTCCCCTCCCCACTGTCATTTGACAATCTGCTTGTTTTATGGTGACTATCTCAGGATCACACGAATAGAGTCCGCTCCTCCTCTGGTTCACACCGCCCCTCTCCCCAGGTCCCACTGCTTCCCCTGGGACACACGGCTCACCCGGGACACCCGGCCCCTTTGGGGGACACTGCTCACCCAGGGCACACGGCCCCCTGGGACACACGGCTCACCAGGGGCACAGGGCCCCCTGGGACATATGGCTCACCCAGGGCACATGGCCCCTCTGGGGAGCTGGGGTCGTGGAGTGGAGGGGCCGCTCTAGCTCCTTGCTAGCACGGCGGGCAGGCTGGGACGGTTACAGGCGGGCTGAGATGCCTGCAGGCGGGTAGACCGCCCTCAAAGGTGTCTCGTTTGGTGCGGAAGCGGAGCAGCTGCGGACGCGGAGGCTAAGTTCTGAGGGCGCCCACTCCCTGAAGCCCGGGGCGTAGTGAGCTCTGTTCTCGGTGGATTTCCTTTATTTGCGGCGGCGGTGGCGGGTGGCGGTGGCTGTTGGGCAGCGACGGTCGCTCCTACAATTTCCACTGTAGTTTTAAAGTTCACATGGCGGCAGTGGCGGGAGCTTGGCTCGGCCATGCAGCGGCTGAGGGAGGACTCGCCGGGGCCGCTAATGGAAGGCACCGTGCTGGCTCCTCACCAGCACAGCGGGTGTGCTGGGAAGGTTGTGGGCGGGCTGAGATGGCTGCGGGCAGAGAGTCCGCCCTCAATGGTGTCTCCTTTGGTGCGGAAGTGGAGCTGCTGTGGACGCAGAGGCTAAGTTCTGAAGTCACACTCTCTCTGAGCCTGGGGCGTAGTGAGCTCTGATTTCAGTGGATTCCCACTCGCGGGAGTGGCGGCTGGTGCGGCAGCGACGGTAGCTCCTGTGTCTCAATTTCCCCTGTAGTATTAAAATCCACATGGTGGTAGTGGCAGAAGCTTTGGAGCTGGCTGCTGGCGGCGGCGGCGGAAAGACTCGCCGGGGCGCAAACGGAAGGCGCCTCGCCATCTCCCCACCAGCACGGTGCACAGAGGCCAGGCCAAGCCAGCTGCGGGCGGCAGCGGCGACACAAGGACTCACCGGGGGGCGCCGCGCCAGCTCCCCACCAGTAAGGTGCGCGCGGAGACCGGGCCGAGCCGGCTGCGGGCCAGGAGATGCCGCGCCAGCTCCTTGGGATAGTTGCGGGCAGGCGCCAAAGGCGCGGTGGAGGTCCCATATCAGCTCTCTGGTTCCCACAGCGGCCGGCGGGATGGCCCAGTCCCTGGGCCCTGGGGCATAACGAGGTCTGGCTTCCCTCATTCCCAGCGGCAGCGTCTCCGGCAGATCCGGTTTCGCGGTAGTTTTAAACTCCACATGGCAGCAGCGGCGTCCTGCTTGGTGTCTAGTTGTAGCCTTCCCATTTCTGGGCCGAGCTGGCTACGGGCGGGGAGACGCTGCGCCATCTCTTCGCCAGCACTGCATTCGAGGGGGCTGGGCTTTTTATTAAGGTATTATATGTGTACATATAATCTTTATCACGCTTTCTGTCAGCATTTTGTGTGTGACACATTTCTATGGTATTAAAATGATACATTTTATATTTATATTGTTGGTTTAAAATACATTCATAATGTCATGAATGTATGTTTTGATTTTGTGCTCCAGACTATTCTGACATTTTATTTTGTTTTTTGTTAATCCTCACCCAATGATATTTTTCCACTGACTTTTAGAGAGAGTAGAAGGGAGGGAGAGAGATGGAGAGAAATATGGATGTGAGAGGGACACATCAATTGGTTGCCTTCTGCACGCACCCCAACTAGGGCTAGGGAACTTTTGACCAAGATACATGCCCTTGATTGGAATCAAACCCAGGCTGGACCCTTCCATCTGAGGGCTGATGCTCTATCCACTTTGCCAAACTGGCTATGGCTGTATTCTGACTTTTTGCAAGATCTCTGCTCAACATTTATTTTTTCAACAAATGCCTACTATGGTTAAGGAATGTGCTGAGCACATTGGTTTATAGAGCAATAAATCAAAATCTGAGTTTTCTTGGGACAGAGAGACGAATAAATAAATACAGCGTTTGCTGGCATTGAGTGGTCTGAGGAAATAGGGAGCAAGGCATACAGAGGTGGGGGTGCCTGGTTCCTTGTCATTCCTTC
Source organism: Vespertilio murinus (assembly GCA_963924515.1). Lineage (NCBI taxonomy): Eukaryota > Metazoa > Chordata > Mammalia > Chiroptera > Vespertilionidae > Vespertilio > Vespertilio murinus. The sequence continues at coordinate 108,429,947 of OZ004708.1, forward strand.
TGACTGTTGCATCTTCTGTTGTGTAAGGTAACTGGGTTCTAAAATGCCATCGTGGGGAGAAAGGTGAAGATGATGTAAAAAAAACTGTGTTAATGACCCCTTGCAAACCTGTTTGATCCCTCCATTGTGATCTGCCCATGGACGCTCCGCTACGTTAGTCTATGAGGATTCAGTTTCCTCACAGCCTGGGTTGGTTGCATTGGTTTATTTTGCATTTCTCTGATTATTTGAGCCTTTGAGTATTTACCAGTTGCTGGAGTTTTGCTTTTATATAAATGACTCTAGATATCTTTTACATCTTTCTGCTGATCTCCAGTATGTCTTTTGATTAACAAGAGTCCATAAACTGTGTGGATTCTAATCCTCAGTCAGTATTTTAAAAATATATTTTTATTGATGAGAGAGAGAGAGAGAGAGAGAGAATGAGAGAGAGAGAGAGAAACATCTTCGATCGGCTGCCTCCTGCATGCCCGCCACTGGGATGGAACCCACAACCCAGTCATGTACCCTGACCGGGAATTGAACTGGTGACCTCTTGGTTCATGGGTTGACACTCAAATCACTGAGCCACACCAACCAGGCTTTGGTCAGATTTTGATGTGGCACTTTATTTCACTGATTATAAAATGCACCTTTTATTTTCTTCTATTTTAAGATCTCTGAGTTGGGGGTGAATCATACAGCTGCTGCAAGTCTTTGTCAGCCAAGGGGGCTGGGACGGGGGGCTGTCACTGACTGTGTACCAGTGACCTAGGTCCTGACTACGTTTACTGCCAGTGCTGCAGCTGAGTTTGGTCAGCGCTGGTAAGTAAATCAGCTGATGGCAGGAGAAAGGGCCAAGCCGCTCCCAGGAAACAAACAGAGGCTGCTGCAGCTAAGGGGCTGAGCATCCCTGTGTCAGACTTCTGCCGCCTTTGGGTAACAGCAGCTTACTTTCTAGAAACATGGTTCAATTGGCAATAGATGAAAGTAGGGGCTTAGCTCATAGGAAAGTTCCAGCTTTAAAACATAGAAATGGGTGACACCAGCGTGTCAGACGGTGGACAGCACCTGTGAAGCAGTGCCTGGGTATTTGGAGGCAGCAGCAGAAGAGGGTGACCGGCACGGGTCTGTGGCTTAGCAAAGGAGAGCAGACAGTCGGAACATGGGCAGAGAGGTTAGGCATGTCCTGACCAATTTAACTGCTAGTATTTTCCTTTCCATAAGTTCAAAAGAGTGTAACAAAAGTCTGTCTAGAGTTCCCAACAGATCTTTTCATTAAATATAGTCCAAAAAATTCTAGGTGATAAGAAAACATCCTGACCTTCCAGGCGGCAGTGAATTCTTCTGTGGTGGCCAATAGAAGACAGTCGGTGCCCTCTTAGGTTCAGTGAAATACAATTAATCTCGCTATTGCACACCTGTTCACTGCATCTTTGGTGTCTTTATTGAACCAAAGGTCTTAATTTTGACTTAATCAGTTTCATCCCTTTCTGCTTCATGGTTTGCATAGTTTGAGATTTGCTTCAGAGATCATTTCCTACTCCAAGGTTACAAAGACATTCTTCTACATTTTCTTTCATTATCTTTTCTGAAATGTCTTTTTGGTTTGTGACATGTCTGGAATTCACCTTTGTACCTTTGTTATACAGCTTTGTTTTTTTCCATAGAGAAATATCTATGTGTAGCTTAGTCATTTGTGAGGCAGATGCTACCATTTGCCAGGTGCTCATGTATACACAGCTCTCTTGAGTTCCAGATTCACCATCTGGTCCAGTTTTTTGTTCTCACCAGCGCCAAACCTGATGTTGCTGGAGTCTGTAATGGTGTTTCTCTAGGGTAGAGCGCCCTTCTCCCTGTCTCTGAGCCGCTTAGGGGCCTTCGTTCACCCAGGTAGCCTAACAGTGAGGCTGTGGTTTGGGTGGGAAGGTTTTCTTTTCCTCCTCCCATTCTGAGGCCTTGGCTGTGGAGTTATCTTTCTAGATCGAGTTTACTTCCTTCTGCAAGGCGGCCCTGAAGGGTCTTGCTCACCAGGACCGCTGTGTCTGGTCCCTGCATGGGGCACAAGTGTGAGCCCCCTGTTGCTCACTGGAAGCTCTTTGCCCTCCTTGTCCAGGTGCTGGACGAAAACCCAGTGTCGGGCGGCCGCTTGCCTGTGCTCAGGGCTTTGGCTGTGCTCGTTCTTGATAGTTTGACTTCCCCGTGGCACGGTTTTTGTGGAATGGCTTGACTTATACAGCGGCAATTATTACTACAGGGTTGTCTATATAGGTGTTTTGTTTTCTCGTGTTTCTGTGAGTGTCAAAATCTCCACGCTAGGGAGGAATGGGGAAACTTTAAGCCCTGAGAAGGATCAAACTAAATAACATGATGGATTCACAGTCCCAGCGGGTGAAAAGAAAAGAAGCCTTGAAGCCATAGGGAAGAAGGAAGATAATATGTAGAGAGCACCTCTGTGGCACTTTTATAATGACAGTTACCTTGAGAAAAAGGTTCTCTCCCCATTTTACAGATGAAGAAACTGAGGCTTACAAGCCCAGGTAACATCCACAAGTTTCTGAAGCCATCAGTAGCCACAAGGCAGATGACTGAATTTTTATCTGCTTTTGTGAATTTACTTGAAGTTGTCTTTCATTTCCTCCCCTGGCTTCCCAGCATCTTTGCTATCTTTCTCATAGAAAACCAGTTCTGTTGATACAACCAATGAGAGCAGTTCCTCAGTCTTTTCTGGCCCTTGTGCATTTTCTAGAGCACCCCAGCATGTAGACCAGTGCAGATGTGCAACTGAAACAAGTTTCAGGCAGTCATTTCTCTTGCTGGGGTAGTCCCCTTCCATTCTATTCCATGGTTTCCTTGAGTTAAAATAGGTTGCTTGTGACTGACTCAATTTGGTCTTACAACTGGTTAGTTGCTTGTGACCTGTAGGTTGGCCCTGTGTTTCTGAAGCATGGCCTACAGCTAGTGTTTGTCAGCAAAGGACTTGTCCTGTCCCAGCCACACGCAGGTACATTCTCCTGTGGAGCTGGCCACTCTGTTCCTTTTAATACAGCGGTCGTCAACCTTTTGGACCTCACTGACTACCAGTTGGTGACCGCTGCTTTAATACATACACACACACACACACACACACACACACACACACACACACACACATTAGAGGCCTGGTGCATGAAATTCGTGCACTTGGAGGGAGGAGTGGTCCTTCAGCCCAGCTTGCACCTTCTCCAATCTGGGACCCTTTGGGGGATATCTAACTGCTGGTTTAGGCCTGATCTTAAACTGGCAGTCGGACAGCCCTCTCACAATCTGGGTCTGCTGGCTCCCAACCTCTTGCCTGCCTGCCTGCCTGATTGCCCCTAACTGCTTCTGCCTGCCAGCCCGATCACCCCCTAATCACTTCCCTGCCAGCCTGATTGATGCCTAACTGCTCCCCTGCTGGCCTGGTCACCCCCAACTGCCCTACCCTGTCAGCCATCTTCTGGTGGCCATCTTGTGACCACGTGAAACAGCCAATTTGCAAGGGCGTGATGGCCAATTTGCATATTATGGCAATATTATATAGGATATCCATCCCAGCTGCTGTTGCTCAGTGGTTGAGTCTGAGGTACTTTATTTAGCTATTCTTTTTTTTTAATCCTCACCTGAGGATATGTTTTCCATTGATTTCTAAAGAGAGTGGAAGGGAGGGAGGAGGTGGGGAGAGAGGGAGGGAAGGAGGGAGGGAGAGAGAGAGAAAGAGAGAGAGAGAGATGGTGTTGTGAAAGAGACACATCCATTGGTTGCCTCCCACACACACCTTACTGGGCTGGGGAGCATGCAACCAATGAATGGAAATTGAACCCTTGACCCTTCGGTCCATAGGCCAATGCTCTAACCACTGAGCAACCAGCCAGGGTTAGCTATTCTTTTTTTCAGTGAATTGTAAAATCAAAACAAAAATTTGCCATCTATCCATTTTGAAATTCTAGCTTCTTAACTGAAGTGTACAGGGTAGTGTATTAAAAATTACTGGCTAAGTATATGTTTTTAATATACCATTGTCTAATTTTACTTTTTAAAAATAAGCAGTACAGGAGCTGGAAGACCAAGTAGTGTAGAGTAACAACACTGTATCCTGTTTGCTGCCACGGTAGTGGTAGCGTGAGCTGTAACAAGTGTTGGCTGAGTGAATCGTTCTCATCTCTCTTCCCCAGCCCTCCAAGCCACAGCATCGTGGTGAATGGAAAAGAATGTGTAAACTTTGCCTCCTTTAACTTTCTTGGATTGTTGGGTAACCCTAGAGTGAAGGTAAGTAGCACCCATGCTGAAGTGAAAAGATAGCATGACTGACTTGAGATACTGGACATAAAATCAAAGATAAATGTAGAGCATCAGAAAGGGCTGTGAGTGTCTGCCGTTACTCTTTTCCAGAAGAGCTGTGATCTAGATTTCAGAGAGGGGGCAGGAGTGTCTGTTGTGGCTTAGTGTTGTCTGAGCCAGATCTGGTGATGGTTGGGATGTGTTTAGGAAATGGCTCCAGTTCCTGTTGGGATTGTCAGCAAGTAAATGTTTTTGAGCCAAAATGTATAAACTCATCAAATTAACTGGGATTTGATATTTGAATTAATAGAACTTGTCTGTTTAAGTTATATCCTTAAATCTTTTCAAAAATATTTTTTATTGATTTCTGAGAGGGGGAGAGAGATAGAAACATCAATGATGAGAGAGAATCATTGATCATCTGCCTCCTGCACATCCCCTCTGGGGATCGAGTCCACAACCTAGCATGTGCCCTTGACTGGAATCAAACCTGGGGACTCTTCAGTCTGCGGGCTGACACTCTATCCACTGAGCCAAACAGCTAGGGCTGTCCTTAAATCTTTATGTCTGCTTTTCTTTGTATCCTATTGTTAGGCTGTCGTAGTTCTAAGAAAGGAAAGGGGGGAGGAAGGGAGAAGTTACGGGTTAAAGACTAGGAAATGCCAGTTCTGAACTCTTTTTTTCCTCTCACAAAGGCAGCAGCTTTGGCATCTCTAAAGAAGTATGGTGTGGGGACTTGCGGACCTAGAGGATTTTACGGCACATTTGGTACGTTTCTGTATTTTTCAGACTACTTTCTGATGGAATAAGGTTCCATTTTATTTCAAAACTCCTTGGGAAAGGCGTCCTTAGTTGGTTGTAGTGTTAAGCTGGTGTGTGCTATTTCTTACCTCATTTTCTAGAGCATTGTTGTTAGGAACCATTGGTTAGAGTTGAATGTCACTTGTAGAGAAGAGCCGTAGTTACCTTAGGTGTTGCAGTTCTTAGGTCAAAGCCTAAGCTGCTGTTTCATGTGCCTCCCCTTGCTCCCGTGCGCCCCTCTCCCCCCCCCCCCCCCCCCAGCGGTATTAGGAAATAGTTCATTTCTGTGGTGCATGACAGCTGTAAGGGGAAGGGTCCTGTGTGGGTGGCTCTGCCTTTCATAATTATACAGGAACCGGGATCTTCCCTGTGTCTGCTCCAGTGTGGAGGGCACCATCCTTGTCTGCATGGCTGCAGCCAGGTGGCCTATATGGGAGCAGGCGTGCAGGGCAGCAGTACCCTTTTAGGCAGGCAAGTGACCCAGCATATCACTCTGCCCACAGTGCATTGGTGAGACCATATGAGACCCAACCCGGGACATGCCTTCCTGCAAAGGGGGCAGGGAAATAGCTCTAGCTGGAGCGCCACCACATACCAGGGAGAAAGGCAGTAGACTAAGTAGCTCTTTTCTTTCTGGAATGAAGATGAAGGATCATTGATTTCCCTGTGTGGGGGTGATCCTGAGACAGGCTAAGTAAATATTAGGATGAGTGTGAGATTTCAAACACCGTGAACTTCCCTAATAGATTTGTTAAAAACACCCTGGCATTTTCAGGTTGTGTTTATTAAATGTATACGGTTATTCTGGAAGCTTTGAAATGCTAAATAATTGTTCAAATGAGTATATTCCTGGAAATAACATTCTGGCTTACAAAGTGATCAACACCATAAGTTTAGTACTTATCTGACTTCATGCATATCTATTTATATATATAAGAGGCTAATATGCTAAGTGTCTGACCATTTGACTAGTCGTTATGACACTCACTGACCACCAGGGGGCGGACATTCAATGTAGGAGCTGCCATGACATGCTCAGCCATACAAAGAAATAGCACCTCCAACCTGATACCCACAAAACAACACTCTGCTTACCCCAAGTGACACAGGCCCTCATGACCACCCTGGAGCGATAGCCCACCAAATCACAGCTGATGCTGCTGAGACCCCATAGCGCAAAATTTGGCCCACAGTCCAGTCCAGACGGAAATGGTGGCTGTGGGTGCCCGGTAGTGACATCACATAGCAACGCCTGGTTTCCTCTCCCTAGCGACAGGCCATCTATATATATATAAAAGGCTAATATGCTGTGTTCATCCGACTGGTAGCTATTATGTGCACTGACCACCAGGGGGCAGATGCTCAACACAGTAGTTGCCGAGCTGCAGTGACTTGGCACCCGTGGTTCTTGGGTGACACACTGTGAAACCAGATGTCTGGGACTCCCTCTGCAGGGTGATCATGGGGGCAGGGGGTGGGGCTCTGTGATTGCCCCACACAGGGAGCAATCGCATGGTACCCGCCTTGGCTGTCCTGGCGTTAGTGGGTGCCAGAGCGTGGTCTTCTGGAATGTCATCGGATGGTTGTTCTGCTGTTTAGTCGTTCAGTTGATTTGCATGTTATGCTTTTATTATTATAGATGTATATAGATAGATTCCATGTGTAAGTGAAATTATATAACATATGCCTTTCTTTGCCTGACTTATTTTGCTTAGCATAACATCTCTAAGTCCATCATTGTTGTCGCAAATGGCAAGATTCACACATGACATATCATTCACACATGATCTTCTTTAGCGATTTGTTTACATTTATTGATGGACACTTAGAATTTTTTGTGTGTATCTTGGCTATTGTAAATAATGCTGCAGTAAACATAGGGATGCATATGTCTTTTTTAATTAGTGTTTTAGGTTTCTTTGAATAAATACCCAGAAGAGGAATTGCTGAGTTCTTTGACTCTTGTTATAGCCCTAGTTTTAAGGTCTATTTCATGTGCTATACATATTGATACTCGGGCTTTTCTTTCACATTTCCATTTGCATGAAATATCTTTTTCCATCCCTTTACATTCCATCTGTATGTCTCATTCAATCTGAAGTGAGTCTCTTATAGACAGCATTTGTAAGTGTCTTATTCCTTTATCTTTTCAGCCACCTTATGTCTGTCTGTCTGTCTGTCTCTCTCTCTCTCTCTCTCTCTCGATATAGATATAGATATAGATATAGATATAGATATAGATATAGATATATGTGTGTGTGTATTGATTTCAGAGAGGAAGGGAGTGGGAGAGAGAGATGGAAACATCAGTGATAAGAGAGAATCATTGATCAACTGCTTCCTTCACATCCCTTACTGGGGATTGAGCCCACAACCCCAGCATGTGCCCTTGACTGGAATCAAACCCGGGACCCTTCAGTCTGTAGGCCAATGCTCTATCCACTGAGCCAAACCAGCTGGGGCACACCTTCTGTCATTTAGTCCATTTACATTTGAAGTAATTATTGATGGGTATGAGGTTATTGCCATTTTATTATTTATCTTTTTTTCATCTCCTACTTTTTATCCTCCACCTCCTTCTCCTCATCCTTGTCTTATTAACATTTCATGTAATACTGGTTTGTGATGATGAACACCTTTAGCTTTTTGTTGTTGTCTGGGAAGCTCTTTATCTGCCCTTCAATTCTAAATGATAGCCTTGCTGGGTAAAGTAAATTTGGTCATAGATCCTTACTTTTCATCACTGTGAATATTTTGTGCCAACCCTTTTGGTCTGCAAAGTTTCTGTTGAGAAATCAGCTGACAGTCTTATGGGAACTTCCTTTGTAGGTAACTAGCTGCTTTTCTCTTGCTGCTTTTAAGGTTCTCTCTTTGGGATTTTAATCATGATATGTCTTAGCGTGGGCCTCTCAGGGTTCATCTTGTTTGGAATTCTGTACTTACTAGATTTGTATGTCTATTTCCTTCACCAGTTTAGGGTAGTTTTCCATCATTATTTCCCCAAATTGGTTTTTAACCCATTGCTGTTTCTTCTCCTTTTGGCACCCCTGTGAGGTTTGGTACCTTTGATGTTGTCCCAGAGGCCCCTGAAACTCTTCTTTCGTTTTTTAAATTCTTTTTTCTTTTTGCTGTTCTGATTGGATATTTTTATATATGTTTATATTCCAAATCACTGATTCAATCCTCTGTTTTATCTAATCTACTGTTGACATTCTCCAATGTATTCTTCATCTCTGACTGGCTCTTTTTTATGTTTCTATCTCCATTTTTGTAGGTCCAATCTTTTTGTTAAAGTTCTCACTGAGATTAAGCATCTTTATAAACAGTGTTTGTTTATTTAAAAAATATATTTTATTGATTTTTATAGAGAGGAAGGGAGAGGGATAGAAAGTTAGAAACATCGATGAGAGAGAAACATCAACTAGCTGTCTCCTGCACACCCCCTACTGGGATGTGCCTGCAACCAAGGTACATGCCCTTGACTGGAATTGAACCTGGGACCTTTCAGTCTGCAGGCCGACGCTCTGTCCTGAGCCAAACCTGTTAGGGCTATAACCAGTGTTTTGAACTATGTATTTGATAGATTGTCTCCATTTTGTTTAATTCTGGAATTTTATTTTTTCCTTTCATTTGGGGCATGTTTCTTCTTAATTTGGCTGCTTCTTTGTATTTGTGTCTACGCTTCCTGATTTCGGTGTGGTCTTATGTAGTAGGTGTCCTATGGGGCCTGGTGGTTCCACTTTCCTGGTACCCTGCTGGGGTGACCAGCAGATCCTGAGCGACAGATGAATGATGGCTGTCACACACATTTCTATGAAAGAGAGGCTAAGGCACAGCTTGGCTATTGCTACCATGTAGCCCTGGGCAGCTAAAATTAACTGGAACTAAAATTAACCTCTGGATTCAATCAGCAGGTAAGCATCCTTGAGAAAGCACATGCTTCCACAAGGTCGGGTCTTTAAAGACTGAACAGAGATTCTAGAACACCCCCCCGGGGGCGGGGGGGCTCGGACTTGTTTGAAAAAGTCCAGGTAAGGGCTGCGCCTTTGGCATGGTCCCCCCAGAACCCCGGCTTTCAGAGAATCCTCCTCACAGACCAAGTCCCGTTCTTCCCCACAGTAACCTGAGCTTAGTGTTCCAGGACTGTCCCTTGTGTGGGCTGTGTGTGCCTCCTGTTATAGTGGAGCCTTGATTGCTGTTGGCACATCAGGGGGAGGGATTGGCTCTCAGGCTGGTTGGTTGTGAGGATGGCTGTGGCTACAATGGAGGACTTGTTGTGTAGGAGCTGACCCTGGACAGCAGGATTCATTGAATTTAGTGGGGATCTGGTGCCTGACACACCCATCCTTTTCGTCTTGTTTGTAGTGGTGGTTGGGTGGTGCTCTGGTGTGGTCGGTAGCTGGCCACCAGGTGTGTTGGATCTGGAGCCTCTTGGGAAGCACTCTGGTGCAGGCCAAGGTCAGCCACTGATTCTGCCTTCTCCATGGCTACATGATAGGAGCTCCAAAGTGATCTACAGATGGTTGCCACTTGTGCTGAGCTTGGAGGCACCTGGAATTGATGAAGCTTCAAAATGAGGCTGGCTGCAACTAGTGCCAGAATTAGGGCTGCTTAGGAAGAGGTATAGTACATGCCAAGGCCAGATGCTGCTTGTTTGGGGTTTGTGAACCCCCCACTCCTTTTTTTTAAAAAAAATTTATCTTTATTGATTTCAAAGAGGAAGGGAGAGGGAGAGAGAGATAGAAACACCAATGATGAGAGACAATCATTGATTGGCTGCCTCTTGCATGTCCCCCATTGAGGATCAAGCACAACCCAGGCATGTGCCCTGGAATGGAATTGAACCTGGGACCCTTCAGTCTGCAGGTTGATGCTCTATCCACTGAACCAAACCAGCTAGGGCAGCCGTGGGCAAACTACGGTCCACGGGCCGGATCTGGCCCATTCGGCTGTTCTATCCAGCCCACGGGCCGAAAGAGCGGAGGTTCTCTTGCTCTCCCCTCCGCTCCTTCACCAGCAGCCCAAGATGAGAGTGCCAGCATGGTCAGGTTGCTTTTGTTCCGGCCCTCTGGTCCAGTTTAAGAACCCATTGTGGTCCTCAAGTCAAAAAGTTTGCCCACCTCTGAGCTAGGGCCTTCTTTCCTTCTAAGGCCATTGGAGTCCCAGTGCACTTTGATAGCTTCCCTTGTTGAGAACGTTTTTGTTTATTTATTTTGATTAGAATACATGCATATCTTATTTACCTATGGTTTATTGCTGGTGCCCAGGATCTGCTTTGCATATATAATGCCTCCTTGGCTCTTTGTTCTTAGACTAGATAAAAAGGCAGTTAGTGGCAGGGTTCCGTGGTAAGAGGGAGAGAGAGGGGCATTTAACTGTGTTCTAAAGCCAACAGTAAACAATTGCTCATTTGTTTATTTTTAAATGTATTTTCTTTGTTTGTTTTATAGCAGTCAGCTGAACTATGACTGCATGTTTTAGTAGGAAGAGCATTGGGTCATTGAATTCCTAGAGCTGCCACTTCTACCCATGTCACGGGAGAGTACTTTCACAGTGTAGGAGCGAACAGGCCTTGTTTACACCGCTCAGAACATTTTGGAAAGAATCCCATAAGATTTTATGAAAACTTTTTGAGAAACATTCAGAACCATGTTTATGTTCCAATGAGTGCATAAGTGATGTTATTTTTACTTTTAAGAAAAACTGTCCAAGTCTCAGGAGATTTTAAAAAACCAATAGTGTGGAAAGCAAGCATTGCCTGAAGAGAAAACATGGTTGGTTATTTTTTTAAACTGTTCTAATGTTAATATCTGCTCTTACCAGAGTAAGAGGATATATTACATAAATGGAAAACTGAACAAGTGACTTTAATATAAGATCGTCCTTAAGCATCTGCAATTTGAATAAATTAGAAAATAGTATAATTGTTTTTTACCTTTTAATTGAAAACCATTTTTTAATTCAAGAAATATTGGTTTAATTGAACAAACAGCCCATTTATTGTCTTTCCCATGTCAGACGTTGTTCTGAGTTTTATAAGCATGAATTCCAGAGGTTCTCAGACCATCCTTTGAGGCAAGTATAACTGTTACCCATTTAACAGAGAAGGTTTTGAGAGGCACAGAGCCGGTTCATACCTGTCAAGTTCCACACCTGGTGATGAGGGAGCCCAGAGCTGACCCTCTGAAGATTGCCACAGCTAGGACCTGTGCTGGGCCTCCTCTGCTGCCTCCGCCTCCCTTCCTTTCTGCCATGGACTGAGCATGCTGGGAGATTCAGAGGCTTTCTGGCCTCCCCATAGCCTCTTTCCTGCTGTGTCGGTTCCTGGTAGTGAATCAGAGGCTGTAGTGATTCACTCCATGCAAACATGTGGCCCAGCTGATGCAGTTGATCACACACACAGCACCAGACATCAAAGTTGGAGAACAGGGGAGGACTCCAAGATGGTGGCATAGATAAACACTTGTATGTGCTGCCTCTCACATCCACATCAGAGCTGCAACTGGGGATTGTATCTGAGACCTGAAAAAGCCACAGCTGTGGAGACCACTGAGCAGCTGTGGGGCAGCAATCAGTGTGGACACTCAGATTCCACAGAAAGGTTGGATTTTGCTGGGGATAATGTGAGGTGTGTGTGTCTCAGCAGCGGCAGCGGCAGCTGCAGAAGCAGAGACAAAAGCTCGCGCGCTGGGACTGAAGAAATCTGTGTCCACAAAAGCCCTCCGCTGTTGGGTCTGGCATGATCCAAGAGAGTGGACGGGGTCCTCAGGGTTGCCAATTGTAGGGTTCTCTAGAGAGCAACCCATTCTGATCTGACACGGAGAGAGAACATAGTTGGAAAGGTATACTGTCTGTATGTAAGTGCTCGCAGACTGGCCTATCGCACACCAAGGCTGGCTCCCCTGCAACCCTTTGCTTCTGATTACAAAGGAGAGGTCACCCGGATTGGCTGGCCCTGAGAGATGGCAAGGGGAAACTGCTTTTCTGGAAGCTGGGAAGCAGAGCCCCAGGAGAGAGCAGCTGGATTCAGCTCCAAGGCAAAATCAGTATTGAATCCCATAGAAAAAGAAGGCTAGAATAGACACACAAAAAAACCACACACACACACAAAAAAAAACCTGAACATAAATCCAGAAACACTGCCACCTAGAGGCTGGAGTACAAATTGACTGTGTTTATTACTAGTTTTATTTAATCAAAAACCAAGAAACTAAGAAATCAACATCTTAAAATTAAGGACTAGCTTACAACACTGAGGTGCAGAGGAACACAGGAAATTGCAATACTGTCTGGACTGAAACAGGTGTGCCAAACAGAATAAGAGAGGAAGTGAATGGCCTTCACAACTGCACATTTTTTTTTTTGCTAATTTTTTCATTTTTCATTTTATTTTCATTTTTTGCAACTTTTACTTAAGAAACGAATTTTTCCAATTTTTCCTCATTTGATTTTACCTTTTTAAAATATATTTCATTGATTTTTCACAGAGAGGAAGGGAGAGGGATAGAGAGCTAGAAACATCAATGAAAGAGAAACAACTACCAGTTGCCTCCTGCATGCCCCCTACCGGGGATGTGCCCGCAACCAATGTACATGCCCTTGACTAGAATCGAACCTGGTACCTTTCAGTCCGCAGACCGATGCTTTATCCACTGAGCTAACCCAGTTTTGGCTGATTTTGCCTTTTTAATTATTACATTTTTAGGTTCAATCAGCATTATTACTACTGCTATTTTAACGTTTTTGTTTTCTTTTTTTTAAGTGCCATTTTATTTTCTCTTTATTTTAAATCGGAATTAGTGTTCTTCATTCTATATTCATTTTTCCTTTAGCATTATTTAACTCTATCTTAACAACACCTTTATACCATCACTCTCTTCCTAACCTTTCCCCTTATGCTATTCTGTTTATCTTAATCCATTCCTGCTTTAGATTTTTCCTACTCTTTCTGTCTCTCCCCTGCTAAAATTTCTACCCTACTTATATAGCTAATTTCCAATCCCCTGGGCCAAGTGCATGTACACCCCTCTCTGAGTTGTATAAACTAGGGAAAAAAATTGTTCTTCTCTGTCCCTTTGATGCTGTTTGTGTAAATATTGATTATATTGTATTTTTATACTTTTAGTGAGATTATTTTGCTTAATCTTTAGTTGTTGTCGCTTGGTATTTTTTTTTAATTTGCTTTATTTTTGTTTGATTTTTTTACTTTGCTGGATATTGTGGGTGTTGTAGTTTGTATTATTCTCCAGGTACTGTTGCCAGGATTTGCTGGGATTAGTGGTTGCTCTATTGAAATTATCTCCACATATATACAGTTTATTCCCCTTTTCTCTCTTAGTCTCTTCCTCTCTCTCTCTCTTTTCTCTCCCTGTTTCCCAATTTCATTTTGACACTCCCTTTTCTCTCTCTCTTTTTCCCCCTATCTTTTTCTTTTTCTTCCCCCCCCCCCCCCCCCGCTCGTCACTTTTTATCCTTCTTTTGCTCCTATCCCCTAATTTGCCTTTCCATATGGTCACCTTTATTTGGAGGTTATTAATATCGCATATACATTTCTGTTCAGTTCCTTGTGTGTTTTACCTGGCTGCGTTGTATTTTGTGCCTTTAAATCAACGCAGGAGAGAGAGATCTACATAACCAGACATCCTAAAAAGAGAGACCATGGGGGGGGGAGAGGGAGGGAGACAAAGAAACAGCCCACAAATAAAAGAAAAGCAGGCATCGCCAGTAAAGGAAGTAAACGAGTTAGAGGCAAGCAACCTACCAGAGCAAGAATTCAGAGTAATGATCATAAGATGGCTAAAAAGAATGGAAGACAAATTTGACAATATGAGTTAAAACCAAAAGGAAATGAAGAAGAATCAAGAATAAATGAAAAATGGCATAGCTACTATAAAAAATTCAATAGAAAGCATCAAAAGTAGACTAGATGAAGCAGAGGACTGAATCAGTGAGCTTGAAGACTAGATGGAAAAAATACCCAACTAGAGCAGCTTATAGAAAAACAATTAAAAAGCAGGAGGAGAGCCTACGGGAACTTTGGGACAATACAAAACAAAACAATATTAGAATAATAGGGGTTCCAGAAGGAAAGGAAACACAGGAAGGCATAGAAAAACTCTTTCAAGATATAATGACAGAAAACTTTCCTGAACTAGAGAAGAAAAAACCCACACAAATACAAGAAGCTCGCAGAGTCCCAAGCAAAATGAATCCTAAAAGTCCGACACCAAGGCACATTAAAATTAAATTGGCAAACACCAACGACAAAGCAAGAATCTTAAAAGCATCCAGAGACAGAAAGTTACATATAAAGGAACCCCCATCAGACTAGCAACTGATTTCTCAACAGAAACTCATCATGCCAGAAGGGAATGGGATAAAATATACAAAGTCATGCAAAGGAAGTGTCTTAATCCAAGAATACTGTACCCAGCAAGGCTATCAATCAAGATTAAAAGTGAAATCAGGAGCTTCACAGACAAAAATAGACTAAAGGAATTTGTATCCACCAAACCAGCAATGCAAGAAGTGCTAAAGGGTCTACTGTAAAAATAAAGGAATAGGAAGCAAAGAAGAAACACAGGGTTATAGAATAAAAATGGCATTAAATAAGCACCTATCAACAATAACTTTAAATGTAAATGGATTAAATGCTCCAATCAAAAGACATAGCATAACAGATAGGATAAGAAAAAAAGTACCATATATCTGCTATCTACAAGAAACCCACTTCAGAAAAAAAGACGCGCAAGACTGAGGGTGAAGGGATGAAAAAGGTTTTCCAGTCGAACAGAAATGAACAAAAAGCTGGGGTAGCAATACTTAATATCTGACAATTTAGATCTCAAAGTGAAGGATATAACAAAGGATAATGAAGGCCACTTCATAATACTAAAGGGAACAATCCAAGAAGAAGAAATAACCCTGGTAAACATATATGCATCCAATGCGTGAGCACCCAAATACATTAAAAAAAAAAACTGCTGGAAGACATTAAGGGAGAGATTAATAGCAATACAATCATAGTAGGAGACTTTAATATCCCACTGTCACCTTTGGACAAATCTTCTAAACAAAAAAATCACCCAAGAAAAATCAATCCTAAACGATGCACTAGACCAGATGGAATTAATCGATATCTTCAGAACATTTCACCCCAATACCATAGAATATACATTCTTCTCAAGCGCATATGGGTCATTTTCAAAGATAGACCACATTTTCAAAGAAGGGACATAGGCAAAGTCTCTTCAAATTCAAGAAGATAGAAGTCATATCAAGTATCTTCTCAGATCATAGTGGCATAAAACTGGAAATTAATTGCAATAAAAATAATCCAAAGAAATCAAACACATGGAGACTAAACAGCATGCTATTGAACAAGGACTGGTTTACCAGAGAAATCAAGGAAGAAATTAAAAACATTATGGCAACAAATGACAATGAAAACACAACAATCCAAAATCTATGGGACACAGCAAAAGCAGTCTTGGGAGGGAAGTTCATATCTCTACAAGCCTGTTGCAAAAAAAAACAAGAAAAAATGTTAACAAATTATCTAACTCTACAACTCAAAGAGTTAGAAAAAGAGCAACAAGAAAAGTCCAGTATAAGTAGAAGGAAGAAATAATAAAAATCAGAGTGGAGTTAATGACATAGAGACCAAAGAAACAATACATAAGATCAACAAAACCAAGAGCTGGTTCTTTGAAAGGATAAACAAGATTGATGAACCTCTACCCAGGCTAACCAAGAAACAAAGAGAGAGGATCCAAAAAAAAAAAAAAAATGAAAGAGGTGAAATAACAACAGACCCCACTGAAATACAAAGAATTGTTACAAAATACTACAAGCAACTCTATTCCAACAAACTGGACAACCTGGAAGAAATGGACATATTCTTAGAAAAATACAACCTTCTAAAAATCAATCAGGAAGAATCTAAAAATCTCAATAAAGCAGTGACTTGGGAAGAAATTAAAACAGTCATCAAAAAGCTTCTAGCAAACAAAAGCCCAGGGCCAGATGGCTTTACAGGAGAATTTTACCAAACATTCAAGGAAGAACTAAAACCTATCTTCCTGAGACTATTCCAAAAAAATTCAAGAGGAAGGAACACTTCCAAACTCCTTAATCAGATAAAGACAACTCAATGAAAGAGAACTACAGGCCAAAATCCCTCATGAACATTGTTGCCAAAATCCTCAAGAAAATTCTAGCAAATCGGCTCCAGCAGCACATAAGAAAGATCATACACTATGAACAAGTAGGATTTATTCCGGGAATGCAAGCATGGTACAATATCTGCAGATCAATAAACATGATGCATCACATAAACAAATTGAAAGATAATAATCATATAGTCATATCTATTGATGCAGAAAAAGCATTTGATAAAATCCAACACCCTTTCCAGATAAAAACTCTCAACAAGGTGGGAGTACAAGGACCATACCTCAGCATAATAAAAGCTATATATGATAAACCCACAGCCAACATCATACTCAATGGGCAAAAACTGAAGCCATTCCCTCTTAAGAACAGGAACAAGACAGGGATGCCCACTCTCACCACTCCTCTTTGACATAGTACTGGAACTACTAGCCTTTGCAATTAGACAAGAAAAGAAATAAAAGGCATCCAAATTGGAAAAGAAGAAGTAAAGTTGTCCCTATTTGTAGATGACATGATAATGTACATAAAAAACCCCAAAAGACTCCATAAAAAAACTAATGGATTTAATAAATGAATTTGGCAATGTAGCAGGATACAAAATTAATGCCAGGAAATCTATGACATTGCTATATACCAACAGTGAATTTACAGAAACAGAGACCAAAAAAGCAATCCCATTTACCATCGCACCAAAAAAATTAAGATACCTAGGAATAAACTTAACTAAGGAGGTAAAAGACCTATATGCTGAAAACTACACAACACTGAAAAAAGAGATAGAGGAAGATGTAAAGAGATGGAAGAACATACCATGGTCATGGATTGGTAGAATCAACATCATTAAAATGTGTCCATACCTCCCAAAGGAATTTATAGGTTCAATGCACTCCCCATTAAAATACCAATGGCATATTTCACTGATCTAGAAAGAACTCTCCAAAAATTCATTTGGAACAATAAAAGACCCCAAATAGCTATAGCAATACTGAGAAAGAAGAGTAAAGTAGGAGGGATCTCTACCAGATTTCAAGCTGTGTTACAGGCTTGTATCTCAAAACAGCCTGGTACTGGCACAAGAACAAACATATATATCAATGGAATGGAATAGAGAATCCAGATATCAATCCAAATCACTATGCTCAATTAATATTTGACAAAGGAGGCACAAATATACAATGGAGTCAAGACAGTCTCTTCAATAAATGGTGTTGGGAAAATTGGACAGATACATGCAAAAGAATGAAACTAGATCACCAACTTACACCATACACAAAAATAAACTCAAAATGGATACGGGACTTAAACATAAGATGGGAAACCATAAAAGTACTAGAGGCACCCACAGACAGCAAAGTCTCAGACATATGCCAAAAGAACTACTTCACTGATACTGCCTCTAGGGCAATGGAAGCTAAAGAGAAAATGAACAAATGGGACTACATCAAAATAACAAGCTTTTTCACAGCAAAAGAAACCATCAACAAAACAACAAGAAAGCCCACTGTATGGGAGAACATATTTGCAAGTGTTATCACTGATAAAGGTTTAATCTGCAACATCTACAGGCAGCTTATACAAGTTAATAAAAGGAAGATTAATGAGCCAATTAAAAAATGGGCAATGGACCTAAATAGAATCTTCTTAAAAGAAGACAGAAGGAAGGCTAAGAGGCACATGAAAACATGCTCAAAGTCACTAATTATTCGAGAGATGCAAATCAAAACAGCAATGCGGTACCATCTCACACCTGTCAGAATGGCCAACATCAACAAATCAACAAACGACAAGTGTTTGCCAGGTTGTTGGGTAAAGGAACCCTCGTGCACTGCTGGTGGGAATTCAGACTGTTGCAACCACTGTGGAGAACAGTATGGAACTTCCTCAAAGAACTGAAAATGGAACTCCCATTTGACCCAGTAATCCCACTCCTAGGAATATATTCCATGAAAATAGGAACACCAATCATAAAGAATATATGCACCCCCACGTTCATAGCAGTACAATTTACAATAGCTAGGATTTGGAAACAGCCTAGTTTGGAAACAATCTAATTTGGAAACATCAGCAGATGTTTGGATCAAAAAACTATGGTACATCTACAGAATAAAATACTATGCTACTATAAGAAGGAGGGAATTTATCATTTTCAGCACCTGGATGGAATTGGAGAACATCATGCTGAGTGAAATAAGCCAATGAAAGAGAAACACCACATGACTTCACTCATTTATGGATAATAAAGAACATTATAAACTGATTAACCAAAAGATAGATATAGTGACAGTAAAACAACAAGCAGTCTGTCAAATGACAGTGGGGAGGGGAGGGAGATCTGGGGGAGATATGAGATCAACTGAAGGACTTGTATACATGCATTTAAGTATAACCAGTGGACACAAAACTCTGGGTAGGGAGGGCATGTTTGAGGGGGGCAGAGGTAAGATATGTACACAGATAAAAATTTAATAAACACACACACACACACACACACAATAAGTTGGAGGGCTTTGTTGGCCAAAGTATATAACTAGGATTTTGTACTAAGGGCAGAAATAATCCACAAAAAAGAGTTTAAGAAAAGGGATGATATATGATTGACAGGTTTTTTATTCTTTCAAATTTATATTATTTACTTATTTATTTCATTAAGGTATTACATGTGTATATGATTGACACTTTTAAAAGCTCCTTCTGGCTGCTGTCTAAAGAATGGCTTGAAGGGGCAAAAGTGGAAGCAGGGAAAGCAGTAGATATTACAGCAGAAACCCAGGTGAGACAGGACAGGTATTTGAATTAGGAGATATTGAAAGAAAGATGCAGAAAACAGATGGATTTGGGAGATATATTAGAGCTAGAACATTCATAAATATAGGGTGTCCCCCAAAAAAATATATATACACTTTGAATAATTATAAAGGCAGTGTTTATTAAAATACACTTTCTTTTCAAAATTGTGCTATTCGCTGTTAAAATGTATATACTTTCTGGGGGGGACACTATATATATATATATATATATATATATATATATATATATATATATCAGAGCAAGCATTCTGATATCACTGCATCAAACATTTAGTAACTATAATTTAAACAAAATTAAAAATTGTAAGTATTTTATAAAAAAGTTTTTGTATAAAAATACAGTGTGTAATATGCAACTAGGGATCTGTAATGGACTAGATAATTTGGTGGGACTTATAATTCATTTGACTATTCTTTCAATAAAGAGAATTTCTATATTATTAAAATTTTATCGAGTTTTAAAAACTTGATATGGAATGAAATATAAAAATGTTTGTTAAATTATGAATTCTAATTTGTAACTCTAACTGTACATCCTAGTTGCTCACAGAATTTCAAGATTTGAAGGAACTTAAGTCACTCATTTAGTCCAATGAACCTGCTATCCAATGATGAGATTTTTTTTCTATAACATTTTTGACCAGCAGTTGGCCAGATCTGTTATCCTGTCAATGTTTAATATTTATTAATCAGAAGATATTGGAATTTTGACATCGCCAAAATTTAGTTTGGATAGTAACAGTTTTAGTAGATTCTTAAAATATAAGCATTTTGAAGCTATCCTATATGAAAATACTATAAAGTAATTGATATTTAAATAAATTAGTTATTTTTACAAAAAAAAAATAAAGTTGGGAGAACAGGCCCTGGCAGTTTTCTTGTTTGCTGCCGCCCACTCCCAAGAGTTCCATCATTGTGCAAAATAGCTGTCATAAAATAGGAGAAATTATGAAGCTGATTCATATTTACCTTTGACAAATCTCACTTTGCAGGGCTGACATCACTGTCTTTAGATAGGAGAGGACAAGGCCCGTCTTTTTTAAACTTTTAGGCCTGGTTAAGAACCAGTAACATTGATTTATTGGATAGAAATTCTTCTTACACTTTATGGCAAGGACATAAAAATGATTATGAATATTCTCTCTAATAAAAAGGAAACATGCAAATTGACCATACCTTCGCTACACCGGCAAGCCACACCCACCAGCCAATCAGAATCACTATGCAAATTAACCCAACCAAGATGACGGTTAATGTCACTGCAGAGGGAGCAAAGCTGTGGATAAACAAGCAAGTGGGGCAGCAGAGAAGGAAGGGAAGAAGGTGGGGTGGGGGAGAAGGGAGGGAAGTAGGCGGGGCAGTGGAGACTGCAGCAGGAAGCCTGTATATAATAACTAGAGGTCCGGTGCATGAAATTCTTGCATGGGGGTGAGGAGTAGCCCTCAGCCCAGCCTGCACCCTCTCCAATCTATGACCCCTCAAGAAATGTCCCTCTCACTATCCAGGACTGCTGGCTCCCAACTGCTCACCTGCCTGCCTTCCTGATTGCCCCTAACCACTTCTGCCTGCCAGCCTGATCACCCCCTAACCACTTCCCTGCCAGCCTGATTGATGTCTAACTGCTCCCCTGCCAGCCTGTTTGCCCCCAACTTCCCTCCTCTGCCGGCCTGGTCATCCCAAACTGCCCTCCCCGGCTTGCCTGATTGCCTATAACTTCCCTCCCTTGCAGGCCTGGTCTCTTCCAACTGCCCTCTCCTACTGGCCATCTTGTGTCCACATAGGGGCAGGATCTTTGACCACATGGGGGCAGCCATCTTGTATGTTGGAATGATGGTCAATCTGCATATTTCTCTTTTATTAGATAGGATAAAGGTCTGATACATGGGTGGGGCCAGCTGATTTGTCCTGAAGGGTGCTGGATCAGGGTGGGGTTCCCTTGGGATGTAGGGCAGCCTGGGCGTTGGGGCCTGTGGTGGTTTGCAGGCCAGCCATGCCCCCTGGCGACCCAATCGGAGGGCCTGGTATCTGGAATTTATTTACCTTCTACAGTTGAAACTTTGTAGCCTGGAGCAGAGCCAAGCCTCCTGCTTGCTCTGTGGTCGGCCATTTCTATAATTGTGCAGCCATTTCTATAATTGAAATTTTGTAGCCTTAAGCAGAGGCCTGGGCCAGGGTGTGCGGAAAGCTTTGTTTCCTCTGTTGCAGGGGGCAACCCTAGCCTGCTCTATCCAGCTCTATGGCTGCCACCATTTCTGTTTGGATTTGTTTACCTTCTATAATTGAAACTTTGTAACCTTTAGTGGAGGCTTAGGCCAGCAATGGCAGGCCGAAAGCTTGGCTTCTTTTGTTGCTTGGGAAACCCAAACATTCCTCGTGCTCTCTGTGGCCATATCCATCTTGGTTGGGTTTATTTGCATACTCACACTGATTGGCTGGAGTGATGGTTAATTTGCATATTACTCTTTTATTAGGTAGGATGAGAGTATTCTTGACATACAGTTTTCAGCAACTATGTAGTAACTCTGAAACAAAGCCAAATCTGTTTTACTGTCTCATTGCTAACAAGGAAAATAATTCTTTAGAGCTAAGTCAGTACTTAAAGTCACTTTTGTAGATAGCAAAAAGTGTCTGGCATCCATGGCGTGTTTTTTTTTTTTTTTTTTTTTTTTTTTTTTTTTTATGAAATAGAGAGTGAGTGAAAGCAATGTACTGTAGCTTGGATTGTCTCCTGCTAGCTAAATTGTGAAGATTTGGGGAAGCTAGTCCACTTTAGGGGCAGCATTGTAATCTGAAGGAGGACTTCCGCAGGGAACCTGCCTTCATGCCTGATGGAAGTGAGAAGTGGCAGGTGGTGGGAACCTGCCTGTGGGGAGGTACCCAAAGCACTCCTGAGGAGGAGGAGGACAGGAAGACACACCCAAGCTCGGGTGCGTGGGGTCACTGGTTCTCTAGTGCTTTGCTGCTTCCTTGTTCTTGCAGATTTTTCCCGAGTCCTTCCATGGGTAGCATCTGGCATAGAAGGGCAAGCAGTCAGGTGCTGGGTCAGATCCTTGTGCTTGGTGGTGGTGATAGTGCAGATCTGATGTTATAAGACCCAAGTACCCCTTTGGTACCATTTTGATGAGATGGGATACAGGCTTCTTCATTACTGTAATAATCCCAAATGTGTTTAATGTTAAAGTAATGAGAGCGTCAGTTCTATAAGATGACTATAACCAATTAGTAATGAAAATCAAATGGCTCTTATGTGTGTGTTTTTCTGTAATAGCCTATGATAGTATACATATCTTTTTTAATACATTTTATTGATTTTTTAATATATTTATTTATATTTTAAAATATATTTTATTGAGAGGAAGAGAGAGGGATAGAGAGTTAGAAA
The DNA here is from genome assembly GCA_963924515.1 of Vespertilio murinus. Classification (NCBI taxonomy): domain Eukaryota; kingdom Metazoa; phylum Chordata; class Mammalia; order Chiroptera; family Vespertilionidae; genus Vespertilio; species Vespertilio murinus. Next base: position 108,452,390 of record OZ004708.1, read on the forward strand.
CATCAATGAGAGAGAATCATCCATCAGCTGCCTCTTGCACACCCCCTACAGGGGATGTGCCCCAACAAAGGTATATGCCCTTGACCAGAATTGAACCTGGGACCTTTCAGTCCACAGGCCAATGCTCTATCCACTGAGCCAAACTGGTCGGTGGTAGTATACATATCTTAACAGATAAATGGGAAGAACCTCCTTAATTTTTTTTATCACTACTTGATTAGAATAAGATAATGATTCCTAGTAGTGAATCAGGATGTCGTGCTTGTAACCTCCTATAAGAAACCTATAAATAAAGATGAGCTTCTGGATATTGCTATTGAATTTTATAATTCCTTGCTATCTTTCTTTCCATCCAATCAGGGTTTAGTTTAGACCAGTGGTCCGCAAACTCATTAGTCCACAGAGCCAAATATCAAAAGTTCAACGATTGAAATTTCTTTTGAGAGCCAAGTTTTTTGAACTTAAACTTCTTCTAATGCCACTTCTTCAAAATACACTTACCCAGGCCTCGGTATTTTGTGGAAGAGCCACACTCAAGGGGCCAAAGAGCCGCATGTGGCTTGCGAGCCACAGTTTGCCGACCACGGGTTTAGACCATCTGTGTCTTCCTGGTTTGCATATGCCTTTGGTTCACTGTTGAGTGTTTCTTGTCTTTAGTCAGAAACCGCTCTGGGTGTGCTGTGGTTCTGAGTGTGGAAGGGGCCAAGTGTTTCAGACCCATCGGCTGAAAGCATAGGTTAGCCTTCCCAGCCTGGAGTGCTCCAGTGATAGCTGCTGGGTGACCCTCTGAGTGTGTCACTAGCTGTGGCAGAAACCAGGTCCAGTGCTTATCAGAATAACTGTCTTTATGTGATATTCACTAAATGTTTAGTCAATAAGTGAATTAATTGAGAGGATTGTTGGATCTCTCTCATCTGAGTACTTTTTTTTTTTTTAATCCTCACCCCGGGATATTTTTCCATTGATTTTTAGAGAGAGGGCAAGGGAGAAAGGAGAAAGGGAGACAGAGACAGACAGACATTGATTGGTTGTCTCTTGCACGTGCCCCTACTGCAGCTGGGGAACTTACAACTGAGGTACATGGCCTTGACCAGATCCTTTAGTCCATAGGCTGGCACTCTAACCACTGAAAAACTGGCCAGGGCCTGACTGCTTTTTAAATGTAGTCTTTTGTGGAGTGACAACTTTTATCATTCTTTTTATTTTTTTACTTTATTTTATTGATATTTTACAGAGAGGAAGGGAGAGAGATAGAGAGCTAGAAAAGTCAATGAGAGAGAAACATTGACCAGCCGCCTCTTGCACACCCCCTACTGGGGATGTGCCCGCAGCCAAGGTACATGCCCTTGACCGGAATTGAACCTGGGACCTTTCAGTCCGCAGAGCCAAACCGGTTTTGGCACTTTTATCATTCTTAATTTTGCCTTCAACTAGTTAGATAGCTTCACAATAGATTAGCTTGCCTCATAAGAGACTGGGTTCACAGATTTTGCACACTTATTGAAATACTAGAGAGCCAATGCATGAAATTTGTGCAAGGAGCTCGGCGCCCACTGCCACGGAGGCCACCTTGTCCCTTGCAGCTCCAGCTTCATCGTTTGGTCTAATTAGCATAGTATGCTTTTATTATTATAGATGCTAAGAAAAGTTTCTTATTTCCTGTAGCTGAACTGACCTTCCTCATTTGTCCCTCCTGGAGGGTGTGAGAACCTGGCCCTTAACAGTTCACCACGTCCCTTCCAGTGGGAATATAGTCCACTCCCAGTCCAACTTTGTACCCAGCGGTTACATAGTCTCTTCTGTGTATCTCAGTTCTTTAGGTCTTGTCCCTCCCCCTTCTCACCAAGAAGGCCCCTGAGGGGGAGGGGCATACCTTTCTCTCTGGAGTGAGGAGCTACACTTCACCCTGGTCTCTCGAGGGTGGTGCCAGTGCCCCCTGGAGGGAAGCTGATGCTGAGGGTGGTGGGGTTCACCATCTCCTGGAGTGATGCTCCCTCTGACAGGCCTCTGTATCTGAGCCAGAGCGCTGTGTCAGCCCATCAGGCCTTTGCACCGACCCTCTCCGGGGACCATTGAGGTCCCCTGCTGCTGCCTAGACTTCCAAGTTCCCCTCACTGGCCGTGCTGCGGTTCTCTCCATGGCCTGAAAGTCTGCCTTCCCCACCTCTGACCACCCTCCCTCCCTAAAGCCCCACGGCACCCTTTCTTACCAGTGCAGTTCTCCTTGCACAGAGCATGTCTGGAAACTCCGGTCAGTTCTCTAGGCTTCGGCGCTGCTGTAGTAAAATAGCTAAAGGGAGTTGTAAACACCTCTCCTCTACTGATAAGACCACTTTGAAGGTTTTAGGTTCTAGGCCAGTCAGTGCACTGTTTATTCTAGACATCACTGGTTCTTCCACCCGGGGTCTGCAGCCTCATGCCCAGCCTGGGAAGGTGAAAGGCTAAAGGGAACCATGATGTAAGAAGAAAAAAAAGTTTAACCAACATCTGTTCCTATTATTACATCAGCATTCTTCCTAAGCTCTCTGTAAAAGGACCACATTCCTCTTGGTACTTTAAATTTAGTTCCCCAGTACACTTAAAAAGGAATTTAGGCAGAAATTCAGTCCTGCAGAGTGATGGCAGGTGCTATAGTTCAGTACTGGCACCGCTGTGCAGTGACCACCGCTTGAAGCCACTGTCTTGGTGCAGAGTGCATGGGTTTCTTTTTAAATAAACCACTTTCTCCCCTCCTCCCCCTTTTGTGTTAGAAGCTGGTTGACAATTGTCTTGGTTCTTGGTTTGGTACTTCTGCTAAAAGGCAGGAAGGCATTAGTAATGAATATTGTGTATTGATTAAAGGACTTCAAAGCTGGTAATGTGCTTGGGCCTTGAATTCTTGGACTAGAGTGGTATCAAAGCAGAACCCCAAATTGGAGCCACATTGTACGGACAGATGGGTAGCTGATTCAGTTCACAGTTTTTAGAAGTATTATTGGCCCAGAATTATCTTAATAGAGTTTATGTAATTTATAACTTGAAAACAATTACATTTTGGCCATAAGGTGACAGTATTAATAAATAAACTGCTTATTTTTATTCTTTAGTTAGTGAAAAATAGTTATAAGACAGTTTGACCATTTAATTTTTATTGAAATAGATGTGCACTTGGATTTGGAAGACCGCCTTGCGAAATTTATGAAGACAGAAGAAGCCATTATCTACTCCTATGGATTTGCCACCATAGCCAGTGCCATTCCCGCTTACTCTAAGAGAGGGGACATTGTGTTTGTGTGAGTAACCTTTACCTACGTTTCTAATCAAATGCCTTTGAAAATAATATTCACCTTCCTAGAAAAGTCTTTTGTTAGAGGATAGCTGCCTAAAATAATAAGATTTTTTTTTTAAAGAAATTCATAGTTACCCCAGCCAAGTAATTCTACAGAATTTGTGAGTCATTAGAAGGATGAGTACCTAAAGGTTTTGGCACTCAGCTATCTTTCGTTATGATTTTATTTGTTGCTATGGGGAAGCCTGGAGGAGGCCAACCATCTGCCTTCCCCGCACAGCTCTGTGGCCATGTGGTAACTTTGGGAGACTCCACTGCTCTGTACCCCAGCCCAACCCTTGGTCTCTGCTGTCTTGCTTCATGACATGTTAAGAACACAGAAGCAATGCATTGAGGGCTTCCTTCACTTCCAGTGTGCAAATCTGCATGTATACTAGATGGGTTGCTCTTCGCTGTGGAGAGGAAGGACAGAGAAAAGTGGGTATGGCTAGCATAGCATTGGCAGCTGCCTGCACCTTCCAGAAGCCTCCAACCCAAGCCTCTGTTGTCTTTTGAGTGGGCCATTAATTGACCTTTTGAAGTTTAGAAACAAATTTATTTTGAATTTTATAAAACCCACAAATTTACACCCAGTAGTTGTGGCTCAGTGGTGGAGCATGGACCCATGAGCCAGGAGATCATGGTTCAGTTCCTAATCAGGGTACATGTCTGGGTTGTGAGTTCAATCCCCTAGGGGCAGGGGGCGGTGGGGGCGTGCAGGAAGCAGCTGATCAAAATGATTCTCTCCCCCTCTCCCTGCCTCTCTGAAATACAAAATATATTAAAATTTTCTTTTATATATTTTTAACAAAACAAAGCAAATTTACTTTTGCCTTCTCTCTCTCTCTCTCTCTCTCTCTCTCTCTCTCTCTCTCTCTCTCTCTCAACACCATTGCCAGAATAATTTTTTTAAATGCAAATCTGGTTATGTCACATTTTTAAGAGCTTCCATTGTTCCTGAAATAATGATCCAGATCTTTATTTTGATTTTGCATGTTCTAGACTACTTTTTCAAACTTATTTTGTTTGTTGTTGTTTTTAAAAATATATATTTTAATGATATTTTACAGAGAGGAAGGGAGAGAAATAGAGAGCTAAAAACATCGACCAGCTGCCTTTTGCACACCCCCTACCGGGGAATGTGCCCGCAACCAAGGTACATGCCCTTGACCGGAATCAAACCCGGGACCTTTCAGTCCACAGACTGACACTTTACCACTGAGCCAAACCGGTTTCAGCTCAAACTTATTTTGTACCATTTTCCCTCAGGTCATCCTGCTGTAGCCTCACCAGCCTTAGATACTAGTTTCTTCTCACCTCAGGGCCTTTGCACACGCTAAGTATATTGTTCCTTATCTCCTGTTTAATGCCTGCTCACCCTGCACATACTATCACTTCTGCAGGAAAGTCTTCCCCAGCAGCTCTCAAGTCTCAGGCCAGGTCAGGACCCATGCTGCAGGTGGAGAAGAACTTAAAGCTACAGAGGTCTGGTGCCTTGTGAATCTAGGACCACATGGCACTCGCTGCCCATCAGGCCTCCTCATGTCCTTAGGCATGTGTAGCACACACTCCCTCTGCTCTCTGCTCATCTTGCCTCAGACTCATGGAATAACAGTGTTAGTAGTTAATTGCCTTTTCATAATGCTCAGTAAATACCAGTTCAGTGAATGAATGAATGGAGGGTGGAGCTCACAAGAGGGATCACAGCGACTGGTCCTCCCTGGCCCCTGCAGCCTCCTACTGCTTCTCACCCACTGTTGGAACTCCTGCTAGTGCAGCAAGCCCAGTCCTGGGCGCAGCACAGGCTCTGCCAGGCGTCTTGGGCCACACACTGTTCATTCTTCCCATCACCCTGCAGCAGCCTGGGAACTAGCTCTCCAGCACGTGGCCTTGCTAGTGTTTCCCCATGGAGTTATGACAATGAGTGTTTCTACTAACTTTTTGCACAAAGTTAAAAAATCCAGTAAGACTCATCACAGACTTGAGAGCTGCTGATTTAAAGTATTTCTGGTTTTTAGTAAAAACAGTTACAGACAACTTCCTGTCACCCAGTATCACCTCATACAAGAACCTCATTACAGACTTTTTGAGTTTTAAGTCCAGAAAAAGTATACAGTTATAACTGAGTTTGTATTCCTCCTTTGTCACATAATAAGTACTTTATTATCCTTTTGATTTTAACTGCTAGAAAAATTAGATTAAATTCACTTCCAAATGTTATACCCAGTGTCTTTGAACTTCAGTTTTAAAAAATATATATATTTTATTGATTTTTTTACAGAGAGGAAGTGAGAGATAGAGAGTCAGAAACATCGATCAGCTGCCTCCTGGACACCTCCCACTGGGGATTGCCCGCAACCTAGGTACATGCCCTTGACCGGAATGATATCTGGGACCTCTCAGTTTGTAGGCCAACGCTCTATCCATTGAGCCAAACCGGTTAGGGCTTAATTTACTCTTATTACTCTAAATATTTTGCCAGAAATTCGTTAGGAACATTGTAGGTAAAAATGGTGTTTAGTAAATTATTTTTGATAAATTCATTATGCATAGATAGTATGTCCAAAGCTTCATTTTCTTCCTTTTTTAGTAAACAAGATAAAGCCTTGTTAATAGGAGGTCTCAGCACAGTGCTGGTTGTTTATGTTATTTAAGCCTTTCCTGGTCACTCTACTAAGTATATGTTCATATTTTTTTTTAATGTAATCCTATATAATAAAGAGGTAATATGCAAATTGACCATCACTCCAACACAAAAATGGCTTCCCCATTTGGACCAAAGATGGCCGGCAGGGGAGGGCAGTTGTGGGCGATCAGGCTGGTAGGTGAGGGCAGTTAAGAGGGATGAGGCCTGCAAGGGAGGGCAGTGAGGACGACTAGGCTCACCCTAGTAGGGAAAGACAGTTGTGGGGGGAGGGAACCCAGGCTTGCAGGGAAGGACAGTTGGGGTGGGCCAAGGCCTGCACAGGAGGGCAGTTAGAGGGGACCAGGCCTGCAGGATAGGGCAGTTGGAGGGGACCAGGTCTGCAGGGGAGGGCAATTGGGGGGGAACCAGGCCTGCAGGGGAAGGCATTTGGGGGTGACCAAGCAGGGGAGGGCAGTTGAGGTGGGGGGTAGACCAGGCCTATAGGAGAGGGCAGTTGGGTTTGACCAGGCCTGCAGGGGAGGGCAGTTGGGGGCAACCAGGCTGGCAAGGGAGGGAAGTTAGGGGTGACTGGGCCAGCAAGGGAGGGCAGTTGGGGGTGACCAGGCCTGCAGAGGAGGACAGTTAGGGCAATCAGGCCAGCAGGGAAGCAGTTAGGCATCGATCAAGCTGGCAGGGGAGTGATTAGGGAGTGATCAGGCTGGCAGGCAGAAGTGGTTAGGGGCAATCAGGCAGACAGGCAGGCAAACAGTTGGGAGCCAGCAGTCTTGGATTGTGAGAGGGATGTCCAACTGCCTGTTTAGGCCCACCAGGATTGGGCCTAAATGTGCAGCTGGGCATGCTTCCAGGGTCCCCACATGGAGATGGTTTAGGCTGGCCTGAGGGACACCCCCTCCCATGCATGAATTTTGTGCACCAGGCCTCTAGTATTCTCTATATACTGTATTTTTCGCACCATAAGACGCACCTGGTTTTTAGAGGAGAAAAATAGGGAAAAAAATATTCTGAACCAAATACTGTAATAAAATATTTAATAAAGTATAACAGAATAATATTTGAACCATATAAACTGAACAGCAGTCAACAGTGGCATTGAGAACCATTATCACTGTCATTAACACATAAAGACAAAGGTTTGAGTACTCTAGTCTTCTGAAAACCCCAAGAACTCTTCTTCGCTAGAGTCAGAATTCATGAAGCTCATTTGGTATGACATTTTACCTCAGAAGCCAATGACTGGAGTGAGGGGCATGCGCACTGCTGTGTACTGTAACACCACCTGTACTGTAACACTACATGCTATCCTCCAATAGCATACGGCGGTGACACAGTACAGCAGCATCGCGCCTTCCTGCACACATCGGCTTCCGTAAGGAAGGTGAGGGAGGACCCGCTGCCACTCTGCCAGTATCTCAGTGGACTACTGAGAAGCCTGGATACGGGGCGGGGGAGGGATGATGCAGTCCCCAGGGACACGGAAGGTCCCGGGGGACCCGCTGCCGCTCTGCAACTCGGACCATAAGACACAGGCACTTCTTCTATTCGGACCATAAGACGCAGGCACTTTTCCTCCCACTATTTGTTGAAGAAAAAGTGCGTCTTATGGTCCGAAAAACACGGTATATTTTTTTAAAATAAATCTTTATTGTTCATATTATTACAAATGTTCCTCATTTTTTCCCCCTCCATTGCTCCCCTCCACCAGGTTCCCACCTCACCTTCTGCCCTTTCCCCACCCCCCATTGTCATCCATAGGTGCACAGTTTATGTTCAGTCTCTTCCCGTATCCCCCACTCCCCTTTTCCCCAAGAATCGTCAGTTCACTCCCCTTCCATACCTCTGATTCTATTATATTCATCAGTTAATATTGTTCCTCAGATTTTTTAATTCCCTTGGTTTTTAGATTAACTTGTTGATAGTTACGTATTTGTTGTTCATAATTATCTTTATTTTCTGCCTCTTCCTAAAGAACCCCCTTCAGCAATTCATATAATTCTGGTTTGGCGGTGATGAATTCCTTTAGCTTTTTTTTATTTGTGAAGCTCTTTATCTGGCCTTTGATTCTGAGTGATAGCTTTGCAGGGTAGAGTACTTTTGGCTGTAGGTTCTTGCTATTCATCACCTTGAATATTTCTTGCCATTCCCGTCTGGCCTGCATGGTTTCTGTTGAGAAATCAGCTGACAATCGTATGAGTGCTCCTTTGTAGGTAACTACCTGCTTTTCTCTTGCTGCTTTTAATATTCTCTCTTTTTCTTTTGCTCTTGGAATTTTAATTATCATGTATCTTGGTGTGGTCCTCTTTGGATTCTTTTTGTTTGGGGTTCTGTGCGCTTCCTGGACTTGTGAGTCTAATTCTTTCCCCAGGTGGGGGGAAGTTTTCTATACCTATTTCTTTCAATATATTTTCGGTATCTTGCCTCTCTCTCTTCTTCTGCCGCTCTGGACCCCCAGAAATCTGATGTTGGTTCGCTTGAAGTTGTCCCAGAGGTTTCTTACATTATCTTCAACTTTTTGGATTCTCTTGTCTTCTTGCTTGTGTGGAGGAGTGTCTTCTGGCTCTTTATGTTCCAAATCATTGACTTGATTCTTGCAATCTTCCATTCTATTTTAGGACTCTGTATAATATTTTTTTATTTCAGACAATGTATTCTTTATTTCTAGTTGATCCCTTTTCATATCCTCATAGGTCTTGTTTATTTTATCGGCCTTTTCTAGGAAATTCTTGAAAAACCTTATAACCATGGTTTTGAACTCTATATCCAGTCGTTTTTTGTCCTCCATTTCTTTTGTTTGTGATCTGTTTCCTTGTCTTGGCATTTTCACAGCTTCCCTGAGTTGGTAGGTGCCTTTGTGTGCTAAGGTGTACTATATAGTTCAGTGGGTTAGCCTCCCAGTTACCTGAGGTGGACACTCTTGGTGCACCCCTTTGTGGACTGTGTGTACAGTCTTATTGTAGTTAAGTCTTGATTATTGTTGGTATCACTGGGAGGAACTGACCTCCAGGCCAATTAGCTGTGAGGATCAGCTGTGTCTATGCCAGGAGACAGCCTTATTCAACTAGACTTGGAAAATTGCAAAAGCCTCTGTGCTCAGCTTAGATGGGGCAGAGTTTCAGGGTGGAGCCTACAGCCTTGGCTTCCTGTTAGCCCTGCCCTATGAGGTTCCTGAGTTTCAGTATTCCTCAGTGTCCTTTGGCACTTGCTGCTTTGGTACTCGCTGCAAGCACCTCTGAGAGAAAGGTGCCCTCAAGCTTTGCCCACTACCAGACAGTCTAGTCCAGGGCTGGGCAAACTAAGGCCCACAGGCCAGATCCCGTGAATAAAATAATTGAATAATAATAATTAAAAAAAAAACCGTACCCTTTTATGTAATGATGTTTACTTTGAATTTATATTAGTTCACACAAACACTCCATCCATACTTTTGTTCAGGCCTCCGGTTCAGTTTAAGAACCCATTGTGGCCCTCAAGTCAAAAAGTTTGCCCACCCCTGGTAGTCTCTCCCCCAATGAGCCTGGAACTGGGGTTCAGTGCAGTCGGAAGTGGGATTGGAAATGGGGTTCAGTGCATTCTGGAGCTTTTATCTCCTTCCCGCTAGGGCAATCCAGCGGCACAGTAAGCAGTCCGTCCTCTGCAAGCAACATGCACACCTCTGGGACTCTGCCTTTTGCCGCTCCCCTTCCCTCTGTATGAGCCTGGGTCTCCAGGGTCTCTCCAGAACTGGGGTTCAGTGCATTCGGAGCTTTTATCTCCCTCCCGCTAGGGAACGCCAGCCAGGCACTCAGCGGCCCCCTCCTCTCCAGCTCCGTCCTCTCCCCAAGCTCGTACCGTGTCTCCGTACCTTAGGCTTTTACAGCTCCTCTGATTTTCCTTCTGGTTTTCTCTTTCCTTCTAGTTGTAGAATTTCCAGTCAGTCAACTTTCCTGTAGTTCTGGATAATGTCCATTTTATATTTTAGTTCTATTTTTTTTTAATTGTTGTGCGAGGCTGCAGTTAGGCGTTTACCTATGCCACCATCTTGGTTTCTCTTAGTATTCTATATTAAGATAATTTTGGATTTACATACACTTTTAAGAAATAATACCGAGATTCTTTGTGCCTTTTACCTAGTTTTTCCCAGTGTTCACCTCTTGCAAACTACAATAGAGTTTCACACTAGGCTATTGACAGTGATAAAGTCAAAACACAGAACACGTCCATCACCAGAAGAATCTTCCATGTTGCTACTCCCAAATCCCTCCCACCCTACCCACTATTTTTAATTTAAGTTTTAAGATTAAGTCTATTTCATAGTATGTTTTATTTAAGTCAATCTATCAAAATACTATTGTTTAAAATATAATCAACATAAGTTTTTAAGGAGTCACTTTAAAAACATTTTTTTAGTCTTTAAAAAAATTTAAATTACAGTTGTATGAGTCTATTTCTGTTCTGCTTGTTTATTTATTATTTTTAGATTCAATTGTGGGTTTTTTTGTTTTGTTGTTTTTATATTTTTTTATTCATTTCAGAGAGGAAGGGAGAGGGAACGAGAGAGAGAAACATTAATGATGATCGAGAATCATTGATTGGCTGCCTCCTACATGCTCCTTAATGTGAATCAAGCTCGCAACCATGGCATGTGCTCTTGACCAGATCAAACCTGGGACCCTTCAGTCCGCAGGCTGACACTCTCCCACTGAGCCAAATCTGCTAGGGCAGATTGAATTGTTGATAGATACCTATTTATTACAACTTTATTGTTTATACTAGAGGTCCAGCGCACGAAATTTGTGTGTATGTAAGGTCTCTAGGCCTGGCCTGTGGTCAGGGCCATTTCCTCAGCTGCTCGCAGCCAATCCTGACCCTGCTGCCACCTACCCCCAGTTCCCTGTTCCCTATCAAGTGATCAGTGCCTGATGGCCAGGGGAAGGGACTGCGAGGTTGGCCATTCCCTCCTGCTTGCTGGCTCAGCCCCCATAGCAGGTAGCCATCAGGTGATCGCAGCCTGCTGGCCGGGGAAAAGGACCAAGAGGTAGGGGGGATGTCTGGTGAAGGTGTTCAGTGGCACAGGGGTGGGGGGAGGGGGATCACTTAAAATGAAGCAGGAGGATCAGAGGGGGCAATCAAATGACACAGGAGGATCAGAGGGGACAATCAAAATGACACAGGAGGATCAAAGGGGGTTACTAAATGGTAATCCCCCCTCTGATTCTCCTGTGCCATTTTGATTCCCCCCTCTTATCCCCCCGTGTCATTTTAAGTGATCCCCCTCCCCCCACCTTGATACCCCAATTCCTTTTTTTACCCCTAGAAATGAGCACAAAAAGAAAAAGCTATTCTGTGGAGTACAAGAAAGGAATCGTGGAAGACTCTTGGGGCCAAAATCTTACTGCTTTCTGCAAAGAGAAGATGTTGAGTATCCGATTGGTCCGAAAATGGCTAGCAGAGTATGGTAACCTCATTGAACAAGTAGACAAGGAAAATGCTAAAAAGTGCAAGTGTGAATCAGGTCGGCAACCATTATTTTCCGAGCTGGAAGACCTGATCTGTGAATGGGTTGTTGATAGGAGAACAAAGGCTTTGGTTGTGAATAGGGCTCAGATTCAAGAATTTGCCCTTGCAGTGGCAACACAGTTTGACATAGCCCCCGAAGACTTCAAAGCATCACAACACTGGCTGGATAATTAATTTCCTTCAGCGAAGTGAACTGTCTTTGAGAAGATCTACAACATTGTTTAGGTTGGAAGACACTCAAGTTATTAAACGAGCACTTGCATTCAAGTCCTTTATTGATGATGCTGACTTCTCTAAATACAATCTTTCCAACATAATTGCTATGGATGAAATTGCAATATTTATGGACCAATCATCTCAAATAACAATTGAACAGTGGGGTGCCTCCTTAGTGTACATTCCCTCCACTGCTTACAAAAGTGCACGTGTTTCCTGTATTTTGGCAATTCATCTGGATGGCACTAAAATCCCACCTTTAATCATTTCTAAGGGTGAGAAGGAAAAGATTGAACATGTTTTGGGCGTTTTTATTCTTGAAACTGAAAAGGCCTGGGCCACACAAGCAGTTATAAGGAAGTGGGTCGATTTAATGCTGCTGCTGCTTGTTTTTCGAGGGAGCCAAAGAGGTCTGCTAGTCTGGGATGCAGCCAGCACTCACCGAGCTAAAGACATGAAGACATTTCTTCACGAAAGAAAAATAGATCAGATAATGATTCCCATAGAAATGACGGCATATCTCCAGACTTTTGATATTGCAATAAAGAAACCATTCTTTGTCAAAAGACAATTTGCGCATGGAAATTAATGACTGCATTGAAAATAGAATGGAGAGAAATCAGCGTGGAAACTTTGTGAAACCTAGACTGCAAGAAGTTTTCACTTGGGTGAAGAATTCATGGGAGAAAATCACTGACAGTTGTATTGCAAATGCACTGTGAGCAGACTTGACAAGAAGTACTCATTTAAAGACAGTGCTATTCCTATGTTCATAGCAGCACAATTTACAATAGCTAGGACGTGGAAACAGCCTAGGTGCCCGTCAGCAGATGAATGGATCAGAAAACTATGGTACATCTACACCATGGAATACTATGCTGCCATAAAAAGGAAGGAATTCTCATCATTTGCAGTAACCTGGATGGAATTGGAGAGCATCATGCTGAGTGAAATAAGCCAGTCAATGAAAGAGAAACACTACATGACCTCACTCATTTATGGATATTAAAGAACATTATAAACGAATGAACAGAAAGATAGATATAGTGACAGTAAAACAACAGGCAGACTGCCAAATGACAGCGGGGGGGGGGGGGGCAGGGAGATCTGGGGGAGATAAGAGATCAATCGAAGGACTGGTATGCTTGCATATAAGAACAACCAATGGACACAAAACTCTGGGGAGGGAGGGCACCTATGGGGGGGGGCAATGATAAGCTATGTACACAGATAATACCTTAATAAAAAATATTTAAAAAATAAATAAATAAATAAAGACAGTGCTATTGCTAAACATGAGAGATTTGGTCCACTGATTCTGAAAGAAATGGAGTCACAAGAAATTCACCAGGAAATTCAGGAATTGGATTGTTATGATGATGTTCCAGAAGATGATGACATGATTATCATTGAATAAATGACTAAATTCTTGCTACTGTAGGATTCACAGTTTGTCTGGTTTGTGTTGACAACTACCGTACTACCGTACCGTATACAGGTAATAAATTTCCTTTATTTTCATTTAACAATAAATGTGTACCGTATTCTTCATGGAAAAATAAGATATCCCCTGAAAATAAGACCTAGCACATCTTTGGGAGCAAAAATTAATATAAGACACTGTCTTATTTTCGGGGAAACAGGGTATATAATGTGTATCTTTGTCTCCAGTAATTTTTTTTGTTCCAAAGTATACTTTATCAGATATTAATATAGGCCAGTGGTTCCACAAACTACCACGTGCAGGCCCACGTACAGTGCGATTGAAACATCGTGGCCCATGCACAGAAGTCTGTTTTTGGCCTGGGCGAGTCTATTTTGAAGAAGTGGTTCTAACGCCGAGCCACATTCAAGGGGCCAAAGAGACGCTTGTGGCTCGCTAGCCGCAGTTTGCCTACCACTGACATAGGCAATGCTGCTTTTCCTTGTTGAATGTTTGCATGGTATATTTATTGTATATAATATATATGCACTCATTACCAATATTACTTATATTTTTTTATTATTACATTTGAAATGAATTTCTTCTAGGCAGCATATGGTTGAATCATGCTTACCGTATTTGCCGGCGTATAAGACGATTTTTTGGCCCTGAAAAATATGCCTCCAAGTGGGGGGTAGTCTTATACGGCGAGTATATAACCAACTCTGTATTTTTAGTGGAAATGTTAGGGGGTCGTCTTATACGCCGGCAAATACGTATTTTTCAGGGCCAAAAAATCGTCTTATATGCCGGCAAATACGGTAATCTATTCTGTTAATCTCTAACTTGAAATTGTATGTTTTGGCCATTTTCATTTAGTGATATATGAGGCCTCAAATCTGCCATTTTGTTTGTTATTTGCTCCCTTGTGTTTTTTGTTTTTCTATTTTTCTTTCCTCCTTGTTGATTATTTTACTATGGGGATTTCATTTCTATTTACCAATATTGTTTTTTACTGTTTCTCTTTGCATACTTTTTTAATTCATTGCTCTAAGTATGACATATATACAAATAAGTTATCACATTCTACTGCTCATTATTTTACCAATTTTAAGTAAAAAACCTTTACCTTCATTTACATCCCATTACTCTCATTTTTAATATAATTATTTAAATACTAGAGGCCAGTGCACAGATTTGTGCACCAGTGGGGTCCCTCAGCCTGACCTGTGGGGATCAGGCTGAAACCGGGTTTCCAACATCCCCCGAGGTTCCCAGATTGCTAGAGAGCAGTTCTTGGGTAACACACCCTGATATTGGGCTCCCTTCTCTTTGGTTCTGGGTGCATCACCCAAGAACCTCTGCTATTAAGTCAAGTCACCACAGCTTGGCAGCTCCTGCATTGAGCGTCTGCCTCCTGGTGGTCATTGTATGTCACAGCTACCAGCGGGTCAGACAGTCGCTTAGGCTTTTATATACAGGCAGTTCTCGAGTTATGTCAAACTTATGTCGTTTTGTGGTTACGTTGCCATCTCCCATTTATTTATTTAAAAAGTTCTGTCATTTCGACGTATGTACATATGTGCTTATGTTTTTTATTATTTATTTACCACAATACCCATACATTTTAAAGTTCATGCCTCTATCAGGTGCCTTTCCTCCCTGCCCAATTGGGGTGTCTTTGTAACTCCGCCTAGTTGGAGTCCTGGTTTTACGTCCTCCTCCCATGGTCCCAATTCTGACTGCCTAGCTTCCTCTGTCTCCTCAAAGTGGTATTTATCTTTCTCTGTCTGAGTTTTTTTCACCCAGCATAATAGTCTTTAATATTTCATTCTTTTTATACCGAGTGATATACCATTATGTATTTGTACCACAACTTTTTTATCTTCTTGTCCACTAATGGGCACTTGGGGTGCTTTCATATCTTGGCTATCGTAAATAATGCTGCAATGAACACAAGGGTGCATTTGTCTTTGGAATTAGTGTTTACATTTTCTTTGGGTAAATACCTAGAAGTAAAATTGCTGGATCATTTGATAGGTCTCTTTTCTATTTTTGGAAGAGATATTTGGGCCATGATTATTCTAAAGTTATCAGAAGTGCTGACATTCCTATCACCTCAGGATTGACATTTGTTGGCTGTTTCATTTTATTCTGTTTAAGACTCCTGGTTATTGGTAGGACAAGTGATAGTTGATTGAAAGTTGGACATTTATCATATTATGCTATATTTGTTTATGCTTTATTTCAACAACTGTTTTCGCTGGCCTCTGACACTCTTCTAGCAGGGATGAAGGCTCGGCTGCCTCACTGTTGCCAGGTGGAGGTCCCCCTGACCTTCTGTTGACCCTGAGGGGTATTTTCTCGCCCTCAGACTCCTGCGCTGCTTCCTCAGATACAGGCCACGTTCAGGAGAGAGAGGTTGACCCTAACTGCAGGTGGGTGGGACTAGGCATGCTCTCCATTGTCTCACTGATACCACAGTGGAGCCCCTTATTACTCGTTGGCACAGATCGATGTTTCAGTTCCCTTATCCAGCACCACCTGGGGATGTTGAGGTGCCTTGCTCTAGTCTCACCAGGCTCAGAGGCTAAGCCCTCCCCCTCAGCATCTGCTGGTGCGGAGGGGTGGGCCCAGTATTCCTGTGGTGTGGCTGCAGTGGAGCCATTATTGTCGTTGGGAACTCTCTTCCCTCCCTTTGGCTATAGAACACAGGCTCTGTTAGCTTTTTTCCATCTGTGTCCATGCACTTCCAGGTGGCCAACTTCTTCAGCCCGCAGTCTGGAGATCCAGGAAACTCGTGTCATGCCATTTCCCAGTCCCTAGCTGGTCTGATTCCTCTCCATCTTTCAGTCTTAGACTTATTTTATATGTTACGTTAGGGGTTTGGTTGCACCTAGTTGGGAAAGTAGGGAACATGTGTCTACTTCATCTTCCCATACGTATGTACTTTTAATTAATACAACTTAATTTAAAAATATATTTCCTCCTAATGAGCCCAGTTTAGAAGATCTCATGCAAGTTTAATCTGCAAGATTCAGAGTTCTACCAGGTTATGCGGATAGTCAGCTCTCCAGGATTGCTTCTCTTGCTGGTGGCATTCCCACCAGAGGAGCCGCTGCAGTGCAGTGCGAGTGTTCATGTGTTTCCGGAGAGCATTGCTGAGAGCAAGGCCTTAGCATGCTGATGCAGGTGAAAATATGGAGGATGCTGCTTAGAACAGAACCAGGATGTAGCTTCGTGGGAAGCGCTTGCAGGGAGAAGTACAAACAGTGATGTATAAATGTTCAGGTGTGCTTTATTTGTCATGTACACATTAACAAGTGAATGTAGGTCACCTACTCACATGCCAAGGCCCTTTAAACCCCAGTTTGGTTGTCCTCTTCCTTACAGAGATAGAGCTGCCTGCTTTGCTATTCAGAAAGGATTACAGGCATCACGTAGTAACATTAAGTTATTTGAGCATAATGATATGGCTGACCTGGAGCGACTGCTAAAAGAACAAGAGATTGAAGATCAAAAGGTAGGATTCTTTTGAAGAAAATTACGCAGTTTTTTGTACTCTCTCACCAGCTAACTTATATATGAAATGATAATTTGTCATGAAAATGTGCCTGTGGATCACATTTGGATATTAAGGATGTTCCTGCTTATTAAGTGTACTTTCTGTTGTAGAGCCAAGTCTCATGTAATTGCTTCATCACTGCCAAAATTATATATGGCAGATTTGGGGAAGGTAATTAATTAGGCAGCTTTCTTAAAAAAGGAGAAAGAGCCGAGCCGGTTTGGCTCAGTGGATAGGGTGTCGACCTGCGGACTGGCAGGTCCCAGGTTCTATTCCAGTCCAGGGTACATGCCAGGGTTGCAGAGTCGATCCCCAGGAGGGAGCGTGCAGGAGGCAGCCAATCAATGTCTCATCATTGATATATCTCTCACCTCCCCCTTCCCTTCCTCTTTCCTCTCTTTCTCTGCCTCTCCCTCCCTTCCTCTCTGAAAGCAATAAAAATATTTTTAAAATTTTTAAAAGGAGAGAAAAACAGCCTGCACTGTGGGTGGGTGTATGCTTTCAACTCTGCAGGAATGGCTCCAGGTTCACTAGGGTATTCACGAGATGTACCAACTGGATTCAAAATAGATTAATTCATATCAGAATCAATTAAGTAGAAGAAGCAATGTCAGATCTGAATTTACAAATTTATGAACAAAGTGAGATTCTTTCTCCCCATCCCACTGTCATGTGCCACTAGCAGCTGCTACCTGTGAGGAACAACAACCCCAAGATGGGTTTCCTGCCTTCTTACTTGCCCATTTACCCTTTCTCCCCCTTGAGGGAATGATCTTGTTCCTCCGTGTTCCATGGGAGTATGGCAGAGGAAATGTGCTGAGAGCATCACTGTTAGAATTATCATTTATTTTCTTCTTATGATGTGGATGAAGAAGGTAGCGCTGGTCTGCGATTCTATGGGAACCGTTATGTGTAGACCGGACTAGGAACCCGGTCACCACAACCTGTCTCAGTGTCACTTCCAAGAGGACTCTGTTCCAGTACAGCTCATTCATTAGTCACTGATAAAAATGCCCTTCACAGTCCTAATTTTTGTATCAATTTTTGTTTTATTTTTATTTATTTTTTTTAAAAAAATTTATTTATTGATATTTCACAGAGAGGAAGGGAGAGAGATAGCTAGAAACGTCAATGAAAGAGAAACATCGACCAGCTGCCTCCTGCACGCCCCCTACCGGGGATGTGCCCGCAACCAGTGTACATGCCCTTGACCGGAATCGAACCCGGGACCTTTCAGTCCGCAGACAGACGCTCTACCACTGAGCCAAACCGGCTTTGGCAAATTTTTGTTTTATTTTTTTTAATATATTTTATTGATTTTTTTTTTACAGAGAGGAAGAGAGAGGGATAGAGAATTAGAAACATCGATGAGAGAGAAACATCGATCAGCTGCCTCCTGCACACTCCCTACTGGGGATGTGCCCGCAACCAAGATACATGCTCTTGATCAAAATTGAACCTTGGACCCTTGAGTCCGCAGGACAATGCTCTATCCACTGGGACAAACAGGTTAGGGCCAATTTTTGTGTGTGTGTGTGTGTGTTTTTAAATATTTTCATTATTCCTCTATGATTCTGTTGTCTTTGTTAGGAGACAGCAGTTCTTACTGAGTACATAGACTCTCTGATAAACTTCCTCTGTGATGCATGTGTTGTAGCTGTACAACTAGGAAATCTCTTCTTTAATATACTTTAAAAAAAATGTTTTATTCATATTTTACAGAGGGGAAAGGAGAGGGATAGAGAGTTAGAAACATTGATGAGAGAGAAAAATCGATCAGCTGTCTCCTGCACACTCCCTGCTGGGGATGTGCCCACAACCAAGGTACATACCCTTGACCAGAATCAAACCTGGGACCTTTCAGTCTGCAGGCCGACGCTCTTATCCACTGAGCCAAACCAGTTTTGGCTTAATATACTTTTTAATGATTTCAGAGAGTAAGGGAGCGAGAGAAAGAAACATCAATGATGAGAGAGAATCATTGATGGGGCTGCCCCCTGCAGAGTCCCCACTGGGAATTGAGCCCACAGCTGGGTCATGTGGCATGTGCCCTGACCAGGATTAGAACCATGACCTCCTGGTTCACACGTCAACCCTCAGCCACTGACCCACACCGGTCAGGCACAAAAGAAAATCTTAACATTGAAACTATTCTATTTATTACTTTCTACAAATCATAAAAAGGTGTCCCTTGTTCTGACTAGGAATATGAAAGATGTCCTTTGTTCTCCCTAGTAATAGCATGCTACCAGACTGAAGAACATTGCCGTGGGGAATATGGCCAATGACCAGTCTTCTAAATAGAGTTTATTTTGCCAAATTAGTATTGTACAAATCTGGAAAACATGATATTCAAGTGTGTGTGTGTGTGTGTGTGTGTGTTTTACCAGATTTATATTATTTGTGAACTTTTTTTATAATAACAAAAAATAAAATTATTTTGAAAATGTATTTCCATGTTATAGTTTTTACTAATTAACTTATATTAGATTTTCCTGCCAAGAGGTTTTCTAAATTACTCTACATTTTTATTTTTAAAGATTCTTTTTCAGTTTTATATAAATATTAAATTTTTGAATATTTTCTACTTTGATGCTTATCTTTCCTTTGAAACTGAATTAAAATACTATAGTGTAGTTCAGGTATGGATCAAATTTTTGGGGGGTGGTGTTGATTTCCCAAGATGTTTCTTGTTCCTTTTCCTACAGTGTTCTCTTGTCACATATTCTTTAAAAATAAATAAATACAGAGTGACCAGATTATTATGATCTCTGAACACATAATAATCTGGCTACTCAATATATTAGAGGCCCGGTACAAGAATTCATGCATGGGTGGGGTCTGGCCAGCCTGGCCAGAGGGAGGGGACATGGGCAGTTGGCCAGTCTGCCTATTGGTCAAACTCCTGGTCAAGGGGACAATTTGCATATTAGCCTTTTATTATATAGGATATACACTGAGTGGCCAGATTATTATGCATTCAGAGATCATAATAATCTAACCACTCAGTGTAAATCAAGAATAGTAGATAAAAACAGCATTTTATGGAAGAAATTACAAATAACTGAGCATGTCAAAAATAATCTGGCTTAGCAGAAACCGGTTAGGCTCAGTGGATAGAGCGTCTGCCTGCAGACTGAAAGGTCCCAGATTTGATTCCAGTCAAGGGCGTGTACATTGGTTGCGGGCACATCCCCAGTAGGGGGTATGCAGGAGGCGGCTGGTCGATGTTTCTCTCTCATCGATGTTTCTAACTCTCTATCCCTCTCCCTTCCTCTCTGTAAAAAAAATCAATAAAATATACAAAATAAATAAACAAGAAAATATTTTAGAAAAAAATAATCTGGCTTCACTAATAATTAGGGAAAGTAGGATAGCAGTTTTGGCCTGCCCAATTAGAGAACATTTTTTTTACTCATCATAATCAGCGTCAACACAGATATGTGTGATGAGACAGAGGGCCCTCTGGGAACCCTGGGGGTTTCATTGGCACAGCCTTTAGACACAGTTACATCCCAGTATTCTTAAGTAGCTGTACCCTTGGGACTGGGATGTGGGGTGCTGTTATTAGAAGATAATCAGAAGTGGTGTCAGAAATTAAAAGATATTTATGATTGGATGTATAAAAGCAAAACAAGAGAAACAGCTTAAATGGGACATTGGGAGAATTGTTAATTTATGGTAAACCTATAAGGTAGAATATTAATTCTCCCCTAAAATCATGTTTTAAATAATATTAAGTAATGTGGAAATGCTCATAACATCCTATATAATAAAAAGTTAATATGCAAATTGACCGAATGACAGAATGATCAGTCACTATGAAGTGCACTGACTACCAAGGGGCAGATATCAACACAGGAGCTGCCCCCTGGTGGTCAGCCTGCTCCCACAAGGGGAGTGCCACTCAGCCAGAAGCCCTGAACCTGTCTCACAGCTGGCAAGTGCAGCAGCTCCGTGGCAGTGCTAAGGATGTCCAACTGACGGCTTAAGCCCACTCCATGGGGAGCGGGCCTAAGCCAACAGGCAGACATCCCCCAAGGGCTCCCAAACTGTGAGAGGGCGCAGGCTGGGCTGAGGGACATCTCCCCTTCAGTGCATGAATGTCATGCACTAGGCCTCTAATCCATATATAAAAGCATAAGCAACCGCCCAATTGGCCGGTAGCTATGATACACACTGACCATCAGGGGCAGATGCTCAATGCAGGAGCTGCTGAGACAGCAGCTTTGCATAGTGCCCTCTTGCACTATGGGACCTTTTAAGGGATGTGAGACTGTTGTTTTCGGCCCAATTCCCGCAGGCCAGGCCAAGGGACCCCACCTGCCAGAGGGTCCCTGCTCAGTCAGCAAATGCCCTTTGTGTCCCAGGGCCACTCCAGGTGCAGCTGGCCTGGCAGGGACCACAGGAGGTTGGCTCCAGGGTGTGTCTGGCCCATCTCGCCCTGTCCTGTCAGCCACCTTCTAATTAATTTCCTTTCAATGTGCATGAATCCGTGCATCGGGCCTCTAGTAATATCATAAAATCCATGTCCTAAAACTATTGCAGTAAAATCCTGATTAGAATAATGTAATTTATATAGATACTAGAGGCCCGGTGCACAAAATTTGTGCACTTGGGACCTGGGTTCCTCAACCCAGCCTGCACCCTCTTGCAGTCCAGGAGCCCTTGGGAGATGTCTGATTGACAGCTTAGCACTGCCACAGACCCTCTGTGCTCACCAGCCATGAGCCCAGCTGTTATAGTTTATATTTTAG
This sequence comes from Vespertilio murinus, assembly GCA_963924515.1. NCBI lineage: Eukaryota > Metazoa > Chordata > Mammalia > Chiroptera > Vespertilionidae > Vespertilio > Vespertilio murinus. The sequence goes on from OZ004708.1 coordinate 108,473,797, forward strand.
GTAAAATTTACATACACTGAAATGCACAAACCCTAGCCTTTTTACCAATGATTAGAACCATATAACACAAGTATCATGGCCTCTATTATGATATCAAACATCCTGTCATCCCAGAAAGTGCCCTGGGCACCTTCCCAGTCATTCTGAGCTTGGAAGGATTTGTTTGTATAATAATAGTCTCAGAGTGCCTCAACCAAATATGTGTGTGTGTGTGTGTGTGTGTGTGTGTGTGTGTGTGTGTGTGTGTCAGGTCTCCTAGTTGATTGCAGGAGCTGAAAACCATGTCTGAGAGGAGAAAGTATTGTTCTTCCTTTCATAATAGCATGATCTCAAATGTGATGAATAAGTCTTATAATAAATGTTTGTATTTGGAGTTACTAAAATTTTAAATGTCTGTGGTTTTTCTTTTAAAGAATCCTCGCAAGGCACGTGTCACTAGACGTTTCATTGTCGTTGAAGGCTTGTACATGAATACTGGCACCATTTGTCCCCTTCCAGAATTGGTAAGCAGCCATACTTCATTATCCTAGTATTTGGACTCTTTGGCAGTTTGCCTTTGTTTATGACCACTTTTAATGTATAACATCCACACTGCTGTGCACAATAAGGTCAGAAGCACACTCTAATCATACCAGGGAACTAGAGGAACATGGAATGCCTACCTTGGCCTTTAAAGAGTGATCTAGACTCACATTTTTAACACCAACTTCATCAAGGTGTAATCAATCCTATATGATAAAAACCTAGTATGTTAAATGTCTGACCATTTGTTTGACCAGTCACTACGACATGCACTGACCACCAGGGGCAGATGCTCCGACCGTAGGTTAGCTTGCTGCTGGGATCCAACCAATTGGGACTGGGTGAAACGAGCAAAACATGCCATGGAGCCAACCTCCTATGGTCCCTCCCTGGCCAGCCAACCTCCCTCAGTCCCTCTCCAGCCTCTAAAATATTTCTTCTGGCTGAAACTGGTTTGGCTCAATGGATAGAGCTTAGGCCTAGGGACTGAAGGGTTCCGGGTTCGATTCCGGTCAAGGGCATGTATCTTGGTTGCGGGCACATCCCCAGTGGGGGGTGTGCAGGAGGCAGCTGATCAATGTTTCTAACTCTCTATCCCTCTCTGTAAAAAATCAATATATATATATATATATATATAAAATCAATAAAATGTATTTTTTTAAAAAAATAAATAAAATAAAATAAAATATTTCTTCTGACCTAACTGGTTTGGCTCAGTGGATAGAGTGTTGGCCTGCGGACTGAGGGGTCCTGAGTTCGATTCTGGTCAGGGGCATGTGCCTTGGTTGCGGGCACATCCTCAGTGGGGGGTGTGCAGGAGACAGCTGATCAATGTTTCTTGCTCATTAATGTTTCTAATTCTCTATCCTCCCTTCCTTTCTGTAAAAAAATCAATAAAAATATTTAAAAATAAATAAAATATTCTTCTAATTAATTGCCTTTCAATGTGCATGAATCTGCACCAGGCATCTAGTTGACATATAATAAAATACAGAGAAAATGTATAGTCTTAAGTTTTGACAGATGTATACACGCCTATCACTGCCCCCATAGTTGAGATACAGAACAGATCTATCACTCTGGAATGTTCCCTCATACCCCTTCCTGGTCAATACATCCAAACCTGGCCCAAGGCCACCACTGATATACTTTTTGTTCCTATAGTTTTGCCTTTTGTGTAGCACTTTGTCTAAATATAATTATATGGTATATATTTTATAAAACTTAGCTTTTTAACATGGAAAGTAATATACTGTTTTTAGAAATCATGACTATTGAGATTTTTTTAAATTGAGGTGAAATTTATATAACATAAATTTAGCTGCTTTTTATCCCCAACTTCCAGCATTTTTAGTTTTTTAATTTTACTGGAATGAGAATTCACATTTACAAATACTAAGGAAGTTTAAAGAACCTATAATAAGACTTAAATAGTTGAGCACTGTCTTGCTACCATTAATTTTATCCAGATTCTAGGAAAAATAAATGATACTGGAAGTTGGTAAAATTAGCTAAAGTACCCAACTTAGTGGCATTTAGTACATGCACAGTGTGTGCAACTTCAGTTCTCTCCTCCTAATTCCTTATCATCGCTCCCAAAGAGGGCCTGTGCCATCACACAGTCACTCCTCATTCCCCCTCCCTCAGCCCTGAACAACCACCAGTTTGCTTTCTGTGTGGGTTTACTTATTCTGGGTATGGAATCATCCTAATATATATATCAGGTACAGTAGTCCACCCTTATCCGCATGGGGCACCTTCCAAAACCCTCAGTGGATGCCTGAAACTGCAGATAGTATCAAACCCTATATATTACCATGTTTTCCCTATAAAATGCATATCTTCCTATATAATAAAGAGGTAATATGCAAATTGACCCTCAAGTCCTCACAAGATGGCTGTCCCCCATGTTGTTACAAGATGGTCGGCAGGGGAGGGCAGTTGTGGGTGTGGGGGGAAGGCGAGAGTGGCATGCCAGGCCTGCAGGGGAGAGCAGTTGGGGGCAATTGGGCTGGCAGGGGAGGGTAGTTGGAGGTGATTGGGCTGGCAGGGGAAGGCAGTAGGGTAATGGGGCTGGCAGGGGAGCAGTTAGATGTCAATCACGCTGACAGGGGAGCCATTAGGGGGTGATAAGGCTGACAGGCAGAAGTGGGTTAGGGGCAATCAGGCAAGCAGGCCAGCAAGTGGTTAGGAACCAGCAGTCCTGGATTGTGAGAGGGATGTCCAATGGCCGATTTAGGCCCGATCCTGGGTCCCAGATTGGAGAGGGTGCAGACTGGGCTGCAGGACACCACCATGCACGAATTTCGTGCATCAGGCCTCTAGTATATGATAAAGAGTAATTTACAAATTAGGCACAGAAAAGGTTAAAAACTAATGATAAAACTGGACAATTATAACAATCCTATATAATAAAAGCCTAATATGCTAAGTGTCCATTTGTCCAATTGTCCAACCAAAGGGTAATATGCTAATGATATGCTATAGCTGCTCAACTGCTTGCTATGATGTGCACTGACCACTAGGGGGCAGACAGTTGACCAGTCAGTATGACATGCACTGACTACCAGGAGGCAGATGCTCTGACTGGTAGGTTAGTTTGCTGCTGGGGTTCAGCCAATCAGGACTGAGCAAGATGGGCCAGACACACCCTGGAGCTCTCATGTGGTCCCTCCCCAACTGGTCAATCTTCTGCATCCCTCTCTGGCCCTGATTGTGCACTGGTGGGATCCCTCAGCCTGGCCTGCGCCCTCATAATCTGAGCTGAAGGATCTCCCCTTCAAGTGCACGAATTTCATGCACTGGGCCTCTAGTATTCTATAATAAAAGTTACATGAATGTGGTCACTTGTTTCAGGGGTCCCTGGCTGAAGTTTTCATGTGTGTTCAGTGCTTTCTAGAGCAGCATGTTGCCATCAATTGGAACATGTTTTCTCAAATTTAACGTATTTTCTGTCTTAACTAAGCACTTACACACTGTGGCCATAAGTTTTGCAATTTGATGTGCAATAGCAAAACTAGCATGGATTTGTTTCTTTTAAATCCTCAAGGATATTTTCCCATTGGTTTGTTTTTTGTTTTTTAATGGAGAGTGAAAGAGAGAGGAAGAGACAAACATCGATGTGAGAGAAACACATCAATTGGTTGCCTCCTGCACTTGCCTGGGTCAGGGAGGAGCCTGAAGCCAAGGTATTTGCCCTTAACCCGAATCGAACCCAGGACCTTTCAGTCTGTGGGCTGATGCCCTATCCACTGAACCAAACTGGCTGGGGCAGGGGTGGGCAAACTTTTTGACTCGAGGGCCACAATGGGTTCTTAAACTGGACCGGAGGGCCGGAACAAAAGCAACCTGACCATGCTGGCACTTTCATCTTTGGCTGCTGGTGAAGGAGCGGAGAGGAGAGCAAGAGAACCCTCCGCTCTTTCACCTCCGCAGGCCAGATAGAACAGCCGAACCCGCGGGCCGTAGTTTGCCCATGTCTGGGCTTGGGCATCTTTTTCTTTCTTCACAAATTCACAGTTAGAAAGTCATAGATCTTAGCAACCTAAGCATATGATTTTTTTTTCTGAAGTCAAGAGCTTTTACTTTTTCACATAAAGGAAGCCTTTACCGTTTTTCTTTGGCCAGTCGGGATAGTCAGCACCACTGCTCTAGCACTGCAGGGCACAAGCACTGCGACACCTCCACAGTAGATCACTGACAGATGGCTGCTGTGTGTCCGGTACTACGCGAGCACCCTGGACAAAGGGTGGTGCGAGACTTCACCACACTACTCAGGAAGGCACGGACTGTTTATTGAATTTCTGGGATTTTCCAGTTCCTCTTTTCAGACCACAGTGTTTGTGGGTGATGAAACCACGAAATGTAAACTAAGCTGAAGGGGGGACTGTTCACCACATGACCGTGGTATGTGGCTTCGTTCCCTGAGCTCCATGCTCTAGTCCTTCCACTTGTGGCATGGACCAACACTTCATTCCTCCGTAGTGCTAAGTAACACTGCAGTCCACTGATGCACTGCATTTTGTTTTTCTGCTGATGAATATTTGGGTTGCTTCCACCTGGGCATGTGCCCTGACTGGGAATCGAACCCGTGATCTCCTGGTGCATGGGACGATGCTCACCCAATTGAGCCACATTGGCTAGAAAGTGCAAAAAGATCTCAAAATTAAATTTTTAGTAATCAAAATACATGAGTCATGAGAATATTTGAGAGGTCAAACTTCTCATATTATATACATATAAATTTAATGGTTAATAATCTCTGTATTTTAATTCAGTTGTGAAATTGATCCTGTATATGTCATGTGGGGTAATTAATCTCTAGGGGATAAAAAAAACACACCTATAAACACTTAATCAATGGACACAGACTACAGGGGGGTGAGTGTGGGGGTGGGGGAGTAACGGGGCTAAGGACACATGTAATAATGTAATAAAGAAAAATTTTTTAAAAACAACCTATAAACATGCACATGTCCAGCTTCCAACAGTGTAAACAAAACTATAAAAGACACAAAATGCTTAAAGAACATGCAGATCAATAAGCATCTGAACCTTGATGGGAAAGGACTTCCTTCTAAGCCTGAAAGTAAAGGGGAAAACAATGAAAACGTTTTCTGCATTGAAAATGACAGATCCAAAATTAAAACACAGTGCCACTGAGGGAGGGAAGAGGGAGAAGTTTCCCGGAGTTTTTGTGGGGTCAGACCTGTATTTAATAGGTAGGTTACATGATTATCCTCACGGCTCACCTTGCGCTTCTGTAGACATTAGCAGTGTCGTCTGTATTAAGGTAAAGGAAACATTTTGCAGCATCACAAGTTCAGTTGATTGTCGTTGTTCACAGTACTTAGGTTCTGTAAGCCTGCTGCGGAGACTGAGTTACAGACTGTGAGCTGTTGCTCCTGGGTAGACACAGAGGCAGGTTTTGGCAAGCCTCTGGTCACCACCTTCTCCTGAGTCCTTGAGTCACAGCATCATTTTGTGTGTTTCTGTTTAAGACACCCTCTGACTGATAGCTCACAGCCAACAGCGCTGTGACTCCTGCCTGCAGGAAACGCGTTTAGCTCACGTGTTTTCTCCATGAGGCACCTCCCAGCCTCTCGCTTAAAAACAGCACTCAGCACCACACCTGGGGCCACTTAGACAACAGGGTCACCAACAGAAATCACAAGACATAAGAAAACGTGGCTATGAATACACTGTGCAAAGAACACTTGCTCACAGTGTGCTGAAGCCGCTTCTGTGCGGCACAGCGGGACCACTGGTCAGGTGACTGCCCTGGGCCTGGAGGACTCTGTTGGGTTCCAGCTCCATTTCACAAGTGGGCATTCCCAGTTAAGAATCTACCTGTGCTGAGGAGCGGCTGCTCTGTCATGTTTGGGTACTTTGTTCTTCCCGAGCAGACTTGTAAAGCTCTGTCTTATTCACGTTTAGGTTCAGTTAAAATATAAATACAAAGCCAGGATCTTTCTGGAGGAGAGCCTTTCATTTGGGGTGCTGGGGGAGCACGGCCGAGGAGTCACTGAGCATTTTGGAATCAACGTAAGTTCTCTGTTTTTTGGAACATGCCTCACACCGGAAGTTCGCGGTCCCATCCTGCTGGGCAGGTTCACGGCACTGGCAGTGCTTGCACGGGCAGCACCGCCGCTCCGGTGTCTGTCTCCTCACAGAGCCCCGAGGGTCGGGTCCCTGCAGGCTGCCAGCTCAAGGCGCATCACAGAGCCTGTGTTGTGTTCACACAATAGCATTGGATCGGGTTCCATGTCTGCTCCAGAGACAGTTGCATTTGCCTCACATCACGTATAAATTGTTCACGATGATGAAGTGGCAAAGGGATAAAGTGAGACACTGCTGGAGTGCTTTGAATGTCCTTTTAATGACAGATTGTGTGTTCGCCCTGTTTTCACATACACAGCTTGTAGAGCCCAGGTGTTGGCATGATTAGTGCTGAATGTCACTAGGCTTGAAATTGGTCTGGTTTTAATTGGGGAGTAATTGACAAGGTCCCTCTTTTCTGGCAGATCGATGATATTGATCTCATCAGTGCCAACATGGAGAATGCGCTTGCTTCCATTGGGGGCTTCTGCTGTGGCCGCTCTTTCGTAATCGACCATCAGGTAGGCGCTTTCTAAAACAGGCTCCTGCTCCTTGGTCACCTCGGAATGTGACTTGCAAGGAACAAATTCCATGCAGAGTTAATCACAATTGTCTTGTTTTGTTAGTCCTCATCTGAGGTTATTTTCTCCATTGCTATTTAGAGACAGTGGAAGGAAGGGGCAGAGGGGAGAGAGAGGAGGGGGCAGGTAGGGAGGGAGGAAAGAATGTATTTATTTTTAACTGTTTCTTCTCAGCGCCTTTCCGGTCAGGGATACTGCTTCTCTGCCTCGTTGCCGCCCTTGTTAGCTGCTGCTGCCATTGAGGCCCTCAACATCATGGAAGAGAATCCAGGTATAATCTTCGAACCCAGGAAGTCAGACTGCAGGTTACATTAGCCATGGCCCCATGTGCTTTTTGGTGGAATTAGCTAGAGGAGACGATGTGCCTACAGCTCTGGGCTGAGTCTCACTCTCCGCCTGGCTGCAGAGCGGGGCAGGGCAGTGCCCTCCCGCGTCTGCGTGCTGGAGCTGAGCGGAGCCCAGCGCTGCTTCTGTGTCGGCAGACGTGGTCCTGGCCAGTGTCGTTTGTTTGTTTGTTTGTTTGTTTGTTTTTTAATCAACTGAATTTAAAATGTGGCTTTGGCTGGGATCGTGCTTCCTCATCAGAGCCTGAAACAATTTGAGAATAGGCATAACCTGGTATTATTGAATTTCAAATTTTCTAAGTTTCTAAATTTTCAACTTTGGTTTTTATTTCAGAGAGTTTGGCACCATGGGTGTTTTCTGGGTCCTTTCCCACACCTGCCTGGCAGTTGGCCTGGCCCTCCGGCCTCCTGCTTAGGTAGTTTAATTTTTCAATTTTTTTCTTGAGGAAATGGAAAATATCAAGGAAAAGGTCATAAATATTATTACATGCAGTCTCTATTTTTTTTTTAAACCAGGTTGTTTACCAGTTTGATATTTCTGTAACAAATATCTTGGTACCCTTTTATCCTTAGCCTAATTATTTGTAGAATTTTGATAAGAACAAGAGCCATTGTTTTGCTATGAAAACATCCCAGGTTTGCTAAAAGGATGAAGAGGTATCAGTATGTGCCAGGATGAAATCTTGGGCCTCCAGAAGGGGCCGCCTGTCTATGTGTTGTTAGTATATGGAAGGGTTTGAAGCATTTCAAATTGATGAACTTGAAATGGATCTTTGATATATATATTTCTTTTATTGATTTCAAAGAGGAAGGGAGAGGGAGGGAGAGATAGAAACATGAATGATGAGAGAGAATCATTGATTGCTGCCTCCTGCACATCCCTCACTGGAAATCAAGCCCACAACCCAGGCATGTGCCCTTGGCCAGAATCAAACCTGGGACCCTTCAGTCTGCAGGCCAATGCTCTATCCACTGGGCTTGAAATGGATCTTTAAAAATATTTTTGGATTAGTAATACCAGGTTTTCCAAATATGTATTTGACCCTAAGACAACACGGTTTTGAACTTCCCAGGTCTATGTGTATGCAATGTTTTTCAATAAATACCTACACCTTCTTCCATTGATTTGAGGATGCTGAGGTCCTACTGTGTGCATTTTCTGTGCCATGTCATACGATCTGCGGATTTTGGTATTCCCCACAAATGCCAAGAGACAACTTAAGTTTTTAAAAGTCAGAAGTTAAACTCAGCCTGGCCGGTGTGGCTCAGTGGTTGAGTGTCAGTTTATGAACCAAGAGGTTAAGGTTCGATTCCCAGTCAGGGCACATGCCCAGGTGCGGGCTTGATCTTTGGTGAGGGTAGGGTGTGCAGGAGGCAGCCAATCAATGATTCTCTCTCATCATTGATGTTTCTCTCTCTCCCTGAAATTTTATTTACCGTATTTGCCGGCGTATAAGACGATTTTTTTGGCCCTGAAAAATACGTATTTGTCGGCATATAAGACGACTGGGCGTATAAGACAACCCCCTACCATTTCCACTAAAAATACAGAGTTTGTTATATACTCGCCGTATAAGACTACCCCCCACTTGGAGGCACATTTTTCAGGGCCAAAAAATCGTCTTATACACCGGCAAATACGGTGTGTGTGTGTGTGTGTATATATATATATATATATATATATATATATATATATATATATAATTTTTACTCAGGTTTTCTAAACCTTTCATTGCCAAAGGGTCAACTGCACTAAAGAATGTTTTTTTCACCAGGTATTTTTGCAGTGTTGAAGGAAAAGTGCAAACGAATTCATAAAGCTTTACAAGGGTAAGTTTTCTTTGTTTTCAGCCAGCTTAAAGTTTACCTTTTCCACATATAAACAGTTAGTGAAAATGTTCAATGTCGTCTCTTTGGGTTGGGGTATATTTGATAGGCTTGGGTCAGTTTGCAACTAAGAAACCAAAACCTTGGTTCCCTCAGATTTGTCTGTCTGTATGAAACCAGAGCATCCGTTGTGTTGTTAAGGAATCATGATAATTTTTCTAGAGTGATATTCGCTCAATAATAAAATATGCTAGCAGTGCACAAGATCAAAACAGCACGTGCCCTAGCACACAGCCACCAAAGTGGTCAGCATGAGCTCTGGGCACGCCACGCCTGCAGGAGCAAGAGGCCGGCACGGGCTGCTCATTGGTGACAGTACGTACTGTCCATGGCCTTAGGATTACTACGTTGTCTTCCAAGTTAATGTGAGAAAAAGAAACCAGTGATATTGGAGTGAACCTGACGAGTGGTTTATTTGTTTTCCCGACGCAAGAGAACGTCAAGATTCCTCAAGTGAGGAAATGGAGGTTGGTGACGTTTCAAGGCGGGTTTTGTTCTTACAGAAATGACCTCATGTTGCCCAGGGTGTGCGTTCCTGCCTTTTCTAAGGTGAAACCTGCCTTTTTGGTGATGTGAGGCATCTCTATTGCCAGATATGGAAACTAGAAACTTGTAAAAGAAAAGGTAGGTGAAAAGCAAGCAGCTCACAGCCGTGCCAGGTAGAGGAGAGCAGAAGCGATCCAGTTTGGGTGTGTCTGCCTAAGCATACACAGTTCCTGCCTCATGTATGGTGGAGAGGCACAGAGTGGATGCTTCCAGTCGCGCTGGTGATAGCGTGTGAATGTACAGCACAGCCCCGCCGTGAGTCAGCCAGGAGCAGGTCCCGTCCCGTGGCTGGCAGGGTGCTGTGCTTCGTTTGCAAGGCCGGCCTCCACTTTCCCCACCTCCTGCCCACCTTGCATCTCTCCATGTGTTTAACCCTGTCTGTCCATCTGCACTGAGCTGCCGCCATGCCTCCTGCTCTCACTGGCACTCCCGCGTCTCTCCTAACATACCCGTGTACTTCGGGCTTCTGGACCATCTCCCCTCGTGTTATGCCAAAGCAATGTTCTCCAGCCATCACAGCTCTCTTCTGAAAGCGCGGTGGCTTTGGTGGTGCCTCCTCTTTGTAATGGGTCTCCCCGTCCTGAGTCGTGTGATGAGCACTGAGCTACACTGTCCTCTCTGGGTGTGCATTCCTCTCCCTGGCTCCCCTTCCCCTCCAGTAGCTAGCCTGCTCCACTTCTCAGGGAGCTCACCTTCTCCACGTCCCTGCGCCTCATCTGTACTTGAAACTCCTGAATCTGCCTCTGCTCTCATGCTTCTCCCAGACGGTGCCTGTGGAGGCCATGCTCACTGCTTCATTGCTGCACCCAGCAGTCCTCTGCGCCCCTCTTTCCTCCGGCACCTCCTTGTGTTCTTCCATCCTGGAGTTTCCATCGTGACCCCTATGTGGGCAACTCACAGGTTTGCATCTCCAGTGTGTCCCACTCTTTAGGGTCCCAGGGCTTATTACTGAGTAGTTCAGTAAGGCAGGTGTAGGAGCACATCACACAGGTACCCCAGTATTTAGAGGTGACAGGAGACAAAACAGCGAGGACGCCAGTGTGGCAAGAGGGGAGAAAGGCCAGAGCATGCAGGGCTCAGAGGCCGTGACAAGAACCTGGCTCCGATAGGAAGCCGTGGCCTGGTACTGAGCAAAAGGTGGCAGGACATGACTGAATGGCATCTCAGCAAAGCCACTCTGTGCTGAGTGAAGAAGTAGATGATACTCTGATGGCAGGTGCTGAGGCGAGGAGGCCAGTGAGGAGGGGGTGTGGTGGCTGGGACTTTCCTACCAGAGTAGATTTTGGAGGGAGTTTGAAGCTGGATCTGCCAGAAGTTCATATTCCAGAGAGTGAGAAAGTGAAGACGCAAGCTTGAGCTTAAGGTTTCTTGTGTAAGAAACTAGAAGAGTTGCTAGTCAGCAGGATGGTTAGAATTGCTGGGGCCAGTGTGTTGAACACGGTCATTGCAGCTGTGTTAATGCCATCAGACATCTGGGAGATGGAGCCGCTCAGGTTTAAGGGAGAGGCCACAGGGGTCAATTGCATATGAACAGTACTTCCGGCATTGCAGTGTGAAGTGGTCAGGAGCCAGGAGGAGCCTGAGACAGGAGGAGGAGATCTAGTGAAGACTGGAGCAGGCACGTGTCCCGCTGCTGCGAGCGGGGGCTTTGGTCTCCCGCCTGAGGCTGAGCAGTGTCGGGAGCAGCAGGGCCACAGCCCTGGCAGAAGCAGGTCCGGAGAGCCAGGGAGGGAGAGGTGGGCCTCACATGCCAGTTTGAAGAGCTGGGCTGTTCAGAGAGAGAAGATGGGCCTGGAGGAAGAAAACGAGTGAAGAGAAGGCAGTCTGTTTTGATGCCAGCACAGTCAGTTTATGAAAACACCACCTCCTTTCTTCACCAGTTGGTCTCTGTCACATACCAGTTTCCCAGTTGTAGCTAGATCTGGTTTTTAGCCGTCTTTTCTCCTTCATTGGTTTGCTGTTCAATCCTTAGACTGTTCTAAATGCCATCTGTTTTTATCATTGCATAGCTTTTGGCACATGTGCTGCCAAAGTGAGCACAGATCACCATATAAGTTTTGCAATAAGTTCAAGTTTCACCAAAAATATTACTAGTGTTTTAATTGTAATTGCATTAAATGTTTTGATGAATGTGGAGTGAATTTGTATCCACTTATTTGAATTTTCCTTTGTGTCTTTTAACAGAAATTTAAATTTTTTCTCTAAAGCTTTTATGGGCCTTTAAAGGTTATTTGTAGGTATCCTATAGATTTTGTTTCTATTATGAATAGGATTGTTTTTTCTTTTATATTTTCTTTTTAATTCTTACCTGAGGCTATTTTCCCATTGATTTTTAGAAAGTGGAAGAGAGAGGGAAAGACAGAGAAATATCGATATGAGAGAAACACATTGATTGGTTGCCTCCTGCACACACCCTGACCAGGGCCCAGACCAAGAGGAGCCTGCAACCAAAGCACATGCCCTTGACTGGAATCAAACCTGGGTTCCTTCAGTCTGCAGGCTGACACTCTGTCCACTGAGCCAAACCGGCCAGGGGTATATTTTCTGATTATTACTGACTTACAAGAATGTTCTTGTTTTCTCTAAACTAATCTTATATTCATCAGTTCTTTTCTCTAACTGATCGTACATTCCAATAGTTCTTTTCAGTCTGTTGTGATGATGCACATAGAAATCCTATTATCTGCTCTAATGTTTTTCTCTTCTTTCTTAAATAATTTTAATTATTTGTCTTCTTTTATTGCATTGCTCTGGGTCTCTAACAGTCTACTGAACAGGCAGCTGTAGCAAACACCCTCTCATTCCCAATATAAAAGTGTTTCCTTTATTCAGTGTAAAACATCATACAATGGGGCTTTGGAGGGTGGCCTTTATCAAATTATTCCTAGAATTGGAGGTTTTTTAAAAATTACAGATTTGGGGGCCGAGTGCCCCGGGTGAGCCGAGTGTCCCATGGGCCGAGTGCCCCGGGTGAGCCGAGTGTCCCAGGGGAAGCAGTGGGACCCAGGGGAAGGGGCGGTGTAAACCAGAGGAGGAGCGGACTCTATTCATAAGGTCCTGAGATAGTCACCATAAAACAAGCAGACTGCCAAATGAGGAGCGGATTTTATTCATGGGGTCCTGAGATGGTCACCATAAAACAAGCAGATTGTCAAATGACAGCGGGGAGGGGAAGGAGACCTGGGGGGAGATAGGAGAACAATCGAGGGACTGGTATGCATGAACATAAGTACAACCAATAAACACAGAACTCTGGGGAGGGAGGGCATAAATGGGAGGTGGGGTGGGGGGGCAATGGTAAACTATGTACACAGAAAATACCTTAATAAAAAAAACAAAAAACTGCTGATCATAAAAAAAAAAAAATTACAGATTTGTCTCATGCTAAATTGCAATGATATATATATACATTGTTGTTGACAGTATTACAGATGTCTCCCTTTCCTCCCTCTTTGCCCCTTCCCATACAGCCCCACTCTGTCCCAAGGCTATAGTTTCTGATGTTAGGCCACCCTTGCATTTCTGACCAAACTCCTACTTGATTACAATAAGTTTCTACGCTAATATATTTAGTTAGCTTGTATTTTAATTTGAATTTTTATATCCATAATTATAATTTAAATGGACCTGGGAATATTATGCTAAGTGAAATAGCCCAGTTAGAGAAAGACAAGTGCCATATGATCTCACTTATATGTGAATCTAATGAACAAAATAAACTAGCAAAATGGAGACAGATCCATGGATACATTGTACAGACTGACAGCTGTCAAGGGGTAGGGAGAAGGGTGAAGGGGTTAAGCAAAAAAAAAAAAAGGAAAGACTCGTGGACACAGACATCAGTAAAGTGACAGAGGGGAAAGGGGGTAGGAGTAGGTAGAAAGGAGTAGGTAAAGGGAAGATTAGTGGTGGTAGGAGACTTGATTGGGGTGGAGAAAACAATCCTTTAATTAATAAGAGATAAATGCAAATTAGGCTGGGACATAACAACCAGCTCAGAGCACGACCCCAGCCCCAGCAGACACACACCACACACCAGGGCTGGGGGTGGGCTTGGAGCCCGCCCCCAGCACCGAGCTCCGAGGCCACTCCCACCAGGGGTTTGCAGGCAGGCACACCTGGCCTCCTGCCCTGGGAGCAAGGTCCCCAGAGGACCCACAGACCTGCCCGGGGGGGCATGCTCTGAGCTGCTGTGGCCAGACTGTAGCTTAAGCCCACTCCCTGCAGGGATCGGGCCTAAGCCATCAATAGGACATCCCACAGGGCTCCCACACTGTGAGAGGGGGCAGGCTGTGCTGAGGGACACCCACCCAGTGCACAAATTTTGTGCACCGGGCTTCTAGTACAATATACAGATGATGTTTTATAGAATTGTATGTTTGAAACATTTAATTTTATTAACCAATGTCACCCTGATAATTTAAATAAGTAAATAAATAAATAGTTCTATTATCTTTTATTTACCAACCTTATATAACCCAGGAATCAGTGTTCTGGTAGCCTCAGTAAATGATGGAGCAATGTTTCCATCTTTCCAGCGTTTTGAAGCCACTGTGAAGACCAGGCCCCCTCTCCCCTCAAGGTTCTCCAGCCTTGGGCCTTTGTATTGGGTATAGTCCGTGGTTATCTCTGTGTCTGCATTATTTCCTTATTATACTTCAGTTTTCTTTCTTTTGCATTTTTATGGTAAACTTTCTAAAAATTTGCCTAGCTCATTGTCTTTAAATTTAATTTTGTTTCTGTTTTTATTACATTTCCCTTTTTTTCCCCCATTGATTTCTTTCTTGTTTTTTTGCCTTGTTGGAATTTATTCTTACCCTTTTTTTAGCTTCTTGCATTTAGGTTATTGGTTTTATTTATTATTTTCCAGTAAAGATAAACAATATCTAAGGCAGTGATCAGGGTCACTTGCACGTAATTTTATGAGTCCCCTCTAATCAGTGATCCTCCTCCTCCTCACTTAGAGGCTGGCCTGGGAGAAGGCAGCAGCCTGTGCTTGTCTGATGCTGGGGCAGGAGCACCTGTGTTCCAGCAGACACTGTGCCCAGCCCTCCCCAAGCTGGGGACATGCAAAGGGCCTCATCTGAATGGTTTACTGCTCTGTCCTGGCACCCAGCCAGTGCTTAGTACTTAAACATTTTGTCTAATGTGCTTTCCAGAATTTTATTTAAAAAGTTTAATAGGCCTTTAAACAAGCTTTTAAGCTTCTGAACTCAAGCTATAATTCTGTGTCCACTTGGTTTTAATTACACTTTCACCTGCTCTTCAGTCATGGCGGCCAGAGAGAGGGCATTGTGTTTCCTTCTCCCAGCAGCCTGCCCACCTACTGGGTGAGCAAGCCCCTTTGTTTGAAGCACAGGCTCAGGTGGTCTATAGGTCTCCTGTGTGTGTTATAGAAAGCCCAGGCCTTTTAATTAATATGAAATACTATTTGGAGAGCAATTTTTTGAAGTCTCCCCTGAGAGTGCGTGACCTAAAGACAGTTGGTACATTCTTATGTGCAAGTTTAACACATCTGGAGTTCACATAGGATATGGGTTTTTAATGCATATTGTTTTGCTTGTACATTAATAAAACTAATCTAGAAGGTTCTCCACACTCCAAAAGCCCTAGATTCTAAGACTCCATGGTTCCAGTTTGCAGCCTGGCTTATTGAGAGATCATAGCATGGCATATGACATTCAAAGAAAGAGGTAGTTTAATAATATGCAGGGAGGCTTGAGGCCAGCAAGGTTCCTTCCAGCAGACACATGCTGTTTGACATGTGGTTGACAGGCTACTGATAAAAGTGGAGTCCTAATCTATCTGAGGAACAGGCATGCTACAGGCACATTCTGTGCTCACTTTATTCTGGGGGAAAGATAAGTCTTTTTGGGTGAAACAAAATAAAAGAGCAATCCAAGGTGCTTAGCCTAATCTATAATAATAAAAGCATGATATGCTAATTAGACCAGATAGCCGAATAGACCTTCGGGCTGTCATTCTGGACCTCCTTCCTGACGAAGCTGTGGTGGTGGGGGCCAAGGCAGAGACGGTTAGGGGCAATCAGGCAGGCAGGCAAGCAGGTAGGGGTAATCAGGCAGGCAGAGTGGTTAGGAGCTATCAGACCAGCAGGCAGAGTAGTTAGGGGCAGTCAAGCAAGCAGGCAAGGGGTTAGGGGTGATCAGGAAGGCAGGCAGAGTGGTTAGGGGCCATCAGGCAGGCAGGCAAATGATTAGGGGTCATTAAGCAGGCAGGCAAATGGGCGATCAGGCAGGCGAGCGGTTAGGAGCCAGCAGTCCCATGATTAGGCAGGCAGACAGTGTTTAGGGGCCATCGGCCATCAGGCAGGCGAGTGGTTAGGAGCCAGCAGTCCCGAATTGCAAGAGGGGTGTCCAAGTGCCATCATAGGCCCGATCTCTGGGGCCTAAACCAGCAGTTGGACTTCCCCCGAGGGGTCCTGGATTGCAAGAGGGTACAGGCCTGGCTGAGAGTCCTCCTCCCTTGTGCATGAATTTCTTGCTACGGGTCTCTAGTGTCACATAAACATGCATTACCATTGGGTGCTGGGAGATGGATCAAAATCACCCTTAAAACCTTTCTCCCTGAGAGTTAGGTTTCCTAAGAAGGAGGAACATAAGTATTAACTCAAGTAAAATTTCAAATTAAACATGCAAATAAGAAGGGCATTTTTTAATCAAAACATTGCTGCTAGTCATTATACCATTGTCAATATCAGCAATTCTTCCTCTAATTTATGAGATACAGACTAAAGAGTTAGATGATAAGCAAGGACATAGTGTTAACAGTGGTGATGCTCAGTCGGTGGAGGGAAGGAGACAGTAGTGTAGACCACACATGTCAACTCAAAGCCTACCATGGACCAAATAAGGTGTAAGTTTATGTGGCCACAAAAAAACAAAAGCTTCAATCTTTATAGAAATATAGGTTTATTTCAATAGAGACATGCTAAATAAAAAGCCTGAAATAAATGAGTACTCATTAACAAAATAACATTTTTATAAAATTTAATATTTTTTCTTGAACATTAACTTACCAGACACTGAATAACTGTACAAATTAATAAGCATAACACAAATCTATTTTTCTTGTTCTCTGAAAGAAATATTTCCTGTTGCGTACACCAAACAAGTCAACCTAAGACTAATACTAGTCAATCTAAGACTAATACGTGGCCATTGGCTGCTAAAATATTCGCTGCTAGTGGAGAGAAATGGTGTGCCTGTGCATAAGGCACGTAAGGAAATGAATGCAACACGATTTATAATCAGTCATTAGCAAACGTTGTAGTTTGTTATTAATAACTAGAGGCCTGGTGCACAAATTTCATGCACGGGGGATGGGGAGGAGGGGTGTCCCTCAGCCCAACCTGGACCATCTCCAATCTGGGACCCCTTGAGGTATGTCTAACTGCCCGTTTAGGCCTGATCCCACCAGGACTGCTGGTTCCCAACCGCTCCCCTCCCTGCCTCCTGATGGTCCCTAACTGCTTCTGCCTACCAGCCTAATCACCCCCTAACGGCCCTCCCCTGCCAGCCTGATTCACTCCTAACTGCTCCCCTGCAGACCTGGTTGCCCCCAACTGCCCTCTTTTGCCAACCTGGTCACCCCTAACTGCCCTCCCATGCCGGCCTGGTTGCCTCTAATTGCCCTCCCCTGCAGGCCTGGTCACCCTAACTGCATTTCCAGCATGTCCTATTCTGCAGGCCTGGTCACCCCTAACTGTCCTCCCCTGCAGGTCTGGTTGCCTCTAACTGCCCTCCACTGCTGGCTTGGTTGCCCCCAACTGCCCCCTCCCCCTGCAGGACTTGTCCTCCCAAATGCCCTTCCCTGCAGGCCTGGTCGCCCCTAAGTGCCATCCCCTGCCAGCTTGGTTGCCCCCAACTGTCCAATTCTGCAGGCCTGGTCACCCCTAACTGCCCTCCCTTGCCAGCCTGGTTGCCTCCAAATGCCCTCCCCTGCCAGCCCGATTGCCTCTAACTATCCTCCCCTACTAGAGTGGTCACCCCTAACTGCCCTCCCCTGCAGGCCTGGTCGACCCCAACTGCCCTCCCCTGCTGGCTTGTTTGCCCCCAACTGCCCTCTCCCTCTACAGGCCTTGTCCTCCCAATGCCCTTCCCTGCAGGCCTGGTTCCCCCTAACTGTCCTCCCTAGCAAGCCTGGTTGCCCCCAACTGCCCTCCCCTGTAGGCCTGGTCACCCCCAACTGCACTCTGCCGGCCCAGTCACCCCTAACTGCCCTCCTCTGCTGGCCATCTTGTGGCAGCCATCTTGTGTCCACATGGAGGCTGCCATCTTTGACCACATGGGGTGGCAATCTTGTGTGTTGGAGTGATGGTCAATTTGCATATTACCTCATTATATAGGATTATGTGTAACAGGATTTTGTAAGAATTAAGTTACAAAATTTTTATTAAAACCTTTTTACATACTACTGTTATATTGGCTAGGCCACAAAAATATTCATTGTAGGCTGCATGTGGCCCATGGACCACAAGTTTGATATGCTGTAGAGCATGATGGTACAGCCCCTCCCTGCAGTGGGAGTGACAGCTGAGACCATGCACAACCAGCACTGGCCACCAGAGGGTGGAGCAGGTGAGGAGAGGAAACAGCAGGGCAGAGGCTGAGGACCCATGAGGAGCCACCTGAGGAGGGGCCAGGAGCACGAGGCGGGGTCCTGGACTGCCAGCACTGCCCAGAGCGTGCATTTGACTGTGGTCAGACCGGAATTCTGCCTCTGAATGTTCCTGTAGAAGTCGGTGTGACTGTGTGCATTTATCTGTGTGGAGACACCAAGCCGGCAGGGGTCCTCTGACTGTGTTTCTCCTTTCCAGCATTTCTGGCCTGAAAGTGGTGGGGGAGGCCCTGTCCCCAGCCTTCCACCTGCAGCTGGAAGCCAGCACTGGGTCCCGCGAGCAGGACGCCAAGCTGCTGCAGGAGATCGTCCGTCAGGTGAGCGCCAGCCCTCCCAGCTGTTCTGCTTGCCCCACGCCTCCCCTGACCGAGCAGCCTTCTCTGTCATTTCGCAGCTCTCTGTGCCCCGGGGCGGGGGCGAGGGGATGGGAGTGCGTGGTCCCCTTACGGAATGGTGCTCATGCCCAGTTGAGTCTAGCATGTGTGACAGGGACAGCTCACGCAGCTAGTGGTTCCAGCTTACACTGAGGGTGCTGTGTTCTGGGCCACATGGTGTTCACATGAAAATACTCTTCTACTGAGTGACTAACCTTCCAGAAAACCCTTTTGCTTACTATGTACACCACCAGGCTTTCTTATCACGTGGTGGGGGCCACATGGTGTGTAGTGGCCCGGGAAGCACTGGACAGCTGACCGTCAGGGAAGCCCAGCAGTGCTAGAAACAGGCGTGATGACCTTGTGACGGAGGCCACTTCACAGCCATGGCCAAGCTGATGTCAGTATGTTTAGTGTCTGAGAGTCACTTCACCACTGTCACTCGGTCATTAACCAAGAGCAGTCCCCTGGGGAAGACCACTGGCCTTTTCTGTTCAGCAGCCCCTTGCCCCCACTTCCTCCACGCTGCTCCCCCCAGAAGTGCCAGGGGCCCTGCGGCTCCGGAGGGAGCCTGCCTGCCTTGCACTTCCTTCAGGAGCACACGCGGGAGTGAGACAGGCTGCCCGCTGTTCCTCCGCCTGCTCTCTCCGCGTCCCTCTGCCCGCATCGGAGAGTGATGGCTGCTCCGGATGGGTGCAGTGTGTACTCTGGCTCACAGCTTGCTCTGATGTCCTGTGTCCTGCGGTGGGTGCACCATATCGCCTGGGACCACAGGCTCCTGGACAGCCTCTTGCAATCTGGCCATCTGGGACCAGTCCTCTTACAAAAAACAGTGTCACCAGACGCAGAACGTGGGATCCCTGATTAAGCTGGGGTGCTCTGAGGCAATGGCACATCTGTCCCCTTCGGTCAGACAGCTCTGCAAACATGAAAAAGATGGGCTCTTAAGGGACCAGCATCCTGTTAGCCAGTTCCTGCCTCGGTGTTTTGTAAGTGTACAGACAGGAGTGACAGCACCCTGCAGATCCGTGTCTATACAGACGTGATACCAAAGCAGGTTCTCGCTGACACACCAGCTGAAGGGACAAGCCAGGCGGTCATTGTGGTCAAGGGCCTTCCTGTGCAGGGAGTTTGCTTCCGGGGCAGGAGTGGCCACTGCAGAGCAGGCCGGGAACCGCGTTGGGGTTCATGGCGCCCGCCTCTGCACGTGTGTGTGTGCGGGACACGGGCCTTCCCTCGGGCCGGGCCAGAGCCCAGCTCCAGCTGTGCGTCGCACTGCACGGCAGCAGCAGGGTATCGCTCTCTCTGCAGAGACAAGGCAGGGGAGGGGCCGTATGTGTGGCAAGATCGCCCTCTACCAGAGAGCCTGGCGGTCCAGTGAGCGGGACAGGCTCTGGGTCAGCACTGTCTGCCACGCACATGTGGGAGGTGGGGAGAGCTCTCATGTGGGTGCCTCGCCACAGGTTCCACCTCAGAGCCAGTGGTCCCCCCTTCCCTCGCTTCCCAGTGCCTGAGGGATGGGAGAGCCAGAGCTGTGAGCCTTAGCTTTGCAGAACTGAAAGGGTTTGTCAAGTTGCTTGACAACGCCATCTGTACACACAGGTGGGTTGGATGCTTCTTACTAGCCGGGCTGGGGGCATCCAACGGGATGCACCATCCCGGGTGTCCGTCCTTGCCCCTTGGAAACCCTGCCCTGCCACTTGCAGACTGCCCTCCAGCAGCTGCCTGGCCGCCACGCACAGGGCTAACTCGTCATGCCACCACATGTCCTTTGTACATGTATGACTCGCCCCCAAACGCTGTCGTCACCCCAGAGAAGAGACCACGGTAACTCCTCCCTTCCCCTGATTCCTTATGCCTTGACTGACAGAGTATGTTCCAGGTGCACCTGTCAGCAGGTGGCGCAGGCCTGGGAGAGCCGGCCTCAGACTGTGCAGCCGCCTGGCGGGCCGGGCGCTGGCCATAGGGAGCGGGCAGTCAGAGGGAGCCGAGCTCCAAGCCCTTCCTAGACGCTCTGCTGGCGCCAGGCCCAGTCCGGCTCGTGGGCTGCCTGCGGGCTTTGCTGGCATTGCCCATGTCCCAACTCTGCTTTGTCTAAAATGCCTGCCAGCAACTGTGGCCATGTACATGTCAATGAAGTTGGCTAAACGCTCCATCTCTGGTGGCTCCAGCCATATCTTTAAGTCACTCGGGCTCCTGCCATAGTGGCCGGCTCTGGGTCTCTTGCTGCTCTCACCGGTCTCCAGCTGTGGGCATTGGACCGGGCTTTGGACCTGCCACAGGGGTGCCCTGGGCGGCTGCTGTGGCTGACTGCCCTCTTCCCGCAGTGCATGGACCGGAGCATCGCCCTCACGCAGGCGCGCTACCTGGAGAGAGAAGAGAAGTGCCTCCCGCCCCCAAGGTTGGTAAACACGGAAGTATGCCTCACTTTGTTCCTTCTCTGGTGCGATGTGTCATGGTTTGAAGTTTCTAAAAGGCTATCACAGGGCAAGGAAGCATGTTCGTCATTAAAATAGAGCACACCAGCTGTTGTCTGTTTCAAGCTAGGTGTTTTCACATTTTAACTGAAAAGCCCCAGGACGAATGAGAAATGTCTGAGGCCCAAGAACTGAGGTGGCAGATACCCCGCCCCTCACAGCGTGCAGTACACGGCACTGTCCGCAAACCCTTCCTGAACCCCAGGGAACCAGCAGAGGGGGATCGCAGGGGAGGAGCCAGCGTGGGGGTGGGGCTGGACTCCTGGTTTAGCTCACCAGCCCCTGCCCGCGTCCAGTGCAGGTGAAGGAGGGAGGCCCTGAGGCATGGTGTGCAGGGCCACAGCACGGGGTCAGCGAGGGCACAGGGGTAGCCTGGGAGGCTCAGGCTTCCGAGAGCAGCTGACATGGAAGCTGAGCCCAGAAAGTCGAATATGTCCGTGGACCTGGTGAGCATGGAGGCTTCTAGAAGGGATTAGAGTGAGTGGCCTGGCGAGCCCGGGTGCATGTGGGAGGCAGAGCCTGAGCGTGAAAGGGAGCAGCAAGAGCGAGCTTAGAGACCTCATACATGGAGCTAGAGACGGGACGCCAGTCCACAGGCCCCTAGCAACAGCTCGCGAGCACCTTAGGACCCTGCCCTCCGCCCTCGCTGCCCCCAGGCAGAGGTATGACTAGTGTCAGGACAGGGGCCGCGATGGCTTCCATGCCCAGCACAGTGCAGCTCAGCAAGTGTGTCCAGTCGATACAGTGGGCAGACTGCTCTGAGGAGCTGACATTTATCTTCAGTGTTCTGCAAACTTGAAAATGTTTGCCTTGCTACAAATTACTGTGAGTAGACACACACCGTCCAGGCAGGAGCCACGAGCTCGTGAGACAGGTGGTGTCAGATGTTGGGGCCCTGTCCCACCCTCACCTGCTGTCGTGGTGAGCACAGCTGCCGGCCTCAGGTCGCTGCTGGCAGCCGCACTCGGGGCTGATGCACAAAGCAGACGTCCGTGTCCTTCTTCATCTCGCAGCATCAGGGTGGTGGTCACCGTGGAGCAGACGGAGGAGGAGCTGGAGAAGGCCGCGTCCACGATCAAGGAGGTCGCCCAGGTGGTCCTGGGCTAGCCCCGCAGGCTCAGGGCAGCCACCGGCACACAGCCTCGCTGCCGCACATCGGAGGTCTGCACCACCTGGCCGGGCACGGTGGCTGCAGCCTCGGCATGGCCATGCGAAGGATGCTGGTTACTTTTACAAAGAAAACACATCTCAGAGCCCAGGAACTGGTGGTTGTTTTTTAAGGAAAACTGGTGAAAGCATACAACTGTATGAGATCATACTGTTTAGTGCTATCTAAATGTTCATTATACCAGTGTTTTATATTCTTCCTTTTGTTGTTGTCATTGTTTTAAAATGGAGCTTAGTTACCGTCCCTCCCTCCGGGGAAGACTGGCACTCCTCGGGGCTTCACAGGAGCGGCCTGTGCGGCCTGGAGAAACCGACTGCGGGTCCGCTCTGCCCTCCACACTGCACCGGGAGCTCAGCGTGGCCAACCAGAGGAACACTTTTGTGAGGTTTTATAAACGTTCGCTCCCTTTACAAACCTGAGGACCTCCGTTCACCATCTCTGGCAGCCAGTCTCAGCCTCGCTACCCAGAGACTAGCCACTAGACTCCCCGTATGCGAATTTAAATCAGATCCTGTCTGTTTCCCATGGGCCTTTCTGTTTGTACGTGTGGTCCTAATCTGCTGCAGGAAGAGGGTATTGTGCTGATCCCAAAATAGGAATCATGTCCTCGGTGTTCTAGAAGATCTTAAATGGATTCCTAGGAACATAGAGCTACAGGCTTTTTCTAAGCTAAGGAAAATGAGAAGTTTTTTCAGTGTATTGATTCCAAATATCCAAAAATAATATAAAGCACTAAAAGATTAAGTTATGAAGCTGTACCTCAGCTGTTCTCCCTTGGCAAACCCTGTGAGGTGGTGGGAATGTTTGCTATGGGCACCATGTTGCATAAGTATTACACCTTTTCTCCGTCTTACTAACGGTGAAGGAATAAGATTGTAGAAATGTCATTTGTGTAACCTGTGCTCACCATCCTTTAAAATAACACCTTTTTTAAATGGTTGTGATTTTGCTGGAGGTGCTTCATCCATAAGCCTCACAGTGCAGGGCTCTTCGCAGGCGAATCTGTTTGTTTTTTTCACAAAAATAAAGTTACATTCCTGATGATGAGTCTGTTTTTGTATGTAACATATTCAACAGAACATTCTCTTGATTTTACTTTTCTATAAATCTAGGGTGTTATTTTTGTGGGAGTTGGGTGAGGTAGAAAAATATCAATTTCTTAGTACTGTGAAAAGTGGTGTCAGATGGTCGGTGCCTGCATAATTTCAATAATGTATCTGAAATCTCCTAGCTTCCTACTCATTTAAGCCTTGGCCACATAGAACTACAAACGTACAAGAACCATTAGTTTAGCTGAAACCGGTTTAGCTCAGTGGATAGAGCATCGGCCTGTAGACTGAAAGGTCCCGGGTTCGATTCCAGTCAAGGGCATGTACCTTGGTTGTGGGCACATCCCCAGTAGGGGGTGTGCAAGAGGCAGCTGATCTATGTTTCTCTCTCATCGATGTTTCTAGCTCTCTATCCCTCTCTCTGTGAAAAATCAATAAAATATATTTTTTAAAAACAAACATTAGTTTATAAATGGTGAGGATAGGAACTTTTAAATTGCTTTGTACTTTCCAAATCAAAATTGTAACCGCTGTGTTTATCGCTACTTTAAAAAGTGATTGTAAATTCCTGGGTAAGATGGTAGAGCACATTATTTAACTTCAATCCTCAAAAAAATGCCATTTTAAACAAAAATAATGTTTTTTATTATTTCTGTAAAATGACCACAATCCAGTAATGTAAATACCAAAAATATAGGCAGAATGCTGAGGAAACACATCAGATGGGGGTTCCGAGTTTCTCCCAGAAACGCAGGTTCTGAAGTACTCGGGACGTGGGGAGCCATGTCCACTGGGCACAGAGCCAGGGTTGGCATAATGCGCTGCTCTTCCTGTTGTCTGCAGTGAGGGTGCACTCAGGGAAACGCCGACACAAGTTGGACAGAGATAGCAGCATGCACGCTGCACGCTGCACGCTGGGCCAGGTGCATGGTGTGCACTGCCGTCGGTGATATGCCACCAGGTGAAAGACGCAGTTCAGTCAGGTAATGTGGGTGGGAAAGGTGCATCCTCACACCTGTGAGATGTGTGGGCCTGGTGCCATCTTTCCTGTGGACATAAAACCTTAGTCCCAGAAATAGAGGTGTTTGAGGATGCTGATGGCCACCTAAATCTGATTATCTCCATCCAAACTCTCCTTATGAAAACATCAAAACCATCCACAGCCACACCTACTCTATGGATTATGTCGTGGAGAATACTTACACTTTATTTCCCTACTTACTGACAAAGAGAACACACTGGGAGGCTTAAGGAAAATGAAACACAGATAAATAAAAAAATTTCAAAACAGCAGTATACAAGGAAAACAAAAGTGAAGCAGCATTTGAAGAGATTCAAAGCAAAAAAAAAGAATGTGAACCAATGACTTTATATCCAAAAAAGCTATCTTTCAAGTAACATGTTTATAGAAAAATAAAATTAGAGCTCAGCCAGGCTGGAGTGGGTCAGTGGTTGAGTATCGACCTATGAACCAGGAGGTCAAGGTTCAGTCCCTAGTCAGGGTGCATATGAGAGGCAGCCAGTCTCTCTAAAATCAATAAGTATATCTTCCGGTAAGTTCTTCTTTTTAAAGAATTATAATGGGAAATTTCAGCAAAAGGACAAATAGGAGTAAAGGATATATTTAATGAAAGTAAAGATGTGACAAGTAGAAAATATATAAATGTTATTCTGACCAAGTAGAAAAAGTGATACTAATAAAATATGGAAGGAAAACTTTGAATAAGCCCATTGTGTAGATAAAAGAGACAAACCTAAACTCATGATTCAGAAAAGCAAAACAAAAGAAAATGGAGCCCTTGATGGTTTGCTCAGTGGTTAGAGTGTCAGCCCACAGACTGAGAGATCTCGGGTTCCATTCCAGTCAAGGGCACGTACCTCAGTTGCAGGCTGATCACCAGTCTCAGTTGGGACATGTGTAGGAAGCAACCAATCTGTGTCTCACATCGATGTTTCTCGCTCTCTTCCTCCTCCCTTCCTTTCTACTCTTTCTAAAAAAATCAATGGAGAAAGTGTCCTAAGGTGAGGATTAACCAAAAAAAGGGCAGAAATTATCATCCTGATAGCACAAGGCATAATTCAAGCCAATAGACATTAAGTATGTATTGCTAAAGGGCACAATTAAAAATAATGGTAGCCGAAACTGGTTTGGCTCAGTGGATAGAGTGTCGACCTGCAGACTGAAGGGTCCCAGGTTCGATTCCAGTCAAGGGCATGTACCTTGGTTGCGGGCACATCCCCAGTAGGGGGTGTGCAAAAGGCAGCTAATTGATGATTCTCTCTCATCAATGTTTCTCTCTATCCCTCTCTCTTCTCTCTGTAAAAAAAAATCAATAAAATATATATATTTTTAAATAATGGTATATCATTTACAAATAATTTTGCACTTAATATCAACCCACACCCAAAGCATATATATAGATTCAACAGAAAATAGAAATACACTTAAGAGTAGGAAGTTTGAACTTTTAGTCCAAGAAAAGTCAAATGGGAAAAAGGGCTATGGAAAACCTAAGTAATCCTAATATATAAAAAGCCAGGGGCCATCGCAACCAAAACAACTGGGCAGATGACCAAACAGCAAGCTGTGTGGGGCGATAAGGCCAGCAGAGGGATTAGTGATTGAACAGCAGGCTTGGGGGGGGGGGGTAGTTGGGGGCAATCAGGCCAGTAGGGACAGGAGTGATCAGACCAGTAGGCAGAGGCAGTTAGGGTGATCAGACTGGCAGGGGAGGCAGTTAGGGGCCAGGGGTCCTAGATTTTGAGAGGAATGTCCTGGATTGGAGAGAGTGCAGGCTGGGCTGAGGGGACATCACCCATCCCCACCCCCATGCACAGATTTCATGCACTGGGCCTCTAGTATCATATAGCAATACCAATCTTTATACCTGCAGAATAGAGAAAAAGCTTATTCTCAAACACATGCAATTCACAGGTATTGATCATGCATGAGAAAGCATGGGTTAATTTAATAGATTACTATGTTTTCAAAGAAGTATGACTATACTCAGAGGGGAATAAAGCAGCTAGTAGAAGCTATCTTGATCATCCCCATATGATGCATTTTGTAAAGATTTCAAGGCAGTTAAAAGTATAGGAAATAATGTTTATAAAAAGTAAGGGAAATTATGATAAATAATCACAAAGAAAAATTGTTTTAAAAGACTAACATGGAAATCCTGGAGTTGAAAAATAAAGAAACTTAAAATCACTAAGAGGGCCATCACAGAGGACCAGTAACTTGAAGATAGATAAGTAGGAAACAACAACCTGAAGAAAAAAAACATGATATTTTTAAAATATTTGTATTGATTTCAGAGCGGAAAAGAAAGGGAGAGATAGAAACATCAATGATGAGGGAGAATCATTGATTGGCTGCCCAACGGGAACAAGCCTGCAATCCAGGCCTGTGCCTTGACTAGGAATCACACTGTTGACCTATTTCATAGGTCAATATTCAGCCACTGACCACACCAGCCAGGCCCACATTTTATTTATTTTTTAATGAATCTACACATTGAAAAAGTTCACAAACATACAATAGGGTAAACACAGATTCACATCCAGACACATCATAGTGAAAATGTTGAAAGACAAAAATAATCTTGAAAGTAGCAAGAGAAAAGCGACACAGATTAACGCTGGTGTCTCTGAGATAACAGAAGCCAAAATTCAGAGCAGACATTCAAGGTCCTGGAAGAAACCCACAACCAAGAATTCAGTATCAGCAAAATAATCCTTCAAAAACAAAAGTGAAGAAAGACATTCCTAGGAGAACTAAGAGAATTCATTGCTAACACATGACTCACAAGAAATACTAAAGGAAATTCTTCAGGATGAAAGGAAGTGACAGCAGACAGGAAGTCACATCTGCAGGAAGAAATGAAGATTTTCAGAAATGGTAAATCTGTGGGTAAGTTTTTAAATTATTTTTAAAAAATATGTGTATTTCATTGATTTTCCACAGAGAGGAAGGGAGAGGGATAGAGAGCTAGAAACTTCGATGAGAGAGAAACATCGACCAGCTGCCTCCTGCACATCCCCCACCATTGATGTGCCCACAACCAATATGCATGCCCTTGACCGGATAGAACCTGGGACCTTTCAGTCTGCAGACCGACTATCTACTGAGCCAAACCGGTTTCGGTGTGGTTAAGTTTTTTTAGACTATAAATATATTTCCCATTTCTTCCCCTTTACTCTTAAATGATATGAATGAACCCTAACTGATTTTGCTCAGTGGATAGAGCGTTGGCCTACAGACTGAAGGGTCCTGGGTTCAATTCTAGTCAAGAGCCCATTGCTGGCTTGATCCACAGTAGGGGGTGTGCAAGAGGCAGATAATCAGTGATTCTCTCTCATCATTGATGTTTCTGTCGCTCCCTCTCCTCAGAAATCAATAAGAGTATATATTTTTTAGAGGATATGAGTGTAACCTCAGCCTTTCTCAGAATAGAGAGTCTGCTTATAAAGTGAATTCAAGGCTGTTTTTCCTAGCATGGAACCAGGCATGACCGCCCCAAACTGGCTACTTGCAACAGACTTTCTTCAGTTTGTCTTTAGATGTCGGGGCCCTGTCCCACCCTCACCTGCTGTCGTGGTGAGCACAGCTGCCAGCCTCAGGTCGCAAATCTTCAGAGATTTCTCCAAAGGCTTTAAAATATTCCAAACTTGGAAACAAGATGCTGGCATAGGTAACTGACTGTACTCACCACCCTCCACAACCACATCAAAACTACAACTAAAGTACAGAACAACCATCACCCAGAAGTGTCTGACAGCTGGCTGAATGAAAGTCCTACAACTAGAGAAGTAAAACACACAAAGGCCGGTAGGAGGATGGAGGCGCAGAACGGGCTGGTCTGGCACCCATGTGTGCCCCTTTTTTAATTGTCTCTGCGGAGGTTGCCCATGAGGAGCCAGGGGTCCCAGCCCCACACCAGACCTCCCACCCTCCCCCCGCACCCCAGGCTCTCAGAACTGAGGATTCCCCATAACATCAGGCTGTAAAAGCCAACTGGTATGGGGATTGTGGCTGAGTGACATGGAGCTGCAGGAGTCCCAAGTGTCCTCTTAAAGAGCCAACACACAAACTTACTAGCACTCGATCCCTCTGAGCTACAGTAACAGGCTGCTTTGGGGGCCCCAGAGACATACAGGGAGGAACTGGATTGTCTGACATCAGGGCAGGAACTAGGGGCAGCTTTCTCCTGGACGGGTCCTTGCAGAGGTCATTGTTCTTGTGCTAGGAACGTCCTCATATCAGAGCTGTCTGCCAGCCCTATCTGAGTTTCTATCATCCAGGCTCTCACTGCTCTGCCCTGGTGATTCCCTGAGACCCCACCCCATCCAGATTGCAACTCCACCCAAGCTGTTTGCAGTGGCTTTTCCATAAGAATGGCTTATTCTGGCTCAGGATTCAGATTTTCCTAAAATCTGAAACAAACGTTCCCCAAATATATCAATTAAACATCCAAGACCCAGTAGTAATACCAGCCTGCCTTGCTGCACAGCTGGGCCTTGCCTGGGAACCTCCAAGCCCAATACAAATAGCAAATAGCAGCCATCTGCAGATCCCTGTGTAGCTCCTGCTGGGAGGCCCCAAAGCCAGTGCACCCAGTGGGCAGCTTTAGGCCACACCAGATTACAACTCTACACATCCACAAGTGACACACTCAAAGGCCAGACTCAGTGGGCACCAAAACCCCACTGAAGCAAGTCCTGTTCCATAGGGGTGTAACTTGCACAGCAGCTCTCCCACTGTAGTTCCAGATGGTCCTCACAGCCAATGGGCCTGGAAGTCAATTCCTCCCAATGACACCAATAGCCATCAAGGCTCAACTACAAGACTGTGCACACAGGACACAGGGGTGCGCCTAGAGTGCCCAGCTCAGGGGACTGGGGAGGCTGAGCCACTGGTCCCTATAGGACACTTACTACACAAGGCCACTCCACCAGTTCCATGAGACATAGCAGCTCTACCTAATACATAGAAACAAACACAGGGAAGCAGCCAAAATGTGGAGACAAAGAAACATGTCACAACTGAAAAAGTGGAAGCAAGCAAACTGCTGGATACAGAGTTCAAATCCACAGTTATAACATTATTCAAGGAACTTAGTGAAACTTTCAAGGATATTAGTGAGAATGTCAAAGACATGAAAAAGGACCAATCAGAAATTAAGCATACACTAACTGAAATAAAGAATAATGCATAGGGAGTCAACGGTAGAGAATTCTGAGAATCAAATCAATGATTTGAAATATGAGGAAGCAAAAAAAAACAACCAATCAGAAGAGCAAAAAGGAAAAACAATCCAAAAATATGAAGATAGAGTAAGGAGCTTCTGAGACAACTTCAAGCGTATCAACATTCACATTGTGAGGGTGCCAGAAGGGAAAGGAGTTCACCACCAAACCAGCATTACATGAAATGTTGAAGTGTATTCTAGAAGGAGGAGAGAGAGAGGGAGAAGAGAAGGAGGAGGAGGAGGAACAGGAGGAGGAGGAGGAGCAAGAAGGAGGAGGAGGAGGAGGAGGAGGAGGAGGAGGAGGAGGAGGAGGAGGAAAGAAGAAGAAGAAATAAAAAATATGAACAAGCCTAGCTGGTTTGGCTCAGTGGATTGAGTATCAGCATGCAGACTGAAGCATCCTGAGTTTAATTCTGGTCAAGGACATATGCTTGGGTTTGGGTTGACAGCTTGATCCCCAGTAAGGGGCATGCAGGAGGCTGCCAATCAATGATTCTCTCTTATCATTGATGTCTCTCTCTCTCTCTCTCTCTCTCCCCCACCCTTCCTCTCTGAATATTTTTTAAAAGAAATATGAAGAATAAAATGGCAGTAAATGCATATCTATAATTGAATCTAAAAATCAAAATTAAAAAATCTAATGAACAAAATAAACTGATGAATAAAATAGAAACAGAGTTATGGAAATATGGAACAGACTGACAAATCTCAGAGGAAAAGGGGGAAAGGGACCAGGAAGAGGTTAACCAAAGTTTTTATGTAAATTCGTGCAGGGGTGGTGGTGGTGGAGTGTCCCTCAGCCCAGCCTGCACCCTCTCCAATCTGGGACTGACATAGAAACTGACCATTGGGGGATGTCTCACTGCTGGTTTAAACCCCATCCCACAGGGATGTCCTTGGCAGTTTGACATCCCTCTCACAATCCAGGACTGCTGGCTCCTAACCTCTTACCTGCCTGCTGCCTGATTTTCCCTAACTGCTTCTTCCTGCCAGCCTGATCACCCCTTAACCCACTCTCCTGCCGGCCTGATTATCACCTAACTGCTCCCCTGCCGGCCCAATCTCCCCCAACTGCCCTCCCCTGCCGGACTGATCTCACCCCCAATTGCCCTCCCTTGTCGGCCTGATCCTGCCCCCAACTGTCTTCCCCTGCTCGCCTGGTCCCCCGAACTGCCTTTGTCTGCTGGCCAAGTTAGGTTATAATTGGTTGGTTTCTATGCTAGCCGGCATCAAAAGCTCCACTTCCTAGGCAACAATTGGCTTCACATAGTTGACCTAGAGTTGGTTCTGATTGGTCATTTTCTATGCCAGTCAGTGTTAAAAGCTCTGCCTCCTAGGCAGCAATTGGCTCCTCACATTTTACCCAGATTTGGTTCTGACTGCTCAGCTTCTATGCCAGTCAACATCAAAATCTCAGCCTCCTCAGCAGCCATTGGCACCTCACACTTCACCCAGATTTTGTTCTGATTGGTCAGTTTCTATACCAGTCAGCATCTCTGGGCCTATCAATGGGTCCTGATTAGAAAGGCAGGGCTGATCAGCAGCCCTGGTGGAGGCCTGGAGAGAAATGGAGGCACAGCTAAGAGAAAGAGAGAAGTAAGTGCTGATCAACAACTGCCACAGATGCTATGGACCAGACAATGCTTCTCTCTTCAGGCCTCTTTCAGGGCCTAATTTGCAGCCCCCTCAGCAGTCAATGCTGGGTCACCGTTCCTGCTGCCATAGCAGTCAGTGCTGGATTGCCATGGCAACCCAGCGCTGACTGCAGAACTGACTTCCAGTTGATCAAGCCTCCGGTTGTGATGGACCCAGGGTTTTTATATATTAGGACTAGAGCCCCAGTTCATGAAATTCATGCAAGGGAGGGGCGTGTCCCTCAGCCCAGCCTGCACCTTCTCCAATATGGGACCCCTCGAGGGATGTCCAATTTCCCATTTAAACGGGCAGTCGGACATCCCTCTCACAATCCAGGACTGCTGGCTCACAACTGCTCACCTGCCTGCCTTCCTGATTGCCCCTAACTGCTTCTGCCTGCCAGCCTGATCACCCCCTAACCACTCCCCTGCCAGCCTGATTGCCCTTAACTGCCCTCCTCTGCTAGCCTGGTCACCCCTAACTGCTCGCCCCTGCAGGTTTGATTGCCCCCAACTGTCCTCCCTTGCAGACCTGGTTCCTCCCAACTGCCCTCCCCTGCTGGCCTGATCCCTCACAACTACCCACCTCTGCTGGCCATCTTGTGTCCACATGGGGCAGCCATCTTTGACCACCTGGGGGCAGCCATCTTGTGTTTGAGTTATGGTCAATTGGCATATTCTTTTATTAGATAGGATAGAGGCCTGGTGCATGGGTGGGGTTATCTGGTTTGCCCTGAAGGGTGTCCTGGATCAGGATGGAGTTCCCTTGGGGTATGGGGCAGCCTGAGTGAAGGGCCTATGGTGGTTTTCAGGCTGGCCACCCCCATTCTTCCCCCAGCCCGCTGGTGACCCAAACGGAGGCCCTTGTATCTGGGATTTATTTATAGTCTATAATTGAAACTTTATAGCCTTTAATGGAGGCCAGGGCAGGCCAGGAACTTGGCTTCCTCCATCACCAGGGAAACCCATGCCTCCTGCTTGCTCCGTGGCTGCAGCCATTTTTGTTGGGATTTATTTATCTTCTATAATTGAAACTTTGTAGCCTTCAGTGGAGTCCAGGGCCCACCAGAGTGTGCAGAGAAGCTTGGCTTCCTCCATTGCCAGGGAAACCCAAGCCTCCTGCTCACTCCGTGGCTGCAGCCATCTTGGTTGGGTTAATTTGCATACTTGCTCCTGATTGGCTGGTGGGTGAAACAGAGGTACAGTCAATTTGCATATTATTATTTTATTAGATAGTATATGCATTGCTCATGCACATAGACAATAGTGTGGGGAAGGCCTGGATTGGTGTGGGGGCTGAGAGGAGAGAGGCAAATTGGTGGAGGGGAGGAAATGGGGGACATCTGTAATAATGTAAATATTTTTTTAAAAGAATTATGCCCTGACTGGGGTGGCTCAGTTGGTTGGTGTGTCATCCTATACACCAAAAGGTAGTGAGTTTGATTCCCAGTTGGGGCATATACCCACATTGTAGGTACAGGCATGTGGAGGCAACCAATTGATGTTTTACTCTCACATTGGTGTCTCTCTCTCTCTCTCTCTCTCTCTCTCTCGCTCTATTCCTCTCCTCTCTGCAATCGTTTTTAAAAATCAATACAACTAAAAAGAAATTTTAAGGAATTATAAGGGAGTAGTAGAAACACATTTATGCCTACAAATTAGGCAGTTTAAAGACAGAAATTCCAAGAAAGACAAAGACTATCAAAACAAATAAATAGAAAATCTGAATAGGACTATATAATAACTAAAGAAATTGAATTAATAATTTTAAATTTTCCCATAAATATGTCCATGTCACTATGACTTCACTAGTAAATTCTACCAAATATTTAAAGATGAAAACATACAAAAAACTTTCTAAAAATAACAGAGAACATGGGTCATCTCTTAATTCATTTTATGAGGTTAATATTACCTTAATACCAAGGCCAGACTAATTATAAGAGGAGTAATTTCTTTAATGGACATGGATTTAAAAAAAAAAAAAAAGCCTTAACTTCTATTAAAAATGTTACTAGGGAATCTAGCCTGTGCAATGAGGCATAAAAAGAAAGCTAAAGGCATCCAGATTTGAAAAAGTAAAAAACAACTTATTTGCAGATGATGTGATACTATTCAGGAAATCCTAAGGCAATAAATATGTTTACCAAGATCAGAAGATACAAGATCAATATACAAAAGTGAATTGTATTTTTATATATTACCAACAACCAATCTGAAATGAAATTAAGAAAACAATTTCATTCTTAATAACATTAAAAAGAATAAGATAATAGAAATAAATTTACCAAGTGTAAGACTTGTACACTGAAAACTATGAAATATGAGAAATTAAAAAAAATACCCGTGGGAGCCGTGTGCCCTGGGGGAGCAGTGGGACCAGGGGGAACCATGTGACCTGGGGGGCGGTGGGACCCAGGGAAGCTGTGTGCCCTGGGGGAGCGGTGGGACCCGGGGGAGCCATGTGCCCGGGGAGAGCCTTCTGCCCCTGGGGAGTGGTGGGACCAGGGGGAGCCGTGTGCCCCGGGGGAGTGGTGAGACCCGGGGGAGCCGTGTGACCTGGGAGGGCAGTGGGACCTGGGGGAGCCGTGTGCCCTGGGAGAGCTGTGTGCCCCTTGGGAGAGGTGGGACCCGGGGGAGCCCCTATGTTCATAGCAGCACAATTTACAATAGCTAGGATTTGGAAACAGCCTAGGTGCCCATCAGCAGATGATTGGATCAGAAAACTATGGTACATCTACACAATGGAATACTATGCTGCCATAAAAAGAAGGAATTCTCATCATTTGCAGCAACCTGGATGGAATTGGAGAACATCATGCTGAGTGAAATAAGCCAGTCAATGAAAGATAAACACCACATGTCCTCACTCATTTATGGATAATAAAGAACATTATAAACTAATGAACAGAAATATAGTTATAGTGACAGTAAAGCAACAAGCAGACTGTCAAATGACAGCGGGGAGGGGAGGGTGATCTGGGATTGATAAGAGATCAATTGAAGGACTGGTATGCATGCATATAAGTACAACCAATGGACACAAAACTCTGGGGAGGGAGGGCATGTATGGGAGGTGGGGGGGGCAATGGTAAGCAATGTACACATATAATAACTTCATTTAAAAAATTGTTAAAAAAAAGAAAGAAAGAAGTGGGGAGACATACATGTTTATAGGTTGGAAGATTCCCCAAATTGATTTATAGATTCAATGAAGTTCCTATAAAAATTCCAGCATATTTTTATGCAGAAATCAACAAGTGAATACTAAAATTTAGATAAAAGTACAAAGCAATTTTATTTTTGTTAATTCTCACTGGAGGACATTTTTCCCCATTGATTTTTAAGAGAATGGGAGGGAGGGAGGGAAAAAGGGAGAGAGGGAGGGAAGGAGAGGAAGACAGAAAGAGAGAGAGAGGAGAGAGAGAGAGAGAGAGAGAGAGAGAGAGAGAGAGAGAGAGAGAGAGAGAGGAAGAAGAAGAAGAAGAAGAAGAAGAAGGAGGAGGAGGAGGAGGAGGAGGAGGAGGAGGAGGAGGAGGAGAGGAAAGAGAAACATTGATGTGAGAGAGACACATCAAATGATTGCCTCCAATATGCTCCCTTATTGGGGCCAGGGATTGAGCCTGCAACCAAGGTATGTGCCCTTGACCAGAATCAAACCCTCGACCCTTCAGTCTGTGGGCCAATGTTCTAACCACTTAGCCAAACTGATTAGGGTGCCAAAGCAATTTTTAAAAAAAGAGAACGAAGTGGGATGACTCAAACAACCTGACTTAAAGCATACAATACTCCAGCTAGCAAGACATTATTGCAGTGATTCAAGGATACATCGATAAAATAGGACTGAGAGTTGAGAAATAAACCCTCAGATTTATGGTCAGTTCATTTTCTACAAAGTGCCAAGACTATTCACGGGAAAGAAGAGTCATTGACAAATGCTGCTTGAGAATTGGATATTGAATTCTAATTAGTAGACTAAATAACGACCCCTCCAAAAAATCAAGTAATCCCTAGATTCGTGCCTGTTACCTGGACTGGAAAAGGGGTCTGAGTGGCTGGGAGTAAGTTTAGAGAATAAAGATGAGGTTGCCCTGAATCGTACCTCAGTGCCACCTCAGGGTCCTTATGAGACAGAGGCAGAAGAAGAAGGCGGGCTCCAGACAGGGAGAGGGCGGAGCAAAGCCCTGCTCCCAGGAGCAGCGCCTCCGGAGGCTGGACGGCAGCCTGGGAACGGGCAGTCCAGGCCAATCGGACAACGGACAAGACAACACAGACGAGCAGGCACCTGGCCCCAGCTCTCCTCAGCAGCTGCGAGGCCTTGGGTCAGACCTTGCTCCTCACTGGACAGTGTCCCCTGTGAAACAGGCCGAACAGAAGGAAGTATTTGTCTGGGTGACCTGCATCCTTGCAGTGTTCTCCCAGGCCCATTTGGAACATTTTATTTGGCTCCACAGACCCGTCTCAGACAAAGAGCTCCATGCCCACCTTTCTCAAGGACAGGAGAGCTTTTATTCTCTCACCGCCCACGCCCACTGCTGATGAGAGTGCCTCGGCCAGAGAGCATCCAGTACTGGCTGCATTCCCACCACGGTCACTACTGATCAGCAACGTGTCTCTGCCCCCATCCTCCACCCCCCATGTAATGGCCTCCCTCAATTCCTCTGTGGCACCTCCCTGCTGTGATAGCCAGCACCCTCATTTGTTCCACAGTCTCTGTGACGTCCCCAGAGGCCCCTGAAGGCTTAGCAAGCACAGAGTTCCGGCTCAGGGACAGGTCGCCCAGGGAGAACCCACATCACCACCTACTGTCCTGTGACCTCAACAGCAGCCTAAACCTGCTGGCACATTTCCTCCTCTGCTCATGCAGAGTGATCATGCCCAAGCCACAAGCCACTGTGAGAATTAGGTGAGATTTTATATATATATCTTTATTGTTCAGATTATTATTACAATTGTTTCTCCTTTTTCCCCCCCATAGCTCCCCTCCACCCAGTTTCCACCCCACCCTCGGCCTTTACCCACACCCCCCACTGTCCTCATCCAGAGGTGTACAATTTTTGTCCAGTCTCTTCCCCCACAACACTCCTCCCCACCCCCAGAATTGTCAGTCTACTCCTTTTCTTTGTCCCTGATTCTATTATATTCATGTTTATTCTGTTCATCAGATTTTTTATTCAGTTGATTTTTAGATTCACTTGTTGATAGATATGTATTGTTGTTCGTAATTTTTATCTTTACCTTTTTTTTCTTCCTCTTCTTAAAGAATACCTTTCAGCATTCCATATAATACTGGTTTGGTGGTGATGAACTCTTAGTTTTTTCTTATCTGTGAACCCCTTTATCTGTCCTTCAATTCTGAATGATAGCTTTGCTGGATAGAGTAATCTTGGTTGTAGGTTCTTGCTATTCATCACTTTGAATATTTCTTGCCACTCCCTTATGGCCTGCATGGTTGCTGTTGAGAAATCAGTTGACAATCATATGGGTACTCCTTTGTAGGTAACTAACTGTTTTTCTCTTGCTGTATTTAAGGTTCTCTCTTTGTCTTTAACCCTTGGCATTTTAATTATGATGTGTCTTGGTGTGGTCCTCTTTGGATTCCTTTTGTTTGGGGTTCTGTGGGTTTCCTGGACTTGTAAGTCTATTTCTTTCACCAGGTGGGGGAAGTTTTCTGTCATTAATTCTTCAAGTAGGTTTTCAGAATCTTGCTGATCTCTCCTTCTGGCACCCCCCATAATTCTGATGTTGGTATGCTTGAAGTTGTCCCAGAGGTTCCTTACACTATCTTCATATTTTTGGATTCTTTTTGCTTTTTGCTTATTCATTTCAGTATTTTTTGCTTCTTCATATTTCAAATCTTTGCCTTGATTCTTGGGATCATCTAGTCTGCTGTTGGATCTCTTATTCTTTATTTCAGTCAGTGTATGCTTAATTTCTAATTGGTGCTTTTTTGTTGTTGTTGTTGTTGTTTTTTTGGGGTTTTTTTTTGTTTTGTTTTTTAAATTTTATTAAGGTATTATCTGTGTACATAGCTTACCATTGCCCCCCCTTCCCATTTATGCCCTCCCTCCCCAGAGTTCTGTGTTCGTTAGTTGTACTTATGTTCATGCATACCAGTCCCTCGGTTGTTCTCCTATCTCCCCCCAGGTCTCCTTCCCCTCCCCGCTGTCATTTGACAATCTGCTTGTTTTATGGTGACCATCTCAGGACCCCATGAATAGAATCCGCTCCTCATTTGGCAGTCTGTTTGTTTTAAGGTGACTATCTCAGGACCATATGATTAGAGTCCGCTCCTCCTCTGGTTTTCACCACCCCTTCCCTGGGTCCCACTGCTTCCCCTGGGACACATGGCTCACCCGGGGCACTCGGCCCCCTGGGACACTCGGCTCACCCGGGGCACACGGCCCCTCTAGGGTGTTGGGGTCGCATATTGGAGGCGCCGCGCTCGCGCCTTGCTAGCATGGCGGGCAGGCTGGGACAGCTGCGGTTGGGCTGAGATGGTTGCAGGCAGGGGGACCACCTTCAAAGGTGTCTCGTTCGGTGTGGGAGAGGAGCAGCTGCAGACATGGAGGCTAAGTTCTGAGGTTGCCCACTCCCTGAGCCCAAAGCGTGGTGAGCTCTGTTCTCGGTGGATTTCCTTTATTCGCGGAGGCACCTCAATAATGCAAATGTTGGTATGCTTGAAGTTGTCCCAGATGCTCCTAATTTATCTTCATACTTTTGGATTCTTTTTCCTTTCTTCATTCTGATTGGTTGTTTTTTGCTTCCTCATATTCCAAATTGTTGATTTTATTCTCAGGATACTCTACTGTTGATTTCCTGTAAATTATTCTTTATTTTAGTTAGTATATGCTTCATTTCTGACTGGGCCTTTCTCATGTTGTTGATGTTCTCACTAATTTCTTTGAAATTCTCACTAAAATCCTTGAAAGTCTAACTAAGCCTTTTAAAGCTCTTATTAAGATCTTTGAGCATCCTTATAAATTTTAACTTTGTATCTAGTAGTTTGCTTATTTCCATATCATTTTCTTTCTCTAGATATTTCTTCTGTTCTTTCATTTGTGACATGTTTCTTTGTCTCCACATTTTGGCTGCTTCCCTGTGTTTGTTTCTATGTATTAGGTAGAGCTGCTATATCTCCTGGAATTGGTAGAGTGGCCTTGTGTGGTAGGTGTCCTGTAGGGCCCAGTGGCTCAGCCTCCCCAGTCACCTGAGCTGGGTACTCCAGGTGCACCCATGTGTGGGCTCTGTGCACAGTCTTGTAGTTGAGCCTTGATTGCTATTGACATCATTAGGAAGAATTGACCTTCAGACCAATTGGCTGTGAAAACCAGCTGAACTATACCACTATGGAGGTGGGGCTTTGGTGCTCACTGAGTCTTCCCCTTGAAAGTGTCACTTGTGGACGTGCTGTAATCTGATGTGGTCTAAAGATGTCCACTGGATGCCCTGGCTCTGAGGCCTCCAGGAGATACAAAGTCAGCTTCAGCCTGCGGCCACCCAGTAGGAGCTACCAAGAATCTGCAGATGTCTTCTGTTTGTATTGGGCTTGGAAGTGCCCATTCAAGACCAAACTGTGAAGTGAGGCAGACTGGTGCCAGAAAAAATAGGTTTGGGGCATGCTGACACCAGCTGCTGCTTGTTGAAGAGATTTTAGGAAAGTCTGAAGCCTGAGCCAGGACAGGCCATTCATATGGAAAACCTGCTGCAAACAGCTTGGGTGGGGCTGCAAGTGGATGGCGTGGGGTGTCAGGGAGTCACCAGGGCAGAGCAAACAGTGTGAGCCGGGCTGACGGAAACTCAGATATGGTGCCTGCTAGTCAGTCTTGTGACAGGGGAGGTCCTTGCACAGGAACAATGGCCCCTGCAAGCACCCCTGTCTGGGAAAAAGCTGCCCCGAGTTCTTGCCCTGATGCCAGATCATTCAGTTCCTCCCCGTATGCCTCTGGTTCCCGAAATGCCACCACCCGGTGCTGAGCTCAGAGGCATCATGTCTGAGTACATCCATGTGCCAGCTCTTGAAGAGGGACTGCCTGGGACTCCAGCAGCCTCCGTGTAACTCAGCCACAATCCTCACTGGTTTTTACAGCCTGAACTTATGGAGAATTCTCTTCCCAGCTCTGGAACCCTGAACTAGGGGTCTTGTGTGGGGGTGGGACCCCTTGATTCTCAAAGGAGGCCTTCACAGCAGAGATACCCCTCCTATCTAAAAACACATCACACATGGGTATCAGACCACCCTGTTCCCCACCTCCTCCCTCCTATCAGTCTCCATGTGCTTTCTTCTTTAATCCTCTAGTTGGACTTCCACTCAGCCAGCTTTCAGTTGTCGTGTGAGGTGGCAGCTTAGGTGCTTACCTAGGCCACCATCTTAATGCACACTCGATGGATTGATTCTTTATCATTATATAGTATCTACGTTTGTTCCTAATAATTTACTCCCTCTCTGAAGTTTATTTGTTGTCATTATTACTTTTATTCTAATTCATATCTGCATGATATACTAGTATACTTTTCATCCTTTAATTTCCTATTTACTTATTATTGTTACTTCTGAAGTCATTTTCTTATACTGTATATAATTGAGTTACATATTATCTATGCTATTTTTTATAGTTGTAATTTTTCCTATCTTTACTGAGGAATAATTGACCTCTATCTTTTAACTGGTATACTTATATAAATTATATTTAAATTAATTATTGATTTGTTTAATATTTGTCCAGATTATTTTTCATACCTCTGAGGTTGTTATTCTTGCTATCTTATGAGTACCTTGAACATTGTTGAGCATTTTTCTTTATTTACAATTTCACACCACTGTGTGTGGTTTGCTTGGGTGTTGCCCTGGGTATTTCCTGACACCTCTGTAACTGGTCACCTCCTATGGTCTCGGTGTTTCACCCGGTGAGTGAAGTGTGGAAACCTTACTTCCATGTAGGTTCCCTTTACCCTTCCCGCTTGTCATACACAGTTGACAAGTTGTCTTAAGTGTTTCCATTACACATATTACACACCATTTCAAATGGTGTTATAATTGAACTTCAAACACGGAGTTTAATTAAAGAAACTAAAGAGTTAGCCTGGTCTGTGTGGCTCCGTGGTTGAGCATTGATATATTAACCAGGAGGTCACGGTTCAATTCCTGGTGAGGGCTCATGCCCAGGTTGCAGGCTTGATCCCCGGTGGGAGGTGTGCAGGTGGCAGACAATTGGTGATGTAGTCTCATCATTGATGTTTTCATCTCTCTCTCCCTCTCCCTTCCGCTCTGAAATCAATAAAACATATTTGAAGAAACTAAGGATGAAGACTAGTTTGTTATGTCCACCTCTATATTTCCTCATTCCACTGTTCTTTGTCATTTTCTGTATTTATCTGCTCAGGCCGCCAGAAGAAATATTCCAGACCAGGCTGTCTAAACAACAGGAAGTTGTTTCTCATAGTCTGGAGGCCGGGAGACCCGGAGTGGGCAGGTTCAGTGTCCTGAGGACTCGCTCCTTGGATTGCAGATGGCAGTGTGACTGTGCCTCACAGGCCTTTTGTATATGCACACACTCTCTGCGTCTCTTCCTCTTCTAAGAAAGACACCAGTCTTATGAGGGACTAGGGTCCCACCCTTATGACTTTTATTAACCTTAATTTCCTCCTCAAAGTTTCTATCTTCAAAACCAGTCTCATTGGGGTTCAACGTGGATTTTTGGGTGACACCTTTCCATCCATAACAGTTAAAAACAATATTTGGGAGCTTCCTTTAGCCAACCTTTAAAGGTAGGTCTGCTATCAACAAATTCTCTTAATTTTTCTTTAACTGATAAATCTGATTTCCTCTTCATTTTTGAAAGGTAGTTTTGCCAGATACGTGATTCATGGTTGGCAGTTGTTTTCTTTTAATAGCTGAAAAATGTGCCACTTACTTCCAGCATTGATGGTTTCAGATGAGGTGTGGTGTCAATCACTTGGCCTTCCTCTATAGGCAATGCATCACTTTGCTTGCTCTCTCTTTTTTTGTTTTGTTATAATATAACTTATATTTATATTTTATTATGAATAATTTTATTTTTCATTTATTATTATTTTGTGTATGTATTAAAAAAATAAAAATATTTTCATTGTTATTAAATACACCTTTTTTTTTGACCAGGGGTACTCAGTGTTACGAAAATTATAGAAGCGGTACACATATGTCAAAAGTTTGGGAAACACTGACTAGACCATCGCCCTAGGGGAGAGGGGGTGGTGTCCCTGGAACTGGTGAAATGAGAGAACTGGGCCGCTGGAGCCAGAAAAGACGCCCCCGGGACACAGGTGACCTGGAGGTACTATCGCTCCATCGTCAGCAGCGCAGGCTCTGGCCTCAGGTCCCAGCTCACTTTCATCCATGTTGCTCTCAGCTGGGTGTTGTCGGCAGGACTCTTTGACCGGCTGAGCCTCAGTTTCCTTATCTGGCCGGTGGGGACAGAGGAACCACCTCGCAGGGCCACTGAGAGGGAAATGAAACCGCTCCTGGGACGCGGCTGGCGCCGTGCCTGGCTCACCATAAGCTCCTGAGAAGCGTTGGCAAATTCCAGTCCTTCTAGAGCTGCCGTCACCCTGGAGCTGGAGCGCAGGAGGGGCTCCGCCTGGAAGAGGGGAGTCAGCCTGGCCTTAGCGAGGCTGGCGCTGTGGAGGCCGGGAGCACGTTGGGAGGCTCCGGGCCTCGGCTGAGAGGCTGGAGGGCACTGGCTTCCTGCAGATGCCCGGCCCCGCCTGGGCCAGCAGGGAAATGGACAGGGCCTCCTGGAAGGGAGACCAGGCAACACTGAGCGGAGGCAAAGGGCTGGGTCTGGCCCTAAGGAAGCTGAGCCGGGCAAAGCCATGGGCGGCCTCTCCTCTTACTTCCATCAGGTGGGGGGGTCTGGACACCCACTCCTTTCGAAGTTGCATTTGAAGCCCCACAGAGTAGGTCTGGGCTCCTGGGTTATAAGCCGTGCAGAGTTCGTTCGTGTAGAGGCCGCTCTCCTCGGTGGCCATCAACGAGTCTCATCTCCTGGCATTCACATGCCACACGCGTGTGGCCCCTGCCACGGTGCCTGTGGCTGGCCTGTGTGGAAATGACGGTGTGGGAGTGGGAGGAGATGCCGTGAGAGACATCGAAGCTCCCATCCCTCGCTCTGTCTCTCTCAGAGAACATATTTGGAGAAAGCCAGGCCCCGAGGACAGAGAGCGGCCTCGGGAGAGGTCCTCCTGATGGGGAACCGAGGCCGCCAGCCACCAGCCAGCTGCGTGAGGCCTCAGGCAGCCACGGCCCTGACTGAGGTCGTGTTGCAGCCTCATGAGAGACCCTGAGCTCTACCATCCCACGAACCCCTCCACCAGCCCTGCTACATTAAACAGAGTCTCTGATAATGGGGCCTAAATTAGCTTTCGTAGGAGGAAACCTGGATAAGTTAAAGGGAACAAGAAGCAAAAGTGAGGCTGGGGGTGGGGAGGCGGAAAAGGGAATGAAACGGGTTCTTCCTCCAACCGGGGAAGGGGCCTGAGCTTACTCCCTCCTGATCAACTCAAAACCCCCTAGAACAGTGGTCGGCAAACTCATCGGTCAACAGAGCCAAATGTCAACAGGACAACCACTGAAATGTCTTTGGAGAGCCAAGTGACCTCTCAGTCATCTGTCTTCCCGTGTGGCGACTGCTGCAGGAAAACACCCCACCTGGTCTCTGCCAGGTGCGACACGAGCTGCTCTTCTCAGCCACGTGGTTCTGGGGTGTGTTCGTGCATTTATTTCACACCTGTAACTGATGCCGGCGGTCGAGAGAAAAGAAAAGAAAACGCTGGAAGGAGTTTCTTCATGGGAGACTTCTCACCAGCCGGAAATCACTCCTGTGGGGCGTTGGCCATACCCGGGCATGTGACCTAATTAATATCCAGGCTTCTCAAAAGGCATCGGGTTCCAGGGCCCCTGGGCTCCCGGCATCCCCTGCCACCCCCTCCCCACTTTCACTGTCTGCACAGCCTTTCCGGCAGCTAGTTTGTAGGAAACACAGTGGAGGAGAGGCTGCCTACGGTGGGAGGAGGAGGCAGAGGTGGAGGAGGAGGAGGAAGAGAAGTTACTATCTCTTCCAGCCTCAGTTTCCTCATCTGCAAAAAGAAACAGCTGGGTTTAATGCCATCAGGACTCTAGTTCTGCTCCGACATCTTTTAAAAATATGTATATTTTATTGATTTTTTACAGAGAGGAAGAGAGAGGGATAGAGAGTTAGAAACATCGATGAGAGAGAATCATCCATCAGCTGCCTCTTGCACACCCCTTACCGGGGATGTGCCCGCAACCAAGGTACATGCCCTTGACCGGAATCGAACCCGGGACTTTTCAGTCCACAGGCTGATCCACTGAGCCAAACCAGTTTCGGCTTTGCTATTTTTTAATATAAAAATATATCTATGGCCTCCACAACTTTGCTCACCTATTTGCTTATATTTGATCTGGGGTTGGGGGATATGTGGCTCCTTCTCAGGTATTCTGATCCTTTAATAAGTAGAAGGGTCACAGGTCCTGCAGTTATATGAGCACTAGGTGTGAATTGATCTCTAGCTAAGCTTTCTAGATCTGTCTCTTATTGTGAACATATTCGCTCTAGCCTGGATGAAATCTAAGTTGATTTATATTTCTTGGATTCTTTTTTTAAATTTATTAAGGTATTATCTGTGTACATAACTTACCATTGCCCACCCCCCTCCCATACATGCCCTCCCTCCCCAGAGTTTTGTGTCCATTGGTTGTTCTTATGAGCATGCATACCAGTCCTTCGGTTGATCTCTTATCTCCCCCAGATCTCCCTACCCTCCCCCCCACCCCACCCCCGCTGTCATTTGACATTCTGCTTGTTGTTTTATTGTCACTATATCTATCTTTCTGTTCTTTTGTTTATAATGTTCTTTAATATCCATAAATCAGTGAGGTCATGTGGTGTTTCTCTTTCATTGACTGGCTTATTTCACTCAGCATGATGCTCTCCAATTCCATCCAGGTTACTGCAAATGATGAGAATTCCTTCCTTTTTATGGCAGCGTAGTATTCCATTGTGTAGATGTACCATTGTTTTCTGATCCATTCATCTGCTGACAGGCACCTAGGCTGTTTCCAAATCCTAGCTATTGTAAATTGTGTTGTTATTAACATATGGGTGCATATATCCTTTCTGATTGGTGTTTCTAGTTTCTTGGGGTATATTCCTAGTAGTGGGATTACTGGGTCAAATGGGAGTTCCATTTTCAGTTTTTTGAGGAAGCTCCATACTGTTCTCCACAGTGGTTGCACCAACCTGCAATCCCACCAGCAGTGCACAAGGGTTCCTTTTTCTCCACAACCTCGACAACATTTGTCGTTTGTTGTTTTGTTAATGTTGGCCATTCAAACAGGTGTGAGATGGTACCGC
The DNA here is from genome assembly GCA_963924515.1 of Vespertilio murinus. NCBI lineage: Eukaryota > Metazoa > Chordata > Mammalia > Chiroptera > Vespertilionidae > Vespertilio > Vespertilio murinus. Next base: position 108,518,280 of record OZ004708.1, read on the forward strand.
ATTGTTGTTTTGATTTGCATCTCTCGCTTGCTCTCTTGCTCTTTTTAGCTTTTCAGGAGTTTAATGATGATGTGTTTTTCTTCAAGTTTATTCTCTTTGGGTTTCACTCACCTTCTTGAAACCATAGTTTTGTGTGTCTTGCTAAATTTAGAAAGTTATGAACCATTACTTTTTGACTATTTTCCGGCACACCGTCGTTCTCTTTCCCTCTGGGATGCAGTGATAGTTAGCTACACGTGTTTCACAAATCCCCGGAGCTCCATCCATTTTTTCCTTCTGTTTGTTCAGACTGAATAAATTCTACTGATCTGTCTTCAGGACCTTGAATTATAACCTCAGTCATGTCTACTCTACTATTGAGTCCATGGAGTGAATTTTTAAAATTTTAGTTACTATATTTTTCAGTTCTACAATTGCCATGTGGCTGTTTAGTATAACTGATACTTATTTGCCAAGATATTCTATTTTCTTCATTTGTTTTAATGGAAATTGTAATTGTTTGTTGGTGCACAGGTAGGGTCCTTAGGCCTGGCCAGCAATCAGGGCCAATCAGGGCCACCTCCCCACCTCTTCCTTCCCCATCTCTTCCTTCCCTCACTGTGTCACCACCACGCGCGGTTCCCCTGCCTCCCCACCGCCCTCTTCCTCCTCCCCTCGCTCCCTCAGTGCCCTGCCGCTGGTCCCCGCCACATTCCTCGCTGCCCCCTGGTAGTCAGCACGTGTCACAGCAAGCAATGGAACTCACAGTCTCCCGGACAAACTCCTGAGGGAGTTGGTGTACCCATGGGTGTGGTCCCTCTGCCTGGCTGGCAATAGGGGCTGTTCAGGGCCATTTCACCCAGTCCCGATCAGGGCCAACCTGGGGAGGGACTGTGGGAGAGCTCCAGGGCCTGTCTGGCCCATGTCACCTAGTTCCAATTGGCCAGACCCCAGCAGCAAGCTAACCTACAGGTGGGAGCATCTGCCCCCTGGTGGTCAGTGCACATCATAGCGACTAGTCAACCACTGGGTAGGACACTGAGCATATTAGGCTTTTATATAAAGAATATAGATAGATTACAACTATTTTAAAATCTTTGTGAAATAATGTCAACATATATCAACATTAGTGTTGGTTGACTTTTTTCTCATTACAGGTGTGGTTTTTCTAGTTCTCAGTATAATGAGTGAATTTTTGTTGTATCCTGGACATGCTTGTTCTTATGTTAGGAGTCTCTTAATGCTATTTAAATCTCACGTTAGCAGGCAATCGCCCCTTTTAAGTGCAGTTTGATTGGTTGTCTAGGCTCTGGCCTACTTTTGTGGGCAGTGGTTCCAATGACCATTTAGTTTTCAGAGTCTTTGCAGTTATGTTCTGGGCAGCCTCACTCTGCTGGCATCTCGGGGCTGTCACTTGGTCGGTCCCGCTGTGCTGCCTGAAGGGGAAGGGGTTTCCCAGGGCCACCTGGTGCTGCCAGTCTGGCATCTGCCATGGGAAGGGGGAGGGGTCGAAGCCATGGTCTGTCTTCTCATGCCACTGAGTAAAGGGTGGGGACACGCCAGGTGGCGACGCTGTCCTCACTGGACCAGCCCCCAGCACCATGCGGGTGTGGAGGGGGTGGTCAGCTCGCAGGGCTTTGAAGGCCAATGGGCCCCGGTGCCCTTGTCAAGCGGCCTCTGTCAGGTTCCTCTTGCCTGGAATCTGGCCAGGCCTCTCTTTTCTTTTTTACAACAGTGCGAACGGCCTTCACTGGCGGGAAGGAGAGATGGAAAAGGGGGGGATGCACAGCTCCGGCTCCTGGGCAGCTTCACCGATGTGGCCGCCCTCCGCCGGCCAGGCCTTTCGTGTCGGTGGCTTGTCTGTGCCCATTGGTGGTTCCGGATTTCAGGCACCCCAGCGCCCACGTGGGGAATAAAATAACTCACATCATCGTTCTTAGAGCCGAGGTCTCTCCCCGTCCACCTTACTCTTCCCCACACCCGGGCTCTCCTCGTGGTCTGTTGGACGGCTCCCAGGCTGTCCAGCGTTTTCAGGGGAGGAGGGAGGCTGGTTCTATGCTCGCCGGCTCTGGAAGGACCATTGGAGATTTTGCCAATGGAAATGAGAACGAACCATTTGCATTCCATGGTTGCTAGGCACTCTTGGGCGCTGGACGTGGTGGCCCTTCTGTAATAATCCTGGTTAAGTGAACGAGTGGAAGGAGTTTCCAGACGCCCATGTCAGGGCCTACAGGCGGAGTGAGCCCCTGCCCTGAGGTCTCGGCCCCGGGCTTCTCAGGGCCTTTGGCTGCGTCTTTGGGGGAAAGGACCGGGCCTGGACCTGTGGGGAGACTGCTGTCTCCAGAGCTGAGGACTCCGCTGCTTCATGTCCGTCTGTCCAGCTGTGCATTTGCCCAGCCACCTGAGTTTCTGTCTGAGCACTGTGTGTGTGTGTTATCTGTCACTGGGGGGCATTGTTATTCTCTTCTTTCCAAAAAGGAGACTTGCTACTCAGTATCCAGACACACTTAGCAAAATAAATTAGGACTAGAAATCTTTAGCTGGAATCTCTCTCAGGAAAGCGGCCAGTATTTCACAGAGAAATTACAATTTTTCTTCTATTTTGCCCTTAACAATACCAGATTGGCATGACAGAACTCAGCATGTTTTAAAGACTTAGACGCTGAGGTTTCAGTCAGACCTCCTCCAGCTCATGCTCCGCTTTCCTTAACCGTCATGGTGCCTCTGGGAAGCGCCATCTGAGGGACAGCATCTGAAGGGAGCGGCGAGTTCCTCTCCACGAGCCCAGCACGCCGGCCCAGCCGCAGGCTCTGTCTCTGTGACCCGGAACCTCACTCCCGGCTGAGACCCCACATTTTGTATTCCAGAGATGAGATACATAAGGAATTCATTAAGAAATCAGTCTGTGGTGGGACAGCTTTGATTTGACACTTTTGAAATAGGATCCAGGTCACGGTGGTGAATGGCGCAAGCCTTTTTTGGCAGCAGCATCTGGACTTGATTATTTAAAATTAGGTTGTGGGGTGCTCCCCTCCCCCCGCAGTGAAGCTGCTACTACACACAGACCTTGCATCCTGAGATAACATGGGAAAGTAATATGTGCTAAATACTTAAAAATATGTTTTTATATGAATTCTCCACATTGCTCTTCAGTACTCCATCTTAATAAGCTTTTAGAAGGTCACCTTTTATATCTGATCTTTCATGCTAAAGGTAAGTTAAACCTGGAGCATTTTATAGTATTAATTTCTTCCCTCAGAAGCATAAGTGACACTAAATATCTTCTCCAATGAATATTTATTAAATTAATGGGAATTACTCTAAAACAACCCACTGTCAATGGTGAGCGCACTCTGGGAGGGCGGCCTGTGCTGCTTGCTCCGGCCTTCACCCCCCTCCGCCCCTCCGCCCGTCCCACCGCTCCCTGCTCCATGCCTACGTCTCCCCCGGGAGGCCTGGGAGGCCTGGCTTCCACTCCCCTCCCTGCAGAAACAAGGAGGTGTAGACTGGGGGAAGCCCAGTGCTCAGCAGCTCAGGTGCAGTTTTCTTATTTCAGGAATGTTTGTATTTGAACTTATTTTTCAGGATCAGAGTCAGTCGGAAGAGAAAGAAAAAGGAATACTTTCATATCTAAAGAGCTTACCAACGGTCTGTACTTCCTTTTTTATGTTGTTTCAGAAATAGTGACACAGACATTTCTCAATTTCGTAGAAACCAAACTCCAAGTGCATTCACTTTCCCAAGAGGAAGAGGGGTTTGACGAGCCTTCGTGTTTGGAAAGGCTTTCACCCCCAGTGTTTCGGGAAGAGACTGCACGGAGAAGACCGGAAGCAGCTCTGCGCTTGCTCACACACATGCATTTGGCCACACTCACACTTCGCCCAGGGCTGTGTACACCCCTGTGAGCGCAGACCCTTAGCGTCTGCAGTCTCCTGTCTGCTTCTCTGGGAAACTGCATCTCATTTAACCCCACAAAGCCTCCTGACAGAAGAGAAGGCAGAGACAGATGCCAATCTGTGCCTGGCCCCTCAGCCAGGGCTCACCCAGACCCTCTCCATTCCCATTCGCCTCCCCAGCTGAAGTTTCTCTTTCCCCAGCAAACAGAAATGGGCTAAAAATAACCCTGGAGCATACAAGCCTGGGAAACAATAATTTTGAAGAGGGCTCTCGAATCTCTTTTGAATTCTAACCCCAGGTGACTTCCTTGTGATCTGGTCATCACTTCCTTTTAAACTGGGAAGTTTTGTTTTGTTTTGTTTTGTTTTGTTTTGTTATTGATTTCAGAGAGGACAGGAGAGGGGAGAGAGAGAGAGAGAAACATCAGTGATGAGAGGGAATCATTGATCTGTTGCCTCCTGCACGCTCCCTACAGGGGATCCAGCCAGCAATGGCAACCCTGGCGTGTGCCATGACTTGGAATCCCACCCGACCTCCTGGTCCAGGGTCAGCGCTCAGCACACTGAGCCACGCCGGCCTGGGGGGGACTTTTCTTCTCTTGTTATTGTGTTTTGTTTTTTCTCTTTTCTGTGCCAAAGAGGACTCTCACATCACAAAGCGGGAGACGAATGCAGTTGCTGGGGAGGGGGCGGAGGGGCGTGTTGGTCTTGGGAAGGTCACGGTGTCCCTGGGCTGCCCACGGCTGCCCCGGCCTCTGCGTGGAGAGCCTCAGGCCGGGCGTGGGCAGGCGGGACCCAGCGAGGCCCCGGCTCTGCGCTTGTGGCCCACGCCGTGTTCTGCTTTCTGTTTTCTAATTTGTACATTTTTAAATTCCAGTTTACATTCAATGTCATTTTGTATTTGCGGACCCTCAGTTTACCTCCTGGGAAATGACTGAGCCGCCAAGGAGCCAATCCACTCAAGCCTGGCCCCCGCAGGGGGCAGCCGGCACACTGGGCGGGGCTGGGCGAGCAGGTCCAGGCTTGTCTCCTCCTCCTCCTCCTCCTCCTCCTCCTCCTCCTCCTCCTCCTCCTCCTCCTCCTGGGAAGCGCCTGCGGAGGGCGGTCCCAGCAGCCGAGGGGACGGCCCCAGGGAGTGGGGTCCCTGCGGGCCGCTGGGCTCTGCATCTAGTCTCCGGTCTCCTGTCTCCGGAGTCGGAGGCTGGCTAGCGGCCCCTCCCGCCTGCCCGAAGGGGGGGGAGGGGGAGGCGCTGCAGCAAGGGGTGCCCCTCTCCCCTGTCACTGGAGATGGAGGTGGCATTGAATTACTTTCCCAGCATTTACCGCCCACAGTCTCGGCCTCTAGAGGCCCACACCACTGTCCCGTCCAGCTGTCTGCACGATGTATGGATCTTTCTAGAACGAGGCCTGTGCCCCCCGCCGTCACAGCTCTCACGGGCTCCTCCTCACCACGCGGCTTGGTGTACAGGTGAGAGTGAAACGGGGCGGTGAGTCTGTGTCTGTGCCAGGGTGACTCAGCTGGCAGCTGCAGGACCGGGGCAGAGGGCACGCTCCTGCTGCCGCAGCTCCCTGCCCCGCACCTTACCGCCCATGCCCATCAGCAGCGGAGACCTGCGCCCATGCCCATCAGCAGCGGAGACCTGCGCCCATGCGCAGCAGCAGCAGAGACCCGCAGAGCCCGGGAGCTGCACGCTGGGGCTCGGAAAGGCTGGCCTCACCTGCAGCGGAGAAGCCACGTCCCCGTCTCTTCTTGTTCCAAGGAGGGCACTTTTTTCATGGGAAACTGATGCCTGCTTTCAGGGAGGACGTGGGGGCAGAGACCTTCCTGCAGCTGCTGCTTCCCAAGCCCCTGGGCTCAGCATAGCCCTCTGCCACGCGGCCTCCTTTGGGTGCGTGTTCTTCTCCCTTCAGCGGGGAGGGTGTCCACTCCCTCCACCCGCTCCCCTGCCTTCTCCAGGGCAGTCTCATTACCTTCCATTTAGCAAGTAAACAGCCTGGAGATTTTAACCAGAATCATTATGATTGTTCTAGGCAAATAGATGCTCTGGGGACTCAGATGAGCTCTCCTGTATGACCAGAATTTGTGAGGCCCTGGCTCTGGGGTCCTGCTAGGGTCCCTGTGTCAGCCGCTCCCCGTCCCTCCAGTGGGCACCTCACCCGCCGAACAGCTGCTCGCTCGCCGCCTCACCTGGAACAGGCGGCTCCAGCCTAAGTGTTTCCTGAATGACAATGCTTTCAAGGTTTATTTCTTAGAAAGACTTTTCTGAATGAAACCCAATTGGGCTAAAACTCCCATTGGGGTTTTAACAGAGCACGGTGGGCAGCGCTGTCGGACGCGGTGCTGCCTGTTTCGCTGTGCCAGCACTCGCCACAGCACCCCAGGCCTGAGGGCGTGCAAGCAGCTTGTTCTCAAAGCCAAAACATAAGTAACTTAAAGTTCTTTTCTGTATTGTGAAAATGTTAACAGATCCCATTCTTCAGGCAGCACTATTTTCAAAGAGAGAACTATGAGTCGATCTGGGTGTGTTTTACAAGCTCGCTGGTTCACATCCCAGTGTGTGAACCAGCGAGTGCGGCCTCAGGGAACAGTGTGTGTTCCAGGAGCTGGGGGGGGGGGGGGGGGGCGGGGAGGAGAAGGGAGTGCCATCTCGTCAACAAGGTGACCGACATCGTTTTCAGTGGGTATAAGGGTTGTATTATAAAATATTTCAAACAAAACTTTTATTAAATATAAGAAATATGTGTTCGTTGTATAAAAAGCTTTCAAAGTTCAGGAAAGTATCAAGTACAAAAACCACCCATTGCCCTGCCACATGGGAAGCAACAGTTTCCAGGATTGGAGGGCAGGAACCTAACCAGGATGGCGCAGTTTGTGGAGAAAAAAACTATCCTAAAGAAGAAACGTGTGACTCTGGGCCACCAGACACTGGAAAATCCCTTCACATGTAAAACCACTGGGCAGGCGGCTCCGGGAACAGCCTCACCTGTGCGCCTCGCTGCCGCGGCAGGCTGGCCTCGAGGTGGCCTGCACCCGCATGGGGAGAATTGGACGACGGTGCTGAGCAGTTAACAAGCCCACAACTTGTCATGCGCTTATGTGATTCACTCAACAACTCGGCAAAACCTCCTGAGATACCCAACGACTGATGCATTTAACCGTTCGGTAAACTGGTGGATGTCATAGTAAGACATCAGACAAGAACGCAGTGACCTCTGCCTGAGCACCTATTGCCGCGGTGACCAAGGCTGCCGAGCACAGGACCGGACACGGGGACCAGGGGCAGCCAGACACACGGACGGTGGCGGAGCCAAACCCCCAGGATGAAGTTAATGTCCGTGAGTCCACAGCGATTCCAACACAAGTTGGAAATAACGCTGTTGACTAGAGCTCATCTTTCTCACAGATGCCCCGGTGGCAGAGGCAGAGGAAACAGGGAAATGGAAAACCACCATTAGAACACTACCACCCCCCACCCCCCCCCCCGTGGGAGGAATGGTGTGAGGCTTGAGGAGAAACAAGGTTTGCGTTGTCTCAAAATGTGCCCTCTACTGAAGACGCTGCCCAGCGGAGCCCCCGGCAGCGCCTTACCCAGGGAACGAGGCACCGCTGCGAGGTCAGCACTGCGGGCTCGAGGCGGCATGAGGAGGCCCCGCATCGCTGGGTTCCTGTTCAACGTGCAGCCTCAGTCCCATTGCGGGGCAGTCTCTGCAGATAACCGACCAGTGACCTTCAAAAGGGTGCCACTGCCACGGAGGACAAGGAAGATAAGAGCCTGACCACAAACAGAGGAGACAAATGCAAGAGGGCCCGGAGCAGAGGGAGGGCTGGTGGGAACCAATCCGGGGGAGCAGACCTGCGGTGGGGAGCAGCGTCCCAGTGGGAGGCGCTGGACCCGTGGTTTGGAAGATGCTGCGCTAGAGCAGTGGTCGGCAAACTGCGGCTCACGAGCCACATGTGGCTCTTTGGCCCCTTGAGTGTGGCTCTTCCACAAAATACCACGTGTGGGTGCACACATACAATGCGATTGAAACTTCGTGGCCTGTGCACAGAAGTCGGTTTTTGGCTCTCAAAAGAAATTTCAATCGTTGTGCTGCTGATAGTTGGCTCTGTGGACTAATGAGTTTGCCGACCGCTGCGCTAGAGGAACGGTGAGGGTCTACAGGGACAGCGTCCGTGGGACTTCTCTGTAAAGCTAAAACGATTCTAATAAAAACATGAAGAAGAGGAACAATGGCCTCAGAGAGGACTTCAGCACCAAGTCCCAGCCCCGGGGGCTGCTCCCTGGCCAGGGGCAGGATTCGTGACCCAGTATGGCTGCTTCTCTCAGGGCAGCTGGAGCAGGCCAGGAGAACGGGCAGAGCGTGTCTCTTACAGAACGGGAAGATGCCAGTTTCAATAAGGGAACTGGCTCTTTGTCACCAAGGCTGGCATGTAACCTAAGCAGGAAGGTGCGTTAAGAAGTCTTCAGAGGTGTGCATACAGGTTGATAAAATATGCTCCTAATTTACAATGCATGGCATGTGTGGCTGCCACGGTCCCCACCTCCTGGCCAGGCATGTGGCTGGGGTGGGCGGGCAGCCGCTTCCTCAGTCACAGAGGGAAGGGTGCTGGTTCGGTCCTGACTAACCAGTTCACTGTGCCTTTGTCCAGCCCTTTCTCTGAGGAAGAGCTCAGCAGGGCCCAGAACCGTGCAGTTCAGTCTGACCTGCTCCTCCGCGGCACGTGGGCCGAGGCCGGAAGCGGAGTTCCCGGGAGTTGGAGGAAGTGCGGGCGTCCATTTGCGGCAGTCCTGCGCCTTCTCCTCCCTGGGCCATCCACCCCTCGCTCCACATGGCGCACTCACTTGCCGTGTGCAGCGCTGATCTGCGGAGTTTTGGAGCTTCTTAAACGGAAGGAGGCAAGGGAACCCCCATGATTCTGAAATGCGCCTGCGTCCCTGCATGGAGATGTGAGTGTGAGGTAAGAGGTGCTTGTATACTGCCATGGTGGTCGTCCCATATGATAATCCTATATGACAAAAGGGTAACATGCACTCTGACCACCAGGGGGGCACACTGTCAACTCAGGAGCTGCCCCCTGGTGGTCAGTGTGCTCCCACAGCACTGGGCAGTGCCATCCCTGAGGGCTCCTGGTCTGCGAGAGGGTCGGCCAGGCTGAGGGGCTCCCCCAAGTGCATGAATGTTGTGCACCGGGCCTCTGGTAAGATAGAAGCAGCTGGAGAGATGGAACACTAGCCCTGTGCCAAAAACAATCATAAAAAAGTAAATCATAAAAAAGCATGCACCATGTTCGTTAGCTCATGTTGAGGTTTGGGGGAGAGAGGGGGATAACACGTTCTCTTCTTCTGTGTTCTGAGCCAACTCTGAGAGTCAGAGATCAAAATGCAGTTTCACTCATGTCCAAGCTGAGTGGAGAAAGGGGTTCTCCTCCCCTTTCTCAGGCCTTTTCCTTCCATCCTCCAGCCCCATCGGCCTCGGTCCCCCAGGAGGAGGAAGGTCCAGGAACTACATCTGGGGAACCTGAGACCTCAAACACCCACCAGAGAAGCCCCCCTCCCTCGGACCCGTGCCAGGAAGGGGGCGAGCTTTCTTGGACGCAGGTGACACTCAGAGGCTGGGGAAGAGGGAGAGCTCACCTGCAGCTGGGCGAGGAAGTCTGAGAGCTAGGGTTGGGGGAGGGGGGAGTTGGTGTTGGATGGGGACAGAAAGGCGTTCTGTGGGGACCATGGTGGGGGCAGCTCACCAGTGCGGATGTCCTCGCTCCCACTGGCTGCACATTGTATGCATGCTACCACAATTTTATTTATTTTTTATTTTTTAAAATATTTTCACAGAGAGGAAGGAAGGGAGAGGGAATAGAGAGCCAGAAACATTGATCAGCTGCCTCTTGCACGCCCCCTACTGGGGATGTGCCCACAACCAAGGTACATGCCCTTGACGGAATCGAACCCGGGACCCCTCAGTCTGCAGGCCAACGCTCTATCCACTGAGCCACACCGGCTTTGGCTCCACCATAATTTTAAAAGGTGTCTTTAAAGGGTATGTGCATTCACCACATGGCCACAGACCCATGGCGATCTTACCGTAGAGTGCTCTTCAGAGGGAGACAAACGTCCCTCGGTCTAGACTTCTGTCTGCTTTGGGGGAAGCGGAGCTGGTCTCAGCAATGCCCTCCAGTTACCGCCTCCAGGACGAGGCCCAGGGGCGATGGAGGTGCCCCCAGGCCGCCTCCGCCGCAGGCTGAGAGCTAGAGTTGGGGAGGCGGCAGCGAGCAGGGGGAGGAGGGGCGGGGAGCAGGGGGAGGAGGGGGGGAGCGGGGGGAGGAGGGGCGGGGGGAGGAGGGGGAGCAGGGGGAGGAGGGGCGGGGGGCAGGGGGAGGAGGGGCGGGGAGCGGGGGGAGGAGGGGCGGGGGGCGGAGGGGCGGGGGAGGGCTGGGGCTGGGGCGGGGGGCAGGGGGAGGAGGGGCGGGGGGCAGGGGGAGGAGGGGCGGGGGGAGGAGGGGCGGGGACGGGGGAGGAGGGGCTGGGGGAGGAGGGGCGGGGGGCAGGGGGAGGAGGGGTAGGGGGAGGAGGGGCGGGGGGAGGCCTGGGGCTGGGGCTGGGGCTGGGGCTGGGGCTGGGGCGGGGGGCGGGGGCGGAGACGGGTGGCGGAGGGCTCACCACGTCTGTTGGGCGTCTGGGTGCAGGGGCTGCAGGCGCCTGTCCCCCCACGGCCCTGGTGCCCCTGCCTCGGTGAGTGGCCGAGTGGGTTCCAGATGGCGCCTGCGCCCGGACCTCCACACACAGCCCGACTGGCCGGCTGGGCCCGTGAAGCCTCCGCCGCCGGGTGCGCCCGCGCTTAATGCGGAACACATTGCGGGAGCAGCGCCGCGTCCCCCCCCTCCCGCCGGCGACGGGAAATGAGAGCCAGTTGTGCGGCTCCGGAGGCCCTCGCGCTGCGGGGGAGGCGGCTGGGACGGCGAGGGCGGAACCTCCGTCTCAGGGTTCAGGACTAAGGGCTCCCCACGGGGCGGGTGGGCCGACGTCACGCCCGCCCTTCCGCCCGGGTCGCCGGAGGCCGTGCACCCGGGGCCCCGCCCCGCGGATGCAGGTCCACCCGCAGTTGGGGGGCTCCCTCGCTCCGGCCACAGCTCCCCCGCGCGCACCCCTGGCGGGGCGCCCCGCACGGACTTGCCGCAGGACGCGCGTCTGGCTGGCCCTGCAGAAGGCCCCCCGGTGCTCGCAGACGCTGCGGTCCAGCCCCGCGCCAGCCCCACGCGGAGCGCCCACGCGGGATCGGGCTGAGATAGACCAGCAGCGGCTCCACGGCTCAGTCCCGCTCGCTCGGCACCAGAGGAGCTGGGCTGTTCAGCTCGCCGGCGCCTTTCCTGAGGCTGAGCAGTGGGCTAGCAGGCACAGGCCTCCTCCTGAGAGGTCTCCTCCAACCACGTCCGAGTCCCACGGGTGACCACTGTCAGCGTTCCTTAGGGGCTCTCCCCCACGTTATTCCGCAGCCATTCACTTACAAGCCTGTTGGCGCTGTAGACTGTCCCTCATTCGCCGTCGCCCTGGTCCAGCTCAGAGCGTGGTGCACCGCCAGTGACTGCTTAAGGTTTACGAAAAAGTGAATACTTTGGCTTCCCAGCGAGGCGGCTCGGCCTCCCTCAGCATGGGCTATCCCATGCCTCCTAGGAACGTGAGCTTCAACACTGCGCCATTCAATCCGGGAGCCTCCGCCGCCTCGCAGAGGAAGGGGACAGAGACGCCCTGCCTGCGGCTCGGGGCTGGCTGCAGCGGATTGCAGATGCTGGGAGCGGCTGTGGCTCTGCGAGGGTGAATCTCTGAGCTTCAGAAACAGGAACGCCTTTCGGCACAGCTGCTTCCAAACTGCTCACCAGCATGGTTTCTCTGTGCACAGGCCTGGACGTCCGTGGACACCCGAGTTTGTGGCTGGAATGGCCTGGACGTCCGTGGACACCCGAGTTTGTGGCTGGAATGACCTGGCTGCCGCTGCAGGGTCAGTGAAGGAAAGTGCATCTGGGTTCTGGCTCTGTGCGTGCATTCGGGGCCAGGGATGCGGTTGCTCCTATGACTTAGAGGTGGAGCCATCCACTGAGCCACCTACTGAGCCATCTACTGATGCCTCCTCAGGAGGTTCGTCCAACCTTTAGGGTGTCAGTAAGGACGGCTGGATGGAGCTCAGCGGATGTACCCCCTGGAGGAGGGTGGGTGCCGCTGCTTGTGTTCGGGCTGACTGTTGTTGGTGATATGGGTACAGCTCCCCATTCCATAGTGGAGGGTCCCGAATTGTATTGCTTGTTTTTTATGCTCCTGTGCATTGACTTCCATCATTACAGTGGTTGATGAGCTGCTGCTGAGGCAATGATTGGTTTTCCTTTCTTGGATGTTAATATTACACTACTCAACCTCAAAAAAATTAATACTCTGTCCATACACTCAATAATCATTCAAATGACACTTTTCAATGTTTTGTTTTCCTATGATTTGCACATGGAGAGTCTGTTTAAAAGCCCCTTTAAGTGCTGTAGCAATATTGGAAGCAGATCCCAATTCATGACCCTACTCGAGGTTAGAATAGCAAAACACTGGTTTCCCAGACTCCCCTGCAGCCCAGGGTGCTGTGGGACTAGTTGTGGCCAAAGCAATGCCAGTGGAAGTCCAATGGGAGCCACCCTGTCCCCTTCTTGTCCCGCTGAAGGCCCTCAGCTGCCTGCAGACGAGGCAGAGGGCGACGGAGGCATGCCGAGGGCGGAGGAGCAGGAACAGAGGCCGGGGCCTGAGGCAGCTGGGGTAGCTGACTGGCACAGCACCTGCCATCTACAAGAAATTTTCCCCAGAGGTGGCCTAATGTCTGAACGTTTTCAATTCCACAGGAATCATGGAGTAATTGCTCTGAGCAGAGCCCCGTGCTGGCTTGAGGGGAAATACAAAGCTTAACTAAGACGAAGCATCCAAAAGATGCTTTTCAGAACGCATAGGAAAGCCCATTGGAAAACTTGGACATGTCCCCAAGCCTTATATTGTGTTTTCTCTGCTATGATCTCCCCACATAAGGCCCCACATAAGGCGGTTTATGTATATTTTTGAGCCATTATAAAACAGGTTATGGCTCTCACGACACTGCCCTGAGTACTTCATCCTATACTTTCTGAGAATCAGTTTTCCTTCTCTAAAACCATGATAACATTATCATCCTATCTAATAATAGAGTAATATGCAAATTAACCATCACTCTCAACAAAAAGGTGGCCCCCATAGCCACAAGATGGCGGCGCCCAGATCCCTCAGCCCCGCTGCTGGAGTGTCCGGCCTGTCCGCAGGAGCAGTGAGGCTGCATTCCCTCCAGAGGGGGAGGATCCAGCCTCCCAGCTCCACCACTGCTGCAGTGTTGGGGCCTGTGAGCCCCACCGGGGTTGGGGGTACCAAGCAGCGAGGCTTGACCCACCCCCAGGCACGGCAGACAGAGCCGGGACAGCACGGCATGGGAGCTTCCTTGGAGCTGCAGTGGTGGGGAAGCAAACCGAGAGGGTGTGGACGCAACGTGTAGGAAGGGCCCTGCGCACTGGCTGCGTGGACGTGGAGCTAAGGCACTGGACCTGGACCGCCTCCGGGTACACAACGCAGGGTCCCACCGCCGCAGACACAGGGCGGCCCGCGGTCATCCTCCCAAGCGCACCACCTCCAAGCCTTCTCCCGCCGCAGACCGGACCGGCCCGCACGCCCCTCACACCCAGGGACGCTGACCTCCTTCCTCTAGCATCCGTCCGGACGGACCGCCCGCCCCCCGCCGCCCCAGGACTGGCCGGGCCCCAGCCGTGCCCACGCACACCCGTGGCCTTCGAATTCAGGACGGGAGCAGATGGAGAGGCTGGGAGCGGGCATGCGGGGGTCGGGAAAGGCCTGCGATGGGAGAAAAGCCTCCTGTGCGCATGCACGCACGCGTGTGCACATGTAACGCAGCGGTCCCCGCGATGGACGCCAGCCCTGGCCTGGCGGGACCCTCCCCGACTCGGAGGGGGAGGCGCGGGCCATGGTAGGCAAGGCCCTGGAAGCTGGCGCGAGAGGGCTGGTGTCAGGTGCGAGAGGAGAGCGTCAGTAGGAAGCACAGGATTCTAATTGGCCTGCAAAAAGAGCTAAAGGTGTGTGGGGGGGGGGGGGGGGGAGAAGGGGGATGAATGGAGGGAAGAACTTTATAAATGAGTCAGTAGAGAGCAGAGTTAAAGAAGGAAAGAGGATGTAAGAGTGAACTGTAGGAGCTATAATGAAAATCAAGTGTAGTTGTGTACTGGGGACAGATTTTAAAAGTAGGAGTCAGAAAAGAGAGATAAATGATAGTAAATAATTAGGCAGGTAGATAGAGAGACATTAAAACAGTGGAAGTAAGTAGAGAAGAGTGTATGGGAAAGGCAGGATGAGAGAGAAAGAGGGAGAGGAGAAAAGTTTAAAAGGAGAATTGGAAGAAGGAAGAAATGGGGGAGGGAGCAAAGAAGGTCTGAGGGAGGACGTGAAGAAAAAAAACAAGGTGGGAAGGAAGGAAAAGGGGAGGGAAAGTAGGAGTGAAGATAAAGGAAAGAAGGAATTTGGGAAAGGAGGGAGGGTAGGAGAAAGATGGGAAGAAGGATGATGGAATGAAGTAGGAAGTAAGAAGAAAGAAAGTTTATAAATGACGAGTAAGTAGGAAAAAGTGTTACATAAAGGAGAAACAAGTTATGTGACAGGGAGAAGCTGATAAGGAAGTCAACTACAATTGTGTGTGAAGGGGATAAAATTAAAAAAGAAAGTTAATAGGGGTGACCAGGCCGGCAGGGGAGGGCAGTTAGGGGTGTCCAGGCAGGCAGGGCAGGGAAGTTAGGGGGATCAGGCTGGTAGGGGAGGGCAGTTAGGAGGATCAGGCAGGCAGGCAGAGTGGTCGGGGCATGCAGGCAGGTAAGTGATTAGGAGCCAGAGGTCCCCAATTGCAAAAGGGACATCCTCCCGAGGGCTCCCGGATTGGAGAGTGTACAGGTTGGGCTGAGGGACGCCCCCCCCCCCCCCCGCCATGCACAAATTTTGTGAACCGGGCCTCTCGCATTTAATATATCTAATGCCTGGCCCATAGTCAGATGTCCTCAATCGTCCACCCTAAATGCCTCCTATGGTTGCTTTTTCAGTACCACAACCCAAGCACTGCCTCACATTTTTATCTAAACTGCCCCTCATTTCTTCATGACTTTGGCTTGTCAAGAGAACAAGCCAGTTATTAAGTGTCACTTTACGGATTTTATCAGATCATTTCCTCTGTTGTCATTTTATTGTTTCTCTGTCTCCATATTTCCAGCAACTCGAGTTCTATCTAAATGTTTGATGAGATTTAAGTGAAATATGTGCCAGTTTTCATGGTTTCTTTTAGTGACATGTAGCTAGGCGCCGCCTCTTCTGCTCAGGCGAGCTTCTTGGCCTTTGGTCTTGTGCCTCCTGTTCCTGTGCCTGAGCTGGCCCTTGTCCTTGAAGTACTGCACTCACATGCCTTTGGGTGCGCTGTGCTCTACACAGAGGTTATCTTTCTGAGGCACACACAGTGTGTCTACTCCTGTAGTCATCTTTCTGAGGCACACACAGTGTGTCTCTACTCCTGTAGTCATCTTTCTGAGGCACACACAGTGTGTCTCTACTCCTGTAGTCATCTTTCTGAGGCACACACAGTGTGTCTCTAACTCCTGTAGTCATCTTTCTGAGGCACACACAGTGTGTCTATAAGTCCTGTAGGTCATCTTTCTGAGGCACACAGTGTGTCTCTAACTCCTGTACGTCATCTCTCTGAGGCACAGTGTGTCTAAGTCCTGTATTTGGGCAGGACCTAGAACAGCCGTGGGAAAACTATGGCCTGAGGGCTGGATACAGCCCGTTCGGCTGTTCTATCCAGCCCGCGGAGCCAAAAGAGCGGAGGGTTCTCTTGCTCTCCCCTCCGCTCCTTCACCAGCAGCCCAAGATGAGACTGCCAGCATGGTCAGGTTGCTTTTGTTCTGGCCCTCCAGTCCATTTTAAGAACCCATTGTGGCCCTCGAGTCAAAAAGTTTGCCCACACCTGACCTAGAATGTGCTTATGACCCACAGACTACGGGCAAGGGATGTCATTCCCCTGATTGGGTATGTAGAATAGTGACACCATCTGGCCAGCAGATTCTTTCTCTTGCTGATTTTGACAAAGCAAACTGCCATGTTGGGAAGGTTCACAGGTAAGGAAGTGAATGCAGCCCCCACCAACATCCAGCAAGCACTGAGGCCCCAGTCCAGTCCTCAACCACCGGAAGCCTGCCGAGTGCCATGCGCTCAGCTTGATGTGGCTCCTCCCCGTGTGAACTTTCATATGAAACCCCAGCCCTTGTAACACCTTGATTGTAGTCTCATGAGAACCTGAGCAAGATCACTCAACTAAGCTGTACCTGGATTTCCAACTCACAGAAACAGAGCTAGGAAATGCCTGTTGTTTGAAGCTAACAAGCTTGGGTATTTGTTACTTAACAATAGATAATGAACACATCCCACAATTTATAGTTCAAGTCTAATCAGTCTTTAAGGACCAATCGAAATACCTTAGTATCCTTAGGACCCTAATGCTCTGTGTTCCTGCTGATCCATTATGGTCAACGCCACACAATTCATTCTCTCAAACTGCACCCAAGCCTTTAACATTACCTCCTAACCGGGTCGTATGTCCTTTGCAGGCAGGAGCCACATTGGAGAGCTGTACCTCCTGCATCTGAAGCACATGTTGTCAGGGAGGAGGTACTCACTGAACACTTGTTACTAACAGCAATGGCAATTGTTATATTCAACAACCTGTGACAGTGTATTCTCACTGTAAGCCTGCCTCACCAAATGTTGAGAGCTGTATCAATAACTACAATTAAAATCTGTCTATAATAAAAAGTATTTGGCTGTGAAAACAAACAAACAAACAAACAAACAAAAAATAAAAACAAACACCCACACACTATTATTTGGGGATTCCTTTTATTTTTATTAAAACACTTCAAATGGAGTGAGTTAGTGACAATGATGTTTTCCAGATGTTCTCTAGATAAGACAATAAAACTATAAACAAAAGTATTTTCTTGTGTGTTTTTTTCTGAGAAAATCCTAATAATAAGCTCAGTCTTTAATCGATTGACCCTCCCCAAATTCGATTTTTCCCTCTAAGCTTGGTGTGCTGAACGCAGCAAGGACTTGAAGAGACCATGTGTTTATAAAGGCACTTTAGAGTTCCAAGTTCAAGATGGTTTGCAAAGGAAGCACACACAAGAAGGCTCTGAGCCACATTCTGTCATTAAAACACTGGGAGCATGCATGGAAGAGAAGGAATAAGAGCACGTGATTACTGGGAAAGAGACAGTGAGTCAGGCTATTGTCAGCCAGGCATGGACACTTCCCCTGCATTCTCCACGCTCCCAGAGTCCCCTTCCCTCGTGGTCCTGGATCTGAGAGTGTCCCCCAGGAAAGACACTGGCAAGAGATGAGGAAGACATCATTCAAAGATGGCAGTTAGAGCACGTGGCCAGATTTTGAATTAGAATAGGGTCTCGGATTGCTTGACAGAACTCTCACCACATGTCTGCAGAGTGGAAGCAGGAGGGAGCTTCCAGGATCCATGAGAAAAGCAGCAGCTTCCTGAGAGTCTTCTGAGAACCACTGAGGTGGAAGAATCAAGCCAAATTTTCAGCGGCTGTTTCACTTTGCTCTCCTCCCGCCCCCCCCCCCCCCCCCCCACTGAACTATGTTTCAATGGTTGAAGAATCCCTTAGCAGTGGCTCATTCTTGTATGTACCCAGGTGTATGTCTTTAAATTTTTTCTGCTTGGCACTTGGTGTGTTCTCTAAATGTCAAAACTTGTTTTTTCTCATTCTAGAATTTTCTTTTTTTAAAATATATTTTTTTGATTTTTCACAGAGAGGAAGGGAGAGGGATAGAGAGCTAGAAACATTGATGAGAAACATTGACCAGCTGCCTCTTGCACTCCCCCTACTGGGGATATGCCCACAACCAATGTACATGCCCTTGATAGGAATCAAACTTGGGACCTTTCAGTCCACAGACCTGACGCTCTATCCACAGAGCCAAACCAGTTTCGGTTAGAATTTTTCTTACATCACCATTTCTCTTATTGCTCCCAGTCTGCCTATTTTTTGTCATGATTTTATTTATTTATTTATTTTTATTCATTTAACTTTATTGTTGACAGTATCACAGATGTCCCCCATTTCCCCTCTTTGCCCACCTCCACCTGGCCCACACCCCAGACCTTCACCCCAGACTATTGTCTGTATCCATAAGTTGTTCATACATGCATATAAGTTTTGTGGTTAATCTCTTCTTGCCTCCTCTCCCCACTTCCTTCTGAGATTCGACAGTCTGTTCCCTGCTTTCATGTCTCTGGATCTGTTTTGTTTGTCAATTTATTTTGTTCACTGGAGGCCTGGTGCACGAAATTTGTGCACAGGGGTCCCTCAGCCCAACCTGCATCCTCTACAATCCAGGAACTCTCAGGGGATGTCCCACTGATGGCTTAGGCCCACTGCCCATGGCTCTCTGCTCTCGGCAGCCATGGAAATGAGGCCCCCATGTCCTGCTCTCTGCTCTCTGCCTGCCTTGCGATGCGCCATGCGAAGGAAGCCCCAATGCCCTGCAGTGTGCTCTGTCTGCCAGGCCTGGGGGCTTCGCCAACACCAACACACTAAGGAGTCCCCGTGCCCTGTCCGGGCTCTGTCCGTGGGGCCTGGGGTGTTCCCGCGCCACCTTGCTAAGGAAGCCCCCAAGCCCTGCTGTCTGGGCTCTGTCTGCCATGTCTGGGGACTCCCCCGCCACTGCAGCACTAAGGAAGCCTCCATGTGCTGCTGTCCGGGCTCTGTTTGCCGGGCCTGGGGCTTCCCTGCTACTGCAGCGCTAACTGCTGTCCAGGCTCTAACTGCCATGTCTAGGGCGGATCAAAAACCCCTCCGGAGGCGGATCCAGCCTCACTGCCTCTGCGGACAGGCCAGACACTCCAGCAGTGAAGCTGAGGGGACTGGGAGCTGCCATCTTATGGCTATGGGGGGCACAATTTTGGCACGGAGTGATGGTTAATTTGCATATATTACTCTATTATTAGATAGGATCACTATTGATCTCTACCCTAAGTTCTCCAAGAGTTTTTTTTTTTTTTTTTTTAATGTATTGAGGTGCTCCTGTAGTGTGTGCTTATATGTTTGTCAGGGTTACATCCTCTTGTTTAATTGATCCCTTTAGTATTATGTAATGACTTTCTTTCTCTCTTTTGTCCTTTATGTTGAAGACCATTTTGTCAGATATAGGTATTACTCCCACAGCTTTTTATTTTTTATTTTTTCATTTCTATTTGTATCAAAAATTTTTTTCCAGAGAGAAACCAAGATGGTGACATAAGTGAACAACCTGAAATTGCTGCCTGGGATAATGCAGGCTGAGTCTTTCTGGTGAACAGAATCCTCAGGGATTCCCACTGCCCAGTCCTACTGGGCTCCCCTTCCCTTCTCCATTACTTGGATTGGGGATCCTGAATGGGGATGAGACTCCACAGTCTCAGAGGGCAGGGTCTCCACTGCTGAGAAACCCATGTGGCTTCCCACCCTCTCCAAGGCCCCTCCTGTCCTTCCTCTGTGCTCCCTGCCCTTAGTATTTCAGACCAGGTACACTGCAGCTGAGTTTTCAAGCCAATTGTTCTGTAGGCCCATCTGGGGTTGGAAGCAGCCATCTTGGGATCTCCCTGTCTGCCTGTTGACTTTATTCTCTGCTTCTAAGAATCTCATAGATTTGTTTGACTTCTAAGTATATTTTTAGATCTCTTCAGTTTCCCCTCATTTCTAATTCCTCTTATTTTACCTTACAGACCACAGATAATTCCATCTAGCATGTTTACCTATGCTAGATCAATACTTTGAAACTTCAAGTGAATTTTGTTTTCATAATTTTATGTGACATATACAATTTAAAATTTCTCTTGCCACTTTTGTTCTGATTGCTCCATGTTCATAGCAACCCATTCTTCTTGTATTGATGCGTGTGAATCTACCTAAGGCTCATGATTAATTCATATTGGGGAGAGTTACTTCAGGGGAAAAACTCACTCAGTTTTCCAGATATTAAGGGTTTCAATTTTGTTTCATTCTTTGATTAGCTACAACTCTGCTGTATAATTTTAGTGGTTGCTTTAGGGCTTCTATTATATTTAATCTATCACAATTTACTTACAAATGATATTATACCACTTCACAGATAGTAGGAGAACATTATAATACTATACTCCCATTTTCTTCCCTTCTTTATTTTATTACTAGAGGCCCAGTGAACGAATTTGTGCATGGGTGGGGTCGGCAGGCCCGCTCCAATGGGGGCTGATCAGGCCAGGCCGGTTGGGAGAGGAGCTGTGAGTGGTTGGCCAGCTGGCCAGCGGCAGTGAGTGTCATAGCGACCGGTCATTCCGGTCATCCGAGTGATCCAGTCACTGACTTTTTATATATATAGATTATGCTTATTCCTTTTTAAAAAGTCCTTGTTGTTTAAAGTATTACTTTAAAGTATTACATATATTCCCTTTTCCCTCCACTGACCTCTCTAGGCCGACAACAGTCCCCACCCCAGGCCTTCACCACCCTATTGTCTGTGTCCATGGGTTATGCATATATGCCAACCAGTTCTTTGGTTGATCTCTTCTACCCACCCACCCTACCCTGCCTTTCCTCTGAGATTTCACAGTCTGTTTGATGCTTACATGTCTCTGGATTTATTTTGTTCGTCAGTTTATTTTGTTCATTAGATTCTACATATGAGTGAGATCATGTGATACTTATCTATCTCTTACTGGCTTATTTCTTTTTTTAAATATTTTTTAATTGATATTTTACAGAGAGGAAGGGAGAGAATAGAGAGTTAGAAACGTCGATGAAAGAGAAACATCGACCAGCTGCCTCTTGCACACCCCCTACCGGGGATGTGCCCACAACCAATGTACATGCCCTTGACCAGAATCAAACCTGGGACCTTTCAGTCCGCAGACCGACACTCTACCACTGAGCCAAACTGGTTTCGGCTCTTACTGGCTTATTTCAATTAGCACAATACTCTCCAGGACCATCCATGCTGTTGCAAACTGTAAGAATTATTTCTTTATTACTGCTGTGTAGTATTCCATGGTATAAATGTCCCACAACTTTTTATCCACTCATCTGCTGATGGGCACTTGGGCTGTTTCCAGATCTTAGCTATTGTAAAATGTGCTGCTATGAACATAGGGGTGCATACGTTCTTTCTGATGGGTGTTTCTGATTTCTTAGGACATACTCCTAGAAGTGGGATCACTGGGTCAAATGGAAGTTCCATATTTAGTTTTCTGAGGAAACTTCATACTATTTTCCATAATGGCCGCACCAGGCTGCATTCCCACCAGCAGTGTACTAGGGTTCCCTTTGCTCCACATCCTCGCCAGCACTTGTCATTTGTTGATTTGTTGATGCCAGCCATTCTGATAGGTGAGGTGAATACCCCATTGTCATTTTAATTGGCATCTCTCTGATAATTACTGACTTGGAGCATTTTTTCATGTCTCTTGGCCTTCTGTATGTCCACTTTGGAGAAGTGTCTATTTAGGTATTTTGCCCATTTTTTAGTTGGATTGTTTGTCTTTGTTTTGTTAAGTTGTATGAGCTCCTTATATATTTTGGAGATTAACCCTTTATCGGATGTATCATTGGTGCATATGTTCTTCAATGCAGTGGGCTCCCTTTTCATTTTGTTGATGTTTCTTTTCCTGGGCAGAAGCTTTATATTTTGATGTACCGTAGTCCCATTTCTTTATTTTTCCTTCGTTTCCTTTGCCCTGGGAGCTGTGTCCATAGACATACTGCTATGAGAGCTGTCTGAGATTTTGCTGCCTATGGCTTCTTCTGAGATTTTTGTGGTTTCACGACTTACATTTAAGTCTTTTATCCATTTTGAGTTTACTCTTGTGTATGGTGTAAATTGGTGGTCTAGTTTTATCTTTTTGCATGTATCTGTTCAATTTTCTCAACACCATTTATTGAAGAGGCTGTCTTGTGTCCTTTGTTAAATATTAATTGAACATAATGACTTGGGTGGGTTTATGGATTCTCTGAAACGTTCTGTAGGTCTATACGCCTGGGCTCGGGCCTGTCTCCAAGGGAACAGCCCCTCCGAAGCCCCGCTCCCTCCCACCCGGAACTGGCTCAGCTCCTGCAGCCTCGCCTTCCTCCTGGGCCCCAGGTGCTCCATCCTTCCTTGAGTGTCTCCCGGCGGGACCTGCGGTTGTAATCCCAGTGGACGTTCTCCCTCTCCATTTCATTTCCAGTCTGGCCTGGGGCAAGGTGCACCATAGGTCTGCCTGTTCGGCTGCCATTTCTAATTCAGTCTATATTTACTCTTCTTAAAAATTCGTTATTGTTGCCGATACCGGTTTGGCTCAGTAGTAGAGCGTCGGTCTGCGGACTGGAAGGTCCCAGGTTCGATTCCGGTCAAGGGCATGTACATTGGTTGCGGGCACATCCCCGGTGGGGGGTGTGCAGGAGGCAGCTGGTCGATGTCTCTCTCTCATCGATGTTTCTAACTCTCTGTCCCTCTACCTTCCTCTCTGTGAAAAATTAATAAAATATATTTAAAAAAATTCGTTATTGTTGAAAGTGTTACATATGTCTATATTTATTCTTTATTCTAGTGTTCTTCTACTTATGCTATCCACCTCCCAAACTGCCTCGGGTTACATGGTCTTAGACCCTAGATTGTCTGATCCACTTAGGCTACATGTTAAACTCCTCAACTCAACAAAAGAAGATAAACAACCCTCTGTTCAAACGGGGTCTGGGGGAGCGGTCCAGGGGAGCCCCGCTCAGAAAGGTGGTACTGTCAGCGGCGAGGTGGTCCTGGCTGAGATGAAGCTCACGTGCGTGTTGTTAGGGATTCTTCATGGCCTCAGTATTTATTCAGGTCTCAGAAAATTCTGACCGAGCCGCCAGGACCACACTGATGGCTTTACAGGTCACTATAAATTATTTTTCATATGGAAAGTGGAATGCCTAGTGTAGCACACAGTTCTGCATCCTATGATGAACAATGAATGATGCTTACACATATGCCAGCCATTGTGATGGATTTATCTATCTGTATATATATTTCAACTTTCTTTATTGTAAAGTAGTCCATTTACAACAGGGCAGTGAAAATTGCTATATATGGCAATTCAGAAATGGTTTAACTTGAAAATGTAATCAATTTTGAGATGGTATGTGTCTTGTTATATTACTTTACTGCATTGGTTATATCAGGTTCATAAAAAAAGAATTTAGTTTTCATCTCAGGTGAATACTTAATTTCTTTCTCTCTTTAAAAAAGAAAAACATTTTGTGTTTTATTATTTCAGAAAGTTCTGAATCTTATTGTTTCAGTTAGTCCTGATAAATTTTACTTATTCCTATTCCTATCATTTTTATGATAAGGCATCAGATTCTCAAATAAATGCTAACAGGAGAGGGCTGGAATTCCGGGCATAACACATTGTTTGTATGACTTGTGCCCCGAGAGGTGACCAGATCGCCATCCTGTGTAGCGGAGCAGAAGCAGTTACCAGCGCACCATGCAGGGCCTCTGAGCAACCTGTGGATGTCAGAGCCCTGGTCCCGGAGGACAAGGCCGCCTGAGGTGGCAGCCAGGGCTGGGGCACAAACTCCCTAGGAAATGGTGGCACATCGCCTCCAAAGGCCAGATGGGACCAGGGCACAGACTGAACCAGCCGTCCCCTCAGGGAGGCTGCTGGGCTCTCTGCGTCTGAGGGCCTTTCTTTCTCCTGTCTTGATGCGTTAAGCTACACCCATGGTCCCAATGTTTTAGGGAATAGGTGAAACCTGAAAAACAAAAAACAAAACACACACACACACACACACACACACACACACACACACACATTTGGAGCTCATATTGAGCTTATTAAACAGTCAATAAGAATAAGTAAAATATATATATATTGTGGTCAATGATACATGCAAAGGAAAAAATAGAGCAGTGATGGGAGTGGGAATGGGCAACTTTGGGAACAGGGTGGTAAGGGAAGGTGCCATCTGAGTAGAACCTGGAGGCGGTGGGAAGCATGCCAGGCCACTGTGCACTGGGCCGTGCCCGCTGAGAAAGCTAAGGAAGCCAGTGAGGAAGGGGTGAGGAGGGGAGCAGAGGTCCTTGGAGTGGAGGTATGTGGAGAATAGAGGGCCAGGTCACGAAGAATCTGGGGGTCACTGGAAAGAGGTGTCTGTTCTCTGTAGATTCGGACAATTGCAGAGACTGTTCACGGGTCAGGAGGAAAAGATGTGAGTTGGATTTTTAAACTTTTTATTTTATTTTTTAAAAGATATGTTAGAGAGATAGGTGGAAAGGAGAGAGAAAAACATTGGTGTGTGATTCCATTTCTTTATGCATTCAGATGTGCCCTGACTGGAGGCCTGGTCCATGGTGGCGGCCATAAAAACTGGTTGGCTTAGGGATACATTCTGGAGATGGAGCCGGCGTGTTTGCTGGTGGGTTGGCGTGGCATGTGGAAGAAAAGGAGGAGGTGGGGGTAACCTCAAAGTGTCTGGCCTGAGCAGATTGACCGAGACGGAGAGCTTGTGGGAGGAGAGGGGGGGAGGCCAGCAGCCGTGCGTGGGCATTTCGGTTGACTCTGCCCCTCAGCACTTCAGTGGAAATGCTGAGGCTGTCACTGACGCATGTCACTGGGCTCGGGGAGCACCCAGCCTGAGGTGCCCATTAGGGTGACGGGCTACAGTTGGCATTCACAGAAGCAAGACTGCATGCCATTTCCAAAAGGACGAGACCTTCCAGCTTTTAGAAGAGAAGGAAATGTGAGGACTAGGAAGGGCTGGAGAGAGAATGGCAGGACGACCAGAAGAACACCGGGGGCTGCCAAGCCAAGAAAATGTCCCCGCAAGAGGAGGGTCAAATGCTATTGATACATCAATGTGATTACAGTTCATAGCTGGTCCTCAGGGTTAGGACCATGGAAGTCACGGAAGACCTTGCTAAGAGCAGCTTCTGTGGAGTGAGAGGTCACATCCTGTAACAGTGAGTTCAAGGTCAGTGGGGATGGTGGAGGGAGGACTTCTGAAAACTCTGTTCTCTGAAGCAATGAGAAACTGGTAAGATGGTCAGAATCAACTTCCTGAGAACCTCGGGAATTAACCAGTCTTGTAGCACCCCAGGGGGCATTTATGTAAGAAAAGCAGCCAAGTCTCAAGGCCAGAAAGCGCTGTGGAGCTTGAACTGCCCCGTTCCCATCTTTTTCCGGCTTTTCAGAGGCCCTCGGCACCAGCAGCTGGGGCCCTCGGGGAGGGCGGATGGAAGGGGCTCTTTGTCAGATCCCTCTCAGGGAATCATCATTGTTGACCTGTCTGGGGGTTCGGGGAAGACCCAATTAAAGGATGTCTTCATTTGGCCTGATTCAGAGCTCAGCCCAAGAGGAAAGAGCAGGTGCTAAGAGGTGTTAGTTAAAAACGTTTGGAACCAATGTTCTAATGTCACAATTGCACAAAGTTGGGGCAAACTACAGGCTAACAAAAAAGTTTAAGGAAGAAAGCTGGACCATGAGATATCCACGGGGCTTTCACAAGCTCCACTATCTCCCCGGGGATCTAGAAGGCTCTGCAGGCCGCTCGGGAAGGACCGTGGCTCTCACTCCGCTGCATTCAGGCTGCGTATCTGCAGGAAGTGAAGGCAGAGCTGGCGGCCGCCAGGCTGAGGGTGGGAGGCATGCCCCATAGGTGTGCGGGCTGCCGGCTAAGATTGGGCGGCTCCTCATTGGAAACCTCTCTCTCATCATGAACTGACCAGTAAGCGAATTAAGCCCAAGTGGCCACACACAGCCAAGGCTATAAACGGAACTTGTTCAGAAAAGTCGTTAAACACACAATAACGAAGACAAGCAACAACAAGAACAGACCCTGCAAGAGAGGAAAATCTGATTTTCAGGATAGCCCCATTATTTTATTATTTAAAATGTCCAGTTTTTAACCAAAAATTATAAGACATGCAAAGAAACAAGGACATGCAGCCCACACACCAGAAAACAGTAGAAACAGACCCTGAGGAAGCCTAGACACTGGAGCTTCTAGACCAGGGGTGGGCAAACTTTTTGACTTGAGGGCCATAATGGGTTTTTAGACTGGACCGGAGGGCCGGAACAAAAGCAACCTGACCATGCTGGCACTCTCATCTTGGGCTGCTGGTGAAGGAGCGGAGGGGAGAACAAGAGAACCTCCGCTCTTTCGGCTCTGCGGGCCGGATAGAACAGCCGAACAGGCCGGATCAGGCCCGCAGGCGTAGTTTGCCCACGGCTGTTCTAGATAAAGACTTCAAATCAGCTGACTTACCAGGTCCACACAACTAAACAAAACCATGTCTAAATAAATAAAGGCCCTAAGCAGTTTGGCTCAGTGGATAGAGCGTTGGCCTGCAGACTGAAGGGTCCAGGTTTGACTCTGGGGAGGACATGTTCCTTGGTTGTGGCTCAGTCCTCAGTAGGGAGTGTGCAGGAGGCAGCTGATTGATGTTTCTCTTTCATTGTTGTTTTTAACTCTCTAGCCCTTTCCCTTCCTCTCTCTAAAATCCATAAAATATTTTTTTTAAAAAGGAATAAAGAAAAGTATGAGAATGAAACATTACCAAATAAAGAGCAATAAAGAGGTATAAACTGCAAAAAAAGAAAAAGGTTCAGAAGAGTATATGAAGGAGGTAAATTGATAAGAACACTTCCTACGGTTCCTGAGGACAGAGAATTGGTTTCCAGGGCTTGAGGGCAGGGCAAAGGCACTTTTGGGATAATGAAACCCTCTGTATCCCAACTGGGCTGGTGATCACAGAAATCTATGAATGTTTTAAAATTTATAGAACTGCACCTCCAAAATAAGTCAGTTTTACTGTATGATTATTGAAAAATAACATTAAAAATATCAAATGCTGATTATAAAAATAATAAAAAAACATTTGTTTCACAAAAGCTAGAAATAAAATACCAGACAATACCATGTAAGAAAAATGAAATAGTTCAGAGACAAGTTCAAATCCCTAGTCTTGACCCTGGTTGGGTAGCTCGGTTGGTTAGAGCAGTGGTCGGCAAACTCATTAGTCCACAGAGACAAATATCAACAGAACAATGATTGAAATTTCTTTTGAGAGCCACATTTTTTAAACTTAAACTTCTTCTAATGCCACTTCTTCAAAATAGACTCACCCAAGCCGTGGTATTTTGTGGAAGAGCCACACTCAAGGGGCCAAAGAGCCGCATGTGGCTCGTGAGCCATGGTTTGCCAACCACGGGTTAGAGCATTGTCTATATATGCCAAGGTTGTGGGTTCAGTCCCCAGTTAGGTACCACAAGAGCCTACCAATGAAGGCATGTATTAAATGGAACAATAAATATGTTTTCCCCTCTTTTTCTTAAATCAATAAATTCAAAAATTCAAAAATATGTTAAAAATGTTTATACTGTTATTCAGAACAGGCTACTTATGAATTGCAGATTTAAATTTAAGTGTGTACATTTGCTAAGGATAGTCAACAAAAATTGAACTATAATGGATAACTTTCACATACATAAAGATAATTAAATATATTTAATTCAACAGGAGCCAAAAGTGAAAAACAATAGAAATAAAGAGAAAGCATAATAAATTAGAAGCCCAAAAATAGGTTGTTAAAAACAAAATCTCATATATATATATTAACAGATTAAATTTATCTATAGCATTGGAGACAATTGGATCATATATTAAAAATATGCTCCATGAAAAGCACACCTTAAATATTTGGGGTGGTGAGGCACAAAGACAATTCAAGCAAAACAGAAAGATTAAAAATAAATGAATAAAACAGAATGTACAAAGCATCGCCATCCTAGATAATAAAGAGCTAATATACAAATTGTTATCACACCATCATGCCGGGGCAGGGTACCTGAGGCCAGGCAGGGGGACCTGAGGCTGTGCCTCTCTTGACCCCGTGGGGCTTGACAGGGGTGGGGCCAGCTGGGTCTGTGTCTTGCATGATTTTGAGGTGTGCATGGGTGAGCAGGGACTTGACTCTGGGTCCTGAGGCACGCCCCAGACTCTGACAGGAGGAAGGTTTTCATATACATTTTACTAATTTTCTTTCATCTCTGACACTTCTAGTAAAACATTTCCTCTAATCAATTCCTCTTTAATGTGCACAAATTTTGTGTTCCAGGCCACTAGTACATATATAAAAGCCTAAGCAACCATTGACCATTCAACCATTCAACTGGTAGCTATGATACACAATGACTACTAGGGGCAGATGCTCCAACCAATAGGTCAGATTGCTGCCTGTCAGCTCTGAATCACACAGCCTTTCCTAACCAGCAGCTATAAACGACACCCGCGTCCATTGCCGCTTCAACACAATGGGGTCCTGTTGCTAAGGAACAGGGGAGAGCAAACATGAGGTAAGCTACAATGCCAGATCCAACTGTAACCCAACTAGATAAAATCACCATCAACTTATGTGTACCTAACATACTGCTGAGAAATACAAAAGGCAAAATGCGACATGATTGCAGGAACACATTTACAAAATCACAGTCACTCTGGGAGTTTTTAAACAAGCCTCTTTCAGCCCTGACCAGTTTGGCTCAGTGGATAGAGCGTCAGCCTACGGACTCAAGGATCGCAGGTTCAATTCTGGTCAAGGGCATGTACCTTGGTTGCAGGCACATCCAGTGGGGGGTGTGCAGGAGGCAGCTGGTCTATGTTTCTTTCTTTTTTTTAAAAAAAATATTTTATTGATATTTCACAGAGAGAAGGGGAGAGAGATAGAGAGCTAGAAATGTTGATGAGAGAGAAACATCGACCAGCTGCCTCCTGCACACCCCCTACCGGGGATGTGCCCACAACCAATGTACATGCCCTTGACCGGAATCAAACCTGGGACCTTTTAGTCCGCAGACCGACACTCTACCACTGAGCCAAACCAGTTTCGGCTGATCTATGTTTCTATCACTCTCCCTTCCTCTCTGTAAAATCAATAAAATATATTTAAAAAATACTAGGCTTTCTTGATGAAAGAAAGTTTTTAACTGGTTTACATTCTAGTACAAACTCCTTGTCTTGTCATAGACATGATAGATTGTTCACAGACCAGCTACTTTTAACTAGTCTTCTATGTGAAGATTTCTTCTTTGACTAGCTACTTTGAGTAATACTGATTGAAATAACATCTCAGCAAGCTTAAATCCAAAGCAGATGATAGTTGTTTGTTCCTAAGAGTTATCCTGTGTCTAGGACTCAATTAATCCTGTCCAAGACCAAGGGCCTATCAACAGGAGAGTCCTATTTGAATCCAGACCGTTGAGATGCCATGCTGTTAAGTGCCAGCCCCTGCAGGCCGTCTCTGTGGGGGGCCGTTCCCAGTGTGAGTCCCTCCACCACAGAGACCGAGGGGGCATCCTTCACCTTCGGCCGGAGTGCACAGGGTCGGAGTGGTGCACCGTACAGTTCCGATCCGCAGAGAATAGTGACAGAAGTTCAATGTCACATTTCAGTTTTACCACATGTTAGCTTCATCAGTTCAGGCAACGTCTATTTATTAAGTTTCTTTTCAGAAAGCCCTGGTCCTGGGTGCAGAGGGGCAAGCGAAAGCTCGCTGACATGTCTTCCCTGTCGTGGGGCCAGCTGAGGAATGTGGAAAGGACAGAGCCTACCATCCCACAGACCTGGGCTGAGCCCCGTGCCGGACTTGCCTTTTTCTGTGAATTGAGGACAGGCGTCATTGTGAGAGTGATAAAAAGACAACAACACTGGAGTCATGCTCTTGACTTTTACCCCAACCTCGTTCCCTTTTCTCACAGTGGGCAGGCACTGCCAGCAGCTTCAATCACATCCTTCATGTCCTCATTCTGTGCAATTATATGGTAAGATTAATTATGGGATGGTTTGCCCTGACTGGTTTGGCTCAGTGGATAGAGTGTTGGCTGAAGGGTCCCAGGTTCAATTCCGGTCAAGGGCATGTACCTTGGTTGCAGGCACATCCCCAGTAGCTGATCATCTCTCTCATCGATGTTTCTAACTCTCTGTCCTCTCCCTTCTGCTCTGAAAAAAAAATCAATAAAATATATTAAAAAAATAAATATGGGATGTTTTTTTTTTTAATTTAAATTTTATTTTATTAAGGTATTTTCTGTGTACATAGTTTACCATTGCCCCCCCTCCCCTCCCATTTATGCCCTCCCTCCCCAGAGTTCTGTGTTCATTGGTTGTACTTATGTTCATGCATACCAGTCCCTCGGTTGTTCTCCTATCTCCCCCCAGGTATCCTTCCCCTCCCCGCTGTCATTTGGAAATCTGCTTGTTTTATGGTGACTATCTCAGGACCAAATGAATAGAGTCCGCTCCTCCTCTGGTTTTCACCGCCCCTTCCCCTGGGTCCCACTGCTTCCCCTGGGACACACGGCTCGCCCGGGGCACACTGTACCCTGGGACACTCGGCACACCCGGGGCTCTCGGCCCCCTGGGACACTCGGCTCACCCGGGGCACTCGGCTCACCCGGGGCACTCGGCCCCCTGGGACACTCGGCTCACCCGGGGCACTCGGCCCCCTGGGACACTCGGCTCACCCGGGGCACCCTTCCCCTTTGGGGGGTACGGCTCACCCGGGGCACTCGGCCCCCTGGGACACTCGGCTCACCCGGGGCACTCGGCCCCCTGGGACACTCGGCTCACCCGGGGCACTCGGCCCCCTGGGACACTCGGCTCACCCGGGGCACTGGGCCCCCTGGGACACTCGGCTCACCCGGGGCACTCGGCCCCTCTAGGGTGTTGGGGTCGCATATTGGAAGCGCCGCACTAGCTCCTTCCTAGCATGGGGGGTAGGCTGGGACAGCTGCAGTTGGGCTGAGATGGTTGCAGGCGGGGGGACCACCTTCAAAGGTGTCTCGTTCGGTGTGGGAGCGGAGCAGCTGCAGACATGGAGGCTAAGTTCTGAGGTCGCCCACTCCCTGAGCCCAAGGCGTGGTGAGCTCTGTTCTTGGTGGATTTCCTTTATTCTCGGCGGCAGTGGCGGGTGGCGGTGCCAGGTGCAATATTGACGGTCGCTCCTGTGGTTCAATTACCACTGTAGTTTTAAAGTTCACATGGCGGTGGTGGTGAGAGCTACTGCTTGGCCATGTGGCATCGGAGGATGGGCTCGCCTGGGTGGGTAATGGAAGGCACCGTGCCATTTCCTCACCAGCGTGCTCCATCTCCCTCCCAGCATGGTGGGTGTGCTGGGAAGATTGTGGGCGGGCTGTGATGGCTGCATGGGGAGAGTCCGCCCTCAATGGTGTCCTCTTTGTTGCGGATGTGGAGCTGCTGTGGATGCAGAGGCTAATTTCTGAAGCCACACTCTCTATGAGCCCGGTGCGTGGTGAGCTCTGATTTCGGTGGATTCCCATTCTTGGGGGCAGCCGTGGGTGCGGCAGCGATGGTAGCTCCTGTGGCTCAATTTCCCCTGTAGTTTTAAAATCCGCGTGGTGGTAGTGTCTGATGCTTTGGCCTGGCCATGTGGCAGCAGAGAGAGGATTCTCCAGGTCTGCCAATGGAAGGCGCAGCGCCAGCACAGGGCGCGCGAAGGCCTGGCAGAGCAGGCCGAGGTTGGTGGCGGAGAGTCCCCGCAATGTCTTAGTCTTTCAGACTTAGTGGAACACTTCCCCTGAGCCAGGACAAGCAGCACCACCACCACAAATATTGGCCAGCTCAGTGCTGCCCCTCTACAGGTGACAGTAGGGGCATCCTCACCTCGGTAGGCCTTTGCTCTTGGAGGTCTTAACCAGTGGAAGACAGCATGGTACAGAACTGCCCCACCTTCTCAGTCCTCCGCAAATATGGGATGTTTTATTACTATTATTCTACAAAGATTTTATGTTGCTTTCGTAGTTGTGTGACTTGCTTTTTTCACTTAACAACGTGACCCGGAGTTCTGTCTGTCAGTGTATATAGCTCTCTCACCGTGTATGCTGTGATCTGTACCATGTCATATGCATTCATGTAGGCAGTCTCCTATCGAGAGATAGCTAGGTGACTTCTAATTTTTTGCCATGAAACATAATACTGTCCATAATTGTACCTACTCTCCAAAGTTAGCTCCAATAAAGTCCCCATCCAGGCTATGTCCTGACATAGCCACCCCCCATGACTCACTGACCAGCAGAGAGCAGGGAGCTGCTGTCACAGTCCCAGGCCTGGCTTAAGGACTAGCATCTTCGCTTCTGTGGTCTTTGGAGATGGCCATCGTGCAGGAAGTCCTGAAGAAAGGCCACACGCGGAGCCTTGTAGAAGGACACGCCCACACGCCCTCGGACAGAGGCCTCCTGGAGAAGCCCAGCTCCACGCGTGTGCGTGATGAAGCCGTCCTGGATGCTTAGCCATCTGAGCTGGGCAGTTCTCTAGCCGAGCGGAAAGCTGTTGCTAAGCCTCATCAACCCACACAACCTGGAGGGAGAATCATGATTGTTGGCTACACTGAGAGGTGGCTTTGCCCCGTGGCCACACTGCGTGCCAGTGAGTAATAAGTGGTGCAACTCCCCTCTCTCCCTCCTTCCCTCCCTCCTTCTGTCTGCAAAGACTGAACGGCCCATGAGGACGTTGTCCCCTACGCCAAGGCTGCAGGTCCCCTCCACCCCCCACTGTCAGCACACACGTGTGGTTGACTAGAATCAACCAATGAATGCACACACGAGTGGAACAGCCCAGGCCGGTGTGCTTGGTGGTTAGAGTACCAGCACGCACAACACACTGAAGGGTCTAGGGTTTGATTCCAGTTCAAGGGCGTGTACCTGAGTTGTGGTTCACTCCCTACCATATGTCAGGGTGTGTGCAGGGGGCAACCAATCCATAAGTCTCATATCAATGTTTCTCTCCCTCCTTCCCACTCCCTCTGAAAAGCAATGGAAAAATATCCTCAGGTGAGGATTAACAACAACAACAAATCCATCTCTCTCTCTGCCACGGTCACCTGACACACGGTGATGGGAGAACCACTTTCGCTTAACGTGCTTGCCAGGTCCAAACCAGGGTTTCATTTCATTGCATTTCTCTGATCACTAGTCACATTAAGTGTATTTTCCTTTGTTTGTTGGCCATTTGTGTGGCCTTTCCTGTTAGTCAGTGGCTGGAGGAGAGACCAAGAGGTCTGGGTGCGGGGCTGCAGCGCCTGCTTTCCCGGGCTGCTCCGGCCTCGGCTGGCCTGCCAGGCCCAGGCGCCTGTGCCGTCGGGGTCAGCTCGCCCAGCCTGGGAGAAGCCACACAGCCATTGCCGTGCACTTAGGTGGACATCTCCCCTGCCCTCCCAGAGAATCAAAAGCCAAATCCAGGCTCCAGCTGGTGTGGCTCAGTGGATAGAGCATTGGCCTGTGGACTGAAGGGTCCAGTCAAGGGCACAAGTCTGGGTTGTGGGCTTGGTCCCCAGTGGCAGGGCATGCAGGAGGCAGCTGATCAATGACTCTCTCTCATCATTGGTGTCTCTCTCTCTCTCTGAAAGTAATAAAAGAAAAAAGAAACAAAGAGCGGCTGTGTACAGCCTGAGCGGCCTCACCCAGGTGGTGGGAGTGGACATCGCCCTCCTCACCCTGCAATGGCCTTTGGAGCGCGCTAGCAGCCACGGCCCTAGCCCCTGTTCTGCCCTGAGCCCCATCCACTCACATTTGGGGATCCTATGTCCCAGAGTGGCCACCGTGTAATCAGGGTGGCCTCCTGCGCATCTCTGTGGGATCTGTACCGCTGCAGGTGTGCGTGCGTGTGCGTCTGTGGGGGAAAGGGAGGTGAGGGGGCAGAACTGCACATGCACCCATGGCACTAGCACCAGCTATTCAGGATTTGTGAGGTAGGAAGATGCGCCCCCTGCAGGCTGTGGGCTGCCGCGCAGCTTGCCGGGATTTAGAAAATCAAGTCTTTCCTGGAAGCCAGGGGGAGAGGCCTGGGTGAGCCTGGCTCTGGGTGGCCCAGAGGGAAGGGAATGCATGTGTGTGGGCGCTCTGAGCAGCTCTGCCCGCCTCCGGGCACCACTGGGCCTTCTTCCCTCAGAACGAGTGCTGGGATTCTGTGTGTTTTAAAGTCTTTCACATTGGACGATTTGTATGATGCTTGATAATTTTATAATAAACAGGAAGTGGTTTGAAAGGGCCCCCTCTGCCTGTGCTCACTGATGCATTGTGAGTGCTGCGCCGGCAGGTGGCTAACAGCCATTCCTCGGCTCGGCCCGGCGGTGTGAGTCCACGTGCGGCCAGGCCAGCCCTCCCGGTGCCAGCCAGGTCTGCCCAGGCCTCCTCCCCCAGGCCGCTGGCTTGGGCTCCACACCCCAGTCTCTCTGGGTGCTTGCCTCTGCATGGCAATGGCCCCATCAGGGCAGCCTTTGGGTGGGGGCCGCCCTGGGGACCTCCTCTCAGTTCGGTCATCTCAGGACTCTTCCCAAACAGGCGCACCCACAGGTACTGGGGCGAGGGCTTCAGCGTCTCTTGGGGGCCACAGTACTACCCCCACATGCATCACAAGCAGAAGGGCAGGCGTAAGGCAGCCGGAGGGCACGGGCGGGTGGAGCATGCCGGGGAGCGAGCCGAGGAGGGGGCCGGTTCTCTCCGCCTTCCAGACCGCTTCCCGCCGCAGAGGGCACCCCTGAGCCTGGCTGTGCGGGTCCATGCAGGCGGAGAGTCCACGTTTGCATTTAAGCCTGAGAAATAAATCACGTTTGAAGGGGATTCGGAAGATACTGTAGGGATAAAATATTGTTGGACAAAATACTTATCAACATTACCATTTTCATCTAATAATCCTATTGTAGTAAACATGGGGATATAAATACATCTCGCCCCCCCCCTCCGGAAAAAAAAAAAAGAATCAACTATCATTTCTAACCACCTTGTCAGGAAAAATGTTCTTACTCATGCATGGCTAGGTAGTCATGGGAAACTTCCTGATCTTCATCCTGATTCCTGGTACCGACTCCCAAAACCTGTGGCATGTCGCCTTCACTCACTGCAGCTCCTCTGGACCGCAGCTGTGTTTACCTGATGAGGAGACTCCTGAGGCCCTAGTAACTTAGGAATGTGGACTGGTCACCACAGACTAACCATGATTAGGGAGTTCAACATTCAGCTCCCATCCCCAGCCACCACCCCCGCCCAACCCTGACCTCCGGGGGAGGGGAGGGGCTGAGGACTGAGCTCAGTCACCTGCCTCTGCAGTGAGTGCCATAACCCCTCCTGAAGGAGAAACATGGAGGTGCTGGGCGGTGCTCCCACCAGCTCCCTCCATACCCTGCCCCGTGCGTCTCTTTTATTTGGCTGCTCCCGACTGCATTCTTTATAATAAGCTGATAATGGTAAGTAAAGTGCTGTCCTGAGCTCTTTGAGCCATTCTTGCAAATACTGAACTTGAGGGGAGGATTGTGGGAATCCCGCCTGGCATCTGGTGAGCGTTTGGGGACTGGATGCTGAACCGGTGGGTGGGACACTAACTTTGGGTGGTGAGTCTCAGAGAGTGGAGTTGTGGGCTCCCAGTGCTGTGTGAGAAGACACCACGTGTTTGTGTCAGGGGAGGAAAATCCTCTCGGCCCAAGTGAGGAGCATCAGACAGAGCTCTTGCGGCCGGGCCTGCCGAGGCCCCTGCCAGGTGAGCTGTGCCAGACGACAGTGAACCGCGGCACGGACATCACTGTCTGCCAGTGTCTTTCTACTGCTCCCATCTCTTAGCATAAGGATTGGAAAGCTAAATAAAGTTTCTTAG
Organism: Vespertilio murinus; assembly: GCA_963924515.1. Taxonomy (NCBI): domain Eukaryota; kingdom Metazoa; phylum Chordata; class Mammalia; order Chiroptera; family Vespertilionidae; genus Vespertilio; species Vespertilio murinus. The sequence goes on from OZ004708.1 coordinate 108,553,962, forward strand.
TTATAATGATTGCCTCAAGCTTTATGGAGGCCTGAAGTTCATGGTTATCGGTGAAAACTGGAATCTTTGTTTCATCAAACTTGGATCTAAATGTTTGGAAACAAGAAAGCCTCTCTCAGCTGTTGTAGACATAAATGGTCTGAGAGAAAAAAAAATATTGGGTGGAGGTGTGATTTCAGGATAAGCCTATTATGAAGTTCATTAGCTATGTAAGCATGGAGTGGAGAGCCGGCTAGCATTGTTTCATGAAGATTGGCTACACATTAGGAAGACTGTGACCGGTACCTGCAGGACTTACTATGTTTGCCCTAAACCGGAGCTCCGCACATCAGCGTGTGTCTGCCTTGCCTCCTCCGAGTCCTTCCTTCATTAGCAGCCATTCTGCCGCCGCATGTCAGGGCTGGTGGGCTCAGCAGCCCTTTCTTACTGAGCTTGGGGTCAGACCTGCATCTAGTAAACCCACCTCGCATGGGAAGGCTGCACCCTGGCCTGTTGTGGAGCGAGGGTGACAGAGGATGCCCCTGAGCAGTGACACTGAAGAGCAGTGGGGCTACTCAGGGAAGGAGCTGGGGAGCATGTTCCAAGCAGAAAGGGCAGCTGTGGCGGGCTGTGTGGGAGGAAAGAGAGCTTGGTGCTATTTGGACGGAAAGACCAGAGGGCTGAGAGGCACAGCCAGCTGGTGCAGGGGAGGGCCAGCGGGACTTTCCTGCGGACTCCGTGCGCATCCTCACTCGCAGCAGCTCTGTGGAATGTTGGGGGTTAGTCTTTTTTTGTTTTTAAATATATTTTTATTGATTTCAGAGAGGAAGGGAGGGAGAAATAGAAACATCAAAGATGAGAGAGAATCATTGATTGGCTGCCTCCTGCCCGCCCCCTACTGGGGATGGAGCCTGCAACCCAGGCATGTGCCCTTGACCAGAATTGAACATGGGACCCTTCAGTCTACAGGCTGACACTCTATCCACTGAGCCAAACCAGTCTTTATCCTCTGAGCCAAACCGGCCAGGGCAGGGTTTAGTATTTAACTTAAGATACTAGCAAGTTGCTGGGCAGCAATGCAGTTGGACTAGGGTTTGAAAGACACACACGGAGAAGTGAGTAGAGCTGGTGATGGTAGAAATGGGAGACCCTGTGCCCAGGTGAGAGATGGCATTCTCCTGGGCCAGGGCCATGGCAATGGAGACGGAAAACATTAAGCAGAAAGCAAAACCAGCAGGACGCGGTGTTGGAGTGGACACAGGGAGCCCTGCAGGGGGTGCGGTGGCCTGCCCACACCCAGCATGGGCTGTCTGGCATGTGAACAGGGGGCCGTGCGAAGACCTGGAGCCAGAGGTGCCCAGGGAAGCCTCTCCTGAGTTCTTGACCCACAAAAACTACCTATGTGACATGAGAAATGTTCCTGTTTAGGTGTTAGGCTTGAGGAGGCTTGTTATGCAGCAATGCCTAACTGAAACATGTGGGAAGGAGTAAGTAGCTCCCATGTGGCTGAGCCACATTCTCCTGATTACTTACAAAGAGCATATTTTGATGCCTGTCATTTATAAAGTTAAATATATTGTGTTTATCCCTCAGTTCTGAACCTGGAGGGAGTGAGGAGAGACAGGGAGAACGGGTTGGAGTTATAGGGGAGATTCTGGGGAAAGAGAAATGCTGAAAAGATAATTTTTAAGAAACTTTAAGGAATCATGTGTGTTATAACCCACATTTCTGACCCCACCCAAGAAACTGTCAGCAAAATACGTGTTGCTGTTTAAACTCGGTGGGGTTTGCGGGAACAGTCAGATGGAAATTGCACACAGATGAGGGCTGAGCCCAAGTTCCCACCGCGGAGGGGGCAGGGCTGCCCGGCTTCCGGAACTGCGTCTCCAGCTGTGGCAGCGGAAGCCGGAGCACAGCTCGCTGGACGGCTGGACGGACACAGCTCTGCTGACTGACCAGCGGACAGACTCAGAGGGCCTCCTCTGCTCCCGTATGGTCTCACCAGATCCAAGATGGAGGAATCTGGAACTAAGTGCTTCAAGATCGGCTTTTAAAGCCTTATTTACCCTTCAGGCGCCTTGAGGGCCCCTTTGGGGAGCAAACCCAAAGGTAAACACCTGGCAGTCTGCAAACAACACTGGAGAGCACCCCTTCTCTCTCCCTTGGGGTTAGGCACCAGCAGAGGCCAAAGGAGGCTGCGTGGTGGGCTGGGGTGGGCAGCTGGAGAATGATTTCACCATCTTCTCCCATCCTCCCCACGCCCTGCTGCCCGGCCAGTGGCGGCCAGTCCCTCCGATCCGCATGAGGAGTGGGAGTGTGCAGGGTGTCCCCCGACCGATTCAGCAAAGACAGCGAGAGGCCCCAGGGCAACCTCCGCCGGCCAGGTCCTCAGACCTCAGTGCAGAGCTTTCACTTCTGCCATGTGTGAGGAGGTGGGGGCAATTCCAGGGTCTCCCTAATTCACCCCGACTAACAGGAAATGGTGTTTGAGCAGAGACACCAACAAACTGCTTTCTAGTCAGTTAAAAGATGAATCTCTCACAACAAATAACAGACGCTGGAGATTCCAAATCCTTTCTCCAAGAGAGCAAAAACAAAGGAAATTCCTAAGTTACTCACTGAGGGACTGGCCTTCCAATTTCAGGCCTTCGCATGTGTTAAGCAAAACCAAGAATAAGCAAGAAAATATGCCATTTGAATTGCGTTCAATTTTTTTTTACAAGTGAAGCAAATTACTTTTGCATGTTCTGGGGCTCTGCAGAGAACAAACAGTGTTCTGCCCTTAATGAGTAAAATGACACAACTGGGTTTTAACCGTAAACCAAAGCTGTGGTGGCTTCAGACAGCCCCGCGCTCGGGGCGCTCCCCTCGCAGCCCGCCCCGGGTCGCTGAGCTTTCTGGGGGACACGGCGGCCCCACAGGGCGCCGGGCGCGTTCCTTCCCCGGACGTCCCCTCCGCAGCCCTCACTCCTGTGGTCCCCGCCGCGGGTGCCGGCCCGGCGGCTCTCCCCGGGGCGCTGGCGGGGCGCAGTGCAGCCCTGACCTGACTTCGGCCAGGTCCCTGGCTCCCGCACCCCGGGGTGGGTGCGGCTGGACGCCCCCAGGCGCCATCTTTGCTGCCCGGCGCCCCGAGGCGCAGGCCCGAGGGCGGGAGTGGGAGGCGAGTCCCGGGAGCCGCGGTGCCCCGGGTCCGGGCCCCCAGCTTCCCGGGCGCCACGCCCATCGCCGGCGCGTCCCTCCGGCAGGGGGCGCCCGCTGGGCCTCGCTCTGCCCATCGGGGCGGGCGAGCGGGGACCCTGCCTCCTGTGCGCCCGCGGTCCGCCCCTCGCGCTCGTCCCGGCGGCCGGACTCCCGAGCCCGCGTCCCGGAGCCTCGCCGTCCGCCCGCGCCCGGAGAGGAGGCGACCGCGAGTTCCTCGAAAGGGACCATCTTGCGAAGCGCCCCGGAGAAAGGCCACGGACGGGCGGCTGACAGGGGTGGTGGCTCCCGGCCCCCCGCCCGGTCCCCACGGCCCGCGGCATGGCCCGGGGCCCGGCGCTGCCGCTGCTGTGCGCCCCCGCCGTCTGGGCGGCCGCCGCGCTCCTGCTCCTCGCGCCCAGGACTGCAGGTAGGACCGCGCGCCGGGGGCTCCCGCCCGGAGCGTCCTTTCCTCCCGGGCCGCCCGCGCCCGCGCCCGCCGCCGGGGGCTCCCCGCTCGGCGCTCCGGCCGCTGAGTGTTTCCAGAGGCCGGCTGGCGCGCGGGCGCGCGGGCGGGCGGGCGGCGCCGGGGGAGCCCCCCTCTGGTTTCCGAGGGTCCAGAGTGGGAACGGGGCCCGGCCGGGTCCTCAGAAGTGGCCCGGCTTCTCAGGACTGACTCGGCCTCTTCCCCGAGGTCCTCCCAGCGCCCCGGGAAGCGGGCTCCCCACCAGCCTCTCGGCTGAGCGGGGCTTCGGCTTCCCTTTTGTTGGCCCCTTCCCCTCCCCCACCGCTGGAGAGGCCGGAGCGGCGTCCCGTGCTCGGGGCCGGCGGCCCCTGGGTGGTCTCTGGACCACCTCCGGGCTCACCCAGCACCCGGGATGAGGCGCGTAGCTGGAGGGACCGCCCGGTGCCGGGTGGCACTTTCCTTAAGGGGCACCCACTGCCCGGGAGGCCGGCGAGGACTCCGCGGCGCGAGGACCTGCCTGAGGTTCACCGGGTTGGCGGGGCGGCCTGGGGTGCCGGGGAGGAGGTGGCGCTTGCTCTCCCCGTCCAGACCCAGCAGCACCCCGGCCTCTGCACCGCGCGGCCGGATTCGGGGTATCCTGCCGGGTTGGGGGAGGCACAGTTCCTCCAGGTCGGAGGTTTGCAAGCTTAAGTTCGACTTCAGTCCTAAAATCTCGGCCGCCTCCTTACACGCGAGTAGGTTTCAGTGTCTCCCCCGCACTCAGTGCCTCCAGCGCGCATTCCCGCGCGGGGGAGTGTGAGGGGACCCGCGCCTTGTTGCCAGCTGCGCCCTCTGCGCCCTCTGCGCGCCCCGAGGCCAGCCCTCCGCCAGGGGTGCGGGCACCTTCCCCGGCGTGTGGCTGCAGCCGATGCTGGTTACGGAACACGTTTGGCTCCTCGGCTGGCGACGGGGCTTGGCGGTGACGCTGCGGTCCCCAAAAACACGCCGCTCCAGGCGCGGTAGCCGGTGACCAGCGCTCCATTCCACGACGACTGAGCGGTGACCGCGTCCCCGCGCCTGCAGGACGCTGCGCCCCTTCCAGCGAGGGGCTTTCTCTCGGCGCTGTGGGCTGGGGGTGCGGGTGGGGGACAGACTCCGGGGCGCCAGGCGCGTGAGCGTGGGGCCACCCCAAGGTTAGGGCCGACATGTGACGGCGGTTTTAGTTGCTTTTTGGGGGAGGGGTGCGGGTCAGGCTGGAGGAGGGCGCGCGGGAAGGGGTGAGAGTCTGTTGCTTACAGCAAGGTTGTAACAAGAACAGGAAAGTGGCTCGCATTGCGGGCTCAGTGGTCTCCTAGTTTCCAGTTGAATTTAAGAAATCTCCGAGGAACGAAGCAATCCTGTGTCATTTTCGCTAACTTTTGAATCCGGTGTGGAGGTAATTTTATTTTTCCAGTAATATAATAGTAGTCTCTCTAGGGGGAGGGAGTAGGAAAGCGCTTAAGCGATCTCCCCTGGAATTAGCTGGAAATTCAAAGAATATGATCATACTCAAAATGTGAACCAGTTTTACGATTACAGGAGATTTGGGTTTTTGGGGCTCTTCAGCTGTGACGATGAATCCATATAATTTGAGTGTTTTATACACGAACAGTAAATTACTGTGTAAAAACATGGAAAGGTTATGTTAAAAGGATTTAGAAGTTCTTTTTCTCCCTTTCCATAGAAGGCTCTGTTCCAGGGAGACAAATCCCTGACTTGGGACTGTGTACCCCGCTCACGTAGGCGAGCTGGGAGTGGGGGTTCGGGTTCGGGGCCCACCCTCTCCCCAGTTTGACAGTGAAGTGTTTACTTCTGGCCCGGATCCCTGGCGTGATGGTCATAATAAATAATGATAGCGATCCACTGGGGAGTAAATGAAAACATCTTGAAGGAGACTGTGGAAAAGCACAGTTTTTATGTATGAGCGAGGCAACATGTTTTTCTTATTATGGCCGTGTACCAAGCGGAGACGCAGTGCGCGGTGGGAGTGTTTCCGTGGTCGTGGTGAGCCGGGTTAACCCTCCCGGCTGCCGGAGAAGAATGCCTAGCTGCGCACCCATCTGTGCCACATCCGGTCCGAGCGGCGGCAGCGGGGCCTGAACTCCCGTCCCGCTGGTCGGAGCGCTCACGAATTCTGCCTGTTTTGCATGCAGAACAGCACACGGTTCAGAAGTGTGCCTTTACGGGGCAGGTTTGCCCCGCAGATGGAGGCATGTGAGGAACACTCCGTTGTTGTAACCCTTCCTCTGTGTGGTTGAAGGGCCGCTGTAATTGGGACTTGCCGTCATTGTTCCGGTGTGTCCTGCCTTGCTTTACCCTTTAGACAGTTAGCCTGGCAGAGCTGGGATTTCCCTGACCTTTTTGGGAGAGCCTTGTCCCTGAGATCAATGGAGTGAAAATGTCGGAGGGGAGCAGCCCGCCTGCCAGGGAGGGAGGAGGATCCCCGAAGCCAAACCGGCGCTCCTTTAAGACGCATTCCAGGGGGCCGGGCTGTGAAACCATCATTATCATTGAGACGGAATGGGTGTGAAAGGCTGGGCCTCCGGCCTGCGGAGCCCGCGTCTGATCAGGCACAGGAAATTTGTGCGCTAGCTCTCCTGGAGAGCTCTGATTACACCGATTCCAAGTTGTAGCCGGGAAGAAAGTGGGCTGCTAAGTGTTACCCTCCCCCCGGGTTTATTACCGCTTCCAGTGCCCCAGGCCTTTTGGCGTTTATCTGGTCCGTTTCCTGGGAACCTGGAGGGCACTGGGCCCCACCCCCAATCTGGCGGTTCCCGGTGGAGAGGGCGCACTGAGCCTGGGCCGACCTGCTCTGGCTCCGGAGGAGGGGGCCTTCCTTCTCGGCTGTGGCTGCCCCTGAGGAAGGGAGCTAAGACTGTACGTGAGTCACGGAAGCATCTTCTGTTTGGAGACCGCAATGGCACGGCTCGCTCCGCAGAGGTCGAATTCAGCCCAGGGCAGTCCGTGTCGACTGTGGCCGTGGCGTTCCCAGGAAGGGCTCTTTCGCCTACAGGACTGGTTCTGAACACTGCTTCCCAGGGACCTTTGTGGGTCTTTGGTTTGGGCTGCTTGGCTGCAGCACTGTGCCCAGTGTTAGCTCAGCACACAGTGAGGGCTCCTTAGGTTTTGAAGTGAAAATCGGAGCAGAACCAGGAGCTTGGCCCGTTGATTACGGCTGCACCGCCAGGGTTTGCACAGCCCCTCCCTCTAGTGTGTGTATGTTTGGTTTGGGGGAGCAGTTTGCCAAATTGGAATAAGGGTGGGATGGCGCTGGTTGAATGTGCAGTTGTCATAAAATATGTGTGGGGTGTGATCTGCTTAAAACATGGTATCAGAGGGGCCAAGGACTTGCTGAACAATCTTGGAAAATTTCAGAAAGCTTTTCAAAAATAGGGAATTGTGTTGGTGTCGTTAGCTCCATTGTTGGTTTTCCTGACCATTTTTTTTTTTGTAAGTTCTATCTCTGAAAGAATAAAAAAATTCTAAGCCAAAGGGAAGGAAATAATTACAGAAAAATCTAGCCTAATTGGAATAAGTGGCTTATCCTCTACAAAGTCTTAAGTTCCAGTGGGAGGTGGTGTGTGTGTCTTTAATTGTGGCTGGAATGAGCTTCAGTAAGCACCCTGTCATGTTGGAGATGTTATCTGGGGGAGGGGGGTTTCCCCAGCTCTCAGATGCTCCCTCACAATGGTTTCCACACCGCCCTCCAGGAGGCCAGTGAGCCAGCCTGCAGCTGACCTGTGCAAATCCTCCCAGCAGACTTGTGCAGGGACTGCCGCAGCCAGAGGCACAGGCAGCTGTTTAGGTGAAAGGTGATTAAGCTGAAGGAACTAGCTGCATTTCCTTAGCTGTCGGGCAGTTGGCTGACATCACTGCAGAAGCTCTGTCCGCCACCACTCTCGTGTGCTTGTCACTGTTGCTTCAGGAACATCTCCGAAAATTGGGACAAGGAGGGGCTTCCCAATGTTTGCTTTGTTGATTGTGGGAGATTCGAAGGGAAAAATGAACTTGATTAACTCTGATCTTGGAACCAGAGGGCACTGCCGGTGTGATGATCAAGGCAAGGAAACCTGAGCTACAGGGAATGAGTAGGGCTGGGGGTCCCTGAGGAACTGGATGGGGACCTAAGAGTTCCATCTGAATGTGAGCAACCACAAATGGATGGCAAGAGGGGGTAGGATGGGAGTGAGGAAGCTTCGGGCACAATTTCTGGGTCATATCCCACCTTGGGTAGAGTCCGCCTTGTAGCCCTATCAATCATAGAGTGTTATTTTGTGTTTTTGACACTTCCAGCACACTAGAGGCCTGTTGCACGATATTTGTGCGCGAATAGGCCTTCTTTCCCCTGGCTTCGCTCTGGCCGCCAGGGAGCCGGCAAGCCCTCGCTCCCTATGGGAGCACTGCTCCTGTAGCTTCCTCCGCTGACTCCCCTCCCCCTCATAGCAGGTGTCCTGCCCCCCCCCCCCCCCCCCCCCCGGCTGCTCTGCACCTGCATATGCAAATTAACCCACAATCTTTGTTGGGTTAATTTGCATACACACACTTGATTGGCTGTGGGTGTAGTGGAGGTATGGTCAATTTACATGTTTGTCTATTATTAGGTAAGACTAGTGGCTTGATGCATAAAATTCATGCACATTAAAAGGGAATTAATTAGAGAAAATATTTAATATTGCTATTTGCCCTTTCTCTATAATAGAAGTGTCAGAGATGAAAGAAAATTAGTAAAATATGTATGAAAATCTCCCTCTTGTCAGAGTCTGGGGTGTGCCGTGGGACCTAGAGTCAAGTCCCTGCCCACCACCCGTATTTGCTTTGAAAATACAGGAGACCCAGACCTGGCTGGTCCCACCCCCATTGGGTGAGACCCAGACCTAGCTGGCCCTACCCCTGTCAAGCCCCGATGGGTGGGGGGGTGAGGCATGAGGTCCCGTCATGGCCTGAGGTACCCCCTCAAGCCACGCCAGGTGAGGGGCACGGCCTGAGGACCCTGTCAAGCTCCACAGGGTGGGGGCAGCCTAAGGTCCCTCGCCCCTGCCAGGCGTCATGCAGCCTCAGGTCCCTGCTGTTCAGTCCTGATGATCCAGTGTCCCAGCTAATTTGAATATTTTTCTATTATTTAGATTGGGAAATAACATTTGGAAATTGAGAATTTTCTTTCTGACAGTGAAATAACACCCAGATCACCATGTCATCAACTTTTATAGCATGGGGCTAGTTTCCAGAGCAATTTAAAATAGTGAAAAATCAAGGACCACAATAATTCTGTGGGAAGAGATGGTGTTCTTGTCTTAAAGAGGTGTAAGGGGTGGATGGAGGACAGATTGGAGGGACGGCTGCTTGTGCATCTGCTTATTTAAAAAAAAAGAAATATAAAGGAGAAACCAGAAAGTATATCAATATTCCTCTTCATTAATGCATATGCATGAGATACATTTTTATGTATGTGCATAAGTAGACCCTTTAACTACTTTTAAGTGTACAACTCAGTGGCATGCTGCATATTCACATTGTTCTGCTGCCATCACCACAGCCCATCTCCAGAATGTTTTTCTTCTTCCCAAACTGAAACTGTCCCCGTCCAACACTCATTCCTAGTCCCTCTTCCCGGCCCTGGCACCCACTCTTCTGCTTTCTGTTTGATGAGTGTGACTGCTCTGGGCTCCTCATGGGAGTGGGATCACACTGTGTTTGTGTGAGTGTGACTGCTCTGGGCTCCTCATGGGAGTGGGATCACACTGTGTTTGTGTGAGTGTGACTGCTCTGGGCTCCTCATGGGAGTGGGATCACACTGTGTTTGGGTGAGTGTGACTGCTCTGGGTTCCTCACGGAAGTGGAATCACACTGTTTGTTCATGTGGGCCTGGCTTCTTTCAGTTGGCAGAGTGTTCTCAGGATTTATCCATGCCATAGCATGGGTCAGTCCTTGGCTTTTTAAAGGCTGGATAATGTTCCATTGTGTGTGTGCTCACATCACTCACAGACCATGTATGTGGCTCATTTTCTTTTTCCACCCGTTGGCAGGCGTTCGGATTGTTTCCACCGTTTGGGTGGTGTGAATAATGCCGTTATGAAGGTGTCTGTTTGAGTCCTGCTTTCAGTCTTCTGGGTGTATGTATACACAGAAGTAAAATTGCTGGATTATGTGATGATTCTATGTTTAACTTTTTGAGGAACCACCATACTGCCAACACTGGTTATTTTCTGTCCTATTGTTAACAGCCATGATGAGAGTGAGGTGCTGTCTCATTGTGGTTTTGATGTTCATTTATTTAATGACGAGTGACGCTGAGCATCTTTCTGCATCAGCTGTATTCATTTCATGACCATTTGCATATATTCTTGGAGAAGTGTCTCCAGATCCTTTGCACATTTTTATTTTTAAACATTTTTTTAAATTGATTTCAGAGAGGAAGGGACAAGCAGAGAGAGAGAGAAACTTCAAGAATGTGAGAGAACCATTGATCAGCTGCCTCCTGCACACCCCCTATTGGGGATCAAGTCTGCAATCCAGGCATGTGACCTTGATGGAATCGAACTCTGGACCCATCAGTCCGCAGGCTGACACTCTATTCACTGAGCCAAACCAGCTAGGACCCTTTACACATTTTTAAAAAAATTTATTAAGGTATTATATGTGTACATAGCTTACCATTGGTCCCCCCCCCCCCCCATCTCCCATTCATGCCCTCCCTCCCTAGAGTTCTGTGTTTGTTGGTTGTACGTATATGCATGCATACCAGTCCTTCGGTTGTTCTCTTATCTCCCCCCATTTCTCCTTCCCCTCCCTGCTGTCATTTGACAATCTGCTTGTTTTATGGTGACTATCTCAGGACCACATGAATAGAATCCGCTCCTCATTTGGCAGTCTGCTTGTTTTATGGTGACTATCTCAGGACCACACGAATAGAATCCACTCCTCCTCTGGTTCACACCGCCCCTCCCCCCGGGTCCCACTGCTTCCCCGGGGCACACGGCTCTCCTGGGGCACATGTCTCCCCCAGGGCACAAGGCTCACCCAGGGAACACGGCCCCCTGGGGCACCTTTACACATTTTAAAATCAGATATTTTTAGTTGAGTTATAGGACTTCTATATATTCTGGATATTAACTCCTTATTAGGTAAATGATTTATACATATTTTCTGTGGGCTGCCTTTCCTTGGTGTCATAGCCAAGAAATAATTACTAAGTCCAAACTCATGAAGTTCTACCCCTCCCCCATATGTTTTCTTCTAAAAGTTCTGTAGTTTTAGCTCTTGTGCTTAGGTCCCTAGTTTATTTTGAGTTAATCTTTGTATATGGTGTTAGGTAAGGATCCAGCTTCATTTTTTTGCATGTGGAAGTCCAGTTCTCCCAGCATCCTTTGTTGAAAAGACTGTGTTTTCTTCCTTGAATCGTTTTGGCACTATTGTCATTTGGCACGTGTGTACCGTTCATTCCTGGGCTTGCTGTTGCACTGGTCTGTGTGTCTGTCCTCAGGCCACTCTGATTACTGTAGCTTCGTGAGGTATGTTTTGAAATCAGAAGTGTGACTCCTTCAACTGTTTCTTTTTCTAGGTTGTTTTGGCTATTGGAGCCCTTTAAACTCCATATGAATTCTAGGGAGAATTTTCTACATCTGCAAACAGTGTCGTTGGGATTTTGATAAGGATGCACTGCGTCTATAGACGCTTTGGATAGTATGGGAATCTAACAAATCTTCTGGTCCACAACATGGTGACTGTGCATTTAGATCTCTAATTTCTCTCACTTCACTGGATTTGTTTCTAGTATATTTTTCTTTTTGATGCTATTGTGAGTGGAAATGTTTTTTCAATTTCCTTTTCAGCTTGTTCTTTGTTAATGTATAGAAATGCAACTGATTTATTTTGTTTTTAATTAACAGGTTCTGGCTAGGAAAGAATTCAGAGCCAAGGCCCAAACTGTAAGAACATTTATTGGGTAAATCACAGAGATATAAAAAGTAATTCATAAAAGAAGTGGCTTAGGAAACAGCCATAGAGGTAAAGGAAGGGTCCTAGAGTGAGGAAGCTGATGGTGACTGCCTGGAGTGAGGGGGGAGTGTGGGGGGGGAGGGCGGGGGGGAGAAGAGCACTGGAATGCGGCTGATTCTTGCCAGTTGACTTTATGGAATGCACGTTGTTTATTAGCTCCCCTGGGATTTTTGTGGATCTATAAGTAAGATCGCGCCATCTGTTAACATCGTGTTGCCTCTTTCCAATCTTGGGTGTAACGTGTTTGCTTGTTTGTTTTTGCCTTGTTGCATTGGAGCTCCAGGGTTGGGGTGGAGGTGAGAGAGGACCTCCTGTCTGGTTCCTGATCCCCGGAGGTGCTCTTGTGGCTCACCATTGGGTGTCGTTGTCTAGTAGTTCTTCCTGTTCTTAACTATTTTTAAGTATTTTGTATAGTTCAGACTTTTGGAACATGCAAATGTTCTACATGTTCAAAAGTAAAATTCAGGCATTAAAGATGGCAGGAAACCAAAGCTTGGCTTGTTTTGGAAGTCGTCACACAGAGTGAGTCGGAAGCAGTGCGTGCTCCCCAGCCTCCCAGGCGTCATGCCTGTCATGTTTTACCTGGAAACATGGAGGCACGGATGGAAAGAACTGGTTTCCACAAATCGTCATGCTGTCCTCGGGCACCCAGGCCTGCTGCCCGGCGCTGGACATGGCCTTTCCCGGTCCCTCCGCAGCGGGAGCCTTGGTGTGGCTGCCCAACGGCCTGCATTCAGACCCGGGTTTTCCCTGGGGCCTGGGCTCTCCACCCCAGAGCTCCTCCCAGCTCTTTCTTCTGGTTCCCTCGCTCCGGTGTGCCCTCCTGTCTCTCCCCCCCAGGAGAGTGCTCTGCAGGGGCCCACGGAGAGGGGGCCACTCTCCATTCAGGGCCCGGACTTACTGAAAACAGGCCTGATCCTGCGGGCAGCAAGGACCGGAAGGCCTGGTCAGAGGAAGGAAGGCCTGGTTGGGAGAAGGAAGGCCTGGTTGGGAGAAGGAAGGTCTGGTCAGGGGAAAGCCTGGTCGGAGGAAGGCCTGGTTGGGGGAAGGAAGGCCTGGTTGGGGGAAGGTCTGGTTGGGGGAAGGAAGGCCTGGTTGGGGGAAGGAAGGCCTGGTTGGGGGAAGGAAGGCCTGGTCAGGGGAAGGCCTGGTCGGAGGAAGGAAGGCCTGGTTGGGAGAAGGAAGGCCTGGTTGGGAGAAGGAAGGTCTGGTCAGGGGAAAGCCTGGTCAGAGGAAGGCCTGGTTGGGGGAAGGTCTGGTTGGGGGAAGGAAGGCCTGGTTGGGGGAAGGAAGGCCTGGTTGGGGGAAGGAAGGCCTGGTCAGGGGAAGGCCTGGTTGGGGGAAGGAAGGCCTGGTTGGGGGAAGGAAGGCCTGGTTGGGGGAAGGAAGGCCTGGTTGGGGGAAGGCCTGGTTGGGGGAAGGAAGGCCTGGTTGGGAGAAGGAAGGTCTGGTCAGGGGAAAGCCTGGTCGGAGGAAGGCCTGGTTGGGGGAAGGTCTGGTTGGGGGAAGGAAGGCCTGGTTGGGGGAAGGAAGGCCTGGTTGGGGGAAGGAAGGCCTGGTCAGGGGAAAGCCTGGTCAGAGGAAGGCCTGGTTGGGGGAAGGTCTGGTTAGGGGAAGGAAGGCCTGGTTGGGGGAAGGAAGGCCTGGTTGGGGGAAGGAAGGCCTGGTGGCTCAGGTGGCCGCCCAGGCGCGTGCTGCTCTCCCCATTGCATACCAGAAGACTCTGTTCTGTCTTCCCCATGTGGAGGGTCTGGCTTCCCCTCGGAAATGCAGACTGACGGGCGGAGAGAAAGTGTTCACAGCCCCATGAAGGAGTTAGTAAGTAATCTATCATCAGAGTAACAGAAATGGTGCCCAATGAAAAGAGGGACACAGGGCAGAGCAGTAGTTTGCAGCACAGAAGTACACAGGGCAGACATTTAGGGAGGGAGTGGGGCTGTTAGGGTTTGGGAGGTGCAGATTGTCACGGAGCAGCACCGGGCTCTGGGTCTTGACTGCGGGCGAAGGGGAGGAGGAGGCCAGTCGGCATTTGGTGTGGAGGCTGCACTCTGAGGGCCATTGGACATGTCTGTCAACATTAAAAACACGTGTTCTGCTGCCTGCCCTGCAAACAACAAATGTGCCGGGGAGGCATGCTGCTGCCTGCTGTCCTGTTTCTAAGGGCTGGGAACTGGGAGTCTTGGTAGGTCTTCTACTGGGAGCCTAACGGGCCCTGTCTCAGCTATGGGTCATTACGCAGCAACCACATGATGTGGGACCTGTGGATGCCCAGAGGGAGTTTCAGAGAGACAGAGGGGGGGGGGGGGGGGAGAGAGGGTGCTGAAGGAAATGCGTTGCACATGATTGATCTGACAGTCCCACCTCCGCGCCCACTTCTGGGAGAGACCTAATGCAGAGGATGGGAGAGTGAAGGGCCGTGGCCGTGGAAATGTGATTGGGGCTGCCTCTCAGAATGTGCAGTTTCACAGGCTCACAGGTGCTGAGGACACACTGATGGTGTAAGGGGGGGGGGGGGGGCTTGGGTAAATGGACGGAGAGGAGAAGGAGATTAGGATGTGAAAGCTTCCAGTTATAAAATAAGTCACCGGCATGTAATGTACAGCACAGGGGATGTGGTCAATAATCATATAACTGGTTATTAGACCTTATTGACTGATGGTGACCACTGAGTTAATCCTAAGAGTTCTCATGACAGGAAAATGGGCTTCTTTGATTTTTTTTTTTATGGCATCTCTGTGAGATGATGCATGTTAACTAAATGTGTTGTGGTAATCATTTCACAATATATGTAATTCAGACTGCTGTGCAGGACACGATGAGCTTATCAGTGATATATACCAATTATATCCCAATAAAACCATCCCAAATTTACAGTTTCAGGTTTTTATGGCTTAAGTCATTACTTAATGACTTTGAAAAATTACTTTTTTTTTTTTATCGATTTCAGAGAGGAAGGGAGAGGGAGGGAGAGATAGAAACTCAACTGTGAGAGAGACAATGATCGGCTGCCTCCTGCACACTCCCTGTTGGGGACAGAGCCTGCAACCTGAGCCTGGGCCCTGACAGGGACCTCTTGGTGCCTGGGACGAGGCTCAGCCACTGAGCCACGCAGGCCAGGCTTACTCAGCGACTGCTTATGAAGAGAAGGTGACATTGCTATGGATGGAATTGTGTTTCCTCCGACAAAGGGAAGTCGGAGTCCTCACTCCGGTACTTCGGGATGTGACCTTATTTAGAGAGGGCCTTGCAAGTTCAGACAGGGTCATTGCGGACCTAATCCACTCAGACTGGCGTCCTTATAGAAAGGGGGAAATGGACACCGACATGCAGAGGGAAGACCTGTGAGGCCACAGAAAGGCCGCCTGCAAGCCAAGGAGGGCGGCCGCAGGAGAGGCCCTCCCTGCCCGTGATCTCCACTTCCAGCTTCGGAGCCAAGACACGAAGCGTCTGGCCGAAGCCGCCTTGGCTGCGGTGCTGTGGGGGCAGCCCTGGCTGACTCAGACGTACAGTCTGCACTCACATGCATGCTAGTCGGGTATTCCTTTTCTTTTTCTTTTTCTAAAAAGTCAGAGCAAGGCAACTTTATTGACTCATTTTGTAATGAAAGCAATAATGAAAACCACTCAGAGCAGTCAGCCATTAGCCTTTGCTAAAATTAGCATCCCAGGCAGGAATGACAGAGAAGGTTAGAGACACTGGTGAGTTCATTTCTTAGACATCTGTAGGAAAAAAGACCAGCTACTGGACTCTGAAAAGGAGACTTTCACACCAGAGCCCTCTCTCTCATGGAAACGAGGTCTCACATCAAGGATGATCTTGGCGACAGTGACTAGAGGACATTTCCGGACGCCAGCTGTGGAGGCGGCTCTGGGGCTGGTTGGAGAGGCAGATTCCAAAAGCAGTGGGAAGTCACCTCTAATTGTATCAGGCCTGGGTCTTCACCATGGACTTGACTGGTGAACGTCCACAGCAGGAATTCTATAAGCGCTGTTGGCAACTTGATCTTCACTGGTCTGCTGTCCCTTCTTCCTTTTTCTTGTTTTGTTTTCTGTTGATTTTATTTTGGAGCATCTGCAAAGGAAGTTGATAAAAAAGGTTCCACTGCTTACCCACACCCTTCTGATGAGCCTCCCGGGATTGTGTGCAGCTACCGGGCTGGGCCCAGGCGAGGTAGTGTTGGGGAGTCGGGCACAGACTCACAGGCCTGGTATGAGCGCTCTGTGACCAGTCTGGCATGGCGAGTCCATTCTGGAGCTTGGTATCCGAGGTCCTTCCTCCGGGAGCTTGTGTGCTGGCGCTGCTGCTGTGAACTGCGCTGGCCAGCTCCGCGGCCTCTGGGCACCTGTGTGCTGAGGCTCCTTTCCGGGCCTGCCCTCTAAGGGTCATTGGTCAGCCCTCCCCACCTTCCCCCAGCTGATGGCCTGGCCTCCAGGGGCGAGGTGAGCCTCAGAGCAAGCGAGGTGGCCCCTCTGTGAGGGAGCTCCACGATGGATGCGGCTCCCACCAGGCCTGTTTCCCTCAGGGAGCCTGGGGAACAACAAAAACAAACCCCAGGAAAGCGGAGTCTTCTGGAGCTGAGATTGTGACAGCCTGTTGTAGCCTGTTGATCTGTGGCGTCTGGGGCCTTTGAAGGAGGAGGCCATTGGGCTCCTGACGGCCCAGGGGGCGGGGGGGAAGTGCCACCTGGAGAGGAAGCAGGCCCCGGGCCTGCTGGGAAGTGTGTCTGTCTGTCCTTTGGCAATTCCTTCACTTCTGCCTGTTACCAAGCCGGGGAGGGCTCCCCACCAGCCGCAGGTTCCCAGGCATGGAAAATGCATCGCACCGACTCGGGTTGCCTGGGAGCTTTTGTGAGACGGGGCCCTGGTGCATGGCCAGCTGCTCACAGGAGAGGCTGCTAGTGCAGGCACCTTTGGATGCTGGAGAGTGGGGTGGACATGGGGTCGTGCAGAGGGAAGAGTTAGGAAAGGGTAAACTAGTGTGGTATATGGGTGTCAGCATGCACCCCAGATATAGAGCTGACTGGATGCTTTGGATTGCAACAATACGGATGATTCTGATATGTCAACAGCGGTTGTTGGTGCCAATTCAGTGCCAACAGGAAACCCAGTTTGGGGTGTAGTACAGCAGGAAACTATTTCGTGCAAACAGCTCAATTATGAAGCAGCACAGCTATGGGCAGCCCTAGGGCAAGGCTCCTCTTCCAGCAGACAGCTCTGCTCCACCTGCTCTGGTCGGATCTGGCCCTCTTGGCTCCCCCCGGCTTAGGGTTTCAGCTGCAGCGGGGAACACGCAGTCCTCAGTCCTGGGAAAGGGTGGTATGGTCTCCGAGCCAAAGGGGCTGGTCCCTGATTGGCCCATCCTTATGCAAACAAGGACTCCTAATCTTAGCTGGATTGGTCCAAGAGCACTGTTCTGATTGGTCAGAATGTGATTGGTGAGTGAAGATGCTGATGGGGGATTTAGGTGCATAGCTGTGGAAGGGAAAGCTTTCCTCCTGTTGGTTAAAGTGTAGTTTCAGGAACTCTTATAGGGGCTGGCTCCGTGGCAGGAGCACCCTGTCGGCGGCAGTTCAGTGTGGCTTCTCCCTCCGGGGTGGTCTGCCAGAGGCCATGTGGAAGTGGCTGCTGGGCTCCGTTTCAGCAGTGTGAGCTCAGTTACCCACCCGGAGCCCCTTTTAGCAGATGCCTTCTTTCTGGGTCCACAGACAGCTGGCTGTTGTATCGATAATGGCCCTGCGTGTGGTTGTTTTGTAGGTAAGATCCAGCCAGCTATGTCAAGGTATACTATTTTCCTTCATTATTTGCAAAATTCAGTATGTCATTATCGTTTTATTTTGCAAGAAGGGAAATCCATTGTTTCACAAGGCAGACTCGGGCATAATTATCTCTGATTAGTCAAGTGTTTTCAGAGTTCAAATAAGGTTCACTTTCTTCTCTCCCCCCCCCCTTTTTTTTTTGCTATGCTAAACTAAGTCCTCTTTTTCTTTCTTTTTTAATAATAATAAAAAGACCCAAAATAGTCCAGTTCCTTTTTTTTTTCTAGTTGAGTAGCAAAAATTTTTATGGGTTCTTAAAAGCCAGGCTAACACAAAACAAAAGAAAGAATGAATGCTAAATGTGGGTATATGTTGATCTCTCCAGGATTAATTTTTAAAAATTGCTCTTTATGATTGCTTTCCCCAGCGGTGGGTTGGGGCTTCCCTGAGTGTTGGTGGTGGGGGTGGGTCCTTATGGTACTGAGGGAGCTTTGTCTTGGGCCCAATTATATATTTATAAACGCAAGTATTTACTTAAAATTTATTACGTGAAAACCCTCACAAAACAATACTACAGATTTTCTGCTTTTTTATGAGGCAAGTGCTTCCAAGTGGCCCCGCCTGGCACTGGGTGTGATCAAAGACTTCCTTTTTAGCTTTGTCTGTAATATTTTAACTTTTATCAGGCTAATGTATTTATCACTTGATTAAGTGAAAATCAAGAAAAATAAAGCCAAAAAACCTAGTAACATGCAGTGATTTGTAAAAACAAAACAAAACAGAACAGAAGGGTGTAAAATGAAAAGCACCTCTTACCTCTCCTCTCCCACTCACGCCTCCCCCGGAGGTCCCAGGTAAACCTGGCTGGCAGTCTGGGTGCTTCATTCCAGACATTTTCTAGATACACATGCTTGTCTGTGCACCTCCTTTATTTGTTTATTTTTTTAAAAATTTTAAATCACATAACGTAAAATTAACTGTTTTAAAGTGCACAGTTTAGTGGCATTTTGTATATGCATACCATTTTGCAACCACTAAGTCTTGATTCAGAACATTCTGCCTCCCCAAAGTAAACCCTCTACATTAGCAGTCACTGCCATCCCCCCTCTGACACCCACTGCTCTCGCTTTCTCTCTGGCATTGCCTATCCTGGAAATTTCATATAAATAGAACCATGCGTGCAGTAAGTGGCTGTGGTGTCTGGCTTCCTTCACTGAGCATCATGTCAAGGCTCATCCATGCTGTCGGGTCCCCGACCTGTTTTCAGTGCAGTGAGTGTCATGTGTACTGACCCGAGGTTCCCAGTTTCACATCCATTAGGTCTGATAACCCTTCCATGCCAGGTACCTTTTTTTTGGTCTTCACTAATACCTGCTGTTGGCTGTAGATAGGCTATTTCATTCGTCTCCTATGGGTGGTACTCCTAATTTTAGTGTCTGACATAAAACAGCTGCAGGGAGCATCCGTGGGTACATATTTTGTTTTCTTGTGTGTGTGCTTCAGTTTCCAGAAGTGAATTTTTTGTCCAAGGTGTTTATTTATTTTTATTTTTTAATTTTTATTTATTTTTAAAAAATATATTTTTATTTTTTTAAAATATATTTTCATTGATTTTTTTACAGAGAGGAAGAGAGAGGGATAGAGAGTTAGAAACATCGATGAGAGAATCATCGACCAGCTGCCTCTTGCACACCCCCTACTGGGGATGTGCCTGCAACTAAGGTACATGCCCTTGACTGGAATCGAACCCAGGGGGACCCTTCAGTCCGCAGGCCGTGAGCCAAACCAGTTTTGGCTAAGGTGTTTATTTTTAAACTAGAGGCCTGGTGCATGAAAATTCATCCACTGGGTCAGGATGGGGGTCCCTCAACCCAGCCTGCCCCATCTCACAGTCTGGGAACCCTCAGAAGCAGGAGGTGACCTAGTGATCAGGGGAAGGCGACACCTCTATCATACCTCTGCTGTTGCCACTGCTGGCAGCACTAGCCTCGGGTGGCCCTGGTTACTTGAGCCTTGGGAGGCCCTGGGTGGCTGGGCAGCTGCCATCCGAGGCTTGCCCATGCCTCCAGCTGGCCCTGGGCAGTTGGGGAGATGAGGGAACTGGGGGACTTCGGAGGCAGCGCGGAGCGGGCTGGCCTGGCCTTGCCACGTGCCTGCCATCCTTGCGGGGCTGAGGGGACTGGGTACCACTATCTTTGAGGGTGGGGTAGTCAATTAGCATATCCCCTCCTTATTGGCTATGGGTACTGCCATCTTTGAGGGTGGGGCAGTCAATTAGCATATCCCCTCCTTATTGGCTATGGGTACTGCCATCTTTGAGGGTGGGGCAGCCAATTAGCATAGCCCATCTTTATTAGCTGTGGGTGCCACCATCTTTATGATTCTGTGAGGGTCAATTAGCATATTCCCTCTTTATTAGATAGGATTGTTTATAGATTCTACAAAATTGCTCCTCCAGAAGCTGGCAGTAATTTATGCTCCCAGGGTGTTTGAGTTTTTCCAGATTTTTCAAGCCCTCTCACTAGAAATTGCCAGGCATTTTGAATTTCAGTAAGTATGAAAACAGAATGCCATGCTGAATCTGTGCATTGGCATTACTTAAATTCCATGAGGCTGAATGTCTTCTTACATTGTCTGTGTTTCTTTTTTCTGGGAAATACCCGTTTGCTCCCTCTCCTTGTTTTCTGTTAGTTGTTTCCAGTTGTTTCACCAGCTTCTAAGAATATGTAACTCTATTCCAGGTCCTGCTAAAGTATTTTTTCTCAGGTTGTCCTTGAACTTGCTTAGGATATTTGTTTCCATACAGAAAGATTCATTTAGTCAAACTAACCAGCTTTTATTTTATGTATTTTGAGTTTTGCCATTCCAAGATTATTTTTAAAAATGTCCTTTGGGAAGCTCTTGTGACTTATCCTTTCTGGTTAGATCTTTCATTCACATGGAATTTAGATCCAACTTTATTCCCCTTGGAGGAACGAAACCCTTTATTGAAAAGTCATTCCTTTTCTGTTATCGGAAAAGCAGCCTTTTATTGGTATTAAATTTTATGTTGGTTTGCTGTTATTTCAGGATCATTCAGTGTCTGTTGACTGTAATTCCATAGCTTTGTAAGGTTTAATATTTGGTAGGGCTAATCTGTCTCTTTATCTATTTACCCTGGATCGCTTCTCGGCCTTTGGCTAAGATCAAGTGTAGTATTTACCCCAGAATTTTCCTGGCTTAGTCTCACTTAGTTTTCTAGATCAGAGATTTTCAACCTTTTTTATTTTTATTTATAATTACTTTTAATCCTCACTTAAGGATATTTTCCCCCCATTGATTACTAGAGAGGGTGGAAAGGAGGGAGGGAAGAAAGGGAGGGAAGAGAGAGAGAGAGAAACTTCTGTGTGAGAGAGACACATCAATTGGTTGCCTCCCGAATGTGCCCCTTATAGGGGCTGGGGAGCGTGCAGCTGACTGTGTGCCCGTGACTGGGAATCGAACCTGTGACCCTTCAGTCTGCAGGGTGATCTCCAACCAGTGAGCAAACCAGCCAGGGCAGTCTTCTTAAAATACGTCTTTTCATTGATTTTTTTTTTAGAGAGAGAGGAAGGGAGAGGGAGAAGGGAGAGAGAGAAACATCGATGGGAGATTTTTTTTTTTAAGCTTCCAGCTTTTGCACATAGTCAGGGTTGAGCAGCTGTTCCTGTGGGACCTTAGTCTGGGAACTGGAACAAAGCAGATTTATCAGCTTGAGGGTCATCTTTGGGAGGTGAGAGTCTGGTGGGGGTGGGGGTGGGGGTGGGGTGGGTGGGGGGACTCCAGCTGTGCAGGGAGCAGCCCTGGGGTGGGTTGGGGGCCGTGCCACTGGAGGTGATGGAGACCCCAGTTTGTGGAGGTGAGGGCTGGCTCCAGGATTTGTTTCTAGTTTTCTGGTGTTTTGCATTGAGGCTTTTCTTAGGTTTTCTTGAAAATGGAGGGGTTGGTGGTGGAGGGTGGGTTGGTTAAACATCTTGGTTTTGCATCTTTATTTGGAGTCCAGATGTGTTTGGAACGTAAGCTGAGTTGAAAACAATTCCTGAGGGACCAGCAGTAAGTTCTGGTGCTGGTTCTTTGGTATTTTGATGCCTTTGGCAGGGAGGCTGCTTCAGGCCCTGGGAGTGCTGGGCCACGGCAGAGGGTGGCGCCTCCTCTGGCCATGCCCTCACAGAGCCCTGGCAGTGCTGTGGACTAGAGAGCATTGGTGGAGGGGGCGATGCTGACCACGCCCTTGGTGGAGGGGACGATGCTGACCACTGACCCGGCCTCTGAGTGCTTTTAAATTCTCTTCTGGGTTGCAGGAGCTGTTCCCACAGTGGGGTTTACTGTTTCTGAGCCCACAGACCCTCAGAAGCGAGGTGCGGACGGGCTTGCATGACGGGACCTTGGCATTGGCAGTGCCAGTGCCAGCACGCGCTTTCTTGCTGCTATCTCACCAGCTCGCCCTCCGCCTCATCCCGAGTAGGGGTGTGGACGGCGGGAACGGTGACACTCCCTGAGCGAGCATCAGGCCTGCAGAGACCAGTGCCGTGCTCCAGGCCGCCCGGGACCGAGACCTGCGGCTCCTGTCCGCCCGCTCAGCTCCTGCTCTCCAGACGGACCGCTCCTGTCGTCTTTGGACACCCCAGGAGCGGGCTGCCCCTCCCCTTCCGCAGGCAGGAGCCTGAGGCAGTGGCTGCCCTGCGGGCGGGCCTGGGTCTGGGCGTCCAGGGGTGCCTTCGAGCAGGCAGGCATCCTGACCGTCTCCGCCGCCTGCCGCCCGGCCCTTTGGCAGAGATGTGGCCAGAGGAGACGGCGTCCGGGCACCAGGCAAAGGGTCGCCCACGTGGTGCTCCTCAGGCCTTCACGTGGTGCTCCTCGCACCCTGTGTCAGGTTGACTCTGGTTCCCGTGGTCCTGCCTTCAGGGAGCCAGGGCCCGTCCAGAGCCTGCCCGGGGGCCTCTGTGGGAAAGGACTGCACTCTGCCCCACCTCCTGGGGCTGCCCACTTGTCCCTGGCACTTGAACTCTGGGCTGCTGTGTGTCCAGCCTTGGGGGTGGTCTAGTGCATGTGAGACCCTGTGTGGGTCCTGCCAGGGGCTGCCCTGTGCTGTTGGTGCGTCAGCATCAGCTGCCCCCCCCCCCCCCCCCCGCCCCACCTGATGGCCTGACATAGGGACGGGGCACAGCCACTTCCCACTCCCGGGCCTTAGCAGTCCACTCTGCACACAGGTCTGCCCTGCGAACACACTGCCTCCTGGACTCCTCCTGAGGTGTCTGTGTGTGCCTGCGCCCACCTCCCCCCCTTTCCTCCGTCGGTCCTTTTGGAGCGCCTGGCAGAGCCGGAGCCTGCCTGGAGCAGCAGGCATCTGGAGGAGCTGCCAAGTCAGCCTGCCTTCTCCCTCCGGCCCTGCCCTTTCTCCTCACACGTCTGGCATGTACAGGGGGTGCGGGGGGGCGAGCACAAGGCTTGTTCTTAAATACAAAAAGGGCATAACTAGAGGGAAAATTGTCATTGTTCCAGAATGTTCAAGTCAGGCAATATATTATATGTCAATATTGTTGTCCCAATGATAGCACTGTGCAGCCTTTTTCAGTTTCTTACCAATTCTTCAAAAGAGAAGGAGAAACAAATAGCCCTGAAATCTTAATATTAGGGCTTGAATTGGGTTGTGGGGCTGGGGTCCTCCATCCCTTGCAGACATTTGTGGGGTCAGGAGGCCTTGGCTGGGCAGACAGATGGGGTGGGGCCTGATCTACTAGAGCAGCCTTGTCGATTCTGTGCAAGAATGCTTCAGAAACGCGGCTCAGAAACTGTGAGCTGAGGATTCTTCTCCGTCAGACTCCCCCCGTAGTGCCCTGGCTGTCTGCCCGAGGGGGAGAGGGACCTGGCCGGAGGCCCTGGGAGGCAGAGTCCCGGGTGGGCAGGCCTGGGCCGCCTCCCCTTCCCGCCACCGCCTGGCCGGCGTGGAGACGCAGGGCGTGGAGAGAAGCAGCTGGAATGGAACTTATCGCCAAAAGAACGAGTCCCTTCAGAGACTGAAGCGCAGCGGCCGGTAGGAACCAGGGGGTGAGGTAGGAAAATGTTTGCCAGGAACGGTCCTCAGGTCTCCGCGTGCGCAGCCATGGGGGTGAGCTGGAGAGGAAGGGCGTCTCTGGGAGGGCAGACATTCCGGCTCCCTCATAGCAGAGAGAGGAGGTCTGGCTGTTGCGGAACTGCTGCTTTCACAAGCCGGCCTTGGCTTTTACGCGAATGGAAGCGGAGTGAACTTGGTATGTGACGAGAGAGCAGAGTAAAAGGAAGCAGACCGCTCCTTGCATCCAGCATGGCAGCGGTGCAGAGGCTGGGGATTCTGGGCCCGGAAGCCGCTGTGGAAGCAGGAGTCTGCGGTGAGCATGCTCAGTGGTGCTGGCTCCGGAGCCTCGTTGTGTTCATTCACAACACAGTATTTAAACGCGGAGATTTTCCGATGTATTCAGGAAGACGGACGAGGTGAGAACACATCCGGCATCCAGGAAAACCTGACCTTAGGGGACAGGGTCTGGGGGGGAGCTGGCTGTGGCGGGACGCGGGCAGAGCAGGAAGTCGGGTGCTGACTGCTGAGTTCTGCCTGATCTGGGTATTTCACTACAGTTATTTGTAGTAGAGAGTTTGGGACAAAGAAGCAAGCCTCTTAGATAGACACAGTGTGTGTATAGGAGTAAACTCTTTGGATGGACACAGTGCGTGTACGGGAGCAGCCCCTGAGATGGACACAGTGCGTGTATGGGATCAAGCCCCTGAAATGGACACAGTGTGTGTACAGGATCGAGCCTCTGAGATGGACACAGTGTGTGTACAGGAGCAGCCCCTGAGATGGACACAGTATGTGTACAGGATCAAGCCCCTGAGATGGACACAGTGCGTGTACGGGATCAAGCCCCTGAGATGGACACAGTGTGTGTACAGGATCGAGCCTCTGAGATGGACACAGTGTGTGTACAGGATCAAGCCCCTGAGATGGACACAGTGTGTGTACAGGATCGAGCCTCTGAGATGGACACAGTATGTGTACAGGATCAAGCCCCTGAGATGGACACAGTGTGTGTACGGGATCGAGCCTCTGAGATGGACACAGTGTGTGTACAGGATCGAGCCTCTGAGATGGACACAGTGTGTGTACAGGATCGAGCCTCTGAGATGGACACAGTGTGTGTACGGGAGCAGCCCCTGAGATGGACACAGTGTGTGTACAGGATCGAGCCTCTGAGATGGACACAGTGTGTGTACGGGAGCAGCCCCTGAGATGGACACAGTGTGTGTACAGGAGCAGCCCCTGAGATGGACACAGTGTGTCCCATAGATTTTGGACTATTGTGTTTTCATTGTTGTTTGTTGCTATGATGTTTTTTTTTATTTCTTCTTTAAGCTCTCTGGCAACCCAGTCATTGTTTAATAGCATGCTATTTAGCCTCCAGGTGTTTGATTTTTAAAATTGTTTTTATTGTTGTTGTTTTCTAGTTTTATGCCATAGTGATCTGAGAAGATGATTGATATGATTTCTATCTTCCTGAATTTGAATAGACTTTGCTTGTGTCGCAATATGTGGTCTCTCTTTGAAATTGACCCATGTGCATTTGAGAAGAATGTATATTCTGTGGCTTTGGGGTGGAATGTTCTGAAGATGTCAATTAATTACATCTGATCTAGTGAGTAATTTAGGATTGATGTTTCTTTGCTGATTTTTTGTTTAGAGTATTTGTCCAATGGTGATAGTGGGGTATTAAAGTCTCCTACTATGATTGTATTGCTGTCAATCTCTCCCTTGATATCCTCCAGAAGTTTTTGTTATGTATTTGGGTGCTCCTGCATTGGGTGCATATATGTTTACTAGAGTTATAAATTCTTGTTGAATTGCTCCCTTTAGTATTATGAAGTGGCCTTCCTTATCTCTTATTATGTCCTTCACTTGGAGATCTAATTTTTCAGATTATAAGTATTGCTACCCCAGCTTTTTCCCCCCTCATTTGCCTGAAATACCTTTTCCCATCCTTTCCCCATCAGTCTGTGTGAGTCCTTTTTTCTGAGGTGGGTTTCCTGTAGACAGCAGATATATGGGTCATGGTTTCTTATCCACTCAGCTATCCTATGTCTTTTGATTGGGGCATTTAATCCATTTACATTTAAAGTTATTATTGATAGGTACTACTTGTTTGTTGCCATTTTTATTCTATACCTCTGTGTTCCTTCTTCACTTCCTATTTCTTCTTTTTACAGCAGACCCTTTAGCATTTCTTGCATTGCTGGCTTGGTGGTGATAAACTCCATTAGTCCTTTCTGTCTGTGGAGCTCCTGATTTCACTTTCAGTTTTGATTGATAGCCTTGCTGGGTACAGTATTCTTGGATTCAGACTCTTCCTTTGTATGACTTTGTATATTTCATTCCATTTCTTTCTGGCCTGATGTGTTTCTGTTAAGAAGTTGCTAGTCTGATGGAGGATCCTTTGTAGGTAACTTTCTCTCTCTTTCTGGCCACTTTTAAGATTCTTACTTTGTTGTTGGTATTTGCCAATTTAATTACAATATGCCTTAGTATTGGTCTTTTGGGGTTCATTTTGTTTGGAACTCTGTGAGCTTCTTGGACTTGTGTGAGTTTTTTCTTCCCTATATCAGGAAAGTTTTCTGCCATTTCTTCAAACAGGTTTTCTATTCCTTGCTCAGATTCCTCTCCTTTTGGGCACCCCTGTTATGCAGATATTGTTTTTTGTGTTGTCTCAAAGTTTCCTTAGGCTCTCCTCCTGTTTATTAAGCTTTTTTTTTTTTTTTTTTTTTTTTCCTAGATGCTGCTCTGCTTGGGTATTTTTTCCTTCCTTGTCTTCTAGCTCACTGATGTGATTCTCTACTTCTTCTGGTCTACTGTTATTGCTTTCTATTGAATTCTTTATTCCAGCAATGTAATTTTTCATTTCTTCTTGGTTCTTCATTTCCTCGTGGTTCTTACACATATTGTTGAGTTTGTCTTCCAACCTTTTCAGCGACCTTAAGACCTTTTCTCTGACATATTGCTTGCCTCCATTATGTTTACTTCCTTTTCTGGTGATGTCTCCTTTTCTTTTGTATGCAGCCTGTTTCTTTGTCTCCCTGTGATCTCTCCTCTCTAGGTGTCTGGTTATGTAGCTCTCTCTCTTCTGCATTGACTTAAACGCACGAAATACAACACAACAAGGCACTGAACACAAATGTATTCATGATACTAATAACCCCAAATAAAGGTGACCACCAGAAAAAAGAGAATTAGGGGATAAAAAAAGAGTGCAAAAATGATATTGAGAGAAGGAAAAAAAAAGAAAGAAAAGAAAGAATAAAAGAAAAGGAGATAAAACTATTTATATGGGGGGGGGGGAACCTCCAATAGAACAACACCTAATAAAAAAATTGCAAACAACTACCCTGTTTCCCCGAAAATAAGACAGTGTCTTATATTAATTTTTGCTCCCAAAGATGCGCTAGGTTTTATTTTCAGGGGATGTCTTATTTTTCCATGAAGAAGAATACGGTACACATTTATTGTTAAATGAGAATAAAGGAAATTTATTACCTGTATATGGTACGGTAGTACGGTAGCTGTCAACACAAACCAGACAAACTGTGAATCCTACAGTATCAAGAATTTACTCATTTATTCAATGACAATCATGCCATCATCTTCTGGAACATCATCATAACAATCCAATTCCTGAATTTCCTGGTGAATTTCTTGTGACTCCATTTCTTTCAGAATCAGTGGACCAAATCTCTCATGTTTAGCAATAGCACTGTCTTTAAATGAGTACTTCTTGTCAAGGTAGCCTGCTCGCAGTGCATTTGCAATGCAACTTTCAGTGATTTTCTCCCATGAATTTTTCACCCAAGTCACAACTTGCAGTTTAGGTTTCACAAAGTTTTCATGCTGATTTCTCTCCATTCACACAGCAGTGACGTCAGGACTCCGAGTAACATCACTGGTTGCTAGATGCCAGTCAGGGCAGCCCTAGCGACCAGTTTACGGTAAATTAATTTTCATTCTGAGACAGAGCCTGGGGCCTTATTTTCGGGGGATGCCTTATATTTCACTCAGAAGGAAACCTGTAAGTAGGTCTTATTTTCGGAGGATGTCTTATTTTCGGGGAAACACGGTAATACCCAGAAAAGAATGCAAACTACAGACAACTAATAACAAGTGAGGAGAGGAAAAAGAAAAAAAAGAAAAAAGAGAAACAATCACATAAACAAATAAATCAATCTAATCAAGCAAATTAACAACAATAATAGGACAGAGAGAAAGAAGGGCGAAATAAAACAAAAAACAAAAAGAAACCCACAAAAAATAAACAAGAAAAAAGTGAAGAGAGAAAAAAATTTGAATGGTGAAGAAAGAATAGGAAAGTGTGTATGGACTTGGAGCAGGGGATTGGAAATTAGATACATAAGTAGGATGAATTTTTAATGGGGTAAAGAGAAGGAATAGGGAACATCTAAAGCAGGATCAGGGTAAGAGAAACAGGACAACAAAAGGGGAAAAGTGAGGAGAAGATTGTTGGCATAAAGTTAAAGTTGAGATGCTAAAGGAAAAATGAAAATAGAATATAGAACACAATCCCTAAATAAAATAAAATAAAATAAAATAAAGAGAAAATTAAATGAAACTTTAGCTATAACTGGTTTGGCTTAGTGGATAGAGTCGGCCTGCAGTCTGAAGGGTCCCAAGTTCGATTCTAGTCAATGGCATGTACTTGGTTGTGGCCACATCCTCAGTAGGGGGTTTGCAAGAGGCAGCTCATTGATGTTTCTCTCTCATTGATGTTCCTAACTTTCTATCCCTCTCCCTTCCTCTCTGTAAAAAAAATCAATAAAATATTTTTTAAAAATGAAACTTAAAAAAGGTAAAATAATAGTAGTAATAGTACTGATTAAAATAAAAATATAATAATTAAAAAGCTTAAAATCAAGTGAGAACAAAAGAAAAAAACTTAGTTTCTTAAGTAAAAGATAAAAAATAAAAATGCGCAGTATTGGAGGTCATTCACTCCACTGTTCTGTTTGGCACGTCTGTTTCCTGTCCGGTAAGAGCACAGTATTGAAGTCCCCTGCGTTCCACAGCTCCTCTGTGTCCTAAGCAGCAATCCTGCAAGCATTTCTTTGTTACTCAGCCTGCCTGTGGCTGTATTTACACAAGAGCCAGTTTGTGATCCAACCCCTGGGTGGCAGTGTTTCTGTACTGACATCGGAGGCTACAAGTCCTCTCTAGCCAGTATTTAGAATTTGTTTTCCCTGCTGCACTTAATACTGGTTTGGGGTATGGGCTGCCCCAGAGCTGGTTCTCTGATCTTTCTCCCCGCTCTGATCCCCAGGTTCCACAAAAACAACTTTGCCCTGCAGTCTCTGAGAGTGTTTTTAATTGGCTGGTCCTATGTGCTGGGCTCAGTAATCAAAACCAAGGATTTTTTTTTTTTTTAAAGAGCCAGAATAAGTGCACGAACTTGCGCCTTTTTCGCCCCTGCACTGTGCGTGACTCTGCTCACATCTCTACATGTCTTTCTCTTGGCACAGCCTAGCCAGTTTACTGGTAGAACTTCAGGCTGCCTTTCTGTGCCCAGCCCAGCTATGGGTTGATTTCTAAAATCCCCTTTTGCCAGCAGCCCTGTGGACCCCCTTCCACATTCGCGGACTATGCTGACCCCAATGTCTGCGGGCTTTGTGGGTGCAGACTTCCTCTGAACCTCTAGATCCCGCTGCACGTGTTTCTCCTCCAGCCTGGATCACAGACCTCTCCTTCCTCTGGGTGAAATCTGACCTCTCCGGAAGAAGGCGCAGGGCTCGTCCGAGTCCACGTATTTGCTGCTTAAGACCCGGTGTTCGTGGGTTCTCAGATGGTCCCTGGGTGTTGAGGTTGTGGGGTCCTGGAAGGTATCGATTCTTCCTGATTGAAGGTAAGGCTGGGCTTCCGATCACAGCCTCTCTCTGAGGCAGAGCCGGCCGCCCCGGGAGAGTTCAGCAGCTGTGCAGGCAGGATGGAATTCCTGGGAGCGTCCCCTGAGCAAGTGCACTCAGAGGACTTGAAATCCAGGTGACGGGATTCAGGACTTTGAGATTCCAAGTTCATCCCAGAGTTATGGACCAAGACCATGGGAGAACGCCAGGTGCCAGCGTGATTGATTGGTGGCTGCGGATACCAGTGCCCGTGATTCGGCCAGGTCCTACTGGCTCCTGGGAGAGCCACCGCCCTCCTTCCCTGCACGCCTGTGGATCAGTGTGCCCAGATGGGAGGCCGGCTTCCGGATGCCCTCATGTGGCTGGGCTCCTGGAGCCTCTGAGAGCAGGTGCTGAGATAGCAGACAGACGGAGGTGCAAGTTCCAGAACCTAAACTAGCAGCCCCCTTCCCCCCCTCCCGCCCCCGCCGGAAACAGTGAAAAGGAGCCGAAGGGTGAAGCCCTATGGGCTCTGCTCTGTGCCGCCAGGCCTGCCAGGTCCTGCGGCCAGTGCCCAGGTGTCCGCAGCGGGCAGAGCTCTGAACTCAGGCAAGCCCTCGCGACCACGCCTCCTGTCATGGCAATCAATTCCTTTTTGCCAGTGATTGGCTGGGGCCAGTCCGTATCCTGATCTGGCCAATGAGAAGCGAGGAAAGGAGGGGCTTCTCTTCCAGGAATAGGAAGTGAGATCCCTGGAGGTGAGCACCGGAAGGCAGAAAGCTCAAGGCTAGGCATGATGGGAGGGCAGATGGGAGCTTGGGCTGCAGGGATGTCTGCACCGTTCCCTACAGCCCTCCTGATGGAGAGCCGGAGCTCAGGGCTTCTCCCGCACTCAGCGAGCCTGGCATCCTCACTGCTCACTCGAACACGACTGTATTACGTGGGTGTCTCAGGAATTCAGTCTCATTCCAGTGATGGGTTTGCTGACAAGATAGCACTGAACTGTAATGCAGGCTTAAACTCTCGGAAAAACGTCTGCAATTCTGTCATCTTATGTTTAGCAGAAAAAATAAAATTTATCAAGTTACCAGCTGACTTGATGAACTGAAACGAGGCTAGTTTGTGCTTGAGGTCTTAGCTTGTGAACCTGGAGTTAACCTAACCGTGCAGAGTGCTGAGCCTGCGCACCCTCCCGCCTGGCTGTGCTGGCCGCCGCCCGCCCGGCAGGGAGCGTGGCCCCGCGAGCAGCGGTGCCCTGGGCCGGCGCGGCGGTCAGACTGCAGCCGGTTTTTGTGAGTCACAGGCGGAGTATTTCATTTGGGTACGAAGAGTTCCTGGCTAGGAACTTCAGAGGGACTGTGTAATCTTATTCTGTGAAAGTTCTTTTTCAAACTAAAAAAATTGTGGTTCCATATATGTTAAAGTTTACCTTTGTAACCATTGTTAAGTGGACAGTTCAGTGGCAGTAAGCACATGCACACTGCTGTGCCACCATCGCCACCATCCATCTGCAGAACCGTTTCTTCCTCCCAAACTGAAACTGACCATTAAACACCTTCTCCAAACCCGGCCCTGACCCCACCTCTGCCCTCCGCTGCTGTGGCGGCTCTGGTGCCTCATCAGGGAAGCGCTATCGAAGTCAGGTTTCCAAGCTCAAGACTGCTGACACCTTAGCCTGGCTGGAGGGAGGGGCGTTTGGGGTAACTTGGGAAAGAAATCCACTGGTTGTGATTAAGTGGTTGTTGGCCGCAGAGCTGGTGCCCTGCCCAGGTCTCAGATGCGCAGGGGTAGCTCCTGCTGTCCGCTGCAACACAGCTTTGGCCCAGGGACGCCAGGACAGAATGCTGGCGAGGAAAAGCAATTAGCAAGCCATTTTAATGTTCTCATCCAAGAGAAATTCTATAGGTTGTTTTTGGCAAAGTGGTATGTTGCATTAGGCCCCACAGACTCTGGTGCTCTGTAAGTTAAAGAGGTTTGGGGTCATTGTGGTTTCTTTTTGAATTCTTCTCGTTGGCTTGATGCCGGATTGGCCATGATGTACTAATTTGGGGAAATTGGGGGTGGAGGGGCATTCCTGGTTAGCAGATTCCAACTGTCCAACGTGTCAGCTTCATAGGCTTTCATAATGAAGTTATAGGCCCGGTGCACGAATTTTTGCATGGGTGGGGGCCCTCGGCCTGGCTGGTGATCTGGGCTTACAGGAGAGGGGGCGGCTGGGCCAGGGGAGGGACTGCAGGGGAGGCTGACCCGTCCACACCTGATTGGGGCAATGGCGGGGGTGGGAGGGTGGGAGGCGAGGCTAGCCATGGGAGGTTGGCCGGCTGTGGGAGGTTGGCTGTGGGAGTGCACTGACCAACAGGGGGAAGCTCCTGTGTTGAGTGTTTGCCCCCTGGTGGTCATTGTGCATCATAGCAACTGGTCAACTGGTTGTTTGGTCACTTAGACTTTTATATATATTAGATGATAAAGGGATTGCATTTCTTCCAGGAATTTGAGTCACTTTTGTTAATTGGCATCTTCCACTTAAAATCTCAGTGCAGTTTCTTTTGACTCCATTGAGTGTTTTAAAATTTCAGTTGTTCCTTTTTGGATAATTCTTAAATATGACATTACTTTTATTTGTTACCCATATCCATTAACAATCAGCCGGCTTGAAGGGACAGAGGATGATGTTGAATTTATGTCATTCATCTTTCTCGGGACGGATGTGGTTGTCCCAGTATGCTGGTGTGCTCTGGGTGGCTGTGTCAGCACCTTCCCAGCAGGTGATTCCGTTCCCACCCCCGATGGGTGTCTGTCCTCTTGGGAATAAATAGCTGGGCTGTAGAAAGTGCTGGATTAGGGTTTGCTAAGAGAGCTTCCACAGATCCTATGTGTTCCTGCTCTAGGCCATGAAACCTATTCCCCAGTTTAGTGCTCTATTTACAGTGCCGCCTCACCCCCAGGCGGGAGGTGTGGGTGGATGCTCTCCACGGGCCAATTACTGCTGCGGACGGGGGGCTGGACCTGCCTCGGGCCTCGGGCTGCATCTCCGGAGCAGGCTTGTGTCCAGCATCCTTTGGGGTCTGTCAGCCTGTCCTTCAAGGCATGAAGTGTTCCCCGCACGTCCCTCATGGCCAAGACAGAAGCCAGGGAGCTGTTCCCGGCTCCTCCCTCTCCCCAGCCCCTTCTCACTGACAATGCAACAGCATCCATTCAGCTCCAGACTGACTGGGTCCTCCCTCTCACCTAACCGTCCCCCGCCGGGCCCGGTGTTTCTGCTCAGGACCCTCTGCTGACCGCATCCTGTGCGGGTGCTGCTTGCGAGGTGCAGAGGTGCCCCTGCAGCTGCATGACTTGGCAGAGGTGCTGTTCCTTCACAGGCACTGGGGCCTTTCGCAAGCCTTGGCGCTGGAGCAGCCACGGAATTCAGACGTGGCTGCTGGAAGCCACGAGTGACCCCTTGTCACACCCTCTCTCCAGCTGCTCCTCGCAGCTGCCTCCCCTCCCTCCTGTGACAACTCAATGAGCAGCAGTGCCCAGGAGGTGAGCACGTGGCTGGCTGGTTTCGGGACAGATTTTGCTCTGAGCTTGCACCTGCTTTTTCCAGCCCTGTGACCTCCACACTCTCAGTCGCCAGTGTCCACAGATGGAGGGAGCCTCTTCAGTTGTAACTGTCGGAGGAGGCCAGTTTCTGGGAGTATGAGGAAGCCCGGGGAGGGGGGTGCGGGTGGGACAGACTCACCTGAGCAGAACCCAGAGGCACCAGCTTGGTGAGGCCCTGCCCACGAGCCTGGCGTGGCCTCAGCAGCGTCTTCGCCAAAGGGAGAGCCGTGCCTGGGGGTGTGTAACAGGGGCACCTGCACTTCCTGGTGACTGGCCCCGAGGAAGGATCTAACTCGCTGCTGCTGGTCTGGTGCCGGGCTCCCACTGTGTCCAAATGCCCAGAAAGCCCTTAATAGTTTGTCTTGAGTTTAACAATAATTAAACACATTTTTTTCAATTGTGGTAAATTATATGTAACGTAAAAGTGACCGTTGTAACCATTCGGTTCAAGCAGTGAAACTGTAAAACGTTTCAGTGTTTGTAAGAAACATGCCTCTGATTCATCTTCATAGAAAAGACACAGCATGTGGCAGGTGGTCCCCAAATTCCCCAGAGCACACAGGATGTGGGTGGGGGAGGGGGAGAGCTGTGCACACGCTGGTAGCACATGTTCCAGAAGATTCCCCCAGACCACTGGAGGTGGAGGCGACTAGGAAAGGCCCAGCCAATATTTTCATGGCCCACTCGGAGATAGAAAGACGTAGGTGACCTCACAGGACTCAGCCAATGAGGCGCTGGAGGAGGGTCTAGTATAGGCTGTGTTCCCGCCCCACTGTTCCTGTGCAGTGGGCGCCCGCTGGTGAGTGTCATTAAAAGTGTCGCTGTCGCCATGCTTCTGTTTCCCAGGCATCATTTGAGCTTCAGACAGGCGAGCCATTTCTCACGGTGGCATCAGTTACACCATGCTGTGCAGCCATCACCGTCTCTGTCACCGTACCGTCCACAGGACTGTTCGCCCCTCCACACGGGGGCTGCCTGGGACACCAGCTTCCCGCCGGCCCCAGGCCCGAGGCTCTGCCTCTCGGATCTGAGGGACTAGGACCTCATGTAGATGGGATCGTGCGTTTTTGTCCTGTAGCAATTGGCTTATTTCACTTAACGTGGTGTCTTCAAGGTTCGTCCATGTTGTAGTGTGTCAGGATTCCCTCCCTCCCTTCTTGAGGCTGAAGAGTGTCCCATTGTCTGTATGGACCCCATTCTGGGTGTCCAGTCTTCAGTCCATGCCCAGCACATTCCTGTGGCTGCCAGCTCTTCTCAGGCCCCAGAGAGGACTTGCCTCGGATGGCCGGCCATTCTGGGTTCTGTTTAGAAGAGTTTCCAGGTGCACCCTGAGGAGACGGCCTCTGTCTAAGGGATGGAAGCCTCCCGCCCCCTCTTAGGCATTAAGGTGCACGGGAGGGCATGGCGTGCTGGCCAGGGGGGCCTCGGCGGCTCCCCGTGCGGCTCTCAGATGGCTAATGGATTCAGCTTTGACTTCCTCTGTTTTGAAATCACCGTTTCTGGCCCTTTAGCTTTTGGTTTTCATTCTGCAGAATCTCACATCCTACTTCCCTTTGGATGGTGATGTCCTAAAAGAACCTGGGTCAGACAGCCACCCAATACCTCACACCCAGGAGTGCAGGGCATTCCTGCTTCTCTGCCTTTTTAAGTGGATTTTGAACAAATTTGCATCCACTTGTGTTTGGAAAGGACCGGGTGAGCCGGTCACGCCGCCCAGGAGCGGGAGGCCGAGGGGTGAGGCCTCCTCGGGGTTCTCTGAGGTAATAATGGCTTCCTGTGAGGACGGAGGATTTCTCTCTCACATGGGTTCCATGTCCTGCTGTGACAGCCTGTCCGTTTATGTCCTGCTTTAAACAGTACGTGAGCTCCAGGCGGGTGCTGTGGGTGGGCAGGTCAGGTTTGCAGGATGAAAGGATACCGGGAGGGATGGTGCCCGCTGTGCACACAGTGAGTGCGGATGAGCCTGCAATGTCCCTGTTTCTGGCAGGTTAGGATATCTGAGAAGGCAGCCTGCAGGTGTGGGTGTTGGCCTGGACGAGCCGCCAGCAGCCTCTGCGTGCTGCGGACTGGCAGAGATCTGAAATGTAATTAAAAGTCAATGCCCAGCCCGTGTGCCTCAGTGGTGAGTGTCAACCTATGAGCCAGGAGGTCACGGTTCGATTCCCTGTCAGGGAGCAGGCCTGGGTTGTGGGCTCAGTCCCCAGTGTGGGGTGTGCAGGAGGCAGCTGATCAGTGATTCTCTCTCATCATTGATGCTTTTACCTCTCCTCCCTTCTCTCTAAAATCAATAAAAAAATACATTTTAAAAAATTAATAAAAAATGAGATAAAACAATTGGTTAAATCCATTTAGTAATGCAAAGACTGTGATTTAAAGGAAAAAAACAATCAAACAACCAAAGGGATTTTCTGAAACTCCACGGAGAAGGCCTGTGCGTCTGGGCATGTGTGGAGGAGGAGCTGGGTGGCACCCTGCCTCCGCGTGGCGTGGGGAAGCTACTCAGTTTGGTGGGAGCACAGACCGCTGAGCCGTGTCCCTGGGAGAGCCTCCCCCCAGGTCCCCGGCTCCGAAGCTGCTCTGGTAGACCTTGTTCCGTTGGGAGGGTAATTTTCCGTGTACGCTGCGGGTTTGCTACTGAGAACCTCCAGGTCTGCACCGGGATGAGCTCTGGAATGTCAGTCTGCCCTTCTGGGAAGAGCCGCCTAGAACTGGGGGACACGGGAGCCCCCCTGAAACTCAGAGGGAGTCAAGGAGGCTATCCCTCCCCAACCCCACCACAGCAGGGGCACGGTGGGACAGCGGGGCTCGGGGTAACGCTGCCTCGGGTTTGGTGTGGTTTAAGAGCCCTCCCCTGACGTTTACTTCATATGTCTGCTCAGCAGTTGTTACTGTGTTTCCTTAAAGAATTCTCTTCAAATGACCAGTGTTTTTGCCTCTTTGTTAATAATAGTTTCTTAAAACCAGCAATTCAGAGTTGCACATGGATCTAGTCTGTAATTTTCTGCCTTTTATTTGATGTGCAACATTCCCCTGGGATCTAGAATGTCCCAGGCTGGCTCTCCTCACGGTTCTTAAGGCCACGCTCTCACGCCTGCACTTTCTCCCCAATTCCTTTACATTTGCTTTTATCTCCACTTCCTTTAATGAAGGTGTGGTTTTGTCCCCCTTCTCCCCTTTCCACTCATCTGCCACGTGGAGTAAGGGCTTGTAGTCTTTTTAAAAAATCCAGAGCGATGCCGAAACTGGTTTGGCTCAGTGGATAGAGTGTCGGTCTGCGGACTGAAGGGTCCCAGGTTCGATTCCCGTCAAGGGCATATACCTTGGTTGTGGGCACATCCCCAGTGGGGGTTGTGCAGGAGGCAGCTGGTCGATGTTTCTCTCTCATCGGTGTTTCTAGCTCTCATCCCTCTCCCTTCCTCTCTGTAAAAAATCAATAAAATATATTTAAAAAAATAAAATAAAAAATCCAGAGCGAGAGGAAAGGAGAGGAGAGGAGAGGGAAGGTTTATTTCATGTACTTCTTGCTACATAAGGATAAAAAATTGATTATTCTGCTATAGATTAAAAGTGAGATATTCCTCCTAGGTAGGAAAGAATTAGATAAAGAAAATGAGTAGTAGAACTTTTAAAACAATTTATTCTCACCTCTTCCTCTCCGTTTTTGTGGGAGGCCCAATCTCTTAATTATTTTCAGAGTGTGTTAGCAAGTCAGTCAGCCATGTCGAAATTGTGCTGGGACCCTGAGCTGGGTGGAGCCTCAGTTTCTGTATCTGCAAAATGGGCCTGACAGCTGCATTGTGTGGATCCGAGCTGGGAGCTCGGGTGAGCTGCGGGAGGCACGGTGCCCAGCGTCTCTGAGGCGCTAGTCCTGACCCGCGGCACTGGCACAGGCCAGGAGGGCGTCCCGCCCAGGAGCTGGCAAAGAATAAATAAAGTTCCTCCTGTCCTCAGGTTTGGAGCCATCAGAGCACCTTCATGTTTTAAAAATGCTTTAAA
Source organism: Vespertilio murinus (assembly GCA_963924515.1). NCBI lineage: Eukaryota > Metazoa > Chordata > Mammalia > Chiroptera > Vespertilionidae > Vespertilio > Vespertilio murinus. The sequence goes on from OZ004708.1 coordinate 108,590,858, forward strand.
AATATTTTTATTTATTTTTAGAGAGAGAGGAAGAGGAAGGGAGAGGGAGGGAGAAACATCTATTGGCTGCTTCTATGTGATGCTACTGGGAATCGAGCCCACAACCTGGGCATGTGCTGGACTGGGAGTGGCCCGCACGCAGCCTCCGGTGCACGGGACCGTGCCCAGCCCACGGAGCCAGGCTTAATGCCAGAGATGGGCTCCGTCTGATGGGCTCGGCCAACATTCGGAATCCAGGGAGTTCTTCCTTTGGAGAACCTAGAGCTGCGTTCTTGAGCAGTGAGGCCATTATGGCTTCCTTACCTTGGAAGCCTTTGTAAGCTCCTCCTGGCATGGCTGTGTGCATTTCCCACCCCACAGGCACCGGAGCCTCTGCAGACTGCCTGCCCCTCAGGCCTGAATTCCGGACACGCCGTCGGACGGAGTGTGTTCACACCGGAGCCACGATACTGCTTGCCTGTGTGCACACACGTGTAACATGCACGCTTTGCTGTCCCTATTCCAGCAGAGTTTGCGTTTCCAGGGGTGGCCGGGCTGTGAAGTAGAACAGTAAGATGAGACATCCTTGTTTCTTTCTTCGAGTGACAGAGAGGGGAGAGCTCGGGGGCGTCTCAGCGGGCGAGGGCTCCTTGTGCAGCCTCCTCTTGTCTGTGTGAGACCCTGTCGCTTTAGAAAACAATATGCCTGTGGTGCTTTTTAATCCTGAGGAATTTGCTTTTTATTGCTCTTTCATTAATAATGGATTCCCGGATTAGAAACATGAACATTCTTGACTTAAAAGTGTTTTGCCACCAAGAGGGGACTCGGGTGCCTCTGTTTTCAGAGAACCAAAGTGCAAAGTGGGTATAATTGTAGTGACAGTTTGGGGAACCATGGTTTATGGCACAGATGATAGCTGGTGAGAGGGGCGGTCAAGCCCTCCTCACCACCCCCCCCCGACACCCCCCAGCCTCCCCGTGGGCCCTGAGAGCCTCCCGTGGCAAAGCTTATGGTGCTTCCTGTCCAGGATGATGCCCCCCTGTGACCCCTGCCTGTGACCCCGCCTGTGCAGAGCTGGGAGACCCCTGCAGTGGGGTGCCGCAGTGAATACATATGCACAGGGCAGGGGTATGGGACCTTTGCGGCACCTTTTGCCTTATTCTCCCCCCCCCCCCCAGCTATGACTGGAGGCTCAGACCCTCTCCCCCCACCCTCCCAGCTGACATGTGAGCTGTGAAGCCAGTCTCCTGGCAGAGCCCAGCTGGTGTCTGGGTCCCACCAGATGGATACTTTACTAAATTACCAAGGTTGCACTCCCAGGCCGCAGGTAGATTTTATTCTTTATTAGAGGCCCGGTGCATGAAACTCGTGCACGGGGCGGAGTGTGTGTGTGTGTGTGTGTGTGTGTGTGTGTGTGTATGTGTGTCCTAGCCTAGCCTGCACCCTCTCTGATCTGGGATCCCTCTCACAATGCAGGACTGCTGGCTCCCAACTGCTTGCCTGTGTGCCTTACTGATTGCCCCTAACCACTTCTGCCTGCCAACCTGATCACACCTTAACCCTCCCCTGCCAGCCTGATTGATGCTTAACTGCTCCCTTGCCAGCCTGATTGCCCCTAACTGCACTCCCCTGCAGGCCTGGTCACCCCTAACTGCCCTCCCCTGAAGGCCTGGCCACCCCTAATTGCCCTCCCCTGAAGGCCTGGTCACCCCTACTGCCCTCCCTTGCAGGCCCACTCGTCCCCAACTTCCCTCCGCTGCTGGCCTGGTCACCCCTCATTGCCCTCCCCTGCTGGCGGCCATCTTGTATCCACATGGGGGCAGCCATCTTATGTGTTGGAGTGATGGTCAATTTGCATAATACTCTTTTATTAGATAGGATAAGCTTAATTCTCTTCCTTGGGTTTCCTGTATGTGTGTGGCGTGATTGTGTGTAATTTTTTGGTGTGTGTACCCATGTGTGCTTGTATGCATGCTGTGTTTGTGTGTACAGTGTTCTGGTGAGTGTGTAGCTTTTACTGTGTGAGTGTGTCAGAGTGGAGGTTTATGGGTAAAGGCAGAGCGTGGGGTCACTTTGGGGAGCCTGGTCTCCGGTGGTGCCTCAGCCTGCTCCCGTTTCCCACTCCCTTCCCAATCCCCCTGTGCTGCCGCGGTGCCCCGAGCAGGCCTGTTTGCCAGGGACTTCCATTTCCCGGGACCTGACCAGGCGGAGGAGGAGAGAGGCCAGCCAGTGTCCCTCTGGCAGAGGGCGCGGCCTCGCCCAGCGCCAGGCCCTGCAGGGCTGCCTGGGGACCTTCCCCCCGAGCTGAGCCATCCGCACATGTGGCCCTTCTCTGCCTCACGGATGCTGGGCAGCTTCTCTCCCCTCGCCTGCACTGCCACACTGCCCTGCCATCTTGTATCTACTTGGGGGCAGCCATCTGGATGGGCCCATGTAAACACATAGGCCAGAGTTTGGGGTGCGAGTGCCTGGCCCAGTGAGGAGACCTCTTGGTGCAGCTCGGGAAGCTCCCGGCAACTGTGTGTCCCCGAGACACGAAGGGTGACCGGGCTGCCGCTCACGCTGCCCGCTGCTCAGGTAGCCGCCCTGGGTGCTTCGGGGGCAGAGCAGAGTGACCAGTGCCGCGGCCGGGGAGACCTGACCCGGAGGCTCGGGCACGGCGCCGGGGGCGGGGCCACCAGCAGGTGCCGGTGGGCCTCTGAGCAGTTTCCTTCTCTGTCCCAGGTGCCCCCGGAGGCAGTGTCGCGCGCGCGGCAGGGTGTCCCTCGGCGCCAGGATGGACTGGCCCGTGGCTCCCTAGGGCTGTGAGTGGGGCACTGGGCGACAGTCCCTTTGCCAGCAGGTGCCAGCCCAGCTCTGCTGCGAAGGGCCCTGCGGTGGCGTGGCGCTCACGTGGTGGGTGCCTCTGCGGTTCCCTAAAATCGGGCTGCGTGTACATCATACCCAGTGCCCTGCGGCACCCTTGGGGTCAGGACCCCAGCTCCCCGGAGGGTCGGGACAGGCCATTTGGTATCCAGGTCCTTTACTATGTCCATGTTTGCAAAAAGGCACAGCGCTCCTTCCCTGCGGGGCATGGCCGGAGCAGCTCTAGTTTTGTAAGAAGGCACCAAACTTTTCCGAAGCGGCTGCACCCCTGTGCGTTCCCAGCAGCACTGGCGGCTTCCGGGGGCCCACGTCCCCCAGTGTGGGGTGATGGCAGAGTGTTCAGGGAAGAACTAACTGGCACCTCTTCAGGGACCAGAAAGGACAGAATTCTCCTCGATTCCCAGGAACAGCAGGGGACACCCAGGAGCCGCTGATGCTTAACACGCAGGCTCCGGGCATGCGTGGGGCCTGCAGTTCTCGTGGGAATTTTCAGGGATCTGTTGGGTGGTGATGAACCTGAATTGGTGCTGCACATATTACCATCTGAAGGGAGATCAGATGAGCCCAGACGCAGCAAATGGTGAAAGGTGGGACACGGGACGGAGTCGCCGCGCTGTCTGAGGCCGAGCTTTCCCGGCAGCAGCGATGACCTGCGGGCCGAGGCCGGGCAGCTTGCAGGGTGGACAGGCAGGGCTGCAGGCGGGTAGCTGTCACTCCGGACGCTCCGAGGGCTCTGGGAGCATTGAGCAGAGGAATGCTGTGATCTGGACTGTCATGTTGTAGACACCCTGCCCGTGGTCAGAGCAGAAGTGGCAGAAGAGGGAACGCCACTGCCGGCATGGGCCTTGGCCTCGGCCCCGCTGCTCTGCGCCTTCGCAGGGGTGGGTGGGTGGGTGCCGAGGCATCCGGAGGGCCCCCCTCCCCCCACCTGTGGCCTCGAGGGCTTCTCTTTCCTCATTCGGTTAGGAAGTGTGGCCCAGTGGACTTTCAGAAAGGAGCTTATCCAGCTGGCCGGCCGTGCTGCCTGAGATGCACCTGAGTGTGGAGGTCAGAGACAGGAAGTCGGAGTCCGGTGTGGGAAGGGTGAGTGCTGCTGGCTTTGAAGATGGAGGGTCCGTGTGGGTGCGGCTTCGGAAAGCGGACAGCGGCTCGTAGCTGACGGCAGTCCAGGAACAGGACTTAGTCCTCCAGATGCACAGAAACCAATTCAGACAAGAACCTAGCAAGCCCAGAGCCCGGGGGTTGAGGGGTGGGGAACCACAGCTGTGCTGGCAGTTCCTTGTTGGCTCTGCGAGACCCTGCCCAGGAGCTCCGTGTGCCGGCTTCTTGCCTGGAGGACTGCGCTGACGGGGGTGATGCAGGAGTTTGTGGGAATTTGTCACATGGCAGTGGAAACACACGGAGTGCAGAGAACTACTGAGCACCTGGGAACACATGCAGAATGTTCTGTGTGGAATGAGACCTGGCAGTATGGTAAAGAATAATGAGAAAAAACGTTTGTCCTGCGCACCCTGTGTGTTCAGTGGGTGAGTGTTGTCCCATGCACTCGGAGGTTACCCGTTCATTTCCCAGGCAGAGCACGTGCTTGGGTTGCAGGCTCCATCCCCAGTAGGGAGCGTGCTCAGTTCACGGAGACGCTAAAGCCTTGGCTGTCATCGCAACAGGCTCCTCGGCCTCCTCGCCAGGAGTCACTTCGTCTCAACCACCCACTTCCTTTGGTCATCCACGGGCTGCGGCTCCGGACCCTTAGGTTCTGGCCCGAGATCGCAGCGCTCTCTGCCGCGGCCCCCCTGGGGCTGGCCTCTGTCCCCCCTCCCCCACACCCCCACTCCCGTCCCCCAGTGTGCAGGTGCCTCCTTCCTGAAGCCGGCCCTGTGGGCGTCACCGCCCGCGTCTCCCAGACCCCTCAGTGCTGAGGGGTGGCCTCTCCCAGGAATCACGGATGTCCCACGACGGGAGAGGTCTCACTTTCTCTGCCCCGGTCCATCCGAGGAGCCGCAGTCCGTGGCAGCCAGGCCCTGTGAAGTGTGTTTCTTAGTTAACAGGGATGGAAAGTCAGGACTCTCGGACCCACGGCTGCAGATGGAGGCTGCGTGGCAGGCGTGGACAGCCCGCCCTCGGCCGCCGCCTTCAGAGCTCGGGGTTCCAGGGGCGCTGCGGTGAGCAGGGTGTATGAAAGGAAGCTTTTGTTTTCTGAGTAGAAGGTGGCAACTGTGGCCTTGAAATATTTAGCAGCTGCGCTGTACCAGATGTGTTGTCACCGGCCGGGAAGAGCCGCCCAGCCCTAAGGGCCCGGGTTTGGGGACGGTCCCTGCACCCCGGCTTCAGCTAAGTCCCCGCCGCCTGGGAGCGCTGAGCACGCCGGCTGCTCCCGTGTGGGAGCCCTCTTGGCTCCCTCCCCTGCGCCGCCTCCGCCTGGAGATCTGTCCTGAGTGTGGCCTCTGCCCCGAGCCAGCTGGCCTGCCGTCTGCATGGCTGCTTCCTCCTGCATGTCCCGTGATGGAGTGATGGAGACGCCTTCCCTGGCCCTCAGAGCCGCTCCGCCAGCCTCACACCTCTCCTCCTCCCCGCGGCCCTCCCAGCCCGGAGGCAGGCCTGGCTCTCGCCGGCGTGGCTCGAGGGATGCGTGGCGGGTCCTCCTGCCACCGGGCCCACGGCGCGACCCGTTCTCTTCTGTGGAGAGCGTTCCTTCGCATCACGCGTGGCTTCTGTTGATGCCAGAGGCTGGCTTTTGGTCTGTCTGGTTTTAAACGTGCCTCCCTCCCTGAGCTTCATCATCGCCTTTTAGTTCAAAGCGAGAGACGGGCGGCTTCCTTCAGGGGCATCAGAGCCTCAGGGCGGTGGGTCCCCAGCAGCGGCGCCCGCCAGAGCGCTCCCTGAGCCTGCGCCCTCGGGCCAGCTGTGGTCCTTCAGCACAGACAACGGCAGCCCCGGAGGCCTCTGACCGGAGGCCATCACACAGTGACGTGAGGACATTTAAACACGGAGACATGTCCACAGGGTGACCAGAGCGAGCAGGGGCTGCTGGGAAATGGGCCATGGGCAGCCCCGCGCAGGGAGTCACGGCCTTGTCTAAAGAACTCGGCGGCACAGCCGCTGGCGCATCAGGCACAAAGGCAAACCTAAAGCGAAGAGCGCGGAGCCGAGCAGAAGGCGGGCACCGTCCGTCCAGGAGAAGAAACCTGAACGTGGGTAACAGGCCCCCAGGAGGCTGGCGGGAGGGTCACCGGTTCTGCTCCGATGTCAGTGCTCTGCACCTGGCGTCGCTCCTGCTCCTCAGCGTGGGTGCTGACTCCGCCTGCATGTCAGCGCGGCTACCCCCGCACAGGGACCCCAGCTGCTTTTGGAGAACTTGTGGTGCGGATGGAGGAGCAGAGGCCGCCACAGGCCGATTGTGTCCCCACCAAACTCGAGTCGAAGTCAGGATCTGACTGGACGTGGGTCCTCACAGCAGCAGCAGCAGCAGCTAAAGTGAGGTCAGGAGGCTGGCCCTGTCCAATGTGTCAGCTGTCATCTTTGGAGAGGAGGTTAGGACAGGGACCCCGTGAGGACTCGGGGAGAGGCCTCAGGGGAACCAGCCACCACACAGGTGTCCCGGACAGCAGGCCTCAGGCCCAGGAGGAAGTGCAGTCCTCCTGAGTGCACTGTGTACGGCAGCTCTGCAAAACCGACACAGCCACCACGTAAGAAAACGGGAGAACCCAGGAGAAGTCAGTCACTAAGCCTGGTTGCAGTGAACATTCAGGATGAGAAGCTCGATGCACGAAAATGGTGCAAGAGCAGGCCTTCTTTCCATGGTTGTTGACCCGTGGCCTGCTAATTACACTTTTATTATTATAGATAGACTAGAGGCTCAATGCACGAAATTCATGCACTGTGGGTGGGGGGTGGAGGGTGTCCCTCAGCCCAGCCTGCACCCTCTCCAATCTGGGACCCCTCGAGGGATGTCCGACTGCCTGTTTAGGCCCGATCCCTCTCACAATCCAGGACTGCTGGGTCCTAACTGCTCACCTGCCTGCCTTCCTGATTGCCCCTAACTGCTTCTGCCTACCAGCCCTGATCATCCCCTAACCACTCCCCTGCCAGACTGAGCATATGCCTAACTGCTCCCTGACAGCCTGTTTCCCCCTAACTGCCCTCCCCTGCAGGCCTGGTCACCCATAACTGCCCTCCCCTGCAGGCCTGGTCACCCCTAACTGCCCTCCCCTGCAGGCCTGGTCACCACTAACTGCCCTCCCCTGCAGGCCTTGTTCCCCCCCAACTGCTCTCCCCTGCAGGCCTGGGTCCTACCAAACTGCCCTTTCTTGCAGGCCTGGTCACCCCTAACTGCCCTCCCCTGCAGGCTTGATCACCCTAACTGCCCTCCCTTGCAGGCCTGGCTCCTCCCAACTGCCCTCCCTGCTGGCCATCTTGTGGTGGCCATCTTGTGTCCACATGGGGGCAGTCACCTTTGACCACATGGGAGCAGCCATCCTGTGTGTTGGAGTGATGGTCAATTTGCATATTATTCTTTTATTAGATGGGACTAGATAGGATAGAGGCCTGGTATATGGGTGGGAGCCAGCTGGTTTGCCCTGAAGGGCATCCCGGATCAGGGTGGGGGTCCCTTGGGGCGTGGGGCAGCCTGGGGGAGGAGCCTGTGGTGGTTTGCAGGCTGGCCATGCCCCCGGGTGACCCAAGTGGAGGCTCTGGTATCTGGGATTTATGTATCTATAGTTGAAACTTTGTAGCCTGGAGTGAAGGCCTGAGCCAGCCGGGGCAGGCGGAAAGCTTGGCTTCCTCCATCTCTGGGGGCAACTCAAGCCCTCTGTTCTCTCCAGCTCTGTGGCTGCTGTAATTTTTGTTGGGATTTATTTATCTTCTATCATTGGTGTGGACGGAGGCCTACCACGTGGTCAGCCCCGCCATTAGCCAGACTGGCTATCCGTCAGGGTAGGAGGGGAAGGGGAGGCAGAGGGGCGGCGGGCGGGGGTCCTGGGCCTCCGGGCTCCAGCAGCAGCTGTCCATTGTGTCCTGCTCCTTGCCCTCCGCTCTCCACTCATGTCATCTGGAAACGCCTTCCCGTACGTCTCAGAGTGGCTCCTTGATGGAGGCGCGGCCCCCCAGCCCGGGACAGCCACCTCACAGTGCACACGGTCCCCCAGCCCTCACAGCCACTGGTGTGCTTTCAGCCTCAGCAGGGGCGAGGGGGCAGGCAGGTGATGGACCTAAACCTACGGGAGTAAATTAAGTCTCGAGGCCAGAGGAGGCCGCCTCGGGGAGGGGCTCCGGGCGCCCTGACGTTTCTCTGCGATGACCTTTCAGAGCGCCAGGTTCGGGAGGTCCAGCCGCCCTCCCTGGGCCCTGTCCCCTTAGGGGCCACCTCGGCCTGCTAGCTGGTGAGCCCTGCAGCCACTGGGTCCCCCTGCAGCCAGCCCGCAGCCCTTGGAGGCCCCAAGAGGGGAGGGAGGAGGGAGGAGAGAGGAGGGGTGGGAGAGGAGGGAGGAGAGAGAAGGGACAGGGGAGGAGGGGCGGGAGACGAGGGGCGGGAAGCCCATTTGTGGAGGGGGTGGGTGCGCCTGTCCCTGAGGCTGGTTTGCCCAGTTGAAGAGGCCCAGGAACAGGGCCCTACCAAACCTGGGCCAGGATGTTTGTTTTGTAACTATTCTTCCACCTTTGCCCTTTGCCCTTTGCCCTTTTCCCTTCGCTCACCCCTTCCTTTGTTCTTGGCCAGCTGCAGGCCACGCTGCCTTTGGAACTGGCTGCCTCCTGGGGCCTGAGTAACAAAAGGGAGAGCTGGTGCCACCCAGCCGGCGGCCGGGAGAGGCGCCGCCCCCCCTCCTGGCGCTGAGCCACCGGGCTAGTTCTGGGCGCCACGCCGCCCTGGGGGGAGGCAAGAGCTTTGCCAGCAGCTCGGGCGGGCGGGCAGCGGAGTTAAGGCAGTAAATGTCTCCTCCTGATTGATCACCTCGGCACGGGGAGACGATGACTCAGTTTAGAAACTATGACTAAAAGAAGTTGATCCACAGGCTGCTCGGACATAACTTAGTGCATGCTATATCTATCCAAGTCATATCCTGGCATTTATTTTTAAAAAGGCTCAAAAGTCTTGCCAAACTGGAAATGGAAGTGTGCTCCGTGTCCAGAAGGACACGCCTGGCAGCGGGACTCCAGCCTCGCTCACGCCGCGCCCGGGCAGGAGGATTTGCCGACACTGCGGTCAGGGGGACGGAGGAGAGCCCCAGCGCCCGTGCTCTGACCGCGGTAGACACTCTGACAGGCGCCGGCGTGGAGGAGAGAACACCGGGTCCCTGGCCCCGGGGCCCGGCTGCACCAGAAGCCGGGGTGCGGAGCAGGCGCCCCTTTGTGGGGCACAGGTCCTCCCTGTCGTTTTCGGGGTGACTGTGTCATGGGTTTCTGCTGGTGCGTGGCCGCAGGCGACATCCGAGATGCCCCAGTGAGGGTGTCACCGCCCGCGTCTGTCTGGACCGATGTCGGCAGAAGCCCCCGTGGGCGGGCAGGTGGCTCTGCTGGGTGGTGGATGGGCTGACCAGACTGACCTGCGGCTGCGGCGTGAGGAGGCTGGCGGGCCCGCACTGCCTGCGGTGCTGTGAGCGCTTCCTCTCTGGCTTCCTCGTGGCTTTGCTCTTCCAGGACTCAGGGTGTCCAGGCAGAGCCCGTGGTGGGGATCCCAGCGGGAGCCAGGATGGAAAGTCGCTGTGGCCAGGCTGCTGGGCTGTCCTCAGAAGAAGGGCTCCCATGGCTTTCAGCTCCACAGGACTGTTAGGAATGGCGGCTCCCAGCAGCAGGGCCCCTGGAGGGGCTGTGGCGGCCTGAGCTCCACGGCCTCGGCCTCAGGTGGCCGTGGACCCCAAGCGAGCAGCACCCCCCCCCCCCCCGGCCTGGGCCTCTGACTGCACAGCTACTGCACTTAACGATGTGACTGAAGTTTGGTTTTATGAGTGGATTTTAATTAATTTAGAAAGAGCCCTGTGTGGCTGGTGGCTACCAGCTTGGCAGGACCTGGAGGCTTTTGCCGTTCAAAGTCTGCCATCTCCCATGGGAGGGTCAGCGGCATGGGATTGGGTGCGGAATGATGAAGTGGCGAGCGGGGTGCCCATCCTGGGCTGGAGAACTGAGAGTTGTTCTCCGTCTCCGGGGCCCTTAGCTGCTAAGACTCCTCCGGTGGTGTCAGACACTTGGTACACAGCTGTTGCTGGTTTCCTGGGGCGGCTGTGCCCTGGGGCCGCCGCCCGTGGTGGCCGTGTGGGTGTTGGGCTGGTTTCCCCGGCCTCTCGGCCGTGACGCCATCCCCTCCAGGATCTCCTCGTGTCCGCCCCCTGTCTGATGGTGTAAGCGGAGTGGGTGCGTGTTGCTAGCTTCCGGTGTACCATCCAGGGGCTCCAGCTCACCCTCTCCTGTCTCCGACACCAGTCCCATTCCTTCAGCCCCCCCGCCAGCCCACGGACCGGGAATGCGTTCTCGGAGGACCCACCGCCAGAGCAGTCACCATCGGAAGCCTGCGGAGGCCTTCCCTGCAAATTGTGGCTGCAGCTGAGTGGGACGGCCCCTGAGGAGTCTGGATCGGCTCTGCTCTGGGATTTGTTCTGGGGAGGCCTGCTCTCTGCTCTCAACCCCTCTCCCCCTCGCCCAAAGGCTCCTGGCCCGCAGTGGGCCTTTACCGCAAGGCCTTTCTCTTTGTGATGGCCCGCAGCCCCACGTGGCCTCGCTTTCACTCGCTGATGACAGGTACTGCGGCGGCTTAGAGCTCTGTGATGCTCACCTCTACTCTATCGTTTACCTGATGATAAGATTGATTCGTGTATGTCAGTATTTTGAAGGAAAACAGTATAAGAAAGAAAACATTATTTGTAATTATGCCACTGGAGATAACTCATGCTTAAAAAATTGGAGTAGTGCTCAGGCCAGTGTAGTTTAATGGTTAGAGCATTGGCCCATGTACCGAAGGGTCAAGGGCACAGACCTGAGTTGCAGGTTTGATCTCCTTCCTGGTTGGGGTGTGTATAGGAGGCAGGCAATCAATGTGTCTCTTTCACATCGATGTTTTTCTCTCTCTCTCTTTCCTCCCTCCCTCCCTCCCTCCCTCCCTCCCTCCATCCCTCCTTCCCTCTCTCCATCCTACCCTCCCTTTCTTCCACTCTCTAAAAATCAATGGGAAAAAAAAATCCCTGGTGAGGATTTAAAAACTGTTTTTAAAATTTGAATATTTACTTCAATTTTCATTTGCGTTCATATGCATATGCTGTTGTTATGTGATATTTTTCTTATATGTATGGACTTTCCACAACCATTGTTCTTAATGTTTGCCTGTTTTATAGTCAGTTGTCTAGTCCCTCAGCCTGTTCTTGACTCCGCACCCTTGACCTTGCGAAAGGAACAGCCCGGCTTTGTGGACCATTCCACTCCTTGGCTGACCCCGTCTGGCACTTGGCAGCCAGGATGTGTGCTGTGTGGCTCTGTCTCATTGCATCCCGACGGCGTGTGGGTTCAGCGTCCCTTATGATGAGGCTCACCTTCCAGCTCCCCTGGGAATGGACCGCTTTAGGAACTATCGGGGGAGACGAAACCATCATGCCTTCCAGACCCACTTCATTCGTGTTCACTCTGTCAGCGTGGAGGAGGGCTCCTGTTTGCTCAGGGGTGATCCTGCCTCTGCCACAGAGCCGTGGCTGCATCGTCCATTGCTCCTGTGTCTACACACATGCTCTTTCATGTGTGATACGTCAGTATGCCGGCGGCTGCACCAGAGCCCGGGGCTGGGGCGTGAACCACATGCTCACATCCTCACAGCGCTGGTGGGTGGCTGAAGCCCGGGTCAGGGTCCAGGCCGGCGGGTGCTCCCGAGGCCTCGCCGGCTGGTGAGGGCTGGCCCCCGTGTCCTCTGCCCGCTTCTGCGTCCAAGTGTCCTGTTATGAGGACACCAGTCACATTGGATTAGCGTCCACCCTGACGGCCTCACTTTCACCCAGTCCCCTGGGAAGGCCCGTGTCGGAGGGGGGCGCTCAGGGGTCCTGGGTGTCGGCCTCGGGGGTTTTCCGGGGACGCGTACAGCTGTGACAGTGATGGACGCAGCCTCTCTGCCCTGGGCATCCTTTCTGGCGTTCCCTGTGAGGAAACCCCGTTTGACCTTCATCCTGTAAGAATCTTTGGACAAGTGCCACAGGCAAAGCGTCTGAGCGGGAGGCAGGGAGGGCAGGCGGACTAGGATTCAGGCCTCCACTTGCCATCCAGGCTGGAGGCCTAGGGAGCCGTGGGGAGCCCTTCCCCAGCTTGTTCTAGGGCTGTGTCCCTGGGCGTGCCTGCTTCCCGCTCGAGGAGGCTGGGAGGGCTGGGGCTTGTCCCAGGCCCGCTCCCTCCTGCCTGCTCCCACTTCTGACCTGTAAGTGCATGGCAGCCCGCCCCAAGAGGTCAGGGTTTGTGGGTATTTTTTCCGGTTTTAAAACTTTATTTGCATATTAAAAACCTGTGTATTCCAGTAATTGAAGTCATTTGAACCAAAGATGTTAGCACTCTGACCACACCGCCCTTACAGCCTGCAGCCAGCCACCTGGGACCAGGCCCCCGCTGCCTTCCCCAGCACAGACCCTTCCTCCCAGGGTGGGGGGGGGGACCCTAACCCTAACCCTAAACCTACAGCTACACCTACACCTACACAAACTCTTCCTCCCGGGGGGGGGGAGTACACCCCTCTGCCTTCCCCAGCACAGACCCTTCCTCCCGGGGGGGGGGGGGACCCTAACCCTAACCCTAACCCTACACCTACACCTACACCTACACAAACTCTTCCTCCTGGGGGGGGGGTACACCCCCTCTGCCTTCCCCTCACAGACCCTTCCTCCCAGGGGACAGGGGGAGACCCACAGGTGTGTGGGCCAGCATTCTGCTGTGGAGGGGGCGGCACAGGCGCTCACATGGACCCTCCCTGGAAGGTGCGTCCTCCCTGCCCTGGTGCAGTGGCCAGGGAGCTGTGCCCCCTCCATCTGGGAATGGGGCCCGCCTTCCTGTGAGGTGGCACCCAGGCGGATGGCACCCAGGCAGGTGGCACCCAGGCAGAGAGCTGTCCAGGGCCTTGAGGGCTGACTTTTTAAGAGAACTGGAATTTGTGGGAGCGCTCTGCTGAGGACTCGGGAAGTGTCGCTGGCTTTAAGTTTGGTCTCTGGAGCGGGTGTGCCTTGTCACGTTGTGCATCGTAGAAAGTGAGGGCAGCAGTCTCCGAGTGGCTTCGGCCTTCGAGTGGCACAGAGGCCAATGATCATCCTTCGTCAAGTCATCAGAGAAGGGTCCACCAGCACGTGCCAGAGGCGAAGGGTGATGGGACCGCTGACAACCAGCGCACACAGACCCTCAGTTCCTCCCACCTCCCAGGACCCCGGGAGCGAGGCTGGCTCATGCTGTGAGCCGGTCTGAAACACGCTCCGACCCGGGGAAACACTGGCCCGGTGCCGGCAGGAGGCTGTGTGGGAGGACTTGCCTCTGGGGCTGACGGAGGGTGAGCCACCCTCACAGGAGGGGGGAGGGCCTGCAGGTCTGAAGGAACAGGGACCTTAGGCCTAGGGATTGGGGGGGCCCTCATGGTCCCCCCCACCAGCTTGTAGAATAAGTGAAGTTATTTAACAGGCACAATTGAAGTGCTACTCTGGCATTTTTCCAGCAACAAAGGACTTTTCAGGTACTGTATGGATTCCATTTGTCAGAGGAAGCTGGAACTGGCTTGGGGCCTGTGACGTTCTAAGCAGGGTGGAAATCTTGTTAAAGCTGGAGGCTTACACAAATGAGGGGTCCCCTCCTAAAGCCTTTCTTCAGCTCCTTTTGATGAGAAAATAATTGATTATCTTTGGGGATAATAATACCTTGAGTTATTGATAGCCCTCTCTCTGAGGAGCTCGGGAACAGTTTGCAATGCGTTCTAATTACAACCCGCACCTCTCTCCTGCGGGAGGCGTGATTGCCCCCAGGCCCTTCCCTCTGCTTTAGGGGGAGAGTGACCTGCCTCCTGTGTGTGCCTGTCACTAGGCCTCACAGCAAAGCTGCTGTGTAACAAGCTCCCGCTCTACGGGATTTGATGGCATCGTTGCTGACTCCTCAGAATTCCTGGAGACGGAGAAAGAACGCCCTCTTAGGGTGATGGCAGTGTCCCCTGGCAGCGCCTAGGACGCATCCTAGAAATCTGTGCACACCGAGGCGGTAACCCCTCCTTCCCGGGTCCTGCTTTTCTTTCCCTGGACGCCAGGCTTTGTCTGACCGGATCCTCCTCTGGTCACAGAGCGTCCATACCTGGGAGCGTTCTTCGCCTGCAGTTCCCGTCCGCCTGGAAGACAGATCACGCTCCCAGGAACGGACACTCTGTGCACAGCTTAGGGCTGAGCATGTGCTGGTGCCGGGAGTCCTGGGACTTCGGGTCGGCTCCCCAGGAAGCGTGGAGGAAGCCGGAGTGTGCATGGTGAGGCTTGGGAGAGCAGAGGGCGGCAGGAGGACAGGACCGGGCCGGTCTAGGAAGTGGCGTGTGTAAACGTGTGAGCTCCACCTGCACACGCCCGGGCACCCTGCCGCCGGGCAGCGTGGCTGGGCGTCACTCCTAGCAAAGGCCTGCGCCCCGGTGTGGCAGCCCTGTCCGCCTCCCGCTGCCCCTCAGCCTGGTCTTCCCGGCGGTAGTTTGGAGCAGCACGGGGCTTCTGTTGTCCTGTGTCAGAGCTCCGTGGCGATGGAGCAGAGGCTCCTGTCCTGTCACTGCTGAGGCGGTTCAGTGTGGACGCTGAGTCTCAGTTTGATAATGCTCTTTGCATCCTTTCTTATATCGCCCCCTCCCACTTTTTCTGTCCTGCCTTTCTGAAAGCTCCCTTGTCCTTTTTGTTCTTCCTGAGACGTTTTGATTTTATCTTCCCCTCTTTCTATTGAGGCTTGTTTTTATTTTGGCATCATATTTTAATTTACAATAGCTCCTTCTCTAATCATTATTTTTCAGTACATTCTGATAATTTTTAATGACTCCAATACCACCTCTAATGTCTCCGAAGACCTAATTTTCTTTCTTTCTTTTGCAATCATCTTGGTTTCCTCTGCAGTCCTTTGTTTTTCTGTCTTGGCACCTCCTTTTCATGTTGGGAGCTTTCTTAGGTGTCTGGTGGTTCTTGTTTAGTTTCTGATTGAAACAATAGCCTAGGACTGGTGAGGCCCATTTGCCCAAAAGGGTGGGTGGACTCCTGTCAAGTTCATTGCGGGGTGGGCACTTCACAAGGTGCACAGGCCTGTTCCAGGGCTGGTCTGTTCCGTTTCACTCTTGGGTGACAGCACACTGTTTTTGCCCCCGCAGGGGTTAGGGGTTAGGGGCTAGGGGTTAGGGATTAGGAGATAGGGGTAGGGGTTAGGGGTAGAGGTTAGAGGTTAGGGGATAGGGGTAGAGGTTAGGGATTAGGAGATAGGGGTAGGGGTTAGGGGTAGAGGTTAGAGGTTAGGGGATAGGGGTAGAGGTTAGGGATTAGGAGATAGGGGTAGGGGTTAGGGGCAGAGGTTAGGGGTTAGGGGATAGGGGTAGGGGTTAGGGATTAGGAGATAGGGGTAGGGGTTAGGGGTAGAGGTTAGAGGTTAGGGGATAGGGGTAGAGGTTAGGGATTAGGAGATAGGGGTAGGGGTTAGGGGCAGAGGTTAGGGGTTAGGGGATAGGGGTAGGGGTTAGGGATTAGGAGATAGGGGTAGGGGTTAGGGGTAGAGGTTAGGGGTTAGGGGATAGGGGTAGGGGTTAGGGATTAGGAGATAGGGGTAGGGGTTAGGGGCAGAGGTTAGGGGTTAGGGGAAGGTAAACAAATGGATCCTGCAGTGACAGGCCTGTGGTGCTCAGGTAGGAAGGTGGTGGGCCTGGCAGATGGGAGTGGTGGTTTCACTGTGGATCCATCTGTGTGTTTGCAGGCCCACTGCCTTCCCCCTCCTTGCTCCGGTGAGCCTGACATCGCTGAGCCCTGAGTCTGTGCGGGTGAGCCTCATGGACCCTTCATGCTGCTTTGTCCTGTGCACACCCAGACGCCGAGGCTGTGGCTCTCCTGCCTGCTGCACTCTGTGCCTGCTGTCTTACCTTCTTCTATACGTTTGTGGAACTTGCTTATCTCCTTAACTTTTCTCTTGCTCTCCGTGTGGTTGTGGGTTTGAGCCTCATTTTATTTCTTTCCTAGTGTTTTGTGGGGCTTTTAGAAAGGAAGAAAAGAGAGAAACGTGGTCAATTCATCATTTTCTCACTACTGGTATACTAATTTGAGAAGCACTGGAAGAGGCTTTTCTGCTGGCTCTTAAAATAAGAAAGTTAACCAGTTACTTTATTAAGGGGATTGGGAAATTCTTTTAAAAGCATTTACATCTCTACTCTTTGATAAGTGCATTGAGAGCACTCCTGTGATTCTACGCATTCCTTCTTGCCAGGTGTTTGAGTTGAATTCTGGTCCACTTAAAAAATAGGCATTAATAACGCGAAGGCGCTGGGAGAGTCTGCGGGCTTTCTGGCAGCTTGTGTACTGACTGGGCGGAGCAGAAGGCTGCGCACCCTCTGCTGCTGGGTGGGCTTACCAGACGATGTCTTCAGAGGTGAGGACACACAGAGAACAGTACACTCACAGTTCACCGTTGCAACTTACCCTGAGATGAAGGGAGAGACGCCCACTAGCGGCCGCACCGAACTCTGTGCTGACAGCGGGAGCTGCCTCAGCCACGCGGTGTGACCACGCCACTGCCTTCAGGGCGGGCCGGGCAGGGACAGGAGTTGTCGGAAGGGGGAACCTTGAGGGTCACACTGACATCTGTCGAGAAAGAACAGTAGCTTCCCTTGGGCGATGCGGCTATTTTAATGAAAATGACGATAAGGAGCAAAGGGTGGCACGATCTTAGATTGCCGTTCCAAATGCATTCCTGTGAGGCCCTTGGGTCAGAAAGCCGTCCGTGCTCCAGACTCAGTTAACTCACCAAGGCCTCTTTTATGCTGTTTTCCAGGAAGAGGAAGAAAGAAGAAAAGGCCAATAAGGTTAAATAAAAAACATAAACTTACTCATTTAGAATTATCACAGGGAAAACGAAATTCCTCCATAGCTCTGTTTTGGTTATCACTGCGCAATGAACACTCCACAACTTAGATCATTATTATTGTGTCGTCTTCCCCCGACTTCCCCAGTTCTTTGGGTGAACGGTGTTGCTTCTGGGCTTCTTGTGTGGCTGTGCAAAGATGTTGGCTGGGGCTGCAGGTTCATCCGAAGGTTGGACTGGGCTGGACACACAGAGTGCACTGGCAAGGCTGGTGGTGGATGCTGACTGCTGGCTCAGAGCCCAGGTCCCTCCACCTGAGAATCCATATGTGGCCCCTGCAGGTGGCTTGGCCTCACAGAATTGCGGTTGGATTCCCAGAAAGACTATCCCTAGAATGAGAGTTCTGAGGATGGAATGTGGAATCTGACCAGTGGGCTCCATTGAGAACTGGTGCAGGGCCACTTCATATGTTCCATGGGTCAGACCAATCCCAGGGCTCCACTGGCAAGGGACACAGACCCTGGCTCTTGCGGAGACTGTCAGTATTTTGGAAGAGCGTGTGCAATTGCAGCCTTCTTTGTCATTGTAACTCATCACAAGACCTTAAAGGGAAAGTGAATATAAAATCCCTTTGCAATAGGCACCCACACTCTGAATGTTTTAGCTCCTGAACACAGTCTTCCAATCTGCAAGTTGACTGATTGATTCATTCAACAAACATTAGTACATGTTGTGTGCTGCTTTAGGGCCAGAA
The DNA here is from genome assembly GCA_963924515.1 of Vespertilio murinus. NCBI lineage: Eukaryota > Metazoa > Chordata > Mammalia > Chiroptera > Vespertilionidae > Vespertilio > Vespertilio murinus. The sequence continues at coordinate 108,608,457 of OZ004708.1, forward strand.
AATGCTGTGATGGAGGAACCATAGAGAAAGTGAAAAACACAGATAATTGGCTGAAGACAACACAAAGGGACGTCGTACGTACAGATGGCGGCTACACACACGAAGGGAGCCCAGGGTGTGAGCAGAAACGGAGATACTACAGAGAGACGCGGAGGCAGAGTCCTCCAGTCCTGCCTTTCGTCCTCGGAGGACAGGGCAGCCTCCCCTGGGCTGTGCGAACGCCGGGGGCTTCTGTGGCCAGGAGCCCCCGAGCCTGGATGTCTGTGCCTCTCTGAAAGAGGCAATTCCTTTTTATCCTCGCCAAGGACATGTGGATTGGTTTTGTGAGAATCATTGATCGGTTGCCTCCCTGACTGGGGATCGAACCCGCAGGCAGCTTGGGCATATGCCCTGACTGGGAAAAGAACCAACAACCTTTTGGTGTACAGGACAACGCTTCAGCCAACTGAGCCCGGGCCAGAGCGGGAGAGTGCTTTGACTGAGGTGTAGACCAGTACCATTTTAGCATTGGTATTAACATTTTTTTGCAATTGTACTTTTACTTAACATGAACTCTTGCTAACAGCCTTCTGGAAGCTGAAGGATGATCGCGCCTAGAGTCGCCTTGCCCCTGTGAGTGTCCTTAGAGTAAGTGTTCTCCAGGTTGTGCGAGTGTTGTCCACATTCGCTCAGCTCTCCTTACGGTCAGTTCCAAAGCCGGACGCGGCCACGGGCAGGCGCTTGCAGTGGTGCAGTCAGGTTTGTGAAAACAGTGGGACTTTTTTCCTTTTGTCACTTGCTCATCCAGCCCTTAGTATTTTAGTTAACACTGAACAGTTACTTTTGCTCCTGAGTTGCTTTCAACATCACAGGTGTAGACAGTTTGTGTGACCACCGACAAAGTCAGGGCGCAGCTGGTCCCGCAGCCCCTGGCTTCTGGGGGAGCCGTGCAAGGCGCCTCCTCCACCCATAAGCCCTGGCAGCCACTGGTCTGTTCTCTGGCCTGTTTTCCGTCTTTTCGAGGATGCCATGCCGTTTTGGGTTTCTTTGGATGTATACCCAGACGTGGGATCGCTGGGTCACAGGCAGTTCCATTTGTAATTTGTAGAGGAGCCTCCGTACTGCGTTCCGCAGTGGCTGCACCAGGCTGAACTCCCACCAGCAGTGCCCAGTCCCTTCTCTCCACGGCCGCGCCAGCACTGCTGTTTGTCGGTTTGTTGGACCGTTCTGACAGGTGTGAGGTGATGCCTCATTGTGGTTTTAAGTTGCATCTCTGATGGTGAGTGATGCTGAGCATGTTTCATATGTCTCCTGGCATCTGTGTGTCCTCTTTGGAGAGGTGTCTGTTCAGGCCTCTACCCATTTTTAAATTGGATTGTGTGTCTTTTGGTGTTGAGTTGTGTAGGTTCTTTATAAATTTTGGATGTTAACTCCTACTTGGATGTATCATTGGCAAATATGTTCTCCTATACAGTTAGTTGTCTTTCCATATACATACCATTGTGTTCACTGCAGCATTATTTACAATATCCAAGATCCAAGATGTGGAAACAATCCAAGTGTCCATTAATTAAGTTGGTCAGAGAAAGACAAATGCCATATGATTTCACTAATATGTGGTATCTGAAGAACAGCAGGAACAAGTAAACAAAATTGAAACAAACTTAATTATACAGAGAACTGACTGATGGTTGTTAGAGGGGAGGGGTGCTGGAGGGCTGGGTGAGAAAGGTAAAGGGAGTAGGAAGCACACATTGACAATTACAAAAGTCTTAGGCATGTACAGTACCGCATAGGAAATACCTGTACTAATAAAAGCCTAGGTGGTCATTGCGTGCGATGTCGTCACAGATGGCTGCCACAAAGATGGCCTCCACGAGATGGTCATGCCCACAGTGGAGGTGGGACCTGGGCGCCGCTCCATGTGGTGAGGCCTGGGGGCCCATGGCTCCATGCGGCAGGGAGGTGGCTGGTCCCGGTGGAGTAGGTGGGTCGCAGCAGGGGAGGGCAGTTGGGGACAACTGGGCCGGCAGGGGAGCAGTTAGACATTCATTAAGCCGGCAGAGGAGCGGTTAGGGGGCTATCAGGCTGGCAGGGATAGGGCCTAAACAGGCAGTAGGATATCCCCTGCAGGTCCCATATTGGAGAAGGTGCAGGCTGGGCTGAGGGACAAACTCTCCACTCCCTGTGCATGAATTTTGTGCTCTAGGCCTCTAGTCTCTCTCTCTCTCTCTCTCTCTCTCTCTCAAATATGCAAATTTTCTTCATGGGAGTTTGACCAGGAAACTGATGGCTTGCTATGAGATGTGCTGACCACCAGGGGGCAGCACGGAACTAAGGAAGGCACCAGCTGGCACAGCTGGAAGTCCCCAATTGGCCCTGATCACCAGCCAGGCCTAGGGACACTACCCATGCACAAGTTTTGTGCACCGAGCCTCTAGTAGTTAATAATCCTATATAATAAAAGCCTAATATGCTAAGTGTCTGGTCATCTGGTCAGCTGTTCAACCAAAGTATATTATGCTAATGATATGCTAAGACTGCTCAACCACTCACTATGACGTGCACTGACCACCAGGGGGCAGACAGTTGACCCAACTCTATGACATCCACTGACCACCAGGGATGCTCCTACTGGTAGGTTAGCTTGCTACTGGGGTCTGACTGATCCGGACTGAACAAGACAGGCTGGACACACCCTGAAGCCCTCCTACGGTTCCTCCCCAGGTGACCAACTTCCTGAATCCTTCCCTGGTGCTGATCATGCACTGGTGGGGTCCCTCGGCCTGACCTTTGCCCTCTCACAATCTGGGACCCCTTGGGGGATGTCAGAGCCGGTTTCAGCTCGATTTTGCAGGCCCAGCCACGAGACTCCACTGGTGAGTGAATTTGTGCACCAGGCCTCTTGTCTACACTAATAAAAGAGAAAAATGCAAATTGACCATACCTTCACAATATCCACCAGCCAATCAGGAGTGAGCATGCAAATTAAGCCAACAAAGGTGGCAGGGCAATGAACGGCTAGGGGGTGGGGCCGGATGCTTGTGTCATTGCCATGGCTACAAGATAGGCATTTCACACCGCCCCAGCAGCTCCATGCCTCTGGGTGGAGTGGGAAGAGGAAAGGTGGCTGCAGGTCAGAGCAAAGGCAGAAAGGTGGCTCTGAAAGGGCAGGACGGGGCTAACTCCTGATCCTCCACTTTGTCTTTGTGTAACTGGACCCGATTTTTCACCCATCCAATCGGGGTCAGCCAAAGCAGTGACATCACCACCCCTATAAAACCCTTTGATCTGTTGAAGCCTGCTCTCCCACCACACCACTGTCGGTGTAAGTAGGACAGAGCTCGGGCTGCCCACATAAATGGCTCTTTTTGCTATTGCATTGGACTTGGCTCCCTGGTGGTCTTTGGGGATCACGAAATCTGGGCGTAACAGCACCAGGTTGGAGGGAAGGTGGTGCTGGCAGCCAGGGGAAGGAGGGCCCATTCACACACGAATCTTCAGGCATCGGCCTCTAGTATGTAATAAACATGTACGGTGCCAGGTGGGTACTGGAAATATCAGGGGAACACTTCGTAAAGTACATGATTGTCTAAGCACGATGCTATATACCCGAAACTAATACAAAAACCCCCATATCCATGTTTGGAAAAAAAAGTCATGTTGTAGAATCATAAAACATTTAACTTCTGAGTCCCCGTAACACCTTGCTCCAGTTATCAGTAGTTCATTCCTTGTTGTTACTGAACGGTAGTCCATTGTATGGATGAACCGCAACTTACTTGCCATTTACCTGTTGAAGGGCCCTGGTTATTTCTAGTTTTTGACAATCACCAATAGAGCTGCTTTCATATGAGTGTCCTGGTTTTGTGAGAACGTTAAGTTCACTCCTTGAGGGCAGACACCAAGAGGGTGGCTTTGTCACATGGTAAGTGTGTGTCAACTTTGTGAGAAGCTGCCGAGCTGTGTGCCTGCCTGCTTTCCAACCAGCTGGCGCTGCTGGCGGCCTGGGCAAACGCTTCCCTTCCTGTGGCCAGCATAGGTGTGCTGGCGCTCGGACTTCTGGGCGGACACTGTTTCTTTGAGTGCTTTCACGTTCTGTTCCATACCCGCTGACCCCCTGTTTTTACTGAGAAATCTGTAGCCATCACAATAGTTTTTCCTCCGTATTTAATTTCTTTTTCTGGGATTGCTGTTGAGATTTTTCCTTTTTGTTGTTGTCTTAGTTTGTTAGTGATTGGATTGTTATATGTTTGGGTATAGATTTCTTTGGGTTTATCTTTTTAGGGTTTCCGGAGTTTTTTTATTTTGTGAGTTGATATTTCTTGCCGCATTTAGGAAGTTCATTTCTTCACTTCTTCCCTCCTCTCCTTCTGGGGCTGGTGATATAAATATAACTTAATTTTGTCCCACAGGTCTGTAAGAGTCCATTTTTTCCAACCTTTTTTCAGATTCTATAATTTCTGTTGACATCTCTCATTTCCATATTACTCTCCTAGCCCATTCTCTGAAGTTTTCCTTCCATATATTGTTTTCATTCTACAGGGTTTTTTTTTGTTTTTTTTGTGTGTGTTTTTTTACTGCCAATTCTTTGGTATAAAAATTGCGTCTTTCTGTTGGTTTCCAACGTGCTTATCCTTACTGGCTGGAGCCTTTCTGTCAGGTAATTTCAACATCTGTACCATCTTGTGTGCAATGCCTGCTGATTGCATGCTGGCTCTCTGTGTTGAGTGGTTTGGTACCTGCCGTGGAGATGTAACGTATTCTATCTTGCCTGACTCTCTGAGTGCTGTCAGCCTCCGTGGGAGTGTAGACACTGCGCCAGCAACTGGCTGATCCGCTGGGGTTCGGGCTGCAGGGTCTGTGGTCCCAGCGTGCTCTCGGGGTCTGTCCCGAGTGGACTGTGTGGTGCTGTTTTTCAGTTCTATTCTCAACATCTGTTTGGGGTCAGATGCACACATGCACAGCTCCTGGGTGGTCTCAGGAGTTTATAAACAACTTGAAGGGATCACTTTTCCACATTTCTCCTTCCTCTTGACCTCCCCTGTACTTCTTGGTGTCTCGAGGCTCTGTTTTCAATCTCTTGGCACAAACCTTGGCCTCAGTTCCCTGTTGTACTACAGCCTGTCCTCCCTCCGCTGTGCCGGGCGGGCTGAGCAGCTGGAGGACAGGAAGAGAAAAAGGCACCATGTTTCACGGCCACTTGGGAGCCCAGCCCCTCCGATGGCAGCGGGAGGCTCCCTGAGAACCGGTGCCGGGCTGGCGGTAAGAGGAGGAAATGGTGACTGAAGGACTGGCTGCTCCCCGTCTTCCAGAGGGAAAGGTGTTTGTTTTTATCTGTCCACGGGGAGCTGGCAGGCTCCTCCTGCGGCTCTCTCTGTGCTCATGGCCACGTGGAGCTTCGTGCTGTGTTGACCCAGGTCTGGGGTCACGGCCGGGGTCACTCAGTGGGAGAGGTGGGCAGGATCCCACTCCATCTTCTGTTCAGAACCACGGTGCTTACGTTGTCTGATGATACTGGGTAGCTTGCAGTTTGGTCTGTTTTTTATTTTGTGTTAAAGCACAGTGACACCAATCCCGCTTTAGGGGGGATTTGCAGGTTTCGGGGTTCCCTCCATATCCGTAGGCCGAACCTCTGCACACAGGGCTCAGGCTGCCCCCGGTGCTCCCCCACGCAGCCGCGGGGGCGTCCACACCTGCGCGCGGCAGCCAGCAGCCGCAGCAGCTCATCAGCCTTTGAAAGGTGGTCGTGGGCTCAGTCACCAGACTCAATCTTCTCTGACTTTATTCACTCAGACATCAGTCCCTGCATGCCCAGTTGCTCCCTCTCGCAGTGAAGCTCTGGGCGGCTGCGAGCCCACGGGGAGGGTCGGGGAGCACAGCCCCTGGCTCCCCGGCGCCCTGAGCTGAGCGAGGCCCCTCGACGGACACCGCGAGGCGGTGACAGGAGGCTCAGGAAGCTGTGTTTTCATGTGTTGCTAAACTGGAGAGCAGTCTACGGCTGCTCCTCTAAATATACTCTGTCTGGGGTCCGTATCTTGAAACATTACCATGCCTGGTCTAACGTTTTAGGAAGGAGAGACGCCTAATGAGCAGAAGGCCGTCTGAGTGCTTAGGCAAGCTGCTTAGGAAATGGCTTCTGACTGCTTTGTGGTCTTAGAAACATGAAACGATGCTTCACCCTCCCTCTACTCCTGCAGAGTCAGCATGCTGCCATCCTGGTTGGTAAGGAGGAGGGAAGTTAGGGTGACTAAAGTCTCATTGTTTTTTCCTCAGTGAAAGAAGCAGCTTCACCAGTGAGCCATTGGATGTCGAAAGCCTCTGGCTGGGACTGTTTTGGTAACGGAGGCCTGTCGCTGTGGGGGACGTGCTGGTGGGAAGTGTGCGGCTCCCGCTTTCTTCGCGAGGCGGGCTCGGAGCTGGGAGTGCCACGAGGCTCTCCCTGTGTTGTCCCGGAAAGAGCTGGTGCAGAGCTCTGAAGCCTCTCACTGCATGTAGAATTACTGTGAAAAATGGAGTGAAGAAATCCTACCTTAGCTCTTTCTTTGGGGATTTTTGTAAATCACCGAGAGCCGAGTCCCAGATGTGGCTGTTGGGGAGAGAGTTTTGCACAGGAACCCGGGGACGGGGAATGATTGACCGTTTAATCACCCCTCTGAGAAAGCCACGCACAAGACCTGGTCTGCCCGAGCCTTCGTCCTCTCTCCGAGCAGACAGAAGTGGAGGCCGTGGGCTGGGGAACATCTGTAGAAATAAACGGTGCATTGGGATTTACCAGGGTCTGATTCACAGTTGCTTCTCCTGGGCTCAGTTCCAGTGAAGACGATCCGCCTCTGAAACACGTTGTCTGCAGTGAGTGTGTCTTGAGCGCAGCGGGCCCTGTGGGTGCGGAGGCAGTGGGTGCCGGTGGGCCCTGGGTTCGGAGACAGCGGGTGCAGCCTGCTGAGTGGCGGCGTGGGAGTGCCTGCCCAGGAGGACACAGGCCCGCTGGCCTCGGGCGGCTTCCCCAGCAGCTGTGTGCATCCCACACGCTCTCGTCTGTGGCAGTGGTTCCCTGCCAGCTTTGGCACCAGCATCCTAACACGTCCAAGGTGTAAGTTTCTGTGACCAGACGGGAGGGCCCCTTTGGTGTGGGCACTGGCATCGCTCCATCCCCCCTCTCCCCCCAACCCCACCCTTCTCCTCTGCTGTCTGTGTCCAGGTCCGCCCTCCCAGGAGTGAGTTTGTTGAATCAGTGGAATGTAGGTTTTCTCTGCAGTAAGAACCAGGCCTTGTTCTGGCCCAAACACGGACGAGTGTGTCAGAAGCCGGAGGGCTGCTCCCGGGCACCGTCTGACGCCCTGACACGAGTCCTGGGCCTTCCAGGCTGAGTTGAAATCTGGAGGCACGGAGAAGGGGGTTAGTCACACCCAGGTACCGATGGTGCCAGGGGAACTGAGGTGCGCCTCCTGCCCGGCAGGGCTTGACAAGGGTGAGACTGGCCGGGTCTGGATCTAGCCCAATGGGGGGTGGGTGGCCAGGTCTGGGTCTCATGAGGTGCATGTAGGTGGGCGGGGACTTGACTCTGGGTCCCGTGGGGCCCCCCAGACTCTGACAGGAGGAAGGTTTTCATATACATTTTACTAATTTTCTTTCATCTCTGATACTTCTATTAAAGAGAAAGGGCAAATAGCAATATTAAATTATTTCTTCTAATTAATTTCCTTTTAATGTGCACAAATTTCGTGCACCCAGTCACTAGTATTTTAATAAGAAATTTTAGGAGAAGTTGACCAATTTCTGGAAAAAAACCACTTGGGGTTTCGGTAGGGATTGTGTTCAAGTAGTGGAGAACGTGGGCGCACTGCCCCCTTCCCGCACCCCCCTTCCTGCACCACCCCTTCCGCACCCCGCTTCCCATCCTTCCCGCATCCTCCCTCCCTATCCTCCTTCCTGCACTGCCCCTTCTGCAAGCCCACTTCCCACACCCCCTTCCCGCACCCCCCTTCCCACATCCCCCTTCCTGCACCCCACTTCCAGCATCCTCCTTCCTGCACCGCCCCTTCCTGCACCCCCCTTCCCACACCGCACCTCCCAGCAGGCTGGAGCCTGGTGCCTTCCCCCTGGTGGTTGCACTGTCTGTCAACCAACTGTCGACAAGTTTTCACCTTGCAGTTTTGTACTTTTCTTTGGGTGAAATTTATGCCTAAGTACTTCATTCTTTTGATACTAATATACCGTAAACACATTTTTTTCTTAAATTTATGTTTAGATTGCTCATTGTAGGTGTCTAGAAAAATAATGGCTTTTTGTATGTTCGTTTTTGTGTTTGTATTTTACATGTTGATCATCACCACCACACTCACAGGGGGTGAAACAGCTCCCTCCTAAACCGGCTTTTCTTCCTGACGCCTCCCGCCCTCCCTGAGCCCCCTCGTGGGGGGCTGCCCGGCCTGAGAGGCAGGAGTGACTCACTCGCCCCAGCCTGCTCCTCTCGCAGCAGCGGGAGGAGGGCTGGCTCCTGGTTGCAGGTCTTTGTGAGTTCCTAGGAAGCTCCCTGAGGGGAGGGCCCTGACCCTGACTCCTTCCTGAGGGGTCCCCTGTGCCCTCCTGGAAGCAGGAGCCTCGGCTTGGCTCGCTCCCCGAGACAGGCCTGCTCCGGCAGACAGCACCGGGCCTGCCTGGCCACACGCCCGGGGCTCCTGTCCAGCTTCCTGTGTGCCGCCCGGAGCTGGAGCCGGAGCTGCGCACAGCTGCTGTCGTTCACTGTCCGTGGTAGCCAGAGTCTCCGAGGACTTCAGCCAGGCCTGTGTGGTGAGGGGAGATGTTCTGTGTGCTCAGCACTGAGTCACTCCTGCCTCGCCGGCCGGGCAGCCCCCACCCCGTCTCCTCCTGAGTCACCCGGTTCTCACTGACTGCCCTGCTGGGGTGCCCGCACGGGCCGACCTGGCCCCGCACTCACCCCGACCTTAACCCTGCACTCACCTGACCTGGCCCCACACTCACCTTGACCTGGCCCCCAGGCTCAGATCTCTGCCCCGTTGGCCTTCCCACCATCTCTCTTCCCTCTGGGCTGTGTGCGCAGCGCTGTGCTGGGAGGCAGGCCCTGCCCTTACCCAGGCCCCACCCCGGGGAGGCATGCACCGGCCACGCAGCCTTGCTGTGCTCACGGTGGAGCGGCTGACCAAGCACAGCCGCCCCCTCCTATCTGCTGGCTCCTCTCCAAAGGTGCCAGGCTGTCTTGCTGTTGCTGTGCAGGGGGTTGGAGGTGGGCATCCTTCCGTGGGGGCAGGTGGCCCAGGCCACCCACCGAGTGCCCCCCCTGTGCCCTGGGTCTCCCTGGTCTCCTGCCTCATCCGTGGCCCTCAAGTCCTCAGGCGAGTCCGCCCGGCCCCTCCGGCAGTCCTGGGGGTGGGCAGGGCAGCGCAGCACAGTGTCCGGAGGGGAAGGTGGCGGCGGCTCCAGGCCGGCCAGCTGCTGCCGGGGGTCCGGGCCGCGGGTCCTTGCTTGTGGAGAAGCTCCTGGCGTGCAGAGTCCTGAGGGGTCCATTCTATCCAGGGAAGCAGGGATAGAAGTCCTAACACCCCCTCCAGCCAGTCAGCGACGTGCAGGGGCTGGCCGTCAGTGCGCCCGTGGGTGTGAAAGCGGTCCGGAAAGCCGCCTCTGAGGGGCGGTGCCAGGGGCTGGATGGGCATCTCTGTCCCGGCCCAGAAAGGAGCACCCTCGGGAGGATGTGCCCGCTGCACTGGGGACCAGGAGCCTGGGATGGCTCTGTCCCTGGGAGCCCGGGGCCTGCAGACCCAGCCGCTGGCCTGGCCCTCTGGATGACAGTGCTGGAAGGTCAGAGCTGACTCACGGTCCGGGCAGCACGGCCTGGTTCTCGGTCTCCGACTCCGGGGCTTCAGGCAGAGAAATGGGGTTCCGTAGGTGACGGGGCGGCGAGCGGTGCAGCCCCGGTCGTTCCCCTGCGGAGACGCGGGCACAGGGTGAGGCACGGGCCGCAGGCTCCTGTGTCCTCAGCTGCTCCTGGGGCCGTGGAAACGCAGAGGCTGGAGAGGAGACATGTGCGGGAGTTGGGAAACGTGGCCATTCCTCATCCACGCCAAGGACGGCGGTGGCTGTGGGATGTCCACAAAGCCGGGACGGCCTAATGTTTGGTAAGCGGGAGGACGACGAGGCAGCCTCTCAGTACCGCTGTCTGTCTGAAAGTAGCAGTGTTTGTGAGGCGCAGGCCACGGCGGAGGGGCTGGCCAGGGCGGGACTCAGGGCCTTGAACACTGGCCCGGCCACTGTGAGTCGACTTGGAGAGCAGGGAGGCAGCTCACACCTGCCGGTGTGCTGAGGACCAGCTCTCACATGAACATGAGCCCAGGTGGACCCTGCAGACCCATGTTCACATCCACCCCACACCCCTGCAGATCTATGTTCACACCCATGCCCACCCCCTGCAGACCCATGTTCACATTCATGCCCACCCCCTGCAGATCTATGTTCATACCCATGCCCACCCCCTGCAGATCCATGTTCACACCCATGCCCACGCCCCTGCAGATCTATGTTCACACCCATGCCCACACCCCTGCAGATCCATGTTCACACCCATGCCCACCCCCTACAGATCCATGTTCACATCCATCTCACATCCCTGCAGATCCATGTTCACATCCACCCCACACCCCTGCAGATCCATGTTTACATCCACCCCACACCCCTGCAGATCTATGTTCACACCCATGCCCACCCCCTGCAGATCCATGTTCACATTCATGCCCACCCCCTGCAAACCAATGTTCATATCCATCCCACACCCCTGCAGACCAATGTTCATATCCATCCCAAGCCCCTGCAGATCCATGTTCACATCCATGCCCACACCCCTGCAGATCCATGTTCACACCCATGCCCACCCCCTGCAGATCCATGTTCACATCCATGCCCATGCCACTGCAGATCCATGTTCACATTCATGCCCATGCCACTGCAGATCCATGTTCACATCCATCTCATACCCCTGCAGATCCATGTTCACACCCATGCCCACCCCCTGCAGACCCATGTTCACATCCATCCCACCCCCTGCAGATCTATGTTCACACCCATGCCCACCCCCTGCAGACCCATGTTCACACCCATGCCCACCCCCTGTAGATCCATGTTCACATCCATCCCACCCCCTGCAGATCTATGTTCACACCCATGCCCACCCCCTGCAGATCCATGTTCACATTCATGCCCATGCCACTGCAGATAAATGTTCACATTCATGCCCATGCCCCTGCAGATCCATGTTCACATCCATCTCATACCCCTGCAGATCCATGTTCACACCCATGCCCACCCCCTGCAGACCAATGTTCATATCCATCCCACCCCCTGCAGATCCATGTTCACATTCATGCCCATGCCCCTGCAGATCCATGTTCACATCCATGCCCACACCCCTGCAGATCCATGTTCACACCCATGCCCACCCCCTGCAGACCAATGTTCATATCCATCCCACCCCCTGCAGATCCATGTTCATATCCATCCCACCCCCTGCAGATCCATGTTCATATCCATCCCACCCCCTGCAGATCCATGTTCACATTCATGCCCACCCCCTGCAGACCCATGTTCACATCCATCCCACCCCCTGCAGATCTATGTTCACACCCATGCTCACGCCCCTGCAGATCCATGTTCACACCCATGCCCACCCCCTGCAGATCCATGTTCACACCCATGCCCACCCCCTGCAGATCCATGTTCACATCCATTCCACGCCCCTGCAGATCTATGTTCACATCCATGGCCACGCCCCTGCAGAGCTATGTTCACACCCATGACCACGCCCCTGCAGATCTATGTTCACATCCATCCCACCCTCTGCAGATCCATGTTCACATCCATCCCACCCCTGCAGATCCATGTTCACATCCATCCCACCCCCTGCAGATCATGTTCACATCCATGCCCATGCCCCTGCAGACCCATGTTTACATCCATGCCCATGCCCCTGCAGACCCATGTTTATATCCATGCCCACGCCATGCCCACGCCCCTGCAGACCCATGCCACCCCCACGCAGAGATCACTGGTGCTGGGTCTGAAATGCTGTCACGTCACACAAGCCAGTGAACACACCCTTTAAAGTCAAGCCCCGAGCGTTTCCGGCCTCTGGGCCCGGGTTCCCAGCCTGGCCCCTGCTGGGTCTGAGGCCTGCAGCACCTGGGAACCGGTCCGCTCATGGGAGAGCCCTGAGGTGCCATTGCTGTAAAGGGAAACGTAGCTCACGGCAGTTTAGTGTTGAGTTTCCAAAGTTCTTGGTCAGGTTCTGGAACATGTGACTTGCCCCTGGATCCAGGATGGAGGGACAGGACTCCTTCCGGGGGAGTGAACCGGTGCAGCTTGCTGCATCCTGTTCGGTCCATCCTGTGCCAGGACTGGCCCGGCAGGCCAGCCTGGACCAGAGCTCACGGGCCTGTCACCAGCTCTGTGCCCTGGGTTTGTGGTGTGTATTCTGTTAAAGAGCTGTGCCAACGTGTCTTCAACGGTTGGACACTAGGCCTTCCGGTGATGACGGTGATAACATGTTATCGCACATCCATGATGCTTTCATACATGTAAAACACAACACACGTGCAGCTAAGTGGTTTGGGAATAAGCATGTGGGGTCTGTGCCTCAGACCCAGGGTCCCCCTGGGCCACATGCCTGCGTGGCTGGCCTCTGAGCAGGAAGACAGCGGGTGTTTCTTCTGGCCTCGGGCTGTGCTGCCTTAGTGGGCTGCTCCGGAGGTAGCTGGCCTGGGTGCGTCTAGACCAGGGGTGGGCAAACTTTTTGACTCGAGGGCCACATGGGTTCTTAAACTGGACCGGAGGGCCAGAACAAAAGCAACCTGACCATGCTGGCACTCTCATCTTGGGCTGCTGGTGAAGGAGCGGAGGGGAGAGCAAGAGAACCCTCCGCTCTTTTGGCTCTGCGGGCTGGATAGAACAGCCGAATGGGCCGGATTCGGCCCGTGGGCCGTAGTTTGCCCACGGCTGCTCTAGAGCATGCGCTGGAAGTGCTGGTTCTTGTCATGGGTCTGCCATTCAAAAGCCTAGCTCAGGCCCCCTCCTCAGAGAGAGGCTGGGAAGTGAGAGAAGCAGCAGCGTCCCTGGATGTCCTGGTTTGAATGAGGGACAGCCACGTAGCTGATGGATTTATTCTAAGTGGTCACATTTGCTGATTCCACAAGCCGCACCTGCAAGTATAATTTTATTACAACCCATGTCCCCAGCCGCCTGGCCTGCCCTTCTGCCTTCCCTCTACCGGTTAGACTGACCCCGCCTGGGGTTGTGGAGCCAGGCAGCCACCCTGAGGGTCTGTGGTGAGTGGCAGGTCAGCTTCCCCAATACACCACCCTCCACAGGCATGCAGAGACAGACACACATACACATAGACACACAGGCACACAGACACACAGACACACACAGACACGCATGCACACACAGGAACACAGACACACAGGCACACGGACACACACAGGCACGCACAGGCACACATAGGCACATGGACACACAGGCACACAGGCACACACAGGAACACAGACACAGAGACACACATAAGCACACAGACACACACAGACACACACAGACACACAGGCACATAGACACACAGGCACACACAGGAACACAGACACACACATGAACACAGACACACACACAGACACAGACATGCACACAGACACATGCTCTGCTCGGGCCGCACAGGACCGGCGTGGCTGGGTGAGGCTCCTGGTGCCCAGTCAGCCGGCACCTCCCGCTCCCCTGAGCCGCCTTGCTCCTCACTCAGCCCTCCTCACCCGTCACCGGGCCTCCTGCCAGCCTGGCACGGGCAGGCCTGTGCCGCGTGGGGCGCGAGCTCTCAGTGCCTCCGTTTGCTGCCCTTTGGCGCTGCCCAGGGCCAGTTCCTAGGTCTCCTGCTGCCAAAGCGGGCCGTACCCTCTCCCCTCAGTGCAGAGACGCCTGTCTGCCGGGGCCAGGGCCGCAGCCACTTGCGGAGAGGCTCCTGTTCCGGGCGCCTCTCCCCTGGACGCGGGGGAGCATTGGCTCAGGAAGGCCCTCCCTCTGATGGCGCAGGGCCCCCCGACTCAGTGCTGTGTGCCGGGCGCAGGGCCTGGTGGCGAGGACACGCTCCCAGCGACACGCTCAGAAATGGAGGAGCTTTGAGTGAAGGTTCTCAGTCAGAGTGGGAGCCCCTGGGTTTTGTCTCTGTGTCTTGGGGTCTCATTTTATAAAAAGGTGATTACGGTGAAGGAGACAAGGTGGAGGGCTGCCCTGCAGGCAGGATGGAGGCAGAGGTTCTGGAATGTTCTGGGTGAGAGGCGTGCAGGAGGACCGTCACAGCCTGGCCCACAGGCTCTGAGAGCCGCTGTGCTGCCGCTGCCTGCCCTCCCGGCCCCTCGCTGCGGGGAGCAGGGCGAGGACGGCTCCCTCCTGCCGTGAGCACGTGCGGGCCAGGGCGGCACGTGCCCCGCTTTGTGGCTGGGTGAAAAGTAACTGCCAGAGGCAGGTGCCTTTAGGCCAGCCGGAAACAGCTGGTGCCGTGGAGAGGGGCAGGGCCACCGCTGGGACACCCCTCGGGCCCCAGGGGTGTGCCTTTCCGCTCGGGGCAGCACGACCTGTCTTTGTCTTAGAGATTTATTTGCAGCCTGAGACACATTTCACTTCCAGGCATCAGCCAGAAGGGACTTGGGTGCATGTACAACCCTAAAGCCTGGGAGGCAGCCAGCCCCCTGCGCCCCTCTCCCCCACCCTGACCTCAGCCAGCCCCCTGCGCCCCTCTCCCTTACTGACCTCAGCCAGCCCCTGCGCCCCTCTCCCTTACTGACCTCAGCCAGCCCCCCGCGCCCCTCTCCCTTACTGACCTCAGCCAGCCCCCTGCGCCCCTCTCCCTTACTGACCTCAGCCAGCCCCCTGCGCCCCTCTCCCCCACCCTGACCTCAGCCAGCCCCCCGCGCCCCTCTCCCCCACCCTGACCTCAGCCAGCCCCCTGCGCCCCTCTCCCCCACCCTGACCTCAGCCAGCCCCTGCGCCCCTCTCCCCCACCCTGACCTCAGCCAGCCCCCTGCGCCCCTCTCCCCCATCCTGACCTCAGCCAGCCCCCCGCGCCCCTCTCCCCCACCCTGACCTCAGCCAGCCCCCCGCGCCCCTCTCCCCCACCCTGACCTCAGCCAGCCCCCTGCGCCCCTCTCCCCCACCCTGACCTCAGCCAGCCCCCCGCGCCCCTCTCCCCCACCCTGACCTCAGCCAGCCCCCTGCGCCCCTCTCCCCCATCCTGACCTCAGCCAGCCCCCTGCGCCCCTCTCCCCCACCCTGACCTCAGCCAGCCCCCTGCGCCCCTCTCCCCCATCCTGACCTCAGCCAGCCTCTGTGCCCCTCTCCCCCACCCTGACCTCAGCCAGCCCCTGCGCCCCTCTCCTTTACTGACCTCAGCCAGCCCCCTGCGCCCCTCTCCCCCACCCTGACCTCAGCCAGCCCCCTGCGCCCCTCTCCCTTACTGACTTCAGACGGGATGGGGGGGGCAACAATGGGGAGAATCATGCTGCTCGATGCGTTTTCCCAAAAGCTGTGCTGTTGGGTGCAGCCAGGCTGGGCCTTGGTGCTGGCTCTCAGAGGTGTGGGGAGAAGGGGCCTGAGGTCACACCTCCTGCCTAGGGCCCAGCGGAGTGGCCCCAGGGGAGGCTGGGGACAGGACAGTGAGGTGGCTGGCCACACGGGTCCTAGGCTGGCTCGGGTGCCGTCCGAGGAAGGAAGCCAGGGCTGGTGGCTGCTGTTGGGCGCCGGGGCCTGAGTGCCTGGCGGGGGGCCGCCTGCGGGGGCTGCTGTGACGGGCTCAGTGAGGGGCCGCCGGCCGGTTTCCACGGGTTCCTGGGGGTCTGGGGAGAGCCCACCTGCCCCTGCTCCCCTGCTTGTGTCATTCAAGCCCAGAGGTGCAGGGGGCTGCCCCAGGAGAGCCTCACGCGGCCAGGCCCGAGGGGGCTCCTCCTGGCCACGCCTGGGGCCCTTTCTCCCGGGCTCAGGCTGCAGGAGGCTCCCAGGCTCCTCCGAGGTGGGGACTGCCCTTCAGCTTCCCTGTTGCGGGGTGACTCGGGGACTGCCGTCAGCCAGGGCTCAGCGGGGGAAGCAGAGCGGGTGGGAGGCAGGCGTGTGTGAAGGGACCTGCCCCCCGGGTTGGCTCCGCTGCCCAAGGAGGTGGAGGCCACGGCGTGAGCGTGAGGAGGGCCGAGCGTCCACCCCGCTCCTTCCTCTGCAGGCGGCCTGCCCTGCTCGGCACGCCCCCTCACCAGCCGGGCCCACAGGGCGCTAAGCCCTTCATCTGCGATTGGGTGGCTGGGCTCTAGCCAGCCACCGGGACCCGGCCATCACAGGGGCGCTGTGTCTTTTCTGCCAGCTCAGTGCTTAATTTAGCATCTACTTGTAGCTAATTACTACGTTTAGATCTTAAAGTAAGTAAATGGATCAAGGTCAGTCCTCGGAAGGCTGCCCCTTCCTGAGTGTCCCGGGCACCCCCAGTGCCCCTGGTTCTCAGGCTCAGCCTGTGGTGACCGGTCAGATGGGCAGAGCCTGCTGGCGCGTTCGGACAGGCCAGGACACCTGTGCTGAGCCCAATATATGGCCTCTTTGGTCTAGGGATCCCTGGTTTGGGTTCTTGACTCAGGGACATTATGGGTGTGCTTGCCTCCCACAAAGCGTCTTTAGGGGGCGGTGGGCCACTTCGCCAGCAGGTGGTGGCTCTGCGTCCTGCCACCTGCCAGATGTCTCAGGTGCAACACGCCAGCCTCCCTGTTGTCCAGCTAAACTCGGTCCATCCCCTACGTTTGATTTCCTGTTCCCACCCTTTTCTCTAGGACTACACCCTTAGGTTGCAAAAGTAAAAATAGGAATTTTGTAAAACTCTTAAATCATAAGCAGTGTGTAATGTCAATCCTACCTCCCAGATCTCCATGGCCGGCGTGTGCCCGTGGCCGCTGGCTGTCCATGCTCCCAGTTTTCTCTGTACACACATGCACACCCAGCTCGAGAAAGCGTTTGTACGAACACTTTCTGAAACTTGTTTTTTTCTCTTAGTATGACATCATACACATTGATCATTTTCAGATCTGTATGTATACTTTCTTATTCTGTTAATGATGGCAAAAGAAGCTAGAAGCTTCATCCCCGGGGCTGCCCCCACTCACACACGTGTCTGCCTCTGCAGCGGGCTGTGTGCTGTTAGCGGTGTGTCTTCCCAAGCCTGCGTGGGGCTGACACATGCACGACCTCATCCCGCCCGCAGGGCAGTGGGTTCAGTGCGAGAAGGAAGGAAACACTCAGGCCCAATGCCTTGAAAACAGCATGAGGACAGCTCATGAAGAGCTGCCGTTGAATTCCATCTGTGGTAATGAGAATTGATTTGAGTCCTGTATTCAGGTTCACAGGTATATGTAAACAATGTCATTTTAAGAGAACCAAGGCAGGAAACAGATGATACATTATAACATGTGTGATTTATGAAGAAATTAACATAAACAGAAACCAGCTGGCTGATTAATGATGGCTCATTTCTATGTTTTAGGTTAAAATAAAATATTTATTGTAGGTGTGCAGTATTTTGTATCATTTCCCTCTTTGTGGGTGGACTCCATTAGTCACATTCCCTCTTTGTGGGAGATGTCAGCTGACCTGCATTCCACCTGGCTGTCCCTCATGCATCACCCGGCTATAATTACTGAGCACTTCTCTCCCCTCCCGCTCTGCGGCTCACTCACAGGTGACGCCGGTGGTCGCCACCTGCTCTGCGTGCCTGCAGACGTGGCCCACACCGATCAGAACGGCCCGGCTGCCTCCCTCGCCTCCCGCGGGTGCGATTCAGGGAGGTGACTGCAGTGCAGCTGTTTGCTTAAAGGCGGGCAGTGTGTATGCCAGCCGGGCTGGAGGCCCTCAACGGAGTTCTCCTGCACGCCCAGCTGTGTTTACTTTCTAATGTCTGTGATCATTTAGTCAGGACGAACAGGGAGGCTATGAAATGCCCAAAAGACATTTAAGAAAATTGATAGAGTATTTTTTATTTAAAGAAACACATAAGAAACTAGAGATAGAAGGATAGCTTTTTATCATGTTAATATCTATGCCCAACTAAAAATGAACATTAATATTATAACCTAGATATTCCCATTAATATCAAGGCCAGTTAAAAAGCCTTCCATGGTCGAAACCGGTTTGGCTCAGTGGATAGAGCATCGGCCTGCAGACTGAAAGGTCCCGGGTTCGAGTCGGGTCAAGGGCATGTACCTTGGTTGCAGACACATCCCCAGTGGGGAGTGTGCAAGAGGCAGTTGGTCGATGTTTCTCTCTCATTGGCGTTTCTAACTATCTATCCCTCTCAATTCCTCTCTGTGTAAAATCAATAAAAATATATTTTTAAAAAAAAAAGTCTTCCATGAAGCTGTCTGCAGGATTTGCCAGTGCATTCAGACATGAAGCAGCCCAGCCGGGTGGCTAAGGGGTGAGCATAGATCCATGAGCCAGGAGGTCACAGTTTCATTCGGGCTCAGGGCACATACCTGGGTTGCAGGCTTGATCTCTTGTAGGGCGTGTGCAGGAGGCAGCTGATCAGTGATTTTCTCTCATCATTGATGTTTCTGTCTCTCTCTCCCTCTCCCTTACTCTCTGAAATCAATAAAAAATATATATATATATATATAAAAAGACATGAAGTAGAAACCAGGTGAGCTTTAATAGATATTTAAGATGTAGTTATTATTTTACAAGACTTTGTATGTTAAAATCCCAAGTAAACAGACTAACCACTTTTAGACTTAGTTTTTTGAATTCATTATTATACTAGAGGCCCGATGCACAAAATTCGTGCATGGGTAGGATCCTTAGGCCTGGCCAGCGATCAGGGCTGATTAGGGCCTTCTGGCTGCTGGCTGCTGGCCAGGGCCTTTCTTTGTTCCTGCTGTCCCCTGGTGGTCAGCGCACGTCATAGCAAGTGATAGAAATCTCGTCTCCCGGGCGAAGTCCCATGGGGACACTTTGCATATTAGCAAAATACACACACACACACACACACACACACACACACACATGCACGCACACACAATAGAGGCCTGGTGCACAAAGATTCTTGCAAGATTGGGCCTTTCTTCACCTGGCTGCCGTTACTGCCTTCACTCTGGCCCGGAGCTGCCCTTTTGCCTTTTCATGCTGCCTAGAGGGCCAGAGCAGCTGGGCAGTGCGAATGCCCCTGGCCACTCAGTGCCTGGGTATGCAAATTAAACCACCAGCTTTGTTGGATTAGTTTGCATACTCACTCCTCATTGGCTGGTGGGCATGATGAAGGTATGGTCAATATGCATGTCTCTTTTATTAGTGTGTGTGATAGATTATTTACTTACCCATGGATTATCAGTTTCTGTCCAGCAAGTTATTTTGTACAATTGCAGGTCTTGGAATTTAGCCACAATATGTTAGAGTTTTTGAAACTCTTTAGTTATAACCAGATAAAAATGTAGGTACCGTGTTTCCTCTGAAAATAAGACCTACTTACAGGTTTCCTTCTGAGTGAAATATAAGGCATCCTCCCGAAAATAAGGCCCCAGGCTCTGTCTCAGAATGAAAATTAATTTACAGTAAACTGGTCGCTAGGGCCACCCCGACTGGCATCTAGCAACCAGTGTCATTATGCGGTGTCCTGACGTCACTGCTGTGTGAATGGAGAGAAATCAGCGTGGGATCTTTGTGAAACCTAAACTGCAAGAAGTTGTGACTTGGGTGAAGAATTCATGGGAGAAAATCACTGACAGTTGTATTGCAAATGCACTGTGAGCAGGCTACCTTGACCAGAAGTACTCATTTAAAGACAGTGCTATTGCTAAACATGAGAGATTTGGTCCACTGATTCTGAAAGAAATGGAGTCACAAGAAATTCACCAGGAAATTCAGGAATTGGATTGTTATGATGATGTTCCAGAATATGATGACATGATTGTCATTGAATAAATGAGTAAATTCTTGATACTGTAGGATTCACAGTTTGTCTGGTTTGTGTTGACAACTACCATACTAATGACCGTATGCAGGTAATAAATTTCCTTTATTTTCACTTAACAATAAATGTGTACCATATTCTTCTTCATGGAAAAATAAGACATCCCCTGGAAATAAGACCTAGTGCATCTTTGGGAGCAAAAATTAATGTAAGACACTGTCTTATTTTTGGGAAAACAGGGTATGTCGACATTAAAAGTTCCATGAAACAAGAAAGGGGCCAGGAGCGGAGTGTGTGGGCAGGTAGAAGTAGATGCAGAACTCGAGTGACAGCGTTTGTGGTGGGACGCTCTGGTCCGCTCTGTGTTTCATCCTGGGCAGTGAGACTCCGTGTCCCCCCTCAGGATGGCGGGAGTGTCAGGGTTGACCACTGCTTTTGGGTTGAGCGGGGATTCAAACCCACAAGAGCAAAGCCACAAGCCATCTTCAGCCACAACACCAGCGTGTCCTCCCAGAAAAGCCGTCATTATTTCCTCCGCAACCCAAGGGTTCCTCTGAGCGTGGCCCCAGGGGTCCCCTCCTCTCACAGCCACGCAGAGCCAGTCGCAGGCCTGCGATCTATAAACTAGGACCTGAGGTCGGCACCCCACTTTAGGGGCCTCCCCACAGGATGGGAGTTGGGACGTTTCCTCAAAGCACCTTCTCGCCGGCCTCAGGTCCCGGCGGATGCTCCCTGCATGTCTTTCCAGTGGTCTGGGCAGGGGCCCCCAGGGCTCCCCGCAGGCCCTCAGGGTCTCCCGAGCCTGAGTGCTCACCAGAGGAGTCAGAGGCAGTTAATGTGAGCGGAGGCCCTGCCTCCCACCCCTCTCTGCGGGGCGGTGCCCGCCTGGGGCTGGGCGTCCCTGCCAGTCAGCTTTATTGGCTCACCGGCCGCTCCTTCCACAGGGGCACGGCTTCTCTCAGAGCTCCTGTGTGTGCGACTGGCTGCCAGGCTGGGAGCAGATGTATGTGCTTTGACTGTCCCGCTGTCTGAAAGACACATGTCTGTCACTGCTTCCAGCAGGCCACCCAGAAACATGCAGGCTCCGGTCTCAAGCCATGTGGCCTGTCTGACGGCCCAGGACTGAACCCAGACCTCCCTGTTCCCGCCATTTCCTGGAGGCCGAGGGCTGGGGAGTCCTCAGGGCAGTGTGGGCAGGTCTGAGCCCCTCTCCTGGGCTTGCAGGTGGCGGTCGCCCTGGGCCTCACATTGCCCCCCGCCCCCCGGGTGTCTGTCTGCACGCTCCTCCTGTCATCCTGGACAAGGCCTACTGAAATGACCGCACTGTGACCTGATGGTCTCTGTGAAGGCCCCTCTCCACGGGAGGCCACGCTGTGCTATGGGAGGGGTTAGGGCTTCAGCACCCGAGTCTGGGACATGACCCCGCCCGCTCACTGCCGGCACTGCTCCCTCTTTGGCACTGCGCCCAGTGCCTCAGCAGCTCTGAAGTGCTCACATGTAGTCCGACCTGGTCACACCGGGTCTTCCTTCCCCTCTCACACCCGCCTGCAAGTCATCTCGTGTCTCCAGACACCGTGACGCGGCACTGCTGGTGCCAGGGGCTGAGCCAGGACTGAGAGCCTCTCAGAGGAGCGATGGCAGCGGCGGCTCTATGCGAGGGGAGTGGCTCACACAGGAGAGCCAGAGGCAGTTTGGAATCCTGGAGCTCAAAAGCCCGAAACCAAAAATACGCTGGACCTGTGCCCTCAGGCAGGCAGCGTCAGCCTTCCAGGTGGCCCGTGCAGGTGGCCTGTGCAGATGGCCTATGCAGGTGGCCCGCGTGTGGCGTGTGCAGGTGGCCCGTGCGTGGCCCGGGCAGGTGGCCTGTGAGTGGCCGGTTGGAGACAGCCTTGCCTGGGGAAACAAAAGCCCAGAGGCCAGAGGCCAAGCACAACAGGGGTCATGGGAACCTTCTGTTGCCTAGCGTGGCCCCCTCTGCAAGGAGCACTCTTGTCCTCTCCTGTCCTCTCGGCCCCAGGCCCAGAGGCTCTGCCTCCCAGCTCTCCACGGGCTGTGGCCTTGACTTTGCTCCATCCCGCCGGCCACAGTGCACAGGTGCTCCGCTGGCCTCCACCCTCCCTGCCTTTCCCATGAAGAACCCGGGGCTCGGCAGCTCCAGAGGTGCGCCCGGTGTGCCCTGCCTGATGGCTGGTGCAGCAGGTGGAGTTGGGGTGCCTGACGTTGTGACATGTGAGCTGTCACAGTGGAGCCGAGACCAGGCTCTTGGGTCCCTTTCAAAGGGCACTGTTTCATTCATGACTGCCCAGCACCGTCACGTTGGGGCCAGGTTTCAGAACATGAGCATCGAACCCACTGGGGCCATGCCACTGCATGTGCCCTGTTCTCTCTCTCTCTCTCTCTCTTTGGCAGTGCTACTAGTATGTTCAATTTTTATTTTAAAAATATTTTTGTTGTTGAGAACATCACAGATGCCCTCCTTTTACCCTCTAGTGTCCTTCTCCACCCCGTTCCTGCCCCACCCCTGCCTTCACCACCCTATTGTCTGTGTCCATAGGTAATACATATCTATAAGTGTAAAAACCCTAATGTGCAAATAGACCGAACAGTGGAACAACCGGTCACTATGGCATGCGGTGACCACCAGGGAGCGCACGTGGAACATGGCCAGCATTGGCAACAGGTGGCAGAGTGCGGAACATGGCGGGCATCAACCACAGCGGATGCTGGAGCAGGTGAGAGACGGGGCACTGGTTGCTGTCATTAAGGCAAGCCTCTGGTGGTTACTGAAAATTCTTTGCTGCCGTGCACCATGGTTCCACCGGCGCTCGCACCCGCTGCTGGCTCCAGAGCTGCCTCTTGCACCCGCTGCCGGCGATGGCCCTGCTCACACCTGCTGCTCGCACTGGCCTCAATCGCTCCACACGGTCGGGGGTGTGAGCAGAGTCGGTGCCATGTGGCAGCAGCAGTGGTGGGAGCGGGGCTGCTGGCAGTCAGGGGAGAGGCCGTGGCAGGAGGGCTGGGCGGGTGCGGAGGATGGGCTGAGACCTGCCCCTGTGCCCACCACAGCCTCATGGCTCACAGTTCCTTTCAAGGTAAATGAATTAGTGCACTGGGCCCCTACTATGCGTACAAGATCTTTAGTTAATCTCTACCCTTCAGCATTTCACATAATACGGTTTGGTATAATGGAATCCTTTAGCTTTTTCTTGTCTGTGAAGCTCTTCATCTGGCCTTCAGTCTAAATGAGAGCTTTGCTGGGTAGAGTAATCTTGGTGATAGGTTCTTGCTGTTCATCACTTTGAATATTTCTTGCCACTTCCTCAGGCCTGCAAAGTTTCTGTTGAGAAATCAGCTGACAGTTCTTGTAGGTAACTGTTTTTCTCTTGCTGCTTTTAAGATTCTCTCTTTGCCTTTAACCCTTGGCTTTCTCTTTCTATAAAAGGTGTTAACGCAAAAACATTCAAACCTGCAAAGAATTTCTTTGTGAGTTTATTTGAGCCAAACTGTTGACAATTGTCAGGAAGCAGATCTCAGGGGACTGGCAGTCTTTTCCCTGTTTTTATACATTTCAGTCAAAGGGGGAGATGTAGGTGGGTGACTGAAATCCATGGGTGACAGATTGGAGAGGCGGGGGAAAGCAAAGCGGGGAGACTTCTGGGAGTGGTTGAGAAGTAAAATGATAGACACATGCTTCTTTTGCTCAGGTGGGTGCAAGATAGTGAACAGCCAACAATTACACGATAACAATAGCAGTCAGGGCAGCGTGGTCTCTGTCCTGGCGCCCTGGGCATTGGTTGTGCCTATGGGGTCTGGGAGAAAGGGAGCTACAAGTTACCCTGACATTTCAAGGGTGTGTTATCTCAGAGCCAAAAGACAATAAGCTCAGTTAAGGTAAAGGTTGACCTTGTCAGGGGAGATACCGGCCTAGGAGGTGGCTACCCACCATCACTGCTTTTAGTTTGTTTCATTTCAGACCATCCTCTGTGGTCGGTCACTTTAGGTCTTAAAGTTTGCAAGACTGCCATGCAGGCCTCCCCTGAGCTGGCAGGTAGCATGTGGTCCCTTTGTCCACAAAGGGTTAGGCTCTGTAACTGCTCGGGCAGCAACACCCTTTTCCCCTCCACCTGAGGCTCTGTGGACAGTGCACCGGGGTCCGGGCGGGGACTCGGAGTGGGAGGCTGTGGGTGTGGTGGGCGCAGGAAGTGGGCCAGGTAAGGCATCACCGGAGGTGGTGCCTGGGAGTGCTCTGCAAAGCGGGGAGCTTATCTGCTCGACTGGAGTGCAGGGCAGACACGGGGCTGGCTTCTCCAAGAACACACGCTGGCTGTCGGGGGACTGGTAATTTGCAGTTCGGTGACACAGGCCGGAGTAATCACGGGGTGTGACCGCAGGGCGTGTGAAACCTGTGCCAATGCCGGCCCGCGTTCTAAAAGTCAGGCTTGTAGCCTGGGCGGGGAGGGAGCCCTCCACACGCTGAACTGATTTAGTTTGGCAGAACTACAAAGACAAACATGGAGGTTAGAGAAGCAAAGTCCCATGTGCTCACAGGCCTGGTCCCGAGAAGAGGAAATGCTTTGTAAACGCACCGTGGACCAGCGCCCGAGCCCTCCCCGTGGTTTTAAGGACGTTCTGACTAGGTTTGAACAAAAGCTGACGCCCTGATAGGGCGGCCCTCCCTCCTCGGCTCTCTCCCCACTCCTACCCACATCCCCGGGGGCGGTTTCTCTCAGCTTTTACTCCCAAGTACATCCTCATCGTGGTAGTTAAACCGGCCTTGACTTTCCTTCATCTCCATGGATACCAGATGGCCACAGGCCGCCTGGATCCGAGGGAGGCCCCTTCCTAGGGCTGGCCGGCAGCTGCCAGGTGTAGAAAGGTGGGGTGATAGCTGTCAGGGCGAGAACCCCTTTTCTGGCTCCTTACATGAGACAGTCTTCTCAGGGAGGTCCGCACCCTGTGGCCCAGCTGCGCTGGCTCTGACCCGGCCTCACCAGCGAGGCTGCGGCCTGTGATCCCCAGGCCCCCGGAAGCCTCCGCACGGGAGGAGTGAGCTCACTGCTGGAGCCAACGTGGGGAGGTGGGGACCATCTCCGAGGTCAGGCCCCCGCCGGGTGAGGCGGAGGCCAGGGCTGGCCAGCACTGAGTTCCCACGATCATTGCCCTGGGGTTGGAGCAGGAGGCAGGGGAGCCCAGCCAGAGCCCCGGTGCGCCCATGGCCTCGGTCCCGCAGGGGTGACCACGGCCTCAGTGCAAAGCAGTGGTGGTTGGTTAAAGTCCTCTGTCACAGTTTTAGAAGAGTTAAGATAATACCAATTACAGTAGTACAGTTTGCTAGTGAATAGTTAACAGTACTTCCACATCCTACTCCTGTGTCTTTTCATTTTGAAGTTGGGCTCAAAACCAGACACCACGGTAGTGACGTCACTGGCCCTCCCCGCACCCAGGGGTTGCCACGCCGGTCCCTGGCGCACACAGGACCACCCGTCCTGAGGGGAGTGAGACAGACAACTAGCAAAGTGAGCGATGGGTTGTGGATAGGAGTAACGGCAGTGCGGATGCACTGAGGGGTGTGGTGGAGAGACGGGTGAAGGGCAGGCTTTGGGGGCACAGAAGGACCCCGAAAGGGGCTTCCACTTGGAAACGGGGCCGAGGAAGCACGAGCACCTCTGCCTGCGCAGGAGCGAGGCGGGGGGTCCGTGGCTGCTCGGGCAGCAGGATGTGGCCGTTAGTGGACGGGGTGGTGCCCCTTGGAGGGCGGGCCCCGGAGCGGCGTGATGGGCTTTGTCTCTCGAGGAGACGCCTCTGGCTGGCTGTCGAACGCAGAGCCTGGTGGCTGGGTGGGCGCAGGGAGCTGCGGTAGGTGGGCAGAGGGGCTGGCTCCCTCTGGCCCTGTGCTGGGGCAGCGCCTCCCCCGCCTGGCTGCCCAGAGGCAGGGGCAGCAGAGCGCGGTGGGCAGAGTGGGCTCTCACTGCCACTGGGAAGGCTGCCTAAATCTTGGGCAGCTCCCCCCACGGCCCATCCCAGCGGCTGTGACATGGTAGGCGTGGCCTGGGAGGCAGAGTAAGCACCCCTTCTTCCCATGGAGACGCTTGCTTCTGGGTTGTCGCTCGGTTTGAAACGCCCATCGCCCAGGGTGATGCTCTCCTCGGACCCGGTGAAGGCCAGAGCCGCTCTGTGCCCAGGGTCCCTGTCGGCCCTCGGGCGTCCCGTCAAGTGCGTCTCGTTTGCGTGGACGTAGAGGGAGGCCGTCGGTTTCCGGGGGCTGACAGCGGGGCGCCGTCAGGCTCTCGGTGGGGACCCCTCCTGAGAGCCAGGGCCATCCCGCTGAGAGCAGTGTTTGCACAGTGGATCTGAGGATTAGTGGGAATCCTGTCATTCTCCGGAGCCTGTCAAAGCCACGGGAGCTGGAGGTAACGCCGCGTCCCAACAACGTGCACTCGCGTTCCCAGTAAATACTGAATGTTCTCTTTCATGCACCTTTCCTGACCCGACTTCTGAGTGCCTTCACGTTTACTGTCAAACCTTGTGATGGCTTCCGTCTGAATGAAAGTCTGGGCTGCTGTCGGAGGGAGCGTACTGCTCACTAAGGACGCTCCTCAGAGAAGAATCAGCTCTGTGTGCTGGGATGTGCACTGAGGCACGCTGGGAGACGTAGAGTTTAAATGTAATGCATGTTATTTATTGTGAAAAAGGGAATTAAATGTTACTGGATTTCCTTCTGAAACAAAGTTATATGACCATGAACTTCTTAAACCCATTCTTTAACAGGCCGTGGCAATTTCCCAGAAGGCTTCAGTTGCGCACATTCACTGATCCTGACTGGGACGGCTGCCACTGGTCTGCACCGGTTTTGAGCAGCACACCGGGCACTCCGAGTGACTGGCCGAGTGGAGGGCGAGTCGCCACCAAACGTGGCAGCCAGGGGCTGGTGAGGGGAGTGCCCAGTGAGTTTAGCTCAAACCAGCAGGCTGGGTCTGAGCGAGTTTTCTCTGTTTTGTGTTTTAAGTTCCAGAGCCCACAGTCTTGAGTTTACAGCCACTCCGCAGGTGTGTGGCTGCCCGGAGTCCAGCTATCTTTCCCTGTGGTCAAGACCTCGGGAGGAGGAGCCCTGCCCCTCCCCGGACAGGGGCGGGGTTGGGGGTGCTGAGGGAGTGGTTCACTCACTTTGTGAGTCCAGAGTGTGGCACCAGCCGCTGGCCTGCGGGAGGAGTGTTGCTTAGAGCAGCAGTTTTCCACCCGTGGCCTCAAGAACGTGTCACACCCACGGCACCTGACTATGGAGTCAGGGACTGACCTTTTCCCCGAGGCCAGGGACATGCACGACCCATGAAAGCATTTGGTCTGGGCCTGTCCAGGTATTAGGGGAGCGTGAAATGTCTGACCAAGCAGAGCAGCTTAATTTTTGAATTGGTCATTTGTATGATGTTATAAATATTCAAGTGGCCCTGGGCGGAACAAAGGTTCCTCACCCTGCCTTAGATGGTCAAATAAAAAATGTCAAAAGCCAACACAATAACCGTTCAGTGTGAGTGAATAAAAATCATATCTATTTTTTTTTTTTGTCAGAATGACAAAAAGTATATTTTTTGGTGTGCTGCAGAACTTTGGTAATTAGTTTATGTGTGCATGAGATGAAGAAGGTTGGAAATCGCTGGCTGGGATTGCCTGTCTTTGTTACATATTCAGAAATCCTGTCTCCTTGGCTTCCCTGAGTCACCGGGAGACCCAGGAAGGCCACTGGCATAAAGGACTGCCCGCCCCGGGGGCCGGCTGTGCAGGCTGGGCCTGCGCCCCAGCTTCTTCTCCGTGTGGAAGGAAAACACCGCGTAGATGACCATCCAGCACTTGCCTCCCAGCAGGCCCTGAGCTCGCTGCGGCCTGGGGCGACGGGCGTTCCCCGCGTCCCAGCCGCCTCTGAGCTGGGGCTGGGGCTGGGGCTGGGGCTGGGGCGCCTCGTGCTCCTGGTCAAAATGCTGTTTGCTGTAATGGCAGGTGAAGGGGGCCGGGCCTAGTCAGAGACGTTCTAGAGCGGACCCTGGCTTTGTACTGAGGGTGCCCTGCAGGGGGTGGGGATGGAGCCGTCTGGGCCGCGGGCAGGAGGCAGAGCTTGTGCGGCTGTGTTTCTGACATCCCGTTGCCGTGCGGTTACTCCAGGATCCAGAAGGCAGGCCCCACAGTGGAGGCCTGTTTACAATCACAAAGACCCTTTCTCACATCATAATTTCCCCTCTGTCCATTGACTTGGCTCCGGCTCTGCGTGGCGTTGCACAGACGGCAGGGCAGGCCCGCCCGCCCAGACGTGCCGGCCCTAAACAGTCTGGTTACTGTTGGAACAAGCGGTGTAAACAACGAGCCCTCCCTCACCGGGACAAGGCCGGGTTCTGTGAGCGAACTCGGGTTGTGGGGAAACAGCGGCTGGTGTGGGGCCGCGGAGGGGGGGAGTGAGGTCGGTGCAGAGAGCCGGTGCGGAGCTGCCTGTGGGAGTGCAGTGGTTAGTGGCTCTGAAAAGTCATTAAAGGCCAACCGCAAAGCACTGATGCCGCAGTTCAGCAGCAAGCAGACAGGACGGGGGAGAGAGCCAGTGCTGCTGGCCCCGGGGCGAGGCCCAGCCCACTCAGAGCCCCAGAAAGGGCCCGGCTCAGCGTGGCGTGTGGGAGGGCGGGCCAGGCGGCTCTTGGTGTCTGTGGCCAAGCTGGGAGCCAGCCGAAGGCCTGTGGAATCACAGTGTGCGGGGATACTGGGTTCTCGGGTCCCAGGCTTGCTGGAGAATGTCCCAGGCGTGTGCGTGTGAGGGGCCACATGTGTGCGTGCCCGACCCCAGCGGGGCTCATCTTGCCTGACGTTTGGAGTAACGTTTGTGTTAATGTTCACAGTCACTACGAGTGGAATCCACAGATGGGCTCTACGATGACCTCCTGGGGAATCACCTCCACACGGGGGCGGGAGGACTGTTAGGTCCAGTGGAAATGGAGGTCCAGTAGAGGGAGTGCGGCCGTGGGCCTGGGCCTCAGGGGCCCGCGGTCCCCCTCCTCGCAGCCGCTGCACACACGAACGTGGAGCAACTGTCGTGGACAGACAAAGAAGTCCTTGTCCGCACAGACCTGCCAGAGGAGCAGGCACTGGGCCGCAAGGAAGCAGGCGTGGGCGGGAGGAGTGGCCGGCCTCTCTGCGGCTCCCTGGGGATCAGTGGGCGTGGCCGGGTGAGCAGGCGGGGCTGTCTGCCTGGTTGTGGGGGGAGAGGGAGGGAGGCTGGTGTGACAGCATGTTGGTTTGCCGGCGGCGGCGGGGGTGAGGGGAGGAAGACAGCCTCTTCAGGGTCAGCAGGACCCACATGTGGAGACCTCAGAACCAGGAATAAAAGGAGTGAGTACCAGCCCCTCCTCAGGGAGGCCTCAGCTGGAGCAGGGCTGGAGGCAGGACCTGGGGTATGTCCCTCCGTGGCCCTGTGTGGAGGGGCACCCCGGGGCCAGCGCTCCCGCCAGCCATGCCCCTTGGGACGGGTCGGAGCGCTGAGCATTCGGTGGTGTGTGGGAGGAGGTGAGTGGGTGCAGGCCACATCCACCCTGAACCCCGCACCAGCGCCCGCCAGCATCCCCGCCCTCCCCCCACCCCTCCCCGGCCCCTCAGGCAGAGGGCCGGGCATCCTCTCTGGTGCTGGTCACTGCGCCGTGGAACGTGTCGAGCCCCTCGGGCCTGGGTGTGGCACTGAGCATGGTCCTGCCAGACCGGCACCGAAGGACTGCAGCAGCAGAGTCAGCACTGGGCCTGCCGCCTGAGAGCTCTCAGCGAGCGTTTGTCTGTTCTAGAAAGACCACTTGCTGAGAAGATGGCCCTTCACCCCTAGTCCGCTAACTATTAATCGTCACATCATAGGGACTTTTGTACGTCATTGTAGTTGTACTTGTACCAACAGAACAGCATGGGAGGAAGAGAGGCATAGCTCGGGGAGCAGCCAGCAGCCCTGGCACCTGCCACCCCGCCCGCTGCTGCCCCATGTGGCGAGGAGGTCTGTCAGTGTCAGGGTGCTTTGGGGAGAATGTCTCAGGATGCCCACCAGGCTGGTGGCACCAGATTATTGGGGATGAAAATGTGGTCCACAGACAAGGCAAGGTGTATGCATACTCTAAGACTATCTTAGATAGATATGTGTATATATTCTCACTAGAGGCCTGGTAGGGTCCCTTCGTGTGTCTGTCCTGACCTCCTCTTCTAAGGACCGTCGATGGGCGCAGGCCCCCTAGTGGCCTCGCTGTACCTGTTACCTTTACAAGCCCTGTCTCCAGTAGTCACCTCTCAGGTCCTGGCCGAGGCTTCCCACACGCGGCTTTGGGTGGGCCCAGTTCAGCCCGTTACAGACGCAGCTGTGCGGGCCGTTCTGTCTGCATGCTGGTCGGTGGCAGCAACTCTGGCGGGGTTCTTCGCCCCTTCCCATCACCTTCTCCCTCCGCAGCCTTCCCATCACCGGCACCTTCTCCCTCCTTCTCCCTCCGCAGAGGGGCAGGGCGTGGGGCTCGCCGCTCTGCCCAGCCCCCGGTGTTCCCTCCAGCCTCGTCCTCGCAGGAGAAGGGTCACCCCAAGGCCTGCCTCGTAAGGGCTGAGCCCGCCTGTGCTCCACGTGGCAGACAGTACCGCCGGGCAGCGCCTGGTCTCCCGGGCACCCAGCCCTGCCCCTTCCCAGGTCCTGTGGCCCTGCTTCCCAGGCTGCTCTGACCCAAGCACACAGGCTTCTGGGGTGCGGGCAGCCCTGTTAGCTCCTGTTTGAGGTAGAACTACCTTCGTGTGACCCGTTCCTGGGCTCAGGCCACATGATTGGCTGCCACCTCCTGGGTGGGCCCACACTGCAGCCGTGGTGGAGTGCCCGCAGCTGCCAGGAGACATGACTGGGAACTGGGCGTGCCTCTGCCTGCAGGGCAGGGAAGCGGGCACCCCTCCAGCCAGAGCTCACGGCGGCTCCTCCTGCGGTCTGTGACCGGGCCTCACGGCTGGCAATCTCTTTGAAAACACGGCTTAAGCACAAGGCGAACCACAGGGTCACTCTGGCAGGCCCTCGGATCTCACAGAGGCCTCTGGTGGCTGCTACTTGTGTGCACACACCCTTTCCAGTTCTGCTTGGGGCGAGCTTGTTGTCCCTGGGGAACGGGAGAGCTGTGACAGCGTCCCAGAGCCAGGCGCCTACGCTCCGAGCTTCCGGAGACCACTGTGCCCGCTGCAGGGTCGCGAGGCCGCCCGGGCAGTGTGCACGGCTGTGCGGTCGTCTTCGGCCTGGCTTGTACTTGGTCACTTCGAGGACACACCGCTGTCTTGGTGCCGAGTGCTGCTCAGAGCTCAAAGCACGCAGCGGCTGGCGTTTTAGCTCTTGGTGCATATTATCCTTTACCAAATGCCACCAACGTGTGATGAGGGGACTCATCGTTACAGCTGTCCTTCAGACTGCTCCTGGGCTGTATGAGGTCAAACCGATTCCTGGGGATAGCATTCCATTCCGATGTCGGCTAACACTGGCCGAGGGAGCGCTGGTGCCAGCCTTGGCTGCCACGAGACCACCCCGGGGTGCTGCCACGCAGTGAACCACCTGGTGCGTGCTGGCCCGCGGGAGTGGGTTTTGGCCAGGACCCGCCCTCTTGGCCTAGCAGCTGCACACAGCCATGAGGCAGGCCCGGCTCTTCTCCTTCATGGCTCTCCACTCCTCCTTCCCACTCCTTCTCCTCATCCTCCCTTCCCTGGGCCTCTCCCACCCCTCCCACAGTGGGTGCTGCCATTGGATCCTCTGGGGAGCTTGGCAGGTCTGCGTGCAGCCCAGCATGGGATTCCGACTCTGGTGGCTGGCGAGTCCCTGGGGCCGAGGCCAGCTCTTCCCAGTGGTGGGGTCGGCTTTGACCTTGGCCAGGATGAAGGGGAGACACCGGACACTTCATGGGACGGACTCCCAACGAGACAGTTAGATGTCCTCACAGCTGTTCACACACGGAGCCACTTTTTGTGCCAGTGTCTTCAGGGGAGAACACAGGTGTCTGATTGGTCAGCACATGTACAGTGTCTCCTGGGAACTTGGCAGTGGCCTCCGATTCCCTCACGCACAGCCGGTGGCTGAGGAGCCGTGTGTCGTGTCCACCCCCCCCCCCCCCCCCGCAGCACTACCAGCCCGGCCCAGGCCGCCTCCCTGAGGGGAGAGCAGGGTGGGCTCTCTCCTGTGCCCGCCCCTGAGCACCGTGGCCGTTCTCACCCAGGTTCTGCTCGGTGGTTTCCCTCTCCGGTAGGAGGCAGTGTGTTTGGGGTTTTAAGCTGCACAGGCCAGGCCTCGAGCCAGGTGCAGAGGTGAGGGCCTGACCAGGGATTGGGAGTGACTTGGGGGTGTGCTTCATGTGTCCAGGATGAGTAGAAGTTTCGAGTTTTCAAAGAAAATTACTTTAAAAATGTTTCTATGACTCGTGTCTGCTGTCGGCGATGTTGCCGTCGGAAGAGCTCACAGGAGTCAGGCTTCTGTGCAGGTGAACGGCTCCCGGCCCAGGGCCCCAGCGCTCGGTGGAGCCGGTTCCTTCCCTGGCGAGACCTCCGCACGGCCGGGGCCTTGGTGTGCTCACGGGAAGCACGCACGAAGCAATGACTGTGCCGTGGGGTACGTTCTGAGCATGCCCCCGGCTGCCCCCGGAGAGGCCTGGGGAGCCGTGGGGAGGAGGTCGGCAGGGTGTGCAGGGCCTGGGGTCAACCCAGTGAGAGGCGCTGCCGAGGGACAGGCGGCCGGACAGCTTCTCTTCGCCGGCCTTCATGTCCATAAGCCTGCACAGTCAGTGAAAGCCCAGCAGGCGAAGGGGGCACCCAGTGGAGAAGGGTTGGAGGAAGGAAGGGGCCGGCCGGGCAGTGGAGGGAGAGAGTGACGGGGAGACACCGGAGAGCCATGGTCCGCGGGGACTTAGTGCGGCTGGGGGCCGACCCCTAGGTCGTCTGTCTGTGGGGCAAGGGGTGGTCCCTTCCTGGACGGAGAGGCGCCTCACAAGGCACGTCCTGCTGGCCGCAGAGCGCGCCCGGCTCTGCTCCCCTCTGTTCATTCTGTGGGCTCCATCTTTCTCCA
Source organism: Vespertilio murinus (assembly GCA_963924515.1). Lineage (NCBI taxonomy): Eukaryota > Metazoa > Chordata > Mammalia > Chiroptera > Vespertilionidae > Vespertilio > Vespertilio murinus. The sequence continues at coordinate 108,641,483 of OZ004708.1, forward strand.
GGAGACACAGCTCCGGTGGTGGAGGGAGGGGGCGCAGAGGGAGAGTGAGCAGAGCAGAGATTTTGGGGTGAAACCGTTCTGTATATTGATTGTGGCTTGGAGACATGCATCTGTTCTTGTGTTAAAACTCATGATCTGTACAGAAAAAGACAAAGCCCGTGAACATGCAAACAAAGGCGGAAACCCAGGTAGGAATGAGTAACTGCGCACACCTAGCCTTCACTCGTGTGACTGCCTTCGTTGTGGGGTCACACTGTGTGCCTTTGAGACCCACACGGTTGTCCCATGCATTTGGCAGGGCCCCGAGGCCAGCCACCGCCTGCGTGCACAGGCGCCCCGCCCCATCCCTCCTCGCCCGCCTGGCTCGTGTGGCCAGCCTGGTGTCTGCGGGGGGACCACTCGGTGTGGTCGGGGCGACCGCTCGGTGTGGTCAGGGGGACTGCTCGGTGTGGTCGGGGGGACCGCTCTGTGTGGCCGGGGGGACCGCTCGGTGTGGTCGGGGGGACCGCTTGGTGTGAAATTGGGAGAAGAATGAGCAAGGAGTGAGTCAGTGTCTGGACGAGAACATACCTGCATTTCATTTTGACTCCCCGGCTTGCTGGCGGCTCAAAGTGAGGAGCACGCAGGAGAGCGGGAGGATGGAGGCCAGGGCTTGGTCACCCTGCAGTGTGCACGGCGGGCCGGAGGGGTCCTGGCGGGGCGGTCTGCACGGAAGGGTCTTGCAGCGCCCTACCCTCCATCCGCCAGATGCCGGGCCCCACCCCACTCAGACCCTCAGAGCACGGCCCGCACTGCCACACGCTCCTGGGCAGCACCCGCCCTCCCCACCGAGCACCCTCGCGAAGGGAGAGCCTCTGGCAGAGGGAAAAGGAGCCGGAACAGGAACAGAAGCCCCATGCACAGGTGCCCAGGTGAAAGGGAAATTGTAAAATCAGAGCAAAAGGGGAGGAGGATCGGTCCTCTAACGTGGTGGCTCTCTGAAACATCCGCACAGCAGGCTCGGGGCGGGCTTTGCCGGTGGAGAGGGCCTGCGGAGGAGCGGAGGGTGCTCCCTGCGGGTGGCCTCCCTCCGGCCCGCTTCCCTCTCATGCAGGCCCCCCGGCCCCACTCAGATCCGGGGAGAAATGGCGGTGTTTCCTGAGGACCCTGTGGAAGAGGGTGTGAGGGGAGAGGCATCTCCCTGCATTGTCAGGGGAAGGACGGCCATCCCCCGCAGGGCCTCCACCCCCGGCGGGCAGGGACGTGGGCGCCCATTGATTGCCGCCTCCGTCAGGGCTCAGCTGCCTCCCTACGTGACTGTTGGGGACCGCTGAAGGCCTGAAGCCACGGGATGGCTTGAGGGACCTCTGGTCAGGGGAGCGTGTGTGTGTGTGTCCTGAGCTCTCTGTGTGCCGTTTTGTGTGCTTCCGTGGTGATGGCTGGAGAGGTTCGGGCCGCTGTGTGGTGCGGGCAGACGCCGTGAAAACCAGGCTGGCACACGCTTCGCCCGGGAGGCAGGCAGGCTGCGTGACCCCGTGACATCGTTTGTGATGGATTAGTTTAGGGCTCTGGCTGTGAAATAAAAAAGCCTCAAAGAAAAGCCTCCAGACAAGCATGATTTATGAGTTTAGGAGGGTCAGTTGGGTGAAACAATGTACTGAACATGTTTTTCCATAGGGACACAGGAAGTACGTAGTGTCTGCTGATGTGATTGCTAACTTAATTCTAATAAATTCTTTGCTTTGAAAGGAGACGGTATGGAGTTTCCTGGGAAAATAAAACATGGAACTGCCGTATAACCCAGTGACTCCGCTTCCAGGACTGCATCTGCAGAACCCAAAACACTAATTCCAACACATTTATGCACCCCTATGTTCACTGTGATGTAATTTACAATCGCTACGATCTGGAAACAGCCCAAGGCCCATCAGCAGACGAGTGGGTAAAAAGCTGTGGTACATTACACCACGGAACACTATGCAGCAGTAAAAAGAAGGATCTCTCACCCTTTGAGACAGCATGGAGGGACCTGGGGAGCATCATGCTGAGTGAAATAAGCCAGTCAGAGGTAGACAAGTATCATATGATCTCACTCATATGTGGAATCTAAGTAACAAAATAAACTGGTGAATGAAGTAGACACAGAGGCACGGGCACATGGAACAGACTGACAGCTGTCAAGGAGAGGGGGACCGAGGGGCTCGGTGAGAAGGTGAAGGGATTAAGCACAGAAAAACGCACCGCAGACACCTAGACATGGCGGTGAGGTGATCGAGGAGGGCAGTGCGGAGTGGGGAGAGGGTGAGGAGGGTGAGTGGTGGTAGAAGGAGACTTGACTTTGAGTGGTGAACACACAGTAGCATGTACAGATGATGTTTTGTTGAAACCACTTATATGGGTATGCTTGAAACAATATAATTTTTATTAACCAACGTCACTCCTAGTGAATTCACTAAAAATAAAAAAATAAGCAAAAATATTCCCAACCTTTTGGGAATAGAAGATGATCATAAATAAAATGAAATGAAAGAAGCTTAGAAAAGACAAATATATTAATTTATAGAAAAAATGATCACGGACAGTTAAATGCATTTTAAGATAATTAATTGCTTTAACAGCCTGTTCAATGTCAATGTTACAGGACTGTGACTACAGATGCTTGGGTTGGTGTTACAAGTTCTTGCTCTTCACCGTGAGGAAATCAGCCACCTCCCAGCCCCCGTGTAAAGGTGTGCGTGCACGTACAGTGTAGACCACACCTGTCACACTCAGAGGCTACCATGGGCCAAGTAAACAAGGTGTGAGTTTATGTGGCCACAAAAAAAGGAAAAGTTTTCATAGAAGCATAGGTTTATTCTGATGGAGACGTGCTGAATACAAAGGGCTGAAATAAACGAGTCATCCTTAACATAAAATAATAGAACATTTTAATAAAAATTAAAAATTTTCTTGAACATTCACTTACTAGACACTGATAACTTCACAAATTAATAAGTGTAACACAAATAAACCTATTTTTCTTGCTCTCCAAAGCGACATATTTCCTGTTGCGCACACCAAACAAGCCAGTCCCAGACTAATGACATGGCCATCAGCTGCTAAAATAGCCACTGCTGGTGTTAGTGGAGGGAAATGGTGCGCCTGCGCGTGAGGGAAATGAAGGCAACACGATTGTAGTCATCAGCCATTAGCGAACGTTGTAGTTTGCTATTAATGATTATGAATAACAGGATAGTGTAAAAATTAAGTTACAGAAATTTTTATTAAAACGTTTCTTACATACCGTTGTGTTGGCTGGGCCACAAAAATATTCGTTGTGGGTCACATGCAGCCCGTGGGCCACGAGTTCCACATGCTTGGTGTAAACTCTGCCTTGAGAACAGATTGAGGTGTCGAGAGGAGAGGAGTGGGAGAATGGCTGGGAACGGGGGGGGGGGGGGGGGGAGTGCAGGAGGACAAGTGTCAATTACAGCATTGGTCACAGGGGTGTGTGGACAGCATAGGAACAAGGTCAGAGATAGAACTATGCATGGTGACAGATGCGTATCTGAGTGTGTGCACAGCCTTCTGGCCATTCCTGGGTGTGTGCACAGCCTCCTGGGTGTTCCTGGTTGTGTGTGCACAGCCTTCTGGCCTGTCCTGGGTGTGTGCACAGCCTGTCCTGGGTGTGTGCATAGGCTCTTGATCCTGGGAGCATCTTGGAGCTTTGGAAGCCCTGTGGTGCTCAGCTTCTCCCAGATTTCCTTTTCCATTTTGGGTCGGGTCCCTGTGGCTGCAGGTGTGGGCACGGCACCTGGCGGCGAGGTGTTGCCAATAGTTGTTGCTGTTTTGATGATGCCTGGGGTCAGCCTCCACCTGCCACTTTCCGCAGCCACGCAGCCACGCAGGCAGCGCTGATGTCTCCGGCTGCTGCAGGTCTAGACAAAGTATTGATGGCACAACAACTTCTCTTCTGTTTAATCCTCACCTACGACCCGCTCTTGATGGTTTAGACAGAGAATCCACGTGAGGGAGAAACATCGACTGGTGGCCTCCCGTGTGCCCCCTACCGGGGATTGAACCCGCACCAGATATGAGCTCTGGGGACGGAGCCTGCAGAGCCCAGCGGCCGGGCTGAGGGCACTTGTTCAGAATAGCAGACCTTGGTCGCCCGCAGCCCTGCTCCCGGTGGATGAGTTTTCCTGTCCTGTGGTTCCCGTTCACTCTCCGAGCCGGAAATGCTGCGTTTCTGCCACCTGCCTGTGCCATAGAGGGAGCGGCCATGTGCCGGCAGTGCTGTGCCGTGTGCGCCTGTGACCCTGGGCCGGAGGCGGGCAGGGACACCGCTGGGAAGTGTGTGTCGCGGTGGGCATTGCAGGGCTGGGTGGCACGTGGTACAGTTTTAAAGCTGCAGGAGTTCCGTTTACCTCTGGGAGTGGTGACCACACTCTGCGCTGTGAGAGGGGCTGTCGTCCGGAGACTGGGCACAGGCTGGGCAGGAGGAGCCCGCCGGGCAGCGGGCAGCCCAGCCTCCGGGGGCGGGGCGTCGGGCGGCAGCAGGTCCTGGGAGCGGGGCTGTCACTTGGGGCCTGACCCGCAACGCCCTTGTCTCCTCTCAGACGCGAGCCGCGGGCGGCAGGAGGCCTCGGTGCGGCGGGCGGTGCGGCCCTGCCTGTAGTCCAGGCTGAGCTGGCGCCCAGGACACAGGGGCCGGGCGCTGCCGGCTGGCGTACTCCTCACCAGCCGGGGCCTTGGACAAGCGAGTTCCAGGGGCCACGTGAGCACCACCAGACCGCCGTCCTGGATCCTCTCCTGCTGTGGGGATCAGAGCGCAGGAAAGGAGCAGTGAGGCCGGCGGCCCGGGCCATCCAGGCAGAGGGGAGAGTGGGGAGAGGCAGGTGTGGACAGGAAGTGCTCTGAGGGAGCTCGGGAGTGTTCCTGGCCGGGGACCCTGCCCAGGCGGGTGTGCTGGGGCGGCTGGTGGTGTGTGTGTATGTGTCTGTGTCTGTGTCTGTGTCTGTGTCTGTGTCTGTGTCTGTGTATGTCTCTGTGTATGTGTGTGTGTGTGTCTGTGTGTGAAATGTCATATTTCATCTTCGTTTCTGAAGGATTGTTACGTGTGTGTCTCTCTGTGTGTGCCTGTGTGCATGTCTCTCTCTCTCTCTGTGTGTGTAAAATGTCTTATTTCATGTCATTTCTGAAGGATTGTTACTGTGTGTGTGTGTGTGTGTGTGTGTAAAATGTCTTATTCCATGTTCATTTCTGAAGGATTGTTACTGTGTGTGTGTGTGTGTGTGTGTGTGTTTGTGTGTGTGTGTAAAATGTCTCATTCCATGTTCATTTCTGGGGGATTGTTTCTGGAAAGGGACCTGCCCAGGCGGGTGAGCTGGGGCGGCCGGGAGGGTGTGGGAAAGGTTTCACAACAGGATCCAGGCGACTGTGAGGGACGTTTAGTACAGCTGGGACAGTGAGACAAGAAAGGGCTGGCACAGCAGCAGCAGCCGGAGAACCAGGCTGGGCTGCCTTAGGGCCCTGGGAAGGCAGAGGAAAGGGGGCCTTGGGAAGGGGTTCAGGGGTGAGCCTGGGACGAGCCCCGTGGGGTCCGTTAGGGTGAGGAGGTGCAGCCTGTGGGGGACGCGGAGGGGGAAGGGAATTGGGGGGCTGCTCTGAGAGGAGACAGTCTGGGTCCTTTGTCTCACAGGGAGGGAGCCTGAGGGGAGGGCTCAGGGGAGGTTCCAGCAGAATATCATCAGCTTTCCAGGTGGGCTCCTCCAGGGCCCTGGTCTCCCCTGATTGGTCAGTGCCGGGGCCGGGGGCTGTCAGTCATCGCAGCTGGTCCTGGCGCCGCCCCCCTGGTTCTGCCTCTTTTCTGGGCCTGGAGCTGAAATTCAGCTGAAGCCTGGATGTTACCTGTGGGGAGAGGACCTTGTGTGTCTGCTGTAAACCGCTGTCAGTGTGTTCCGCTCTCTGCCTCAGTTTCCCTGTTCCGCCTGTCCTGGCTCCCTGGCCTGCCTCAGGAGCATTCATTCGTTCATTCATTCACCAAACTGGCCAGACTGCCCGGTGCTCCAGCTGCTGGGGTAGAACAGCGAGGGGCACAGACCTGTTCCCGGGAGCAGAGACAGAACAGCGAACACCTCCTCGCCGGCTGTGCGCTGTGTGAGGGTGGGCGCACGGCGGGAGGTCCGGCCGCCATGCTGGGGAAGGAGCGTTGCCAGAGAGATGGAAGCTGTCGGCTGCGAGCGGGGCATCGCCAGGCCAGGCCAGCAGCCCTTCTCCATCCTGCTGGCTCCCCCGAGGTCCGCAGGCCGGAGCCGCCTCAGTGTCTGCTGCACTGGAGTCTGGCGTGAGGGAGGCCGCCAAAGGCACTGTGTCTGGTCCTCTTTGCTGTCCTCCAGCCGTGTGCGTGTTTGAAGCCCTCGGAGGCTCCCTGTGGCCGCTGCCTGGCAGGCCCGGGCCCAGCGCACTGTGGCGTGGAGTTCGGGGTGGATGTGGGGAGGGGGAGGAGAGGCTGCATCCAGGGGGCAGCCACGCGGGGCTGCGTGGGGGGCCGGTGCCCACAAGTGGCATGGCTGTGTCTGCCAGGCGCAGAGTGGGGATGTGAGCAGGTCCTCGGGTTTCTGAGTAACCCAGCTGGCGGGTCCATGTGGGAGTGGTGGCCATGTGGCTGTGCCATGTGAAGCCGGGGCAGGCACAGAGACCAGCGCCAGCAAGTCCTCATCCCGGGACGGGCTGAGGAGACGCTGCGGGGACCCATGGGGAGGGGAGGGGAGTGATGTGTGTGAAAGGAGGAGCGCTGGGGAGTACTGACAGTGTCCCACCAAAATGGCCCAGCAGAGGCTCCCCTGGGGTGCGGGCACTGGGGGCAGGTGCTGTGGGGGGGTGCGGGCTGGAGACCGGCCTGACCGGTGCCATCGCTGCAGCTGGCCGCGTGGGGTGGGGCTCCAGGACAGCGGGTCCCACCCAGACTCCTCTCCACGGGCAGCGTGGGCCATCCTCGGGCGGGGCGGGGCTGGCGGATCCTGCAGCACACGGCAGACCACCAGCACCTCTGCCTGTGCTTTCCCCCGGACTTCCGGTCTCTGCCCGCTAACCACCTGGTGCCAAAGTTGCTTTCAGATCGGCATTAATGACAAAGGAGCTCTGAGATCAATAGCTCGCCTGTCAGGGTGAACTGTGTCTCCCAAAATAGCCCTGGGAGGCCGGCCCAGCCTCCGGGGCCTTATTTGGAGAGTGTCTGCAGAGCGATTGCTGAGCGGCTCCTGGGCACACCGGCTCCTGGGAGAGGAGTTAGACCCACCCAGAGGCTGGGCGGGCCATGGAGGCCTCCCCGCCTTCCCGGGCAGCCCGGACAGGGCCTCAGCCGCAGACTCACCGGGAATCGGCTTTCAGGGACCAGGCACACCTTTGCTTAGAGGAGCCATTTGCCCCGATGGTCTCCACGAGGCCGAGGCCATCCCTGCTGACAAATCCCATTTCAGAGCTCCCCAGGGTGGGCAGAGGAGTGTGCAGTTGGGGAGAAAGCGGATGACACCGGCCCCAGTGCTGCTGACCCTTCCCTAACCTTCCCCTTCCCCTCTCCCCAAGTTCTCTCCCCCACCCTTTTGCATCTCGTTCTTCCTTAGCGCCCTGCTGCGGGCCCTAGAGGCCTCCTCTGTCACCAGGAGAGCCTGCTTCTCCCTACATCGTTTTACGTTATCTGTTGCTAATGCCAACATTGACATCTGATCATAAAATCGACGTTTGTTCAAAAGGCTCCGTGTCATAGGATTTCATCTACATGCATGTCCACGGCGGATGCCTCGTGGAGACGCAGAGCAGGTGAGCGGCTGCAGGACTGCGGGAGGTGGTGAGGCAGGTT